>OY770264.1:139730054-141059697 GCA_963669355.1 Chorisops tibialis
TGGGTCGGTCAAGCTTTGAGAAAACCAGAGGTGAGTTGGTCGACCATGTACCACATGGAAGCGAGCAGTTGAGAAGAAGGCCAGAGGAATAAACAAGTCGTGGTAACAGCTAAAGGCCAATGCTCAGGATCGCGCATTGTGGAAGAGAGTTGTTACTGTCCTATGCCCCTTAACAGGAATTTAATTGATTAACACGTGAGTTGGTGGATGGAAATTGATAATTTGTGTTTGAGCGCTCCTAAAAATAAAACCTGGATATTACTAGATCTTAAGTGACCACTTTTATCACATTTAATATAACGCTTTGTATAGAATATCAGTTACATAGTTGCATAAATTAGTAGAATTTAAGTACAATCTGTGTCCATAAAATCATCATATTGAAGGAGGTGGAAGCGTTCAGGGAATCGCAAAATTTGGGAAGCAATTTTTATATTGATTTATTTTGAAAAGTCTTGGTACAAAATTACCAGTCCGTTGATTCAGTCAGTTGATTCATTGAAATTAGTCGAAATAATATTTTTCTACGGGAGAGGTAGAAGAGGTGGAGATAATAAAATCGGTTATTCTTTTGAACTTTCGTAGATTTTACTTTATCATTTTAATAAAAAATTATTGTGAACGAATTGAAAAAAAAAAAAAAAAATTGCTTCCCTGAAATTTTAATTTTTCGCGTTTCATAACAAATAAACTGCCAACAGGTCGGGCGAAACTTTATTAATCTTGGGACAAGTTGCGGATGAGTGGGAAGTCAATATGCAGGTTAGAGTAGTTAGGCTAGACTGAGTGAAAAGGAGTTCTTGGGCAGGGCTGTTGTCAATTTAACAATATTTCATTCGTTTCTGCAAGTTTGGGTTTTTATGAGGAGAGGAGGAGGGTAATAGTAAGGGTGGGTGGATGTTAATAGATTTTTAATTAATTGCTTGAATCACGCCCAATATTCTCTCTATAGAATGTGTTTCATAGACGATGTTGCATAGAATTTTCATAAAATTCGGTGTTTTTTACATTCACGAAACCGAACATTTGTATGGGAGGGGCTAGAGAAGGAAGGGGAATCGTAAAATTTGATATGCAGTTTTAATTCGTTTCTCTTGTAAGGTGCTGGTACAAAATTTCAAGTTCGTAGCTTTTAGTTTGTTGGTTATTAGTTGATTTAATTAAACTGGTCGAAATCATAGTTTTGTATGGGAGGGGTAGAAGGGCAAGCGCGATTTCAAAACTTTTAACGTAATTTCATTTGAAGTATTTTTAAAAGTTTTCAGTAAAATTTCAAATTGATAGCTTTAAATAGTTAGGTGATAATTGATTTCTTAATAATGGTGGAAATCATACTTTTGTATGGGAGGGTTTAGAAGGACAGGCGCGATTTCAAAACTTTTGACGCAATTTTATTTAAACTATTTTTGTGCAAAATTTAAAATAGATAGCTTTTAATATTTAGGTGATAATTGATTTCTTGAATTTGGTCGAAAAAATAATTTTGTATGGGAGGGTAGAAGTTTATTTATTTTATTTATTTACGGGTACCAGACCCTCTAATGAAAGTTACAAACTTATAAATATAAATTTAAAAGAGAGCATAATAATAATATAAATGTAAATGTAAAAGAGAACATAATAATAATATAAAGGTAATAACATAAATATATGAAAAAAAAAGAGTAAAAAAAGAAATGAAAAATAAGACAAAAGTAAATAATATTTTTAAAAACAAAATAACAAAGAAAATCATAATAATTGTATTGCCTTAAGGCAGTCGATATTTGTAAAAAATATGTCCAACATAGCTGAATGCTTGTTAGCAGTTCTCATCAAGCGAGTGGCCGGACTATTGTTAGCGTAACTAGTAACATGACGTGTGACATAAAAACTATCGGTAGAGCGTGATGCATGACTTGGAACCCGAAAGTTTAAAGCTTCAAGAAATTCAGAGCAATCCAACTTATCATTAACAATTTTAAATAAGGCTATTAGCTCATATCGTTCACGTCGTTTAGACAGTGGCTCCAGATTCAAGGTAGTGAGCAAACAGTCATAGTCAATTGTTTCGACAGGTATGCGAAGTTTAAAGGCAATGTACCGCAGGAATTTGTGTTGAACAGTTTCAATATGGGCAGAGTGAATATGGAAAAAGGGGTTCCAAATGACAGATAAATATTCGAGATGTGGACGCACCAATGAGCAGTAAAGAGTTTTCAGGGAATAAATATTTTTGAAATCTTGACTATTGCATATAGCGAAACCCAGCATTCTCCGAGCTGAACTACAAATTTTGTTGTAGTGAGGCACGAATGTCAATTTAGAGTCAAGTAATAGACCCAAGTCCTTGATAACATCAACCACTGGTAACTCGCAAGTATTAAGGTAATAGTTAATATTGATCCACTCACGACGATATTCAATGGAAGACGATTTGTGGTACACCAATCATACAGGTAATTAAGATTATTTTGAACAATTGTACAATCGTGTACAGTGTTTATAATTTTATAGATTTTAAGATCATCCGCGAATAACAAAAAATTTACGTTTACGAATATGTTGGATATATCGTTAATAAAAACAAGAAAGAGCAGAGGCCCTAAATGCGATCCTTGTGGTACTCCTGATTTTACGAGAAAAGTTTCCGAGTGAGCAGATTTTATATTTACAATACTATAGCGATCATGGAGGTAATCACGTATCCAACTCAGAAGATCGCCAGAGATGCCTAAGGCGTGAAGCTTCGAAACGAGTATACGAGGATAAATTCGGCACGGCAGATGGAATAGTGCTATTATCGGAGTACACACTGGAGAAATACTTAGCAAAGAGGTTTGCAATGCTAGAAGGATCAGATGCAATAATACCATCAGCATACATACAGGAAAGAAGAACATTGTCTGACCTAAGAGAATTAACGTAGTTCCAGAATGCCTTAGTGTTATTGGTATATTCAGTATAACAGGAAGCCTTCTTAGCTTTACAGAGACTGCGTAAACGTGAGAATTCCAGTAGTCACTTTGGGAGAGCGATTTCTTATATTTAGCATGTGCTACTTTTTTGTTTTTGATAAGTTGACGCAATTGCGCGTCGTACCAACGGGGATATAACGAGCTAGAAATAATTTGAGAAGGGACCGAATCATCGATAACTTTATACAGAACGCCATAAAATCTAGAAACGGCTTCATTTATGTCAACTATTTCGAGTAAGAGTGGCCAGTCGATTAATGAGAGCCGCTCACAGATGAAACCATAGTTGGCAATTTTAAAATTATAGGAGGCAAAGTGATGATTGTTAGCAATATTAGGGATAGAATTTAAATTAATGTTTATATTGAGTACTGGATGGTACCTTTTATCAAGCGGCAGCAATTCGTCGTGCGATGAAACCACTTTAGGTGGTGGTGAAAGATTTGAAAATACCAGATCAAGTAGCTTCCCTTTGGCGTTGAAAATGCGGTTACTTTGAGTAAAGTTAAGATCGCAGAATTGATCAATAAGGGCACTGCCCGCGCAATTAACACTGGATTCATACCAGTTAAGGGAGGCCCAATCAACTTCAGGCTGGTTGTAATCTCCAACAATCAAGGTATCCGCAAATGGAAAACTGTTAAATATGCCTTCAATAAACTGGCAATGGCTGGCGTAAGTCTTGGCTGATGATGATGGTGGTATGTATACACATCCAATAAATAATTTGTGTTGGCTGAAGCTGAGTTCGACGAAGATATCTTCCACATCGTTAGAGGATTTAATTAAAAGTTTGGCAGAAGAATAACAATTTTTCGCAGCTATTATGTAGCCACCACCTCTAGACTTCGTACTCCGAGTATAGCACCGATCCAAGCGGAATACATTTTAGCTCGAAAAACCAAGTTCACTGGTTGGTATATCGTCATCCAACCAAGATTCTGTAAGAATGATGGCATCGAATTCAGCGTTAAATAAGCTCAAGCGAAGGAGGGGTAGCTTAGTTTTCATACCCCCGACGTTTTGATAATAAATCTGGAACACCTTATTCGCTTGTTGCAAAGGGGTTGAATATGTATCATGAGCTATGTAGAGTCGATGATCGCTGCTTGTGACCCGTTTTGTGGCTGGTACTTGAAGGGTCAAATGAGTAGACATTCAGGCCAAAATTCTGCAGCGAAACATTTGTCGTACACATTGTTAGGAATACCTAACTTAAAGTTGATGAAACGCAGACTAGTAATATCGGCATCCCTTTTCACGAGTTTCAAACATCGTATGTCATCATTACAACATACATTTTAAGCTTATTGGCAACATAGTTTATGATCGACTTTTCATCAGTGGCCGAGTTCAGGCGCGATAAGTGTAGCCATTTATGACTAGTAACAACTTTTAAAGTGTCTTCGGCATCACCTTCCCCAATAAGTTTCCTACGGGAATTTTGCTTGTTATGGACAACACTCCACTCTGGGGATGCAGACGAATTCTTATATGTAGCACTAAATTTATCAGTTGGGGAAACAACGGAAATAATATTCGGTACATTAAGTGACGTAGAAGTGCTCGCAGTGGCCGATGGTATGGCTGCAGGAACATGGATTGTACCGGAATCAGCATGATCCACAGAGGCATCATTAAGTACAATCGACGGCAGGGAGGGTTCCCCTTTAGACGACAATTTTTTCCGCGCCTGCCTTGGATGGGTTGAAAACTGCAGCTGATCAGTCTCCCCTTGCTTTTGACGTAGAAGAGATTTACTGCACGTGATGACTGAGGTGGCTTCAGAGATTTGTGCAGCACCTTTGTTGATAGGCCCTTGTAATTGGCAGATCTCTTTCTTCAATGAATAGAAGGCATTTTGAAGCAATGTAATTGCTGACGACATATCGCATAATTTAGCATGGAATGCGAAAATGCCTATGCCATCACAGCTTGAGCAAAGCCAGTAAATGCCCGGTAAGGCCAATGCAGCGAAGCATTTCGGTGCAGTAACACCAACGCAAGCAGCATGAAACGACTTGCCATACAAACCAGCACAGCGAAGACCGTCAACAGCAATGGGCAAGGAACAATGACCACATAACATTATGATTAATAACGTAATCTCAGACGAGGTGGCACTACTATTTGAACTATACACAAAAAAAAATGGTTATTGGCTTCGCTAATTTCGAGAAAATTTTGGCGGTATTGTAAAATAACCTCACTTAGAAACTTCAAAGTAATCCGCACACACAAAACAAAATAAAATTATGTGAGGACTCCGCCACCCGGAAGCCACAAGATATCAAAGGGGCTTCGGGTCGACACGATCACCAGGTCAACCCTTCGGAATCACCTGCCGACATACGTATCGATGTAGATCGCGCCCTCGGATGCCCGCCAATAGAACGAAAGTGTTTTAATTCACTTGAAGGTAACTTGATTTTTATTGTCAATTACACTTGAATTTGATTTTGACATCAGAATCATATAGCAAGTCACTGAATCGCGAAAAAGAACAAAACTAAACCGTCCTAAAACTTATTAAATGAAAAGAAAAAACAAAAAACGTGGATAAAAATAGAAATAAAATTAAATTAGAAGACAGTAAAAAAACATAACAGGAGTACTCTAGATGAAAGAGAAATTTTTGTATCTTAAGAAATTTTGTAGGGGAAGTGGTAGAGGGGGTGAGGACATTGAACTAATTTTTTCACATGACGGTAAGGTTGCTATCAAAATGTTTTATACAAAATTTAGGATTTAAAAATTTAATAGGTACTGAGAAAATTAGTGTATTAGATGTAGTGAAGTAGTGCAGTTTGTATGGGAGGTGATAGAAGGAGGGGCGAGTTTTTAATGACTTTCCAGAAATAACTATAAATATCATGCTTTTGACATGTCTTAAATTGCAGATCAGTAGTATTCCTACTTTTCATGAAAATCGACTTTTTGTAAAGTTGTGAAATTGTGTCATTTTGTATGGGAGGGGGTAGAAGGGGTAAAGCTAATCGCCTAATTTTTTTTGGGTTTTACTAATAATTCTAAATAAATATTTAGTGCATAATTTCAGCTCGGTCAATTTTTTACGCACTGAGTAAATTGGCTTAGAGCATTTTATGGAAAAGTGCAGTTTGTATGGGAGATGGTAGAAGGAAGAAGAGGACACAAATAACTTTTGTACAGTAGATTTAGACCATTATAAAAGTAATATATTCCAAATTTCAGATCAATAGCATTTATATTTTTCGAGCGAATCTGTTTATTGTGAAATTACGAAATTGTGTCATTTTGTATGGGAGGGGGTAGAAGGGGTACAGCTAATCGTCTCATTTTTTTTGGTCTTGATGATAATTTTAAATAAATATTTTGTACACAATTTCAGCTTGAGTAAATTGGTTTAGAGCATTTCATGAAAAAGTGCAGTTTGTATGGGAGGTGGTGGAAGGAGGGGGAAGACACAAATTATTTTTATAAAATAGATTGGAATCATCATAAAAGTATTACATTCCAAATTTCAGATCAATGTCATTTGTACTTTTCAAGGAAATCCGTTTATTGTCAAATTGCGAAATTGTGTCATTTTGTATGGGAGGGGTTAGAAGGGGTGAAGCGATTTGGCTCGTTCACGAACTTGACCTTACTTTTTTGCTTAAAACGACGTATACAAAATTTGAACTTTCTAGCTCAACGCGTTCTCAAGCTAGAGAGGACACGGACGGACAGACAGACGGACAGACAGACGGACGGACGGACGGACATCCGGTTTTGAGATTTTTGAGTGATTATATGAACTTCTGTATCATTCATTTTTTTCTCCGAGCCTTATTTCTTGGCGTTACAAACTTTGTGGCAAACTTATAATACTCTCAGATTTCATCTAGAGTATAAACACGTCTGTCAGACGTTGGCAGTTGGCAAAAGAGCTTTGAAGGTTTTCGACCAGTTAATATTTCGTACATTTAGGAATTTTTAGTTAAATGCATTTTGCAAATTTTCAAGTTTCTACCTTAAAATTTCACTCAAAATTTTTCACTTTATGTGTTTTTTCAATGCACATGAAACACCTTGTGCATGTTAGACAGTGGGGGTCGGTTTATAACAATTATGGATCAAGTCATTATTATTTCTCTATGTATATCAAAGAGATGTATACACATGCAAAATTTAAACTTTGTATCTTTTACCAGAGCCCCAAAAAAATCACTCAAAATTTTCGACATTTTTGTTTATCACCTCCCTCCTATTACACCTCGCAACTTAAACTTTTTACCAAAATTAACCATTATGCAGTTCTACAAACTGACAAATTTTCGATATGATATCTGCACTTTTTTTTGAGATATAAGGATTTGTAATTTTGAAAAGTGCGCCATTTTTGTAATGCTCCTCATTTTCCCCACAACTATTTTTTTAACATGTTATATTTTTTTGTATTTTCCTAGTATAGCTTAATATATGTTTCAATTTTCAATTAAATAGCGTAAGGGGTATTTGAGATATTCTTTTTTAAGTGTTTTTCTTTGAACCCTTCATGACCCTCCCCCTTACAATAATTAGCCACTCTCTAAACTTATTCCGGTGGAACTATATGCCACCTTAATGGTCCAAAAATATGAATTTTTTATGATAAGTAATTTCGTAGATACAATCATTTGAAAAAATAATTCGGCCGACAATTTGTTTTTAGCCCCCTTTTTCGGACGCCAATGGATAAAAAAAAATTATCTCTATATCTCTACTGATTTTCAATTTCCTATCTGCGTTCGTGGTGGAGATATTAGCAAGTGTAGTTTTTGACTTTTTCCCTCCTTCCGCCTCCCCCTTCCACCTACCAAAATTTAGAAAATAGAGCTCACTTACCCAATCAATAATCCACCCAAAAACGAACATTCTACCTTTAACAGTCTCGGAGATATGAGTCCATATGTACGGCGGGCCGGATTTTTTTTTTGCATTTTTAGGCTAATTTAGTCATGAAGCGTGAAAGAAAAAATTCAGGGTAGCAAATTTTTTTTTCCTGTGTCGATCACAATACTTTATTATTAGAACTAGCGATCGCCCGCGACCTTGTCCTTTAAGGAATCGCAATAATAACATTTTTTGAAAATGTAGTTAGTAGTACGTTATGTCGGATAGATAATCTGCTTAGTTTGATGGCTCTTTGAACACAATGCTTTGTATTTTGTTGGAATCAGAACCATAAACTATTGAGAATGAAACCATGATACTCGCATCTGTATGGGACAGGCTCGTGATCAAATCAAACCCGTGATTCGAGATCATATGTATACGTGTTAAGGACATGTGAATAGTTGTAGCTTGTGTTAATTGAAAAAAGCCCAAATAAAATGACACTAAGCTTAAAAACATAACAGGACTTCGATTGTGCGTAAAGCCAAATTATATGATACTACCGATGAAATCGAAATTTTTGTAATCTTAAGAATTTTTGTGTGGGGAGTGATAGAAGGGATGACGGTACAAAATTAATTTATTTCACACCATGCTAGAGAAGCTATAAAAATACTTTGCACCAAATTTAAGCTTGAAAAACTGAATAGGTAACTTGAGAAACTTAGTGCATTGGATTTAGTGAAATTGTGCAATTTGTAGGGAGGTGGTAGAAGGAGTGGGGGTTTTTTGGTAATTCTTCTAGAAACAACCATAATTACCATGCAATTGATATCTTTTAAATTTCAGATCAGTTAGATTTACACTTTTCAAGAAAATCGAGTTTTTGCAAAGTCGGGAAATTTTGTCATATTATAAGGGAGGGAGTAGAAAGAATGAAGCTAATCTGTTAATTTTTCCCGATAATAATAATAAAGCTAATTAGGGATTTAATACAAAATTTTAGCTCGATCAAAGTTATACGTACTGAAAAAATTGGTTTAGAGTATTTAATGAAAAAGTGCAGTTTGTATGGGAGGTGGTAGAAGGAGTGGGGGGTTTTAGGTAATTTTTCTAGAAACAACTGTAATCACCATGCAATTGATATGTTTTAAATTTTAGATCAGTTAGATTCACGCTTTTCAGGAAAATCGAGTTTTTGCAAAGTCGTGGAATTTTGCCACATTGTATGGGAGGGGGTGGAAATAGTGGAGCTAATCGGTTAATTTTTCCCGATAGTAATAATAATGCTCATTAAAGATTTAATGCTAAATTTTAGCTCGAGAAAATTGGTTTAGAATATTTCATGAAAAAGTGCAGTTTGTATAGGAGGTAGTGGAAGGAGTGGAGGGTTTTTAGTTATTTTTTGAGAAACAATTACAATTATCATTCAATTGATATATTTTTAATTTCAGAACAATAACATTCACACTTTTCAAGAAAATCGAATTTTCGCAAAGTCGTGGACTTGTGTCAGATTATATGGGAGGGGGTAGAAGGAGTGAAGCTAATTGGTTAGTTTTTTCTTGATATTAATAACAATGCTAATTAAGGATTTAATACAAAATCTTAGCTCGATGAAAATTATACGTACTGAGAAAACTGGAGTATAGTATTTCATGAAAAAGTTTGGTTTGTATGGGAGGTGGTGGAAGGAGTAGGGGGATTCAAACTATTTATATACTTGGAGATTGCATTTATAATAAAAATAATATATTTTAAATTTCAAATTAATAACTTTTATAGTTTCCATGAAAATTTGATTATTATAAGTTTTTGAAAATGAGTCACTTTGTATGGGAGGGGGTAGAAGGCGTATGGGAAGTAAAATAAAACCTAAAGCAGATTACTCCCCAAGGTAAACCTAATAAACTGTGAAAGTTTCATTGCAATCGGTGCAGCCGTTTTTGCGTGAAAGCCGGAAAGACAGACAGACAGAGAATTTTTTTAAAAACTTTTGATTCTGCTTAGTTATTGCTAAAATGAAGCAGAAAACTTATTTATAGCCATTTATAAACAAATAACAGACAGACACTACATTTATATTTATATAGTTAATAAAGTAAAAATGGTGCACATTTCAAAATTTCAAACCCTTATATCTCAAAACTGAGTACAGATATCAAATTGAAATTTTGTCAGACAGTAAAACTACATAGTGTTGCGAGCTAGGGGGTCGCCGGGAGTTCAAGTAAAACAGAATTCGTTTAAAAATAAGTGATAATTTATTTATTCGCACTTTAATTTAATTCGCACTATATGGCACTACCGCCGCGTACTGTTCTATCGCTTTCCTGCACTGGTTCGCGTCTCCGTCATCAAAAAGACTGGTTCCCGACTGAAAGCTTCGTGCTCTTATACATTTTTTCCCCCTTCTCATGACTATTCTCGAAGCTTCCGTCGTGTATGTCGTCGGGTGTATGTCTCAACTACACTGGAAAGCTCTAGATCTTTAACTGTGGTTTTTTACATATTGGGGTATACTGTTCTACATAATTCTTGTCTATTCTAGAAAGATCGAATTCCGGGGTTGCCAGATCTGTCGTCTGTAAGTTTTTAATTTTGGTAGAAATTTTAAGTCGGGGTTGTAAGGGAGAGAGATGGTAATCAAAAATGTCGAAAATTTAGATTGATTTTTTTAGGGCTCTGGTGAAAGATACGAAATTTAAATTGTCCATGTGAATAACAATATTTGATGTACAAAGAGAGAAAATAATAATTTGTTTTACAATTGTTATGCACCGAACTGGGGGTCTAACGTGCACAAGGTGTTTCATGTGCAATGAGAAAAACACATAAAATGAAAATTTTTGAATGAAATTTTAATATAGAAACTTAATATTTTGCGAAATGCATTTAAGACAATCTCTTAAAGTATAAAATATTAACTGGCCGAATACCTTCAAAACTTCGTCCCCTTCCCATACAAAATTATTTTTTCGACCATTTTTAAGAAATCAATTATCACCTAAGTATTAAAAGCTATCAATTTGAAATTTTGCGCAAAAACTTTTGAGAATAGTTGAAACGAAACTGCGTCAAAGTTTTGAGATCGCGTTCGCTCTTCCTCCCGTACAGAAGTATGATTTCGACCAATTTCAATAAATCAACTACTAGCCAACCTTACAAGAGATATAAAATAAGACAACATCACAAATTTTATATTTCCCTTACGTCCTCTAACTCCTGCCATACAAATGATTTGTATCGTCAATGTAAGACATAAAGAATTTTATGAAAATTCTATGCAACTTCATTTATGAAACTGACATTCTATACAGAATATATTGGACGTGATTCAAACAATCAATTAAAAAACTATTAACATCCACCCACCCTTATTATCACCCCTCCCCCTCCCCTCATAGAAACCCAAACGTGCATAAACGAATAAAATATTGATTACATGTACCGGAGCTATTGATCGTATTCGCAATTAAGTGTTAAATTGACAGCTGCCCTGCTCGATTCCACTTAGTCTTCTTTAACCACTCTTATCTGCTTATTGACTTTCCATGCATCCTCAAAAATAATAAAGTTGCGTCCGACTTGTAGGCAGTTTATTATTATTACTTATGCTTGACTTTGAAAGCCGAGCATTTGTAAATATCACTACTTAAAAAAATTTTTTTTTTGTAATAATAAAAGTTGGCCTGGAATTAGATAAGATCGGAGAGTTTCGATTTTTGTAAAGCCACGTAATACGTTATTATAGAACTGTTCACATGGACATAACAACTTAACTGACCATTTTCCTTCTAATAAAATAGTATTACGCAGCGAAAATCTACATTACACATACCTAATTGTAATATCCTTGAAGTCTGTAGTTATAACCATTACTATCGATTAGGAAGTTATATAACACTTTCCTTGGTACCCTTTCGTCAAAATTTAATCGTTAAAGCTAGCATAATACCATTAACCCGAATTAATCCTTCAATTATTTTCCATAATTTGGTAATTTCAATGGAATTAACCCTGTAAGCGATATGAAATATACTCAAATAGACCACACATTAAGAAGTCCTTAAGTGTGAAATTAGTCGGAAAGTATTTCGGAATAGACAAACAGAGAAGTGGACATGGCTACTGCAATTCCTCTTAGATTCCAAGATAATAGCTATCACAATGCATTTTAGTTAGCAATGATTTGTGTGCAGTCCTATCATGCCATTTTCTATTGCAACTCCCACAGTCACTTAAACACAATCAACCATAACAAGGTGAAGAGCTATAATCGCAAACGTTCCTAGGGTATATCATACCCGCCTTCTATCTTCTCATAATACCTACGAGATTTAGGAGACTTTCGAAAATATCTCGACTATGCAAATTACTGCCCATTCCAACGATATCCCTTTTCGAAAATACTGGAGAATTCAATTTCTAGATATTCCTCTGAATAGAAAGTTTGATTACGATAGAGCTGTGCTACGGGGATAGACCAGGAATGTCCATAATTTCCAACAATGGTCTATGAAATCGTCCTCTTCCGAAAGGATTTAATTATTTATAGCGACAGTTGTTTTCGGTATAACAGTAAATTCAGGCATATGATATAAAATTCAATACACATGGGGGAATATTGTGAGCGCGGAGAAATAGCATGTTTTTATATGTGAAACTGTTAAAAAAAAGGTTCAAATAGGCATATCCTAAAATTTGGGATGAAAATGACGAGGGTTTGACTTTGATACTGAATGCTGCCAGACTTGTAGAATGAGAAACGAAATATGAAATTTGGACAAATAAATTCAGTCTAACATCGTTCGTTCCTGGATTTGTCAGTTGTCATAATTTTACTTGGCAATGGGTAACACTAAAAATATGAAACAATAAAAATGACATAAAACTGAAGAAGAAATTAAATATTAAAACATGACAGAAATGCTAACAAAATGGCAGTGTATCGTTTATATTCGAGAATATATACATATAATGCAAGCATTCATAGCATCTCGAGTGGAGATAGTTTTCACTGGTTTTATCTTACAGATTACAATAAACAAATTTCAAATTGAGAAATTTAATTGGTTAAAAAGATACAAGGAAAAATTTTTATTTAACTTTATTATTTTAATAATAAAGTGATCGATTTGGAAAAAAAAATTTTTGCTACCCTGAAATTTTGTTTTTTCGCATTTCATGACTAAAATAGCCTAAAAATGCAAAAAAAACATAAAAGAATTATGATTAGGCGTAAAGCCCAATCATATGATACTGTAGATGAAATGAGAAAGTGTTCAATGTACCGGAAAATATGTCACCTCCAATTCTTTTAAATAATTAATAGTAACTTTTGTATGGGAGGTAGTAGAAGGAGAGGAGGAAGGTTTGTAATTTTTGGATATGACACCTAATGTGGTATACAAAATATTTCGTGCTGAATTTAAGGTTTGTGGCTTTCATTATTTTCAATTGGACATAGTTTTCCTGAAATTGAGGCATTTGTATGGGAGGTGGCAGAGGAAGTGGAGCGTTTAAGCTGATTTTGAAACTGCTTATCATCATCCTTATCACCACGCTTTGATTCAATTTCAAATTCGATAGCTCTCATATATTCGAAGGAGAAATGCTTTTCTTGAATAAATAATACAGATATTTGTATGGAAGGGGGTAGAAGGAGTGAAGAGGAGCTGATAATTTTTTCTAGCAATTATTGCAATTATTAAAAAACAAATTCTGGCAGAATTTAAGGCTTATACCTTATCTAGTTTTAATGGAAATCGATAAAATGCATTTAACAAAAATTATACATTTGTATGGGAGAGGGTAGAAGGAGTGTACGGATGTAAACAAATTTTTTTCTCGGTATTTATATTTCTGTTTTTATACTTTATGCAAATTATCAAATTGATGGCTTTAACAGTTTCGAAGAAAAATAATTTAATTTAAATTTCAAAATTTCGTGAAATTTGTATGGGAGGGGGTAGAAGGAGTAAGGTGAAGTTTATAATTTTTTCAATTCTGATTGGAATTATAATAAAATCAATTCTGGCAAAAATTTGTTTTTGTACCTTTGCTAGTTTCAATGAAAATCGAAAAACTGCATTTTTCAAAATTATGCATTTGTATGGGAGGGGGTAGAAGGAGTGACGGGATCAAATCAATGTTCCGTCAGATTAATGACATTTGTATCATAATACTTTGACCCAAATTTCAAATCGATAGCTTAAATAGTTTCAAAGAAAAATCAATTTCTGAAAATTTCGTAATTTCGCGAAATTTGTATGGGAGGGGGTAGAAGGAGTGGGGAAATGTGGCCCGTTCACGAACTTAAAGTTTCTTTTTTGCCAAAAATGACACACAACAAATTTTAGCTCGATAGCTCAAAGCGTTCGAGAGTTATGCTGTAGACAGACGGACAGACAGCAACTCGGAATCGAAGTTTTTCAGCGACAACAAATATTTCTGTACCCTTGGCGGCTCTGTGCGAGCATTATTTCTTAGCGTTACAAACGGTAAGGCAAACACAATATACTCTCAGATTTCATCTAGAGTATAAAAAGAATCCGTCCACCGTACGCCGATGTGTACGCTCAGCGCACATTAACTCCCAAACCCTCCAAGATAGAAAGTTGTAGATAGTTGCGGATCTCAGGCGTACACCCATTTTGGGGGGTGTAAGAGTTCACGGGGAGGCGGGAGGAGCGCTTAAACCAAAAACTAAGAATTCAAATAGAGCTGGGAAGCTAAAAATCGATACACATAAAAAGGGGTATGTGGGACAACTTTTAAAAATAATTTAATTTTATTTATTTATTTATTTATTTTATTTAATTAATATATTAATATAAAAATTAAAGTACGCAAATTAAGTACTAGTTACATTAGACCATCGACTTAATTGTTTCAGGTTTGACTGTTAAGTTATATAAGTGCTGTTTGAGATAAAATAAAAAAAAAAAACATTTCTTTTGTAAATTTAAATTTTATCCGTAAGATTGGCGTTTTTTATTAATGTGAGTAGTTTCGTGGCAATTTTTTCGTCGTTGCTGTTTTTTATATAGTCAAGTAGGTCTCCTCCGAGTAGGCTGCAATGTAGGAGATGTTGGAAGTCCATGATTTGGTTGCAATGTGTGCATTCAGGTGGCGTATCCTTTTTGATGATGTGGAGATGAGTCAAAATTGTGTGTCCTGTTCTTAGCCTTGTGATGATTGCGGTTTCCTTGCGCGAGTTACATAATGCATATACTGTCAACTAATTCATTACTCCAATTTCAAATTCTAATCTAAATTCTTTTCCCACAATTTGTAAATGCTGAGGTGTAATAATAATAATAGTGTCAAGTGCCAGACACCACCTCAGCATAAAAATATTATAAAGCACCTTCAATGCGAAAGTCAAGTTAGTTCATTATATTGTTTCAAATAAAGCGGTTTAAATAAAATAATTTCGTTTTTTTTAATAAACATTCGAGACGCGAATGTAAGTGGCGCAGTCGTACGGATTTCTTTCCCTCGACAATTGTAAAATTCAAATCGTGTTTATCGACGGCTAATCGATAGTTATCAAAGTCGACGGGTTATCGACAAAACTTTGATCGCGAATTTGAGTGAGTGCAATACGGTGAAAGTGAACATCGCCGAAGAAAATCGAGGGAGGAAAACAGAAATCATCGCAGGCTAAGCGATATACCGAATCATCGAAGGAAGAAAGTTTCCCCCAACCGTCGCAGGCTAAGCGACAATTAAAGGAAAATTCGACAAACGAAACGAAAGAACATCGTTGGACATGTTACAATTACTCTTAATTGTAACATTCATGTAAGTCGATTTTGAACATTTCCTACAATCCTTAATGCCCCCTCCTCTTTTAAAAAAACTAAAAGCCAATAAGCCGTACCCAACGGCTAGTGAAAACCAATTGAAAAAACGCGAATTAGAAATTTTTATTGATTCTGATAACTTGACTGAAATTATCAACGCTAACTTGAGTGAAAATTTGAGTCAATTACTTGGAAAAGGTCTAAACGCGATCGATAATCCTTCAGTGATTAAACCTACCGGAAGTGTTTTAGACAGTTCAAGTGAAGTTGCTGCGTTTTCGAATCATTTGTTAAACCGTGAAACTCTAAACAGTGAAACTCATATACATAAAATGTCAATACCGGAAGTTGTAACGCCCACTGATATTTGTAATACCTTGCGTATTCCAGATGCGATAAAAGACCTCCCCAAATACGAAGGCAATCCTCGTTTGCTTTATGATTTCCTCGACAATGTCGAAGAAATCCTTTCCATAATCGCAGTCACCAGTAGCACACCTTATGGCCAACTACTTTTAAGAGCGATTAGGAACAAAATAGTAGGCCCTGCCAATGAAGTCCTTAATATGTACGGGACGACATTAGTATGGGACAAAATACGAGAAAACTTGATACTGCATTACTCGGACAAGAGAAACGAAACGTCTCTTATCAGAGATCTTCATAATGCAAGACAAGTAAATACCGTTGAAAAATTTTATAGTGAAGTAGTGGAAATTTTAGCCAGCCTAAATAATCATGTTCAAATACACGAAAAGGATTTTAATGTGATTAACGCAAAAAAGGAACTGTTCGCGGGAATGTGTTTAAATGCTTTCTTGTCAGGCCTAAAAGAACCACTAGGATCTACAATACGTTCAATGCAACCGGATTCATTAGCGATAGCCTTCTCATACTGTATGAAAGAGCAAAACATTCACTACGCGAAATCCGATATAAACAAACATGTTGCGAACAAAAAACCATTACCACTACCGTCTACACAAATTCGACAAAATTACCCACATCAACAAGCACAATATAACTATAGGTCTCAGTATAACCAACAATTCCCACAACACTATGTGCCAAGACCAAACTACTTTCCTAATCAACAACATTACAGATTTATTCCCCAATTTAAACCACCCACAACGACTAATAATCAAGCTTCCGCAAATCAACAAGAGCCCATGGATACCAGCACGTTAAGAATTCGCACCCAACCGCAAAACCAACCACAATTCCGTCCCCAATTCCAAAACAGACCCCAATTCAACAATTTTAAACCAAACATTTCACCCAATTTTGTCAGCAAAGAACTTTTCAATATCTCAGAAAGGGAGGTTGCTCTTCAAAATCTAACTCCAGAGACAGATTTAAACACTGAAAATTATCAAAATTTGGACCAATACTATACTTATAACGAACAATTCTATGACCCCTTTTATAACGACCAAATCATAAACCAAACAGCTTCGCTACATAGTGCCAATGAACTAGACGACGGAAATTTTTTAGAACCAGCCTCGATAAATCTATCGGATTCCTAGACATTAATAAACACGGATTCATACTACCCTATATCCATATTTCATCCCCATTCGGACGCCCCCTCAAATTTCTTGTTGACACCGGCGCTTCATCATCTTTTATTAACCCAGAGTTCATCGACGCTGAAGACATGGTGAAAACAAATCCCATATATATCACTACCATATTAAGCAAACACGAACTTAACAAAGAAATCTCTCTACCGAACTTCCTCGAATTCGATCAACCAGGAACTTCGAGATTTCTTCTTTTTAAGTTCCACGGTTATTTTGACGGATTATTAGGAATCGACGTCTTAACCGCGATAGGAGGAAAAGTTGATCTCAAAAATAAAGTACTTGTAACCAACAACACCGTAATCCCCTTGCGTTTTAAGCCAAACCTTATGTCGGAAAAATTTGTGATCCCACCTAAATCGAGAAGTATCGTGAAATTACCAGTCGATGTCGAGAAAGGTGATATTCACATAGAAAATATGGAAATCAAACCTAACTTGCACATCCCAGAAGGAATTTATACTGCCAAGGACTGGTACAGTATTATTGAAGTGGTCAACCACTCCAATAAAGAACAAACTCTTCTGGTTGAACAACCAATTCACGTGACAGAGTTTTCATCCACAAGTTTCTCGGAAATCAACAGTTTTAATATTGGATATACAAATCAAAATCAATTTCACGACGAAACACCTTCGAAGGACATCACAGAACTCCTTCGTGTTTCCCACCTAAACAGTGAAGAGAAAAAGACTTTGTTTAAAATCTGCAAAGAATATGATGACATATTCTTTAGAGAAAATCAGAAACTCTCGTTCACAAACCAAATAAAACATCGAATTACAACAACAGATGATGAACCTATCTACACGAAATCTTACAGGTATCCTTATATCCACAAAGAAGAAGTACAAAAACAAATTGCTGATATGCTGAAACAAGAAATCATTCGAAACAGCTATTCGCCTTGGAGCTCTCCTGTTTGGATCGTCCCAAAGAAGAGAGACGCCAGTGGAAAGAGTAAATGGCGGCTTGTGATAGACTATCGCAAATTAAATGAGAAATCTGTCAGTGACCGATACCCACTACCCAACATAAACGAGATCCTGGATAAGTTAGGCAGATGTATGTACTTCACAACATTAGATCTTGCCAGTGGGTTCCACCAAATTGAAATGGATCCACGCGACATACAAAAAACGGCTTTCACCGTAGAAGGTGGCCACTTCGAGTTTATTAGAATGCCATTTGGGTTGAAAAATGCTCCCGCCACTTTCCAGCGAGTAATGGACAATGTCCTTAAGGAATTGCAAGGCAACATCTGTTTGGTATACTTGGACGATATTATCGTCTTCTCAACTTCATTGCAGGAACACACAGAAAATCTGCGAAAAGTTTTCCAAAGATTACGAGAGGCCAATTTTAAGATACAACTAGATAAATCAGAATTTCTTCGAAAAGAAATCTCATTCCTTGGCCATGTCGTGACCACAGAAGGCGTAAAACCTGATCCAGCAAAGATCAAGGCTATAAAAGAATTCCCAATTCCTCGTACCCAAAAAGAAATCAAATCATTTCTTGGC
Source organism: Chorisops tibialis (assembly GCA_963669355.1). Lineage (NCBI taxonomy): Eukaryota > Metazoa > Arthropoda > Insecta > Diptera > Stratiomyidae > Chorisops > Chorisops tibialis. The sequence goes on from OY770264.1 coordinate 139,748,774, forward strand.
CTTATAGGCTACTACCGAAAATTCGTTAAAGACCTAGCAAAAATCACCAAACCCATGACCGAGTGCCTAAAAAAGGGAAATAAAGTAGAGCTTAGTGACCGATACGTTGAAGCGTTCAATATATGTAAAGACTTGCTGATGAACGATCCGATACTCCAGTATCCCGATTTCACCAAGCCATTTGTGTTGACCACAGACGCTAGCAATTTTGCGATTGGCGCTGTTTTATCTCAAGGTCCTATAGGAAGCGATAAGCCATGCAGCTATGCAAGCCGAACTCTAACAAGTTCTGAAATCAACTACAGCACGATCGAGAAAGAGTTGTTGGCCATAGTATGGGCCACAAAATACTTCCGACCCTATCTATTTGGTCATAAATTCAAAATAGTAACGGACCACAAACCTTTACTCTGGCTCATGAATCTTAAAGACGCAAACTCCAAACTAGTCCGATGGAGATTAAAACTAGCCGAATATGACTACGAAATCGTTTACAAAAAGGGAATTCAAAATTCCAATGCAGACGCTTTAAGTAGAATGAAGCCCAAAGAACCTTCAAATATTTACAACATCGAAATTAACGCCACGTCAACCCAAAGTACTCATGGTTCAACAGTTCACTCTGCGACCGAGAATATGAACGACGGTATTCCCATTTCGGAGAGACCAATTAATGAATTCTCTCTACAATTCTTGTTGGAGAAGTCAGACGGACGCCCACCAATGTCTTTGCAAGTACCTTTCAAAAATAAGCAACGACGAATTTTTAGACTACCAAGATATACAGAAGAAAATATTCTCAAAATTTTTAAAGATTACATCCCACCAAACCGCCTCACAGCAATACATACCGACGACGAAACTTTCAAACTTGTTTAAAAGATTTATTCAGACCATTTCTCACAAAACAGAACTCTCAGACTAGTAAGATGTATGGATATTTTACAAGACGTGACGGACAACGACGAACAAGACAAAATAATTTCTGACTACCATAAGAACAACAATCACAGGGGCACTAACGAGACTTCATTACACTTAAAACGGAAATACTATTTCCCTCACATGGTAACAAAAATATCACAAACCATTAATAATTGTGAGAAATGCCAGACCCTGAAATATGACAGGAACCCACCAAAACTTACTTACGAAAAGACAGAAACGCCAGCGAAACCTCTAGACATCATCCATGTTGATGTATACACCATAAACAACAACCAAATCTTAACCATAATTGATAAATTCTCGAAATTCGCTGCAGCCTATACACTAACAACTAAGAATAGCCTAAACATAATTAAAGCTATCAAACATTTCATTAGCCTTCACGGCATTCCACAAAAGCTAAAGCTAGTATCTGACCAAGGTTCGGAATTCACAGCTAACATCTTCAAAGATTTCTGTAAACAGTACGAAATCAAACTACACATAACATCCTTCCAACAAACAACGAGTAATTCGCCAGTCGAACGGCTACACTCAACATTCACGGAAATTTACAGAATCATTCTCCAAAAATCCAAAGAGCTCAATTATGAAATGGACCATGATCATATCTTATCTGAGACATTAATAACTTATAATAATTCAATCCACTCATCGACTAAATACACCCCATACGAATTATTTTACGGTAAAACGTTCAAGTTTCAAAATAGTGTTAAATTTAACAACGAACACGAATACTTACAGAAACTTAATCAGTATAAGGAGAAACTTTACCCATTAATAAAAAATCAGTTAGAAGAAATAATTAACAAGAACATTGACAAGCTCAATAGGAATAGAGAAGAACCCCCAGAACTAAAAATTGATGAAATTGTTTTTAGGAAAGAGTGTAGGCGGAATAAAATCACACCCCGTTTCTCTAAACACAAAATTAAAAAGAATAATAAGATAACTGTCATAACCACAAGAAACCAAAAACTCCACAAATCAAAATTAAAAAGAAAACGTAAATTTCAGGTTAGCTCAACTGACACACGGACAGAAAATAGAAATTCACGACCTGACGAATAACAAAGGACTACTTACTATGAAACTTGGAACAGCCAAAATTATACGGACACACAACAACTTACTTCATATAGTGCAACTAGACCAATACAGACTAAATATAGACAAAATAAAGGACTCCCTGACTAAACTGCACAACATAGACGGAATGAGTGAATCTTTGGCAATAACGAAAACTAAACTCAAAGAACTTGAATATAAATTGCAAACACTAACCCCAAATTTTAGAAAGAAACGCGGAATTATTAACGGCTTAGGCACACTGATCAAAACTATTACCGGCAACCTTGATGACAATGACGCCGTCAAGTTGAATAAACAAATCGAAACCATAATGCAAAACGAGAACAATTTAACAACCGAAATTAACCAACAAACCAGAATTAACCACAAGATGATTCAAAGATTTGAAAACGTAACAGCACACATTAACAATCAACAGAAAGTAATAGAGAACTACCTAAAACACACACAAGACGAAATTAAAAATAGCATCAGAACCGAATACACAGCACTTAGATACATTCAATTTCTAAATCAAATAAATTATAATATAGACCTCTTAAATATTCACTTAACAAACATAGCAGAAGCAATAACCCTAGCAAGATTGAATATAATTTCAAAACAAATACTGAGTCCTTCAGAGTTGCTGGAATTACACTCAATCTTCGAAAAACAATCCATAGATTTGAAATCAGACGAAAACATATATGAATTTTTAGGCCTTCAGGCATATTATAACGAAACTAATATCATCTTCAACATCCTAATACCTGTCATCCCCAAAGACACCTACACTCTTTTTCACATTATCCCTTTACCAATAAACCACACAAAAATAATTAAAACCAAATCCTATGTCGCCATAAACCCTACTTATGTTCACTATCGCGATGAGAAATGTGAAAAAATCGAAGGAGTCTACTACTGTGAAGAAACCAGTTTTCGGGAAGAAACACGGAAATCTAAATGTATTGGAAACCTACTGAACAATATACCAGCCAGCTGCGAAGCTTTCGAAACGATACCAGAAACACAAGTCCTACAACCCGAACCAAATTATCTCCTTTTAATCGAGATACCTGAATCAACCATGAACTCCACTTGCGGAATCACCAACCAAAATTTGAAAGGATCAACCCTTATACACTTCGAAAACTGCGAAATACAAATCAACGAAATTATATACGAAGCCAGAGAATACACATTTTGGAACGAAATCAATATTTATCCCTCATTATTCAACAAAATTAATACAACCATTTCTAATCATAGCCTCCACCTAGAAAAACTACAAGCATATCATTTCCAAGGAAGCAATTCAGTCATTCAGTACATCGATACTTACCAGAAAGACCTCAACATTTCCATCACAACATTCACAGCAATCCTGGTCATTACAATCATCATGATCATCATTACTTACCGAATTCTAAGCCAGAGAATCAACAGCTACACAGTTACTTCACCCATCGAGATCCAATCTACATCCCAGCCTACGCAAGGAGCAGCAACAGCACAATTCCTTTGGCCGCTGCCTCTCTCTAAGGGGGGAAGAGTTACATAATGCATATACTGTCAACTAATTCATTACTCCAATTTCAAATTCTAATCTAAATTCTTTTCCCACAATTTGTAAATGCTGAGGTGTAAAAATAATAATAGTGTCAAGTGCCAGACACCACCTCAGCATAAAAATATTATAAAGCACCTTCAATGCGAAAGTCAAGTTAGTTCATTATATTGTTTCAAATAAAGCGGTTTAAATAAAATAATTTCGTTTTTTATACTCTAGATGAAATCTGAGAGTATATTGTGTTTGCCTTACCGTTTGTAACGCTAAGAAATACCGCTCGCACAGAGCCGCCAAGGGTACAGAAATATTTGTTGTCGCTCGAAAATCTCGATTCCGAGTGACCGTCTGTCTGTCTGTCTGTCTGTCTGTCTGTCTGTCTGTCCGTCTGTCCGTCTGTGCGTCTGTCTACAGCATAACTCTCGAAAGCTTTGAGCTATAGTGCTAAAAATTTTTGTATGCAATTTTTAGCAAAAAAGTAACTTTAAGTTCGTGAATGGGCCACATCCCCCCACTCCTTCTACCCCCTCCCATACAAATTTCATGAAATTTCGTAATATTAAGAAATTGATTTTTCTTTGAAACTATTTAAGCTATAGACTTGAAATTTAGGTCAAAGTATTACAATATAGATTTCATTAATACCACGGAATATTTACCCGATCCCTTTACTCCTTCTACCCCCTCCCATACAAATGGACAATTTTGAAAAATACCTATTTTCGATTTTCATTGAAACTAGTAAAGCTGAAAAGACGAAATTTTGTCAGAATTAATTTTACTATAATCGCAATTTATTTTAAAAATAATTATCAACTTCACCTTACTCCTTCTACCCCCTCCCATACAAATTTCACGAAATTTTGAAATTTAAATTAAATTATTTTTCTTCGAAACTGTTGAAGCTATCAACTTGATATTTTATATAAAGTATAAAAAAAGAAATGTTAATAATTCAAAAAAAAATTGTTTTGATCCGTACACTCCTTCTACCCCCTCCCATACAAATGCATAGATTTTGATGAATGCATTTTATCGATTTCCATTCAAACTTGAAAAAGTACAAACTTCAAATTTTGCCAGAATTTGTTTCCTAATAATTGAAATAAGTGCTAGAAAAAAATTTCAGCCCCACTTGACTCCTTCTACCCCCTCCCATACAAATATCTGTATTATAAATTCAAGAAAAGCATTTCTCCTTCGAATATATGAGAGCTATCGACTTTAAAATTGAATGAAAGCACGGTGACGATAAGCACTTTCAAAATCATCTAAAACGTTTCACTTCCTCTGCCACCTCCCATACAAATGCCCCAATTTTAGGAAAACTATTACCAATTTCATTAAAAGTAATGGAAATTAAAAACTTTATATTCAGCAATAAGCATTTTGCATGCCATGTTCGGTGTCATATAAGAAAAATACAAACCTCCCCCTCTACTTCTACCACCTCCTATGCAAAAGTCTCTATTCACTATTCAAAAGAATTTGAGATGACAAACTTTCCGGTATATTAAAGTCATTTCTATATCATCTAGAGTATCATATGATTGGGCTTTAAGCCCAATCATAATTCTGTTATGTTTTTAATAAACATTCGAGACGCGAATGTAAGTCGCGTAAGTGCGCTCGGGAAACTTCTTTGAATTTTGTTCGGGTTGATGACGTCTGTATAAAAATTTTGTCGGGAGGGCCATGCTTGTTGGGATTTGATGGCTAAATGTCGCTCAAGTAATCGTTTTACATCCAAGGGAGTAGAGGCGTCAGTGGTTACAAGTGGGGCATTTGCTAGATTCTTCGCCATTCTGTCTGCCTCTTCATTTCCTTTTATTCCGGAGTGCCCCGGGATCCAAAGGAGTCTTAATTTCTTTGGTGAGGTAGTGAGTTTGTTTCGTATTTGGACGATTATGTTATTGCGCGAATGGATATTTTGAATAGCTTTTGTAACGGAAAGGCTGTCCGTGCAAATGCAGTATTTTCCTTTTCGTTTGCTTGCATATTCGATAGCAGCACCTATTGCTTTGGCTTCGGCCGAAAAAACAGAAACGTAGTCGAACATGAGACCAGGAACAACTAGCTCACCGCATTCCTTGACGACAGCATAAGTTGTCGTCTGGAAATTTTTGGAGGCATCTGTGAACAGCAATGTCCAGTTCTCATTTCGGAGCTTGGATGCAACTTCTTGAAAAAGCAGACGATAAGATTCATTGCTGGTGGAGGTTTTAGTATGTGAAGCTAAAGATAAATCTATTGTCTTCGTAGGGAACATCCAAGGTGGTGGAAACTTTGGGTTAGTGCAGATTGGTTTAATATTGACTCCAACTTCGTTTGCTAAAACTAAACAATGTGAAAGTGTGGAACGGATTCGTGGTAGCTTTTTTCTCTTGGTTAGATTATTAACTTCCTTTTGTAGCAGTTTATTGTTAGCGAAAATTAGTTTTGGTATTAGTCTACCGGTTGCCAAGTTTATTCTTTCACCGATAGTTAACATATTTGATTCGGCTAGCAAACTTATGATAGGCGTTGTTCGAAAGGCACCGATTGCAGAACGGATAGCGCTGTGGTATGGGGCGTTAAGCTTTTGTAGAGTGCTAGTTGCGGCTTTTCCGTAAACTGTCAAACCGTACTCAATTTTGGACAGAATAGTGGCTCTTATTACTTGCAGTAATATAGCAGGGTGGGCATTGGAGTTCCTGTTGGACAGATATTTGATTATATTTTGTCTAGGTATCAGATCTTTCCTGATATTTTCTGTGTGTTTGTTCCATAAGAAGCGTTTGGAGAAAGTTAGACCCAGTATTTTCAAGTGATCAACATTTTCGATGGTATCCTCACCTACTGCTACATTAAAAGAGGAGCAAGTGAGTTTGCGACATATGTGGAGATGTTTGCATTTATTGATGGAGATTTTAGCGCCAGAGTGCTTTGCCCACGTTAGCATTTCGTCTAAAGCTTTTGCTATATTGTTGCGTGCTTCTACCAGTGAGGAGTTTTTGACTATTATGTAGAAGTCATCTGCATATGCTAGGTGCTTGCAAGCCATGGTGCGATTAATATTATTTGATAGCGAATTAAATGCTATTAAGAATAGAACAACTGATATTGGTGATCCTTGCGGTATACCATTTTGCAGAGACCAGACCTTTGAAAGAGCTCCATTTGCTCTAACTCGAAACTTTCTATGCGCCATAAAATTAAGGACCCAGTTGTGAATCTTGGGACCAATTCCTAATCTTATGAGTTCTGAGATGATTGTGTGGGTTCCTACGCGATCAAACGCCTTTTCGAAGTCGACGCTGACAATAGACACGTGATTTCTGCTGGAGAGCTGAGAACAGATCAGGTGATCTATATATAGGTGTGCATCTTGACAGCTCTTGTTTGGTCGGAATCCTATTTGTTCGCTGTTAATTCCATTGTCTTGTTCGAGTAACCAGAATAGTCTACTTGCTATGATTTTTTCTAGGATTTTGCTTAAGCATGGTAACAAAGATATAGGGCGGTACGACTCTGTATCAGATTTGATTTTTTTTGGTTTAGGAATTGGGATTATGGCTGCCATTTTCCATGCTTGCGGGTATATGTTTTCGCTTAGGATGGTGTTGTACAAGGAAACAATACGCATCTTACAGCTAATGCTTAGGTTTTTAATCATACTGTATGTGATTTTATCTAGTCCAGGGGTATCGCCCTTGAGCAGTTGTAAGTTGTTTTCAAACTCAAAGAAGCTTATTTCAGTTTCTATATGCGCAGCTCTCTGGCTACAGTTTAAGCGAGGGGTGGTATCTGAAAAGTTTAATTTGTTCTGGACAAATTGGGAGCTAAAGTTGCTATCTAGGGAGTAGGAGGACCAATGTTTGCCAAAGTTGTCTGCTATTTCTTTGGGAGTTGTAATGGAATTTGGTCCATTTTTGATTTCTGTTATGGTTGATTGGTTCCGATTTCCAGCAATGATTTGAATGGTGTTCCAGATCTTTTGAATAGGTGTGTTTTTAGATATTGTGCTAGTAAAAGAGAAGAACCATTTTTGCTTGGCAGCTTTCATTGTACGTTTGAATTTTGCGTTTAATTTTTTGTAAATTATTTCGTTTGCCAGGGTGGGTTTTCTTCTATAAAGGGTCCATGCCGTTTTCCGATCGAGGTTTAAATCAGCAAGCTCAGTACACCACCAGGAAACCTGGCGTTTCTTTTTAGTGAAATTGGGGTGGTTATGGGGAATTGAGCAATTTGCTGCGACCAGAATGGCCCTTTTAATATTGGCTGCTTCCTTGTTAACATTCTCCGTGATTGGAATATTGTTAAAAGCCTCGGTAGCCTTTTCCGCGAATTTTTCCCAATTTGCAAATTTTGTGTTATACCGTGGAAGATGCTCGGTTTTGGTATAGTTGTGTCTTATCGACGTGATTATGGGGAAGTGGTCGCTTCCGTAAAGGTCGTCGAGAACTTTCCAGTCGGAAACTGGGGCTAGCTGGGAGGAACAGATAGAAAGGTCTATGTGCGTGTATGTGCGATGAGTGGAGTAGTGGGTAGGGGAACCAGTATTTAGAACGAGCAGATCGGATGCTATTAACCAGTTTTCGATTTGTGTGCCGTTTTTGTTGACAACAGGGGATCCCCAAATAGGGCTCCAACCATTGAAATCTCCAACAATTATGCATGGAAGATTTAAACTACTTGTTAAATTTTCAAGATCAGTTGTGGATAGTTGGTATCCATGTTCAATGTATACACATATAACAGTCAGTTTTATGGGATTGTATACCTCAACTGCAATCGCCAATAAGTTTGTTGATAGAGTTAAAAGTCGGTGTTCCAAACTCTTTTTTATCAAAAGAGCGATACCACTTTTTGAGGAATTGGTTTGAATGTTATTTGCAAAGACACTTTCGTACCGATTTGAGAAGTGTGGGTTTGTGTTATAAGGGCAATGGGTTTCTTGGAGTGCAATTATGTCAGGTGATATTTCTTTTACCAGCATTTGGAGATAGTTAAAGTTGTTATAGAAACCATTCAGGTTCCATTGCATGATTTTGAATTGGGTTTGTATTTGTTTGAAGCTGTTTGTTTTTTTGGAAGCTATTGCAAAATGGATAGTATTTGCAGATGGTTGTAGTTATTGAAGAAACCTTTAATGTTCCATTGTAAAATTTTGGAGTTAATATTGTTCTTTAAGTCACATTGGGGATTGATTAATCGACTCTACCGTCCATGCTCGTTCCGCATCTGTGCTTGAGGGACTATGTTTATTATGGGGTTGTTTATGGATGTTTATTTCAATGGTTTCTTTGTTTAGTTCTAATTTTTCTTTAGTTTGCTTTTGTGTGGTAATTGAAGTCTCGAAGTCGGGTTGGGTTGTAAGGGGTGCTTGTGGGTTGTAGTTAGAAGTTGTTGGCTCCATTTGTTTTGAGTATGTTGTGGTTGAAGAGTCTATTACATTGGGTTTAAGTATATTTTCGTTATTTGCTTTTAGATTGTTTTGTTGTTTGTTAATAACTATTGTTTTTGGTGTGGTAGCTTTTGCATATGAAAGACCGGGAGTAGGTTGTTTGGCTTTAAGTGAATTCCTAGATTCGTGATATTTTTTCCGCGCTTCAAATATTGAGCATTTGTTTATGGTTTTGATGGTGATAATTTCTTTATTTTCAAGGTACTTAGGACATAGCCGATCAGATGATATGTGGCTTGAATCTTCACAGTTTACGCAAAACTTAACGCTTTCTGTACAGGGTGTAGGTTTATGCTCTGCTTTACCGCAGGAAACGCATGTTGGAGAAGATTTGCACCATTTAGCCGTGTGTCCAAGCTTCTGGCATGTTTTGCACCGCATTGGATTCGGAATGTATTCTTTAACCTCAAATCTTTGCCATCCAATTGTAATGGAAGTAGGAAGGTGGTATCTTTCAAAGGAGAGGATAATTAATCCAAATGGGATGTCTTGGTTGTCTATTTTCTTCTTCAGCTTAACTGCGTTTGTGACCCCACAGCTTTTCAAACCATCGACTATTTCTTCTTCGGAGAGATTTGCAAGATCGCGACAAAAAATTGTCCCTTTACTAACATTAAACTGTTTACTTATTTCGGCTTTTACTGGAATGATATTGGCTAGCATTGAAATTTTTTCAAAGCGGTGAGCTACCGTTAGGTTATCGCATAGAATAAGCAAACTCCCGTCCCTCAAGGTTGAGACCTTGGAGTATTCGGTGGATATACCGTCAATTGCTTTTCTAAGTAGAAAAGGGTTAACAGCTGACAATTTTTTGGTCGGATCGGCGTGAGAAATTAAGACGAATTTCTTTTGAATATCATTACTGTTCACTTTTGGGAGGCTTGGATATGGCGCGAAAGATGATTTTTTTTTTCGCGATGGAGCATTGGTTGACAGTTCAACTTCGTCCAGAAGATTGAAGCTGTTGGTGTATGTATTCCCAGAGGCCATCGTGGCCAATGGGTCACACCTTTTAAACTAAGGAAAGTTCGACTTTAGCTGTCACTTACTAATTAATTACAACTTTAAAGGTTGATGTAGTTTCTTTGCACTTTAGCACGACAGAAAAAAGAAAGAGAAATTTGCACGAGGCAACGTCAAGAACTCTGTTTTGTTGTTCACTAGCACTGTTCCCGACGACGGTCACTGCCTGACTGAATTTAATTTTTTTATCCACTGGGGTGCGAAATTGTCGGCCTAATTTTTTTTTTTTTTCAAACAATTATTTATTCGAAATTACTTACCATAAAAAATTTATATTTTTAGATCATCAAGGTGGTAAATAGATCTACTAGAATCAGCTTACATAAAGGCTAATTATTATAAGGGAGGAGGGTCAGAGGGGGTACAAAGAAAGACACTTAAAAATCAATGTCCCGGCTATTTGTTGAGCTATGTAATTGAAAATTGGTACTTATATTAAGCTATACGAGGGAAATATGAGAAAAATATAACTTTTGGACAAAATAGTAGTGGAGGAAAATGGGGAGCATTGCACTTTTCAAAATTTTAAACCGCTATATCTCAAAACTAAGTGCAGATATCAAATTCAAATTTTCTCAAATTATAGAACTACATAGTTTTGAATTTTCGTAAAAGTTTTATGTCGAGAGGTGTAAGGGGAGAGAGGTGGTAAGCAAAAATGTCGAAAATTTTAAGTAATTTTTTTGGGGCTCTGGTAAAAGATACAAAGTTTAAATTTTCCACGTGGATACATCTATTTGTTATACATACAAAAAAAATAATAAAAATTCTACAATTGTTATGCATCGACACCCCTGGTCTACCATGCACAAGGTGTTTCATGTGCAATGAAAAAACACATAAACTCAAAATTTTTGAATGAAATTTTAAGGTAGACACTTGAAAATTGGCAACATGCAATTAAAAAAAATTCTAAAAGAATGAAATATTAACTGGTTGAATACCTTCTAAACTGCTACTCCCTCCCATACAAAATTATTTTTTCAACCATTTTTAAAAAATGAATTATCACCTAAAACTTAAAAGCTATCAATTTGAAATTTTGCACAAAAGCTTTTCAAAATAGTTGAAATGGAACTGCGTCAAAAGTTTTGAGATCGCACTTGTTCTTCTACCCCTCCCATACAAAAGAATGATTTCGACCAATTTCAATAAATCAACTGCTAACCAGCAAATTAAAAGCTACGAACTTGAAATTTTGTACGAGCACCTTACAAAAGAAATATAATAAAACTGCATCACAAATTTTACATTTCCTTTACCTCCTCTACCCCCTCCGATACAAATGATTGGTTTCGTGAATGTAAAATACACCAAATTTTATGAAAATTCTATGCAACTTCATCTCTGAAACTGACATTCTATGCAGAACATATTGAGCGTAATTGAAGCAATCAATTGAAAAATGATTGACATTTACCCACCCTTAATATCACCCCTCCCACATAAAAACACAAACTTGCATAAATTAATGAAATATTGATTACATATACTGGAGCTATTGTTCGTATCCGCAATTAAGTGTTAAATTGACAGCAGCCCTGCCCTAAATAGGGTCCACTTGTGAAAAAGGGGTTTCACTCGTGAAAAGGTGTTCCAGTTGTGAACCATTAACCACTCTAACTTGCATATTGACTTTCCATGCATCTTCAACTTATCCGAAAAAGCTGCGCCCGATTTGTTGGCAGTTTATTTCGTAATGTAATAAGACTAGATAACGACTGGGATTGGCCCTACGATAATCTAGATGAAAGAGTTTTTTTTTAATATAAGAAATTTTGTATAGGGATTGGTAGAAGGGGTGACGGCATGAAACTAATTTTTTTACATCATTCTAGACTTGCTGTTAAAACATATACAAAACGTAAGCTTCAAAAATGTAAGAGGTACTGAGAAAATTAGTGTATTGGATAGTAAAATTGTATGGGAGGTGGTAAAAGTGTGAGGTGGTTTTTAGTAGTTTTTTCAGAAATGAAATTTATACGTTTTGAATCGCAGATGAGTAGCATTCATACTTTTCAAGAAAATCGAGTTTTTCTAAAGCTGTGTAATTGTGTCATATTTTATGGCATGGGATAGAAGGAGTGCAGTTAATCTTTTTGTCTAAATTTCTAAATAAATAAATTTTTAGTGCATAATTTTAGCTCAATAAATTTTATTTGTACTGATTAAATTGGTTAATATTATTTCAACAAAAAGTGCAGTTTGTATGGGAGGTGGTAGAAGGAGTTGGGCGATTGAAATAATTCGTATACTGTAAATTTATTTTATTATAAAAATGATATGATTTAATTTTCAGATACTCATACTTTTCGAGAAAATGAGATTAATTTTAAATTTGAAAATTGTGTCATTGTTTGTGGGAGGGGTTGGAAGGGGTGTAGGTTTATAATTTGACTAATTTGTTATGCAAATATTTCGTGCTGAAGTTAATGTTTATAACTTTAATAATTTTCACGGGAATTTATTCATTGCCTTTTTGAAATTAAGATGTTTAAACGGGAGGTGTTAGAAGGAGTTAAAAGTGCTGGACTATTTCGAGAGTACTTATCGACGTTGTTGTACTCTCTTTTTTGGCTAAAATTAAAAAAAAAATGGTTAGCTCGAAAGATCAAAGCGCTTGGGAGCTATTTTGTATTTATTTTTGCAATAAACGCTACAGCAAACACAATTTGTTAATTGACAACTGTCAACCTGTTTAGATGTTTCTGTTATACAGCAGTGCTTACCAATGTTTTTTCGGTATGTTTAACGATAACTTAATTCTTTAGTTCTAAAAAGATTATCGGCGACAACAAAATTAAGGAGCTACCTAGTTTAGTATGAAAATTAGTTTATCGTGACTTCTTAATCCGCCTCACGTTTTTCCACGCCTAATCTCAAATTTAAGGTTATTGATATGCATACAATCGAAATCGAAATTTATAACTTTCTTGGATGCTAAGACTGCTTTTGAATCTGTTAGAAAAATTTCAAGTACAGTTAGAATACGAAACCAGGTACAACCAGGATGTAGACAGGCAAGTTATATGTTGATCATGGAAATGTTCATAAGAGAATGAAAAATATGAGACCGCCTGAAACCTGATGCATTTTTGTTCACTCCGAAAGAACTAATAAACAATTCCGTAATTTTGAGAGGATTGATTGGAAATTTTAGTACAAATGATATTTTGAACGATATTCTGTAGATTGATCCTTACATTTGTAACGGATGGCCTGTATGCCCGGTGACTGGCTAAAGATTTTCCGTTGGCTATTTTATCGAGCTAACTTTACAGGACCTGCCTGATACAGATCGCTGAACGTTACGGTTTCGATTCGCAACCTCTTAGCGAGTGTACCAGTTGTGAAAACGCATAAGAGTGAATCGGTGTATCCAGCATCCGGCGGGGATGTTCTTGTCACTTTGCCCTTCATTGTACGATTTTTCGTATGCAACAAGGATGTGACAGGAGAGGTTTGGGAAGTAGAGTTTTGCAGGTCCTATACTCTCTGATCTAGTCACCGGGCACACAGGTCATCCGTTACACATTTATATTTGTAAAGTGGACTATATTCCAACTGCGTGGGCCGAAAGGGATGGGTTTAACTTTAACCTCTTTAAAATAACTCTGAAAAGGGAGATAACCTCAAGAAGATCTTAAGGATCAAATATGTTCTTTTTCAAAAAATCTACTTTAAACAACCCAAGGGTATGGATGCAATGCAATGCTAAGATTTGTACATGTATCCGCCAAGTCATTGTGCTTTAATTGTGGATCAAAAGGGCATTCCGCCAATTATAATAAAAGCGAGGTGTTCGTGAAATATGAACAGAAACGGGAAGAGATGAAGTTAGAAAATGTCCGCTATAATCAGGTGAATAGAAACTTCGTTCCGCGTTCCCTTAATAATTTGGTTACCTCTTATGGGTCCATTCCCGCAAGGGGGTAGTTGATGAGGTTTTATCAATTCCTGCAACTATCTTTGGAGACTAGCGACTCCACGGACCTGAGCTAACTATCCCCCTGTGGGATGGGGGCTGTAGAATTCACCTACAGCCAGTCCTGCTTGCCCTAGAAAATGGCAAATGGACACTCACTGGATCATGGGCTTACCACCCGTGATCTTAAGACCAGTATGATACGAGAAACGGATACAGCGCCTCGGATACGGACTGATTCCACGGTAACGACTTTTGGCATTCGAAAACAGACTATGATTGGCTTCTGGAACGTTCGAACATTGAATGACGGGGGAAGAGCTGGGGTTACTCGGTCCTTGCACCGCCAATCAGTGATCGACCGTGAAATGGAGCACTATAACATCCAAATCTTGGGCTTGAGCGAGGTCAGGTGGACAGGACCAGGAGAAGAACGAACCCCTAGCGGAAACACTATTATATACATTGGACCTGAAAGTGAAGCCAGAAATGGCGTGGCGTTCGTCCTTACGCCGAGAGCGAGAAACAGTCTCATTAGCTGGGAGCCAATCTCGGATAGGATTATCGTCGTCAGGCTCAGGACCAGTGTCAGAAACATCACAATTCTGCAGTGCTACGCACCAACTAATACCGCAACATCTGGTGACAAAGAGGAGTTTTATAGCCAACTGAGTGCCACCTTCGAACGTGTTCCAAGAGGTGATATTATTATCATCTCGGGAGATGTGAACGCCCAGGTTGGATCAGACAACACTGCACTAGAACCCGTCATGGGGAGGCATGGTGACCCTTGGGTCGACGCACCACGACCTTGGATTAAGAGACCCGAAAACGGTTAATTATTTGTGGAGCTTTGTAGTACTCGGCAAATGGTTATCGGAGGGACACATTTTCACACAAGAGTCATCATACAACATCTTGGGTTTCCCCTTATGGTGTTACTCAGAACCAGATCGACCATTTGGCTATAAGTCGCCGATAGAGAAGATGTCTCCTCAATGTGCAAGCGAAACGTGGAGCTGACGTGGGGAGCGATCACCACTTGATGGTTGCCTGCTTGAGATTGTGTACAGCAGCTATCCGACGACCACAAATTCTTCAAATGAAGCGCAAGATTAATGTGGACAAACTCAGAGATCCCAACAAAAACCGCGAATACACCATTATTCTACGCGAAAAGTCATCCACATTGGGTGAATATGAAATGTGCACACTGGACGCCAATTGGGAGGCAACCAGAAACACTTTTCTAACTATTGCTGAAGAATCTGTGGGATACGTGCAAAGCGGTGAGAAACCCTGGATGTCGCAAGACACATGGGACAAGGTTGTCAATCGGAAAAAAGCCAAATTGGCAATCATCTCTCAACCCGATGTCAACCAACGAACGCCCGACTTGAGGCAGAACTACCGCGATGCTCATATACAGCTTAAAAAGGCTGTTAGACGCGACAACAGAAAGGCCATTGAAGATCTGGCAAACAAGGCAGAATCTGCGGCTTACCTTGGGGATATGGGTGTACTATTTAAAATCATGAAACAGTTGACGAACAGGAATTTCACCGCCAACTACCTGGTGAGAGATGTTAACGGAACTCTCCTTAATATGAGTAAACACCAGTTGCGACGATGGACGGAATACTTCTCTGATATTTTAAACATCTTGTCAGATGAAGATATTCCGGAAACAGAACAACTTCCAAACATCCAACCGCAACAATCCTCTATTAGGGACGATCCCCCAGATAAGGAAGAGATAGTTTCCGCCATTCGGTCAATGGTGGGAAGGAAAGCTCCAGGTATAGACGGACCACCAACCGAACTCCTCAAAGCGGACCCGGAAATAACAGCCGATATACTCCTCCCACTCTTTACTGAAGTGTGGAATGAAGGAAGATATCCGACTGAATGGAAGGAGGGCGTCATTGTGAAAATTCCGAAGAAGGGCGACCTTCGGGATTGTGGCAATTGGCGTGGTATATGTCTACTTACTGCCGTATCAAAAATTATGTCTAAGGTAATTCTCAATAGGATTAGTAATGTCGTCGAGAGCACTCTCGAAGTTTATCAGGCTGGATTCCGTAAAGGGTCGTCTTGTACCGACGACACAAATACCCTACGGATAATATTAGAGCAGTCAGCCGAAATGGGTTCGCCACTACACCTCATGTTTGTGGACTTCGAGAAGGCTTTCGACAGCGTTAAGCGAGATTACATATGGAATCCTTTGCGTAGGAGAGGTATTTCAGATAAGGTCATAGCTATGATTAAAGAATCCTACGAAGATGCAAGGTGTCGCGTCTTGCATAGAGAAGAGCTGTCCGAGAGCTTCCCTGTGCGAACGGGTGTCAGACAAGGCTGCATATTATCACCAGCCCTGTTTCTGGTGGTAATAAATGACATCTTGAAAGCTGCACTGGAAGGTGGGGAAGGTAAAGTTTTTAAATGGAGACTACTTAATATCTTAAGTCACCTTGATTATGCTGATGACGTGTGTTTGCTTGCACATAACCGTTCGGGCTTAGAGTCAAATGTTCGCTCATTGCATTCTAAATGGAAAGAAGCGGGACTGAAAATAAATGTGCGTAAAACCAAGTAAAAGCACATGGGTTCGAACGCAAGCACACCGATTGTTCTTAACGGACAGGATGTGGAAGACGTGCAAGATTTTTGCTATCTTGGAAGCATTGTCAGCATGGACGGCGGAGCCGAAAAGAATGTTGAAGCTCGGCTAAATAAAGCTCGTCAGGCCTTCGGTATCCTTTCCCCTTTCTGGAGGTTAAGAGAGATCTCCTTTCGCACGAAACTGCGAGTTTTTGACGCATGCGTCAAATCCGTGTTGTTATATGGTTGTACTACGTGGAAAGTGACCGTTTGACTTACCAAGAGACTACAGACTTTTTTGACTTTGTAAACCAATGCCTCCGGCGCATTTTAGGAATATTCTGGCCAGAAGTAATCTCCAACGACGAACTTTGGAGTACAACTGGCCAGACTAAAATAGGTATTGAGATTCAACGGCGGAAGTGGCAGAGGATCGGTCATACTTTGAGGAAACCAGAGCGAAACATCGCAAAACAGGCTCAAGGAAGACGTCAGGTTGGTTGACCATGTAACACATAGAAGCGAGCAGTTGAGCAGAAGGACAGAGGAATAAACAAGTCCTGGTAACAGCTTAAAGCCGATGCTCAGGATCGCGCCTTGTGGAAGAGAGTTGTTTCTGTCCTATGCCCCTATATGGGGTCTTAAAAGGAATTTGATTGATTGATTATAGGTCCATCGCAAATGTAGTTAGGGTTCGAAGCCCGATCAGATCCCAAACAATGGGACCGGAATATCTGATTAATTTTTAGACATTCCAGAATCACTGTCGGGAGTTCCTTAATGAAAAAAGCTACACATTTTATGACCGACTTCAAGTACATCGCGTCTAAATTTGAACAAGCTTCCGCTTATATCAAGCTCATTGCTAATTAGTTAGTCTGCGAATTATGTATTTAAAGATCTGCGCCGCCAACGTGAATTCCATAAAAGCACATAATAGAAGAAAGTTACTCGCAGACACACTTAATCACTTAGATCCTTCAACAGCTCTGATTTCAGAAACGCGTTTGAAGCCTAAACATAATAAACTGCCAACAAGTCGGGCGAAACTTTATTATTCTTGGGACAAGTTGCGGATGAGTGGAAAGTCAATATGCAGGTAAGAGTAGTTAGGGAAGGCTAAGTGAAAGGGAGTTCTTGGGCAGGGCTGTTGTCAATTTAACAATATTTCATTCGTTTCTGCAAGTTTGGGTTTTTATGAGGGAAGGAGGAGGGGTAATAGTGAGGGTGGGTGGATGTTAATAGCTTTTTAATTAATTGCTTGAATCACGTCCAATATTTTCTGTATAGAATGTGTATCATAGACGAAGTTGCATAGAATTTTCATAAAATTCGGTGTATTTTACATTCACGAAACCGAACATTTGTATGGGAGGGGGTAGAGGAGGTAAGGAAATCGTAAAATTTGATATGCAGTTCTCTTGTAAGGTGCTCGTACAAAATTTCAAGTTCGTAGCTTTTAATATGTTATTAGTTGATTTAATGAAATTGGTCGAAATCATAGTTTTGTATGGGAGGAGGTAGAAGGGCAAGCGCGATTTCAAAACTTTTAACTTAATTTCATTTCAATTATTTTTGTAAGTTTTTCTGCAAAAGTGCAACTTGATAGCTTTTAATAGTTAGGTGATAATTGATTTCTTGAAAATGGTCGAAAAAATAATTTTGTATGGGAGGGGGTAGAACTTTTAAAGGTTTTCGACCAGTTAATATTTCGTATATTTAGGTATTTTTTCAATCCATTTCGCAAATTTTCAAGTTTCAACCTTAAAATTTCACTCCAAAATTTTCAGGTTATGTGTTTTTTTCAATGCACAAGAAATACCTTGTGCACGTTAGACCGAGGGGGTCGGTTTATAACAGTTATGGATCAAGTTATTATTATTTTTCTATGTACATCAAATAGACGTACCCACATGCAAAATTTAAACTTTGTATCTTTCACCAGAGCCCTAAAAAAATCACTCAAAATTTTCGACATTTGTGCTTCTCACCTCCCTCTCCTTACACCTCCCAACTTAAAATTTTTACCAAAATTAATCATTATAGAGTTCTACAATCTGACAAATTTTCGATTTGATATCTGTACTCTTTTTTGAGATATAAGAATTTGTAATTTTGAAAAGTGGGCCATTTTTGAAATGCTCCCCATTTCCCCCCACTACTATTATTGCAACATGTTATATTTTTTTTTGTATCTTCCTTGTATAGCTTAATATAAGTTTCAAGTTTCAATTACATAGCTTAGGAGATGAGATATTCATTTTTAAGTGTTTTTCTTTGCACCCCCTTGACCCTCTCCCTTACAATAATTAACCACTCTCTAAGCTGATTCCTATGGAACTATATACCACCTTGATGGTCCCAAAATATGAATTTTTAATGATAAGTAATTTCGAAGATATAATCATTTGAAAAAACAATTCGACCGACAATTTGTTTTTAACCCCCGCTTTTCGGACACCAATGGATAAAAAAAATAAATTATTTTTAAAGTTTGTCCCACAACCTTCTCTATATCTCTACTGGTTTTCAACTTTATATCTGCATTCGTGGTGGAGATATTAGCAAGTGTAGTTTTCGACTTTTTCCCTCTCCCTTGCTTCCCCCTTCCACCTAACATCCCCCAAAATTTAGAAAATAGAGCTTACTTATCCAATCAATAATCCACCCAAAAACGAACAGATATGAGATATAAACGGAGATATGAGTCCATATGTACGGCGGACGGCGTACGGCGGGACGGATTTTTTTTTTTTTTGCATTTTTAGGCTAATTTAGTCATGAAACGCGAAAAAAAATTTCAGGGTAGCAAATTTATTTTTTTTCTTGTGTCGATTACAATACTTTATTATTAGAATAATAAAGTAATTGAGTTTATAAATCAACGAAGCTTTCATTTGCTAAGGAGCTACAAATCTTCGAAGAGAATCTTGAGGCATTGTATATTGAGCCAGATAATAAGTATTTTAGCATCGTCTTTCTATATGAAGAGATTGACGTGGAACACTTTATAACGTATCTGCTATATCTAGCAAAATAATCAGCCGTCAGCCAAGCGACTCACCTGAACTCATCAATCAAAAGGCTACATAAGGACATTCATAACTCACCGTTCTTGAGTCAATACTATGCATTTCCAATTAGTTTGTGGAGCAAGCAATCAGTCCATGTCTTGCAAGAATCTGCAGAATATTGCTGTAAAATATTATTTTATGAAAAGGCATTAGCTAGTTCACACAGAGGTTAAATTAGCCAAACTTAGACCGCCTCTTTCCTTGGTTGAAGGTGGGTATTTTGCAATTTACTTAACTTTATTATTCTTTTTTTCTTTTGATCGGTACTTACCGAGGAAAATGATGACTAACAAACCTCCAACGCATCATTTTCCGCTGATAGTTAACCGTGCTCTCCATCGTTCATTTAGTTTAAATAATAGTTATAACATTGGTATAAGAAGACTGCAGTTATTAGTTCTAGTTTAATTTGGTTTAGTTTAAAAATGCTTAATGTAATCAATTCCGGGAGCAAGAGTGACCCTATCCATGATTATGTACGTAATCGCTTTGTAGTTTAGTTCTCAATTATAAGAAACATTAGATATAATGCTTGGCCCAATTCCAAAGCCAGTTACCTTATTTTTCTCAATTATCCAGTTATAATGATGTATCTATTTAATTTACAATAAAATAATCTTCAGTCTTGAATCTCTAAGATTTCATCTAGTTCATTAGAAAACAATAAGAATATCAATTTTTCAATAGCTTAGTGAATATTTATCTTTAATTTAATTTCATTTGTCGTTCTTCGCCTCTAAGGACAATCTCGTTTATTAAATACACTATTTTTCAAAGATTACCACAATTAAACATATAACAGGACTAGGATTGCGCTTAAAGTCCAATCATACGATACTCTAGATGAATAAGAAAGTGATTTGATCTTAAGAAATTTTATATGAGGAGTGAAAGAAGGAGTGGCAGCATTGAATTAATTTTTTTCATATTATGTTTGAGTAGCTATATAAATGTTTTATACAGAATTTAATCTTCAAAAATTGAATAAGTTAATGCATTTGATTTAATCAAATTGTGCAGGTTGATTGTGAGGTGGTAAAAGAAGTGAGAGGTTCTAGTGATCTTTTTTGTAATAACTACGAACATTATGCAATTGTTATCTCTCAAATTTTAGACCAAAATCCATACTTTTCAAGAAAATCGATTTTTTAAAGTTGTGAAATTGTGACACTTTCTGTGGGAGGGGGTAGAAGTAGTGAAGCTAATTAGATAATTTTCTTGAATCTTAATAATAATTCTAACTAAATATTTAGTAAAAAATTTGAGTACGATAACTGTTATACGTACTAAAAAAATTGGATTATAGTACTTTATGAAAAAGTGTAGATTGCATGAGAAGTGATCGAGGAAGAGGGAAGTACGAATAATTGTCAGTAATATGTTTCAAATTCCAAATTATTAGCTTTTATACTAGTTTCCAAGAGAGTTTGATTGATGTAAAATATTTTGAAAATGAGTCATTTTGTATGGGAGGGGGTAAAAGAGGTTCAGCGACTTAGCCCGTTCACGAGTTTGACCTTAACTTTTCGTCAAAGGTGATGTGTACAAAATTTGAGCTTTCTAGCTCAACGCGTTCTCAAGCTGTAGGGCGAAAAGACGGACAGACAGACAGACGGACAAACGGACATTCGTCTTTGAAATTTTGAGAGATGAAACAAACTTCTGTTCAATTCAGTTTTTTTTCCGAACATTATTTCTTAGCGTTTCAAACTTTAGAGCAAACTTATAATTCTCTTAGGTTTCATCGAGAGTATAAATTTAAATATCCTTGAATAGTAAGTAAATCAAAGCATATCAGCCGACCAGAAAGCTATGCTGCTCAGAAATGATTAAACTCTAAATGCAATTCGGTATAAAAAGATACGAGTACTTGCTTTCGTTTTGCACAGATTTTCATTGCGGTCTCGTTCAACGATGAGATTACAGCCACTTGTGATGATTTCTCAAGGGAAAAGATTTTTTTTTTTCCAGAGTTTATCGTAGAGATTTTTCAGTGAATCAAATATCGTGGAAAAGTAGAAGAAAAAAGCACAGTTTACCTGTTATATCCCTAGAAAGACCACACTCACACAGGCTAAAGATCTTTACCTTTCAGCTAGAAATGTAAGTTCTGTGCTGTTAGTTGTGACAGAGATCGATCATCTTTTCATTATGATTTTGTAGAAAACTGAAGTCTGGGAATTCGTATCAAAAGTTATTACATTGAAATCGAATAAAGAAGTATACTACGAGTATTATATAATGGTAGAAATACGACTTATTTATTTATAATTTAAGTTTGTAAAAAGTTATAAAATGTCCTATGAATTTGCAATAGAACTTTCATAAAATCTAACACATTTTAGAGGACACAATTTCTACTAATTTTCATCTATTTACAACATCCTTCCCGTACGTAGCGTGCACATATCATAAAACCAGAACACGAAAAGGATTTTATTTTAGGATGAAAAATAATGTTTGCGAATTCTCCAGCTGAGACCCATATAGTTTGTAGTTAATTTATATCTATGACATTACTAGGTAGAAATTATTTGGCAGGTTCTTTTATGGTGCATGGTACATTTTTTTTAGTTTTTTTGAAACTAAGTGAATATATATAAATTTAGCCATAGTAGCGAGGCTTTAAGTGGCGTTTTAAGGTACACATTAAAATTATCAAAGTGAAATTATAATAATGAATTCATCTCTTTTAGTTACATAATAAAGTCGGACTATGTTATATGTGCTATTAGGCTTTTTAAGATAAAGACTCTCAAGAAAAACATAAAAGAGTTAAGTAAAGCATAACTATCTCGAATTTTACAAATTCTCGTCGTCAAAGCTTTTAATATGGTTCAATCGCAATTGAAGAATTGAAGACCAGTTTCAGTTATCGAAAAAACCTTACTAGACAGCATTTCCTCAATCGTAAGAATTTTCCGAAAAAAATTTGTGTAAGCAGCCTTATTTCATTGAGTTCAAAAGACTAAAACTTTAGCAATAGAATTACTATAAAACCTAGAAAATCAGACTATTGAAAAAAGAATCAAGTTAACTCTAGCTTTACTATTTCTTAAATTACAGATGTGTCCGTAGCCACAGAAAATAAGTCCTTATCGTTCCAAAAATAAATTTATCAAATTACCACCAATGGTCAACGGTCTTGAAAAAGGCGCAACATAGAAAAAAATTCTGCCCTCATCAAATATAAAAGAAATGATAAGACAAAAATTATGTCCTTTCCTTTCATTTGGAGTCTTAAATTTAGCCAAATTATACGAACCGGCCGGAATTATGAAAGTTGAAGGTTGTATCTAGCTATAGCCTCAAGGTGAAGTCAATTTTGTGTGTCACCTCGCCTTAGTTATGCAGAATTTATGTCAGGTTACCTTGAGGGCAAATATTTGTTTAACGAGAACGTAATACATTTACAACGCAGTCGATGAAACGGAAGGACAACCTGTCAATTCTCGTAACGTTATCAAAACAACTTTATAAGCAGGAGTTCTATTTTGAAAGAGGACACCTCGGTCGACCTACAAGTCGACCTGATAGCTTGCGACAACCTATCTAAAGGACTTTCCCATATAATTTAACACAAATTACTAGTAAAAGTTTGACTCCTCTTCATAAATCGTCCCTTTTTTAATTTTCTATTAAATTTTCGGTCTATCATTCGATTAGGGACATCAGAATGTTTGGTATCGGTAATTTTCGATGGTGTGGGGTCTAAAAATTCTGCAGGAAGCAAAAACTCATTTGTCCTTTTTCAGATGACTGGAAATGTAATCGGCTTGTGTTCGCACAATCATTAATAATGGAAGTGACTGTCGGCAAGGACTACCATGATGTGATGCTGTATATCTATCCTAAAACTAGGAGTTTTGCTGGATGGAAATTCGTGTCAAATGAGATTTTCTCGTATAGGTATATAGTTACACCCCCGAAACATAAATTGGAGGACAAATATTGAGCTGACTTAAGAGGCTAGCGTTGTCGATGAGGACGCCGACAATGGATTCTGTCGAGTCAGCGGAGCATATAGCTAGAACGTTAGATTGATGTGTGTATATGGACTATGGTGAAGCTCTTGTTGAAGTGGCTGTGATGCGAGCTGTGAACTCACGTCGAGCCCACACACATGTCGGATCGGATTTATTCGTTATGTCGTAAATCTGAATGGCGTCCTATCAATCATGCTCCTTTCTCATCGCGAATTCGATTTCTTCGTAGTTTTCGTGATTGATTGCATCGTGAGTAATGGGAAAACGTGTAAGAAAGTTAAATCGACTGACATGAGGCTATACTGTTCTCGGCCCTATCCTCCGCAGGACTAGACCTCCACCGGCCTAATTAGTAAATACCCTACGTCAGAATATTTCGTGAATGGTATTTAAAAAAATTGTTGTTTATTTCATCCGCTACCATAAAACAAATACTCGTTAAGTTATGATATAAGACCTGTACTATGCTATGGCAGCAAAACGTGGACTTTAACTCAGGCGTCCGAAAAACTATTTAACGCCTTTGAAAAAAAGGTCCTCAGAAGAATCCTCGGACCTGTGAGGGAAGGCTCGATCTGGAGAATACGATGCAATAGAGAATTGTATGCCATCTCATAAAATTTGAGAAGCTACATGACCAGCCCATGTGGAGCGTATGGATGACGGAAGAATTCCCAAACGTACACTAAAAGGGAAGGTCGATAGACAAAGACCGGTCAGAAATCCTCGGAAGTGCTGGAAGGATTCGATTGACGCAGACAGCAAATCACTACTAAGATTTTCTAATTGGAGGACGCGGCCACTGAACCGAGACGGATGGAGGTAAAGTATTCAGGAGGTCAAAGTCCGATTTGGGCTGTAGCGCCATCGTAAGTAAGTAAGTAAGTTATCATGGTAGCAATAAACCGATCTATAGATAGATACGTATTATCAAAAGTTAGCCTAAGGGAAACAAACAATTTAAATATAAATTCATCGAATATTCTGTTTCAAATGAATTGCAGTCTGTTTCTAAATGGCCACTCCAATGATTGTTGCCTTTCAAGTATGAATGCAGGATTGGTAATAGAATACAATTTCATAGCTAACAATTTTAATGGATATTTATAGAATTGCATCCGAAATTTATAGCTTAATCACGATATCCAAAATTCTGAACAGATTAAACGGGCACCATTGAACTTTGCATGTAAATCTAATTGCGTATTGTTATGATGCTCGATTTCAACACCATATGAATTTCGATGATTTGATTGCAATAGCGATGCATTAAATATAGTGCTAATTAATAATTCGTTTCGACGAAGTTTTAGGTAGAAATTGGTTGGAAATATTCGCCACAACAGTATACATCACACCACGTTTTCACTTTACGTGAATGCCAAATTCTGATCCATTCAGTAGTCGGAATAAAGCTCAACAAGTTGGCCGAAGGTAGGAGGGAGAGCGTGAGAGAGATTTGTTCCTGAATGTTTCATCACGACATCACGTGATTTGGTACGATTTCTACTATTAAGACCTCAAAAATCCTAGTTTTCCTTTATTATTCTAATAGTAAAGTATTGTGATCAACATAGAAAAAATTTGCTGAAAAATCCGTTTATATGCTGTACGTCGTACGTGTAATCTGCAATGACATTCAACGACTCAGATCACCGAAACCTTTGTAGATTGAAAATGAATTTTTGAGTAGAATATAGGCAAAGGCAGGGTTAAGGTCGAAGATCTCCATACAGATAGAAAGCTGAAACTCGTTATTTATGCATATTGATTTATGGGGAGAAAAGTAGAAATATATTAAATTTTTTATGTTAAAAACCAATTGCCGGCTGTTTTTTTTTTCTAGTCATTATAATCTATACATATATATATAATTGTAGTGTCTGTCTGTTATTTGTTTAGAAATGGCTATAAGTTAGTTTTTTGCTTTATTTTTAACTAAGCAGAAACATGCGTTTTTAAAATTCTTCTCTGTCTGTCCGACTGTCTGGCTGAACCGATTGTAACGAAATTTTCACAGTTTAGTAGGTATGCTCCGAGATATAATCTTCTTTTGGTTTTACGTCACGTCCCTCACCCCTTCTACAAACCATACAAAGTGACACATTTTCAAAAATATGTAATAATCGATATTTTTTTCGAAACTATAAGAGCTATTAATTTGAAGGTTATAATATATTAATTCTATTATAAATTCAATCTTTTAGTTTACAAATTATTTGAGTCCCCCCACTCCTTTCACCATCTCCCATACAAACTACACTTTTTAATTATATACTGACAAAATTGGTGTATACCAATTTTGTCAGTACGTATTACTTCCATCGAGCTAAAATTTTGTATCAAATCCTTAATTGGTATTATAAATACCGGGACAAAATAAATCGATTAGCTTCACTCCTTCTACCCCCTCCCGTACAATGTGACACGATTCCACGACTTTTCAAGAACTCGATTTTCTTGGAAAGTGTGAATGTTACTGATCTGAAATTTAAAATATATCAACTGCATAATGATTGTAGTAGTTTCTCAAAAAACTACTAAGAACTTCTCACTCCTTCCACCACCTCCCATACAAACTGCACTTTTTCATGAAATACTCTACACCAATTTTACTTTATTATTCTAATAATAAAGTATTGTGATCGACAAAAGAAAAAAAAAAACTTTGCTACCCTGAAATTTTTTTTTTTCGCGTTTCATGACCAAATTATCCTAAAAATGCAAAAAAAAAATCCGTCTGTCTGTACGCCGTCCGCCGTACGCCGTCCGCCGTACGCCGACGTGTACGCTCAGCGCACATTAACTCCCAAACCCTTCAAGATAGAAAGTTGATTTTTGAAGGGATTATAGGTAGTTGCGGATCTCAGGCGGATACCCATTTTGGGGGGTGTACGAGTTCAGAGGGAGGCAACCGAAAAATACGAATTCAAATATCTCAACCATCGTTACAGCTAGGAAACTAAAAATCAACATACATATAGAAAAGTTTGTAGGACAACTTCTAAAAATAATTTAATTTTTTTATCCATTGGGGTGCGAAAAGGGGGGGCTAAGAACCAATTGTCGGCCGAATTTTTTTTTTTCAAATGGTTATATCTTCGAAAGTACTTCCTATAAAAAATTTTTATTTTGAGACCATTAAGATAATATAAGGATGTGCTAGAATCAGTTTAGATAGAAGCTAATTATTGTAAGGGGAAGGGTCAGGGGGGCTGCAAAGAAAAACACTTAAAAATTAATATCTCAACTATCTCTTAAGCTATGTAATTGAAACTTAAAACGTGTACTAAGCTTTATTAGCATAATATAAAAAAAATACAACATGTGGACATAATAGTAGTGGGGGGAAATGGGGGGCATTTCAAAAATGGCGCACTTTCCAAAACTACAAATCACCAAAACTCAAAATTGAATACAGATATCAAATCAAAAATTTGTCAGATTGTAGAGCTATATAGTTTTTAATTTTGGTAAAAAATTTAAGCTGGGGGGTGTAAGGGGAGGGAGGTGGAAAGCGAAAATGTTGAAAATTTTGAGTGATTTTTTTATGGCTCTCGTAAAAGATACAAAGTTTAAATTTTGCATGTCGACATATCTATTTAATGTACACAGAAAAAAAATAATAATTTGTTCCAAAATTGTTATGCACCGAAGTGGAGGTCTAACGTGCACAAAGTGTTTCATGTGCAATGAAAAAAACATATAAACTGAAAATTTTTGAATGAAATTTTTAGGTAGAAACTTGAAAATTTGCGAAATGCATTTAAAAAAAATCTGTAAGAGTTTGAAATATTAACTGGTTGAACATCTTTAAAACTTCTACCCCCTCCCGTACAAAATTATTTTTTCGACCATTTTTAAGAAATCAATTATCACCTAACTATTACATGCTATCAATTTGAAATTTTGCACAAGAACTTACAAAAATAGTTCAAATAAAATTACGTTAAAAGTTTTGAGATCGCACTTGCCCTTCTACCCCCTCCCACACAAAAGTATGATTTCGACCAATTTCATTAAATCAACTATTAACTAACAAATTAAAAGCTACAAACTTGAAATTTTGTACAAGCACCTTACAAAAAAACGAAATAAAACTGCATCACAAATTTTACGATCCCTCTACCTTCTCTACCCCCTCCCATACAAATGTTTGGTTTCGTGAATTTAAAATACACCGAATTCAATGAAAATTCTATGCAACTTCGTCTATGAAAATGACATTCTATACAAAGAATATTGGATTTGGTTCAAGCAATCACTTAAAAAACTATTTACATCCACCTACCCTTACTATCACCCTCCCCCCTCCCTTCATGAAAACTCAAACTTGTATAAATAAAGGAATGAAATATGGAGCGTTTCCGGAAAGTGTTAAATTGAGAACTGCCCTGCTCAAGAAGCTCCTTTCACTTAGTCTTCCCTAACCACTCTAACCTGCATATTGACTTTCTACGCATGCGCATTTTGTCCCAAAAATAATAAAGTTTCGCCCGACTTGTTGGCAGTTTATTTTTAATATGTATAACTTTCAGCGAACTAAGATTTAGTATCAAATCCTTAGTAAGCATTATTTTTAATATCGGGAAAAAATTAACCGATTAACATCACTCCTTCTACCCTTTCCCATACAATTGTTACGGCCCATCCGTAACGTAAGTGATAATACCTGAGATAAGGAAAAGAAATAGATTAAAACCCCGTAAATAGTGTTGAAATTTGAATGCCCACTTACTTCGATTACGAGATATTAGCAAGTGCAGTTTTTCAATCTTTTTTTTCCCCCACCTCCCCCTTCCGCCTGACACTCCCAAAAATATGATGACATGATAATGAAGCTCACATACCCAATTACCAATCCATCCAAAAATGAGCACCCACAACCTTCTCTATATTTCCACTGATTTTCAACTTTCTATCTGCATTCGTGGTAGTGATATTAGTAAGTGTAGTTTTCGACTTCCCTCCCCTCGCCCTCCCCTTCCACCTAAAACCCCCCAAATTTTAGAAAATAGAGCTCACTTACCCAATCAACAATTCCCCCAAAATACGAACATTGTACCATTAACGGTTTCGGCGTACGGCGGGACGGATTTTTTTTGCATTTTACTTTATTATTCTAATAATAAAGTATTGTGATCGACACAGGAAAAAAAAAAATTTGCTACCCTGAATTTTTTTTTTTCGCGTTTCCTGACTAAATTAGCCTAAAAATGCAAAAAAAAATCCGTCCCGCCGTACGCCGTCCGCCATACATATTGGGTTTTAGGTGGAAGGGGGGAGGGCGAGGGGAGGGAAGTCGAAAACTACACTTACTAATATCACCACCACGAATGCAGATAGAAAGTTGAAAATCAGTGGAAATATAAAGAAGGTTGTGGGACAAACTTTAAAAATAATTTAATTGTCTTATTTATTGGCGTCCGAAAAGGGGGGGGGCTAAAAACAAATTGTCGGCCGAATTGGTTTTTCAAATGATTATTTTTTCGAAATTACTTATCGTAAAAAAATTATATTTTGGGACCATTAAGGCGGCATACAGCCATCGGAATCAACTTAGAGAGTGGCTACTTATTGTAATGGGAAGGGTCAGGGGGGGTCCGAAGAAAAACACTTAAAAATGAATATCTCAACTATCTCTCACGCTATGTAATTGGAACGTATATTAAGCTACACTAAAAAAATATAAAAAACATCTTGAAATAATAGTAGTGGGGGGAAATGGGGAGCATTTCCAAAATGCCGCACTTTTCAAAATTACAAGTCCTTATATCTCAAAAACGAGTACAGATATCAAATCGAAAATTTGTCAGATTGTAGAACTACATAGTGGTTAATTTTGGTAAATAATTTAAGTTGGGAGATGTAAGGGGAGGGAGGTGATAAGCAAAAATGTCGAAAATTTTGAGTGGTTTTCTTAGGGCGCTGGTGAAAGATACAAATTTTAAATTTTGCAAGTGGATACATATGTATATCTAATATACATAGAAAAATAATAATAACTTGATTCATAATTGTTATAAGCCGAGCCCCCCGGTCTTACGTGCACATGGTGCTTCATGTGCATTGAAAAAAACACATAAACTGAAAATTTTTGAGTGAAATTTTAAGGTAGAAACTTGAAAATTTGCGAAATGCATTTAAAAAAAATTCCTAAATATATAAAATATTAACTGGTTGAAAACCTTTAAAACTTCTACCCCCTCCCATATAATATTATTTTTTTCGACCATTTTCAAGAAATCAATTATCACCTAATTATTAAAAGCTATCAATTTGAAATTTTGCACAAAAACTTTTAAAAATAGTTGAAATAAAATTGCGTCAAAAGTTTAGAGATCGCAATTTTCCTTCTACCCCCTCCCATACAAAAGTATGATTTCGACCATTATTAAGAAATCAGTTACCACCTAACTATTAAAAGCTATCAATTTGAAATTTTGCATAAAAACTTACAAAAATAGTTGGAATGAAATTACGTTAAAAGTTTTGAAATCGCGCTTGCCCTTCTACCCCCTCTCATACAAAACTATGATTTCGACCAATTTCAATAAATCAACTAATAACCAACAAACTAAAAGCTACGAACTTGAAATTTTGTACAAGCACATATCAAATTTTACGATTCCTTCCATCTTCTCTACCCCGTCCCATACAAATGTTCGGTTTCGTGAATGTAAAATATACCGAATTTTATGAAAATTCTATGCAACTTCGTCTATGAAACACATTCTATACAGGGAATTTTGGACGTGATTCAAGCAATCAATTAAAAAGCTTTTAGCATCCACCCACCCTTACTATTACCCCTCATAAAAACCCAAACTTGCAGAAACGAATGAAATATTGTTAAATTGACAACAGCCCTGCCCAAGAACTCCCTTTTCTTCAGTCTGCCCTAACCACTCTAACCTGCATATTGAATTTCCACTCATTCGCAACTTGTCCCAAGAATAATAAAGTTTCGCCCGACGTGTTGGCAGTTTATTTAGGTTAATTTAGTCATGAAACCCAAAAAAAAAAACATTTTTTTTCCTGTGTCGATTACAATACTGTTACAGATCTGGCAACCACGCAATTCGATCTCTCTCGAATAAACAAGAATAATATAGAACAGTATCCCCCAATATGTAAAAAGCCATAATTAAAGATCTAGAACTTTCCAGAATAGTTGAGACATACACCCGACGACATACACGACGGAAGGTTCGAGAATTGGGGGAAAAATGTATAAAAGCACGAAGCTTTCAGTCGGGAACCAGTTATTTAGCGACATTTATGGAAGACGCGAATCAGTGCAAGCGATAGGAAAAGTACGCGGCGTTAGTGCCGTATAGTGCGAGTTAAGAGAAAGTGCGAATAAATAAATTATCACTTATTTTTAAACGAATTGTGTTTTTACTTGAAATCCCGGCGAACCCCTAGCTCGCAACAATACTTTATTATTAATATACAATATTATTGTAAGAAAACAGAAAGACAGTATCTTTGTTTTCAAAAACAGAAAACAATGTCATTTACTCCGTGGAAAGGACAAGTAATTATAAAATAAAGTGACTCTTAAGGTTGATCGATTGTAACCTTTTCTTAAACCTGTTCACAAGATTCATACGCTAGGACAGCCTTATCATTTTCGCTATTTGTTCTCGCATATGAGTCGTGTCCCCATTTATTGTACACGGAACAAGCGACGCAACCTTCAACAGATTGTGAGTAAAATTTACAGCAATATAAACCTTCGCAGTCAGAATGTGGTTCTTCCCCATTCCGCCCCGTCCGTTCCGCCGCAGGGGCACGATTCACGTTAGGGGGGTAAGACAACTCGAGAAAAATACTTAAACTAACGCTTAATTACACGAAACTTAAGACAATTAAAAGTGCTTCATCAATCAATTAATCAAATTCCTGTTACGATCCTCTATAGGGGCATAGAACAGAAACCACACTCTTAGATATGGCGCGATCCTGAGCACCGGCCATTAGCTATTGTCAGGACTTGTTTATTCCGAACGTGCTTCAATCATGTACTAGCTATAGTATTAAAGTATACAAGCATGTATCCTTTAGCGTGGTTAGAAAATCATCAGAATTTTCAATACAGGAACAAAAAAATCAGAACGAAAACTTCACGTACCAACGCTTAAGAAAGCTAGACTAACATGGCTGTCGTATTTGAACAGAGGTTGGTCTAGTTCTAATTATTGCCGCTCGCTCGCAGCACACTCTTAATGCCGAAAAACGTAGAACTCTATTCCGCCCCGGTACTCCGTTGTGCCCCGGGTTCCCCTATATTCCCGACACTGTTTGTTTTGATTGGGGAAGCTCTCCGACAGCTTTCCTTTATGTAATACACAACACCTTGCATTACCGTAGGAGCATAGCAAAGCATTTCAAACGTCATCTCGCTTAACGCTGTCGAAAGCCTTCTCGAAGTCCACAAACATGAGATGTAGTGGCGAACCCATTTCGGCGGACTGCTCCAATATTATCCGTAAGGTATTTATTTGGTCTGAACCAGACGAATTTTTATGTAATCCAGCTTGATAAATACAATTTTCAAAACTGGCACTACATTTTCAGTTGGAGTTCTCAATTTCAAAAATTATATTTCCATTTGTTGAATATTGACTAGCATTTCGTTTTCCATTTCCATTTCGAGTACTCCATCTTTAAGTTCGTTATCCTGAAACAAAAATTAAAATTGTCCGGAAGTCTCATGTATGCATATAAATTTTTAACTTCAAACCTTTTAGCTCACAATCGCGTTTGAGTTTTAAAACCTCCGATTAAACAAATTAATGAGTATAAAAAGGAATCCATTACTTAAAGTTGAAATATTTTATTTATTTATTTATTTACAAGTACATGCATCCGTGCTTCGCATCCGTATTTTGTACGAAAAGGAAAGACACTTTTTAAGGCCCATAAGTAAAAATAATTTCTCGTTTTAGAAATATTTATTTATTCAATAAAATACATATAATTCATTTTAACTCATTTGCGATCCCTTCAACCACCCCGGAGCTGCCAAACTCAGTCCAGAACTTGTGTAATGTAATGAAAATATTTGGTATGTTTTTATGAGGGTTTTATTATAAAACGATATTCTTTATGATGAATTTCCCATTGGCTTTATTTTCAAATAGCGTCAGATCTTCTTGCATATAAATAACTTCAAATCTTCTTGTGTTTGGACTCATGTCTTAGCGGCATAGAGTTGGCCATGTGAAAATATATTGGAATTTTAAGAAAATTCAAATCTGCAATGTGCTAAAAAAAGTTTTAAAAAAAGTTTCTCGACAGAAAATCGAACCCGCGTGGCAGGCGAGCATTCCACGTATTGTTAGTCCTTTGTTTTTCGCTATTTATATCAATGATCTCCCATTCTTTATAAAACACTGCGATATCAACATGTATGCTGACGATGTGCAACTACAGCTTAGTTATCCACTTGGGTTGGTGGAAAATGCAACCAATCGCATTAACGAAGATTTGACTCGTATTAGTAATTGGGCGCGAATGAATTCCCTAGAACTCAACTTATCTAAGACCAAAAGTATCGTAATATATAAAACGCAGCTTGATTTGTCGTATTTCCCTGCTGTCATCCTCAATAACTCTGTTATCGAATATGTGGTAAAAATTAAGAATCTTGCGGTTTTTTTTAACAACACCCTAACGTGGAGCGATCATATTTTATCCAATATAGGAAAAGTTTATGGAATTCTTCGAACCTTATTTAGCACACATCAGTATGTACCAGTAGATGTCAAACTTATGCTGGTAAAAACTTTGGTAATACCAATTTTGATATATGGGCATGAAATTTTCTGTAGACCTGATTATACATGCAGACATCGACTAAATGTAGCTTTCAACTCTACCATTCGTTATATCCATAGTTTGCGACGATTTGACCATGTTTCTCCTTATGCTGACAATGTATTTGGCTGCTCTCTAGAACATTATATTCTATATCGCTGCTTGATATTTCTTTTCAAGATAATTCATTACAAAAGGCCCGAGTATCTTTTCCAACGAATTACGTTCGCCAGGTCTTCCAGGACTCACCAACTAATAACACCTGAGTTCTTATCTCTAGTCTCACAGAGGCAATTCTTCGTTTATGTCATTCAGCAGTGGTATCAGCTATCAGTCGAAATTCGTAGATCAGGAGGGGATGGTGATTTTTGCAGGAGGCTCGGCGTATACTTGAGAGGTTGAATCGAAGCTTATTTTCTATTCTAATTAAATTTTTTTTTTGTTTTTTTTTTTTTTTTTTTTCTATTCCTCTTTTTATTAACAGTTATTAATATAGAACTAATTTTAAATGAACCACTTAATTTGAATAGTTAATTTACCATTATTACGCAAACAAAAGATTATTTTATCTTAATTGTGCTAAACCAAAAGAATAAATAAATAAACTAAATAAACTAAATAAACCACCGATGCTGATGAACTTGTCTCTCCAAAATTTAGCCAAATTGTTTAAATCTACTTTAATTAGATTCAAATGAACTCAGTTTCATACCATTAACACATAGCGCAGCTAATTAATGGCTAAATTATCATTAAACGGCTGTGTGCCATACACAGTTACCAAAATAGTGATCATTTATCAGCTAAATCATCTCATTTAGCTAAATCCTCTCATTTTTCTCATAATTCTAATAAAATTACGAATTAGCTAAATTATAATTAGGACAAGGAGTAAAAATTATTTGAAATTATGATGTATTTGCTGTAAAAAAAACAATATTCGTAAGAGAATATCGGCCCGAATTCGAGCCCGGTGCCGTCCACGTGGCAGGGGAGCTTTTCCACTTAACCACCAATATCGACAAAATTATCTCGGCAAAACTTAGTAGTCTACTAAATGTGAGCCCTCTGACTTCAAATAAATGCACAGTTTCATTATTATATAGATTTAGCCTACCGTACATAGTCCTTATAGTAGAAATTGTAAAAATATAATTTAGAACTAATTAAAAACCAAAAAAAGTTATACCAAACATTAAATATTACAGCAATAAAATTAGTAGATTGGAATAAACGTTTGAAGTGAAATAAAAAAAAAAAAAATTAAGAGTAATTAAAATATGCTACATTCCGTTTCATATTTTTATAACCCACGTAGAAGTTTTAGGTTATTTCCACTCGGAAAATTATTATGCTTTTGTATTTGATTGCTAAATGTAGAAAAGCCTGGAGCTGAAATTATTTGTATGTAAATTATTGCAATGATTCGTTATTTTTGCAACAGTTTGCTCGTTTCATATATATAACCCAGTTGAAGTTTCCAACAAAGTAAAGTGTTTATTTCGTATAAATTTTAAATAAAAAATTTTGTACAAAAACTTAATAATTAATAGGGCTTCCTTTGAATTTTATGACTTCAAAAATCCTTTTTTTCATCGATTGGATTAATTTATTTAACACTTCAGTGTCAATTTTCTGCCTTTCATCAAGGATTGCAGCTTTCAATTTCGCCAGTGATTCATATTGGCGATTTTCAGCATACACCCGCCTGACAAGAACTCCCCAAATGTTTTCAATGGGATTCTGATTGGGAGAACATGCCGGCCAGTTCATCACCCTAATGGAATTTTTCTCCATCTAACCCATTGTTTCACGACTGGTATAAATCCACAGCTAATACAGTAGAAAGGAGATACAAATCTATCTAATAATATTTGTGTTAAACAATTAATAAGCAAACTTTGCATTGCACTAACCAATTGTTCAGTGCGTAAAGCAAAATCACATTCTTCGATACCTAAGGTGCTCCTACTTTTCAAATTAGTCCTTACTTTACAAATCTCGACATTTTTTTGCAAAATAAAATAGATCTGGGATATGTAACTTAATGAGTAATTTGGAACTGCACTCCCAGTGGGGATGCTGAAGAATGTTCGTTTCACTTCCTTCTATTTACATAACCAGCTCTGTCTTTCTAAGCTTATTGGAAGTGCCATTGTTTCAACAATAAAGACGCACGATAAGTAATGCATACTATATTCTGTTCCAAACAGTTTTTGTAAACTTGCTATATCGTTGGGGTATTTGTAATACGTCGTAACTAAGTTTTCTAACCTTGGAGTCACGATCCATTCCCATAGTGGAAAATAAGCTAAATCGAATTGAAATACTTCAATTTCCTGTTAAAATCCCCTTAAGGGGTCATAGGATAGAAACAGTACTCTTTTCTAGGGAGAGATTCTGAAGATGGGCCGCACCTTCCGTAGCAGCCTTCAGCACTCCTATCACCGGTTAAGTTGCACCTAGAACGCTGTAAATTAACTTTATTCAGCGACTGGCCAAAACCACTTTGAGCGCCACTATTACGGTTTTTCCCCGACTGGGAAAAACGCGTTGCATAATTAACCTCTCGCACCTAGGGGCGGAACACAGCCTGTCCGGCCAACTCTCGAAGAAGGGTTGTGGGCGCCAGTGGTCCTTAATTTAGGCCACGCTCCTTCCTATTTTTCTCCGGACCGATCCACGAGTCCGAAGAAAGTCGTAAGCAAAAAAAGAACACGCGATACGGCTGTCCTTTTCAGCCGTATCACAAACACTTCTTAAACAAGCACGAAATAAACTTAGTTATTGAATTTTAAAACATTTATTACGAAAGCACAAGAAAGGTCATATCTACTCTCCACTCTAGCGCTCGCTTTCGAACCAATAAGAAAGCAAATTCCCTATCAAAATTATTGATTTACTTGGTTTTCGTCGCTCGTTGGGGCCCTTGCTGCAACATCCAGGAGTCGTTGTCTCACGTTTCGCTGCGACGCGTCGAACTCCTTCTCGTCGATGTATCGAATTCCTCCTCGTCGATGTATCGAATTTCTCCTGGGTCTTCGTTTGCCTTTTCCTTCTGGGGTTTTTCTGAAGAGTCGCTCTACACTTCCGAAAAATGCAAAACACCGACTCGTGGTACTTTGATTACGTTAAAGAAAATTAATCTTGCGCACTTGTAAAAGAAAACTCGCTTTCGCACGGCTTATCAACTTGCTGGTGACTCATCAAAAGAAGCCAAGCCCGGCTTGGTTTCCTGCCACCACGCTTCGCGGCGGGATTCTCAAAGGCTTTTTCCTGGCCTTGACAAGCTTCAAATTAAATTCTGGGCCATTGAACTTTCTTTGTTCAATAAAGCCCAGAATTTAAATTTTATCACCGACACAGCTGTGCATACCCTTAAAGGTTAGCCCCCTAAGTTGTGTTCGGCTCCTTAAAAAAAAGGTGTCATCACTTACATTACGGATGGACCGTAACACAATGTGACACAATTTCATGACTTTTCAAAAATTAGATTTTCTTCAAAAGCGTGGACGTCACTAATCTAATATTTAAAATATATCAATTTCATTATGATTATAGTTGTTTGTCGAAAAATCACCAAAAACTCCCACTACTTCTACCACCTCCCATACAAATTGCACAATTTCATTAAATCCAATGCACTAAGTTTCTCAGGACCTATTAAATTTTTCAAGCTTTCATTTGGTACAAAACATTTTTATGGCTACTCTTGCATGATGTGAAATAAATTAGTTCAGTATTGTTACCCTTTCTACCACTCCCTACACAAAATTTCTTAACATCAAAAAAATTTCAATTTCATCTATAGTATCGTATGATTGGGTTTTACGCACAATCGTAGTCCTGTTATGGTTTTAAGCTTAACGTTATTTTATTTGGTCCTTTTTTTTAATTAACACAAGCTTCGACTATTCACATGTCCTTAACGCTGTTCCACACTTATACGATCTCAAATCACGGGATTGATTTGATCATGAGCCTGTCCCATACAAATGCGAGTATCGTATTTTTGATAATTTATTGTTCTGATTCCAAAAAAATACAAGCAATTGTGTTTAAAGAGTCATTAAACTATACAGATTATATATCTCACATAATGTACATACATATGTATCTCAAAAATTGACTATTTTGCGATTCTTCCGCGGACAAAGTCGCGGGCGATTGCTAGTTCATAATAAATTTATTCATAGAATTTCTTAAATGGCTATTAACAATGAAATTTATTTTAGAGATTTTTTTTCATTTTTAGCATATGGCTGTTAATTTCATTTTAAATCATAGTTGGTATTTGTCTATCCAAGAAATATTTATAAAAGAAAAAAACCATGATAATACGATGATATATGTATTGTGAGCAAAAACTACGTCAGCAACCTCACGTCGTCTCGAGAGTGATGACATATTTAGTAGCTGAAGCCGGTCAGTATAAGGAGGAGGAATATAAGGAAGACGAACTCTGTCATTCCAATTGAGGTGACATAAAGCTATTCTATAGATTCAATTCTGCAAATATGCACATCATAATAGGGAGACCAAACTTGAGAAGCATACTCAAGATGAGATCTGACAAAAGTGTTATACAGACTCAACCTAACAAAGGAATTGTTAAATTCCTTGGATAAGCGAGTGGTGAAACCCAGCATAGAATTACCCTTTTGCACAATCTTATTTATATGCAAACCAAAATCAATCTTTTGGTCAAATGTAACGCCTAAGTCAGTAAATGAATTAACACGATCTAAAATACAGTCATTGAGACTGTAAGTTACTTCAAACGGTGAGAATTTTCGAGTAAATGACATTACATGACATTTATCCAAATTCAATCAAAGGCCATTATTGCGACACCAGTTACTAAAATTAAACAAATCCTCCTGAAGAAGATTGTCTAAGTTAGAACTAATAGATCTAAAGATTTTAATGTCATCAGCATAGATGAGTACTTCCGAAAATTTAAAAACAGAGGCTACATCATTAATGGCCAGGATAAATAGAAGTGGTCCCAAATGACTTCCTTGAGGGACCCCAGAATGCGCAGTAAATGACTTAGACGTACAATCACGAAAGATAACTTGGTAAGTTCTATTAAATAGATAAGACTTAATCCAATTTATAAACCATGTCGGAAAACCCAACAATCTTAGTTTTAACAAAATTATTGAATGGGGCAATTTATCAAAGGCCTTACTAAAATCAGTGTATACACAATCCACCTGCTTACCATCCTCAATAGCCAAAATGGATTTATTCGTAAACTCCATCAGATTAGTAACAGTAGATCTATACCTAACAAAACCATGTTGTTTACTCGAAATTATTGATTTACAGTGAAAAGACATGCATTCATACACTATAGACTCAAACAGTTTAGGAATAGCCGACAGTTTAGCTATTGGCCGATAATTTTCAACAGCAGATTTTGCACCGCTCTTGTGAGTAGGTATGATGAAGGACGACTTCCACACATTTGGAAAAATCCCCGTTCTTAAGGATCTTTGAAAGAGATGAGAGAGTGGTTCAGCAAGAGAGAGACAACAACGCTTAAGGACAACAGCAGGAACACCATCTGGGCCAGGAGAAGACACATCTTTAAGGCGGGAGATGTGATTGACTATATCATTATAGAAAATTGGTAAATCAGACAAAGAAGTCGAAGTAGTATCTCTAAAGTCATTAAAATACGCCATATCAGGAAAAAAGCTACTACTAGGAAAAGATCCACTGAAGAATGTGGCAAAAAAATTACAAATAGTAAATTGATCATTACTATCGTTGCCCAAGAATTGAAAAGAAGCTGGATAACCATCTGATTTACGCTTACTATTAACAAATTTCCAAAACTCCCGGGGATCTCTAATAATATCCGACTGCATTTTAATTAAATATTCAGAATATAAGCGAGTAGATAAATCCTTAAAAAGGTCATAATATTCCTCATACAGACAAAAATCAGTATCATTCTTCGTCCTAGTATACCTATTCCAGGCAGCATTACGAGCATTACGAATTACGCGCAACTCGCTAGTATACCAAGGGTACGACGATGAGATGTTCCTGCGATAGGTAAAAGGAACTGTAGCAACAAAAAATTGATACAGAACATAATAAAACTCAACTACGGCACCTTCAAAATCCGGATTGTCAAGAATTTCATTAAAGTTGAAATTAGATACAAGGTAGTCCAACCGAGAAAAATCTGCTTTATTAAAATCAAAACAAAGCTCCTTCTCACTAGGGCTAACAATATGCTCCTCGTCAATTATAACAAAAATGTTAATAGGAGGGTGCAAGACATCAATGGTAGTAATTGAAGTTAAGCTGCTCAACTGCTCGCTTCCATGTGCTACATGGTCGACCAGACAGACTTCTTCCTTGAGGATTGTAATCCAGAACATGTTTGGCGATGTTTCGTTCTGATTTCCTTAAAGTGTGACCAATCCACTGCCACTTCTACCTATAATTCTCAATACCTATCCAGTTGCACTCTAAAGTTCGTCGATGAAGATCACTTCTGGCCAGAATATCCCCAAAATACGTCGGAGCTATAGGTTCACGAAAGTTTGCAGTTTTTTGGTAAGTCGAACGGTCTCATTCCGCGTAGTACAACCATATAACATCATGCATTTGACGCATGCCTCAAATACTCGCAGCTTAGTGTGAAGGGATATCTCCCTTAACCACCTGAAAGGAGAAAGGATATCGAAGGCATGACGTACTTTTAGACGAGCCTCAATATGCTTTTCATCATGCCGAAAATACTTCCGAGATAACAAAAATCTTACACCTCTTTCGTACCTTGTCCGTTAAGAACAATCGGTGTAATTGTTTTCAAACCCGTGTGTATGCAGTACGTCTTAGGCTCATTTAGTTTCAGTCCCGCCTCTTTGAATTTAGAATGCAACGAGCGAACATTTGACTCTAAGTCCGAACGGCTATGTGCAAGTAAACACACGTCATCAGAATAATAAAGGTAACTTAAGATGTTAAATAGTCTCCATTGAAGACTGTTACCTTCCCCACCTTCCAGTGCAGCTTTCAAGATGTCATTTATTACCACCAGAAACAGGGCTGGTGGTAATATGCAGCCTTGCCTGACACCAGTTCAAACAGGAAAGCTCTCGGACAGCTCTCCTCTATGCAAGACGTGACACCTTGCATCTTCGAAGGATTCTTCAATCATATCTATGATCTTATCTGGAATACCTCTCCTGCGCAAAGCATTCCATATGTAATCTCGCTTAATGCTGTCGAAAGCCTTCTCGGAGACCACAAACACGATATGTAGTGGCGAACCCATTTCGGCTGACTGCACCAATATTATCCGTAGGATATTTGTGTGGTCGGTACAAGACGACCCTTTATGGAATCCATCCTGATAAACTTCGAGAGTGCTTTCTACGACATCACTAATCCTATTGAGAATTACCTTTGCCATGATTTTCGATACGGAAGTAAGTAGACATATGCCACGTCAATTGCCACAATCCTGAAGGTCGCCATTCTTCGGAATTTTCACAATGTGGTATTGGTTGGTGCATAGCAGAATTGTAACATTTCTAGCACTGATCCTGACTCTGATAACGATAGTCCTACCCGAGATTGGTTCCCAGCTGATGAGACTGCTTATTAAGAAAAAAAAAGTGGTTTGTAATTTTAGATGCTCACGTATTAATATATAAGACCTGAATTGAATTATGAAAGATGCTTTGCAGTGAAATCTTCATAAACCACTCATGGGATCATACGATAACTTTTGGTCACTTTTGGTGGTGGTTATTAAGAGTATGTGGAAAAAATTTCCAGCTGAAAAACTTAGAAACAAGCTCTTAACTTTGAAACTTTTTACTATGTTGTTTTATAAATTTTCTTTTTCTTTACAACAAACGTTAAGTTCCAGATTGAACTGCAAGATATCAAACCGGTCCAAAAAAGAAGGCAAATGCAAACACAAAACGTAGAGCACAGCTCGACACCCAAAAATATATAAATATATAATATATATAAAATATACAAAAAAATAAAATCACACTTCTCTTTATCGCGTTCAAATCACCCCAAGTTGACATGTGTTAGTAGCTTGCCTTAATATAAACATTTCCCATCCATCTCATCATATTTTACGTACGTCTATCTAATATGAAAATCCATTAAAATTTATGTTAAATCCTTGTTGCTTGCAAACATGTCTCTTCAATTCATTCTAATTTACATCTGAATTATGTCTTACATGAAAAGATTAAGAGCACACAAGGAAAATTTGTACTTTTCGTTGGGTACGAATTACGAGAATTGAATGTCTGTACGATTGAATTACAGAAAAAGGATTCGAGATAATGTCGAAAGGCAGGTAAATAATTCCAGTTGACGATAAAAAGGCTCAACATTAAATTTATGAACATCTAGAGAATTGTTCACAGAGAATTTAATTAGATACTGATGAAAGGTATCAAGGAAGTTTTTAGGTGTTGTAATACGGTATTGGTTTCCTCTTTTTTTGGGAGGTTCTCCATTGCGTAAGGTTTCTTTCAGGTTGATGTAATTTAAAATGTAGGATTTGTAATACGGGTTAGTACTGGAAGGGGGAAAATACTTTGATGATTTTAAAATTTTACGAACTCAAGTTAATTCCAATTCAAGGAAATATAAAGTTGAAAGCTATCTTGTCAGTTTTCGTTATCTGGTCTTGTCCTGTAATATTTTACAATTTTTTGCATCAATTCCGTAAAAACCTGTTCAGAGGCGTGCCAACCGGAGGACAAGACGGAGAGGGCACCTCCATATTTGCGACTACCCCCAGATTTTTCAGATTGATTTGTATGCAATGTCCTTGTATTTTCTTATTTATAAGTTCTTTCGCCTCTAGTCGTGAAGTAGTTGGCTCGCTCCTAAACCTCTTTTATTAGTTTATTTGTAAATCATTATCTAAGTGCAATTTGATTTAGAACCGAACCTTCATCCTGTAAACTAGAACAAAAAGCTTCAAAATGGCATTACATTCAGAAAAGCTTTCATCAAAACCAACTAAAATCTTCAGACATAACAAATTTAATAATCAACATCGCTTTTCACCGTATCCATTGTGAAAGTGTATACGAACTTACAGAAATCAACTATTTACAGAAAATTTTCGCAATTATTTGAAGAAATACCATTACGATCTCCTTAAGGCATATTTAAAAAACTTCCACTATGCTATACGGCTTCCTAAGTTAGCCCAATTACTTTGGCATTCTCGACAAATGGCAGCTTCTTTTCACTGTCAAAGTATGGTAAGTGGCTGCAAAAGGCTTTTAGCATGCAGGCAAAGTTTCTTCATAACTACTGCAAAGTCCTCGCGAAGTTTTCAAATTTCATTAAAGAAAATAGAAATAGGCTCCAACAAGTAGGTAGACGTGTATATAGTTACGTCTCATCTTTGCTATGCGTTT
Source organism: Chorisops tibialis (assembly GCA_963669355.1). NCBI lineage: Eukaryota > Metazoa > Arthropoda > Insecta > Diptera > Stratiomyidae > Chorisops > Chorisops tibialis. Next base: position 139,791,686 of record OY770264.1, read on the forward strand.
CGTTAAAGTTTCCGACAGCAACAAGAAACCGAGTAGGTCTTAACATAGTTTCTGTCTGATGTTAAGTGTGAACACGAACAAACTAATAAAACTTGTCTTTTCGGAAATAAAAATAAAATTTGAAATTAAGATAAATATCTTGGTTAGTGATTATTTTCGTTTTAATGTTTCTCATCATTAAAAAGTTGTTAAAAGTTATTGCGAAATAAAGTTTGTTTCTCAGCACAATTTTTAAGAAGGAACACTGGTATTCCAATTTCTTGACGGATCTTGGAAAGTATTTTCATTTAAAAATGTTGATACAAGCTGGAGTTTCATAAAATGACAAAAAATAATGCAATTTCGGTATATTCCAGTATTTTGTGAGAAATCGGTTAGATTCGTGGATGGGTTGGGCACCAATGTACGTGTACGCCACCAGTGTGCCCATTATACGCCAACGTGTTTGTACCACGTGGACCTACATATTGTTCAGTTAGCCCGTAAAATTAATAACCTTCATCGGTTCAAGGGACCGGAGATCGTTCAGCTCGTTGAAAAAGTACTCTCCGAGCATTTGTCTTCGAATTCTTCGCAGGGGTAATGGCAGCTGGGGTGTAACCTAGTGGGTAGCGTGTTGGTCTTGTAATGCAAAGGGCGTGAGTTCAAATCCCGGTCGACGCAATATATAATTCCAGCACATTGCCTGCTTGGATATACCTTGGTCACCTCAATCTAAGAAATTGGAAAATTCATAGAAAGAGGGTTGTGCGAAGGGCTAACAACCCTTCCACAATAAATAATGGAAATGTTAAGGAACCTGAATTTCAGGAGGCTAAGGTCCAATTTGGGCTGCAGCGCCATTGTAGAAGAGAGAAGGGGTAATGGCAGAAGAAATGCTGTATAGTCGCACCGCAGCCTCTGAAAATGTCATCGGCTGTAAGGAGCAATCTTTGAGCGAGTTTTTTAAGAAGAGAGTGGTCCGTGACTATAGCTAGTAGTGTCCGTAGGAAGTTTCTGCCGAGCTCAATGTTTTTTTTTTTTTTTACCTCTATCAAACCCAACCATCTTCGTGGTATCACACGACTCGTTTTGTAACCATTTGAGATTTTCCCCTCCCCACACTTTATTAGCGTATATTGTCTTAATGACTCTTAGGGCAATGCAAACATTGTCCGTCTCCTCAACGGTGGCAGTGGCAGATCCTCCAATGGGCGTTGTACGAAATGCCTTTGTTATGCCTATGCAGGCGATTTTCTGAAAGTAATTAAATAGTGATTGGATATATTTCTGTTCAGTACTTTCCCACCATACTAACGCAACGTATGCAATGATTGGTAGCATGATACTGATATAATTCCCACATTCCATATTTGGCTTCAGTCGCTATTTTCTGCTAAAAGTTTTTTACTTATGAAGAAGGCATTATTGGCTTTCTTAATTCTGTCTTCGACATTCAGTCGCCATCTGAGTCTGCTGTTCAAGATGACTCCTAGATAAGTTACCCTATCTGAAAGGCATAGGTCAACTCCCCCAATGGATTCCGGATTGAAACTTTCTATACGTCGTCTTCTAGGAAAAGTATCAGCGTAGTTTTGTCAGGAATGATTCTCTATCAATATGAATTAGCCCAACCGGTAACAAGTTTTAAGGCACTTTGCATCAATTTGTCAAAAGTTGTAGGGTATTTCCCACATATTTGGATGACTAAATCGCAAAGGCGACAGTGCAATAACTAGCTGCGAGAGGACACCCTTCACGGTTATCAGCCAAAGTAAAGGTGACATAACCCCTCCTTGTGGTATCCACTTGTTTTGTTATAGAGCCATTTCCTATAGTGACAGTGATTTTCCTGCCCACCAACATGCTATAAATCCATGCAGTGAGCATTGAATTTACACCAAGTGCGATTAATGCGTCTATTAGCGCATTGGTGCACACAATACTAAACGCGTTCTCTACATCCACAAAAGCACGCAGTATGTACTCCTTGAATTCCATAGACTTTTCAATTTTCGGTACTACCGCATGCAGTGCCATTTCCACAGACTGTGCTTTCATGTAAGCGTGTTGGGAAGGACTGAGTTCGGCGGTGTTTACGGTGGCTTTTATGTGAACATCTTTCAGTCTTTGAAAGGTTTTTAGAAAGAAAGAAATCAGACTTATTGGCTTGTAGTCCTTCGGATGTGTATTACTACTACAATGGCGCTACAGCCCAAATCAGACCTTGGCCTCCTGACATTCCTTAACATTTTTCATTACTTATTGTGGAAAGGTTGTTAGCCATTCGCACAACCCTCTATCTACGAATTTTTCATTTTCGTAGATTGAGGTGACCAAGATATATCCAAGCAGGCAATGTGCTGGAATTATAAATTGCGCAGACCGGGATTTGAACTCACGATCTTCGCATTATAAGACCAATACGCTACCCACTAGGCTACACCCTAGCTGTGTATGACTACTTCTATTTTCCTTCGGTATGAAACCACCTTTACCTCTTTCCACTCTGAAGGCAAATATCCTAGAAGAATACAGAGAATTGAAAATGTTAACGAGCCTTACAACGATGCTGTCCAGGCTATGCTGTAGCATTGCAGGAATTATTCCATCTGGTTCCGCTGACTTAAGAGGTTTGAAGGTTTTTATTGCCCTTATCGTTTTTTCTTTGGTTATTATTTCATCCACTATGCGAGGAGCACCTAAATTTTCACTACCTATACCCCAGTTATACTCAAAGTAATTTAACCGCATCAGAGTTTCGTCTGAATTTCCACACTCCGGGAAGTAACTGTCCAGAAGCAGCTCCAGTGGTTCTGTCGACGAAGTGGTCCATGTAACATTGCTCCTTTGCAGCAACCCGACTATGGAAGGGCTTTTCGACAGAACTTTCTAAAGTGTAGCCACTGCATTCACTGAGTCAATAGTTGCGTAGAACTGGCGATTACATCTTTGCCGTCCGTACAAAGTGTTTTAATTCACTCAGCGCATTTAATATGCTTCCCAGTCAGTTTCTTTCTTACTATTTCGTGCTTTATTTTGAAGTATCAGGATTTTGCTGTAATTTTCACTTCAGATATTTTCATGGGGCAAGCCAAGTCATAACTCCTCATAAGCGCAGTTGTTAAAAAGTTAACGTTCTCCTCAATGTCATCGGTACCGTGTGTAGTAAGTGTGGCTGTGTGTGACCCAACAAACTTTCTAAGTGAAATCCAAAAGCCTGGCAATTTGTGGCTCCAGGATTCCTATATGAGACGATACTAGGAGCATCATTGTGAAAGCTATCCATCTGTGGTCGGATAGTTACTCTTCTCGAGAAACCATCAAATCTTTCACTCCAAATGCTTATGACAGGGATACCACAGTAATGTCGATAACAGCTGCCCTGGCTTAGGTAACAAAAGTGTGCTCGTTACCTCTATTCACTATCATCATATTTGTCCCTGCTATAAATTCAACAAGTGAATCACCTCTCTTATTTGTTTCTGGACTTCCCCACAATGAATGATTCGTATTCGCATCACAAGCCAGAATTAGATCAAATCGGTTTTGTTCCGTGAAATTTACTAGCTGCCGGTCCAAAGCCGATGGTGGTAGTGTTGGTGATTCGTACGGCAAGCAGATTGAGGCCAAAAGAACGGCTCGCTTGGAATCGTTTATTACTCTTTTCCAAGCTACAACCTCGCTGCAAAACTGAGAGAGCTTTATTAATTTAAAATCTTTCTTTGTTATTATCATGAACGCGGCTTACTTCCTTTAGTGCCGTGGTAAACATTAAACATTCTGGCACTCAATCAAAGGATTTTGTTATCAGTACTCAACCACGGCTCTTGGATGAGCGCTAAGTCGCCTCTTCCTTTAAGTAGATGGGATACAGTCGCCACTGCACTCAGGTGGAGATTTATATGCATAGCTTTGGCTATCACTTCGCCTTCTTCCCAGAGTAAAGTATATCCAGTACAATCCAAAGTGCACTAAACTATTAATCTTTCTAATAGTTAGTGCTGAACTTCGGTCCATACTAATTTCCAATTTGACATCCTTCTCGGATTTTGTCATTTGAGGAATCTTCCAACTTCTCGTATCGAGGTCGTTCCGATTCCTGATCTGCTGTAGGAATCGCGTCGGCTCGATGTTCTCATCTTTCAGTGTAACGCTGGCGTAGATCAAACGTGGAATATTGTCGTTATGGACTACGGCCAGCCTTTCCTTCTCATAGGGCGGCTATACTTGAAAGCTGGTCTGTATAGAAAATTTAAAAATTCTAAAAATACCGTGTACCCATTCGCTCCAGTCAGACCTGAATTCGGGAACATCAACTAGGTCCATGTGTTCTCCAGTAGGTTTGTGACTTCCTCCTCTATATCCGAATATCTGACCGATTCTCATCGACGATTTTTGCCTCAAGATCTGCCATGTCTACAAGTAAGGCCGATCTACGATTTTGGCTTTCTTTGTAGCTGAAATCTATGCATCATCTAGTCATCTAGTCGCTCCTTTTGTTCAACGCTTAATTTAGATAACGATTGAATAACCGCCTTTTGGCACGGGAGGTTTTGCGTTTATACTCTTCTTCGGCTTTCGCTTCGACTGCCTACCGTTCTTCCTGATGCCCGTAGGATAAGCCAGCATCGGTGCAGAGTCAGCGCATATTACACTTGAAGAAGTGGCACTAGCCTCAGCTTTGACCACCTCTCTTCTGCTTAGTTTTGCTCTATCTCGTTGATGGCTGAGTGCAATAGTCCGTTAACTTGGCTTTTTTCCTTGCAAGCCAGTGTCGGTCTTCCTTACATCCGCTTCCTTCAATGACGGCCATTTGTCGACAATGCCCAGTGTCTCAAGAGTCAAGAACGATTTACATTGATGGGTCAAAGTCTCCTCTACTTAAAGCTTCAGACAGAGTGATGTCGTCCAGGCGATACATCACTATCGAAGATGCCGTCAAGGAGTGTACTCTCGCGGCTGTCCTCGCCACCAATCGAAGCAGTAGTGGTTTTCATTAGCCTACTCAATCACTGCTCCATTGGATAGATCAGTAACATGATCACTTCCACGACCTGGTCCGAATGTCGTGGAGTTTATTCTGCTGGCGACTAAGGAGATGTCATCACCTCCCAAGCCCTCGCCGTTAGTCGTAGTTCCTACTGACACATGAGTAGACAGAGGAAGGGTCCTGTGTTTTTCCTTTCGCGTCCTTCATGGTGGGTTTCCTCGACACGAGGTTTTCTTTTCCGTCTGCCAACCTGCGAAAATAGACGGTGGGATTTGATGTGAAGGATAAGGGAAATGGGCTACTAGAATCCTTCTTCTTCAATGACGCTACAGCCCAAATCGGGCCTTGGCATCCTGACCTTCAAGTTCCTTTATTGCGGAAGAGTTGTTAGCTCTTCGCACAACCCTCTATCTACGAATTTTTTACTTTCGTAGATTGAGGTAACCAAGGTAAATCCATGCAGGCAGTATGCTTGAATTTTGCGGTGACCGTAATTTGAACTCACGACCTTCGTATTGTAGACCAACATGCTACCCATTAGGCTACACCCTAGCTTGGGCTACTAGGATTAGGGATTGGGTTTAGGGAAGAAACGGCACTATGTGAATAAAAACATTCTCTTTGTGTCTTTTTCCTGTTTATTCACAAAATAGGCAACTGTTCAGTGGGTCCACTATCCCCAACCTATGGCCGTGCGTGCTAGCATACAGCTATGCAACCTTCAGGCGGGGAAAACTTGACGAGTACCACGGAGAAATCGGTTCAGTGCCGTGAAAATTCAAAAATTCCGTAATTGACATATGACACTGTATGAGAGTCCTTTCAGGTTTTCGTTTTCCGCTAGAAAATTTCAGTGTGACCTATATTCGAAAAACTATTTCTGAAAAGACTTCAAAAAAGGCGGATAAAATTGGAGAGATTCTACGGTTGGACAGTGTAAGTTGCAACTTCCTAGGTACAAAATTTACGCACGTTGCGACGAATTTACCATTGGTTAATGTCGTTGAATGTAGGATAAAATAAACAGAAAAAAAAACCTCGGAAAAATAAAGATCATACAAACAACTGTCAATAAAATAAATAAATCGATAAAAAAATTAATGTTTTTACTTTTTCGAGTTTCAATGAAAATGGATAGAAAGCATTATTCAAAAATGAGCAACGTTTTGTCATTTAATCTGGGTGAAATTTTATTTTTTGTATTTGCTGAAACAAGTGACTTCAATTTTACTTTATTATTTTAATAATAAAGTATTGTAATCGACTTGGAAAAAAAAAATTTGCTACCCTGAAATTTTGTTTTGCAAAAAAAAAAATCCGTCTGTCTGTACGCCGTACGCCGACGTGTACGCTCAGCGCAAATTAACTCCCAAACCCTTCAAGATAGAAAGTTCATTTTTGGGGGGATTGTAGATAGTTGCGGATCTCAGGCGGATACCCATTTTGGAAGGTGTACGGGTTCAGGAGGAGGCGGGGGAGCGCCTAAACCGAAAAATATGAATTCAAATATCTCAACTATGGTTACAGCTAGGAAGCTAAAAATCAACATACATGTAGAGAAGTTTGTAGGACAACTTCTAAAAATAATGCAATTTTGGATAACCATTGGGGTGCAAAAAGGGGGGGGGCTAAGAACCAATTGTCGGCCGAATTTTTTTTCCAAATGATTATATCTTCGAAATTACTTGCCATAATAAATCGATATTTTGAGACCATTAAGCTGGCATATAGGTGCACTAGAATCAGTTTAGATAAAAGCTAATTATTGTAGGGGGAAGGTTAGGGGAGGGGGGGTGCAAAGAAAAACACTTACAATATCTCGGCTATTTATTAAGCTATGTAATTGAAACTTGAAACGTATACTCAGCTTTACTAGCGAAATATGAAAAAAATATAACATGTGGACATAACAGAAGTGGGGGGAAATGGAGAGCATTTGAAAAATGGCGCACTTTCCAAAATTACAAATCGGTATATCTCAAAATTCAATATAGGTATCAAATCAAAAATTTGTCAGATTGTATACCTATATAGTCTTTAATTTTGGTAAAAAATTTAAATTGGGGGGTGTAAGGGCAGGGAGGTGGAAGGCAAAAATTTTGAAAAATCCGTCCCGCCGTACGCCGTCCGCCGTACATATGGACTCATGTCTCCGAGACCGTTAAAGGTAGAATGTTCGTTTTTAGGTGGATTGTTGACTGGGTAAGTAAGCTCCATTTTCTAAATTTTTGGGGGTGTTAGGTGGAAGGGGAAGGCGGGGGATGGAAAGAGTCAACAACTGCACTTACTAATATCTCCACCACAAATGGAAATAAGAATTTGAAAATCAGTAGAGATATAGAGAGGATTGTGGGGCAAACTTTAAAAATAATTTAATTTTTTTATCCATTGGCGTCCGAAAAGTGGGGGTTAAAAACAAATTGTCGGCCGAATTTGTTTTTCAAATGATTATATCTTCGAAATTACTTATTGTAAATAACTCATATTTTTAAACCATTAAGGTGGCATACAGCTTCACCAGAATCAGCTTAGAGACTGGCTAATTATTGTAAGGGGGAGGGTCAGGCGGGGGGTGCAAAGAAAAACACTTAAGAATGAAGATCACAACTATCTCTTAAGCTATGTAATTGAAACTTGACACATATATTAAGTTATACTAGGAAAATACAAAGAAATATAACATGTTGAAATAATTGTTATTGGGGGGAAATGGGGAGCATTTCAAAAATGGCGCACTTTTCAAAATTACAAATCGTTATATCTCAAAATTAAGTACAAATATCATATCAAAAATTTGTCAGATTGCAGAGCTATGTGGTGGCTAATTTTGGTAATAATTTTAAAGTGGGAGGTGTAAGGGGAGGGAGGTGGTAAGCAAGAATGTCGAAAATTTTGAGTGCTAATTTTAGGGCTCTGGTGAAAGATACAAAGTTAAAATTTTGCAAATGGATACATCTATTTGATATACATAGCAAAATAATAATAACTTGTGGCATAATTGTTAGAAACGGACCCCCCCGGTCTAACGTGCACAAGGTGTTTCATGTGCATTGAAAAAAACACATAAGCTGAAAATTTTTGAGTGAAATTTTAAGGTAGAAACTTGAAAATTTGGGAAATGCATTTAAAAAAAATCCCTAATTATACGAATTATTAATTGGTCGAAAATCTTTAAAACTTCTACCCCCTGCCATACAAAATTATTTTTTCGACCATTTTCAAGAAATCCGTTAATCAGTTAACTCCATAACCGTCCGACAGTACAGACGTCTTTTTGCTTTGCTCCACGAAATAATTACTTTTTATCAACCAATTATTTCGTTCTACTTTTTAATTAATATTATCGGTCGTCTGTTTACATTTAATTATTTGTTGTTTACTGTGTGAATCGCTTTGCGGTACGTTTTTGCTAACTTGCAATTAGTGACTGATAAATTACATAACAGTGAACTATCAATAATTACCTGTGCAAACTTGACCTAATTAAAAACACTTAATATTATTAAAATTACTGTTCGCAGTGTGTTTAAATTACATAATCAGTGGATTATTAATAATTACCTCGACTAACTTGACATTGTTCAATTAAAAACGCTGATTTTTGTGTTCTTTTGACCCAGTGACTACAGTTCTGCTTTGTGCAATGTCTTCTCCTTCACCAATGCCCTACGCACTATGCGGTGTCTGCCATAAGCCTATTCAAAATCTTGACAATATTACTTGTGATGGAATTTGTGAACAAAGCTTCCATATCGATTGTATTAAAGCTCATCGGGTCTCGAACAATCCAAGCAGCTTCACATGTACCGAGTGTAGCGCTATAAAACCGTGTCATATTCTTAAATTTTTTAAACTAACTGCATCACGAATTGACTCTAGCAACGCTGCGATAGAGGATTTAAAAAGCACTTGTCCTTTCATTGCGAATAAAGTCAATAGTCTCGTTGATAATATTACCAACTTAAGCGACTGTATTGACGAATTTCGTGACTACGGATCACAGCTGGACAAGTTACACTCATATTGTGGTTTGATCCAACATGACGCATCGAAGTTGCAGAAAAAGTGGACACAATCAGACTCTAAACTAACTACTATTCTAGATAGTTTATCAGATAATATTTCTGCTAATGGTGTATCATCAATAACAGACGTCTCGCTCGCGGAGGTGAGCGCTGTTGCAAGCAAGCTCACCAGTATCCATGATGACGTCAGATCAGTTAAGCTACTGGTTACGAAAGCGGACAAATCTTTCGTGAAGGTATCAAGTCAATTGAGTCACACAATATCCAGACAGGCAGACGATATAACAACGAAACTCGTTGATTTCGAACGCGAACTAGCAGTCTCCCGATTCGTTTGCGATCCACCTCAAAGTTCAAAGGAAAATTTGCATATACGTACACTTTCGCTGTCACCCGTTCAAACGTTCTCGCTACCAAAGATGCACTTACCTGGAAGAGTTCCTGACGCGCCGAAAAATTCGTTAATAAAATTCAACGCAACATGGACGCAAGCCGATTGGGATGCCAGAATTAATAAGCTGGATAGGATTAACAAGGTCAAAATTACAAATTCAACTGATTCGTTTGCTTATTTTGTTACTGGAGCTCCTCCAAACTCGGATGCATCGTGGCTATGCAAAACACTTGCGGAACAATTTGCGACAAAAGGCTGTAAGTGTGAAAAGTTACCGTCCCGCAGGTTAGTGGGATTACACCGAAACACACGAGTTTTAAACTTTATATGCCTATGCAATATGACTGGCTTTTCTTCACTACGAAATCTGATGTCTTCAAATGGAACAACATACAAATCCGACACTGGAAGTCAAATTTAAAATATAATAAGTATACCACTAACAATCCCAATATTAGTTATAAGAGTAGAACCAATAACAAAACTAAAAATACTAATACAAATAGTAATAAAAATAACAATAATAATTATAGGAATAATATGAGTACAAATAACAAGAAAAAAACTTTTCCCAATTCTATGCACCATAAAACTAACATTAACACCATTACTACAGCCACAACTAATCGTGTTAACACCAGCTTATCTCATTCCATTAACCTTCCTACTTCAAATACACTACCTAATTCGAATCTAGTCTCAGTTCCTACTTCGAATTCTGTCATAGTTCCGGATCCTTACAAAAATTTCGTGCGAGGCGACACAATCAATCCCTACCCTTCGTCAGCAGTAACATGTGTTGAAGATAAAAATGAAAAGTTATCTTGCACAAATCTAGATACTGCAGTCGTTGGTCACAATAATCCCCCTTTCCTTGACCCACTTGTTCTCCCGGTCGTAAAGCTATCAAGGAATTCGGCAAGTTCCGAGGAGAACAGATATTTACTATCACGGTTGAGAGAACATAGAATATTTGACAATGTGCGGCTGTATCTTGCTTATATGCACAATAAATCTGACTCGACCTGTATAAATGGCAAAACGAAAACCAGTCTGATACTGTCCATTCAACAGGAAGGACTTTCAACGTATCTAGAAGCTTTACGACGGCTCTATACACGCTTCCACGAGCAGTTCAATCTTTCTCCTGACCAAGTCCACAAGGATCTTGCCACATACGGTTCCCATGTCTCCTCGAAGCATATATCTGATATGCAAAAAAGTCGTGAAGATCATAATCGGTTTTTTCGTGCCTAATTCTAAAAATAGTATACGAATTTTCTACCACAACGGAGGTGGCATTAGAGGGAAGGTAAATAATCTCTTCATTGATGCAAAATCATGTCACTTTAATGTTATTATTATTACGGAAACTGGCCTAAATGACTCCTTCGAAAATGAAGAAATACTGGACAATAGCTGGACCGTATACAGAAATGATAGGAATTACAGCGCAACGGGTCTATCAAAAGGAGGGGGTGTACTAATTGCAGTTCACAAATCTTTATCGAGTGAGATTGTAAACACAACACCAACAACATTTTTTGAACATAAATTTATCAGAATCAAACTAATAAATAAATATATTTACATAGGTGTTATAGCTCACTCTGAAGACCAAAAATACCACGACATTCTTGAAATTTTTCATATTGTCAATTGCTCCTTAACAGAGAATGATAATATCTTCCTTCTCGGCGATTTTAATCGCCCAAATATTTCTTTTCAGACTAATCATTCCGATAACACTATTATACCGGGGAATCTTCTGTCTGATATTGACACCACTATTATCGACACATTATATAATAACGACTTACATCAGGTAGTGCATTTTCCCAATAAAAATGGGAGATGGCTTGATATGATTTTTACAGACGCATATGATGAAGTGATTGTTAGCCCTGCCTCTGACGCGGAGAATCTTTTCTCTAATACACAACATCACTCTGCTATCATAGTAGAACTACCATGCAACAACATTAATTTTGCTCACTCTTACAATAATAACATTGTATTTGACATCCGTAATGCTGATTTCAATTGCATTAATAACGAACTGTCTTCGATAGACTGGACATCCCTTTTCTCATGTAATGATCTTGACAATGCCATAACAACGTTTTACGATGTGATCTTTAAAATTGTCGATAATTATGTCCCTGTAATAAAACAAAAAGACAAAGTTTCAGAGCCCTGGTTAGATAAAAACCTCAGATCACTGCGGAATAGAAGAAATAAGCTATTTAAAAAACTTAAGAGAACAGGCGCGATTACTCCTAATCTTCAGAAAAGTTATGACACGCTGGCCTCAGAGTTCTCTTCTAAGTCCCGGGTTGCGTATGAGTGTTATGTAAAAAAAATTGGTGAAGATATCATAACAGAACCAAAAAGATTTTTCGAATTTGTTAATACAAAACGAAAAAGTTCGGGTTATCCCATGACCATGTCTAATGGGATCACGCAATCTTCCTGCCGGCGTAATATCTGCGATATGTTTGCTGACCGTTTTCAAGAGGTTTTTAGTGCCCAGTCAGATTCAACCCACAGTGAACCCAAAATTTCGGTTCCTACACTTATTGATAATATCTCATTTTCTATTGAGGAGGTGCTCGCTGCTCTCAAAACTATTGATACCAAAAAAGGTCCAGGTCCTGATATTATTCCTCCCTATTTTTATCAAAGTGTGCCCATCAACTTTTAAGACCTTTACATTTTCTCTTCAACAAGTCACTGTCATTGGGAACTTTCCCCTCGGCTTGGAAATCATCGCACCTCACACCTATCCACAAAAATGGAGACAAACGAAAAGTTGAGAACTACAGAGGTATAGCAATTCTATCAGCAATACCGAAATTATTCGAAAAAATTGTCTGCGATAAATTAACCAATATGATCAACCCTGTTCTTAATGACCAACAGCACGGCTTTAGAAAAGGTCGCTCGACTACAACGAATCTCATGATTCTTGTATCTGATACGCTCTGTGCGCTTGAAAATGGGCATCAAGTCGATACAATATACACCGATTTAGCAAAGCGTTCGACCGAGTTAATCACAATGTCCTGATTTAAAAGTAAAAAAAAATTGGTGTGACAGGATCCTTACTTGACTGGCTTGAGTCCTATCTTAACAATAGAACTCAATTTGTTAAGTTTCAAGGTCTTATTTCCAAGGAAATATTAGTGTCCTCTGGGGTACCCCAAGGAAGTCACTTGGGACCTCTCTTATTTAATGTGTTCATCTCAGATCTATCAGAAGTATTGGAAAATGTTTCACATCTGATGTACGCTGATGATCTAAAAATATATCATGCCATAACCTCGCCCGCAGATGACGCGTTTCTGCAATCCAAGCTTATTGCGCTAGATAATTGGTGCATTCAGAACAAATTAGAGCTTAATGTCAGTAAATGCCACGTTATAAGTTTCTCACGTAAATCATCCTCATATCACCATGACTATGTCTTAAGTGGAACTCAACTACACCGTGTTGATGAAATTGAGGACCTCGGCTTACTACTGGACAACAAACTGTGCTTCAAATCTCATTATAATCGAATAATTTCAAAAGCCAATAGACTTCTTGGGTTCATTAAGAGAAGAGCCAAAGAGTTTAAGAATGTATGGGTTACAAAATCTTTATTCTGTTCTCTTGTCCGCCCCATTCTGGAATATGTATGTCCCATTTGGGACCCTTTTTTCCAGTTATACAGCAACAGAATAGAGTCAATCCAGAAGCAATTCCTTCTTTTTGCTCTCAGGGACTTGTATGATCCTAGAGACTTTGAAAACCTTCCACCCTACACAGTTAGGCTGCAATTATTAAATCTTTTACCGCTTGGTTCTAGAAGAACTATGCTCACATCCTGTTTTACCTTAGATGTTTTGAATGGCGATATTAAGGTTGACCATATCTCAAATAAATTCAGACTCAATGACAATGTCAGGCTGACAAGACATTCAAAACCACTTAAGGAATATGCACATCGTACTGATTACGGACAAAATGAACCTATTAACAGATGCTGTAGAGTATTTAACAAATTCAGCGCCCACTATACACCTTCAATAAATAAGCTGACATACAAACTGAGACTACGCTCCGTTTTATAAGGTCCCCACATCCCGCTTAACCCTTCCACCAGTGTCTATCATATATCATATATGTATATAAAATTATATTTAATTAATTAAGGTAAATTTAAATATATTAGGATATATTAAAATAAATTAAGTTAAACAATCTATTTGTAAACTATCTTGTTATGATTAATAAATAAATTAAGAAATCAATTATCACCTAACTTTTAAAAGCATCGATTTGAAATTTTGCACAAAAACTTTTAAGAATAGTTCAAAGAAAATTGCGTCAAAAGTCTTGAAATCGCTCTTGCTCTTCTACCCCCTCCCATACAAAAGTATGATTTCGACCAATTTCATTAAATCAAATATTAACCAAAAAATTAAAAGCTACTAGCTTGAAATTTTGTACAAGCACCTTAAAAGAGAAATGAAATTGAACTGCATCACCAGTTTTATGATTCCCTTACCCGCTCTACCCCCCCATACAAATGTTCGGTTTCGTGAATGTAGAATACAACGAATTTTATGAAAATTCTATGCAACTTTGTCTATGAAACACATTCTGTACAGAGAATATTGGACGTGATTCAAGCAATCAATTAAAAAGCTAGTAATATCCACCCACCCTTACTATTACCCCTCCTCCTCCCCTCATAAAAGCCCAAACTTGCAGAAACGAATGAAATATTGTTATATTGACAACAGCTCTGCCCAAGAAGTCACTTTCACTTAGTCTTCCCTAACCACTCTAACCTGCATATTGACTTTCCACTCATCCGCAACTCGTCCCAAGAATAATAAAGTTTCGCCCGACTTGTTGGCATTTTATTTCTCGAAACTTCTGTTTATTTTGTCCAACAAAATATTTGAAATTGTAATTTCAGTTCGTAATCTTTCTATTCAAGGCTTTGCAACAGCAATTTTCTTTTCTCGTTATCTATTTATTATTTTGAATACTTTACACCAATGGCAGACATGAAAGATACGTATGTTGGTGAATTATTAAACGTCTACAGAATAAAGACATGTACAAAATTCATTTTAAAATTCTGCACTATTTTCAACAAGTATTGAATAATGAAAAGAACTAAGTCAAAACCTAACAATTTTATAGATCGACCAAAAAATATCGATTGTAAGTTCCTGCATAAAGATCGATTGTAAATCACTTTTATGGGGAAAAGAATTACACAAAACTGCTGAAAATCTATTTTTCTGTCGCTATAACATATGCAGGATATATCAGCAGGATAGGATTTTTTCTAAGACCTAATTAGAGAACGTACGGCCCTGCTGGTGGTTCGCCGGATGCAGTTCTAAAGTTCAATGGGAGCAGAGCCAAATCTTTCGTCAATATTCGCTGCAGTATGGACGTGGAGAGGTCGAGTTCTTGTGCATGGTGACGAATGGAAGGGTTTGGGTTGTTTTCAACACTGTCCTTCACTGCGGCGATATTTTCGGACAAACGTTCGGAGCGGAGTCGTTTCGGTGTCTTTACATCTTGCACGGAGCCAGTCTCTTGGAATTTTTGAGTAGGTTGCGCACAAACGTCTCAGAAGGCACATTATAACTATCAAAATTTCTTCGAATTTTGCGCATTGTAATTGGGATTGATGGCGATTATTCGTAATAAAATTCAACGACTGTGTAGCGATCCATGGTAAATTTCCCACTTTTATAGATGACAAATGCATAAAAACAATAACCCTTTCCAATCACACTACTAAACCTCTAGCTCAAATACCTGTACTATCGAATTCCGATATTTTCATACAAATATTCTGACCACCCAAAAACTAGTAGACCACTTCATGATTTTTTTTTCCTGATGTTTGTGAAGCTAAGAAATAATAATCCAAGCGTACAGAAATATCTGTTGTCGTTTATAAACTTTTAATTCTTCAGTCTCTCTGTCTGCCTAAAACATAACTCCCGAATCCTTTGAGTCATTGAGCTGAATTTATTTTTATGTAATTTTTAGCAAAAAAAAAAAATTTAATTTCGTGATCGGGTCACATGCCCAAACTCCCTACTACTACTTCCCATACAAATTTCACGAAATTTCACAATTTCGTTCAAAA
Source organism: Chorisops tibialis (assembly GCA_963669355.1). Classification (NCBI taxonomy): domain Eukaryota; kingdom Metazoa; phylum Arthropoda; class Insecta; order Diptera; family Stratiomyidae; genus Chorisops; species Chorisops tibialis. Next base: position 139,807,243 of record OY770264.1, read on the forward strand.
TATTTTGCTTCAAAGCTGTCGCAGCTTCCTATTTGAAAGCAAAATATAAAAATCTAAATATCTCCAACATCAATTAATTCTGTTCCGATTCACTACTTCTTCTACGAACTCCCTCCTCCCCTCAACAAAAGCACAGTTTTTTACATTGATTTCCATTAACATTAGAAAAGGAAAACTTGAAATTTCATCAGAATTTGTCTATTTTAATAATTGCAATATAATATACATAATTAACAACTTCTGTTCCCAAGCAAATTTCTATATTAGAATCTTAAGACAAAGAGATCTTAACATTGAAATATTCTATGGTGATAACAATATAGTTCAGCGTGATAATCAAAATTTATAAACCTTCCTCGGCTCTTTTTACCACCTCGCATGACAAAGTCGCTGTTCGATATTGTAAAGAATTCGTGATGACACATTTTCCGGAACATTAAACTCTTTCTCCCCTTTTATCTAGAGTTTCGTGTGAAGAGGCATTACGCCTAACCATACATATTTCTGTTATTTTTTTTATTTTTCTCGTTAGGTTGAAAGTAAAATTATTTATTTATCTAAAATTTTTTTTCTTAAATTTAAAACAAAATATTTGAGCAAATTTACAGACTTACACCTCGGTAAGTATAATCAAATCGAAAGGATTAGTAAGGTCCTCTGAGTATAAATTTGAGCAATATTTTCAATTTAAACTCAAAACAGATCTGAAACTGAATTACATAAAATCGAAAGTCTCGTCACGTTTCAGAAAGCTTTTCTGACTAAATTTAAATCTAAAGTGTTAAATTTTCGCAAAAAGAAAACTTTTTTCCGCAATCGACCTGATTGCATTTTTGTACCTCGAAGGTACAACTTTATAAGTTCTATTCAAAATTCATTTTGAGAAAGCATTCGCACAGTTTCTTGAAAATGTTCGTTTAGCGTAAAGTTTACCGCATTTACGGAATGCACTCTATCGCTTCGCTGTGAAGCTGAAAGTAAGAAAAAAAAAGTAAATATCTTAAAAATTCATCGAAGTTCTATGCGAAACTATCGTAATTCAAAGGAAGTTCAGTTGAAAATCGTCTTGAGTTCTATGAAATGTGAAGTTGGAAATCTTTTTTAAGGTGTTTGAATTTTTTTAAGTGTTTATCAAAATTCTTGGATCAAGAATTTCAGTTCTAACTTTGAGAACTATCTATTCGTAAGTTGTAAGAATAATATATATTTTTTTATTCGTTTGCAAACTGTTGAAAAAAAAAACATCAGAAATGTTGGGAGTCTTTATATTCAAAAAAGTTTACAGGAACTGTGACTTTTTCAGTGTGTCCAAGAAAAAATGTCGCCACATTATCGAGTAAAAATAGTTATGTGGTATGAACTAAAATCATATCAATCATTCGATTCTTGCGAAATTTGCTCTCCCGGACTTTGGCGCCCCAGGAAGCTGCCTGATCGGCTTGTGCCTTGATACGGCTCTATTTATACTCTAGATGAAATCTGAGAGTATATTGTGTTTGCCTTACCGTTTGTAACGCTAAGAAATACCGCTCGCACAGAGCCGCCAAGGGTACAGAAATATTTGTTGTCGCTCGAAAATCTCGATTCCGAGTGACCGTCTGTCTGTCTGTCTGTCTGTCTGTCTGTCTGTCTGTCCGTCTGTCCGTCTGTGCGTCTGTCTACAGCATAACTCTCGAAAGCTTTGAGCTATAGTGCTAAAAATTTTTGTATGCAATTTTTAGCAAAAAAGTAACTTTAAGTTCGTGAATGGGTCACATCCCCCCACTCCTTCTACCCCCTCCCATACAAATTTCATGAAATTTCGTAATATTAAGAAATTGATTTTTCTTTGAAACTATTTAAGCTATAGACTTGAAATTTAGGTCAAAGTATTACAATATAGATTTCATTAATACCACGGAATATTTACCCGATCCCTTTACTCCTTCTACCCCCTCCCATACAAATGGACAATTTTGAAAAATACCTATTTTCGATTTTCATTGAAACTAGTAAAGCTGAAAAGACGAAATTTTGTCAGAATTAATTTTACTATAATCGCAATTTATTTTAAAAATAATTATCAACTTCACCTTACTCCTTCTACCCCCTCCCATACAAATTTCACGAAATTTTGAAATTTAAATTAAATTATTTTTCTTCGAAACTGTTGAAGCTATCAACTTGATATTTTATATAAAGTATAAAAAAAGAAATGTTAATAATTCAAAAAAAAATTGTTTTGATCCGTACACTCCTTCTACCCCCTCCCATACAAATGCATAGATTTTGATGAATGCATTTTATCGATTTCCATTCAAACTTGAAAAAGTACAAACTTCAAATTTTGCCAGAATTTGTTTCCTAATAATTGAAATAAGTGCTAGAAAAAAATTTCAGCCCCACTTGACTCCTTCTACCCCCTCCCATACAAATATCTGTATTATAAATTCAAGAAAAGCATTTCTCCTTCGAATATATGAGAGCTATCGACTTTAAAATTGAATGAAAGCACGGTGACGATAAGCACTTTCAAAATCATCTAAAACGTTTCACTTCCTCTGCCACCTCCCATACAAATGCCCCAATTTTAGGAAAACTATTACCAATTTCATTAAAAGTAATGGAAATTAAAAACTTTATATTCAGCAATAAGCATTTTGCATGCCATGTTCGGTGTCATATAAGAAAAATACAAACCTCCCCCTCTACTTCTACCACCTCCTATGCAAAAGTCTCTATTCACTATTCAAAAGAATTTGAGATGACAAACTTTCCGGTATATTAAAGTCATTTCTATATCATCTAGAGTATCATATGATTGGGCTTTAAGCCCAATCATAATTCTGTTATGTTTTTATACTCTAGATGAAATCTGAGAGTATATTGTGTTTGCCTTACCGTTTGTAACGCTAAGAAATATTGCTCGCACAGAGCCGCTAAGGGTACAGAAATATTTGTTGTCACTCAAAAACTTCGATTCCGAGTTGCTGTCTGTCCGTCTGTCTGTCTGTCCGTCTGTCTCTCTGTCCGTCTGTGCGTATGTCTACAGCATAACTCTCGAAAGCTTTGAGCTATAGTGCTAAACATTTTTGTGTGTCATTTTTAGCAAAAAAGTAACTTTAAGTTCGTGAACGGGCCATATCCCCCCACTCCTTCTACCCCCTCCCATACAAATTTCACGAAATGCCGAAATTTTCAGAAATTGATTTTTCTTTGAAACTATTTAAGCTATCAACTTGAAATTTGGGTCGAAGTATTATGATATAAATGTTAATAATATGATTGAATATTAATTTGATCCCGTCACTCCTACTACCCCCTCCCATACAAATGCACAATTTTGAAAAATGTATTTTTTCGATTTTTACTGAAACTAGCAAAGTTATAAAAACAAATTTTTGCGAAAATTAATTTTATTATAATTGCAATCAGTATTGAAAAAATTATCAACTTCACCTCACTCCTTCTACCCCCTCCCATACAAATTTCACAAAATTTGGAAATTTAAATTAAATTATTTTTCTTCAAAATTTTTAAAGCTATCAACTTTATATTTTGTAGAAAGTATACAAATAGAAAGATCAATAACCCAAAAAAAATTTGTTTTGATCCGTACACTCCTTCTACCCCCTCCCATTCAAATGTATAATTTTTGTTAAAAGCATTATATCGATTTCCATTAAAACTAGAAAAAGTACAAACTTAAAATTTTGCCATAATTTGTTTTTTAATAATTTCAATAAACGCTAGAAAAAATTATCAACTCCGCTTGACTCCTTCTACCCCTTCCCATATAAATATCTGTATTATAAATTCAAGAAAAGCATTTCTTCTTCGAATAAATGAGAGCTATCGATTTTGAAATTGAATCAAAGCATGGTTATAAGGGTGATGATAAGCAGTTTCAAAATTATCTTATATGCTTCACTCCCTCTGCCACCTCCCATACAAAAGCCCCAATTTCAGGAAAACAATGTCCAATTTCTTTAAAAATAATGAAAACTAAAAACTTTTCATTTTGCATGCCATGTTCGGTGTCTTATACGAAAAATACAAGCCTCCCCCTCTACTTCTACCACCTCCCATGCAAAAGTCTCTATTCACTATTCGAAAGAATTTGAGATGACATATTTTCCGGTAAATTAAAGCCATTTTCATCTCATCTAGAGTATCATATGATTGGGCTTTACGCCCAATCATAATTCTGTTATGTTTTTTATTGTTTATTGTTTATTTTTATTTCATATTTTGTTAGTATTTCAAATTTGCATTATATGTTCTAAATCGTAACTTGAAAGATATCCACCCAGTCGCTAATCTTACAAGTTTTTTCTCTCAAGATCGACGGTAGAGATGGTCCCAAAATCTGATTTTATTGCGTTTACTAATTCCGATATTATATATTAAATAAAATAATAATAATAATAATAGTTCTAAAATTAATTAGTTTATAATTTTAGATATTAGCATGAGTAGTTTTCGACTACTTCTTTCTTTTGCCATTATCTTCCCACCAAAACCCCCAAAAATCTATGTAATGAACTCTCTCACGAAAACTACAATCCAATCAAAGACGCACTTTCTATTTCTAATGGCTCCGCAGATATGAGTCGCTAAAATTTAAGAAGCGTGCACCTACTACGTACAGCAAACGTCATACAGACAGACAGACAGAGTTATTCATGCAACTTACGAAAAAATATCTGCTAATAAAGCGGGCGCATTTTTATTGTTCTTATAACAAGTTTAGAATGCGTGGGAATTTGCAGGTAAATATGAAAGACTAAGTAAATTAAGGTTCTAGGATAGGGAAATTGCCAATTATTTAACACTTAACTGCGATTACGATCAATAGGTCCAGTAAATAAACTCAATATTTCATTCAAGTATAAATACAAGCTTGGATTCATATGGGGGTGATAGAAGGATGATGATCACGTTCAAATTTTTCTGCATTGAATATAGTATTCACATATAAAGCTAATTCCAAAAATATCGATGTAGTTTATATTACCCCCACTACTAATATATCAAAATGTTATATTTTTTTCATATTTCGCAAGTTTAGTTTAATATAAGTTCTATGTTTCAATTACATAGCCGAGATATGAATCTTAAAGTGTTTTTCTTTGTACTCCCCTGGCCCTACCACTTGAAAATTGGAGTCCTTCTAAGTTAGCTGTGTTAGATCTCAATGCCACCTAAATACTCATAAAATTTGAATTTTTTATGTCAAGTAATTCGGAAGATAAATTATTTGAAAAAAAAAATCCGCCAACAATTGGTTTTTAGTCCCCAATTTTTGGACCCCAATGGATAAAAAATTTGTTTATTTTTAAAGTTTGATTTATAAACCCCTTTACATGTGGGTCAATTTTCAGCTTCCTAGCTAGAGCTATAGTTGAGATATTCGAATTCATAGTTTTCGGTTCTCGCGGCTCTCCTCCTCTCCATTAACACCTAAAACCATGAAAATTTATGTCGACCTGACCTGAGTACGTGAAAATGAACTTTCTGTCTTTAAGGGCTTGGAACTTAATGTGCAGTGTTTTTGTTTAACATTTTACTTTATTGTTCTAATAACTAAGTATTGTGATCGAGACAAGAAAAACAAAATTGGCAACCCTGAAATTTTGTTTTTTCGCGTTTCGCTAGATTAGCCTAAAAATGCAAAAAATCGTCTATCCATACGCCGTACATATGAACTTATATCTCCGAAGCCGAATGAAGAATGTTCGTTAATGGGTGGATATGCAAATGGATGAATGGTTAGTGGGTAACTAACCCTTAATATGCGAACTCTGGATACCAGGTGCCCTCCAGTTTTAATCAGCCTGCAGCCTTCAGCCAGCGGAGGTTTCCCGGGAGTCACTCTACTTTCTCGGGCTACTCGTAAGATTCCCATGAATAACATTAGAAATAAACAAGGGGTTGAGGCATCATAAACAGCGGCTAATGCCGTAAAAAAGATGGTAAGCGGAATAGTAACTTAAATCTTGTTTTAAGTGGTGTATTACTCACAGGCGGAATTGCCACACTGTTGCATTGAACAACACAGATTGATATTGTTACGACAATCATTAACGTTTACATCCACCAACGTATCTCAGTGAATAATACCAGTCTATACTTCTTTACGTGCTCTACATTCACACTGGTAAGAGCAAGGCCTATCTTTTACCTTTCCCAATCTTTGGGTCATTGGACCTAGTTGATACGCAACTCCACTTCGACCACAAGGTTTGCACTAAGGATTCCAAGAAACCGCATACTGTATAAGCTGTATCTTACGATACAACCCACAGCAGTACGAGTAACGCTCTACCCGCGACGTAGGTGGTAAGCCACAGCCACTACGTGTACCCCGAAGGGGCCTCACCATGGCTGTATTGGTTTGCCCCCACCACGTCGCTTGCACTTATTGACCATGCACTATTATTGGCTCAGGAGGCCAAAGTCCGATTTAGGCTGTAGCGCCATCGTAAGTAAGTAAGTATTATTGGCTCATTCAGTCGTCTTGCTTCAAATCGACTTCGTTCATGACTACTAAGCCGTCCCGACCATACCGAGCCCCAACTTTTCGTACACTTCGGAAAGCCTAATTATCAACAATTTTCAACAACTCAACCTTATCAACGTCAGTTAGATCAACATTCCCCCCTCTGCTACTATGCCATCCCGGCTGTACCGAGCCCCAACTTTTCACATCATTTGGTTCGCATATTTCTCATCAGTTGCCTCAGTTTTATCACTAAATTTGCACACATTCATCCATCACATCATCATTCAGCACATTATTTACATCATATTCAACATTTTATACATCATTTTTAACCTTTTAAGGCACGCTCAGCGCACATTAACTCCCAGACCCTTCAAGATAGAAAGTTCATTTTTTGAGCGATTGTAGGTAGTTGCAGATCTCAGACGGAAACCCATTTTGGGGGCTGTACGGGTTCAGGGGGAGGCAGGGGGAGCGCTTAAACCGAAAAATACGAATTCAAATATCTCAACCATGGTTAAAGCTAGGAAGCTAAAAATCAACATACATATAGAGAAGTTTGTGGGACAACTTTTAAAAACAACTTAATTCTTTTATCCATAGGGGTGCGAAAAGGGGGTACTAAGAACCAATTGTCGGCCGAATTTTTTTTTCAAATGATTATATCTTCGAAATTACTTCCCATAAAAAATTAATATTTTGAGACCACTAAGATGGCATATGGATCTACTAGAATCAGTTTAGATAGAAGCTAATTAGTGTAAGGGGAGGGTCAGGGGGGTGCAAGGAAAAACACTTAAAAATTAATATCTCGACTGTCTCTTAAGCTATGTAATTGAAACTTGAAATATATACTAAGCTTTACTAACGAAATAATAAAAGATATAGCATGTGGACATAATAAATAGTAGTGGGGGGAAATGGGGAGCATTTCAAAAATGGCGTACTTTCCAAAACTACAAATCACCAAATCTCAAAATTGAGTATACTATATATCAAATCAAAAATTTGTCAGATTATAGAACTCTATAGTTTTTAATTTCGGTAAAAAATTTAAGTTGGGGGGTGTAAGACGAGGGAGGTGGAAAGCAAAAATGTTGAAAATTTTGAGTGATTTTTTTATTGCTCTGGTAAAAGATATAAAGTTTAAATTTTGCACGTCGACACATCTATTTAATGTACATAGAAAAAAAATAATAATTTGTTCCAAAATTGTTATGCACTGAAGTGGGGGTCTAACGTGCACAAAGTGTTTCATGTGCAATGAAAAAAACACATAAGCTGAAAATTTTAGAATGAAATTTTTAGATAGAAACTTGAAAATTTGCGAAATTCATTTAAAAAAAATTTTTAAGAGTTTAAAATATTAACTGGTCGAATATCTTCAAAACTCTTCTACCCCCTCCCATACAAAATTATTTTTTCGACCATTTTTAAGAAATCAATTATCACCTAACTATTAAAAGCTATCAATTTGTAATTTTGCACAAAAATTTACAAAAATAGTTGAAATAAAATTACGTTAAAAGTTTTGAAATCGCACTTGCCCTTCTACCCCCTCCCACACAAAAGTATTGTTATATGCAGATCTGGCAACCCCGCAATTCGATCTCTCTCGAATATACAAGAATTATGTAGAACAGTATCCCCCAATATGTAAAAACCCATAATTAAAGATCTAGAACTTTCCAGTATAGTTGAGACATACACCCTACGACGGAAGGTTCGAGAATTGGGGGAAAAATGTATAAGAGCACGAAGCTTTCAGACGGGAGTCAGTTATTCAGCGACATTTATGGAAGACGCGAACCAGTGCAAGCGATAGGGAAAATTACGCGGCGGTAGTGCCATATAGTGCGAATTAAGTTAAAGTGCGAATAAATAAATTATCACTTATTTTCAAACGAATTGTGTTTTTACTTGAAATCCCGGCGAACCCCTACCTCGCAACAGTATGATTTCGACCAATTTCATTAAATCAACTAATAACCAACAAACTAAAAGCTACGAACTTCAAATTTTATACAAGCACCTTACAAAATAAGCGAAATAAAACTACATATCAAATTTTACGATTCCCCTACCTTCTCTACACCCTCACATACAAATGTTCGTTTTCGTGAATGTAAAATACACCGAATTTTATGAAAATTCTATGCAACTTCGTATATAAAACATATTCTATACAGAGAATATTGGACGTGATTCAAGCAATTAATTAAACAGCTATTAACATCCACCCATTCTTACTACTACCCCTCCTCCACCCCTCATAAAAACCCAAACTTGCAGAAACGAATAAAATATTGTTAAATTGAAAACAGCCCTGCCTAAGAACTCCCTTTCAGTTAGCCTTCCCTAACCACTCTGATCTGCATATTGACTTTCCACTCATCCGCAACTTGTCCCAAGAATAATAAAGTTTCCCCCGACTTGTTGGCAGTTTATTTTCATTTTTGCATCAGTTTTTAGCTTCAAATTTTCACTTATATCGTTTGCTACTAAGCCGTCTTGGCTATACCAGACCCTTGCCTTTCACATCGTCAGTTTGCTACTAGTTCTTGCTCATTAGTTTTGCATCCCTTTCACCTCCTTCAGTTCACTATACCGGCTATACCAGACCCCTGCCTTTAGCGTTCCTCAGTTAGCTGCACTATTTGCACACGATTAATCATCTATATAAGTCCATTGAGATCTTATCGATACAACTGGTACAGGGTTGCCAATACAGCCTCCCGTAGTATCAAGTTTAAAGTCCTTGGCGAGGACCTCCGTGAAGCAGGCTCTTCACTTCGGTCTAAGTTCACGTATAACTTTGATACCGATCAAACAGCTCGGGTTCGTGGAGTTGCCACGCTCCAAAAGAAGTTACTGGAATTGCCTTAGCTTTCTAGACGAGCAATTGCTTCCCTGCGATCGATACGTTGCGGAGCTGACGGTCTGTTCAACTTTGTCACCCCTATCTGGATGGATTGCGGCGATTACTGGCTATTCGACTGTATCCCCCCACCTAAATGGGTTGGGGAGCTTACAGTTTTCAACTTTATCCCCCCATCTGCAGATCTCGTAAAGTTAACCAGTGTGCACCACGTGGAGGTGGATCTACTTCGCAGACCGGTAAGCGGAACAATTACCCGTCCAGATATCGCGCCTGTAATTACTGTAGAGGCTAATCATTCGGTCACTAAAAGGTTCCACTTGTTCAGAAGCTGAACAGAGGTCATAGAGCCATACAATGCTCGGACCTCGAATTCAGCATTAATAAGTAAAATAATTTACATTGAGTTGGATGAATGATCGAACATGCATTATAATCATATTCAAGTATGGCATGTCCGATCATTCAACCAAAGTGCAAAAAAAACATAACAGGGCTACGATTGCGCATAAAGCGCAATCTTACGATACTCTAGATGTCATCCCAAGAAATTTTGGATGGGGAGTGTTAGAAGGGGTGATAGCATTGAAATAATTTTTTCCCCATCATGCTAAAGTAGCTATAAGAATGTTTTATACAAAATGCTTACTTCAAAGATTGAATGAGGACTGAGAAAATTAGTAAGTTAGATTTAGTGAAAATGTGAAGTTTGTATGGGAGGTGGTACAGAGAGTGGGGAGATTTTAGTGATTTTTTCAGAAATAACTAGGAATATTATAAAATTGACAACTCTTAAATTTCAGATTAGTACCATTCATACTTTTCAAGAAAATCGATTTTTTGTGAAGTTATGAAACTGTGTCATATTGTATGGGAGGGAATAGAAGCAGTGAAGCTAATCAAATATTTTTTTCTGATCTTAGTGATAATGCTAATTAAGTATTTATTACAAAATGTGAGCTCTATAAATGTTATATGTCCTGAAAAAATCGTCTTAGAGCATTTAATGAAAAAGTGTAGTTTGTATGGGAGGGGGTGGAATGAGAGGGAGGGGGTGGAATGAGAGGGAGGACGCAAATAATTTTTCTACTGTAGATTAAAATCATTATGAAAGTAATATATCCCAAAATTCAGACTAATAGCTTTTATACTTTTCGATTAAATCCATTTATTATCAAATTGCGCAATTGTGTCATTTTGTATGGGAGGGGGTAGAAGGGGTGAAGCTAATCGTCTGATTTTTTTTGGCCTTACTAACAATTTTAAATAAATATTTTGTGCACAATTTCAGCCCGCTAAATTTTATACGCATTGAGTAAATTGGCTTAGAGTAATCATGACAAGTTCAGTTTGTATGGGAGGTGGTAGAAGGAGGGGGAGGACACGCATAATTTTTATACGGTAGATTGATATTATTATAAAAGTAATATATTCAAAATTTCAGGCCAATCAATTTAAAACTTTTCGAGCAAATCCGTTTATTGTCAAATTGCGCAATTGTGTCATTTTGTATGGGAGGGGGTAGAAGGGGTGAAGTGATTTGGCCCGTTTACGAACTTGACCTTACTTTTTTGACAAAAACGACGTGTACAAAATTTAAACTATCTTGCTCAACGCGTTCTCAAGCTAGAGAGCGCACAGACGGACGGACGGACTTCTGTATCATTCATTTTTATACTCTAGATGAAATCTGAGAGTATATTGTGCTTGCCTTACCGTTTGTAACGCCAAGAAATAATGCTTGCACAGAGCCGCCAAGGGTACAGAAATATTTGTTGTCGCTCAAAAACTTCGATTCCGAGTTGCTGTCTGTCCGTCTGTCCGTCTGTCCGTCTGTCCGTCTGTCCGTCTGTGCGTGTGTCTACAGCATAACTCTCGAAAGCTTTGAGCTATCGTGCTGAAATTTGTTGTGTGTCATTTTTAGCAAAAAAGTAACTTTAAGTTCGTGAACGGGCCAATTCCCCCCACTACTTCTACCCCCTCCCATACAAATTTCAGGAAATTCCCAAATTTTCAGAAATTGATTTTCCTTTGAAACTATTTAAGCTATCGTCTTGAAATTTAGTTTAAAGTATTACGATATAAATGTCATTAATATGACTGAATATTGATCTGATCCCGTCACTCCTTTTACCCCCTCCCATACAAATGCATAACTTTGAAAAATGCACTTTTTCGATTTTAATTGAAACTAGCAAAGTTATAAAAACGAATTTTTGCAAGAATTAATTTTATTAAAATTGCAATCAGCATTGAACAAATTATTAACTTCACCTCACCCCTTCTACCCCCTCCCATACAAATTTCACGAAATTTAAATTAAATTATTTTTCTCCGAAACTGTTAAGGCTATTAACTTCATATTTTGCATAAAGTATAAAAATAGAATTATCAATGATGAGAAAAAAATGTGTTTTGATCCGTACACTCCTTCTACCCCCTCCCATACAAATGTATAATTTTTGCTATGTGCATTATATCGATTTCCAATAAAACTAGAAAAAGTATAAGCTTACAATTTTGCCAAAATTTTTTTTTTATTAATTGCACTAAATCCTAAAAAAATTATCAGCTCCTCTTCACTCCTTCTATCCCCTCCCATACAAATATCTGTATTATAAATTCAAGAAAAGCATTTCTCCTTCGAATATATTAGAACTATCGAATTTGAAATTGAATCAAAGCGTGGTGATAAGAATGATGATAAGCAGTTTCGAAATCATCATAAACGCTCCACTTCCTCTGCCACCTCCCATACAACTGCCTCAATTTCAGGAAAACTATGTCCAATGGAAAATAATGAAAGCTGCAAACCTTAAATTCAGCACGAAATATTTTGCATATCACATTAGGTGTCGTAACCAAAAATTACAAACCTTCCTCCCCTGCTTCTACCACCTCCCATACAAAAGTTGCTATTAATTATTTAAAAGAATTGGAGGTGACATATTTTCCGGTACATTGAACTCTTTCTCATGTCATCTAGAGTATCATATGATTGGGCTTTACGCCCAATTATAATTCTTTTATGTTTTTTTTCCATTTTTAGGCTAATTTAGTCATGAAACGCGAAAAAAAAAATTTCAGGGTAGCAAAGTTTTTTTTTTTTCTTGTGTCGATCACAATACTTTATTATTAGAATAATAAAGTAAAACGCACCCATTACTACTCCAGAAACGAAGAAATTATTCTCGTACATAATGCTCGTCCGCATGTTGCGGCGCCGGTTAAAACCTATTTGGAAACACTTAATTGGGAAATCCTACCCAACCCGCCGTATTTACCAGACATTGCCCCTTCCGATTATCACTTGTTATGGTCGATGGCACATGGCCTGTCTAAGCAACGCTTAATATCATATAAAGATACTAAAAATTAGGTCGATTCGTGGATAGCCACAAAAGATGAAGAGTTCTTCCGACGTGTTATCCGAATGCTGCCAGAAAGATGGCAAAAAAGTAGTGGCTAGTGATGAACAATACTTTGAATAAAAGGTAATATACCGTTCTTTCACAATACATTTCTAATTTTCGATAGAAAACGGCAGAAAGTTATTTGTACTCCTAATAAAAAGTGAATTTAGCATTTAAGTTTAATATATAGACAAGAATAAAATAAATTACTTCACTCCCAAAAGTTACTTTCATACCACGGCACAAGTGATCAACAAAACAATCTGTATTCAATTATGAAAAATACACCACTAGTTATATGGCTCTCATTTCCAGCTATTGCTAAAATATGCAGATTTTTATTTTTTTAATATAGCTATGCTATTAGCTCAAAACTTGTTCTGAAAGGCAACTTTGTATCGTAAAAGATATCGAGATTTATTTTTTAGATGTTTTTTATTTTCCTGACCATACCGCTTAGAAGTTGGATCGGAACAGAATCTCGGATTACAATATTCCCAAATTCAAAGTCTTAGTTAGGTGGGCATCGTCGTATTTGTAGAGGAGGGGGTGGAAGGAGCGTACGGAACAAAACAAAATTATTCGACGTTAATGATATTTTCGTTATTATTCTTTACTCAAAATTTCAAATTAAACGCTTTTACAACATCTAAGAAAAATAATTTAAATGAAATTTTTTATGGGAGTGGGTGTAGTAATATGAAGTTGATATTTTTTTTCAAAATTAAAACTACAGCCCAAATCGGGCCTTGGCCTCCTGACCTTCAGGTTCCTTAACATTTTTCATTATTTATTGTGAAAGGGTTGTTAGACCTTCGCACAACCCTCCATCCACGAATTTTTCATTTTCGTAGATTGAGGTGACGGAGGTATACACAAGCAGCCAGTGTGCTGGATTTATGCGTCGACCGCGATTTGAACTCACGACCTTCGCATTACAGACCAACATGCTACCCACTAAGCTACATTAACGTCGACAAACATTGATCCAACCCTTCACTCCTTCTATTCCCTTCCTCAGAATTTATTCTTTTTACCAACGAAAATTTGAAGTTGGCGGTGCCAGTCTTCAATGCTGTTGTGTGTCTTTAGTAGTTGCTGTAATGCACCATCTGCAACAGACCAAAATTTGGCAGAATAATTTGGTTTGCGGCGTTTCTGACTCCCTCGGATATAATATAAATCGAACCACGATCCTAAGTTGTTCGCATCTGGTTAATCAAAACTGTGGGAATAGAATAATAATCAGAGATTTCTTCATTAGAAATAAATACCAAGCTCTTTAACATACGAACTTGTATGCTAAATTTTTCGGAATTGCCATTCTTAGCATCAAGTCGGTAACTTAACTTTGCGCCAAATAATGTGGTCAAAAAGGAAGAAGCATTCCCTAAACTGAGACGATAGTCTTTTTAAAATCACAAATGATAGGCTGAGAATTTAAATGAATGTTCCACTAACAGGCTAAATGATAAATTTGATAAGAAATATAACAGGACTACGATTGCGCATAAAGCGCAATCTTACGATACTCTAGATAAAACAGAATTTTTTGTCATCCCAAGAAATTTTGGATGGGGAGTGTTAGAAGGGGTTATATCATTGAACTAATTTTTTCCCTATCATGCTAAAGTAGCTATAGGAATGTTTTATACAAAATGCTTACTTCAAAGATTGAATGAGGACTGAGAAAATTAGTAAGTTAGATTTAGTGAAAATGTGAAGTTTGTATAGGAGGTGGTAGAAAGAGTGGAGGGATTTTAGTGATTTTTTTAGAAATAACTAGGAATATTATAAAATTGATAACCCTTAAATTTCAGATTAGTACCATTCATACTTTTCAAGAAAATCGATTTTTTGTGAAGTTGTGAAACTGTGTCATATTGTATGGGAGGGGGTAGAAGCAGTGACGCTAATCAAATATTTTTTTCTGATCTTAGTGATAATACTAATTAAATATTTATTACAAAAGTGAGCTCTATAAATGTTATATGTTCTGAGAAAATCGTCTTAGAGCATTTAATGAAAAAGTGTAGTTTGTATGGGAGGGTGTGGAAGGAGAGGGAGGACGCAAATAATTTTTCTACTGTAGATTTAAATCATTATGAAAGTAATATATCCCAAAACTAAGACTAATAGCTTTTATACTTTTCGAGTAAATTAATTTATTGTTAAATTGCGAATTTGCATCATTTTGTATGGGAGGGGGTAGAAGGGGTGAAGCGAATCGTCTAATTTCTTTTCGCCTTACTAACAATTTTAATCAAATATTTGGTGCACAATTTCAGCCCGCTAAATTTTATACGCACTGAGTAAATTGGCTTAGAGTAATTCATGACAAGTACAGTTTGTATGGGAGGTGGTAGAAGGAGGGAGAGGACACGCATAATTTTTATACGGTAGATTGATATTATCATAAAAGTAATATGTTCCAAATTTCAGGCTAATAGCTTTTATACTTTTCGAGCAAATCCTTTAATTGTCAAATTGCGCAATTGTGTCATTTTGTATGGGAGTGGGTTGAAGTGGTGGAGCGATTTGGCCCGTTCACGAACTTGGCCTTACTTTCTTGTCAAAAATGATGTGTACAAAATTTAAAAAAATTTGGTTCAACGCGTTCTCAAGCTAGAGAGCTAACAGACGGACGGACGGACGGACGGACAGACGGACATCCGGTTTTGAGATTTTTGAGTGATAACATTAACTTCTGTATCATTCATTTTTTTCTCCAAGTCTTATTTCTTAGCATTACAAACCTTAGAGCAAACTTATAATACTCTCAGATTTCATCTAGAGTATAAAAACCCGGAATATTCTTTCGTAAATTTTTTGCTCACTAAGAAGAATACTAAAGGATTTACGAGGGTAGGGCAAAAAGTTCGCAGAGTGACAGGTTAAGGGGGTAAAATGTAACAAGCTATTATTTATTCTATTACAATATATTCTCCCTTAAGCATACATTTATCACATCTCTCACGAAGTTTATTCTCTTCTTCTTCTACAATAGCGCTAAAGCCCAAATCGGACCTTGGCCTCCTGACATTCAGGTTCCTTAAGTTTTGGGAACAATCGGGAGGAGCCAGATCTGGACTATAAGGGGGTGGTTTAATAATCCGTAGCCGCATTTCAGTAGGGCAGCCATTGCAACGTGGTTCTTGTGAACAGGTGCGTAGCCATGCAAAATCAGCACACCTTGAGTCCACTTTTGTAGTAGGTTGACAGAGTATCCGCTGTGATATTTTGTCCCAAGAAATAGTGGCCATAATTTTTCCGGCGGATTATGACACCTTGAATTTCTTAGGGGGTGATGAGCCTTTTCGGAGCCACTGCATGATGTTTTGATTAAGGTTCGTAGTGATGAGCCCAAGTTTTGTCTCCAGTAATAATGCGGGTCAAAATTTCATCCCTGCTCTCGATTCAGAGATCTAAAGCTCTCGTGAATATTCGACGCGCTGCTTTTTCTGAACCGCTGAAAGTGTTCTCGGTACCCATCTTGCGCTGACTTTAGACATGCCGAGATGATCGTGGAGGATATTACATCTTAGCGATTTTTTTCTTCTTTAAATGAGCGTCTTCGAGAACAAGTTTCTTCACTTTTTCGCCGATTTTTGAGGAAGGGGCCTCAATAGGCCGGCCTGTAGTAATTCGATTTGACACAACTTTGAATTGAGTGTTAGAATACCTCCAGGTAAAAATATTTCCCCTCTCTGGTCTATCCTCTTAATTCCGCAAACTTTCTTAACTCCCATCAATAAGTCCATGTAGAAGAGCAGCCTCATAATTCTTGGAACTATCGTACATTAAACGTTCCATTCCTCAAAACAGCTAAAAACTGACTTTGCTCCCAAGAATTATTAATTTTTCGCCTACTTCAAAGTCGGTTTCAGCTAAGACAAATCGTTTTCTTTCTAAGTGGCTGATTTTTTCAGCAATTTGTTTGCTGCTGATTGAAGATGGATCTTTAAAACTTGAACTATGCGACCGCATTACTTTAACTTTTTCAACTTGTTTGGTTGACAAATGTGTTCTGCAAGCCTTTTTAGTAGCTAGAGTCCCTTGAAGGATTATTTGAGAAGGTTGCAGATCTGATTTACTTCGTCTGGGAAACTATGGTAACATGCTATGTATGTAGAGAATTTCGCAAGCAATCAATCAAACAATTATTAACATCAACTCAATTTAGCTATCAACAGCTCACCCTACCATGCAAAATCCTCACGCATCCTCAACTCGTCCAAAGAATAAATTGTTGACAGGTATTTTTTTCTGTGTCGATCAATATATACCTTATTATTAAAATAATAAAATAAAAATAATACTGTAATCTACGTTATTCCGGGAAAATCCAAATGAGCAATCAATTAGCTTAAAAAAACCTGCATCGGTGATCACATTATGCTCATATCAACCGCAAAACCAGTCAGGAATTTAAATGACAGGGCATGTTATATAATAGCTTAGTTTTAATGTGAATAACTTATAAAAAAAACGTCATTAAACAAACAGGTGGGAGGACACATTCATTCAAGATTGCAAAAAAACATCTTTAACACTTTGCCAAAAAATAAAATTCAAAAAACAATTTTTTTTTTCAGTAAAATCATTAACAAATGAATTGTGTAATCCCATGATTTTAATTTTAAATTTGGCGCCTTCTTCAGAAACTACATCACATATTGATATTGGTTTTTTGCTGAACACTTTATAGCTCTGTTAATCTTTTGAATCACTAGCACTATCCATACCAGAAGGTGCAATGACATAGCAAGAATCTCAAGGTCAAGTGCAGTGAAAGTCACACAGAAAAAAATCACTTATTATGGAAATAATAATAAATGAGAAATTTTATAATACGAGTATTCGTGAATACTTCTTCTCATTTTCGATGATGATAAATGTTTTTCGAATTTCGAAAAAATAAGATAAATATGACATTCGCAACTGCCTGCCTATCCGATTGTTCGTTTACTAATTAACTCTGTAGCGCTGTCGAGCTGAAATTTTCCATATCATTTTCAACAAGAAGTAACTTAAATTTCGCGAATCTCCTCTACTCCGATATAAATTTCATGAAATTTGGAATTAAGTTGAGGCGGCGGCAGAGGTAGGATGAAAAATATTAATTCGAACATCTCAACCATGGCTCTAGCTAGAAAGGTGAAAATCGATATACATACATACATGCGGAGGGGTTTGTAGGATACTTACCAATCATATTCCTGTGGGTTGGGCAACCTATCAGGCGCGTCCTCAGGTGGTGGATGGAGGACGCCGCGGTGTGTCGCAAGACCCTCGTCCGCGGTTAGCATGGCAATAGCAAGGAATTAAGTTTGACAGTTATACTCTCTTCAACAAGCTCATCGGACACACGTAGGCAACCACCACGTTGCGAGCCTAAATGAATGAACATGTTGAGGAGGATATGGCAGCAAATATCTTTCCTGTAAAAACCATGCCGCGAACCAGCCCAAAAAAAAACTATGAGATGGAGCCCCCCCGTATTGGCCCTCAGTCCCCGGCAAAAGAGGGTGCTAAAATCACCGGGTCCGAACGCGGTTCGGGAGCTACTAGTAGTGCTGTGCTACTGGCAAACACCCAGCGCACTGAGTCTTCGATGTCAAAGCTCAGTTATCTCGCTTTTATAATGGCATTAGAGGATGGAGACTCAGAACCGAGTAAGCCGATGGAGATGTGTATAGATGTTGGTCACGCTTCGACGTCGACAATATCCTGCACAACTATCTCGGCCGACCTTGCTTCTGAGACGACAAACCCCTCAAGGTGGAATTAGCAACCAAGCCCGTCGCCGTGCTGAAACCACCCTAAAAAGAAAAACTGCGAAAGCGAAGTTTGACAATGCGGTAAAGGCTAAAGTGGCTGCAATTCTGAGTCGACTGTCTTCCGGGACGGACGATTCACGAGCTGCAGAAGCCTCACGCCTAGCCAGCGTGCCGGCCGAAGTTATCAGAGCCGAGGCGAAAGGTCTTAGGACCCCAGCAACGTCTCTGATTAATAAAGCTAGTACTTCCGAAGCGAATGTGGACAGAGTAGTAAAGCCTGCTGCGAAAGAGTCCTTACAAGCTCCGACCACTCCGCTGAAAGGAGTATCAAACATTGCAACGGATAGCACTGTGGTTCCGAAACTGTCGGCAACAAAAAGGAGAAATATGCTCAGAAGGGCTCTAACCACATTATAGGATGGTGCAATAAAACTTTTACGGTCCTTCACGGACCCAAAACAGGTAAACTACGAACATGTGTCGTTGCGAAAAAAGCACTAAAATTAACTTTAATTCCGCAATTCAGCAGCCCAGACCAAACAACGACGCTTTGGGAGAGGTCTCTTAACGGAACACCGCAGCCAGTTAAGCTGGTTTCATCATACCAGCCATACGACGCAAGGGTTGTTCCAACGACTGACCTGTGCCAGCTTGTCCAGTCCAACACAGGGGACTTGGTAATAGGTTGTGATGCCAATGCCCATCACACCTACTGGTCTAGCACAGACTGCAACGATCGCGGTAAGTCAATTCTAGAATTTCTTAGCATGAACAATCTAAATGTGTGTAATGTTGGTAACAGTCCCATCTTCATAAATAGAGCAAGAAGCGAGGTTATCGACCTGACTCTTGCAACTAACTCTAAATCACTAACGGTCCACAACTGGGAAGTTTCGAAAGAACCATCCTTGTCAGACCACATGTAGATAAGATTTGAAATAGTGGGATCAACAAAAAATAGCCGGTTTTACAGGAATCCAGCAAGAACTGATTGGGTTAAATATCAGGAGCTAATAAACCAAAGACTACCGGCAATAGTTCCTTACCCGATAAAAACAACAGATTCCTTAGATAAAAGAGTGGGTGTGTTAACAAATATACTAACAAACTCATACAAGAGTTCCTGCCCTCAGAAGTCTGCCAAATATAGTAAGAACACTGTCTGGTGGAATAACGATCTCGATATCCTGAAAAAACGAGCAAGGAAACTCTTTAATAAAGCTAACTCCAGCAAACTTGACACAGACTGAGACAAATACAAAGCAGCACTTACACTGTATAAAAAACAGCTAAGAGCCGTCAAACGAAATTCATGGAAGAAATTCTGCGAAGAAATCGATAACGTCAACGAAACTGCTAGGGTAAAGAAGACCCTATCCAAAGACCCATACATGCCTGAATTACTGGATTGAACTTGAACTTTTAATGCAAACGCATTTTCCTGGTTGCTTTTGAGCCCCCACCACAAAGTTCATGTGCCGATCGCAGTCTAGCTAACTCAGAAATAGTAGATACAGTCGTGACACCAGGAAACATAGGAATTGCGTTCAGTTCCTTCAAACCTTATAAGTCACCAGGGCTGGACGAAGTCTATTCCGCAATGATCCAGAACGCGGATAAAACAATAATTCAGTACCTGGTAGACATATATAAAGCATACATCAGTCTTTGTTACATACCGAAGTTATGGCAAGAGGTTAAGGTAGTTTTCTCCCACAACATCCCGAAGGCTTTTCGACCCATCAGCCTGACTTCGTTCCTTCTTAAAGGCCTAGAAAGACTGGTGGGCAGCTACCTGCGAGCAAATCCGAACCTCTCGATTAGATGCCCCTACCAACACGCCTATCTGAAAGGTAGATCCACTGATACCGCCTTACATGTGACGATAGCCGCCGTAGAGAAAGCTTTCCATCAAAAAGAGGTTGCACTCGGTGCCTTCCTAGACGTGGAAGGCGCGTTCAACCACGTCAACATTAACGCCATATTTGAGGTCTTGTACAGCCATAGTGTGGAACCTCTCCTGACTGCATGGATAGCAAAGCTTCTTCGTTCACGGAAAATCGTAGCACGAATGGGTGACGAGACAAGGAAAGGCTCTGTTCACAAAGGAACGCCACAGGGCGGTATAATATCACCTCTCCTGTGGGTCGTAACAGTGAATGAACCCCTTTCCATCTTAAAACATAACGGCTACCCCACAATAGCATATGCAGACGATCTTGTCATCATGCTAACTCGTAAGTTTGAGCAAGTTCTAGGAGACCTCATGCAATCCGCTTTACAACTATTAGATAGCTGGGCACTAGATAAAGAACTTACTATTAACCCACAAAAAACAAAACTGGTCCTCTTCTCCAGAAGAAGAAGACCATATGCTTTCAATCCACCAAACATTCGAGGTATCAATATGGTCCTCTCGAATCAAGTTAAATACTTAGGTCTGATTCTTGATAGCAAATTATCCTGGAAGGCCAATATTCAAGAACGAGCAAAAAAGGCTACGGTTGCAAGAAGACACTCGGTTTGAGATGGGGCCTTAAGCCGCACCTCATCCACTGGATGTATACCAGTATTGTTAGACCAATTATTTGCTATGGTGCGCTGGTGTGGTGGCCGGCGGTGGTACTAAAAACCAACCTGGCACCCTTACAGCTGATCCAACGGATGGCATGTCTGTGCATAACAGGTGCCCTTAGAACCACACCGACTGCAGCTCTGGAGGTGATTCTCTCACTACCCCCACTTAATTTTTTTATAAAACAAGCAGCGGGCCTGGCAGCCATTATATTAAAAACCACTAAATCGTGGTCAGCGCCACAAATTGGTCATGGACAAATTCTAAACGTCATTAGAAACGCAAATTCCCTTTTAGACCGCGAGTACGATTGCATGAATCAACCGCAGGTTGAGAAACGGAAGTTTCACATTAAGTTTCATGAACGAAACGAATGGGCAACAAATACGATACTCAGCACCTGTATAGGTTCTCATCTCTATACGGACGGATCTAAAACTAGCCAGAGGACAGGTGCAGAGATTTATTCCCACGACCTCGACATCCAAACTTCATTTCATCTTCCAGAACACAGTATTCCAAGCAGAAGTATTAGCCATTAACGAGTGTGCAAAAATTATTCTTGATAAGCAGAACAGTCTCGGAAATTGTTACATTTTCTCGGACAGCAGGGCTGCGCTTCAGGCACTCCAATCCTACGGGACTAAATCCAAACTAGTGTCCATTTGTGGACACAATTTAAATCGCCTAGCGGCCATAACGGAAGTTTTTCTAATTTGGATACCGGGTCATAGTGACTTGCTAGGTAACGAGGCGGCAGATACGCTTGCACGGCAAGGATCTGCTAACATCAATTCCACTAGGAAGTCAGTCGATGTAGCACCAACAGTGCTGAAGACTAGCTTCAAACAGACTATTTTGGATTCTTTCTTGGCGGGGTGGCGGCAGCTAGAAAGCTGTAAAAGTGCCAAATCCTTTTTGGAAGAACCGAACAAAATATTACAGCTCAGCTGTTACAACGTAGTCGCTATAGTATCCGAACTATTGTCGGCCTGACCACAGGCCATTGCTTGCTAAGGCTGCACGCATTTAGGATGCGGATCGCGAGCGAGAGCTTGTGCAGAGGTTGCGAGGAAGACGAAGAATCTATCGAACATTATCTTTGTCACTGTCCGCAAATCTCCAACAGCCGTCTCCTTTGTCTAGGCTCTAGATTCTTCTCAGAACTAGACGATCTCAGAACTAGACGACCTCAGAGGCGTCCAACATTCGAGCCTATTAAGGTTCGCAAACCGGACCAAGTGGTTAGAGCAAGAGAAGTGACTACAACTGGGCCCAACTAGATGGCCTCAGTGCTTGTGGTTCCGTGCAACCACCCTCCTACAACCTAAACCTAAACCTAAGCTACTATGGACCGCTAGATTTACAAGAACCTATTGGAATAACATTTAAGGCCATCAGTTGAGAAGTTGTGACTTGGAGGGAGCTGGATTTTCCAACAGGACAATGATCCGAAGCATAAAACACTTTTCGTCAATAACTGGTTGTTGTACTACGCTCCCAGACAGCTGAATACGCCTCCCCAAAGCCCGGATTTAAGCCCAATAGGACATGTATGGGATCTTCTGGAGAGAAAAATTCGGAAATGTTGCATAAAAAATAAAAAATTTGTTGAAGGAAGCACTCATTACAGAATGGGAGAAAATTACATCCGCAGAAACTGGTAATGTAGTCGCCTCTATGCCCCGAAGACTGCAAGCAGTAATTGATGCTAAAGGCGGTCCAACCAAGTATTAACCCATCAAATAATTTTAAAAATTCCGATCCGTTTAGTTGAAAATTTTTTTGTATAAGTCAGCCAGCACTGACTGCCGTAGACTTTTGTCCAATCAATTTTTTATGTTTTTATGCATTTCTCTTTAAGTTTGTCATGAAAAGTTTATTTTTATAAATATATTTACGTTACTGAAAAAGTGTGCTTCAATTTTATGTTCTCTGAATTCAAGGTAATTCGGAATAAGGTTGTTTCAGAAATACGGAAATCTAAAATCCTGTACTACAAGTCTAGACTCCGCAGTAGTCTTTCGACTAGAAAATTATGGTCCAATCTCAAAGATCTACAAATTGGAAATAAATTAGACCAACCTTAACTGAACATAGACTGTGAAAGCCTTAATAAATCGTTTGCTTCCGTATCGTCAACTCCTCCTATCAAATCTATGCCAACGCTTTCTGCTAAATTTTCCGAACATGTACGTAAGTTGAAATGCAATAATTCCTCTAGTTTCACTTGTGTTAATGAATTAGATGTGTACAATGCTATATTCTCGATCAAAGCTGATGCTGTAGGTGTGGACAATATTCACCCGAAATTTGTTAAGCTTATTATTCCTTACATACTCCCCGTTGTGACACGCATATTTAACACAATTTTCACTAGTTCAACTTTTCCTGATGCGTGGAAAAAATCTTAAATTATTCCTGTTCCTAAGAAATCTCTTAAATCAGCTCAACAAGAGTATAGGCCGATTGCCATCTTGCCTTATCTTTCTAAAGTTTTTGAAAAACTTATCAATAGCCAAATATCATACTACATCAGCGAATATAATCTACTATCGGATTTACAATCCGGTTTTAGGCCCCACCATAGTTGTATCACTGCACTACTTAATGTTACTGACAATATCAGAGTGCAAATGGACAATGATCGTATGACCACGCTTACTTTGTTGGATTTTTCCAAAGCGTTTGATAAAGTTGATCACAATATCCTTACTTACAAACTTCTAAACTATTATCAGTTTTCTACTTCTTCAACCGCTTTGATTAAATCATACCTTACTAATCGCCAACAAGCCGTATCAGTCAATGAGCAATTATCACCTTTTTTGCAAACAAAATGTGGTGTACCGCAAGGAAGTATTGTTAGTCCTTCGTTTTTCGCTATTTATATCACTGATCTTCCATTCTTTATAAAACACTGCGATATCAACATGTATGCTGACCATGTGTAACTACAGCTTAGTTATCCACTTGGGTTGGTGGAAGATGCAACCAGTCGCATTGACGAAGATTTGACTCGTATTAGTAATTGAGCGCGAATGAGTTCTCTAGAACTCAACTCATCTAAGACCAAAAGTATCGTAATATACAAAACGCAGCTTGATTTGTCGTATTACCCTGCTGTCATCCTCAATAATTCTGTTATCGAATATGTGGTAAAAATTAAGAACCTTGGGGGTTTTTTTTAACAACACCCTAACGTGGAGCGATCATATTTTATCCCATATAGGAAAAGTTTATGGAATTCTTCGAACCTTATTTAGCACACGTCAGTATGTACCAGTACATGTCAAACTTATTCCGGTAAAAACTTTAGTAATAACAATTTTAATATAAGGGCATGAAATTTTCTGTAGACCTGATTATATATGCAGAAATCGACTAAATATAGCTTTCAACTCTACTGTTCGTTATATCCATAGTTTGCGACGATTTGACCATGTTTCTCCTTATGCTGACAATGTATTTGGCTGCTCTCTAGAACGTTATATTCTATATCGCTGCTTGATTATACTCTAGATGAAATCTGAGAGTATATTGTGTCTGCCTTACCGTTTGTAACGCTAAGAAATAATGCTCGCACAGAGCCGCCAAGGGTACAGAAATATTTGTTGTCGCTCAAAAACCTCGATTCCGAGTGACCGTCTGTCTGTCTGTTGTCTGTCCGTCTGTGCGACTGTCTACAGCATAACTCTCGAAAGCTTTGAGCTATAGTGCTAAAAATTTTTGTGTGTCATTTTTAGCAAAAAAGTAACTTTAAGTTCGTGAATGGGCTACATTCCCCCACTCCTTCTATCCCCTCCCATACAAATTTCATGAAATTTCGAAATATTAAGAAATTGATTTTTCTTTGAAACTATTTAAGCTATCGACTTGAAATTTAGGTCAAAGTATTATGATTAGATGTCGTAAATATCACGGAATATTGACCCGATCCTCATACTCCTTCTACCCCCTCCCATACAAATGGACAATTTTCAAAAATACATATTTTCGATTTTCATTGAAACTAGTAAAGCTGATAAGATGAAATTTTTTCAGAATTAATTATATAATTGCAATTTATTTTAAAAATAATTATCATCTTCACCTCACTCCTTCTACCCCCTCCCATACAAATTTCACGAAATTTTGAAATTTAAATTAAATTATTTTTCTTCGAAACTGTTAAAGCTATCAACTTGATATTTTGCATAAAGTATACAAATTGAAATATTAATAATGCGAAAAAAATTTGTTTTGATCCGTACACTCCTTCTACCCCCTCCCATACAAATGCATAATTTTTGTTAAATGCATTTTATCGATTTTCATTCAAACTAGTAAAAGTACAAATTTCATATTTTGCCAGAATTTGTTTCTTAATAATTGAAATAAGTGTTAGAAAAATTTTACAGCTCCGCTTCACTCCTACTACCACCTGCGATACAAATATCTGTATTATAAATTCAAGAAAAGCATTTCTCCTTGAAGTATATGTGAGCTATCGACTTTGAAATTGAATCAAAGCATGGTGATAAGGATAATGATAAGCAGTTTCAAAATCATGTTAAACGCTCCACTTCCTCTGCCACCTCCCATACAAATGCCCCAATTTCGGAAAACTATGACTAATTTCTTTCAAAATAATGAAAACTAAAAACTTTAAATTGCATGCCATGTTCGGTGTCATATACGAAAAATACAAACCTCCTCCTCTACTTCTACCACCTCCCATGCAAAAGTATCTATTCACTATTCGAAAGAATTTGAGATGACATATTTTCCGTTATATTAAAGTCATTTCCATCTCATCTAGAGTATCACATGATTAGGCTTTAAGCCCAATCATAATTCTGTTATGTTTTTCTCCAAGCCTTATTTCTTAGCGTTACAAACCTTAGAGCAAACTTATAATACTCTCAGATTTCATCTAGAGTATAATAATAATCATAATGTTTACCTTTAAGTAAGTGAACGATTGGGCATTAACGCTAATTATGAATGTGTTATCACTTCTTAAGCTCGATCGTTCAACTTACATTCTAGAAAAGAAATTTGAATATTAATTTTAAGCATTGCACTTTTTATTTTATATATAAGTGCTAATCGATTTGTTTAGTTTAGTAGCATTTTTTACTCAAAAAAGTAACATTAAAATTACTCGATATAATTGAATTCCCAGTCTCATTACCCTGCTACCATTGCCTTTAAATCCGTTGGCAATTGTAGCTTCGCTAAAAGACTTATTAAGACCGTAATCTTTGACGCCGGCTGGTGTGGCCGATCTCAAAGATTCGACATTACCAGCTTTCTACAGTTAGAGCAGACAACCGCCAGCAAGCCTCAAATAGACAAGCAACTGCTATCAGCAGAGCTGAAGCAATTGAGTCTAATAGAAAATAAAAAGAGGTGAAGAGGTGCCCTTAGGACAAGGTACATGTATCACCGTAACCACGGCAAGACAACCAGGCAAGTCATACGACCTTGCTTGCATGCCAATGTAAGATACCCTAATACCGGCATAGAAAAAGGCGGTAAAAAGAGGTAGAACCTTATCAACAAAACCGCCTTCTGCCGAAAATGAAAATAAGAGGCAACAGACCTCAAACAAAAGCGTCACGCATAGACCTTCACAGGAGACTCAGTTCTCCACGTCGGGTACTAGCTATAGAGACGCGGTCAAAGAGATTAGGATAGATATTATACATACCGAGCATCCGCTCAAGATCCTAACTCCGGAGCAGCTAGCTGGTATCCAAAAATCCATCCTGACCGCGATTGCAAAAGCAGCGACAAACCCACAATTTGGTGGACTTAGCCTCAAGCCAGGGTGTATACTAATTGTTTGCCTGGATAAGCAAACTGCATCTTAGCTGGAACTAACAGTTGAGAGCATCAAACCGAACGACTCCATCAACATCAGGGCTGTCCGGGAGGAAAATATTCCACGATTAGAAATAATCACGGGATATTTCCCTCACGAAGCAGACTCGACAGAGGATATTACGACCCTCATTGATGCTCAAAACGCTGGTTTATGAGCTGCGAACTGGAAAGTTCTGAGTAGGAGGAAAGAGGATACAAAAACAATAACAACCTTTCCCATCGACGGTGAATTGAAGGAAAGGCTTAAACAGAAGTGGCACCGAGTCTGCATCAAATTCTCGAGTGTGACTCTACGGCCTAAAACCAAGAAGCTCAGAAGCGGCAAACCACAACCTACCAAAGATGGTCAAAAGCCTGAATAACCTAAACGCTATTCAGGCGAAACTCCATCGTGCAGCAGCGGCAACGGATGTACTGGCGTGGAGATTCGGAAAGGAAGAATACCATGTTGCCCTACTTAAAGAACCAAGGGCCGCGAAGGGTGAAATTATTGGAATTTCTCAAAAAATGGGTAAGTTGATTTATGATAAAAGAAGCGACAGGCCAAGAGCTGCGCTTCTTGTGTCATCTGAAATTAATTATCTAAATATGCCTCTTTTCTTCAGAACAGATTTAGTAGCGATCCTTATGAAGAATCCAACAGCAGGAGGAGTTAAAAAGGCGATTCTTGCCTCAGACTACTTTCCGTGTGAGGAGTCGGATACTCCACCTCAAGGTGTCAAGGAGCAAGCGGAATATACTAAGATCCACCCTGACCTTCATAAATAGTGCCAGGCGGGAAGTACTTGATCTCCCATAACACGCCCCTGCCTAGCTGACAAGTGTGATAATTGGCACGTACCCAAAGAAGCATCACTTTGAAACGGCGAGATGATAGGCCGACAAGAGAAATCCGTCTAGGCCATTTCCAAAGTAAAAAGACTGGATTTCATTCTCACCAGTGGCTGTTAAACTATTCTAAACTCCCATATTAGAAGTTTGGTACGAATCAACCAAACGGTGGGTTTTTTTTAACACCGGCACATATCATACGCGCATATTTTCTAGCGGCAGACATAAATTCCTGGTGCCCGATTTAAGTATTCTAGGTTGGGACTATTTTTTTTTCTTTTACCTATTTTTTTTCGCAGTAGTTTCATGCACCTTAGTCGTCCTACCGGTCGCTGGATGGAGCCGCGAATGCAAACCTCGTGCTTTGGTGGCGTGCGCAACCAAATCGAGAAACCGTTAAAAAAAAATTTCTTCAGCAGAAAAGTAGCCTGACGAGGGTAGTCTGATAAAAATTATGAACGCGCGCGGATCTCGTCCGAGAGTCGGAAAAAAAGTGAAAAATTTTATTTTAAGTTAGGAAGGTAAAAAAGATTGGTGTGAATTTTTTTTTTAGATTTTTTTTTTTCGTGATGGCCTAAGCGCCACAATTGGGACAAGAGTATAATATCGGGAAAAGTAAAGGTCCTTAAGCAGGTGAGTTAAATTTAAATTGCCAGTGGAGAAGGAAGTGACGAGCATAATCGAGCCACATGGTTTAATCGATTAACGGAAATCGAGCAGTTCGCCGCATGTAAACGGAATTTACTCGTGTGTGTGCGAAAGAAAAGTCCTTAAAATCATAAAAATCGCGCGAAATACCAAGCAACAAAATTATCGAAAAAAAAAGTTCGGAAGATTTTTGGCGAGGTCATTGGAAAGGTTCCGTAAAGTCACGATGATCAATTTAGTCTCAAAGTACGCTATCGATATTCTCGAACGGCGGGACTGAAAATAAATGTTCGTAAAACCAAGTACATGCACATGGGTTCGAACGCAAGCACACCGATTGTTCTTAATGGACAGGATGTGGAAGAGGTGCAAGATTTTTGCTATCTCGGAAGCATTGTCAGCATGGACGGCGGAGCCGAAAAGGATGTTGAGGCTAGGCTAAATAAAGCTCGTCAGGCTTTCGGTATCCTTTCCCCTTTCTGGAGGTTAAGAGAGATCTCCCTTCGCACGAAGCTGCGAGTTTTTGACGCATGCGTCAAATCCGTGTTGTTGTATGGTTGTACTACGTGGAAAGTGACCGTTCGACTTACCAAGAAACTACAGACTTTCGTAAACCAATGCCTCCGGCGCATTTTAGGAATATTCTGGCCAGAAATGATCTCCAACGACGAACTTTGGAGTACAACTCGCCAGACTAAAATAGGTATTGAGATTCAACGGCGAAAGTGGCATCGGTCATACTTTGAGGAAGCCAGAGCGAAACATCGCAAAACAGGCTCTGGATTATAACCCTCAAGGAAGGCGTCGGGTTGGACGGCCATGTAACACATGGAAGCGAGCAGTTGAGCAGGAGGCCAGAGGAATAAATAAGTCCTGGCAACAGCTTAAGGCTGATGCTCAGGATCGCGCCTTGTGGAAGAGAGTTGTTTCTGTCCTATGCCCCTATAGGGGGTCTTAACAGGAATTTGATTGATTGATTAGAAAAGTGCCGCGATTTTTTTTTAGAACCACGCGGATGATTTAAGAATTGAATAGCGATATCACCTCCGTATAAATTTTACTGTCCTTGGCTTCCTCGGAGAGTATAGGGTATGAGAAACCCTATATCTCAAGTCTCTTCGGCCAACCATTATGGTGCATATTAACATGTACAGTGGAGACCGTGTGACAAGAACCTCCCCGCCGACGATCTAGTACGTGCCAACGCTAGATGCATCACGTCACTATTACGGTCTTCACAACTGGTACACTCGATGGATCACTGAAAGTCGGCTTCTCAAGTTCTATCGATCTGTGTCAGTAAGGTCGTGTCAAACACGCACGGATGACAAGCCAATAAGTCTTTTGGCAGCCCCTGTGCTATACAGGCCTTCCTTTCGTTACAACTTTCAGATCATAGCCATATCTGTTTTGAGATAAAACTTTACAACGATACATAAGGTAATTCTCAATAGGATTAGTGATGTCGTCGAGAGCACTCTCGAAGTTTATCAGGCTGGATTCCGTAAAGGGTCGTCTTGTACCGACCACACAAATACCCTACGGATAATATTAGAGCAGTCAGCCGAAATGGGTTCGCCACTACATCTCATGTTTGTGGACTTCGAGAAGGCTTTCGACAGCGTTAAGCGAGATTACATATGAAATACTTTGCGTAGGAGATTTATTCCAGCTAAGGTCATAGCTATGATTAAAGAATCCCACGAAGATGCAAGATGTCGCGTCTTGCATATAGGAGAGCTGTTCGAGAGCTTCCCTGTGCGAACGGGTGTCAAACAAGGCTGCATATTCAAATTCAAATTCAAATTCATTTATTTCATCATTATATATCAGTTTGTATAACACAAAGTAACTTATTTTAGAGAACAGATTACAAGATCTTAGCAACTAGAGAGAATTTTGTAGACATTTGCTGATTAGAACTGTGGGTTTTATTATTATTATTAAACTGACCAAGGAAAAAATTTAAAAAAAAAAAAAAAAAACCTTGCGTGTATAACTTAATAACTACTTAAAACTAAATTTAAATTTAACTTAACCTAACTTATGATAAATCAAGAGATACTTGACTGCACTTTATTGCAATTGATTGAGAAGAGTTGAAATGAGCGTGTTCTTGACCATTTGGGACCTGAGAGCAAAAGATGAGAATCTCTTATCAACTAATTTTTATACAGTAGGCACTTTGGCTATTTCGTGGAGGGCCTTGGTCGAAAAGTAAAAAGGTTTTTTGAGAATCATTTTCAGACACTTATTTTGTGAAACTTGTAATTTATTTTTATGGGCGTTTGCACACTGGTTCCAGACAGGTGAGCCATAAGATAGCCTAGGCTGCAGAACAAGCTTAAAAATTAGCATCTTGTTAGCCAGAGAAAGTTTCGATTTGCGGTTAATAAGTGGATAAAGCGAATAAATAGATTTGGAAACTTTGAAGCATACGTTTTCAATATGACTGCTGAAGGTCAGTTTTTTGTCCAACACGACACCAAGGTACGTAAGGGAGTCGGACCAAGTAATATTTTGACCAATAAAATTTATGTCGCGGTTTGGGAGATTGGATCGTTTTCTCTTCTTTGTAAAGAACATGGCCTGAGTTTTAGATGGGTTGATTTTAATTTTCCAGCGATGATAGTACTGATACAACAGTTCTAAATATGTTTCCAGGCATAATAAAATTTTATCAGGGTCATTGTCACTTACATAAAGACATGAATCATCTGCAAAACTCGCTAGCTCGCATTTTGGATGAATTGGAATATCTGCAGTATAAATATTGTACAGCGTTGGACTTAGACAGGAGCCTTGTGGAACGCCCGCAGGTATTGGTCGATGGATGGAGAAGATTGAGTTTATTTCCTGTTCAGTAGGAAGGATTGAATTATTTTCGTTAGGTAAGAAGGAAAATAGAATTTCAATAATTTGAAAAGAAGGCCTTCGTGCCAAACACTATCGAAGGCCTTCTCAATATCAAGCGTAACCATGCCTACAGATTTCTTATTGTGCAGAGATTTTTGAATATCTTTAGTGACTCTATATAGTTGGTGATTGGTTGAGTGTCCACGTCTGAGTCTAAACTGGAAATTAGGGATCACTTCAGAGTTGTCAAGAAAATTTTTTTTTTTTTTTTACAGCACCGAGTATAACTTAGGGGGTCACCCTTTGATGCAATGCACAGCTATGTCGGTATAGGAAGAGGAAGTGGAGGTATTAAGGTGGAGAGAGACGAAAATGACGGTGGACATTGTTCTTGAAGCACCGCAGGCTGTACTTGTTGGGAAACAAACTAGCTGGCAAATCGTTCCAAAATCTTGACGTTCGGGAAATGAATGACTGCCTAAATTTCACTGTACGAGAAGGCAAGGGTTTGACTGTGTACTCGTGTGCGCGTTCAGCTTGGCGAGTATTCCGGGGAAAAGTATGCAGTGGAGGAATGAGTGCGCTTAGTTCCATACTGCATTTACCGTGGAAATAACGATAGTAAATGCTGAGTTCTCCGACATTTCTGCGATGCTCAAGAGAATCCATAGAAGACGTGATGGTTTCGTCTCCAATCAGTCGGAACGCATGTTTTTGAATACGGTCGAGCAACGCGAGGTGTGTTTTGGGTGCCCCAGCCCAAACATGCGAGTTATACTCTAAACGTGGTCTAATGTAGGCCTTATAGATGGTTGCTAAGTCGATGGGTGTGAAATATTTTTTGCATTTTCGGAGAACACCTAGGCGTTTAGAGGCGTCGAGGGCAATATCAAAGATATGCTGGGCCCAATTTAGGTGGTCACTAATTTTGACGCCTAACAGTAAGAAATTCTCCGAAGTGGTAAGCCGTGCACCATCAAAGGTTACATTGTGAGACAACACTGAAGCATCCCGTTTGAGGGATATATGACAGGCCTGTGTTTTGGATGCGTTGAACTCTACTCTGTTTTTCCTGCCCCATTCCAGGATTAAGTTGAGATCCGAGTTCAGCGAACTGAATAACTCCCTGCGATTGGAAGCAATAGAATGAATGTTTGATTCTGCAGCAGAGTTAAATTCATAGATGTTGTCTAAAGTACTGTCATCTGCAAAACTATGGATTGGATTGAGAGTGGACGACAGAAGGTCGTTTATGAATACTAAGAAAAGAGTTGGAGATAAAACAGAACCTTGTGGGACGCCGGAATCAATTGGGTAGGAGGAAGAAGTAACGCCATCTAATACTACTCGTATAGTGCGTTCTGAAAGATAGCTCTCAATCCATTGGACGAGGGTATCATTGAGGCCGATGGCCCTAAGCTTAACTAAGAGACATTCGTGCCAAACTCTGTCAAAAGCTTTTGCAATGTCAAGTGCGAGAACTTGACCTTCACCATATTTATGTAAGCATGAGTTCCAACGCTCTGTCAAGTAGACTAAAAGATCACCCGTCGACCGTCCAGAACGGAACCCATATTGACGATCATGGAGGAGCTGTTCATCCTCCAGATATTTGACGATTTTACGATTGACAGCAGTTTCCATTACTTTCGAGAGCACTGAAGTAATGGCTATTGGGCGGTAGTTGTCGGGGTTCGCTTTGCTTCCTTTCTTGGGAATGGGCTGAACATTCGCAACTTTCCACATACGCGGAAAGCACCCAGAAGAGTAAGAAAGATAGAAAAGATTGCGAAGAGGTTTAGCTAAAGAAGAGGCGCACTTTTTAAGGGTAATGGGGGGAAAACCGTCCGGACCAGCGGATTTGTGAATATTGAGCTCTGTAAGGATCCGAGAAATAAGTCTCGTGCGAAAATGCAGTGCAGGCAGTGAGAAACCAGAAGGATTTGCAGCGGGAGGCGATTGGTTTGATGGTGGAAGGTAAGAGTTTCTTGCGAAACTTGCTGCTAGTAAATTGGCTTTTTCGCTAGGATCAACCACGGTACGGTCGCCAACAACTAGAGGTGGTATGGAGGAAGAAATGAAATTGTTGTTGACCGTTTTGACAAATGACCAGTAAGACCTCGAGCCTTTTGGGCACTGGAGGATCTTCCGTCGAAGTTTTTGGTCATGCTCAAATTTAACACGATTGAGTATGGATTTGCAGGCATTTCTTGACGCATTGAAAAGCTCTCTGTTGGCAGGTGTTCTGTTGCCTTTAAATCTTTGAAATGCTAGTTTCTTGGTCTGAATTGCAATGAGACATTCATTGTTGAACCAAGAGTCCTTCGACGGCCTGACTCTTTTATGACTGGAAGGTATGTAGAGCTTCATACCCTTCAGAATAATCTCAGTGACAATTCTACAAGCTTCATCGCAGTCATTGGAATCGAAGCACAACTTCCAATTAAAGGCATTGAAGAAGCTATTTAGCGCCCCCCAATTGGCTCTTTTGAAATGCCAAATATTTCTTCGAGGTGCCTTGACTGTCAGCGGTGTAGTTGCTGCAACTGGGAACTGAGCACGAATCAAGAAGTGATCAGTATTTCCAATTGGCGATGGGGATATGACAGAGACAGAATATTTCTCAGGTTGGTTGGTGAGAAATAAGTCAAGAAGGTTAGGAAAATGACCTGCGATGTCTGGTAAACGAGTAGGCTCATCCACCAGTTGTGTTAATCCGTTTAAAGAGGCGCAAAAAGCTCAGTATCACGTCCCCCCTGGTCCGTAGTGGAGGAATGTTTAAGCCAGGCAATGTTATGAACATTGAAATCGCCCGCGATAACGATTTCAGCGTCAGGGTTTGCAGTATATATAGACTGAATAGATTTAGATAGCCCATCCAGTTCTGATAAGGTGTTCGCTGCTGTCATTGCTGGGCTTCTATACACATAACAAAAGTACATGATATGTCTTTGGATTGATAATTTTATCCAGATGTAATTAAACTCTGGATTGGAGCAATTTCCTAAATGGGAAACTAACTGGAAAGACACATCATCGCGGATGTAGAGTGCGACACCCCGCTGGCGAAAAAAAGCTGGGACAAGGTGATATCCGGGAACAAAATAAAACTGTTCACTTCCCGGTAACACCTTACATTCGCCAAGTGCTAAGATATCCGGTCTTGCAGTTTGGGTATGGATGTATAGCGATAGATAGGCAGAGTGCAGACCCCGAACGTTAATCTGATTGATCGTAAAGTTAGTCATGATCAAATAAGAAAAATAAGAACGATAATTGAAAATTAAATAATGACTAACAAAAAAAAAAAAGAAACAAGTACTAAAGGAAAGACGATAGAAAAAAAATAAATTATACCACGGAAAAAAAAAAAAAAAAAAAAAAATACCTAGGACAGTACGCGGAAAATTTAACTATTTTAAAATTAAAATAAAACTTTAAATAAGAAACAGAAAACAAAAAACAAAAATAGCAGCAAAGATGAACAAATTAAAATCTGCGAAAAAAAAAAAAAAAAAGAATCAACTATGAAAAAAAAAAAAATTGAAAAAAATCTCGTAAAAATAAGAATACAAAAAAAAAATAATAATCTGTGCGTTGGCAACACTCTGGATCAAAATATGGAAAGAAGAAAAAAAAAAAAAACAAATACAACCTGCAATAATAACAAAAACAACTTTGCTAGCTCGGGATCAAAAGCAATTAAGTGCTAAAACCTGTACAGTACTAGGCCTGGCACAGATAATAACACTACACTGAAGATCCCGCTAGCCGACACTTAGCTTGTTGGAATGAATGACGGTGCCGTGACCCCCTGATGAAGCGCGCAAGTTATGTATCCATATTCTAAGAAATGTGACGATACAACATTTAATGTAAACCGATACCTGCGGGAAACACAGGCCGTTGAACATCGCACACCTATTCAAGTGCAGACACTAGGTTAGCATATTTAGATAATAGTCAGCACATTTAGATAATAAAAGTAAATGCAATTAGAAGCTCAGTGCAGTATCTTTTCCTCTCATAACGTAACAACTTGTAGATTTGTGTCGAAGTTAAATTAAAGTATCGTAAAATAAAGTATTGTCAGTTTTTAAATCGATTGTTTTATTTTTTGTCTGATACATTAGTTCACAACAAATCTGGCGCAGTCGGTAAACGCGTTTTCAGAACGAATTTTTTTTTTCTCGAAAACCAACAAATTCGGTAAAATCGAAAAGAGATACCGAAATCTTGCGGAATATTGTTCAAAATAAAACTGTGATTCGGTAAAATCGCAAAGAGATACCGAAATCTAGTGTTCGGAATAATAAACCGTGATAATTAATAAATTTAATAATTAAATTAATCCGTTTGGGAGTACCACACGAAGCCAAAAGGTCTTCAAAACGATAGGTGAGGCTGCCTATTGACCCAAACAATAATAAATAAATCAAATAATTAAATCAATCCGTTTGGGAGTACCACACGAAGCCTAAAGGTCTTCAAAACGATAGGTGAGGCTGCCTATTGACCCAAACTTAACTTAAGTGAAGTGAAAGTAGTGAATGTTCAGGCAAAGAAAGCGAAGCGACCAATATAACGAAGGAAGAAATTGCGACAACATGGAAGAGGAACTCAGAGGAATGCACCAACTGTTGCAACAAAAAAACGAGCAACTGGAGCAAATTACAACTGCCTTTCAACAACTTAGGACACAACAAGTGCAAAATGCGGTTAATTCGAGGGAGAAAATCCTAAAGGAAATACGATTTATGAATAATTTCAACGGAAGAGGAGAGGTAACAATCAACGCTTTCGTAAGCAGCATCGAATACTATCTCAGCAGCATAGCAGACAACGAAACGAAAAAGCAAGCCACAAGGACTATTTTTTATGAAAAAATACAAGGAGAAGCAAAGGATGCCATTCGGCCTGAAGAACGCCCCAGCGACGTTCCAGAGGTTAATGAACGACCTCTTAAGGGACTTTATAAACAAAACTTGCGTTGTGTATTTGGACGATATCCTAATTTTTAGCACCTCTCTACAGGAACACATTAAATCTTTGACAGATATCTTCAAAACTTTGGAAGCCAATCAATTAAAAATACAAATTGATAAGTGTAACTTCATGCAGAAGGAAACAAGCTTTTTAGGACACGTTATCACTAAAGACGGGTTGAAGCCCAACCCTGAGAAAGTTAAAGTAATTGAACAAATTAAACTTCCAGGAACGGAAAAAGAGATAAAAAGTTTTTTGGGTTTAACTGGATATTATCGTAAATTTATTCGTGACTACGCGAAAGTAGCACAACCTATATCGAAATATCTCAGGAAGGACGCAAAAATCAACATAAAAGACCCTAACTATATTGAAGCGTTTGAAAAACTAAAAACGCTCATTAGTTCCCATCCTATATTACGTTTCCCAAATTTCAGCAAACAATTTCAGTTGACAACTGACGCCTCGAACTATGCAATAGGTGCCGTATTGTCTCAAGAGGGACACCCTATTTGTTTCGCTTCGAGAACATTAAATTCCCATGAAAGAAATTACTCAGCAACAGACAAGGAATTTCTCGCCATTATGTGGTCTGTGAATTATTTCAGACCATATCTTTATGGCAACAAATTCAAAATATTCACTGATCATCAACCCATTAAATATCTCCACGCAAAATACAAGGGTAAGGATCTCTCACCACGACATCAGCGATGGCTTTTGAGATTGGGTGAGTATCAGTTTGAAATTGAATACTTGAAGGGGAGAGAAAATAAGGTAGCTGACTATCTAAGTAGGATCAAACTTTCGGAAGAAAATAATGAGAATATAGATGAAACGGACAATAAAACAAATTCATACTCTGACCTAGGAATCATATTCAATATTGAGAGCAATGATGATGTCACAGTGGCTACAGTTCACTCAGCAGAAGAAGAATTGTTAGACCATATTTCTATAAAAGAAGAGATAGTTAACAAGTATAAGACCCAGATAATTTTAACCAACGACAAAATTAGAGAAATAGAGATAGTTCACGGTAAAAGGATTATATATATTGCAGAATACGATTTTGAAAATCTGCACGACATATTTAGAAGATATATAAAAAAAGGAATCACCGGCATTTATTCGACAATCTCAGATAACAAATACAATGTGGTTCAAGAAAAACTAAGGGAAATGTTTTCGAACGACCCAGCAGTAAAGTTCATAAGGTGTTCTTTTAGAGCCCAAGATATGCAAACGGAAACCGAAGCAGTTAAACAAATATCATTTTATCACGTCAGAGAAAGTCTACACTCCGGGATTCAAGAAACTTTCAACACTATCAAATATAAAATTTATTATCCGAAATTACTAGAACTTATACAAATTGTTATTAATCAATGTGACGTTTGCCAAGAGGTAAAATATGATCGTAAACCTCTTAAACCTAAATTCCATATCACTGAAACCGCGACAGATATCAATCAGATAATCCATGCAGATATTTATATCATAATGAAACATAGCTTTTTGACGATGATCGATAAATTTTCAAAATTCGCATCAGCTTATTATCTATCAGATAGAAATCATATGACAATAGTCGAACAGTTGGAGGACCACTTTGCAAAAGTAGGAAAGCCTAACAAAATAGTTGCTGGGAATGAATTTAATGGCATACAGGTAAAAGAGTTTTTACAAACCGAGAATGTGACTTTACATTTAACTAAACCGAATAGTCATACAGGAGTAGCTGATATAGAGAGTTTTCATAAAACAATAGTAGAGAAATTTAGAACCTTAATTTACAACAAAACCAAAATTTCAACTAGGAGAATAATGCAGAAATCTGTAAGAAACTACAATGAAAGGTTTCATTTCACAATCAAAGCCACCCCAAAAGAAGTACAGAATGGGAGAGTTGACATTGAAAAAATCCGAAAAAATCTAAGAAAAAATAAGGAAAATAACATTGAGAAACTCAACCAAAATCGTGAAGACTACATCGAAACAAGAACTACAGGATTTATAAAAAACTATAAAGCTGTTAGACAAAAACAGTTACCTAGATATAGAAAATTTAAACTTAAGAATACACATCCCATAAACATCAAAAGACCTCCAAAATT
The DNA here is from genome assembly GCA_963669355.1 of Chorisops tibialis. Classification (NCBI taxonomy): domain Eukaryota; kingdom Metazoa; phylum Arthropoda; class Insecta; order Diptera; family Stratiomyidae; genus Chorisops; species Chorisops tibialis. The sequence continues at coordinate 139,845,682 of OY770264.1, forward strand.
TTACGACCATGTAGATTCCGAGGACAAGTTAGAAGCGAATTCGGAAACAACAGAATTTCCAGAATTTACCAACGATCAAACAAGTGTTATAAACAGAGCATTATCTGAAGGCTCACAGGACGAGGTTCTGATATCCAAATTCAACTTGGACATCACTCGACGTGATATTAAGACATTAGCTGCCGGAAAATGGCTAAACGACAATATTATAAATTTTTACATGAATCTTATCATGCAAAGAAGTGAACAAAGAAATTCTGAAGGCCTAGCCAAAACATATACCATGAATACTTTCTTTGTGTCACGTTTTCAACAATCAGGTTATAATTCGGTCCGCAGATGGACCCAGAAGGTGAACATATTTACGTACGATATAATACTAATACCTATACATGTGAACCATGAACATTGGTGCATTGCCAAAATTAATTTGAAGAAGAAAATTATTCAATACTATGATCCAAAGGGAAATACAAATCCCCAAATTTTAGATACATTGGAGGAATACATTAAAGAAGAATCGATGGACAAACGAAAGGAACCATTCGATACATCGGCATTCGTCAAGGAATGTATTACAAATGCACCCCGTCAACAAAACGGAAGCGATTGTGGCGTATTTAGTTGTATGTTTGCAGAATATAAGGCAAGAAATAAGGAATTAACATTTTCACAACAAAACATGTCCTATTTCCGAAAGAAAATGATATTGGAAGTCTCCGAAGGAAAGTTACTTAGTTAGTCATTGTAATCTCGATTCCATATTCTACTTATTTTTATCAAACCTAACCTTTTAACAGTTTTGATTTTATTGCGAACTTTTCCATCAAAAAAACCCTATCTATATTTACAGGTACTTATGATGGTAATCTTTTTATTAATAAAACCGACCCAAGGACTACTGAATGTATATGACATAACTGAGCAGACAGGATTTACAGAAATAAAACTGAATACAGCGGACATAGTTAGTGAGACCAATCTAATAGTTCACATAATAGACCATCAAGAAATTTTGAATGTCATCAACGATTTTAAAAGGAATTTAGACATTCTTGACGGACAACACAAGGACTTACTTCTGACAGAACTTAAACACATGACAAACATAGTTAGTACAATGATACCAAAACAAAGTCTCGAAACTAAACGAAAACGAAGAGGTTTAATTAATTTAATCGGTAACGCACAAAAGTGGTTATTTGGTACTATGGACGAACAAGACAGACTTGACATACAAAAACATTTTGAAACTACGGACATGAACAATCATAACGCCATTACAAATTTGAACCAACAAGTAACCATCAATACCATTTTCAATCAAACTTTAAATCAATTAAAACGAACTATAGAAACAGATCGAAAAATTTTCAAAGATAGATTAAATAGCTTATCAAGCAACGAAATAAATAACAGTCTTTTTTACGATCAGTATTTCAAAATTCAAATTTTAAAAAGTAATTTAGAACATATACAAGATAACATAGTTTCAGCACAAAGTGGATTACTGCACCCCAATATCCTTACAGATGAGGAAATCCAAAGATTTAAAATCGATTTAGATAAAATGAAACATATTAAACTAGGATTAATGACTTTTAAGGAAAATTTGTTAATGTTAGCAATTAAAATTCCTAAAGAATTTGTAAAAGTACAGCTAAAAATGATTTTACCTATCCCAAATGAGAAATTAAAAGAAATCGATTCAACCAGAGAAATAATTTTTGAATTAGATAACGTAACCTACCATTATGAAAATTCCAAACCTCTAAATGAACTAGAAATAAGCAAAAATTGTATTTTCAAACAAAATTGTAAACTTGTAAGAAATTCTGAAACAGAAATAATAGAAATTGACGATCAAACAATTATAGTCAAAAATGCAAATAATCTAGAAATAAGACAAGAATGTGATGATAGAAAATTGATCTTAAAGAAAAATGTTTTAATTCATTTCAACAATTGTAAACTCAAAATTTTAGACCACCATTTTTCAAATATAAAAGAAAAATTTCAAGAGCGATTTTATTATCCAGTAAAACAGAATTTTGGTAACTTCACAGATAAAATTACTTTAAAGGAAATTATAACGAAAAATACCGAAAATATAAACAAAATCGAAGAGTTACAATTCCATAAAAGAATATCATATGGAATTAATATAAGTTTTATATTATTGTTAATGTTGATAATTTGTGTATCAATATTATACCTAAGAAATAAAAAGAAAGTAAAAATAGAAATTAGTAACAAGATTCAGGAGAATCTAGAATGTAAGGGAGGAGAAGTTATGTATCCATATTCTAAGAAATGTGACGATACAACATTTAATGTAAACCGATACCTGCGGGAAACACAGGCCGTTGAACATCGCACACCTATTCAAGTGCAGACACTAGGTTAGCATATTTAGATAATAGTCAGCACATTTAGATAATAAAAGTAAATGCAATTAGAAGCTCAGTGCAGTATCTTTTCCTCTCATAACGTAACAACTTGTAGATTTGTGTCGAAGTTAAATTAAAGTATCGTAAAATAAAGTATTGTCAGTTTTTAAATCGATTGTTTTATTTTTTGTCTGATACATTAGTTCACAACAAATCTCGCACATGATAATATAAACAAAACACTCGCGACTCAGGTAGCAAAAACTGAACTACAACGACTTGAAATTTATTGATTTTAATCGATCGAAAAGAGGAAAAAAAAGTGTATAAAATACAAATAAAATTAAATTAAATGACAGTAACAAAAAAACACGTCCGTCATTTTTCAACGTTTGAAATGGCCTCTTATTGCGATTCTTACGCGGTTAAAGTCGCGGGAGATCGCTAGTTAGTTAAATCTAAATCTTCAATGCGACGCGCAATCACCCGTTCAAAAATTTTGCTGATTGCCGGAAGTAAACTAATAGGTCTGAAGTTTTTAGGATTACTTGTATCTTTACCGGATTTTGGAATGGGGACAACCACAGCATGTTTCCAGGAAGAGGGAAAGTAGCTGAGTTTAATACAAGCGTTTATTATCAAATTTAGTGCAATAATGCAGTTCTTGGGAAGTTCCTTAAGTAGAAGATTGGGGAGTTTGTCGCATCCTGGCGCTTTATTATTTTTCAATTTTCTTAAAATGGTGATAATTTCTCGAGGCTTGCATAGTGCCTTTGGTGGTAAGTCAAAACTTGGTGGAATATTCTTGAGAGAGTTATTAACAGAGTCATTGTTGATTTTGGTACCCATATGCTCAGAGGTGCGATGCGCGGAATAGAAATAGTCTGCTAACAATTCGGATTTTTTCGAGTCATTATATATATTTTTATTGTTTTTATCAAGAAGAGTGGGGATGGTGTTTGCCAGTCTTCGATTAAACAATTTATTTAATTTCCACACAGTTTGTGAGCCCCTCTCGAGATTGGATAGCATGGTGTTCCATTTGGAGTTACGCAGCTTGATTAATCTGTAGCATGCGTCAAATACGTGTTATTGTATGGTTGTACTACGTGGAAAGTGACCGTTCGACTTACCAAGAAACTTCAGACTTTCGTAAACCAATGCCTCCGGTGCATTTTAGGAATATTCTGGCCAGAAGTAATCTCCAACGACGAACTTTGGAGTACAACTCGCCAGACTAAAATAGGTATTGAGATTCAAAGACGGAATTGACAGTGGATCGGTCATACTTTGAGGAAATCAAATCACTATCAGAATTCCTTAATGCAAGGAATTGCCATAAAACGGTTCCAAACCAGAGCGAAACATCGCAAATCAGGCTCTGGATTATAATCCTCAAGGAAAACGTCGGGTTGGTCGACCATGTAACACGTGGAAGCGAGCAGTTGAGCAGGAGGCCAGAGGAATAAACAAGTCCTGGCAACTGCTTAAGGCCGATGCTTAGGATCGCGCCTTGTGGAAGAAAATTGTCTCTGTTCTATGCCCCTATAGGTAGTCTTAACAGGAATTTGATTGATTGATTGACGATACATAAGCCAATATAGACACCCAAAACGTACCGACTGGAATCTTTACCAGGCAATCCTCGAGTATGAAGTAGGTAGCGCAGAAGAATCAATATGCAGCCCAGACTGCATTGATCAAATCGCGAGAAAACTCATTGACAATGTAATATATGCCTACGAACAAAGCTGTCCCGTTCAGCACAAGAAAGGGCAAAACATGCACCTTGGTGGAACGCAGAACTACGCAAAGAAACTAAGAAATTATTCAATAGAGCAAAAACCTTTGGTAACTGGGACGAATACAAAACACCCTTACCGAATACAATAAACATTTAAACAGAAAATTTTGTGAAGAGATACATGATCTCCCAACGGTCCAAAAGGCGTTAGCAAAATTGATACCCCGTCTGATATCGGACTTTCAGAGAGATCAGACGGATCCTTTACGAAAAGCAGCTGAAAATGGGTTCCACGGAATGGTAATTTCAGTTTTGAGGATAGAAAAAGTCAGACGGGGTAAAATCTGGTGAATACGATGGTTGATTGATGCGATTTGTTGCTTTTTTGGCCTTAAATTCAGTCACAATTCAGGCTCATTGCGATGGCGTATTTTCATCGTGGAAAACCCATGAATTCTCCTTCCATAATTCTGGCCGTTTTTTACGGATTTGCTCACGAAAACACTTCTATCCGGTCAAATAGTACTCCTTATTGACTGTCTGTCCCTCCAAAACGAATTTAAGATGGATCAAACCTCGAATATCGAAAAAAAACAATGAGCATCGTCTTGATGGCTTTGGCGTGGTTTTTTCGATTTCGGTTCACTTTTTTTCCTCCATTCCGATGATTGTTGACTGGTTTGCATGTCAAACTCGTAGACCCATGTGTCATCACCAGTTATGATGCGCTCCATGAATGTTGCATCAGAAATCGCACGACATGCAAGTCCAAAGTGACCTGTTCACGGTACTTTTTTTTAAAGAAGATTTAGCTTTATTGGAAAGAATCGAGAAAGAACGCATTTCCTGGCCAAATTATCCACCAAAATCGAACAAAAGGATTCGCGATGTCGAGCTCTCCTGCTATCTCCCTAATACTGGCATGATGATTTTCAAGCAGAATTTCCTTTACTTTTTGAGTGTTTTTGTCATTTGAAGAGGTTGTCCTTCAAGGATCTCTTGACCGTCCTTCAAGGCTACCATTCGTAGGCTCGTGTTTGTGGTATTACTGAATCACTTTAAGCCTTTCCCAACATTCGCAACGATTCCGCACATGAAACATAAAATTCGTGACAAACTCATTGTTCCATTTTTATACTCTAGATGAAATCTGAGAGTGTGTTTGCGTTACCGTTTGTAACGCTAAGAAATAATGATCGCACAAGGTCGCCAAGGGTACAGAAATATTTGTTGTCGCTCAAAAACCTCGATTCCGAGTGCCCGTCTGTCTGTCTATAACATAACTCTCGAAAACTTTGACCTATCTTGCTGAAATTTTTTACATATCATTTTCAGCAAAAGATTAACTTTAAGTTCGTGAACGGGCCAAATCCTCCCACTCCTTCTACTCCCTCCCATAAAAATTTCATGAAATTTCGAGATTTAAAGAAATTGATTTTTCTCCGAAAGCTTTTCAGCTATTGGCTTGAAAATTAGGTCATAGTATAATGATGTGAATATCACTAACGTCAAAAAATATTGATCTGATCCTTTTACTCCTTTTACCTGGGTGGTGCTAGAAGGAGTAAAAATGTACAATTTTCAAAAATGCCTTTATTCGGTTTTCATTGTAACTAGTTTAGCTAAAAGGACCAATTTTTGTCAAAATTAATGTTATTACAATTGCAACCGATTTTGTGAAAGCTATCAACTTCACTTCACTCTTTCTACCTCCTCCCACACAAATTCCATGAAATTTCGGAATTTGAACTAAATTACTTTTTCCCAAAACCGTCAAAGCTATTAACTTTAAATTGTGAGAAAAGTATACTATTATAAATATCATTGATGTCGAAAAATTTGGTCTTGATTCAAGCCTCTCCCATACAAATGCACAATTTTTGGCAAATGCATTTAATCGATTTTCATTGAAACTAGGAAAATCAGGAACTTCAAACTTTGCCAAAATTTGTCCCTTAATAATTGCAATAAATACTAAGAAAAACATGAACTTCGCTTCACTCCTTCTACCACCTCCCATACAATTTGTTGTAACATATGAATAACAAGGCAATATGATTAGGATGCTGATAAGCAGATCCAAAATCATCCAAAACCTCCCACTTTCTCTACCACCTCCCATACAAATACCATAAACTCAAACAAATTTGTTCAACAATTATGAAAGCTACAAACTTTAAATTCATCATGAAACATTTTGTATACTACGTTCAGTGCTATAAACAAAAATTACAAACCTCCTCCTTTTACCACCTCCCATACAAAAGTCGCTATTCACTATTCGAAAGAATTTGAGATGACATATTTTCCGGTACAATAAACTCTTTCCTATTTCATCTAGAGTATCATATGATTGGGCTTTACGCCCAATCATAATTCTATTATGTTTTTTTTATCCATTTTACTTTATTATTATAATAATAAAGTATTGTGATCGACACAAAAAAAAAAAAAAGTTTGCTACCCTGAAATTTTTTTTTTTCGCGTTTCATGACTAAATTAGCCTAAAAATGCAAAAAAAAAAAATCCGTCTGTCTGTACGCCGTCCGCCGTACGCCGTACGCCGTACGCCGTCCGCCGTCCGCCGTCCGCCGTACGCCGACGTGTACGCTCAGCGCACATTAACTCCCAAACCCTTCAAGATAGAAAATTCATTTTTGGAGGGATTGTAGATAGTTGCGGATCTCAGGCGGATAACCATTTTGGGGGGTGTACGGGTTCAGGGGGAGGCGGGGGGAGCGCTTAAACCGAAAAATACGAATTCAAATATCTCAACCATGGTAACAGCTAGGAAGCTAAAACTCAATATACATATAGAGAAATTTGTGGGACAACTTTTAAAAATAATTTAGTTTTTTTATCCATTGGGGTGCGAAAAGGGGGGGCTAAGAACCAATTGTCGGCCGAATTTTTTTTTCAAATGATCATATCTTCGAAATTACTTATCGTAAAAAAATTATATTTAGAGACCGTCAAGGTGGCATATAGTTCCATCGGAACCAGCTCAGAAAGCGGCTAATTATTGTAAGGGGGAGGGTCAGGGGGGGTGCAAAGAAAAACACTTAAAAATTAATATCTCAACTATCTTTTAAGCTATGTAATTGAAACTTGAAACGTATATTAAGCTATACTAGGCAAATACAAAAAAAATATATCATGTCGAAATAATAGTAGTGGGGGGAAATGGGAAATATTTCAAAAATGGCGCACTTTTCAAAATTACAAATCCTTATATCTCAAAAAATAGTACGGACATTACATCGAAAATTTGTCAGATTGTAGAACTACATAATGGTTAATTTTGGTAAAAATTTTAAGCAGGGAGGTGTAAGGGGAGGGAGGTGATAAGCAAAAATGTCGAAAATTTTGAGTGATTTTTTTAGGGCTCTAGTGAAAGATAAAAAGTTAAAATTTTGCATGTGAATACCTATATTTAATGTACATAGAAAAATAATATTAACTTGATCCATATTTATTATAAACCGACTCCCCCGGTCTAACGTGCACAAGGTGTTTCATGTGCATTGAAAAAAACACATAAACTGAAAATTTTTGAGTGAAATTTTAAGGTAGAAACTTGAAAATTTGCGAAATGCATTTAAAAAAAATCCCTAAATATATGAAATATTAACTGGTCAAAAACCTTTAAAACTTCTATCCCCTCCCATACAAAATTATTTTTTCGACCATTTTCAAGAAATCAATTATCACCTAACCGTTAAAAGCTATCAAATTCAAATTTTGCAAAACAACTTACAAAAATAATTAAAATGAAGTTGCGTTCAAAGTTTTAAAATCGCGCTTGCCCTTCTACCCCCTCCCATACAAAAGTATGATTTCGACTAATTTCATTAAATCAGCTAATAACCAACAAATTAAAAGCTATGAACTTGACATTTCGTACGAGCGTCTAACAACAAAAATGAAAGAAAATTGCATCACAAGTTTGACGATTCCCCTACCTCCTCTACCCCCTCCCATACAAAATAATTTTTTCGAGCATTTTTAAGAAATCAGTTATCAGCTAACTCTTAAAAGCTATCAATTTAAAATTTGGCATAAAAACTTATAAAAATAATTCAAATGAACTGCTTTAAAAGTTTTAAAATCGCGCTTTCGCTTCTACCCCCTCCCATACAAAACTATGATTTCGACCAATTTCATTAAATCAACTAATAACCAATAAACTAAAAGCTACGAACTTGAAATTCTATACAAGCACCTTACAAGAGACGCGAAATAAAACTGCGTATCAAATTTTACGATTCCCCTATATTCTCTACCCCCTCCCATACAAATGTTCGGTTTCATGAATGTAAAATACACCGAATTTTATGAAAATTCTATGCAACTTCGTCTATGAAACACATTCTATACAGAGAATATTGGACGTGATTCAAGTAATTAATTAAAAAGCTATTAACATCCACCCACCCTTACTATTACCCCTACTCCTCCCCTCATAAGAACCCAAACTTACAGACACGAATGAAATATTGTTAACAGTCCTGCCCAAGAACTCCCTTTCACTTAGTCTTCCCTAACCACTCTAACCTGCATATTGACTTTCCACTCATCCGCAACTTGTCCCAAGAATAATAAAGTTTCGCCCGACTTGTTGGCAGTTTATTTAAAATCGCCGTGGACTACTGAGGTTTACCGATTCAACTAGCTGGTGCAAACAAACTGATTAACGGACCGCCCTAATTTTTTGGATTATAATTAAGGACAGTCCTACCTGCTTACCAAAATAATTTTAGAAATATCATTCCCAAGACTAATATTAATTACAAATAGCCCCTACTTTTTTGTCACAATGTATATATGGGATGACCGAACGCAGTAAGTAAATCATAGCCCATTTCAGGGTGCAACCGATGCTGTACCCAGCCTATAAATGGACGGTGAGTGCATTACTCACTCTCTTTTTCCGGGCATCGATCATCGATAGCAGGGCTACGGCGGCACTCGGACGAAGATTGAACTGTTGAAACATTTCTTTACACTTTATATTGCATTAACATTTTTTTATGAATTATATACAACTATTACTTTAACTTACTACATATATGATGAAGCTATACATCGTAACCACATTTAAGCGTTATATAATTGACAGCAGCCCTGCCCTAAAGCCCCATTCACATAGTCTTCCCTATCCACCCCAACCTGTATATTGACTTTCCACGCATCCTCTACTTGTCCCAAGAATAATAAAGTTGCGTCCAACTTTTTGGCAGATTTTTGAGGCTAATTTAGTCATAAAACTTTTTTTTGCCAAGTCGATCACAATAATTTTTTATTAAAATAATAAAGTAAAATTTTAGCTAATAATTTTTCTTCTTCGACATTTCCTTATTAGAATAATATTATATAAATTTATTCATATTTATCTCTAGCACTATCGATTCATCCTAATTTGTTATTTTTTTCGGATCTTATCATGGTTTGTTTTGATATTAATAAAGAAATCGTCATTTGTATTTTTCAGTTTTCGACAACCAGCAATGAAATCATCGATCCCAAGTTCCTAATAAGAACGAAAACCTATGTGTGAAAACTGTAAGTTTGTATCTATTTGAAATTGATAGCATCGGATGAGATTTTATGTTAATTAAATGAAGAATTCAAATCCAAAATAGTTATTCTTAATTTTAGAAGTTTGTGTTTATTTGTTATTAATTTTTATTTTTTTCATAAACTTAAAAAGGGACTAAACCGAAATATATACTTCTGATTGATGGCAAAGTTTCGTCTATTAGAAATATGGCAAGAGATACGGAAAGAAAACCATGACACAATATCTTTTGGAGAACGGCTACAGCGCATACGTACGTATTTACTTAATTATTTACGAAATAATGTAATTGATAATTGCTTAGAAATCGACAATTTAACAAAGTAATTTGTATCTCAGTAATTATACAATATACTTTCAGGCACAGGTTTAATAATAAAGTGGAAATTAAATTCAAATTTTTCTTATTTTTCAAGAGCTTCAATATTCAGCCAAATTCCACCCTTTGGCGAAGTAATGAACGCAGATGGATCTAATTTCATCGGTTTTTCAAGTCGCGGTGATAAAGTATACTTGTAATTCTTCAAGGCAGCGATAAAAGCTATACGTGCCTGCATCATGCCGAATCGAGCGCCAATGCAAATCCTTGGACCTTCTCCGAATGGTAAAAATGTAACCGAAGGCCGTTTCTTCATATTTTCTTCCGAACAGTTCTCGGGATTAAATTGATCCGGGTTCGGAAAAATTTCAGGGTCACGTTGTATCGCATACGCGGGTATAATTATTTGAGTTCCTTTACGAAAAACAAACTTGGTACCAGGAACTTTATAGTCCTTATCAGTATCACGGAATAATGTCGTTACAGGCGAATAAAGTCGAAGAGTTTCTGCAAAAAAATATTCTTTATAGCTTCAATTTCGTTTATCCAAAACGCGGTTGCGCAACATACCATTAAGAATTTGATCCAAATATTTCATATCCATAATAGCTTCATAGGTTAATTTGCCATTGTGTTTCTCTAACACATCATTTATGTGTTTCCGAACCTTATCCTGAATTTCTGGATTTAAAGCGAGTTCATACAAAGAAAACTGCAATAACGATGACGATGTTTCGAATCCGGCTACGAAAAACACAAAACACTGAGCCAAGAGTTCGTTAAAAGTGATTTTATTGTCAGCTGTTGAGTTCTTCAAACCAATCAGAATGTCCATAAAATCATCGCGATGAACATTATTCATTTCACGATAATTCACTGTGCTCTCAACTATTCTGGTGGAAAAGTCGGAAACATCATCGCGAAAACGTTTCGCTCCGACCCTTCGGGCCCAGTCACGTGTAGCCAGCAGGAACAAATCGTAGAGTACTGTGTGCTTGGGATCAGCAAAGACCCGCATCCCCATCCGATGGAATTCGCTGTTGTCATCGTGCAAACTATTACATTCGATTCCGAAGAAAACAGTACCCATAACATCGATAGTGAAGCGTGCCATTAGATTCTTCATTTCGACATCTGCGTCTTTAGTAGCCGCAATTTTGGCGATTTTCTGCTCCAGACGTTTCGCCACATCGACAACTATCGGAAAAGTCGTTTTCATTTTCCCGCTGGTAAACGTCGGTGATAGCTTACTTCGTAACGCCTTCCATTTGGCGCCTTCCATCGCGAAGATATGATTTGAAATCGGTTCGTCCCTTTTATTATGGAATACTCCGCGGTTATGAAAATAATTGAAGTCCTTAATGAGAATATTCTTGACCAGTTCCAAGTCCAGAATCACAGCAGCCGGCTTCATGAACATATAGATCCCAACAAATGGTGATCCTTTGTGTCTTTTGTACAGCTTTTGCAGTATTCCACCGAAATGGTTTTCCTTGCCGACGTATTTGAGATTTCCATAAGGAAAAATTGGTTCTTCATACGGTGCACCCATATCTTTCCATATTGAATAGTGTTTGCGAATTAATAATGCCACAAATAATACTATGGTAATAACAGAACCCACGAATATTAAGTAGAGATCCATCACTTTTTAGCTCTTGCTATATGTGCACAGTTTAAAATTTACTGAACAACTAACTATGTTAAGATCGTCACCACGACCATTTATAAAATTCTTGAACCACTGGCCCATTCTTCCAAATATTTAATGGAGATACGAGCGTAATGAGCAATAGCAGACGTGTTTTTTGCTATTTCAAATTGCAATATAAACATTTAAAATCTTTAATTTTTTAATATACCTAGTTCCGTTATCGTGTTTGAATCTTGTTTTTTTAGTTATGTACTAGATAAATTGTTATTTATTTTTTGAAAGTTAAATTTGTTTTTTTTTTTTTTTTTTTGTATGCATCAATTAATTTATTTATTACTTTTAAAAAAAGTTATAATATTTCCGCGTATTAGGGGGTCACGGCACGGTCGTCGAAATAATCGTGTTACAGGCTAAGTGATGGCTAGCGTGAATTATGTTAATTAATTAATGCCCGGTTGGTTGGGATGTTGAGTCAAGACTGAAGTTTTATTCACATGCATCTTTATATTACAAATTGTGCAAACACATACATACAAAGTAAGAAGACCAATGTGCAAGCTGATGCAAATATATACAATATTAAATTTACGTTAATCGAAATAATAATAATTGATATCTAGAAATATAAAGAATTACGCTCGTACCAAGTGAAACATGATATCAAAAGCTATTCAAATCAAAGATAAGAAAATCATAAGAAACTACGTTATGTTTGAAATATATGTCGATATGTATATGACATGATCATATAATTCCTCCCTCCTAAGGCAGGCGCAATTAATCGTCCTCATCCTCGAATGGGGTTGGGGATGAATAAACTTCTTCTAGTTGTAAGGTAACTGCATTATTGTCAGCTGTTGAAGAATTGATGGCGGTTTTTTCCTGCAAAATTTCGATTTGCAGAAGTAAATTACTGCAATAACAAATAACGATATAGTAATGCAAAAAGATGATATTGTCCAATTCTTTTGTGAATTGGCTGATGACTTTTTCAGTGAGATTTGATGAATAGTAAGTTGCTCCTTTTGAAGTTGTTGCAGCTGATCTAGAGGTAAGTCGTGGAATATAAGCTGTTCGGTTGGCTCATCACGTTCTGGGATTCGAATTGATGGTAAAGAGTAAGGTTGACTTTGATGACATCCTTGTTATTTGTATAAAAGTTGCTACATTGGATCACAGCTTATTTCGTGTATCTAACTTTTGTGAACAGATTTCTTTATATTTTACTTTATTATTCTAATAATAAAGTATTGTGATCGACACAGACAACAAAAAAATGCAATCCTGAATTTTTTTTTCTCGCGTCTCATGACTAAAGGTAGAATGTTCCTTTTTGGGTGGATTGTGATTGGGTAAGTGAGCTCCATTATCTTAGTTTTGTTGAGTGTCAGGTGGAAGGGGAAGGCGAGGAAAATGTTGAGTGAAATCACTAATCACAAAAAAATCATATTTTGAGACCATTAAGGTGCCACATAGATCCACCAGAATCAGCTTAGAAAGAGGCTAATTATTGTAAGGGGGAGGGTAAGGGGGGTGCAAAGAAAAACACTTAAAAATGAATATCTCGACTGTCTCTTAACCTATGCAATTCAAATTTGAAAAGTATACTAAGCATTACTAGCGAAATATGAAAACTAAACTGCCAACAAGTCGAGCGAACCTTTATTATTATTGGGACAAGTTGCGGATGAGTGGAAAATCAATATGCAGGTTAGAGTGGTTTGGGAAGGCTAAGTGAAAGATAGTTCTTGGGCAGGACTGTTGTCAATTTAACAATATTTCATTCGTTTCTGCAAGTTTGAGTTTTTATGGGGAGAGGAGGAGGGTAATAGTAAGGGTGGGTGGATGTTAATAGATTTTTAATTAATTGCTTGAATCACGTCCAATATTCTCTGTATAGAATGTGTTTCATAGACGAAGTTGCATAGAATTTTCATAAAATTCGGTGTATTTTACATTCACGAAACCGAACATTTATATGGGAGGGGGTAGAGAAGGTAGGGGAATTTTAAAATTTGATATGTAGTTTTATTTCGCTTCTATTGTAAGGTGCTTGTATGAAATTTCAAGTTCGTAGCTTTTAGTTTGTTGGTTATTAGTTGATTTAATGAAATTGGTCGAAATCCTAGTTTTGTATGGGAGGGGGTAGAAGTCTTAAAGGGTTTAGTTTAGGGATTTTTTTTTAAATGCATTTCGCAAATTTTCAAGTTTCTACCTTAAAATTCCACTCAAAAATTTTCAGTTTATAAGTTTTTTTCAATGCACATGAAACACCTTGTGCACGTTGTAAAGTTACCTAGGTTTATCTGCTATCTGTTAATAATATTATTACTGAACTCTTAATTTAACGGCATAATTTAATACTTTTTACTTATTACAATACTAGCCGTATTACTAAAAACCTGGTTTATCTGCTATCTGTTAATAATATTATTACTGAACTCTTAATTTAACGGCATAATTTAATACTTTTTACTTATTACAATACTAGCCGTATTACTAAAAACCTGGTTTATCTGCTATCTGTTAATAATATTATTACTGAACTCTTAATTTAACGGCATAATTTAATACTTTTTACTTATTACAATACTAGCCGTATTACTAAAAACCTGGTTTATCTGCTATCTGTTAATAATATTATTACTGAACTCTTAATTTAACGGCATAATTTAATACTTTTTACTTATTACAATACTAGCCGTATTACTAACAAGTATGGATCAAGCTATTATTATTTTTCTATGTGTATTAAATAGATGTATCCACATGCACAATTTAAACTTTGTATCTTTCACTAGAGCCCTGAAAATATCGCTCAAAATTTTCGACATTTTTGCTTATCACCTCCCTCCCCTTACACTTCCAAACTTAAAATTTTTATCAAAATTTACCACGATGTAGTTCTACATTCTGACAAATTTTCGATTTGATATATTTTTTTAACGGAATGATCTGTGTTATAGGCAATTTCGGCCTTTATGTGCAATGCACAAACACAGTCATGGAGGGAAGGAATGGAATTAGGAAGGTAGGGGAAGAGGAGGGAGAACGACCGTAATGAGTGGAGAAGCTGATATATATTTTTCAGTTGTACTGGCTGCTTCTGACAAATATTTGCAGGTGTTATGGGGGACTGAATGACAGAAAGCGAACAGAAACCATCTACTGAGTATCTAGGCCTTCTTGAAGTGAAACTGTTTCACTTTTACACCGTTTGACCATTTTATTTTGAATAATTTTCCATCGCCAGTAGCAACTGAAAAATTCGTGCTTAAAAAAAATCTCGTCTGGAGTGGGAATCGAACCCACGACCTATTGAGTGAAAAGCAAGCACGCCGCCCACTACACCATGGATATCTGTACGCTTTTTTGAGATATAATGATTTGTAATTTTGAAAAGTGCGCCATTATTTAAATGCTCCCCATTTCCCCCACTACTGTTATTTCAACATATTATATTTTTTTTGTATTTTCCTGGTATAGCTTAATATATGTTTCAAGTTTGAATTACATACCTTAAGAGATAGTTGAGATATTCATTTTTAAGTGTTTTCCTTTGCACCCCCGACCCTCGCCCTTACAATAATTAGCCACTTTTTAAGCGGATTCCGGTAGAACTATATGCCATCTTAATGGTCCCAAAATATGCATTTTTTACAATAAGTAATTTCGAAGATACATCATTTGAAAATAAACTGCCAACAAGTCGGGCGAAACTTTATTATTCTTGGGACAAGTTGCGGATGCGTGGAAAGTCAATATGCAGGTTAGAGTGGTTAGGGAAGACTAAGTGAAAGTGGGTTCTTGGGCAGGACAGTTGTCAACACTTTGCGGAAACGTTCAAAAGCTTCAGTATATATAACCAATATTTCGTTCGTTTATTTATGCAAGTTTGAGTTTTGTGAGGGGAGGGATGAGGGTTGATAGTAAGGGTCGGTGGATGTTAATACTTTTTTAATTGACGTCCAATATTCTCTGTATAGAATGTCAGTTTCATAGACGAAGTTGCATAGAATAAGATTCTGTGTATTTTACATTCACGAAACCAACATTTGTATGGGAGGGGGTAGAGGAGGTAGGGGAATCGTAAAGATTGTGACGCAATTTTATTTCCTTTCTGTTGTAGTCTTCTCGTCCAAAATTTCAAGTTCGCAGCTTTTAACTTGGTTATTAGTTGGTTCAATGAAATAGGTAGAAATGATCCTTTTGTATGGGAGGGGGTAGAAGGGCAAGCGTGATTGCAAAACTTTTAACAAAATTTCATTTCAATTATTTTTATAAGTTTTCCGGCAAAAATTGAAATGGATAGCTTTTAAGAGTTAGCTGATAACCGATTTCTTAAAAATGCTCGAAAAAATAATTTTGTATGGGAGGGGGTAGAAGAGGTAAGGGAATTGCAAAATTTGTGATGCAATTTTCTTTTTTTTTCTCTAGTAAGGTGCTCGTACAAAATTTCAAGTTCGTAGCTTTTAATTTGTTGTTTATTAGTTGATTTAATGAAATTGGTCGAAATCATACTTTTGTATGGGAGGGGGTAGAAGGGCAAGTGCTATTTTGAAAATTTTAAAATAATTTTATTTTAAATATTTTTATAAGTTCTTATGCAAAATTTCAAATTGATAGCTTTTAATAGTTAGGTGATAATTAATTTCTTAAAAATGGTCGAAAAAATAATTTTGCATGGGAGGGGGTAGAAGTTTCAAAGGTATTCGACCAGTTAATATCTCATACGTTTGGGGATTTTTTTTAAATGTATTTCCCAAATTTTCAGGTTTCTACCTTAAAATTACATCCAAAAATTTTCAGTTTTCGTGTTTTTTTCGCTGCACATGAAACACCTTGTGCCCCTTAGACCGTGGTGGTCGGTTCGTAACAATTATGGATCAAATTATTATTTTTTTTCTGTGTATATAAAATAGATGTATCCACATGCAAAATTTAAAGTTTCTATCTTTGACCAGAGTCCTAAAAAAATAACTCAAAATTTTCGACATTTTTGCTTACCACCTCCCTCCCTTTACACCCCCTAACTTAAAATTTTTATCAAAATTATAAATTATATAGTTCTATAATCTGACGAATTTTTGATTTGATATCTGCACTCAATTTTGAGATATAACGATTTCTAATTTTGAAAAGTGCACCATTTTTGAAATGCTCCCCATTTCCCCCCACTACTATTATGACCAAATTTTATATTTTTTTTATATTTCGCTAGTATAGCTTAGTATATGTTTTAAATTTCAATTACATAGCTTAAGAGATAGTTGAGATATTAATTCTTAAGTGTTTTTCTTTGCACCCCCCCTGACCCTCCCCCTTACAATAATTAGCCTATTTCTAAGCTTATTCTGATGGATCTTAATGCCATCTTAATTTTCCCAAAATATGAATTTTTTATGGTAAGTAGTTTCGAAGATATAACCATTTCAAAAAAAGATTCGGCCGACAATTTGTTTTTAGCCCCCCCTTTTCGGACGCCAATGGATAAAAAAATTAAATTATTTTTGGAGTATGTCCCACAACCTTCTCTATATGTATGCTGATTTTCATCTTTCTATCTGCATTCGTGGTGAAGATATTAGCAAGTTTATTTTTCGACTTTTTCCATCCCCCCGCCATCGGACGCCAATGGATAAAAAAATTAAATTATTTTTAAAGTTTGTTTCAAAACCCTCTCTATATCTCTACTGATTTTCAACCTTTTATCTGCATTCGTGGTGAGATATTAGTAAGTGTAGTTTTTGACTTTTTCCCTCCCCCCGTCTCCCCCTTCCACCTAACCCCTTGCAAAATTTAGAAAATAGAGCTCACTTACCCAATCAACAATCCACCCAAGAACCAACATTCTGCCTTTAACGGTCTTAGAGATATGAGTCCATATGGACGGCGTACGGCGGGACGGATTTTTTTTTTGCATTTTTTGGCTAATTTAGTCATGGAACGCGAAAAAAAAATTTTCACGGTAGCAAATTTTTTGTTTTTTTCTGTGTCGATCACAATACTTTATGATTAGAATAATAAAGTAAAATATTAAAAATTCCACAATTGTTACCGACCCCTCCTGGTCTGACGTGCACATAAACTCACATAAACTGAAAATTTTTGAATGAAATTTTAAGGTAGAATCTTGAAAATTTGCAAAATGCATTTAAAAAGTAATCCAAAAAGAATGAAACGTTAATTGATCGAATACCTTGAAAACATCTACCCCCTCCAATACAATATTATTTTTTCGACCATTTTTAAGAAATCAATTATCATCTTACTTTTAAAAGCTATCAATTTGAAATTTTCCAAAAAACTTTAAAAAATAGTAAAAACAAAACTGCGTCAAAAGTTTTGACATCGCGTTTGCCCTTCTACCTTCTCCCATACAAAAATATGATTTCAATAAATTTCTATAAGTCTACTACTAACCAACAAATTAAAAGCTAAGAACTTGAAATTTTGTACGAGCTACTTACAAGAGAAATGAAATAAAACTGCATCACAAATTTTATATTTCCCTTACCTCCTCTATCCTCTCCCATACAAATGATTGGTTTCGGGAATGTAAAATACGACGAATTTTATGCAAATTCTATGCAACTTCGTCTATGAAACTGACATCCTATGCAGAGAATATTGGACGTAATTGAAGCAATCAATTAAAAAATGATTGACATCCGCCCACCCTTAATATCACCCCTCCCTCTTCCCCTCATAAAAACCCAAACTTGCATAAACGAAATATTGATTACATATACTGGAGCTATTGATCGTATTCGCAATTAAGTGTTAAATTGACGGCAGCCCTGCCCTAAAGGGTTTCCACTTATAAAGTGGGCTCCACTTAGTCTTCCTTGACCACTCTAACCTGACATATTGACTTTCCATGCATCTTCAACTTGTCCCAAAAATAATAAAGTTGCGTCCGACTTGTTCGCAGTTTATTTTTTATTTTTATATTCTAGATGAAATCTGAGAGTATATTGTGTTTGCCTTACCGTTTGTAAGGCTAGGAAATAACGCTAGCACAGAGCCGCCAAGAGTACAGAAATATTTGATGTCGCTCAAAAACCTCGATTCCGACTGACCGTCTGTCTGTCTGTACGTCTGTCCGTCTGTGCGTCTGTCTACAGCATAACTCTCGAAAGCTTTGAGCTATAGCGCTAAAAATTTTTGTGTGTCATTTTTAGCAAAAAAGTAACTTTAAGTTCGTGAATGGGCTACATCCCTCCACTCCTTCTACCCCCTCCCATACAAATTTCACGAAATTTTGAAATATTAAGAAATTGATTTTTCTTTGAAACTTTTTAAGCTATCGAATTGAAATTTAGGTCAAAGTATTATGATATAGATGTCATTAATATCACGGAATATTGACCTGCAATTTATTTTAAAAATAATTATCAACATCATCTCACTCCTTCTACCCCCTCCCATACAAATTTCATGAAATTTCGAAATATAAAGAAATTGATTTTTCTTTGAAACTATTTAAACTATCGACTTGAAATTTAGGTCAAAGTATTTAATATAGATGTCATAAATATTACGGAATATTGATCCGATCCCCTCACTCCTTCTACCCCTTCCCATACAAATAGACAATTTTGAAAAATACATATTTTCGATTTTCATTGAAACTAGTAAAACTGAAAAGACGAAATATTGCCAAAATTAATTCTACTATAATTGCAATTAGTTTTAAAAAGAATTATCAACTTCACCTAACTCTACCCCCTCCCATACAAATTTCACGAAATTTGGAAAATAAAATTTTTTTTTTATTTATTACTTATGTTTTTTTTATAAATACAATATTATATAATTTTATTTTATTTTAATTTAATTAGCACTACTCCCCCTTTTAAGGTTATAACCTTGAGTTAGGGGTGAGGGGTCAATTCATACTATATTTATAGAAAATACTTAAAAACTAAATAATTGTTACTATATACAATTTTTGTGCTGCAAAAATAAAAATATCAATGTAAAAAACAATATCAATGTAAATGAGCAATAACCATTGGTTTAAATATAAAACATCAATAGAGTATAATAGTTATTTTCAATACTTCTTAATTAAAGGTTACCTAATTGTGATATATAATTTATAACGTGTTTAATACAGAATATAATAATTTTTATACATGCTTAGCATAACGAAAATTCTTGTTATTATAATATAAATACCTCGAAAGATTTAGGTTTCCTAAGTGTAGTATGATTTCTTTAAATTTATTTTAAATTTCTTTGAATTTCGACTTCTCTTAATTTCACTTGGCAATTCATTAAATAATTTGATTCCCTTATACGTATAATGTTTTTGGCCTATATTGGTTGTTCGTAATAGAAAAAATAGTTCTCCCTCTGAGCCACCTCTTGTATTATTCTTATTAACTTCTATCAATCCGCTCTTATATTCCTTAAATATTTGGGTGGTGGCAATAATATCAAATATTTTATCTACACTAATAACATTTATTATTGAAAATAGATCAATGGATGGAAATCTTCGGGGTTTATGCAGAAGTATCTTAAGCAGTAATTTTTGAGCAACTAGCAAAGGTCATAAAGTGGTGTAAGCCACAGATCCCCATGCAATTATACCATATTGTAATATGGAATTGATCAGCGCAAAGTAGAATATTCTCGTAAATTTTTTGGTAAGGAATGTGCAAACTTGTAAACAGATTGGTATCAATTTTTTTAATCTGGCTGTAACACTGTGTATCTGAAAATCCCACTTTAAATGCTGATCGAATATTACACCTAAATATTTTGTGTGATTAACTTGTTTCACAGTTAAGCATTCACAATTTACTGTGCATTTGTTGTTATGAATTTTTAATTCTAATTCTAACGGTAATCCAGAATTTCTTGATGAAAAGGCAATAAAACAACTTTTTTTTATGTTTAATGTTAGAAAATTGTAGTCGAGCCATTCCTTTATATGCAGTAGACTGTAATTTGCTTTAATTTGTAATCCTTCCCAGTTAGTGTCTTCAACAAACAATACAGTATCGTCAGCAAAAGATAGCATTTTACACTCAAGTTGCTGATCATATAAATCATTTACATAGAGTAAAAATAGTATGGGGCCTAATACGGTCCCTTGTGGCACACCATAATCAAAAGTTAATGGATTACTGAATTCACGCTCGATTTTAACAATTTGCCTCCGATAAAAATATGGAACGCTTCACGATTTTGCGTGTCATCCTTACGCAGGGCCATGCTAATCTTCTCTGAAACGTTCCAATTTTAGTATATGTTCTACCGAAGCAAGAACAAAATTAAATTACTTTTCTTCGAAACTGTTAAAGCTATCAACTTGATATTTTGTACAAAGTATAGAAATAGAAATATTAATAATGCGAAAAAAATTTGTTTTGATCTGTACACTCCTTCTACCCCCTTCCATACAAATGCATAATTTTTGTTAAATGCATTTTATCGATTTCCATTCAAACTAGAAAAAGTACAAACTTCAAATTTTGCCAGAATTTGTTTCTTAATAACTGAAAAAACTGTTAGAAAAAATTATCAGCTCCGCTTCACTCCTTCTACCACCTCCCATACAAATAGCTGTATTATAAATTCAAGAAAAGCATTCCTCCTTCGAATATATGAGAGCTATTTACTTTGAAATTGAATCAAAGCATGGTGATAAGGATGATGATAAGCAGTTTCAAAACCATCTTAAACGGTCCACTTCTTCTACCACCTCCCATACAAATGCCCCAATAAATTAAATAATGAAAATAAAAACTTTAAATTCAGCAAAAAACATTTTACACGCCATGTTTGGTGTCATATACGAAAAATACAAACCTCCCCTCCTACTCCTACCACCTCCCATGCAAAAGTCTCTATTCACTATTCGAAAGAATTTGAGATGAATTTTTTTCCGGTATATTAAAGTCATTTCCATCTTCTAGAGTATCATATAATTGGGCTTTAAGCCCAATTATAGTTCTGTTATGTTTATGTTTTGATTTTAATTGTTTACTAGCAACCAGCAGTCCCTACGTGACCGAATAAGTCTATACAATAGCTTACTATGCATTAGTCACCAATAATCTGTAAATACTGATCTGATCCTCTCTTTTACAAACAGCAGGACAAGTGTCCCGCTGTTTGTAAAAGAGTCACCTGATGTTAGGAAAAAGCACTTAAATAGCAGTTTATAGTGATCGACGTAAAAGTTTCGTGAAGATGTTTCAGTGGCCGTGTGCTTTGCGATCTAGGATCCCAGGTTCAAATGGACTTATCGATTATAAAAAAATCTCTTGCTTATTCGTTACACCACTTAGGCTGTCGACACACAATGCGAGTTAATATATATTATCTCGCTTTTTGATATTACTAGTGTCATTATCCTATACATAATTCAGCCTTCTTATATCAAAATACGAAGTTAATATATATTAGCTTGCATCGTCTGTCGAAGGCATTATGAGCTTTAAATCGCATGTTTTACTCAATTCAAAAATTACGCTTTAAAATAGGTTCTTTTAAAACTGAAGCAGAGCGCTTACTTCACCGAATATGTAATGTTAAAATGAATATATGAATTGTTAGCAAATTCAAAGCATTTTCTCGCGATAA
The DNA here is from genome assembly GCA_963669355.1 of Chorisops tibialis. Lineage (NCBI taxonomy): Eukaryota > Metazoa > Arthropoda > Insecta > Diptera > Stratiomyidae > Chorisops > Chorisops tibialis. The sequence continues at coordinate 139,867,969 of OY770264.1, forward strand.
ATTATGCGCATTTAAAATACTTCGCAAGCGCTTTTTTTCTCCGCTGGGATAGTAAAAGAATGAAAAATGTTTACTTAGTAAGACCCGCCTGCATATACTTTGCCATAGTGTTGTATTCTACAGGGTGTTTGGTACTCCGTGTGCCACTTTGTAAGGGGTTATTCCTAGATATATTTTGAGAAAAAAATTGTTCTACGGAGATGGTCAATTTTCAATATCCGCGGAGATACAGGGTGATCAAGAAAAGTGTTTCGGACCTGTACCCTCACTCACTCAAAACGCTATATCTTGAAAACTAATAACCACAATTCAAAGTGTTATAGCTTGTTTTTTAGGGAATCGAATTACCTTTCATTTGGTGTAATAGTCCGCATTGTAACTGTACCCAATCCTGAGGTATTTGCCTCAGAACACAAATTTTTGATACTTTGACCCTTACAATTCTGGGATCAATGTAGTTTTCCTCAAAGAAACGAATTATAAAAATGTCATTTTAATGTTGTTTTTTTATGTGTCATATTATTGCCTACAAAAGATGTACACTTACTTATGATTTAGGTTTTCCCGTTTTCCAGATAATAAGCGAAAATACATATGGCTTAAAAATGAAATATGCTATAAAGCAACCCTCGTTCTAAAAAAACTACCTGAAATATTGTTAAACTGAAATATTCTTTGTGTCCTTTAATTACTATTTAAATTATCGAGGAATGTCCTTTAATTAGTATTTAAATTATCGAGGAAATGAATTAAATTAAAATGAGTTTCAACACAACTAGGTGCAGCACTTTGCCTTTTTTAATGGGGTACCCAATAAAATGAAAAACGTATAAAAGCAAATCTTACTTCATATTTTTACCAGTTTTAGTTACATTGTTAAAAGTACAAGGTGTCACTAAAATTTAGAAAATAATTTCGAAATGCCTGAGTACTCGAATGAAGAATATGCAGACATCATTTTCATTTATGGAGAGTGTCAGGCAAATACACGAGCGGCGCGATCTTTGTATCATCAGAAATTTCCTAATCGTCGGATACCTTCCAGGAGAGTATTCCAAGACGTTTACAGAAGGATTCGGGAAACAGGTAGCTTTAGGACAAGCAGAGTAAATGGAAATCCTGCGTCGATAATCGCTGTTCCAACCGATGAAGGAATACTACATGCAGTTGAAAATGATCCATCAATCAGTATCCGACGCTTGGCATTGCAGTTAAACGTCTCTACGTGGAAAGTTTGGAGTGTCTTAAAAGCAGAGCGGTTGCATCCCTACTACCACACACCAGTGCAGGAGCTGTTACCCATTGATTTGCCCAAAAGGATGGAGTTTTGCAATTGGCTCCTTGAACGACAACTAAGTGACGAGAATTTTATGAACAACATTCTTTGGATGGATGAGTCCCAATTCACCAGGGACGGTATCACAAACTTCCACAACTTACACACATGGGCTGAGAGCAATCCACATACAAGAAGAGAGGCATCATTTCAGCACAGATTCAGTGTCAATTTATGGGCAGGTGTGATTGGTGACGATTTCATTGGTCCTATTAGACTTCTGCCTACCCTAAATAGTTCCAATTACTTGCATTTTGTGACAAATGATCTACATGAGTTATTGGATGATATGACACTGCAACGATTGGCTTCCATGTTTTACCAACACGATGGTGCTCCAGGTCATTACGGCCGACAAATCACAGATTGGTTAAATTCCAATTATAGCAATCGCTGGATCGGTAGAAATGGACCGATACACTGGCCTGCTAGATCTCCTCATTTAACTATTATGGATTTCTTTGTATGGGGACGGATGAAGGACCTTGTCTACGCAACGGAAGTAGTAACGTTGCAGGATCTGAACACCAGAATCGATGCCGCAGCAACAGAAGTAAGGCAGCAGTTGAGGAGTATGAACACAAAGAGAACACTGGCAAAACGAGCTTTAGCGTGCCTTCAAAATGAAGGTGGCCATTTTGAACATTTATTGTAATTAAGGAAATTTGAAATAAACCATAAAAACTATTCTTAAGCTCTTTTAGTTCAAGCGGAGAGTGTTGATCAACATATTCTTGTTTTATTGATAAAAGTGCTAAATTATTGGAATGATAGTTTTTTCTAAACTATGAAACTTATGCAATGCAAGCGTATACATCTTTTGTAGGCAATAATATGGCACATAAAAAAACAACATTAAAATGACATTTTTATAATGCGTATTTTTGAGAAACACTGTAGTGAATTTATTCGAAATTTTTATCGCGAATTGTACATCATGGAATACGCGGTAATATACCATTTAAAATTAAAAGTATAGTAAAGCTATAGAAACTGTAATACAAAAACACAGCATGCCATGAATTTTTAAATGTAATGAAAAATAACAATTGAGATTGAAAAATAGATTATATTATAAGTGCTCGACCTGTGAAGGTCATAAAAAGAAAAAGTTAATGCATTTTAATTTTCCCCTTGTGCTGATCCTTCGACAGTGGTGATCCCGAACTTTAAATATTTCTCCATTTTTCATTTTTTAAAAGAAAAAAAAAAGTGTTTTATTCGTTTGGAGGCAGACAAGGGATACCAAATAGAATACGATATTCGCAGCCGCTGATGATTTTGCCGAGCTATCAGAGGAAAGCAGCAAAGATAAGCGACGTGGTATATCGAAAGAAATTTTCAACACAGAGAAATCATCAGAGAAACAATTGAAATGGGAAGATAAGCGACGACAGAATGAAAGAAAGAAATTTCAAAAACAAAAAATAAATTTAAGTCATTTGGAAAAAAAGGTCAGTAAAAATAAAGTGAATTCATACCGAACCTCGTGCGAAAGAAAAAAAAAACGGAAACATCCATCCCGTATTTAAAAAAAACCGGAAATTCGTAACAGGAACGCATCGTCGACATTTTTTTTTATTTATTCCAACATACATTTTTTTTGTTCTTAGATAAAAAATAGTTAGCAATTTATACCTAACGTGTGATTGTAAGGTTATTGTGCGCATATTCCATGAATATTATTTCTTCTTTTCTTTTTTCAATTTAATTTTCAAATTCTTATTGTTTGACGTTCGATATATTGTAGTTTCGCTCCATACATTATCCCAAAATATAAATTATCATATGGTTGGTGACAAAGAAAAAACCAACGATACAGAAGTAAATGCTTCTCCTAATCAAACAATTACTTCTGATAACAGTAAATTTAATGTTTCTACTAATAACAGCGAAAATTTCAGTACTAGCGAATTAAGTCCAATGAACGTACGGTTGCCTACATTCTGGCCGAATAGTGTCACTGCTTGGTTTATCCAAATTGAGTCGCAATTTGCCATAAGTAGAGTTAGCACCGACGCATCGAAGTATAATTAGGTCGTTTCATCCTTGCCGCAGGATGTGGCTGAATCCCTGATCGACATATTGGAGAATCCTCCAGCGGATAATCGATACAGCTACTTTAAAAAAGCTTTCATCGATCGTAATTCGTTAAGCATCGAAACACGAATAAAAAAACTCGTGTCTGACGAGGAAATCGGGGATAAGAAACCCTCCGAGTTCTACCGAAAGATGAGATCACTTGCAGGTACATCTGGAACTGTTGGGGAAGATCTTATTAAACAATTATGGTTAAGCAGATTACCACATTTAATAAACATTGCCCTTATTTCCCAGATGGACAAAGATATCCATAGCCTACTGGACACAGCAGATAAGATATGGGAGGCCATGCAAAATAGCCATAACGTGTCAGCTGTGGTCGAAGTGCCAAAACAGAAGAATCAAAACTCTCTTTCATCACAAAATTCTCAATTCGAAATTTTGGAACAAGAGATCAAAGAATTGAATAGAATGATTCCCAAGCAACAGCATTTTAGCAGAAATTCACGGTCCACTTCTAGAGGAAGAAATCCTTCTGGCAATCGATCTAATTCTAGAAGAAGAGGATTCGACAGCCGAGGACCATTATGCTGGTATCATTTCAAGTACGGGAATCGAGCTCGAAAATGTACAGAACCTTGCAAATTCTATAAGGATTCAACCCCGTCCAGTTCCTTTTCGACAAACTAATTCATCCCATCGTCATTGCGGCAGACGGTGGGATGCTTACAAAAGCCGCCGTATTTTCATCAAAGACAGACGAAATAAATTGAATTTTCTAATAGACACTGGCGCAGATCGCTCAGTATTACCACATAGAGATTTCTTTAAACATTCTCGTACAAACTCTGAATTTTGTCTTTCAGCCGCAAATGGCACAATTATAAATACTTTTGGTACCAAACTACTTGAAGTAGATTTTGGTTTGAATCACACTTTCTTACATGAATTTATCATAGCTTCAGTGAACAAGCCCATTATAGGTGCAGATTTTTTAGAAAAAAACGCATTAATCGTTGATATAAAAAACAACCGCTTAATTGACAGCAAAACAACATTTTTCACGCATGCTAAATCTATTAACACAAATACACCTACTCCAGTCAACTACACAATAGATAACGTCTATGGAGATATATTACGCAAATAGCCTTCGCTTACCGCAGCACCAAATTTTAAAAACTCAACTAAGCACAGCGTTGTGCACCATATTCTAAATAAAGGCCCATTGCCATTCTCAAAGCCACGTAGGTTGGGTCCGACGAAATATGAGGCAGGCAAGCTAGAATTCAAGCTCATGACCGAATTGGGAATTTGTCGTCCTTCATCATTTTCGGTGTCTTCACCTCTTCATTTGGTAACGAAAAAAGACACTGGAGAATTTCGGCCATGCGGTGACTACCGTAGATTAAACACTGTCACCATACCAGATCGTTATCCTATTCCTCATATACAGGACTTTACAATGAAGTTGGCTGGCTGCACAATATTCTCAAAAATCGACTTATTCCGTGCGTATCATCAAATCCCAGTGGCAGCGGAAGACGTGGACAAAACAGATATCACAACTCCGTTCGGTCTCTTTGAGTTCCCCGTAATGAATTTTGGATTTCGAAATGCTGGACAAACGTTTCAGCGCTTCATGAACGAAGTCCTAATCGATCTAGATTTTGTATTCGTCTATATAGACGACATATTAATAGCCAGCAAGGACGAATCAGCACACAAAATGCATTTAGATCTTGTTTTTGGAAGACTAACTAAATACGGCTTAAGCAAAAAACTCAGTAAATACATTTTCGGAGTTCCAACTCTTGACTTTCTGAGTCACACTATTTCTAAAGATGGCATAATTCCATCAAAGAATAGAATAGAAGCCACAGCTAATTATCCGGCTCCTGGATCTATTCAGCAAACGCAATGCTTCATAGGTATGGTAAACTATTATCACAGGTTCATACCACACTTAGCTGAGCTTTTAGCACCTATACATTTACATCTTACATCGATTCAAAATGAAAAGAAAACAAAGTCAAAGCTAACATTTTCGTGGCCCGAATGCTGTAATGATGCATTACAAAAAATCAAACACTCTCTTAGTGATGCAGTACTTCTAGTCTATCCTGACAATACAGCCACACTAAGCATAACAACAGATGCATCCGATAAAGCAGTAGGTGCTGTTCTTCAACAATATCACAACCAGCAATGGCAGCCGTTAGCCTTTTTCTCACGAAAGCTATCGACAGCAGAAATTAAATATTCTATGTTTGATCGTGAGCTCCTCGCAATATACCTAGCTATCAAGCTCTTTAGGTATTTGTGATATTTACAGACCACAAACCATTAACATACGCTATTAATTCAAAAACCGAGAGGAGTCCAAGGCAGACTCGACATTTAGAATATATAGCTCAATTTTCGACGGACATTCAGCATATTAAAGGTAAAGACAACATTGTAGCCGATTGCCTTTCAAGATGTCATCCCGAAATTTCTATGACAAACCAAAATTTCAACCATTCGTCTTTCGTAAAGCATCAACAATCTGACACAGAATTACAGACTCTTATATCCGGCAATAAACTCCCTAACTCTAAAGTAGAAATGACACTATTAAAAATCCCTTTTTACAATGATAAAGTCTGGTGTGAAACTGGAACAGGAGACAATCGACCATACGTTCCACAACCTCTACGGCAAGAAGTCTACAAGAAATTACATTCACTTTCGCATCCAGGAATTAGAGCTACAAGAAAACTCATTACTTCCCGTTATTTTTGGTCAAACATGGCTAAGGACATAAATAATTGGGTAAAATCGTGCATTTCCTGCCAGAAAGCAAAAGTGCATAGGCACACTAAATCTGCTCCAGGCCCTTTCGCGATACCTCCGGGCAGATTCGAGCACATTCACCTAGACTTAGTCGGACCCCTTCCACCGTCAGATGGCTACTCATACATTTTAACGATTATCGACCGATTCACACGTCGGCCAGAGGCTTACGCAATAAAAGACATGACAGCTGTAACTGTCGCAAAGACTTTCGTATGCCAGTATATTCCAAGATTTGGAGTTCCCACCACAATTACAACTGATCAAGGTTCACAATTTGAATCAAAGCTTTTCACCGAACTTCAAAGTCTCCTTTGAACGAATAGAATAAGAACAAATTCCTACCATACACAATCCAATGGAATGGTAAAGCGATTACATAGACAAATAAAAGCATCTTTAATGGCCAGGTGCAACACCATTCATTGGAGCGAAGAGTTAGCTTTTGTCATGTTGGGACTTCGAGTATCGGTTAAAGAAGATCTGAAATGCTCGCCAGCCGAAATGATATATGGCGAAACACTCAAAACTCCTGGTGAATTTTTGTGCAATAGTACACTATCCAATGAATCAACATCTAATAATTTCATTGAGAGGTTGAGAAACCATATGAGAACCATTAGACCACCGAGCCACGTTGTTTAAAAGGTTCAAATCAATTTGTTCCGAAGTCTTTAGACAACTGCACCCACGTATTCGTCAGAATTGATAAAGTGAAACCTCCGCTCATTCCTCCATATGATGGACCATTTTCCGTTGTCAGGCGATTCAGAAAACATTTTGTAGTAGAGATGAAAGGACGACCCAAATCTATTTCAATTGATCGTTTGAAACCAGCTTTCGGTATGCTAAGCAAAGAACAAAATAAAAACGAAGTTCCAAAAAGAGTCAGTTTTGACGACAATTTAAGTTCAAATATTTTCTAAAGAGTATAAAAATAATAATAATATCAATTATCACCATATTGTAATTTAATCGCGAATTGTACATCATGGAATACGCGCTAATATACCATTTAAAATTAAAAGTATAGTAAAGCTGTAGAAACTGTAATACAAAAACACAGCATGCCATGAATTTTTAAATGTAATGAAAAATAACAGTTCAGATTGAAAAATATATTATGTTATAAATGCTCGACCTGTGAACGTCATAAATAGAAAAAGTTATTGTATTTTAATTTTCCCCTTGTGCTGATCCTTCAATAACACTACATTGATCCCAGAATTTTGAGAGTCAAATTATAAAAAATTTGTGCTCTGAAGCAAATACCTCAGGATTGGGTACAGCTACAATGCAGACTATTACACCAATGATAGGTAATTCGATTCCCTAAAAAACAAGCTATAACACTTTGAATTGGGATTATTAGTTTCCAAGATATAGCGTTTTGAGTGAGTGAGGGTACAGGTCCGAAACACTTTTCTTGATCACCCTGTATCTCCGCGGATATTGAAAATTGACCATCTCCGTAGAACAATTTTTTTCTCAAAATATATCTAGGAATAACCCCTTACAAGGTGGCACACGGAGTACCAAACACCCTGTATATGCATCCAGGGGGAAATTAGAAGAATCTGAATGTGAGGAAAAGTTCTTCGGTATTAAAAATCTTATGTGCGCTAAGAAATTTAACATCAAGGAACTTTTATTAGTTGGAAAATAGCAAATGACGCAATTTTAAAATGGCGTCTAGTAAAAATTGGAACAGATGAATAAAACGATTCGGATGATGGAAAAGCAAGCAATAAATGCAACAACAACCGTGTTTCAATGAAAATTTTGAAGCTCTTTATTTTCAGTTGGGTTTGCACTTTTTTCTTTCATGGTTTCATATATTTATAAATATATTGCAGAAAAAAAAAATGGAGAACATATCTTATAGACAGTACGCGTTACAAAATGTTGTACAGATACTAACCGGTAGATCCGAAATAACATAATATTGTGCCGAACGACGCATACCATTATACATAGAGAATAAGGGCAAAAAAAGACGCGAAAGCATTATCGTACACATAACGATCGCACAACTGAAAAAGAAACATTACATGCTAATAACAAAGTAAGAACTCTAAATGACCAACTCTTGATGTCGATCACTGTACATTCTCTCTCTATATGAATAAATGGAGTACTCAAAAGACAAAATGCGTTTTGTCCCCGCCCCTTTTCAGGCTTTAATGTGTAATGCGCAAACACAATAATGGTGGGATGGAATGGGATTGGTATGATAGAGAAAGGAGAATGAGAGCGACTGTACTGATTGGTGAAGCTGGTATATTGTGCAATTGCACTGGCTGCTACTGAAAAATATTTGCAGATGGATAGAGATAGCGATTCTGAACTTGACGAATGTATAGATATGGAGTGAAAGATCGGTAGGCGGTGCCACTGAATGGCGTTTGTGCTTATGTTTCTGTCTCGCTCCAGCCTTAAGTTTTGGAATGTTTGTCGTATATTGTGATCTGATTACGGGTGGAGTCTTGCAATTTTCCTCTCACCTTTTCTTTCATCATGTTGCCGTATTTCAGTGGAAATCCGGAACCAGAGCAGATGAGAGACATGGAACTCGGAATGGGCGAGCCTTGATGAAAATACCTTTTCAGTGATATATACCTACATATATAATATATTTATTTTGGATCATTGATTTTGGTTGTAGTGCGTTTACGAGAAAACGCTTATACTTTTAAATACGTAGATATTTTTTGTAAGTAATGTTTAAAATGTTTTTTTCATAAGTTTAGTATTAATATTGTTTTTAATTATCTCTTCAATGGCGCTACAGCCCAAATCGGGCCTTGGCCTCCTGACCTTCAGGTTCCTTAACAATTTCATTATTTATTGCGGAAGAGTTGTTAGCCCTTCGCGCAACCCTCCATCTACGAGTTTTTTATTTTTCTAGATTGAGGTAACCAAGGTATACCCAAGCAAGTAGTGTGCTGGAATTATGCGTCGACCGGGATTTGAACTCACAACCTTCGCATTGTAGACCAACACGCTACCCACTAGTCTACACTCTAGCTGTTTTCAATTATAGTTTTGTAAAATAGACTTAAATTGTCTACCTTTATTAAATAAATAAATATTCGACATCAATAATTTTGTTAAAAAAAAAAAAAAATTCAATGCAGACTTTTCCATCCAAACGTTTTTATTTAGAGAGATAATTATAATAGAAAATAAACTGGCAACAAGTCGGGCGCAACTTTATTATTTTTTGGACAAGTTAATGATGCATTGAAAGTCAATATGCAAGTTAAAGGTTAGGGAAGACTAAGTGGAACCCCCTTTTACAAGTGGAACCCCATTTCACAAGTGAAAGCCCCTTTCACAAGTGAAACCCCCTTTCACAAGTGAGACCCCCTTTCACAAGTGAAACCCCCTTTCACAAGTGAAACCCCCTTTCACAAGTGAAACCCCCTTTCACAAGTGGAACCCCCTTTCACAAGTGGAACCCCCTTTAGGGCAAGGATGATGCCAATTCAACACTAAGTTGCGAATACGATCAATAGCTCTAGTACATCTAATCAATATTTCATTCGTTTATGCAAGTTTAGGTTTTTATGTGGGAGGGGGAGGGGTGTTATTAAGGGTGGGTGAATGTCAATAACTTTTCAATTGATTACTTCAATTACTTCCAATATTTTCGGCATAGAACGTCAGTTTCATAGACGAAGTTGCATAAAATTTTCATAAAATTTGGTGTATTTTACATTCACGAATCCAATCGTTTGTATGGGAGGGGTAGAGGAGGTAAGGGAAATGTAAAATTTGTGCTGCAGATTTATTTCATTTCTTTTGTAAGGTGCTCGTACAAAATTTGTAGTTCGTAGCTTTTAATTTGTTGGTTAGCAGTTGATTTATTGAAATTGGTCGAAATCATACTATTGTATGGGAGGGGGTAGAGGGGGAAATGCGATCTCAAAACTTTTGACGCAGTTCCGTTTCAACTATTTTTCAAAGTTTTTGTGCAAAATTTTAAATTGATAGCTTTTCTTTTTTAGGTACTACAATGGCGCTACAGCCCAAATCGGACCTTGGCCTCCTAACATGCAGGTTTCTTAACATTTTCATTACTTATTGTGGAAAGTTTGTTAGCCCTTCGCACAACCCTCTTTCTACGAGTTTTTCATTTTCGTAGAATGAGGTGACCAAGGTATATCCAAGCAGGCAATGTGTTGGAATTATATATTACAAGACCAACACGCTACCCACTAGGCTACACTCTAGGTGATAATTGATTTTTTAAAAATGGTCGAAAAAATAATTTTGTATGGGAGGGGGTAGAAGTTTGGGAGGTATTCAACCAGTTAATATTTCATTCTTTTAGAAATTTTTTTTTAAATGCATTTAGAAAATTTCAAGTTTCTACCTTCAAATTTCATTCAAAAATTTTCAGTTTATGAGATTTTTCATTCCACATGAAACACGTGTGTGCACGTTAGGCCATGGGGGTTGGTACATACCAACTGCAGAGTTTTTATTATTTTTTCTGTACGTATATGAAATAGATGTATCCACGTGGAAACTTAAACTTTGTATCTCTTACCAGAGCCCTAAAGAAATTACTCAAAATTTTCGACATTTTTGCTTACCACCTCCCTCCCCTTACACCTTTCGACGTAAGACTTTTACTAAAATTCAAAACTATGTAGTTCTACAATTTGACAAAATTTGAATTTGATACCTGTACTCAGTTTTGATATATAATGCTTTGCAATTTTGGAAAGTGCAATACTCCCCATTTTCCCCCACTACTATTTTCTCCAAATGTTATATTTTTTTCGTATTTCTCTAGTATAGCCTTATATAAGTACTAAGTTTCGATTACATAGCTCAACAAATAGCCAAGATATTGGTTTTTAAGTGTTTTTCTTTGACCCCCCCCCCCTGACCCTCCCCCTTACAATAATTAGCCTCTACGTAAGCTAATTCCAGTGGATTTGTATGCCACCTTGATGGTCTAAAAATATAAATTGTGTGTTTGAGATATTTGAATTCTTAGTTTTCGGTTTAAGGGGAGATATACACCTAGACGTTTGAAAAAATCGATTTTTTTTTGCATTTTGTTTAAGTTTGAGGTCTTATTTATTATTTATTTATATTAGGGGAACACGTGAGAGCACTGCGGCCTTTTTTGGTCTATTTTGCGATTATTGCCCCTATACGCTACCATAACTCAATAGCTTTAGCTAATTTGAGTATCTGTAAGGGAGCCATGTTGGCTAGTTCCTCGGTGGAAATGAAACCTTTCCCCAGAAGATTATGCCTTTTCCTTGCCACTGCTTCACAGTGGCATAGGATATGTATTGTCGTTTCTGAGTCTTCGAGACAGAGACGGCAGATGTCGGTTTCAGCTAAGCCCATATTATTGAGGTGGTGGTTCACTCCACTGTGCCCCGTCATTAGGCCAATTAGAGTTCTAATATCACTCTTCCTGAATTTTAGGATATCTTCCACTTTGTTTTTTTGTGGAATGATTAGTTTTTTTGAGGTTGATTGCCACTACAATTAAGTATAGACGCAAGTAGCTATGGACTGGGACCTGTTTTGTCGCATTGTTACAAAGATGGTACCACAAGACCCATAGCGTATGCTTCACGTACGTTAAATGAAGCCGAAACCAGGTACAGCCAAATCGAGAGGGAGGCTTTAGCAATCTATTTCGGTGCAAAATATTTTCACCAGTATTTGTGTGGGCGCACATTTATTTTGATTTCAGATTGCAAGCCGTTAATCTCGATATTTGGTAGCAAAACAGGGATACCGCAGATGGCTGAAAATAGGTTGCAACGTTATGCCTTATTCCTCTCAGGATATGATTTTGATATTGAGTATGTGAAATCGAAGGATAATAATGCAGATTTCCTTTCTCGTTCTCCAAACTCAGATCCAAAACTAAAAACTTATAGTTTTGAAGAATTTAGCAACATATACATGAAATATATATCAAACCAAAAGTCTATTCCGGTTGATGCAAATGAAATAGCTATGTGTACGCAGAAGGATAAAATTCTGAGTTCTATACGGGAATTCATGTTAAAGGGTTGGCCGAAAGTTATAGCCGACAAAAATATTTCCATATTTCATAAAATTAGAAATGAGCTTTCAATCGAAAAGGGATATATTCTGCGAGGGTATAGAGTAGTAATCCCCCAGAATCTACAAGAAAGACTGTTGCAAGAGTTGCACTCGTCTCATTTTGGTATGAACAAGATGATGGCGTTGTTATGATTCGGTGCAAAATGAAACGCGTGCTTTCCGGTTCGGAGGACAAGTAGAAGTGCCTCATTTTCTAACACAGTAATGACGTTTTCACCTCGCAACATTCGGTGTTGCCAATACAACATCCCCTTTCCTTTAGTTAAATATAATTTGAATGACATTAATTTCAGAATCTTCGTATGTACATTTCATCATAATTTCTAGCGGAGCTCCTTGCTCTTAAGATAAAATAGAATATAACGAAATAAAAAAAAAATAAAAAAATACAGGATGAAATAGAAAATAAGGAATGAGAACTAACAAAGGTTCTTGCTCTCAAAATATTGTGTAAATAAAACTTTAATGACTAGCAACCGACTTCAAATTTTTTAGAGTTGCTCTATTCCGTCTTAGACATGTCCAAGGCGGCTATACGTAAGTTTTTCGGGCTTGTTCCTTTCCCGAACTGGACGCGATGGTGTATCGCTGCTGCTCCTTTGCTGCGCAAGCGGCTCGCTGGTTGGAACTGCTCCAGCTGTTGTTCGTTGGTAATCAGCCGTCGGCTCTCCTCGTCCATCTGCATCTGGTCGATCCAGTTGTGTATGCTGTGGTCGTACATGGACACGACTCCTCTGGAACTCGCCGTTTGTTTCGGTTTTTACGATGAATGTATTTGGCTTAGTCTCCTCTTTTATCGTTGCTTCCTCCCATTTCGAGGTGCCTGGACTAATTTTTGCCATCACTTTATCGCCGACTCTGACATCCGGAAGGTTTCTGCTATGACGGTCGTAGAATTTTTTCGCCCGCTCCCGGTTTCGGACTATGTTACTCTTAACGTGTCGTGCCACTTTCGGTAGCAGCGCACTTGGCATCATTGGGATGCTGCATCTTGTTTGTCGGGAAAACAATCGTTGTACCGGACTGTAGTCAATTTTGTTTGGAGTGTTCCTCCATTGTAGCAGTAGTAGATAAAAATCTTTCCCGTCGCTATCTTGACAGCAGCTTCTGCCTTCCCATTTGCTTGCTGGTGATGTGGACTCGATTGTGAACACGTGAACTCCCATTTCTTCGAAAAGCATCCGAATTCGCTCGACGTAAAGTTGGATCCTCCGTCCGTGACGCATACAATTGGGATCCCGTGACGGCTGAAATTACGCCGACATATTTCAATAGTTGACTTCGCTGTTAGGTCCCTCAGCTCGTCGATCTCGAAGAAATCCGAATAATGGTCGACTGTTACGAGAAAACGCCTCCTCCTGTCTTTTACTTGGATTTCGAACACGTCGAGGCTTATTCTTTCAAACGGGCGGCTTGGAACCTCGTGTGACTGCATTGGTGGATTCCTCTGTGATATTGCGAATTTAGCGCAGGTACCGCAGCTACGTACTTTATCTTTCAGCTGATCGTTGATCCCCGGCCAAAAAACTGTTTCCATCGCTAGCTTCATTGTGTATTCGATGCCTTGGTGGCTCGTATGTAGCTTTTCCAAAAACTCTCTTCTGAGCTGCGGCGGAACAAGAATACGATTAGATTTTAAAATTATACCGTCGTGGACTGAAAAATCGTCACGAAAAGTCCAGTATGCTTTAAGCTCGTCCGCCACCATCCTTCCGTCTTCCGGCCAGCCTTCAATGATTGTTTTCTTCAGCTTCTGTAATGTTACTTCCTTCGACGTTGCGTCTTTGATTCGCGCGATCTGTGAGTCCTGTATCCTTATGTTTTTCAGTACATTGATTCTCTCAATGAATGATTCTTCTTTGTTGTACTCGTTATCGCAGCTCGATATTTGGTAGATGTCGTACTTCTTTTCTTCCATCGCAGTCTCATTCGGCGCTCTCGATAAAAAATCCGCGATGTGCATTTCTTTTCCTTTCACATACCTCAGTTTCAGATTGTATCGCTGGAGGTACATCAGCATCGCTTGTAATCTTTTGGGTGTATCCGATAGCTGTCTTCGGGCTGCTATCCGTATCAGCGGTTGGTGATCCGTTTGTACAAACACATCGTGCTTGCCGCATATATATTGATCGAATCTGCGGCAGGTGAACAGAATCGCAAGGAGCTCTTTCTCGATTTGTGCGTAATTTTTCTGTGTTCTCGTTAAGACTTTCGACGCATATGCGATTGGCAGCCCCTCTTGCATAATGCATGCGCCCATAGCAAAGTCAGATGCGTCTGCTTGGATCGTGACCGGCTTTCGTGCATCAAAGTATTTCAGAACTGGTACTGAAGTTATGCTCCGTTTTAATCTATCCAACTCGGCTTGACATTTGTCTGTCCATAAAAACTCGACGCCCTCTTTCGCTAGGTTCCTCAACATCGTTGCTTGGTCGGACAGATTGGGTACGTATCTTGCCAAGTAGGTGATCAACCCGAGAAAACCCACTAGTGTGGCTTTGTCCTTGGGTGTATCCAAGTTTTGTATTGCTGCTATCTTCGTTGGATCCGGCTTTAGCCCTTCCGCCGTAAGTAAGTGGCCGAAAAATTTTACCTCGGTCATGCAGAGTTTTAGCTTTTCTATGTTTAGCTTGCAGTTCTTTTCTCTGAGTCTAGTCATCAGATTTCGAAGCGCATTGTTGTGGTCATTAGTTGCTTCTCTGACCGTTGCCCCTTTTCCAAATACGAGGATGTCATCTGCTATCACTGCAATTCCTTTTAGCCCGTGCAGGATTCCGTTCGGCTTCATCTGGAATATTTCCATCGCGGGGCTGATGAAAAACGGCATTCGTTTAAACCGATACCTTCCGTACGGAGTGAAAAACGTGCAGAGCTTGCTGCTTTCATCTGTCAGCTTTACCTTTTCCTTTTTTTGCGTCCACGGTTGAAAATACCTTTGCTTCGTTTAGTCCAGGGAGTATCTCATCGATTGTAGGTATTATGCAGTTCACGCTTCTTAGCTCCCTGTTAAGCTCGCATGGGTCCAGGCATATTCGAATTTTGTTGTTGCGTTTGGCAACTAGGATGTTGCTCACCCAATCGGTGCGTTCATTCTCCTTGCAAATTACATCCATACTTTCCATTTCGTCTAGCTGCTTCTCAAGTTCTTCGTTGAATGCGACCGCTATTCTTCTCGGCTTCTGGATCACTGGTACGGCGTTCTCGTCTATTTCTAGCTGGACTTCGCCTTCGAACTGGCCCAATTCTTCGAAAACGTCATGGAACTCGCTGATAACTGCCTCCGCACTCTGCTTATTCGGAAGCTTGTGAGTCTCGTTGATATTAGCGCATACTTTAATATAGCCCATCTCTATGCTTGCAAGTTTCGAGAGGACTGGAATTTGGTCGAATTCGACGACCTCGAACTTTAGTCTAAACAGCTCATCTTTTCGTTTACATGTGATGTTTGTTCTCGCTGAAGGCTTAATTATGTTGCCCCCCAGACCCTTTAGTATGGATTTGGATCTTCTTGCAATTATTTTCTCTGTTCCGAAAATCGCACGTAGATTTGGCTCGCCAATTACATTCTTTGTAGCACCGGTATCTAGCATGCATACAGTAGTGACCGAATTTTCCATGGCTTCCCCGATGATCATTGTTACATCCACTAGCAAGCATTTCTTTTTGTTAGATAGTGCTGAAAACACGTATTCTTCTCCGCTGCTTTCGTCGCTTTCTTCGTCTAGTGCTCGTACGTGCTTGTATCTTACAACTTTTCTGTTAGACGCTTCTGTTTTACTTATACACACTCTCGCGAAATGATTCCTTTTCCCACATTTGCCGCATGTTTTTCCGTATGCTGGGCATTCTGAGTGTCGTCGTTCGTGCGAACCTCCACAAAAGTTGCAATGGCTGTCCCCACGAGATTTATCTGCCCTAAACTTCACGACCTTGTTAACCTCACTCTCCGTCGCTGCAGCGGGGCCGTTTCTTTCTTCTTGCCTGATATCTTTCAGCTGCTTGGTAACGAGCTCCTTTGCTCTACATTTATCGATCGCGTCATTGAGCGTGATGGTCGTATCCGACCATAATTGTTCTTTTAAGGAAGAGCTTTTTACCGAGTAAATTATTTTGTCGAGCAGCAAATCATTCTCTAGCGCACCATATTTGCAATTCCTGATTAATCCACGTAGTCTGTTTATGTATGTCTCGTATGATTCCTCTTCGTCTTGCTTCGCTAGGTTAAAAACCGCTCGCTCATATCGTTTGTTTATCGTTGGAGTTAGGTGCTTCTCTATAGCTTTTAGCAAGGAGTCAGCCCTGGATCTCTCTGGATCGGTTAGCGGCAGATTTTCATACATTCGTAGACACTCTTCGCCTATTACCGTAAGCAACGTAGATTTTTTCACTTCCTCGGTACAGTTGTCAAGTCCACTTGCCAGGATGTAATTTGCCCACTGAGTTTTGAAAAACTTGAAATTTTGAACTGCGTCGCCATTTCTCATCTCGATTGCTTTCGGAGGCGGAATTGTTGTTGCTACCCTGGTATCAACATTTCGGTTGTTTCTGCCGTCTTGATCTGCTTGCCCATTGAGTCTAACTGCTTCTGCTAACTGTGCTTCCAGCTGCTCCACCCGGGAAGCCCAATGATTCCTGTTTCTGCTGGTCTTTATTCATTGTTCGTTGCCGTTCGCTAGCAAGTTTTTTTTTTTTTCTTTTTTTGCAACCTTTCACTGAAATCGCTCTATCGCGTTATCACCACACCCGTCAATTCAAGATTCACTTTTCTATAGTAATTTATAATTTACCGGCGACTTCTGCTTGCCTTTAAACACCTGACACCATGTTATGATTCGGTGCAAAATGAAACGCGTGCTTTCCGGTTCGGAGGACAAGTAGAAGTGCTTTATTTTCTAACACAGTAATGACGTTTTCACCTCGCAACATTCGGTGTTGCCAATACAACAGGCGTTAGCTCGCTGCTATATTTATTGGCCTGCAATTGATCGGCAGATGGAAGAATTGGCAAGAAATTGTGAAGTATGCTCAGTTAATCAAAGTGATCCTCCTAAAGGAAAACTGACACCGTGGACTTGGCCGTATGGACCATGGCAACGTATACATATTGATTTTTGTGGACCGTTCATGAAAAAAAATTTCCTAATATGTATTGATAGTTATAGCAAGTGGCCAGAAGTAATCCCTGTAGCGAATATTACTTCTGCGACTACGATTGAGAAGCTACAAGATATTTTTTGTCGAATGAGGTTTCCAGAAACCATTGTGTCCGATAATGCTAACGCATTTATCTCGGAGGATTTTCAAGCCTTTTGTACCAGTAATGGTATAAAACATTTAACAGGGGGAGCTTTCCATCCACAGTCGAATGGACAGGCTGAATATGCTGTGAAAACTTTTAAACGAACAGTTTCAAAAGTTGTATCAGAAAGTAACAATTTATCTGAAGCATTAAACAGATACTTACTAGGGTATAGAACTAATCCTCATTGTACGACTGGCGAAACACCAGCAAATCTAATTTTTGGACGTCAGCTTAGAACTAGACTTGATTTAGTAAAACCGGTAAAGAAAAAAACTAGAGAGGATTTTGGAGACACTCGAAGTCGAGTTAAGATAATGCAAGAAAAGCAAATTAAAAACTTTGGGGGAAAAGAAGTTGTTCAATATGAGGTAAACGATAAGGTATGGGTAAGGGAGTATAGTGCGAACAAGAAGTATTGGAAGGCGGGTGAAGTAAAAAAATTGTTTGGAAATAGAACTTATTTGGTTCAATTAATTGGAACTAATTCCATGCGAAACAGACACCAAAATCAAATCAAAATGAGATTTAACGAACAACAACCTAAACAACAAGTAAATGAAAATATAGGTTTTGAGGTAGTGAATGATACTTCTGGTCGTACGACTCCAGATAGGGAAACTTGGGTACCTTCATGTAGCAATTTAGAAAGCGAAGCGAATTTATCAACACCAGTTAAACCTGTTCCTGAGGTTCGTTGCGATACAACTTCAAGACGTGAACAACCAAGACGACACGCTAAAAACTACAATAAAAAATATTTGTATTGAGAATAAAAAGAAAAAAAATACTTAAAGTAGATAGATCGAAATAATAATATTGCATTTCTAATAACTCTACAAACAAAAATTCAGAAGTTGGAATTTAATTTGAAACTGATTATGTTATGTATATTATCATGTAGGAATGTAATTATCTTTGGTTGCATTGATGTGAATTTCGTGTATAACTTTAAAAGCATACAATAATTGTGTTAATATTAAGTAACGTCATAAATCATACACAAATAAAGTTAAAGATACTTTATTTGGAATTAATTATCTACGCATTACTTTGAATAATGTTATCAATAGTGATTTGAATTAGGAACGGGAAGAATGTAATGTATGGTAGCACTAAAAGTACTAGAATAAGAGATATAATGTAAAGCAACTGTCAAGAAATCTGACGCAATAAAATAGTCTTAAGCAGAACATGTTTGGTTCCACTTCGTTAGTAAAACCTCCGGTTAAAACACACTACCTATATTTTCTAGTAGATGTCATAGGATATTTTTTTTCCTTCCTTAGTTTTTTTTTATAAACAAAATAATTATTAATTTTTGGCCCAAAAATCATTACTTATGTTCAAACGTTCGCTGTCATAAATCGATATTTTCAAAATCGGCTATGACAACTACTAAATTATAGTATCTATTTTAATAATCTTTCTGGTTTCTTGCTTTCAGATGATTTTTCAAGAAACGCCAGTGGCTAGCGTGTATGAAAATTTTTTGACGGCGCTTCAAGGAACATGCGATATCTCGAAATATTTTCAATATTTTTTAATAAACAAAAATTTAATATATTTTTAAATGTGTATACTTTCATTTAGTTTAAACTTCCGATCCGAAATTTAATATAGTTTTCCTACGAAAAAATCTCAAAAATGACCTTTTTTTTGCCTTCTAGGTGTATATCTCCCCTTAAGTGCGCCCCCCACCTCCCCCTGAGTCCGTACACGCTGAGCGTACACACCGGCGGACGGCGTACAGACAGACGTTTTTTTTTTTTTTGCATTTTTAGGCTATTTTAGTCATGAAACACGAAAAAACAAAATTTCAGGGTATCAAATTTTTTTTTCCAAGTCGATCACAATACTTTATTATTGATATAATAAAGTAATTTTATTACTTGAAGACGAAACTGTAAAATCTTAAAAGACGATAATTTAATATAAATTTCTGTCGAATTGATTTTGCTTATACTATCAACACATGTAAATTGCTCAAAAAAAAACATATATACAATTATTAACTAAATTAAAAAAAAGAAGATTACAATCTAATTAAAAACTAAACTAAACAGGAAAAATCGCAATAATTCATAGCAATGGTTAAAATACCATCAAATAGACATCAAGAATGAACTATTCAACGATTCATGAAATCCTTTTGTACATGAGTCAGTCTATTTTTATTTTATTTTCCTAGAGGTTCGATATGCAGCCAAATTCCACCCTTTGCCGTGGCAATTAAAGTTTCTGGAGCTAATTTAATTGGTAGTTGTAGTCGCGGCGATAACGTATACTTGTAATTCCTTAAGGCGGCCACAAAAGCAATACGTGCCTGCATCATGCCGAATCGAGCTCCAATGCAATTCCTTTGACCTTGTCCGAATGGTAAAAACGTAACCGACGGTCTTTTCCTCATATTTTCTTCCGTAAAATTTTCCGGATTAAATTCATCCGGGTTCGGAAAAATATCAGGATCACGTTGAATCGCATAGGCCGGAATCAATATTTGTGTTCCCTTACGGAACACAAAATCGGTACCAGGAACTTTGTAGTCCTTATCCGTATCTCGGAGTAGTGTCATTAGGGGCGTATAAAGTCGAAGAGTTTCTGCAAACAAACAAAACTTATATAGCTTAAATTTTCTTTTCATGGAATCGTGTTACAACTTACCACTAAGGACTTGATCCAAATATTTCATATCCATATTAGCTTCATAGGTTAGTTCGCCATTGTATTTATCAAGAACTTCATTGATATGATCCCGAACTTTAACCTGAATTTCAGGGTGTGAAGCGAGCTCATATAAAGCGAACTGCAACAGCGACGACGATGTTTCAAAGCCACCTATGTAAAACGAAAAGCACTGTGCCAGAATTTCGTTAAAAGTGAATTTATCGCCATTGGAATGCTTTAAGCCAAGTAAAATCTCCATAAGATCGTCGCGATGAACATTATTCGTTTCGCGATAATTCACAGTTTCCCGTACTATTCTGGTGAAAAATTCGGAAACATCCTTGGGAAAACGCCTGGCACCAGCTTTCTTGGCCCAATCGCGCATCGTCAGCATGAACAAATCGAAAAGCATCGAATGCTTGAGTTCACCTAATGCTCGCAACCCGATTCGATGGAATTCATTGTTATCATCGTGCAAACTATTGCATTCGATTCCGAAGAAAATATTCCCAATAACGTCGATAGTGAAACGTGCCATTAAGTTTTTCATATCGACGTCGTCTGGTTTCATAGCAAGTTCACTGATTTTCCGGTCCAGGCGTTTTGCCACATCAACTACTATCGGAAATGTCGTTTTCATTTTCCCGCTGGTGAATATTGACGTCAATTTGTTTCGTAATAAGCGCCATTTTGTACCCTCCATTGCGAACATATTATATGAAATTGGCTCGTCCTTTTCATTGTGGAATACTCCGCGATTTTGAAAATAGCTGAAATCTCTTATCAGGATTTTCTTGACCAACTCCAGGTCTATGATCAGAGCCGCAGGCTTCATGAAAAAGTAGATTCCAACGAATGGTGATCCTTTGTGTTTTTGGTACAGCTTTTGCAGTGTTCCACCTAAGTGATCATCCTTGCCGACACCTTTGAGATTTCCGTAGGGGAGTACTGGTTCTTCATACGGCGCACCCATATCTTTCCACATTGAATAACGTTTACGAACTAGCAATGCTACAAGTAATACTATGGTAATTACTGATGCCACAAATATTAAGAATTGATCCATCACAATTTATTTTATTTTTTCCAAACTATACTATTCAAAATTTTCTGAACAACTGACCATGATAAGAGCATAACCACGGCTATTTATAAGATTCTTTTCGTTAACTTTCAGTTTTCGTAATCGGAGATGAGTTCTAAATAGGCGCTCTTACGTTTATAAAAATTAAATAAATTGTGTATTAAATGGTATGCACCAATATATACTGGTATTAACATACATAAATGGATTTTCTAATTAGGCGCTCTTACGTTTAAATAAATTTTAACAACATATACCCGTATGTACTGCTATTTACATAAATGAATTAACATTCATGGTATTTCTAGTTGTTGAAAAATCACTTACAAAATTAATTATGTTCATTAACTAAACGCGTATGTGCGAGAAACGGATGTACTTGCAGGTCCCTTAGCCGTAATCCAAAGGTCAGTCTTGCAACTGGCTCTTGTATAGCCAGTAAATTTTTAACTATCGAAGTAGAACATTTTAAATTTCTAGTTAGGATCTTTTACTACTCTTGACTGTATAACATTTTCGGTTATTCTACATTCATTCATTCTACTGAGATAAGTTCCTATGGTCTTGTTTTATGTGGTGCATTGCTCACAAACGGAATTGCCACACAGTTGTATTTATTTATTTATTTATTAATCATAACAAGATAGTTTACAAATAGATTGTTTAATTTAATTTATTTTAATATATCCTAATATATTTAAATTTACCTTAATTAATTAAACATAATTTTATATACATATATGATATATAATAGACACTGGTAAAAGGGATAAGCGGGATGTGGGGACCTTATAAAACGGAGCGTAGTCTCAGTTTATATGTCAGCTTATTTATTGGAGGTGTATAGTGGGCGCTGAATTTGTTAAATACTCTACAGCATCTGTTAATAGGTTCATTTTGTCCGTAATCAGTACGATGTGCATATTCCTTAAGTGGTTTTGAATGTCTCGTCAGCCTGACATTGTCATTGAGTCTGAATTTATTTGAGATATGGTCAACATTAATATCGCCATTCAAAACATCTAAGGTAAAACAGGATGTGAGCATAGTTCTTCTAGAACCAAGTGGTAAAACATTTAATAATTGCAGCCTAACTGTGTAGGGTGGAAGGTTTTCAAAGTCTCTAGGATCATACAAGTCCCTGAGAGCAAAAAGAAGGAATTGCTTCTGGATTGACTCTATTTTGTTGCTGTATAACTGGAAAAAAGGGTCCCAAATGTGACATAAATATTCCAGAATGGGGCGGACAAGAGAACAGAATAAAGATTTTGTAACCCATACATTCTTAAACTCTTTGGCTCTTCTCTTAATGAACCCAAGAAGTCTATTGGCTTTCGAAATTATTCGATTATAATGAGATTTGAAGCACAGTTTGTTGTCCAGTACTAAGCCGAGGTCCTCGATTTGATCAACACGGTGTAGTTGAGTTCCACTTAAGACATATTCATGGTGATATGAGGATGATTTACGTGAGAAACTTATAACGTGGCATTTACTGACATTAAGCTCTAATTTGTTCTGAATGCACCAATGATCTAGCGCAATAAGCTTGGATTGCAGGAATGCGGCATCTGCGGGCGATGTTATGGCATGATATATTTTTAGATCATCAGCGTATACTTCTGATAAATCTGAGATGAACACATTAAATAAGAGAGGGCCCAAGTGACTTCCTTGGGGTACCCCAGAGGACACTAATATTTCCTTGGAAATAAGACCTTGAAACTTAACAAATTGAGTTCTATTGTTAAGATATGATTTAAGCCAGTCAAGTAAGGATCCTGTCACACCAATTTTTTTTAACTTTAAAATCATGTGATCAACTTGATCAAACGCTTTGCTAAAGTCGGTGTATATTGTATCGACTTGATGCCCATTTTCAAGTTCGCAAAGCGTATCAGATACAAGAATCATGAGATTCGTTGTAGTCGAGCGACCTTTTCTAAAGCCGTGCTGTTGGTCATTAAGAACAGGGTTGATCATATTGGTTAATTTATCGCAAACAATTTTTTCGAATAACTTCGGTATTGCTGATAGAATTGCTATACCTCTGTAGTTCTCAACTTTTCGTTTGTCTCCATTTTTGTGGATAGGTGTGAGGGTATCAATAGTTTTGAGAGCAGCGAGCACCTCCTCAATAGAAAATGAGATATTATCAATAAGTGTAGGAACCGAAATTTTGGGTTCACTGTGGGTTGAATCTGACTGGGCACTAAAAACCTCTTGAAAACGGTCAGCAAACATATCGCAGATATTACGCCGGCAGGAAGATTGCGTGATCCCATTAGACATGGTCATGGGATAACCCGAACTTTTTCGTTTTGTATTAACAAATTCGAAAAATCTTTTTGGTTCTGTTATGATATCTTCACCAATTTTTTTTACATAACACTCATACGCAACCCGGGACTTAGAAGAGAACTCTGAGGCCAGCGTGTCATAACTTTTCAGAAGATTAGGAGTAATCGCGCCTGTTTTCTTAAGTTTTTTAAATAGCTTATTTCTTCTATTCCGCAGTGATCTGAGGTTTTTATCTAACCAGGGCTCTGAAACTTTGTCTTTTTGTTTTATTACAGGGACATAATTATCGACAATTTTAAAGATCACGTCGTAAAACGTTGTTATGGCATTGTCAAGATCATTACATGAGAAAAGGGATGTCCAGTCTATCGAAGACAGTTCGTTATTAATGCAATTGAAATCAGCATTACGGAAGTCAAATACAATATTATTATTGTAAGAGTGAGCAAAATTAATGTTGTTGCATGGTAGTTCTACTATGATAGCAGAGTGATGTTGTGTATTAGAGAAAAGATTCTGCGCGTCAGAGGCAGGGCTAACAATCACTTCATCATATGCGTCTGTAAAAATCGTATCAAGCCATCTCCCATTTTTATTGGGAAAATGCATTACCTGATGTAAGTCGTTATTATATAATGTGTCGATAATAGTGGTGTCAATATCAGACAGAAGATTCCCCGGTATAATAGTGTTATCGGAATGATTAGTCTGAAAAGAAATATTTGGGCGATTAAAATCGCCGAGAAGGAAGATATTATCATTCTCTGTTAAGGAGCAATTGACAATATGAAAAATTTCAAGAATGTCGTGGTATTTTTGGTCTTCAGAGTTAGGCTGGATATATACAGCACCTATGTAAATATATTTATTTATCAGTTTGATACTGATAAATTTATGTTCAAAAAGTGTTGTTGGTGTTGTGTTTACAATCTTACTCGATAAAGATTTGTGAACTGCAATTATTACACCCCCTCTTTTTGATAGACCCGTTGCGCTGTAATTCCTATCATTTCTGTATACGGTCCAGCTATTGTCCAGTATTTCTTCATTTTTGAAGGAGTCATTTAGGCCAGTTTCCGTAATAATAATAACATTAAAGTGACATGATTTTGCATCAATGAAGAGATTATTTACCTTCCCTCTAATGCCACCTCCGTTGTGGTAGAAAATTCGTATATTATTTTTAGAATTAGGCACGAAAAAACCGATTATGATCTTCACGACTTTTTTGCATATCACATATATGCTTCGAGGAGACATGGGAACCGTATGTGGCAAGATCCTTATGGACTTGGTCAGGAGAAAGACTGAACTGTTCGTCGAAGCGTGTATAGAGCCGTCGTAAAGCTTCTAGATCCGTTGGAAGTCCTTCCTGTTAAATGGACAGTATCAGACTGGTTTTCGTTTTGCCATTTATACAGGTCGAGTCAGATTTATTGTGCATATAAGCAAGATACAGCCGCACATTGTCAAATATTCTATGTTCTCTCAACCGTGATAGTAAATATCTGTTCTCCTCGGAACTTGCCGAATTCCTTGATAGCTTTACGACCGGGGGAACAAGTGGGTCAAGGAAAGGGGGATTATTGTGACCAACGACTGCAGTATCAAGATTTGTGCAAGATAACTTTTCATTTTTATCTTCAACACATGTTACTGCTGACGAAGGGTAGGGATTGATTGTGTCGCCTCGCACGAAATTTTTGTAAGGACCCGGAACTATGACAGAATTCGAAGTAGGAACTGAGACTAGATTCGAATTGGGTAGCAACGAGGATTGTTTACGATGACAATCATTCACGCCCCCGAAGGTAGCAGTCTATACCAGGTGCAAGTTTGGCATTTATACTGCTGGATGCGAGACCTATCTAAATCTCTCTCTCACCGATAGACTGTATCGGTGACCGGTTTGGAAAACTGAGCTCCACGACGAGCTATGAGAAACTCTGCACGCGATATGAGCAATAACCATAGTCACCACAATACTCCCCGAAGGGCCTTTTTCTATTGCCGGGGGTGGAAGCAACCTTCCATGGGCTCCCCGACCTCCGTGGTACCAGAAAAACTCCGGACAGGTTTCGTGATTGCATTACTACCAGTTTAGGTTCCTTGCAACCCGTGACTGGTGGCACTCCGCTTCGGAAAACATGGGGTCGATACTCCCCAAAGGTTATACCGGAATTGACCTTGGTCGTTCACACGGTATGTCTACAGAGATAAGTACATTATTAACAGAACTAATTGATACTGATGCAACGATATCGATTTTTTTCTGCAAAATTATTAGGGGTAGAAATAAGTTTCCGCCGTTTAACAAAAGATGGCCCCACCAAAGGGTTATGTTGAATTTGTCAGATGTAAAACGTAATATCGTAAGTTGGGACATCTGGTAACGACATAACCTTGAAGTATTAGTGACACCATATCAGCATCATATAATATTGTTAGTGCGAAAATAGCAAGTGTTGTGCTGAATAAGCGTTATTTGCGGTAACTTTTGATTTACTTCTTTAATTTGAAGAAATCTGCAGTTGAGGCGCATCGATTGCTTGCAAAAACATATGGTGAGACTGCTTCAAAGGAGAGAAGTTGTCGTGAATGGTTGCAAAAGTTTAAAAACGGTGAGCTTGACGTTGAAGACAAAGAACGTAGTGGAAGGCTGAAAGTTGAAGCTTATTGGAAGAAAATTCGTGCCAAACGCAAGAAGAAATCGCACTTAAATTAGAAGCGACTCAACAAGCAATTTTAGATCGTTCAAAATCGTTATAAATGATTTAAAAACAATGAAATCGGATTCCATATGAACTGAAGCAGAGAGACGTTGAACGCCGATTTCGCATATGTGAAATGCTGCTTGCCAGGCATAAAAGAAAGATTTTTTACATCGTATAGTCACTGGTGATGATGAGAATATCACGTCAACATCGTCAGCCAAACCTAGAAAAAACTCAGGTCGTATATTTGGTGGGATCAGCTTGGTGTCGTGTATTATGAGTTGCTCAAACCAGACGCAACCATTATTGGAGCTCTCTACCGAACACAGTTAATGAGATTGAGAAGAGCACTCAAGGAAAAACGCACCCATTACTACTCCTTCTACTTCTACATTGGCGCTACAGCCCAAATCGGATCTTGGCCTACTGATATTCAGTTTCCTTAACATTTTTTTTTATTACTTATTGTGGAAGGGTTGCTAGCCTTTCACACAACCCTCTTTCGACGAATTTTACATTTTCTTAGATTGAGGTGATCAAGGTATATCCATGCAGGCAATGTGCCGGAATTATATATTGCGCCGACCGGGATTTGAACTCACTACCTTCGCATTACCAGACCAACACACTACCTACTAGGCTATACCCTAGTCATTACTACTCCAGACACGTCAAAATTATTCTCCTACATGACAATGCTCCTCCGCATGTTGCGGCGTCGGGCAAAACCTATTTAATTACTTATTTACAATGGCGCTACAGCCCAAATCGGTCCTTGGCCTTCTGAATACTTTACCTCCATCCATCTCGGTTCAGTGACTGCGTCCTTCAGTTAGAAAATCTTAGCAGAGATTTGCAGTCTGCGTCATTCGAATCCTCCCAGCGCATCAGTGGTTTTCCGATCGGTCTTTGTCCATTGACTTTCTCTTTTAGTGTGTGTTTGGGAATTCTTCCGTCATCCATTCGCTCCACATGGCCAGCTCATTGTAACTTCTTAAATTTTATGAGGATTGTAACTTCAGGATTATCGAACATGGCATACAATTCTCTATTGTATCGTATTCTCCAGATCATGTCTTCCCTCACAGGTCCGAGGATTCTTCGTTTCGCTGCCATAGCATAGCACAGGTCTTATGATGGTTTTGTATAGCTTAAATTTTGTTTTCATGTGTACGTTCTTGTTTTTAATTATTGGAAGTACCGGGTAATACGTCTTGCTTGCCATAATTATCCTTCTTTTCATTTTGATATATAAAGTTGTCTACGTTTTCTAGGTTATCGTCTCCTACAGTAATATTTTGTCTGATTGGCGTCTTTTGAATGGTGAATTAGGGAAGGTGAATTCACTGGTGTTGGTTATATAATATTTACCAGACACTGAAATAGCGTGTCTTCTTCTTCTTGCATGGAGTTACTCTAGACAGACGGATAGACAGAGATACAGTCATTTGGAGGTTTTTGAGCTATAACATATATTTCTGTACCCTTGAGTATATGCAGTAAATAAATGAAATGAAACAGAAAGAAAATTTTTCGTAGTTTACAAATCGCGAACCGAGAAACTTGACCATAATCAACGCAATTTCTAATATGGTAAGTAAATAAATATAACAACTTTTCTATTATCTACAAAAACAGTATTTGGCTAATCAGCGAATTCGGTAATTTTTTAGCGTATACGGAAGTTATCTTTGTACCAATCAACGACGTCAGATTAAATATTATCAAGAATTAGCTAATTATATTGGAATCGACCCCCAGTAGTATATTTCTTTGCTATGTATTTCTCAATGACAAACCATACTTCGTTAATCAGACAGTACTGATTTGGGCCTGGGAGCGCGGACGAGGTGGTGAGTAAAAAACGTTTTTGAATAAATAATATTTTATTGAGTATTAGCGACGACGTGTCGCTGGGACCCGCGGTTAAAAACTGAAGACAACTGAACTCCGAAAAGGCCAGCGCGACTGCCTTTTTATTGCATCTTTATGCTGACGCTGCGGCGTGCCTGTTTGCGTACTTTGGCTCTACTTGTGCGCGATAAGCTCAAATTAATTGCTGATTGCGCGTGTTGTCGGGCATGCCACTTGATAACTTTTTCGTTGCATATCTGGCGATATGTAAAAAGGGATCGTTTGCTTGTGTGCGATAAGCACGTATACGTCTGATGTTATGGACGCTGGAATGTGTCGACGACGTCGTATTGCCACACTGATATTTCGTTCAATATGTTGTTGATTATACTCTAGATGAAATCTGAGAGTATATTGTGTTTGCCTTACCGTTTGTAACGCTAAGAAATAATGCTCGCACAGAGCCGCCAAGGGTACAAAAATATTTGTTGTCGCTCAAAAACTTCGATTCCGAGTTGCTGTCCGTCCGTCTGTCCGTCTGTCTACAACATAACTCTCGAACGCTTAGAGCTATCGTGCTGAAATTTGTTGTGTGTCGTTTTTAGCAAAAAAGTAACTTTAACTTCGTGAACGGGCCACATCCCCCCACTCCTTCTACCCCCTCCCATACAAATTTCATGAAATTTCGAAATTTAAGGAAATCGATTTTTCTCCGAAACGTTTCCAGCTATTGACTTTAAATTAGGTCATAGTATAATGATATAAATATAATTGACCTGAAGAAATATTGATATGATCCCCTTACACCTTCTGCCACCTCCAATACAAATGCACAATTTTCAAAAATCCATTTATTCGGTTTGCATTGCAACTATCAAAGCTAAATGAACCAATTTTTGTCATAATTAATTCTATTATAATTGCAACTTATTTTCGAAAAACTATCAACTTTACCTCACTCCTTCTACCCCCTCCCATACAAATTTTACGAAATTTCGGAATTTCAATTAAATTAGTTTTCTCCAAAACCGTCTAAGATATCAACTTTAAAATTTGACAAAAGTATCCTATTATAAATATAATTGATATCAAAAAATTTGGTTTTGATTCGGATATTCCTTCAACCCCCTCCCATACAAATGCAGAATTTTGGTAAATGCATTTAACCGATTTTCATAGAAAGTAGAAGAAGTATAAACTTAAAATTTTGCCACAATCTGTCCCTTAGTAATTGTAATAAATGCTAAAAAAAATATCGCCTTCACCTCACTCCTTCTACCACCTCCCATACAAATTTTTGTATTGAAAGGTCAAGGAATATGAGAGCTATCGACTTTAAAATTGTAACAAAGCAATGTGATTAGGAAGTTGATAAGCAGATACAAAATCATCCAAAATCTTTCACTTTTTCTGCCACCTCCCATACAAATATCATAAATTCAGACAAAAATTATTCAATTTCCTCGAAAATTATGAAAGCAAAAAACTTTAAATTCAGCATGAAATATTTTATATACTACATTCAGTGTTACATACAAAAATGACAAACCTCTCCCTCTGCTTTTACCACCTCCCAAGCAAAAGGTGAGTAAGTATGTCATCTAGAGTATCATATGATTGGGCTTTACGCCCAATCATAATTCTGTTGTGTTTTTTTTTCCTTTTTGGAAACTATACCAGGGAATCATTAGTTATCTCTCTAAATCGTTACGGACAAAAAATGGTACAATTAAAAAACATATATAATTAAATCGAAAATTTATATAGTATTTACGATAACGTTTTGGTAGCATTAGCCATAAAACTTTGTTAATAAAAGAAATGGTGGTGATAATCTTTTAGAGTTTTTGTTCTAAGTTATGTAAGTGTTTTATAGAAATAACTGTACAATCTCAGAAATACATATAATGTCGTGTCATAATAAGCCTAAAATAAAAAAATCTTGTATAATTTTTTTTTTGTAATGTTAAAGTGTGCGATTTTTTCAACCTCTTTGTCAGATATTTTGTAACAATGAAAACCTATAAATATCGAAATACGACAAGCTGATAGAGAATGTTTGGGTTGGTACTTTTTCTACTTCTTCATCAATGGCACTACAGCTCAAATCGGGCCATGACCTCCTGACTATCAGGTTGCTTAACATGTATTTATTTTTGTGGAAGAGTTGATAGATCTTCACTCAACCCTATATCTACAAATTTCTTATTTTAGCAGATTGAAGTGACCCAGATATACCAATATAAGTAGTGTGCGAGAACTATACGTCGCCCGGGATTTGAACTCCCGATCTTCGTATGTAGACTAACACGCTACTCACTAAGCTACACCTAGCCTACAGTACCTTTACTAGTTTTAATGAAAATCGATATTTTCATTAATATTTCCAATTATGTTTCCATTGGAATTTTCATTGTTATACTTGGCTCAACATTTCATAGTTATAGCTTTAGCAGTTGCGATGAAAAAAAAAAAATAATTGAAATTTCGAAATTTCGTGAAATTTTTATGAAATTGTGTAGAATGAGTAGCGAATTTGATGATGTTTTTTCAAAACTTGATTTCAATTATAAAAGAAATAATTTCTAGCGAAAATTTGTCGTTTCAGCTTTACTAGTTTCAATGGAAATCGAAGAAATCATTTTTCCAAAAATGAAGGAATCGGATCTATTTTTTTGGACGTTAAGGGCTGCACGCACTAAAAACCGAAGAAATTTGAAGAATTGACATAAAGGTTATCTGCTGAAAAAAAAATTAAATTGTTGATATCACATATTTTATTAAATTTTTAACTATAAAAAAAAGTTTTTTTTTACTTTATTTTTAATATTAACATTACTTTTACGGGTATAAATGGACTACTGATGAAACTATGGTGCCTCGGGCTGGGCGCGCCAGTTAGCCAGATAGTCATCTCAACCCGATGTCCTTTCACATTTATTGCTATTACTTTATAGCGGAGTGAAATTTTCCCACAGTTTTTTTATCAATTCTTAAAAGTATTGTAACGAAATGGATCACTCCATTCCGCTGTCAGATGATGGGCTTCCTCCAGACCTCACAGCATGGTTGCCGGCGAGTCAGGGCTGAGGGCGTGGTGAGGAAGGATTTGGTCCGGGGAAGACATCATCCTGGTTGAGCTGTGGAAAAAAAAATATATACGGGGACGGGGAGCTCACGCTACCTACTGGCACGTCCTTACGCCAAATCACAGGTGGTCATTGCAAGAAGGTCCTGAGAAGCAGGGCTTCCTTGCAATGGACGGCGAGGCCAACCGAGAGGGCCACCCAACGAAGCCACGGCGGACTCCCACAGCGCCCTAAGTAGCTCTAGCTCATTTTACCGGCACCACCGCGTTGTGGTGATCACGAAGTACACGAGAGAGAAAAAAAATAAGACACGAAAAAAATATATATATAGATAGAAAAAGGATCTTACTTGGGTCGCGTACGCGCTACAGCCTCCTTTTTTTTATTTTTTTATTATTTAATGTGTATTTATTTGTACCTCACTATCAACGGGGGCCCACCGGTGGTATTTCACTTTGTTCTTTTTTGTTTTTATTTTCTTTTCTTCACTCATAAACCACGCACAGGTTAACGCCAAAAAAATATAATTTTTTTTCCATTTTTTTTTTAGTTCCTTTTTTTTCAATTATAAAAATTTTCTTTCCCGCGACCGACCACCCGCACTCGTCTCCAAAATCCAAGTCCCGCCAAAAAAAAAAAAGATTGCCCGATTACTTCCGCCACGATTAAGCAACTTCGAGTTGAAGTTGAAGTTGCTCGCGATCCGCCTCGATCCCCAGTTACGAAATCGTCATTCGTCACAGTATATAAAAAATCTGTAAAAAATATTATAAAACATAACAGGGCTACGATTGCGCGTAAAGCGCAATCTTACGATACTCTAGATGAAATAGAATTTTTTGTGATCCCAAGAAATTTCGCATGGGAAGTATTAGAAGGGATGACAGCATTGAACTAATTTTTCCCCATCATGCTAAAGTAGCTATAAAAATGTTTTGTACAAAATGTTTACTCCAAAAATTGAATGGGAACTGAAAAAATTAGTGAGTTAGATTTAGTGAAAATGTGCAGTTTGTATGGGAGGTGGTAGAAAGAGTGGGGCGATTAGAGTGATTTTTTTCAGAAATAACTAGGAATATTGTAAAATTGACATCCCTGAAATTTCAGACTAGTGCCATTTATACTTTTCAAGAAAATCGATTTTTTGTGAAGTTGTGAAACTGTGTCATATTGTATGGGAGGGGGTAGAAGCAGTGAAGCTAATCAAATATTTTTTTCTGATCTTAGTGCTAATACTAATTAAGTATTTATTACAAAATATGAGCTCAATAAATGTTATATGTTCTGAGAAAATCGTCTTAGAGCATTTCATGAAAAAGTGTAGTTTGTATGGGAGGGGGTGGAAGGAGAGGGAGGAAGCAAATAATTTTTCTACTATAGATTAAAATTACTATGAAAATAATATATCCGAAAATTCAGACTAATAGCTTTTATACTTTTCGAGTAAATCCGTTTATTGTCAAATTACGAAATTGTGTCATTTTGTATGGGAGGGTGTAGAAGGGGTGAAGCTAATAGTCTAAATTTTTTTGGGCTTACTAACAATTTTAAATAAATATTTGGTGCACAATTTCAGCTTTCTAAATTGTATACGCAATGAGTAAATTGGCTTAGAGTAATTCATGACAAGTACAGTTTGTATGGGAGGTGGTAGAAGGAGGGGGAGGATACGCATAATTTTCGTACGGTAGGTTGATATTATCATAAAAGTAACATATTCCAAATTTCAGGCCAATAGCTTTTATACTTTTCGTGCAAATCCGTTTATTGTCAAATTGCGCAATTGTGTCATTTTGTATGGGAGGGGGTAGAAGGGGTGGAGCGATTTGGCCCGTTCACGAACTTGACCTTACTTTTTTGTCAAAAACGACGTGTACAAAATTTGAACTATCTAGCTCAACGCGTTCTCAAGCTAGAGCGCGCACAGACGGACGGACGGACGGACGGACGGACGGACGGACGGACGGACGGACGGACGGACGGACGGACGGACGGACGGACGGACGGACGGACGGACGGACGGACATCCGGTTTTGAGATTTTTGAGTGATAATATTAATTTCTGTATTCATCATTTTTTTCTCCGAGCCTTATTTCTTGGCGTTACAAACTTTAGAGCAAACTTATAATACTCTCAGATTCCATCTAGAGTATAAAAATCGATTCTTAGAAAATTTCAGGGCTATGTGAAGCTTTAACGCTATTAACATAACTATACCTTGAACTAATTTTGAACCGCAATACGTTTGCTCCTTTTTATGAACGCTGTTCTATAACTCCCCTCTTCGAATTCGCGTTGATCACGAAAGATGAGATAGCAACTGTTACCGTAAAACTAAAAAATTCTCAATCTGTGGGACCTGATTACATATCCATCAGACTATTAAAATACTGTAAAGAACACTTAACGTCTCGCCCAATTTTCTCTCAGAATCAGTATGGATTTAAACTCAAATCGAACACTAAAGGAGCATTATTTGATGTCGTGACTAAACTCCAGTCTTATTGTGATAAAAAATTTCATACGGCTGCTCTTTTTATTGATTTGTTGTGCGTTCAGTACAATAAATCACCAAATTCTACTCAAAAAACTTTTCACGACTGGAGGTCGTGGCACTCTCTAGTTATCTTACTTCCAGACCTCAATACATCTTGGTTGACAATGTTAGCAGTGTTCTACTTCCATCCCTATTACTATTGGCATTCCATAAGGAAGTGTATTGGGTCCAGTTCTGAACAACATTTACACGAACTCAATCGCAAAACTTGATCTCAATGGCGCAATATCACAACAAGCAGACGACATTGCACTAGTATATACTTTAACTACATCAAACATCAAATTCCTGTTAAGACCCCCTATAGGGCATAGGACAGAAACAACTCTCTTCCACAAGGCGCGATCCTGAGCATCGGCCTTAAGCTGTTGCCAGGTCTTGTTTATTCCTCTGGCCTCCTGCTCAACTGCTCGCTTCCATGTGTTATATGGTCGACCAACCCGACGTCTTCCTTGAGGGTTATAATCCAGAGCCTGTTTTGCGATATTTTGCTCTGGTTTCCTCAAAGTATGACCGATCCACTGCCACTTCCGCCGTTAAATCTCAATACCTATTTTAAGTCTGGCCAGTTGTACTCCAAAGTTCGTCGTTGGAGATCACTTCTGGCCAGAATATTCCTAAAATGCGCCGGAGGCATTAGTTTACGAAAGTCTGTAGTCTTTTGGTAAGTCGAAGGGTCACTTTCCACGTAGTACAATCATACAACAACACAGATTTGACGCATGCGTCAAAAACTCGCAGCTTCGTGCAAAGGGAGATCTCTCTTAACCTCCAGAAATGGGAAAGGATACCAAAGGCCTGACGAGCTTTATTTAGCCGAGCCTCAACAGCCTTTTCGGCTCCGCCGTCCATGCTGACAATGCTTCCAAGATAGCAAAAATCTTGCACCTCTTCCACATCCTGTCCGTTAAGAACAATTGGTGTGCTTGTGTTCGTACCCATTTTCATTCCCGCCTCTTTGCATTTAGAATGCAACGAGCGAACATTTGACTCTAAGTCCGAACGGTTCTGTGCAAGCAAACACACGTCATCAGCATAATCAAGGTGACTTAAGATGTTAAATAGTCTCCATTGACGACCTTTACCTTCCCCACCTTCCAGTGCAGCTTTCAAGATGTCATTTATTACCACCAGAAACAGGTCTGGTGATAATATGCAGCCTTGTCTGACACCCGTTCGCACAGAGAAGCTCTCGGACAGCTCTCCTCTATGCAAGACGCGACACCTTGCATCTTCGTAGGATTCCTTAATCATAGCTATGATCTTATCTGGAATACCTCTCCTACGCAAAGCATTCCATATGTAATGTCGCTTAACGCTGTCGAAAGCCTTCTCGAAGTCGACAAACATGAGATATAGTGGGGAACCCATTTCGGCTGACTGCTCTAATATTATCCGTAGGGTATTTGTGTGGTCGGTAAAGACGACCCTTTACGAAATCCAGCCTTATAAACTTCGAGAGTGCTCTCGACGACATCACTAATCCTATTGAGAATTACCTTAGCCATAATTTTTATACTTTAACTAGTATACCAGTAATCCAAGGTAATATAAACAAGGATCTCGACAAAAACAATGTATGGGTTTGTGGGGAGGTCCGGTCGTTAATCAATGTCGTATTATTAAAAAGCGTCCGACTCGGTCGGTGTTCTAATTCTGACTCAATATATTTCGTAACATCATTCTACATATATGTACATACATATCTTATCATATCTTATTTTATTAGCATTTGTGCAAGTTATCTATACGAATACAGAGAAACTCCGTAAGACCAGATTTGTAGTTCGTTTTATTTTGAACTGTCCTCTACACATTCCCCCTCCAGCGTAGAGTTTGTTACTTTTGAAAAAAAATGTTTACTGAATTAAAAAAAATTGTTATATTAAATTTATATTATACTAACAAACCCCCGCGACTTCGTCCGCGTAAAAATAGCAATAATAAGCAATTTTTGAGAGTGTAGTTAGTAATACATTATGTGGGATATATAATCTGCTTACTTTAATG
Source organism: Chorisops tibialis (assembly GCA_963669355.1). Lineage (NCBI taxonomy): Eukaryota > Metazoa > Arthropoda > Insecta > Diptera > Stratiomyidae > Chorisops > Chorisops tibialis. Next base: position 139,903,867 of record OY770264.1, read on the forward strand.
GCTCTTTGAAGAAAATGGTTTGTATATTGTTGGAATCAAAACCATAAATTATTAAGAATGAAAGCATGATACTCCCATTTTTATGGGACAAGCTCGTGATCAAATCAAACGCGTGATTCGAGATCATATAAGTGTTGAAAAGCGTTAAGGACATGTGAATAATTGTAGCTAGTTTTATTAAAAAAAAAAACAAATAAAATACCATTAAGCTTAAAAACATAACAGGACTACGACTGTGCGTAAAGCCCAATCATACGATACTATGAATAGATGAAATCGAAATTTTTGCGGTGTTAAGAAATTTTGTATAGGGAGTGGTAGAAGGGGTGATAGAATTGAACTGATTCATCATGCTAGAGTAGCTATAAAAAGGTTTTGTACCAAATTTAAGCTTCAAAAATTGAGTAGGTACTGAGAAACTTAGTGCATTGAATTTAATGAAATTGTGCAATTTGTATGGGAGGTGGTAGAAGGAGTGGGGGTTTTTGGTGATTTTTCGAGAAACAATTATAACTATCATGCAATTGATATACTTTAAATTTCAGATCTGTATCATTCATACTTTTCAAGAAAATCGAATTATTGTATAGTCGTGGAATGTGTCTCATTGTATGGGAGGGGGAAGAAGGAGTGAAGCTACTCGGTTAAGTTTTTTCCCGATATTACTAATAATGCTAATTAAGGATTAAGTTCAAATTTTTACCACGATGAAATTTAAATGTACTGAGAAAATTCGTTTAGAGTATTTCATGAAAAAGTGCGGTTTATAAGGGAGGTGGTGGAAGGAGAAGGGGGTTTTTGGTGATTTTTTGAAAAACAACTATAATTATCATGCAATTGATATATTTTAAATTTCAGATCAGTAATATTCAGACTTTTCAAGAAAATCAAATTTTTGTGAAGTCGTGGAACTGTGTCACATTGTATGGGAGGGGGTAGAAAGAGTGAAGCTAATCAGTTAATTTTTTTCGGATTTTAATAATAATGTTAATTAAGGATTTAATAAAACATTTTAGCTCGATGGAAGTTACACGTGCTGAGAAATTTGGTGTAAAGTGATTTATGAAAAAGTGTAGTTTGTATGGGAGGTGGTGAAAGGAGTGAGGGAACTCAAATAATTTGTATACGAAAAGACTGCATTTGTAATAGAAATAATATATTCCGAATTTCAAATTAATAGCTTTTATAGTTTCCAAGAAAATTTGATTAATATATATTTTGAAAATGAGTCACTTTGTATGGGAGGGGGTAGAAGGCGTGAGGGGAGTGAAATGAAACCAAAAGCAGATTTCATCCCGATGGACACCTAACAAACTGTGCAAGTTTCATTACAATCGGTTCAGCCGTTTGTGCGTGAAAAGCGGCCGGACAGACAGAAAGTCAGACAGACAGACAAAAATTTCAAAAATGTGGTTTTATACTTAGTTAGTGCTAAAATAACTCAAAAAACTAATTTATAGTCTTTTATAAGTGAATAGCAGACAGACACTACAATTATATTACTATGTATAGATGAAAAGTCTACCAATATTAATTCAACTAAATGAACAAAATGGGTTATAAAAATAAAATATTGTAATTAAATATTGGTAGCATGTGAATCTAAATACTGGAACAAACGACAGTATACCTACTCTCATGTCCCGGCTCATGATTCCTGGGTGCTCTCAACATTAATAACGTTTCTAGTGATATTGGTTAAGCGTAATAAGCCAAAATATTTAAAAAAATAATTGCTTCCCTAGATATAAAATTCACGCCACGTCACTGCTTAAAAGACAATAATTTAATATAAATTTCTGTCGAATTGATTTTGCTTATACTATCAACATATGTAAATTGCTTAAAAAAAAAAAACATTAACAATTAACTAAATTCAAAAAAAAAAAAGATTACAATCTAATTAAAAACTAAACTAAACAGGAAATAGTCGAAAAATTGAAATAATTTATAGCAATGGTTAAAATACCATAAAATGGACATGAAGAATGAACTATTCAACGTTCAAAGATTCATGAAATCCTTTTGTACATGAGTCAGTCTATTTTTATTTTATTTTCCTAGAGGTTCGATATGCAGCCAAATTCCACCTTTAGCCGTGGCAATTAAAGTTTCTGGAGCTAATTTAATTGGTAGTTGTAGTCGCGGCGATAACGTATACTTGTAATTCCTTAAGGCGGCCACAAAAGCAATACGTGCCTGCATCATGCCGAATCGAGCTCCAATGCAATTCCTTTGACCTTGTCCGAATGGTAAAAACGTAACCGACGGTCTTTTCCTCATATTTTCTTCCGTAAAATTTTCCGGATTAAATTCATCCGGGTTCGGAAAAATATCAGGATCACGTTGAATCGCATAGGCCGGAATCTATATTTGTGTTCCCTTACGGAACACAAAATCGGTACCAGGAACTTTGTAGTCCTTATCCGTATCTCGGAGTAGTGTCATTAGGGGCGTATAAAGTCGAAGAGTTTCTGCAAACAAACAAAACTTATATAGCTTAAATTTTCTTTTCATGGAATCGTGTTACAACTTACCACTAAGGACTTGATCCAAATATTTCATATCCATATTAGCTTCATAGGTTAGTTCGCCATTATATTTATCAAGAACTTCATTGATATGATCCCGAACTTTAACCTGAATTTCAGGGTGTGAAGCGAGCTCATATAAAGCGAACTGCAACAGCGACGACGATGTTTCAAAGCCACCTATGTAAAACGAAAAGCACTGTGCCAGAATTTCGTTAAAAGTGAATTTATCGCCATTGGAATGCTTTAAGCCAAGTAAAATCTCCATAAGATCGTCGCGATGAACATTATTCGTTTCGCGATAATTCACAGTTTCCCGTACTATTCTGGTGAAAAATTCGGAAACATCCTTGGGAAAACGCCTGGCACCAGCTTTCTTGGCCCAATCGCGCATCGTCAGCATGAACAAATCGAAAAGCATCGAATGCTTGAGTTCACCTAATGCTCGCAACCCGATTCGATGGAATTCATTGTTATCATCGTGCAAACTATTGCATTCGATTCCGAAGAAAATATTCCCAATAACGTCAAACCTTTGCCTTCTCGTAAACTAAAATATAGGCAGTCATTCATTTTCCGACCGTCAATACTTTAAAAGGATTTATCAGCTAGTTTCTTTCCCAACATGTACAACCTGTGGTGCTTCAATAGTAGTGTCCACCGTCGTTTTCGTCTCTCTCCATCATAATACTTCCACTTCCTATACCGACATAACTGCATTGCCGTAAAGAAAAAAAAACGTGATACCAGGATTATGAACAAGAGATGAAACAAAGTCGCTTTGATGATACAATGAATGGTACACACCTACAGCACAGGAGCAGAGCACCGCATTCGATTGTGTTGCCGCGGTCTCAATATCATCATATCTCTCGTCTCACAAAAAGAACGAAATGTATGAACGTTGTATTATGGAACGAACTAATTAAACTAGTGCATTGGTTACGCCTATCAAAACAAACTAAAGCTTAATACAATCCCGAAGAAAATAAAGCGTTTAGCTCGAGGATAGCATACATTCCGTTTGAACTGAATAGTTCGTGGGTCGAACTATTAAGACTAGTTCTCGAACGAACTATCAGCTTTTCCTCCCCACACATACGTCGAAAACGGCTGCTCGGATCGAGTCGAGTGCAACTTTTTTAGAAATATCTACAAGAAACTGCAAAATTCAGTTAACGAGATTCAGTTTGGCTCAATGTATCTGTAAAAATGCAAGTTTGGAGAGCCGCTTGACCCATATCTAGACTACATGGACGCGCTTATCCAACAGGTGAACGGGACTCCTGCCATATTTGGTATGGACGCGAATGCCCTTTCTGCATTGTGGTTCAGCAAGACTACTGGACGCACGTCTGGTAGTTTTAGATTACGCCGTGGAGAGGCCATCTGCGATTGGATAGCAGCGAATGACATGTTCGTCTGGAATGAGCCAAGGGACTCTTACACATTCGACGGACCGCGGGGTGTAAGCGATATCGATGTTACCCTGGCCAATCGCGCAGCGATGGTATTTGACGCCCGGTGGAAGCTGAAGGATTCCGCTGAGCGATTTCGAGCTGCTCGACTTGGATATTCAAATCACGAAAATCCAAGAATGGCTGGTCAGAGTAAACAACGACACGTTTAGGAGGATCCGAAAGGCGAATCCAAAACGTGCTGCAGAACTTGCAGCTAAGCGTACTCGAGTACGAGCTCTGAGGAAGAAATTCCAAATGGCACGTATAAGAGGTCAAGCTGACACGAACCAGCGCAAACTTGACTACCAGCGAGGCATGTACGAGTACCGAGCTCTGATCATGTCATCCAAGGAGGAGGATTGGAAGCGTTTCGTCCGAGCAAACTCACGTGACCCTTGGGGTCAAGTCTATAAGATCTGCAGGGGAAAACGATCGGGGCCTGAAATGTCTGGCATTAATGTTGGAGGCAACATTTTGTCGACATGGAATGAGTGTGTCAAAGCACTATTGGAAGAATTCTTTCCGGATCCTGAACTGAGGGAAAATTATCATGATCGCGTAACAGCAGAGGGAGAAATCCCCGAGCTGGAACACGAAGAGATTGAATCACGTTTCAACAGGATCAGATCTGGTAAGGCGCCTGGGGTTGATGAGATGACGGGTGAGATGTATAAAAGCATCTGGCGCGCCATCCTTAAATACGTAACTTGCGTTTTCAACCGATGCTTTCAAGATCGATTTTTTCCTGCAGCTTGGAAGATTGCGCGTGTGTCGTGCTCTTGAAGTCGCCAGAGAAAGTCAGAAGTAACCCTCGATCTTATCGGGGCATATCTCTTCTCCCGGTCCTTAGCAAGGTTCTGGAGAGGATTATGGTCCGAAGATTGAGTGAGAAAGTGGCCCATCTGGCTTCGGAATGGCAGTACGGCTTTCGCGCCGGGAGATGCACGGATGATGCGTGGAGGCATGTTAAGGACTCGGTGGCGAGGAGCAAATATTGACTATTTGAGCTGGGACGTCGTGCTTGATAAGCTACGCGACTGCGGTGAAGAGGGGCTGTCCTCAAGGCTCCATCAGTGGTCCATTTATATGGAACTTAATGATGGACGACCTTTTGGCACAGCTCGCGAGCGCAAGTAATGTCGCAGCGTATGCCGACGATCTGCTCATTTTAGTGGAGGGAGTTTCTCGATCTGAGCTGGAGCATAAAGGTACAGCCCTTATGGCAACCGTTCTGGAATGGGGACAGAAAGTGGGAGTGGAGGTGTCTAAAGAAAAGACAGCGATCATGTTGCTTAAAGGCAAACTTTCGCTCTCACGCCCACCCTTGGTTAAGCTTGAGGGTTCTGGGCTCAGTTACGTGACCAACGTCAGGTATCTGGGCATCAGAGTTTCAGAGCGGTTGAGGTTTGAGCTGCATCTGCGAGAGCTCAGGGAACGTCTTACTACTACTATGGGACAGATCCGCAGAGTTCTGCGGAAAGAATGGGGCCTGTCCAGGAGAGCGGTACGTGTCATATACGACGGTCTATTCGTTGCATGCGCAACGTATGGATCGCCTTGGCGACTGGTACAGGAACCCGGGCTGTTTACTCTTGCCAACGAGTAATCCTGCGAGCATGTTTACCTGTATGTCGAACGGTTTCTACCGAAGCCATGCAGGTACTCATGGGTGTTCCTCCGTTGGACTTGGAGGTGAAGCGCAGAGCTATCACCTACAAGATCCGGAAGGGTGTCCCATTGCTGGATAGCGATTGGTTGACTCATGAAGAGATCAGGGAGAGGAGCCTTCGCGAATGCAAAGAACTCAGGGTGATGTCGATATGGCAAAATAGATGGGCAGAAAGTGAAAAGGGTAGGGTGACGCACGAATTTATTGGAGTCGCGAACTATGCCAGAGAGAACTTAGACTTTGAATTTTCTCTCAGTCTGGGTTTTGTCTTGACAGGCCACGGTAGTATGAACACAGGACTGCCTATGCGGAGCTGCGCTCGAAAATTGGCAGTATGTACTGGGTGAATGCCCTAGATATCACTGATATGGGGATCACCCGTAATGGTAGCAACTTAGATGTCAGCAGATGTTTATCGAATCGAGAAACTTTTGTATGTCTCAAAGCCTTCGCGCACGAGGCATTCAGTAGAAGGTGGGCTGATACGGGGAGGTTTAGGAGGGCGTAGAAATACCCGCAGTCAAGGTTCTTTTACATATACGCAGGGAAGGGATAACACTAGTTATCACATACCGGGTGAACGACCAAAGTCAATTCCGGTATAACCTTTTGGGGAGTTCCGTCCCCACATACCCGAAGCAGAGTGTCACCAGTCACGAGTTGCAAGGAACTCAACTGGTAGTAATTTTCTAATTACGAAACCTGGCCGGAGGTTTCCTAGTACCACGGGTGTCGGGGAGCCCATGGAAGGTTGCTTCCACCCCCGGCAATTGAAGGAGGCCCTTCGGGGAGTATCGTGGTGGCTGTGGTTTACCGCCCACATCGCGGGCAGAGTTCCTCGGAGCTCGACGTAGAGTTCTCCAACCCGGTGCCATGACCGACAGACTGGCAGAGATTTAGATAGGTCTCGCATCCAGCAGTATGAATACCAAACTTGCACTTGGTATAAACTGCTACCTTCGGGGGCGTTAATGATTGTCGTCACAAAAACAATCCGCGATTGCTAAAGACAACCGTGCGCTCAAGATGCGATCAAGATATGGTATGGTATCTGTAAAAAATATATTTTGAAGATTTTTTTTGCAAATTTTTCGAGAACGACTGCTCGGTCAGGGTAGCTCTGATTTTACCTGCATAAATGTGAATTTTTAATAAATTTTAGCAAATATCTCGAAAACGGTTATTTACACTGAGTTGTGATTATAATTTTTATCTTTTTCCCTGCTTAATTTTTCGATTCGATTTATTTGCGAAATAAAACTAATTTTGAAATTTCGGCATCCTTTGACTTAAATGAACTGAATGATCTGAAGCAATGAGTTGTTCCTGTTAGTGGGTCAGAACTAATGAACTAGTTCACAACTACTTTGCCTATCTCTAGTGAGTATCACTGATCTAGACTATCGCATGATTGCACTTTACGCCACATCGCAGTTGTGTTGTGTTGTGGTTTTTTTTTAAACCTTGGACTTCTATATAATGCGCACTATCGCTACCTGCACGTCTCAAATTAGCGACCTTTAAATTTCATTTTTTTTTGTTTTGTTTGAAAATATATTTCTAACTACTCCATTTTTCTTTCTCACTTTTCAGGACAACGTCCATACAAATGCGAAGAATGTCCGAAAGCATTTAAACATAAGCATCACTTAACCGAACATAAACGATTACATAGCGGCGAGAAACCATTCCAATGTACAAAATGTCTAAAACGTTTCTCACATTCGGGATCATATAGCCAACACATGAACCATAGGTACTCTTATTGCAAGCCGTACAGAGAGTAGGTAAGCGGTGCATCTGCCTTGCTACAATATGAATTTCGAAAATATAATTTCGGTTCAATATGGCGGGCAGATCGAATTTAAGAGCAAAGAATTATGACACAAAATTAAAAACCAAATAAACATGACACAAAGTTGATAGTAAGTTTATAAACTCGGTTTACCAATTTCGTTTTGGTATCCAAATTAAGCTGTTCTCGCGACGATCCAGTTTTCTTGTGATTCAAGTACGTAACTTGTAGAATTTTTCATTATATTTACATAATTTTTTTTTTAATAAAAGGAATTTACTTTTCCAAAAAAAAAAATACCATGACAAATTGAAATTATATGGCGTACTTAAAGCAAATCAAAACAATCGTAATTTATTTTAAAATTATTAAAAAATTTATACAAGGTACGATGTTGTACATCTAACTCTTGTAAATTTTAATTAATATTATTTTTTATTGAAAAAAAATCAACAATATTTTCTTATTTGAATTTCATTCCTTGAATTCTATGTTGTAATTTAAAAACAAAAAAAAAGTAGAAATAGAAACAAAAACATACACAAACCAAACATTAATGTTTAAAGTAAGCTAAAAAAAAATGCAGTCTTTGGGACGATTTGTGAAATATTTTTTAATAATTTTTAAGTATTTTTTTTACATTTAAATATTAATTATATTATAATTTCGTTTCTTATTTAGAATTTTCGTTTTAAATTGAAATTCGGTGAATTCTTGAGTGGCCAATAATAAAAAATAAGTTTTTTTTTTCGTAAAATAATTTTTTAAATAAGTGACAAGTAAATTAGTATTCTCGTTAACTAAAGAACAAAAAAAAAATAAAATTAAACACTAATTAAAAATGCTGCTTAAAAAGCAAAATAGCATAAATAAATTTAAAGGAAACTTAAGAAAAATAAAATCTTCCATTATATTTAAAAAAAAAAAAAAAAACTGAAAATGAGATTTGAATATTTTTGAGTACCGCAAAAATACTCATTGAAACTACTACGAGATCAACAACACAATAATATTATGAATTATGTGCCAAAATTTATTATTATTATAATACTTTTTTTTTATTATTATATTATTATTTACTTTTGTTACGAAAGTCTTATTTTTATTCATTTTTATTATTTCATATAATTTTTTTTTTACATTACGCGAATACATTGAAATATTTTATAGTTATTGTTATCGAAATAAATTTACATGTAATTATTATTTTTTATTTTCGCTATTTTTATCATCAATCTAATAATATTTTTATTAAGGCATACCAAACAAAAAATTTTATTTTGTGTAAAGCAATAAAATACCAAATAAAACGAACAAAAACAGTTATTGAAACTTTGAAGAAAAAAAAATATGCAACTTATTTTTTTTTTTTATTCTATAAATAAACCAAAATATATTTGAATATGTTTTTTGATTTTATTAAATTAATTTTAATTTTTAATGTCATATCGAAAATTTTAAATGTAAATTTTTTTGAGGTTTACTAAATGATTTCACAGTGTTCTGCTTTAAAAATTGTGACGTTTTGGTCTCTGCTGAGACTCTAATCGAACTGTGGAAAATGTGGAAATTTTCCCAGTAACTGCAAATGTTCAGATCTCTCGGGAAAAAGATTATGGTTCCTTGGAGCACCAGCCTTCAAAAAGTTCAAAGATATTTCGAATTGCAGCATAAGAAGTCTCTAAACTTTGCTGAAGTAACGAAAAAATAACGAGTAATCGAAACGAATTCGTCACCTCTCAACATATTAGATTTCATTAGCGATGGGAAATTTGACTCATTCCGTTGTATAAATTCATTTCAACTCACTCACTTAATTGAGTCGATCTAAAAAAGTGCTTCAAAAGAGTCACTCACAAGATTTCAGACAGACCTATACCTAGTCTAGCCATAAATATTGTTACAAGGTTTGGCAACCCTGCAGAAAGGAACCGTTATATTGCATTTCTTAAAAATTGAGCTAATCGCTATAGTACGCTTGTGCTTGATGCATTTGTCATCATTTGAGTTTAATTTTTAGTGTAGTGAACATGGATTGGGGTTACAAAGAAAATAGAATTGCTGTGATTGCACTTCATAAAGTAGGAACGCAACCAAGTGATATTTTTAAGACTCTGCATACCCTTGGTATAAGCCGAATGTTTGTATATCGGGCTATTGAAAGATTTAATGATACGTCTGGAGTAAGTGACCGTGAAAGAAGTGGCCGTCCGCGAACTACTCGAACACCTCAAGCGGTTAAAGCCGTGCGCGAGAGAATTCGCCGTAATCCTCTTCGGAAACAAAAAATTTTATCGCGTGAGATGAAAATACCCCAAAGAACAATTTCACGTATCATCAAAAGTGACTTGGGGTTGGGTGCTTATCGTAGATGTACCGGGCATTTACTAACAGATTCGTTAAAAAAAATAGAGTGGAAAAATCAAAACGATTACTTTGCCGGTACGCAAACCAAGAACACCGTAAAATTTTGTTTACGGACGAAAAAATTTTTACTGTCGAAGAAACATTTAATAAACAAAACGATAGGGTTAATGCTCGCAGTGCCAGAGAAGCTTCTCAAGTTGCCCAAAAGGTTCAAAGAGGTCATCATCCAGCCTCAGTAATGGTTTGGTGGGGTTTTAGCTACGACGGGGTGACAAAGTTGCAAGCGTCTGCCAAAATTTATCAAGAAAGTGTCCTTGAAAGTGTAGTGAAACCTCTCAACACGTCATTATTCAAAAATCAGCCTTGGAGTTTCCAGCAAGATTCTGCACCAGGTCATAAGGCGAAGTCAACCCAAAAATGGCTTGAAGAAAATGTTCCAGATTTTATTAAAGCTGAAGATTGGCCTTCCTCTAGCCCAGACCTGAATCCGCTGGATTACGAATTATGGTCTGTCTTAGAGCAAATGACGTGCTCTAAAAGACATCCTAATATCGAATCCTTAAAGAAGTCTCTTACTCATGCAGTCGCCAATTTTCCGATTGAAGTCGTGCGTGTCCATAGATAAGTGGCCAGCTCGATTAAAGGCTTGTGTAAAGGCAAAAGGCAATCACTTCGAATAACTTGTTGCAATTTCCGTTGTTGACAATGCATTTAATAAATAAACAATGATTTCTTAACATATAACACCTCTTTTATTGAACAGTGCTTCAAAAAGTTTGTAACAGTATTTATGGCTAGACTAGGTACATGGCATACATAAAACTAAAAGCGCCCACTTACCAAACTTTGAGTGATGCCTTGCCCTTTCTTCTTCATAGAATAATTCTAGCTTGCTGTGCCTTCCTTCAAAAAAACCATCAAAATACGTTTGTATGCGCTGCTACACGTCAAAGCCCTGTGCCCATACGACTCTGCAAAATTGTGAGAGAAAGAGCCATCCGATCAAAAGGAGCCAATCGAATTATCACATCATCGAACCACAGCAAACAATGGATTTCGGTAACTCACTCACACCACTCCCACCCAGCGGGACTGTGTCGCAGCACAATAACAAACTTCGCAAAGTTCCCATGTCATAAGTGATGCCCATCATCGTGTTGTGGTGGATAAATTATTACCGACACAATTGGTGCGATCCAACTCTTTTGTAGTGAGTCGCATCTGTTCCCTCAGTGCATTAGACTGGCAAATTTTGATTGACTCACTTATGAGTTGCCCATCTCTAGAACTGTTTCTCAATCAATCAATTTGCTGTTAAGACCCCCTATAGGGGCATAGGACAGAAACAACTCTCTTCCACAAGACGCGATCGTGAGCATCGGCCTTAAGCTGTTGCCAGGACTTGTTTATTCCTCTGGCCTCCTGCTCAACTGCTCGCTTCCATGTGTTACATGGTCGACCAAACCGACGTCTTCCTTGACGATTATAATGCAGAGCCTGCTTGGCGATGTTTCGCTCTGGTTTCCTGAAAGTATGACCGATCCACTGCCACTTTCGCCTTTGAATCTCAATACCTATTTTAGTCTGGCCAGTTGTACTCCAAAGTTCGTCGTTGGCCAGAATATTCCTAAAATGCGTCGGAGGCATTGGTTCACGAAAGTCTGTAGTTTCTTGGTAAGTCGAACGGTCACTTTCCACGTAGTACAACCATATAACAACACGGATTTGACGCATGCATCAAAAACTGGCAGCTTCGTGCGAAGGGAGATCTCTTTTAACCTCCAGAAAGGGGAAAGGATACCGAAGGCCTGACGAGCTTTATTTAGCCGAGCCTCAACATCCTTTTCGGCTCCGCCGTCCATGCTGACAATGCTTCCGAGATAGCAAAAATCTTGCACCTCTTCCACATCCTGCCCGTTAAGAACAATCGGTGTGCTTGCGTTCGAACCCATGTGCATGTTTTTATAGGAACGAAACTAGCGGATCTAACACAACCACTATAACCTAACCTAACCTACCACCTCGAGATACGCGGTCTCAGGATGGAAATGAATGCCTTCTCAATTCTCATGTACTAATGGTCTATGGTTCATACCAAGTCAATCAATCATTCTATGCACTCTTCAGTAGGGATAGCGAAAGCTGCTTTTTTCCAATCGTAGTGATCCACTGCAATTGCTCTTTTTCAATATCTGTGAAAAAGGGCAGCTTTTCTAATAGCAGTAATTTTTTCACCTCTATGCTATTGCGGAAGGATTGTAAAAACTGTCATTGCAGTGATAAAAGTGCTGCTATTTCGAAACAGAGAAACGAAATGAATTAAACGGAAGAACAGAGAAAACTGAAATGAAATTCGAAAAATTAAGAGTAACTATTTTTCAACATGTTGGTTAAAAAAAAACACACGGTTGATGAAGTGCGACTGCGATGTGTTTGGCGAGCTTTGTGAGCTAAAATAAAAGTCCGTCGGTGATTTTTATGATCGATGAGGTGGGACGTGCAAAGTGGTCAATGAGGTGCGCTTTCGTGGGTAAGCGGCGATTTCTTTGGCGAGCTTTGTTCTGAGCTGCGATCTCGTCGGGATTAGAGTCACTCTATGAAAAAGAAAGAGCAAGGCACCTGGTAGAAGAGTCTGGACACCTTGTCAGATGGGGCGCTTTTTATTTTCATATGTATGCGTGCAACATGTCGGTGTAACTTTTTAGTGGTTTTATTTCGCGAATATCTTTAATTTGCAGTACTTTTAAGTGGTGAAAATTTAATTTGGTAGGTTTCACGTTCTAATGAACGGATTGCAATCACATTTGCTTACTTATCGCACGCTGGAAAATAGCAGTGCGCTTTTTCAAATTTAACGGAAAAGCTGGTTATCACCTTGGCCGAACTCTAGTACGTCTTGTTCTTACTTTTTCATAGAGTAGCTCTAGTCGGGATGAGGTGAGATGTATAAGTTGCGATTAATGTCCGACTGCGAACAAAACCTCTGGGATTTGTAGCGATGATCTTAGACCGACCGTAAGCAGTATGCATTTGTTCCTCTGCTCTTCTAATAGCAGCTCTATGCGATTTATTTTTTACAATAGCAGTGAAAAAATCGCAGATATGTAAAATAGCATACCATCTCTATACTCTCCAGTTGAATATTTTGTAGGGGTGGACTGCTTAAGCTTAAACGTCAAAGCTTCAAACAACTAAACTTGCTCCACTCATTTAGAATTATAGCTAAGATAGATTAGTTCTACCTTCTTCTATGGGGTGTATCAACAATATGTGTAGGATTTGTTTTCAAGACCCAATCAGAGAATGTACGGCGCTAGTGGTGGTTCGCCGGCTGTAGTTCTTGAGTCAATTGAACTTTGTACGCATGCAGAGCAAAATCTTTCGTCAATATTCGCTGCAGTGTGGACGTGGAAAGGTAAAGTTCTTGAGCAATGGTAACGAATTGAGGTGTTTGGATCGGGAAATTTTCGATCGAACGTCCGGTGCGAAGTCGTTTCGGTGCCTTCACATCTCGTACTGAGCCAGTCTCTTGGCATTTTTAGAGTCTCGTCTCAGAAGGCACTTGATTACGATCAAAATTTGCTTGAATTTTGCGCATCGTAACTGCGATTGAGCGCCAATTTTCGTAATAAAATTTAACGACTGTGCTGCGTTCCATTGTAAATTTCCCGCAATTCTACCTAACCCTTGCAGAAATATTGACGGAAACTTTGGACGTTCACTGTGAGCTAACCATTGAGTGACACAAGACCATTTCGAAATGACCTTGACAAGGTATGAAACATCCAGATGTGAGTTTCACAGAGGGCAGAAGAACTTCCTGCTCAAACGCATTTTCCGGGATTCATTGAGGTTAGCAAAGATTTGCAGAGATCCAATCTACCTGATGTAATCCGAACCTCAATAAAGGAGGCGTTGAGAGCTGGCACGTTTAGACTCTACAAATCCTCAGGTGATGACCAAATCAGCACTAAACAGTAATAACAGTAGTATAGGTGGGTTTGGATATATGGGCTGTATTAGATGTTGGAGGAGGGGGATTGGGTGTGTATCAGGTGTTAGGGCAATAATAACACTCCGAAAAGTTCAAGACTCCACAAGACCACATCGAGAAAATCTCGACAAGATATGAAACGTCCAGATGGTAGCTTCACAGAGAACGGAAGAGCGACTCTAGAGCTTCTTGTTCAAACGCATTTTCTGAGCCGGCTGCAGTTCTTGAGTCAATTGGACCTTGTACACATGCGGAGCCAAATCACTCGTCAATATTCGGTGCAGTGTGGTCGTGGCGAGGTCGAGTTCTTGCGCACGGTGACGAATTGAGGTATTTTGGTCGTTTTCAACACTTTCTTTCACTGCGGCGATATTTTCGGTCGAACGTCCGGAGCGAAGTTGTTTCGGTGTCTTCGCATCTTACACTGAGCCAGTCTCTTGGAATTTTTTGAGAAGCTTGCGCACACTCGTCTCAGAAGACACAAGACTACGATCAAAATTTGCTCGAACTTTGCGCATCGTGAACGCGAATTTTCATAATAAAATTCGACGACTGCGTAGCATGTGTACGTGGTAAATTCTTCGCGTTTATAGATGACAAATGTCAACATTTGACAACTGTCAAGCGACCAGCTGTCAAATAATAGGTCTTTCCAACCCTACACCTCTTGATCCAACACTACAGCTCAAATCGGGCCTTAGCCTTCTGACCTTCAGGTTCTTTATCGTTTTTTTTTCATTATTTATTGTGTAAACGTTGTTAGCCCTTCGCAAAACCTTCTTTCTCATCATCATCAATGGCGCGGCAACCCAAATCGGACCCTGGCCTCCTGGATCTTCTATCTACTAATTTTGTTTTTTCATCGATTCAAGTGACCCAATCGAACAGCGTGTTGAAATTATACACAGATCGGGATTTGAACTCACGACCTTCGCATCGTAGACCAACGGTTCTACCCATTAGATACAAATTGCAAACAGTTATAAAACAAATGACCAGGAATCATTCATTCATCCTTGCTGCATAGATATCTTTCCCGATTAAGCCATTCGAAATATGACAATGGTAGTAAAGTTACTTCATTCTAGCTCCCCTCCAGCATAGTTTTAACCGAATCATTTGTGTAATTCCTCGGGCTCCAGTAATGCCTTGGAGATACCTGTCTCCTTTGAACCTGTCTGACGTGCTGATTGAGGTGAAAGCTATGACGTACCGCAATAATGCTCACTAGGTTTAGGTAGTAGGAGAGCGGCCTCGGAAATTGAATCACATTCCACTGGGACCATCTAGTAGGGTCCAATGTACTCCTCCTATTTTGGATTATGAAATGGGCGTTACCCTCTCGTGCTAGCCATTTGATAGCGAAACGAAATAGGAACGAACGGGGTCTCTGAAGTTGTCCAGTTCTGAGAAGAATCCAGAGCCTAAAGGAAAGCGACGACTGTTGGAGATTTGTGGACAGTGTCAAAGATAATGTTCGATAAATTCTTCGTCTTCCTCGCATAGGATCGCGATCTGTTGTGTGTGAGTGGAGCTTAAGCTCGCAATGACCTGTGGTCAGACCGACTATGGTATTCACTAAATTTCTTAGATCTCAACATAGTTAAGGCTAAGCATTCGAAAGCTAGGTTCTAGTGCTCCCATCGAACAAAAAAAATTTTTGCCGGCTTACATTTTTTCTAGCAGTTTGTATCCTTGGCGCTAAAAAGTCATGAAAAGCAAATCGATCAATTTTCTGATTGATTTCAATTGAAACTTGCAAAATTGAAAAATGAGTTATAGTGTATGTATTTAGATCGGCTTTCGAAAGTATCTGAATCTATGAAATAGCTGGCTATAAATGTTCAAGGAAATCTTTGGAGCATCTACTTATGGCGCCATGTTTCGGAGATACTCGCAGTTGTGCGGACGAATGAAGGTTCGAGCCATCGGATCATGCAGATCATGCCTTTCATCTTTTTTTCGTGATTTATGTCTCCACTCGTAAGATATTCGAATATTTGATTTGCATTTGTTTGAGAATGCTTTGGTGTGAGCCACTAGCATTTTAGAGAAAATAATCGAAGTATATTACTTTGGGCTCCGGCCCGCATCCTACATTCAAATCAAGCTTCATAGTTCATGTTTCAATGAACTATTTGCAGCACGTCAGATCTATTTGGGCGTCAAAAAAATCAGACTATTCCAGTGCAAATACCATCTGTTGCTGGCAGCAAAAAATACATTCTTGCTGCGAAATTCGATAATTTACAACACAAGCTACAACCATGCACTGCCTAATTCTTATTTTTCGCAACAAATTGTTCACAAAATACAAATTTTGATACCGAGAAAATTACACAGACTTTAAAATCCAATGCTGACTACTGTTGTTTCGATAAATGTAGTCTTCATTTACATGGGTTACATCGAATGGCCTAAACTACGTTAGGGTACATAAAAAAACTTTGGCCCAAACCTAGAATAGGCCGCATAAAATATGCGCAAAGTAATATCTTTCGTGAACGTATGAAGAAACAGTCCACTTTGGGCTGACTTTAACAATATTTGCTTCGAAAGCAATGCGTAATGAGTTGCTGTCTCTAAATTCAAATCGAATGGGTTGGGAAAAAATATGCATTCTTCTCTGCTAAACCTGTTCCAATTTTATTCGGCAAGAATCAGTTAAAACTGTCTGTAGTTTGCTTTCCTGTTGTTCGGTTATTCCCCAGATTTGATTGACTTATTTTTTACTTATTATTTGTGAAACACGTGAGAGTACTGCAACCTTCCCGGCCTATTGTGCGTTTATTGCCCCTTTACCCTACCATAAATCTATAGCTTTGGGTAATCTAAGTATCTTAAGGGAGCCATGTTGGCTTAAAAGGTTAAAAGAAAACCTTTTCCGAGAAGATTGTGTCTTTTCCTTGCTACTGCTTCGCATTGACATAGGATGTGCTCTGTTGTTTCTGAGTCTTCGAGACAGAGGAGGCAGATTTCGGTTTCAGTTAAGCCCATATTCTTGAGATGGTGGTTTACTCCACTGTGCCCCGTCATTAGGCCGATTAGAGCACTAATATCAGTCTTGCTGAATTTTAGAATATGTTCCACTGCTTTTTTTTTGTGGTAATGATTGACTGGTCGATCTTTATTAATTTTTTGTGTTGAAGGACGCCACCTAAGACGGGCTCAGCGACGTAGCGTCCAATGAAGCAAGGGAAGTATTGCTTCACTTACATTTTGCCTTCTTATTTTGTCTGAAACTTTAATTTACATGTAATATCATGAGTTAAGCATCGGATGTTACTTTCGTCAAAAACTGGATTGTTTTTCATTTTTTCCCGCAATGGGAAACACGCCAGAAAGCAATTCAAAAATTGTATATACGAGTACTAGGCTCTCGGCACGTTCATTGCAAAAACAAATCTCCGAACCACACTAGGGCAAAGTCGACTTTCATAGTAAGTTTGGAAGTAATGTGAAATTTGCTTGCAGGCATCTATCACCCTTTACCATATTTCATCGCCACAAGTACTACCAAAATGGATGCCACAAAATTTCGTTACTGATCGAGAAATGAACAAACAGAAAAATACCGTAGACCTGGCAGTTTACTCACCAGAATTTTTCTAGATCTAATGAATTATTCTTGCAACACAGTATCCGCTTGAACCGAATCCGTAGATATTCGAATTTCAATATGTGCCTATCATCAAAATGATTGCCAAGGGCGTTTCGAAAAATCTTCAATCAATTGCAATCGAAATAAACGAAAGGTGCAATTCTATGTGCGGTCGTTTTTTTTTTTAATCTAAGCACGAACTGTATGCACATTTCTGGTCATCTAAAATCGCTGCGTAACTATTAAATATTATCTACACGCTACCTGAAATGGAAGAGGGATCAACCATCTGGTATACAGATGGCTCGCGCACCTCTGAGGGGACAGGAGCCGGCGTCAAAGGTCCTGACTTCTCGGTTTCAAAACCACTCGGCAAAGAAGCCACAATCTTCCAGGCTGAACTAATTGCAATGGAGCTATGTATCCAAGAGAATATAAGGAGAGCTCATCGCAACAAATCAATTTATATCCTATCGGATAGTCAGGCGGTTCTCAAAGCCCTAGCATCCAATAAACACGGATCGAGGTTAGTTAGAGTTATGGTAGGGTATAGGGGCAATAATCGCATAATAGGCCAAAAAGACCGCAGTGTTCCTCTAGTATAAATAAAATAAATAAATCTACAAAGGATATGGGGCGCGTTTCATGCTTCAACTCTATCGAAATATTGGTAACGCCAATATGAACTCGAAATAACTTTGGAAAAAACTCGAATCGAGCAAATCTAATTCGAGTTACATAATTCTAGGGTTCCTGTATAAGCTAAGCAGAACACGTCGTACTCCGGGTTCGGCATTTAGGTACACCTTTCGGGGCGCGACAAATTTGAATATATTAGTGATTTTTTTAGTTGCGCGGAAATATGAACGCGTACCGTCTGCTAATATCATTTACAGTTATGGAAAATTAGCATAAATAAATAAATCGCTACCGATGTGCATATTTCCCTACTTTGAAATTCACTGTTGTATGGGACTCAACTAGCCTATTGTCAGCTGATCACCAGCCGAAAATTGCACTTACCCAAGGCCAAACTCTGAGTACGGCGTGTTCTGTTTAACTTTTACAGGACACCTACATAATTCCAACCTACGAGGGGAGGTCAAAAGTTCCGCGGAATGACAGGGAAGGTGGTAAAATTAAACATGTTACTAGTTTTCCTTTTCAATATATTCTCCCTTAAGCCTAATACATTTATCACTTCGCTCACAAAGCTTATTAATTCCTTCTAATAAATGTTTCATCAAGGCCTTCAAAATAGGCTGAAATTTCCGACTTCACCTCTTCATCGTTGGTAAATTTTATTCCCAGAAGAAGATGAGATAGCAACTGTTACCGTAAAACTAAAAAATTCTCAATCTGTGGGACCTGATTACATATCCATCAGACTATTAAAATACTGTAAAGAACACTTAACGTCTCGCCCAATTTTCTCTCAGAATCAGTATGGATTTAAACTCAAATCGAACACTAAAGGAGCATTATTTGATGTCGTGACTAAACTCCAGTCTTATTGTGATAAAAAATTTCATACGGCTGCTCTTTTTATTGATTTGTTGTGCGTTCAGTACAATAAATCACCAAATTCTACTCAAAAAACTTTTCACGACTGGAGGTCGTGGCACTCTCTAGTTATCTTACTTCCAGACCTCAATACATCTTGGTTGACAATGTTAGCAGTGTTCTACTTCCATCCCTATTACTATTGGCATTCCATAAGGAAGTGTATTGGGTCCAGTTCTGAACAACATTTACACGAACTCAATCGCAAAACTTGATCTCAATGGCGCAATATCACAACAAGCAGACGACATTGCACTAGTATATACTTTAACTACATCAAACATCAAATTCCTGTTAAGACCCCCTATAGGGCATAGGACAGAAACAACTCTCTTCCACAAGGCGCGATCCTGAGCATCGGCCTTAAGCTGTTGCCAGGTCTTGTTTATTCCTCTGGCCTCCTGCTCAACTGCTCGCTTCCATGTGTTATATGGTCGACCAACCCGACGTCTTCCTTGAGGGTTATAATCCAGAGCCTGTTTTGCGATATTTTGCTCTGGTTTCCTCAAAGTATGACCGATCCACTGCCACTTCCGCCGTTAAATCTCAATACCTATTTTAAGTCTGGCCAGTTGTACTCCAAAGTTCGTCGTTGGAGATCACTTCTGGCCAGAATATTCCTAAAATGCGCCGGAGGCATTAGTTTACGAAAGTCTGTAGTCTTTTGGTAAGTCGAAGGGTCACTTTCCACGTAGTACAATCATACAACAACACAGATTTGACGCATGCGTCAAAAACTCGCAGCTTCGTGCAAAGGGAGATCTCTCTTAACCTCCAGAAATGGGAAAGGATACCAAAGGCCTGACGAGCTTTATTTAGCCGAGCCTCAACAGCCTTTTCGGCTCCGCCGTCCATGCTGACAATGCTTCCAAGATAGCAAAAATCTTGCACCTCTTCCACATCCTGTCCGTTAAGAACAATTGGTGTGCTTGTGTTCGTACCCATTTTCATTCCCGCCTCTTTGCATTTAGAATGCAACGAGCGAACATTTGACTCTAAGTCCGAACGGTTCTGTGCAAGCAAACACACGTCATCAGCATAATCAAGGTGACTTAAGATGTTAAATAGTCTCCATTGACGACCTTTACCTTCCCCACCTTCCAGTGCAGCTTTCAAGATGTCATTTATTACCACCAGAAACAGGTCTGGTGATAATATGCAGCCTTGTCTGACACCCGTTCGCACAGAGAAGCTCTCGGACAGCTCTCCTCTATGCAAGACGCGACACCTTGCATCTTCGTAGGATTCCTTAATCATAGCTATGATCTTATCTGGAATACCTCTCCTACGCAAAGCATTCCATATGTAATGTCGCTTAACGCTGTCGAAAGCCTTCTCGAAGTCGACAAACATGAGATATAGTGGGGAACCCATTTCGGCTGACTGCTCTAATATTATCCGTAGGGTATTTGTGTGGTCGGTAAAGACGACCCTTTACGAAATCCAGCCTTATAAACTTCGAGAGTGCTCTCGACGACATCACTAATCCTATTGAGAATTACCTTAGCCATAATTTTTATACTTTAACTAGTATACCAGTAATCCAAGGTAATATAAACAAGGATCTCGACAAAAACAATGTATGGGTTTGTGGGGAGGTCCGGTCGTTAATCAATGTCGTATTATTAAAAAGCGTCCGACTCGGTCGGTGTTCTAATTCTGACTCAATATATTTCGTAACATCATTCTACATATATGTACATACATATCTTATCATATCTTATTTTATTAGCATTTGTGCAAGTTATCTATACGAATACAGAGAAACTCCGTAAGACCAGATTTGTAGTTCGTTTTATTTTGAACTGTCCTCTACACATTCCCCCTCCAGCGTAGAGTTTGTTACTTTTGAAAAAAAATGTTTACTGAATTAAAAAAAATTGTTATATTAAATTTATATTATACTAACAAACCCCCGCGACTTCGTCCGCGTAAAAATAGCAATAATAAGCAATTTTTGAGAGTGTAGTTAGTAATACATTATGTGGGATATATAATCTGCTTACTTTAATGGCTCTTTGAAGAAAATGGTTTGTATATTGTTGGAATCAAAACCATAAATTATTAAGAATGAAAGCATGATACTCCCATTTTTATGGGACAAGCTCGTGATCAAATCAAACGCGTGATTCGAGATCATATAAGTGTTGAAAAGCGTTAAGGACATGTGAATAATTGTAGCTAGTTTTATTAAAAAAAAAAACAAATAAAATACCATTAAGCTTAAAAACATAACAGGACTACGACTGTGCGTAAAGCCCAATCATACGATACTATGAATAGATGAAATCGAAATTTTTGCGGTGTTAAGAAATTTTGTATAGGGAGTGGTAGAAGGGGTGATAGAATTGAACTGATTCATCATGCTAGAGTAGCTATAAAAAGGTTTTGTACCAAATTTAAGCTTCAAAAATTGAGTAGGTACTGAGAAACTTAGTGCATTGAATTTAATGAAATTGTGCAATTTGTATGGGAGGTGGTAGAAGGAGTGGGGGTTTTTGGTGATTTTTCGAGAAACAATTATAACTATCATGCAATTGATATACTTTAAATTTCAGATCTGTATCAT
This sequence comes from Chorisops tibialis, assembly GCA_963669355.1. Taxonomy (NCBI): domain Eukaryota; kingdom Metazoa; phylum Arthropoda; class Insecta; order Diptera; family Stratiomyidae; genus Chorisops; species Chorisops tibialis. The sequence continues at coordinate 139,925,416 of OY770264.1, forward strand.
TCATACTTTTCAAGAAAATCGAATTATTGTATAGTCGTGGAATGTGTCTCATTGTATGGGAGGGGGAAGAAGGAGTGAAGCTACTCGGTTAAGTTTTTTCCCGATATTACTAATAATGCTAATTAAGGATTAAGTTCAAATTTTTACCACGATGAAATTTAAATGTACTGAGAAAATTCGTTTAGAGTATTTCATGAAAAAGTGCGGTTTATAAGGGAGGTGGTGGAAGGAGAAGGGGGTTTTTGGTGATTTTTTGAAAAACAACTATAATTATCATGCAATTGATATATTTTAAATTTCAGATCAGTAATATTCAGACTTTTCAAGAAAATCAAATTTTTGTGAAGTCGTGGAACTGTGTCACATTGTATGGGAGGGGGTAGAAAGAGTGAAGCTAATCAGTTAATTTTTTTCGGATTTTAATAATAATGTTAATTAAGGATTTAATAAAACATTTTAGCTCGATGGAAGTTACACGTGCTGAGAAATTTGGTGTAAAGTGATTTATGAAAAAGTGTAGTTTGTATGGGAGGTGGTGAAAGGAGTGAGGAAACTCAAATAATTTGTATACGAAAAGACTGCATTTGTAATAGAAATAATATATTCCGAATTTCAAATTAATAGCTTTTATAGTTTCCAAGAAAATTTGATTAATATATATTTTGAAAATGAGTCACTTTGTATGGGAGGGGGTAGAAGGCGTGAGGGGAGTGAAATGAAACCAAAAGCAGATTTCATCCCGATGGACACCTAACAAACTGTGCAAGTTTCATTACAATCGGTTCAGCCGTTTGTGCGTGAAAAGCGGCCGGACAGACAGAAAGTCAGACAGACAGACAAAAATTTCAAAAATGTGGTTTTATACTTAGTTAGTGCTAAAATAACTCAAAAAACTAATTTATAGTCTTTTATAAGTGAATAGCAGACAGACACTACAATTATATTACTATGTATAGATGAAAAGTCTACCAATATTAATTCAACTAAATGAACAAAATGGGTTATAAAAATAAAATATTGTAATTAAATATTGGTAGCATGTGAATCTAAATACTGGAACAAACGACAGTATACCTACTCTCATGTCCCGGCTCATGATTCCTGGGTGCTCTCAACATTAATAACGTTTCTAGTGATATTGGTTAAGCGTAATAAGCCAAAATATTTAAAAAAATAATTGCTTCCCTAGATATAAAATTCACGCCACGTCACTGCTTAAAAGACAATAATTTAATATAAATTTCTGTCGAATTGATTTTGCTTATACTATCAACATATGTAAATTGCTTAAAAAAAAAAAACATTAACAATTAACTAAATTCAAAAAAAAAAAAGATTACAATCTAATTAAAAACTAAACTAAACAGGAAATAGTCGAAAAATTGAAATAATTTATAGCAATGGTTAAAATACCATAAAATGGACATGAAGAATGAACTATTCAACGTTCAAAGATTCATGAAATCCTTTTGTACATGAGTCAGTCTATTTTTATTTTATTTTCCTAGAGGTTCGATATGCAGCCAAATTCCACCTTTAGCCGTGGCAATTAAAGTTTCTGGAGCTAATTTAATTGGTAGTTGTAGTCGCGGCGATAACGTATACTTGTAATTCCTTAAGGCGGCCACAAAAGCAATACGTGCCTGCATCATGCCGAATCGAGCTCCAATGCAATTCCTTTGACCTTGTCCGAATGGTAAAAACGTAACCGACGGTCTTTTCCTCATATTTTCTTCCGTAAAATTTTCCGGATTAAATTCATCCGGGTTCGGAAAAATATCAGGATCACGTTGAATCGCATAGGCCGGAATCAATATTTGTGTTCCCTTACGGAACACAAAATCGGTACCAGGAACTTTGTAGTCCTTATCCGTATCTCGGAGTAGTGTCATTAGGGGCGTATAAAGTCGAAGAGTTTCTGCAAACAAACAAAACTTATATAGCTTAAATTTTCTTTTCATGGAATCGTGTTACAACTTACCACTAAGGACTTGATCCAAATATTTCATATCCATATTAGCTTCATAGGTTAGTTCGCCATTATATTTATCAAGAACTTCATTGATATGATCCCGAACTTTAACCTGAATTTCAGGGTGTGAAGCGAGCTCATATAAAGCGAACTGCAACAGCGACGACGATGTTTCAAAGCCACCTATGTAAAACGAAAAGCACTGTGCCAGAATTTCGTTAAAAGTGAATTTATCGCCATTGGAATGCTTTAAGCCAAGTAAAATCTCCATAAGATCGTCGCGATGAACATTATTCGTTTCGCGATAATTCACAGTTTCCCGTACTATTCTGGTGAAAAATTCGGAAACATCCTTGGGAAAACGCCTGGCACCAGCTTTCTTGGCCCAATCGCGCATCGTCAGCATGAACAAATCGAAAAGCATCGAATGCTTGAGTTCACCTAATGCTCGCAACCCGATTCGATGGAATTCATTGTTATCATCGTGCAAACTATTGCATTCGATTCCGAAGAAAATATTCCCAATAACGTCGATAGTGAAACGTGCCATTAAGTTTTTCATATCGACGTCGACTGGTTTCATAGCAAGTTCACTGATTTTCCGGTCCAGGCGTTTTGCCACATCGACTACTATCGGAAATGTCGTTTTCATTTTCCCGCTGGTGAATATTGACGTCAATTTGTTTCGTAATAAGCGCCATTTTGTACCCTCCATTGCGAACATATTATATGAAATTGGCTCGTCCTTTTCATTGTGGAATACTCCGCGATTTTTAAAATAGCTGAAATCTCTTATCATGATTTTCTTGACCAACTCCAGGTCTATGATCAGAGTGGCAGGCTTCATGAACAAGTAGATTCCAACGTATGTTGATCTTTTGTGTTTTTGGTACAGCTTTTGCAGTGTTCCACCTAAGTGATCATCCTTGCCGACACCTTTGAGATTTCCGTAGGGGAATACTGGTTCTTCATACTGCGCACCCATATCTTTCCACATTGAATAACGTTTACGAACTAGCAATGCCACAAGTAATACTATGGTCATTACTGATGCCACAAATATTAAGAATTGATCCATCACAATTTATTTTATTTTTTTCAAACTATACTATTCGAAATTTTCTGAACAACTGACCATGAGAAGGGCTTCACCACGACTATTTATAAGATTCTTTTCGATAACTTTCAGTTTTCGCAATCGGAGATGAGTTCTAAATAGACGCTCTTACGTTTATAAAAATTAAATAAATTGTGTATTAAATAGTTTGCACCAGTATATACTGGTATTAACATACATAAATGGATTTTCTAATTAGGCGCCCTTACATTTAAATAAATTTTAACAACATATACCCGTATGTACTGCTATTTACATAAATGAATTAACATTCATGGTGTTTCTAGCTGTTGAAAAATCACTTACAAAATTAATTATGCTCATTACCTAAACGCGTATGTGCGGAGAAACGGATGCACTTGCAGGTCCCTTAGCCGTAATCCAAAGGTCAGTCTTGCAACTGGCTCTTGTATAGCCAGTAAATTTTTAACTATCGAAGTAGAAAATTTTAAATTTCTAATTAGGATCTTTTACTACTCTTGACTGTATAACATTTTCGGTTATTCTACATTCATTCATTCACTCTACTGAGATAAGTTCCTATGGTCTTGTTTTATGTGGTGCATTGCTGACAAACGGAATTGCCACACAGTCTATCGATGGAAAACGGAACTCCACGTTGAGCTCTGAGAAACTCTGCCCGCGATATGAGCAAAAACCACAGCCATCACGATACTCCCTGAAGGGCATTCTTCTATTGCCGGGGGTGGAAGCAACCTACCATGGGCTCCCCGACATCCGTGGTACCAGAAAAACTCCGGACAGGTTTCGTAATTGAATTACTACCAGTTTAGGTTCCTTGCAACTCGTGACTGGTGGCACTCCGGTTCGGAAAACGTGGGGTCAGGTTATACCGGAATTGAACTTGGTCGTTCACCCGGTATGTCTACAGAGATAAGTTTATTATTAACAGAACTAATTGATACTGATGCAACGATACCAATTTTTTTCTGCAAAATTATTAGGGGTAGTAATAAGTTTCCGCCGTTTAACAAAAGATGGCCCCACCAGAGGGTTATGTTGAGTTTGTCAGATGTAAAACGAAATAACGTAAGTTTGGAATCTGGTAACGACATAACCTTGAAGTATTAGTGACACCATATCAGCATCATATAATTTTGTTTGTGCGAAAATATCAAGCTTTGTGCTGAATAAGCGTTATTTGCGGTAACTTTTGATTTACTTCTTTAATTTGAAGAAATCTGCAGTTGAGGCGCATCGATTGCTTGTAGAAGCATATGCTGAGACAATTTCAAGGGAGAGAAGTTGTCGTGAGTGGTTGCAAAAGTTTAAAAACGGTGAGCTTGACGTTGAAGACAAAGAACGTAGTGGAAGGCTGAAAGTTGAAGCTTATTGGAGGAAGATTCGTGCCAAACGCAAGAAGAACTTGCACTTAAATTAGAAGTGACTCAACAAGCAATTTCAGATTGTTCAAAATCGTTATAAATGATTGAAAAACAAGGAAATCGGATTCCATATGAACTGAAGCCGAGAGACGTTGAACGCCGATTTCGCATGTGTGAAATGCTGCTTGCCAGGCTCAAAAAAAAGGAATTTTTGCATCGTATAGTCACTGGTGATGATAAGAAAATCATGGGGACCACCTGGCTTCAACATCGTTAGCCAAACCTAGAAAAAACTCATGTCGTATATTTGGTGGGATCAGCTTGGTGTCGTGTATTATGAGTTGCTCAAACCAGGCGAAACCATTACTGGAGATCTCTACCGAACACAGTTAATGATATTGAGATGAGCACTCAAAGAAAAACGCATTCATTACTACTCCAGACACGACAAAATTATTCTCCTACATGACAATGCCCCTCCCCATGTTGCGGCGTCGAGCAAAACCCATTTAATTACTTACTTACGATGGCGCTGCAGCCTATATCGGACTTTGGTCTCTTGAATGCTTTGCCTCCATCCATCTCGGTTCAGTGACCGCGTCCTCCAGCTAGAAAATATTTAATTTGATGTCTGCGTCAATGGAATCCTCTCAGCGCTTCCGTGATTTTCTGATCGGTCTTTGTCCGTTGTCTTTCCCTTTTAGTGTGCGTTTGGAAGTTCTTCCATCGTCCATCCGCTCCATATGACCAGCCCATTGTAACTTCTTAAATTTTATGAAGGTTGACACTTCTGGATTCTCGAATTTGGCATACAATTCTCTATTGTATCGTATTGTTATAAATCTGGCCACCACGCAATATGAACTTTCTCTACTTAAAAGAAAGTTCTCGAATAATCTTCTAGTATCGTTATAGATCTGGCAATGATCTCTCTCAAATCTGCCAGAACTACATAGAATATTCTTCCAACATGTAGAGGGCCATAGTAAAAGCTTCTAGTAACTTCTCGAACACACAACCAATGACACCCGACGCCATCTAGTAACTTCTAGAATAGTCCAGACCCAGCAGAAAAACATACACCAGAGAAGGTTCGAGAATTGGATAAATCAAGTATAAATAACCAGAGCTTTGCGACAAGTTAGATTCACTCAGTGACAGTTTTATGGAAAACACCTATCGGTGAAAGTAAGCGAAAGCGATAGATCGGCGGTGTTACTGTGTTGTGCGAATTAAGTTTTTAGAGCGAATTAAGTGAAGTGATCGGGAAATTGTGTAAAAGTGCAATAAATAAATTATCTTTATATTTTAAAACGAATTGTGTTTTTCTTGAAATCCGGCGAACCCTAGCTCGCAACAGTATTGTCAAGATCGAGACTTCCTCACAGGTCCGAAGATTCTTCTGAGGACCTTTCTTTCAAGGGCATTAAGTAGTTTTTCGGACGCCTGAGTTAAATTCAACGTTTCACTGCCACAGTATAGCACAGGTCTTATGATCGTTTTCTATAGCTTAAGTTTTGTGTTCTTGTTTTTAATTATTGGAAGTAGCAAATAATATGTCTTGCTTGCCATCATTATCTTTCTTTTGATTTCGATATATAAAGTTGTCTACGATTTCGAGGTTATAGTCTCCTACAGTAATATGTTGTCTGATTGGCGTCTTTTGGATGGTCAATTAGGGAAGGTGAATTTACTGGTGTTGGCTATGCAATATCTACCAGACACTGAAACAGCGTGTCTTCTTCTTCTTGCATGGAGTTACTCTAGACAGACATACAGTCATTTGGAGGTTTTTGAGCTACAACATATATTTCTGTACCCTTGGGTATAAGCAGTAAATAAATGAAATGAAACATCTAACAGAAAGTAAATTTTTCGTTGTTTACAAATAACGAACCGTAAAACTTAACCATCTCTACAATGGCGCTACAGCCCAAATCGGACCTTGGCCTCCTGATATTCAGCTTCCTTAACATTTTTCATTACTTATTGTGGAAGGGTTGTTAGCCCATCGCACAACCCTCTTTCTACGAATTTTTCATTTTCTTAGATTGAGGTGACCAAGGTATATCCAAGCAGGCAATGTGCCGGAATTATATATTGCGCCGACCGGGATTTGAACTCACGACCTTCGCATTACAAGACCAACACACTACCTACTAGGCTATACCCTAGCTACCCTACTAGGCTATACCCTAACTTAACCATAACCAACGCAATTTCCAATATGTTAAGTAATAACAACTTTTCCATTATCTACAAAAACAATATTTGGCTAATCAGCGAATTCGTTAATTTTTTAGCGTATACGTGGGTTATCTTTATGCCAGTCAACGACGTCAGATTAAATATTATCAATAATTAGCTAATTATGTTGGAATAATTGTTTTGGCGTCGACCCACAGTAGTATATTTCTTTGCTACAATTTATTAAGTATTTCACAATGACAACCATACTTCGTTAATCAGACAGTACTGATATTTCGTTCCATATGTTGTTGATTTTTTTTTCTTTTTGTAAGCTATACCAGGGAATCATTGGTTGTCTCTCTAAACCGTTACGGACAAAAAATGCTGCAATCAAAAAACATTTATAATTAAATCGAAAAGTTATATAGCAGTTAGGATAACGTTTTGGTAGCATTAGCCATAAAACTTTGCTAATAAGAGAAATGGTGGTGGTAATCGTTTAGAGTTTTCGTTCCAAGTTATATATGTATGTGATTTATATAAATAACTGTACAATCTCACAAATACATATAGCAAGTCGTAATAAGCCTAAAATCAAAAATGTTGTATAATTTGTGTACTCTAGATGAAATCTGAGAGTATATTATGTTTGCTTTACCGTTTGTAACGCTAAGAAATAATGCTCGCACAGAGCCGCCAAGGGTATAGAAATATTTGTTGTCGCTCAAAAACTTCGATTCTGAGTTGCTATCTGTCCGTCTGTCTACAGCATAACTCTCGAAAGCTTTGAGCTATAGTGCTAAAAATTTTTGTGTGTCATTTGTAGCAAAAGGAAGTTCGTGAACGGGCCACATCCCCCACTCCTTCTACCCCCTCCCATACAAATTTCACGAAATTCCGAAATTTTCAGAAATTGATTTTTCTTTGAAACTATTTAAGTTATTAACTTGAAATTTGGGTGAAAGTATAACAATATAGATGTTATTAATATGACTGAATATTGATCCGATCCCATCACTCCGTCTACCCCCTCCCATACAAATGCATAATTTTGAAAAATGCATTTTTTCGATTTTCATTGAAACTAGCAAAGTTATAAAAACAAATTTTTGCCACAATTAATTTTATTCTAATTGTAATCAAAATTGAAAAAATTATCAACTTCACCTCATTCCTTCTACCCCCTCCCATACAAATTTCACGAAATTTTGAAATTTAAATTAAATTATTTTTCTTCGAAACTGTTAAAGCTATCAGCTTGATATTTTGCATAAAGTATAAATAAACTGCCAACAAGTCGGGCAAAACTTTATTATTCTTGGGACAAGTTGCGGATGAGGGGAAAGTCAATATGCCAGTTAGAGTGGTTAGGGAAGACTAAGTGAAAGGGTTTTCTTTGGCAGGGCAGTAGTTGTTGGTTTATTTATGCAAGTTTGAGTTCTTATGAGGGGAGTTGTGAGGCATGATAGTAAGGGTGGTTGGATGTTAATAGTTTTTTAATTGATTGCTTCAATCACATCCAATATAGAATGTCAGTTTCATAGACAAAGTTGCAAAAGAGTTTTCATAAAATTCGCTGTGTTTTACATTCACGAAACCAAACATTTGTATGGGTAGAGAAGGTAGGGGAATCGTAAAATTTGATATGCAGTTTTAATTCGTTTCTCTTGTAAGGTGTTTATTCAAAATTTCAAGTTCGTAGCTTTTAACTTTTTTGTTATTAGTTGATTTAATGAAATTGGTCAAAATCGTACTTTTGTATGGGAGGTGGTAAAACCGCATGCACGATTTCAAAAATTTTAACGTGATTTCATGTCAATTATTTTTGTAAGTTTTTCTGCAAAATTTCAAATTGATATCTTTTAATAGTTAGGTGATAATTGATTTCTTGAAAATGGTCGAAAAAATAATTTTGAATGGGAAGGGGTAGAACTTTCAAAGGTTTTCAACCAGTCAATATTTCGTATATTTAGGGATTTTTTTTAAATGCATTTCGCAAATTTTCAAGTTTCTACCGTGTAATTTCACTAAAAAAATTTCAGCTTATGTGTTTTTTTTTCAATGCATATGAAACACCTTGTGCAACAGACGGACAGACGCACAGACGGTTACTCGGAATCGAGGTTTTTGAGCGACAACAAATATTTCTGTACTCTTGTCGGCTCTGTGCAAGCGTTATTTCTTAGCGTTACAAACGGTAGGCAAACACAATATACTCTCAGATTTTATCTAGAGTATAAAAATATGAGCTTCGCTTCACTCCTTCTACCACCTCCCATACAAATTTTGTTATAGAAAATTCAATAAAAGCATTTCTCCTTCAAACATAGATTAATGTGAAAAAGGCAATGTGATTAGGATGACAATAAGCAGATTCAAAATCATTCAACAAACAAATTCGAAAGAATTTGAGATGACACGTTTCCGGTACAATAAACTCTTTCCTATTTCATCTATAGTTTCATATGATTGAGCTTTACGTCCAATCATAATACTGTTATGTTTTTAATTAGCATTATTTTTAAGATCAGAAAAAATTAACTGATAAGCTTTACTCCTTCTAACCCCTACCATGCAATGTGACGCAATTTCACAACTTCCCAAAAACAATCGAATTTTTTGATTAGTATGAATGTTGATGGTCTCAAATTTAAAAGGAGTCACTTGCATAATGTTCACATCTATTTCTGAATAAATTCCATCTACTATTCAAACCACACAATTTCACTAAATCTAATATACTAATTTTCACAGTACATGTTCAATTATTAAAGCTTCAATTTTGAATAAATCTTTTTATAGCTACTTCAGCATGATTTAAAAAAAAATGAGTTCAGTGCTGTCACTCCTTCTACCACTGCCCATACAAAATTACTTAAATTTCTCTTTAATCTAGAGTATCGCATCGTTGTCCTGTTATGTTTCCTTTTTATTTTTTGTTGTAAATGCCATGGTCTCACTCTTCCTTTAAGGACATAACATCAGCATATAGTGAATACCACATTTTCAATGCTCGAAAAAGAAACAACTGACTACTTTTCACTACTCATGAGCATTCTGCAAATTGAGTAGTATTAAGGGATGACCCCCTTCCCACTCGCACGAATTCGTATTAAGTTTTAATGCATTTCAACTTAATAAGAAGAAATTGTCTAAGCGATAAAGCAAGTGACTTATCGATTGACATTACCGTGGTGCAAACGTCGGTAGAATTATCATGTCCTTTCACCGAATAAAGACGATTTATTTGAACTAACGTGAAAACGTTATCTTTCAGAGATACTCAATACGATCGTCGTATTGAAAAATCTCAATTGAAACTAGCGAGTCAACCTTAGTACAGTGTAACTCAACTCTTCAATCAAATTGAACAAAAATGCAAATCACTTTGGTGAGTGTATTATTCTGAAGATTTTCTCAAATCCTCCGTAAATCGTGCAAGCAACAACTGGTAATTCCGTCATACCATCGCAACGCCACGATTGAAATTCACAGTTCAAGCGTGATGACAACTCTTTTACTTTACACATCGACTTTGCGGCAAGATTCGTGATAGTAACAACTTCATATACGTCACAAATTTAGTAGAGCAGTGAGACATTGAAAAGGTGCTAAGTTTGATACCAAAATCCAATCTAAAATCCTCCGTAAAGCGAAAGGGATTTGAAATTTGTTTGTACGGTGGTTTTTTACGCATACACATTTCGATGGGTGGTAGACCTGAGAATGTCGTAATCTGTAGGATATTCTGCAGCTTGTTTTTCACATAAAAATGTTCCTTACACCAAATCACCACCAATATTTCAATTATATACGTGATTTCTGCACGAATCATTTGTCTTCGGGATGATTTGAAACTCTTTTCGTCTTTGCTGAAAGGATCTGATTTTTCTCGCATTCAGTCGACAGAATATTTTTTTTAGTAAAGAATTTAACAGCATTGAGCTTTAGCGTTTGCTTCATACCGCCCCGGGTTGCCAAGTGATAAATAACCAAAGGATGACGGTAACAGACGTCGCAACTCAAATCGCTTGAATACAAAGAATTGCTTGGTTAATGGCTGGTGAAGGGCGTGAGGGTGATAACGAATGATAAGCAAAAGCTGGGAATATTATAGCGAATCCTTCTGTTCTAATCTCATCCTTGCAAAATTTTCGCTTGATTAATGGCCTCGCCCGTAAGGATATTTCGGAAATTATCTCTGCCTAACGATTGCTAGGTTGGATCGCTATTAATCACGATATTTTCTGGCACGATACGCTTTTCAAAAGTTTCGACAATTATTAACGAGATAAGCACCACTGAATTCAAATTTGCTTGTATTTCTCGCATTAATAAGTACTGCCATTATTAAGTTGATTAATTTTTACCGCATTTTTGTTTTCACACGTTTAATTTTGTTGTAAGTGCACACGGGCGCTTTAGTTGTGAAAAACGTATTTCGCTAATTACAGATATAGTCATGAATAATCAAAGGAGCTTTCGGTAATTTCACCCCATGGCTATCGAAAGACTGAAAAGCAACAATATAGAATTTTAGTGATAAATTTTGCAGCTTTGGATTAGTCTTATATTGTGAGAAATAAGACAACAGGAAATTTCTAAGAAAAAAAAAATGATTCATTAGAATTACGATTGAATCAACCACAGGTTGAAAAACGGAGGTTTCACGTTAAGTTTCCGGAATGAAACAAATGGGTAGTTAACACGATACTCAAAGCCTACGAGGGAGAGGTGCAGAGATCTATTTCCATAAACTTGGGCCTTCCACACTTCTTACTGGACTATGTTACAAGCGGAAGTGTTAGTCAATAATGAGTGCACAAATATTCTTTTAAATATGCAGAACAATGTAGAAAATTGTTAAATATTTTCGGACACCAATCATGCAGGACCGTGTCCAAATTAGTACCCATTCGCAGTCACAATTTGAATTGCCTTTTTTTAGGGAACTGAACACGACTTAGGGGGTCACCTTATAATGCGATTCACAACTGTGATGGTATAGGAATTGCAGAAAAAACACTAAAATTAGGTCAATATAATTTGGGTGGACGAAGACGAAAGTGCTTTTGAAGCACTGAAGGTTGTACTCGATGGGAATCACTTAGGCTGGTTATGTGTTCCAAAGTCTTGATGTTCGGGAAATTAATGACTGCCTATATTTCATTGTATGATAAGGTAAGGGTTTAACGATTTACTCGTGTGCGCGTTCAGCTTGACGAGTATCTCGAGGAATATTATAGAGTGGAGGAATGAGTGTGCTTAGTTCCACACTGTTTTTACCATGGAAGTAGCGATAGTAAGTGCTGAGTATTCCGACATTCCTGCGATGCTTGAGAGAATCGTTAGAAGTCGTGATGATCTCGTGTCCAATCAGTCGGAACGCATGTTTTTGAATTCGGCTGAGCAACTCGAGGTTTGATTTGAATGCCCCGGCCCAAACATGCGAACTGTACTCTAAACGTGATCTAATGTATACCTTATAGATGGTTGCGAGGGTGTTTGGCGTGAAATACTTTTTGCATTTTCGGAGAACACAAAACGTTTAGAGGCGTCGAGGGCAATATCAAAGATGTGCTGGGCCCATTTAGGTGGTCATTAATTTTAATACCTAGAAGTTATCCAAGGTGCAAAGTTATGCGCCACCAAAGGTCACATTTTGAGATAACACTGGAACATCACATTTGAGGGATAGATGGCAGGCCTGTGTCTTGGAGGCGTTGAACTCTACTCTATTTTTCCTGCCTCATTCCCGAATTAAGTTGAGATTCGACTTCAGCGAACGGAATAACTCCATGCGATTAGAAGCAATAGAATGCTTGTGTGATTCCGCAGTAGACTTAAATTCATAGGTGATATCTCAAGTACTGTCATCCGCACAACTATGGATAGGATTTAGAGTGGACGACAGAACGTCACTAATAAGAACTAAGAAAAGAGTTTTAGATAAAACAGAGCCTTGAGGGACGCCGGAATCAATTGGGAAAGAGGAAAAAGTAACGATATCTAGTACTACTCGTATACTGCGTTCTCAATCCATTGAACAAGGATAGTATTAAGACCTATGGTCCTAAGCTTAACTATGAGACATTTATGCCAAACTCAGTCAAAAGCTTTTGCAATGTCAAGTGCAAAAACTTGATATTCGCCATGATTATGTAAGCATGAGTTCCAACGTTCTGTCTAGTAAACCAAAAGATCTCCCGTCGACCTTCCAGCACGCAGCCCATACAACGATTTTGCGATTGACAGCAGTTTCCATTACTTTCGAGAGAACTATCAGCTATTACCACATTATTTTTAAAGTAAAGTAAAGTAAATTTATTTAGGTTAATCCATGAGCTAAGCTCGTGCGAAAAGTAATTATATACATTTTTATAATATTGACAAGATAGTTCATAATATGAAAAAAAAAAGAAATAATGATTCTAATTCAATATGACAAAAATGGAAAAAAAGGATAAGTTAGTACGAAACTAAAATAAATAAATATTTAATAATAGTGATGCACGGAATAAGTGAAACTCAGTAACTTTTAGAATAAAAGATTTAAGATACATTAATAAAATTATTTAACAAATTGAGCAACGATTTTAATTATTCAAATATTATTGTAATAGCAAAAATTTCTTTAATTTGGATTCAAACTGGATTGTAGATTCTTGAAGATCATCCGGTAGCTCGTTGTAGATCGAGATTGCCTTGTTTAATACGGAATTGGGCCTGTATTTCGAGGTATTGATGGCAGATGGATATATTTTGTCAGCTCGGCGCGTATTGTATAGATGATTGTCGGAGTAGTAGGTAAACACTATGTCGCTATTAGTATTAATTAGTATTAAGATGCTTAATGTCATGAATTTGAGCAGAAGCCTATGAGCGATATAGTTTTTCAACAGTTAGGAACTTACTGGTGTAATTCGTGAACCGTTTTCGTGTGCTCCCTCATGCTGATATTGTATAAGTTTTTTATCGCTTGGTTCTGAATTCTTTGGATGCATTGGAGTTTAGAATTGAAGGTGGAACCCCAGATTGTTATGCCATAATTTAATTAGCTCAAAAATAGAGATGAAAATATGCCTTTTTTTTAATTTTCGGGGACATCAGTGCGTATTTTTCTAAATATACCAGCAATCAGGGCCAATTTTCTTCTCACAGTATCTAGGTGAGAGTCCCAAGATAGCTGTTCGCCGAGGTGAACTCCGAGGTACTTGAAGCTGTCAACCCTATTAATAGTTTGTCCATTGAAAACAATGTTTAATACAGTTTCTGGTAGCTTATTGAAGAAAATATACTTTGTTTTATCCGAGTTAGCAATTAACTTATGCGCATTGATCCATACATAGATTTTGTTGAGGTCCTTGTTTATACTATATTCAAGTGCTGGTATTCTAGTTGAAGTGCAAATTAGCGCTATGTCATCTGCGTAGAGAGATATTGCACCATTGAGATTAAGTTTTGCGTTTGAGTTTGTATAAATGTTGTACAGAATAGGACCCAAAACACTTCCTTGTGGAACACCACTAATAATAGGGAGTGAAGCACTGCAAACATTGTCAACCATGATATATTGAGATCTGGAAGTAAGATAGCTTTCAAACCAGCTGTAGGGAGTCCCACGAACTGCAATCGCGAAAAGCTTTTTAAGTAGAATTTGATGATTTACTGTATCGAACGCCTTAGATAAATCAATAAAAACAGCAGCCGTGTGAAATGTTTTAACACAAGAAGACTGAAGTTTTGTCACGACATCAAATAATGCTCTTTTAGTGTTCGATTGGGGTTTAAATCCATACTGAACCTGAGAGATAATTTGGTGAGTCGTTAAGTGTTCTTGGAGTTGATTCTTCACGATTACTTCTAAAATTTTTCCTATATTTGACAGTAAGCTAATTGGTCTATAATTAGATATATCGTTCATGGGGCCCGATTTGTGTACTGGAACAACTTTGCTAATCTTCCAGCAGCTTGGCACTACTCCTGCAACTAAAGATGAATTAACAATCATTGAAATAGATGATGATAGCATTTCTTTGCAGTCCTTGAGTAGTCTGATCGATATGTTATCAGGTCCCACAGATTGATAATTTTTTAGTTTCATAATAACAGTCGCTATCTCATCTTTCGCCGTCAACGCAAATTCGAAGAGGGGAGCTATAGAGCAGCGTTCATAAAAAGGAACAAACGTATTTCTGTCCGAAATAGCAAGATTTTTAACAGTTGAGATGAAATAATTGTTGATGTCATTAGCAGCCTTTGTCTTTGCCAGACATGTTACTTACAAGTAGACATTTTTTTATTGGTACTGCGCCGTTGTAAATGCTTTCTTTAATGGCACACCAGGTAGCTTTGGGGTGGTCCAAATTTTTTTTCAAATTTACTTGCGAAGTAGAGCGTTCGTTTATTTCTCTTGAGCGTTGTTGTTTTGTTCCTTCAAAAGTTAAACTCTCTTTGTAAGATGATATTATTTTTGTCTTTTGCAAATTTGCTAAACCAATAATTTCTTGCGTTAAAACATCGTGTCAACTCATCATCTATCCAAGTTTATTAAAAGATTTCTTAATTTTTCGAACGGCTGTTGATCTTGAGCAAATTTCTAGTCTTGAACACAGATCATTTGTGAATGAAGATGCCACAGCTGGAGTTTCAGAATTTGTATCAATTGAGATTGGCGATAGTTTTAAGCTATGTAGCGTTCAACCACGTCAACATTAACGCCATACTTGAGGCCTTGCACAGCCATAGTGTGGAACCTCTCCTGACTGCATGGATAGCAAAGCTTCTTCGTTCTCGGAAAATCGTAGCACGAATGGGTGACGAGACAAGGAAAGGCTCTGTTCACAAAGGAACGCCACAGGGCGGTATAATATCACCTCTCCTGTGGGTCCTAACAGTGAATGTACCCCTTTCCATCTTAAATCAGAACGGCTACCCCACAATAGCATATGCATCATGCTAACTGGTAAGTTTGAGCAAGTTCTAGGAGACCTCATGCAATCCGCTTTACAACTGTTAGATAGCTGGGCACTAGATAAATGACTTACTATTAACCCACAAAAAACAGATCTGCTCCTCTTCTCCAGAAGAAGAAGACCATATGCTTTCAATCCACCAAACATTCGAGGTATCAATATGGTCCTCTCGAATCAAGTTAAATATTTAGCTCTGATTCTTGATAGCAAATTATCCTGGAAGGCCAATATTCAGGAACGAGCAAAAAAGGCTACGGTAGCCTTCTTCGCTTGCAAGAAGACATTCGGTTTGAGATGAGTCCTTAAGCCGCACCTCATCCACTGGATGTATAACAGTATTGTTAGACCAATTATTTGCTATGGTGCGCTGGTGTGGTGGCCGGCGGTGGTACTAAAAACTAACCTGGCACACTTACAGCTGATCCAACGGGTGGCATGTCTGTGCATAACAGGTGCCCTTATAACCACACCAACTGCAACTCTGGAGGTGATTCTCTCACTACCCCCACTTGATCTTTTTATAAAACAAGCAGTGGGCCTGGCAGCCATTAGATTAAAAACCACTAAATCGTGGTCAGCGCCACAAATTGGTCATGGACAAATTCTAAACGTCATTAGAAACGCAAACTCCCTTTTAGACTGCGAGTATGATTGCATGAACCAACCGCAGGTTGAGAAACGGAAGTTTTACATTAAGTTTCCCGAACGAAACGAATGGGCAACAAATACGATACTCAGCACCTGAATAGGTTCTCATCTCTATACGGACGGATATAAAACTAGCCAGGGCACAGGTGCAGGGATTTATTCCCACGACCTCGACACCCAAACTTCATTTCATCTTCCAGAACACGCGACAGTGTTTCAAGCAGAAGTATTAGCCATTAACGAGTGTGCAAAGATTATTCTTGATAAGCAGAACAGTCTTGGAAATTGTTACATTTTCTCGGACAGCAGGGCTGCGCTTCAGGCACTCCAATCCTACACTACATCGAAACTAGTGTCCATCTGTAGACACATTTTAAATCGCCTAGCGGCCATAACTGAAGTTTTTCTAATTTGGATACCGGGCCATAGTGACCTGCTAGGTAACGAGGCGGCAGATACGCTTGCACGGCAAGGATCTGCTAATATCAATTCCACTAGGAAGTCAGTCGATGTAGCATCAACAGTGCTGAAGAATAGCTTTAAACAGACTATTTAGGACTCTTTCTTGGTGGGGTGGCGGCAGCTGGAAAGCTGTAAAACGGCCAAATCCTTTTGGGAAGCACCGAACAAAAATATTACAGCACAGCTGTTACAACGTAGTCGCTATAGTATCCGAACTATTGTCGGCCTGACCACAGGCTATTGCTTGCTAAGGCTGCACGCATTTAGGATGCGGATCGCGAGCAACAGCTTGTGCAGAGGTTGCAAGGAAGATGAAGAATCTATCGAACATTATCTTTGTCACTGTCCGCAAATCTCCAACAGTCGTCTTCTTTGTTTAGGCTCTAGATTCTTCTTAGAACTAGACGACCTCAGAGGCGTCCAACATTCCAGCCTATTAAGGTTCGCAAACCGAACCAAGTGGTTAGAGCAAGAGGAGTGACTTCCAACTTATAACAATAGGGGGAGTACAATGGGCCCAACTAGATGGGAATCAGTGCTTGTAGTTCCGTGCAACCACCCTCCTACAACCTAAACCTAAACCTAAGCAATGTAGCAGTTTGTTGAAGTTCGTTTTATTTACAAAACGCGTTATTGCTTCATCAATGACGCGGCAGCCCAAATCGGGCCTTGGCCTCCTGAAGTCGTCGCCTCCAATCGTCTCGATCCAAAGACCGCGTCCTCCAGCTGCTAATTTTTAAGATGGCTTTACTATCTTCATCAACCAAGTCTTCCCATCGCTTGCGTGGCTTGCCTACTGGCCGGTTACCACTCGCTTTGCCTTTCAGAGCACGTTTGGAGATTCTTCTGTCTTCCATTCGCTCTACATGGCCAGCCCACTGCAGTTTACGTAGCTTGATGAACGTTGAGTTTCTGGCTCGTCGTTGAGTTGATACAAATTATGGTTCTATCTTATTCGCCATTCCGTTCCTTCCTTCACAGGTCCCAAAATTCTTCGGAGGACCTTTCTTTCAAATGCGTTAACTGCTTTTTCAGAAGTTCGTGTTAATGTCCATGTCTCGCTGCCATAACAGAGCACACGTCGTACAATAGCTTTATATATCCGCAGCTTTTTGTTCCTGTGCACTTTCTTGGATTTCATTATTGGAAGTACCGAATAATACGTCTTATTTACTAATATTATCCGTCGTTTGATTTCGTCAGATTCATTACCGTCCTTTGCTAGATTAGCCCCAAGATATATGAAATTGTCCACATTCTCCAAATTATATTCCGCAATTGTTATGTTTTGTCTGATAGACGCTCTCCTTCTTGTTTGCGTCATTACTTTTGTTTTGTTTTCGTTAATGCGCAACCCGACTTCTTTCGCGGCGGAGTCAAGATTGACAAATACCTCTTTAGCACTAGGGTAGGATTTTGCTAGGATGTTAATATCGTCAGCGTATGCTACTAGTTGGTTGGGCTTGAATAGTAGTGTCCCGTTGGTGTCGACTGGGATTTTGCGGACGACATACTCTAGTGCCAAGTTGAAAAGCATGGGAGCTAGACCATCTCCCTGCTTTAAACCACATTCCGTTCGAAAGCTGGTAGTGGAATCGGTTTTTATTCTCACTTGGGATTCAGTGTTCGTCATTCTAAATCTTCTTAGTCGGACTAGTTTTGGAGGAATTCCAAAGTCAAGCATGATTTAGTACAGTACGCTCCTGTCGATACTGTCGTATGCTTGTTTAAAATCTACGAAGATTTGGTGCACGTCTGGGTATTGAAGTAGTAAAAATTATTGATGCTAATTGTATCCCTATAGCTTTCCACGTTCGTGTCTTTGTAATTTAGTAAGTCGAAATTAAAATCACCGGCTACGATGGTGGGTGTGCGTGCAGCCTTTAGGACATTATGAATATTACGGATATCGGCATAGCGACCTGTTAAGTAACGACGTAGCAGACTAGCTTGCCAAACAAGGATCTGCAGAAATTAATTCCATTACGAAGCCACTCGATATAGTTTCAAACAAAACATGTTGGCCTATTTCTCGACGGGATGGCGACAGCATAGCTGTTGAACGGCCAAATCCTTGTAGAAAGAACCGGATAAAAACATCTCGGCTCAGCTGTTACTCGCTTTAGCGTCCGTACTATTTCCTGTTTAAGCTCCATGCATTCAGGCTGCGGATTGCGAGCACCAACCTTTGAGGTGGTTGTGAGGAAGGCGAAGAATCTGTCGAACACTACCAACAATAGTCGTCTCCTTTCTTTAGGCTCTAGACTCTGCTCAGAACTAGAAGACCTCAGAGACGTCAGACATTCGAGCCTACTTCGGTTCGTAAGCCTTACCAAGTTTCTTAAATAGTGGGAGTACAATAGACTCAGATGGTAACAGTGTAATATGGTTCTTTTTTCGAGACCCCTTTCTCCAACCTAAACCTATTAATCCTAATTTTGAAATCATATTATGGTTTTACCTTATTCCGGTTATAGTTTTAACATAAATTAGCAATGTCAGCACCAACCAATCAGGGCTTGAATACTGTACGTAGAGTCTAGTTAGAACAGGCAGAGATAAAAATGAAGAAACTAACAAACAATTATAGAAATGATTTTATACGAAATGCGCAGAACGACAATAAGCCGGTGCAAAATCCTCTTAAACGCTGAAAAAAAAACTCTCATTTTCACAATAGACATAACTCGATTTCTTTAAATTCATGCTTATTTATGCTTGATAATATTTTGCTTATTTTTCCAACTCGAGTTTTTGTGAAAAAAAATTGAGAATGGCAAAATATTACACGATCATCATGGGGATTTCAATCAAGGTTGAAATATCTAAGAAGAATAAATGACACTAAAAATAACTGAACGACCATGAAAACAAAAATAATAACATCCGAATAAATTGCTCATCACATGGAAACTTTTCCACCCGATAACGGACAACAACAACTCTGTGAAAATTCTCGGAAAACTCTTGAAAACTTTTCCAAGTTTTTCATGTTCCATTCCGGCTCGAACTTCTGTTTTCTCGAAACAAAATGCTCATCTACGAGTAATTATCACTCATCACCAATCTAGACTACGTAGGTATTTTGGTCCGCACTGTTGCATGACGAGAGATGTATTAGTTGCTCTCAACGAATGCGATTATTTTCCTTTCGACGTTATTTAGTTGATCCTTCGGGACAAACTGATATACGATAGACAAAACTCATCGTTCGACAGGATGTTTCCAACTGGCTAACAGTACAAGTATTGCTACTTTAACGTCGTTGACCTACTTTTCCATAAGTTTCCACTTTGCGATAATTTTCGTTTTTCTTTTCGGGAATTATCCTTTTTCGCTATTTATTTTTCCGCTCGAGACAAGACTGAAAACATTTCACTCGCGTCTCAGGTTTGCTTTTATTTCCGTTCGATAGTGGCCGCCATTATAATAGGCAACGGAATGGCGTTACAGTCTTTTGAATGAAACCGGAACTATATTAGAGAAGAAAGAAAAGTTTTACCACCATCTGGTTTTGTTCTGCGTACATCTGAGTGGCAGATAACTACTACGTAGATAGCTCGAAAGTTGCGTATTTTAAGTTCGTCTTCAATTATTGCGACTGACTTTGAAGAAAATCTACAATAAGGAGTCTTAAAGGATCAGGATGTGAAGCTGTATGAAAGTATATAAGGAAAGAATAGAGGTTTTGGGTGGATTTCGAAGTGAAAGTCTCAATTTTATTAAATTTTACTTTTGTAAGCAGCTGACGAGTGTAAATCTATGTGGAAACGTTAATAGACGTTGATATCTGTTCTGTGTTGGAAGCTTAGGACGGACGGGTTTATTTATTGACACTAAAAAGGATCGAAACTAAATATTATATGACTATCTTCTTATGAAATTTGGATATTTTTCAAGAAGAATTACACCAAAAAGAAGGGCTAGGAAGATGACTTTGATAAATCACTCTCCATGTCTGATCGCCAAACGGTGATACATGTTTTGGTAATAAGGCATTTCATTGACAAAATAATCGGTGGCTCTAAAGCTCAAGTCGGGCCTTGATCTGGATACCGCGTACTCCTTTTCGAAAATTCCAGTACTATTTTACTGTCATTCTTAACTACTGTCTAAAAAGTTTCTAACTCGGACATTAAATTGACATCCTTATCCAACAGTATCACCGATCTTTGTTCTAGCTTCACTGGGTGCAGTGAGATTGGACCAAATTAGATGTGTTAAATGATAGCGTGAAATTACTATCGTCTAATTTAAAAATTTTCAAAGAGCATGTACCAGTTGCCAGAAGTAACATTGTCGTCCAAACCGATCCGAATTCGTCATCCTGCTCTATTGGCTGCCAGAGTGATTCCAACACATTGCCTTCTGGTGCATTCAAATCACATCCGCAAGAAGTAAACATGAAACGCGGTAAGAGCACGAAAAAAATAAGGATACTCAACGGAAAGCTGCTAAATCTCCTAAAGACGTTCGCCCACGGCCGAATATATATATTGATGACAATGGTACCTTCCCATCATGTGATAAATCGAACCTAGAGTATGTTCCTGAATCTGATAATGCGCCACAACGTACTGCGGTTGATTACGACAACAACAAAACGGATATTGTGCCTGAAGCTTCGACTACGTCAAAAGACTTTCGCTGCACTTTACGAGCCGCGGAACAGCCTAAGTTACTTTTTGTATCGCGCTTAGCATCTAACACCACGGAGAAGGAAATTACTGACAACGTTCTTGGTATCTTACGCTGTGCAAGTGTTGACTTATCACCGGACTTAGTATCTTGTAGAAAGATTACTCCTATATCCCGCGATGTTGGCGCGAGAGTGGCTTCATTCAAGGTTGTTCTGCCGGACGCTTGTTTTGCCCATGTTGTGTCATCGAAACTATGGCCGAAATCTGCTATCGTCCGTGAATTTTTGCCCCGAAATCGTCTTTCGCGGTTATCATCTCAAAGTCCATCGTCAAAAAACGGGCAAGCTCTATCTCGATATCTTACAGCAACGTAAGCGGGATGCGTACAAAGACTCAGGATCTATATCTCGCCGCTGCTGTTTGTTCCTTTGATATCGTGTGCATTTGCGAGACATGGTTGTCCTGTCAGTTCAGAGATTCTGAGCTTTTCGATTCCGACTTTTAAGTTTTTTGTCGTGACCGCCACCCCAACTTACTTGATCCACCGGTTGGGGGTAGAGTCCTCTGCGCCGTTCGTCGCCGGTTTGCTTCTACAATCATCGATGTCCCGGGAACCGAGAATCTAGAGTTCTTGTGTGTAGCTGTAACACAAGGGAACCGCAAGCTATACGTTGTGACTGTATACATCACATCGTCTTCACCTTCATCAGTTTACGATGCGGTTTATAATGCGTTTGAAACCTTGCTTGGTCTTCTACATCCATCAGACGATATTTTAATTCTGGCCGACTTTAATTTACCGCAAATACAGTGGCTACGCTCTGATGATAATGAGGTTTGTATGACGCTTCGTATTCCTCCTGTGCCCGACACAAAATACAATTTGTGGACAACATGCTTGCTACAGGACTTTTCCAAGTGTGTCCGATTTCGAATGCTCATGGAAGATTTTTGGATCTGATTTTTTCATCTGATGCCAGTCTTACGACGATTGATAGATGTCACAGCCCTTCGCTGCCTGACTTGAATATTCATCCTGCGCTTCACGCAACATTCAACTCTCAGACAGAATTTACGAACTCGAAATGTATAGATAGTAATTATTTTAATTTCGCCAAAACTGATTTTGAAACTTTAAATCTTGACAAATCCAATTGCGATTGGTTGTCTGTGTTGAATGAATCTGATGTTGACAAAGCCACTTCTAATTTTTACACGATTTTAAATGGCTGCTTTATGCGTTGTGTCCCTGTAGTTTGTTCGAAACCTGCCAGGAGGTTTCCCTGGTTTGACGATGATTTAATTAATTTGAAAAATCGAAAAACGAAAGCTTGGAAAACTTACTCGCTCTGAAGGAGTGATACGGACTACATAATTTACATAAACCTATGTAATTGTTTTATAAGTCAGTCTCGAGCTGCATATAACCAATACCTTTTTACTGTTAAAAAATCTTTTAAAGATAAACCGAAACAATTCTGGAATTTTGTCAACTCTAAGAAAACTCTGATGGTTATCCTTCCAGTATGTCTCTTAATGATGTTGTCAGTGATGATCCTACTACAATTAGTAACTTATTTTCTGACCATTTCCGTACTGCCTTTAATTGCAGTACGCCACTAACATCCGTTGGTAACTTTCAATACATATCTGAGTTTCCTTCTTCGTCAATGGTTCCAAAAGATCTTTTTATTGACGACTCCACTATTTTGAAATACATAGATAAACTTGCAATTTATTTCTCCAGTGGACCTGATGGTGTTCCTTCGTCTGTGATTAAAAAGTGTAGTTTATCCCTTTTACCTATCCTTGGGTACCTTTTTAATTCATCGCTTCGTAGTGGAGCTTTTCCTATGTCATGGAAATGCTCAACTATAATGCCCTTGCTTAAGTCTGGTAAAAGAGATGATGTAAGTAATTATAGGCCTATAGCGAATCTTCCGTGTGTTGCTAAGCTATTTGAATCCATTGTGTGTGATGTAATGTATTTCCATTCCAAGTCGATTATCGGATCATTCCAGCATGGCTTTGTCAAAGGCAGATCCACTGTAACTAATCTTATGGAATTCTCGAACTTCTGTCTTTCTGCTATCGAAAATCGGCAGCAGGTCGGTTGCATATACACTGACTTTAGTAAGGCCTTTGACAAAATTGACCATAATATTCTTGTGCATAAGCTCGGCCTGCTTGGTTTTCCTGATATTTTTGTCCTTTGGATAAAGTCGTATCTTAGTGATCGCATTCAGAAAGTACACTTTCGTGGAGCCTTATCTTCTGAAATATTTAATACCTCAGGCGTTCCGCAAGGTAGCCATCTGGGTCCACTTCTATTCCTTCTCTTTATTAATGACGTGAGTTCGTTTATCTCTAACTCGAACATTCTTCTCTATGCCGATGATGCGAAAATCTTTAAGATTATCTCCAGCAGCAATGATTGTCTATTATTGCAAAGTGACTGGTGCTTACTTAACAATTTACATCGCAACATTAATAAGTGCACTGCTGTTTCGTATTCTAAGAAGAGAATATCAATGAATTTTGACTATGTTGTAAATGGATGCTTGTTACTTCGTTCGGACAAAGTACGTGATTTGGGCTTACTATTCAACTGTAATTTTACCTTTGATGATCACGTGAATCACATTGCTGGTAAAGCGAACGCTATACTCGGTTTTGTTAGGAGACAATCGAAAGAATTCAATGATTTCTTTACAACGAAAATGTTGTATTGTGCATTCGTCCGATCTATCTTAGAATATGCTAGTCCTATCTGGTCACCATTTTATTCCATTCACATAGATAGGATGGAAGCAGTTCAGCGTCGTTTCTTAAGGTTTGTTCTTCAGGGCCTTCCCTGGTCCGATCCACTCAGGTTACCGCCATATGTTGATCGTTTGAATCTGCTGTCTATGGATTCCCTTCAGAAAAGGCGGATATATGCCAGAGTTGTTTTTTTGTTTTAAAGTAATTACAGGTATAATTGACTCTGACAAATTGTTGTCTATGATTAATTTCAATGTTCCATATCGCCCTTTGCGAAATTATGAGCTTTGTAGAATTCCGCAGCATCGCACAAACTACGGGTTTTATGAACCGGTTTCATGCATGTTAAGAGATTTCAATAACTACTTCTCGCAATTGGATTTCCACATGAGTGTTCCGCAAGTAAAAGATCAGCTTTCTTGAGATTAATTACGTTTGATTATTTAAAAATTTTCAATATTTGTGTATCTGATTCTTTTTTATTGTTTCTGTACATATGTCAATATAGTAATCAATTTTTGATGAAATAAATTATTATTATTATTATTAGTTCTCCGACTGAACTTTACCTCTCCTTTAGTACTTCTACAATGGCGCTACAGCCCAAATCGGACCTTGGCCTCCTGACATTCAGGTGCCTTAACATTTTTCATTACTTATTGTGGAAGGGTTGTTAGCCCATCGCACAACCCTCTTTCTACGAATTTTTCATTTTCGTATTTCGAGGTGACCAAGGTATATTCAAACAGGCAATGTGCTGGAATTATGTATTGCGCCGAGCGGGATTTGTACTCACGACCTTCGCATTATAAGACCAACACGCTACTCACTAGGCTACACCCTAGCTTTAGTACACCTTTGGGTGTTTTTCTGACCTTCATCCATTGTACGTGCATACAGAATCTATTTGAAAGGAAAGTTGTCCTGATTCCACACTGTTTGGCTTTATTAAATGTAAGAAAATAAATTTGATTGATTATAATGAATAGCTGCCACCAATGCTTATCTTTGTGGTTCTCTGCGACCACGGATTAATTTTGTGACGACATTCTGCGCCCCCTTCATTTGCATGAAAGTCTCAATCTCTATCGAATTCCTAGTTTGGAAAATCATAATAGTGAGTGCACGATCTATCCAAATCTCTGGCGGTTTTTGGTTGGCGGCATTCGGTTGATACACAATTTCAAGGCGAATATCAAGGAACAAGTTCCTGAAATCTTTGCCCGGTCATTGGACATAACCGATAAACCACTGCGTGTACTCTGAAGGACCCGCAATCATGGCAGAGCCGATTTGCCCTTCTCATGTCGCATCAGTTTTTCACGCACACCTTCATTCACGTGCTTCCCATCTGTCTAATAGCCTTGATGTTCAGTTCACTGCTTTTCTAATTTTGGTTCCGATTTCAGTCCACTCAGCTCCCTACTTTTGCCCAAGCCTTACTGGGTAGGTATTTGGATCACCTTAGTTAACTCCTTTCTTTCACTCAACAGTGTATCCCCGGATTCTTCTGTTACAACGTATCGACACAACTTCTAACCACCGCTTCTTACTCACATTTTTTACACAATTTTCAGCTTTTTTTTGCAGTTTTTGGACACACACCTTTCAACCCAACTCACATCCCGACTCGCAAGCGCGAAGTAATGCAACGTATCCACCTACCATCGGCCTCACACACACAATCATAAGCTTGCCCAAGTCTAAAGGGCACTGTACACTCCATTTACACCACATATGTCATAATTCGGTGTCTAAGCCCGTTGTACTTGATATCCTGTAGTGAAGCTACGAAAGTTTAGGTGCTCACACGATTGAATGCATGAGCAGGAACCGGCCAACTACTTCGTGACAGGGGGAGAGGATGGTGAGATAGCTAACAAACAAGAAAATACATAGAAATTCCATACGTATCACTCTAAAATTTGTAAAATCTTTGGGGGAATGCGCAATCTCGGGGAGGGGGCAAGCAGCCCTCTAAAACTTGGATGTTCATATCACCGGAGATGATAATAATATTACCTCTTGGAACACCCTCGAAGGTGGTACTTTTTCCTGACCTTCAGGTTCGTTAACATCTTTGATTATTTATTCTGGAAGGATTGTTAGACCTTCGTAGAACCCTCTATCTTCGAATTTTTCATTTTCGTAGATTGAGGTGACCAAGGTATACTCAAGCAGCCAGCGTGCCGGAATTATACGTCGACCGGAATTTGAACTCAAGACCTTCGCAATGTAGACCAACACGCTACCCACTAGCCTGTCGCCAGGTTTTGCGGCATTAATTGATGCATAGCACTGCAGAATTTTGACGTTTTTGACCTTGGTTCTGAGCTTGATGATAATAATCCTTTCCGAGATTAGAGTGCAGCAAATGAGACAGTTTTTTGTTCTCGGTATAAGGATGATATAAGACGACCGCCACGCCATTTGTGGCTTCATACTCACGACCAACGTACAGAATGTTGTTCCGCTTGGGGTCTGTTTTTCATTTGATCCTGTTCATCTGACCTCTCTCAAGCCCAAGATTTGGATATTATAGTGCTCCATATTAGGATCGATCACTTATTGACGGTGTGTAGACCGAGTGACTCCAACCCTTCTAACGTCATTCAATGTTGGAACGTACCAGAACCCAATCATAGTCCGTTTTCGAATGTCAAAAGTCATTACCGTAGAATCCGTCCGTATATATGGCGTCGTATTCAAGGCGCTGTATTTGTTTCTCGTATCAGTTAGATTTTATCCTTTCAGCTGAAATGCCAATGACACATAATACTTAATCTGATAACTCCAAATATTACTAATATGTCATATACCAGAAGTTGTAATTAAATGACTGTGACATATTCCAAGAAAATGTTCCACAAAATTCTGGAAATAATATATATTGTAAGGGAGGTGGAAGAGAGGGAAATACATTTAAATAATTTTGCCTTCTTTACTACTATCAAACCAGAGCACATTATTACTTTATTATTCTAATAATAAAGTATTGTGATCGACACGAGAAAAAAAAAATTTGCTACCCTGAAATTGTTTTTTTCTTGTGTCGATCACAATACTTTATTATTAGAATAATAAGAATAATCCACCCAAAACCGAACATTCTACCTTTAACGGTCTCGAAAATATGATTTTTTTTTTTGCATTTTTGGGCTAATTTAGTCATGAAACGCCAAAAAAAAAAAATTTCAGGTTAGCAAATTTTTTTTTTTCCTGTGTCGATCACAAAACTTTATTATTAGAATAATAAAGTAAATGCAAAAAAAAAACATAACAGGGCTACGATTGCGCGTAAAGCGCAATCTTACGATACTCTAGATGAAATACATAGAATTTTTTGTGATCCCTAGAAATTTTGTATGGGGAGTGTTAGAAAGGATTATAGCATTGAACTAATTTTTTCCCCATCATGCTAAAGTAGCTATAAAAATGTTTTATACAAAATGCTTACTAAAAAAATTGAATGGGAACTGAGAAAATTAGTGAGTCAGATTTAATAAAAATTTGCAGCTTGTATGGGAGGTGGTAGAAACAGTGGGGGGATTTTAGTAATTTTTTCAGACGTAACTAGCAATATTACAAAATTGACATCCCTTAAATTTCAGACTAGTGCGATTCATACTTTTCAAGAAAATCGATTTTTTGTGAAGTTGTAAGACTGTGTCATATTGTATGGGAGGGGGTAAAAGCAGTGAAGGCAATCAAATAGTTTTTTCTGATCTTAGAGATAATACTAATTAGGTATTCATTATAAAATATGAGCTTGATAAATGTTATATGTTCTGAGAAAATCGGCTTAGAGCATTTCATGAAAAAGTGTATTTTGTATGGGAGGGGGTGGAAGGAGAGGGAGGAGGCAAATAATTTTTCTACCGTAGATTGAAATCATTATGAGCTCGCTAAATTTTATACGCACTGAGTAAATTGGCTTAGAGTAATTCATGACAAGTACAGTTTGTATGGGAGGTGGTAGAAGGAGGGGGAGGACACGCATAATTTTTATACGATAGATTGATATTATCATAAACGTAATATATTCCAAATTTCAGGCCAGTAGCTTTTATACTTTTCGAGCAAATCCGTTTATTGTCAAATTGCGCATTTGTGTCATTTTGTATGGGAGGGGGTAGAAGGGGTAGAGCGATTTGGCCCGTTAACGAACTTGACCTTACTTTTTTGTCAAAAACGATGTGTACGAAATTTGAGCTTTCTAGCTCAACGCGTTTTCAAGCTAGAGAGCGAACGGACGGACGGACGGACGGACGGACATCCGGTTTTGAGATTTTTGAGTGATAATATTAATTTCTGTATTCATCATTTTTTTCTCCGAGCCTTATTTCTTGGCGTTACAAACCTTAGAGCAAACTTATAATACTCTCAGATTCCATCTAGAGTATAAACATAACAGAATTATTATTGGGCGTTAAGCCCAATCATATGATACTCTAGATGAAATGGGAATGACTTTAATATACAGGAAAATATGTCATCTCAAATTCTTTCGAATAGTGAATAGAGAATTATGCATGGGAGGTGGTAGAAGTAGAAAGGGAGGTTTATATTTTTCGCATATGACATCGAACATGGCATGCAAATTGTTTTCTGCTGAATTTAGTTTTTAGTTTTCATTATTTTTAAAGAAATTAGTCATAGTTTTCATGAAATTACGGCATTTGTATGGGAGGTGGCAGAGGAAGTGGAGCACTTAAGGTTATTTTGAAACTGCTTATCACCATCCTTATCACCATGATTTGATTCAATTTCAAAGTCGATAGCTCTCATATGTATACTTGAAGGAGAAATGCTTTTCTTGAATTTATAATACAGATATTTCTATGGGAGGTGGTAGAAGGAGTGAAGCGAAGCTGATAATTTTTTCTAGCAGTTTTTTCAATTATTAAGAAACAAATTCTGGCAAAATTTGAAGTTTGTACTTTTTCTAGTTTGAATGGAAATCGAAAAGATGCATTTAACAAAAATTATGCATTTGTATGGGAGGGGGTAGAAGGAGTGTACGGATCAAAATAATTTTTTTTGTACTAGTGATATTTCTTTTTGTATACTTTATACAAAATATGAAGTTGCTAGATTTAACAGTTTCGAAGAAAAATAATTTAATTTAAATTTCAAAATTTCGTGAAATTTGTATGGGACGGGGTAGAAGGAGTGAGGTGAAGTTGATAATTATTTTAAAACAAATTGCGATTATAGTAGAATTAATTGTGATAAAATTTGGTCTTTTCAACTTTACTAGTTTCAATGAAAATCGAAAATATGTATTTTGCAAAATTGTCCATTTGTATGGGAGGTGGTAGAAGGAGTAAGGAGATCGGGTCAATATTTCGTGGGTTTAATGACATCTATATCATATTATTTTGACGAGGGAGCACCAATATTTGTTGTCACTCAAAAACCTCGATTCCGAGTTGCCGTCTGTCCGTCTGTTTGTCTGTCCGTCTATCTGTATGTCTGTCCGTCAGTATGACTGTCAACAACATAGCTCTCGAGCGCTTTGAAATTTGTTGTGTGTCATTTTTAGCAAAAAAGTAACTTTTAGCTCGTGAACGGACTACATCCCTCCACTCCTTCTAACCCCTTCCATATAAATTTCATTACATAACAAAATAAACTGCCAACAAGTCGGGCGAAACTTTATTATTCTTGGGACAAGTTGCGGATGAGTCAATATGCAGGTTAGAGTGGTTAGGGAAGGCTAAGTGAAAGGGGGTTCTTGGGCAGGACTGTTAACAATATTTCAATCGTTTCTGTAAGTTTGGTTTTTATGAGGGGAGGAGTAGGGGTAATAGTAAGGGTGGGTGGATGTTAATAGCTTTTTAATTAATTGCTTGAATCACGTCCAATATTCTCTGTATAGAATGTGTTTCATAGACGAAGTTGCATAGAATTTTCATAAAATTCGGTGTATTTTACATTCATGAAACCGAACATTTGTATGGGAGGGGGTAGAGGATATAGGGGAATCGTAAAATTTGATACGCAGTTTTTTTTCGCGTCATTTGTAAGGTGCTTGTATAGAATTTCAAGTTCGTAGCTTTTAGTTTGTTGGGTATTAGTTGATTTAATGAAATTGGTCGAAATCATAGTTTTGTATGGGAGGGGGTAGAAGCGCAAGCGCGATTTCAAAACTTTT
Organism: Chorisops tibialis; assembly: GCA_963669355.1. NCBI lineage: Eukaryota > Metazoa > Arthropoda > Insecta > Diptera > Stratiomyidae > Chorisops > Chorisops tibialis. The sequence goes on from OY770264.1 coordinate 139,955,686, forward strand.
AAAGCAACTTCATTTGAATTATTTTTATAAGTTTTTATGCCAAATTTGAAATTGATAGCTTTTAAGAGTTAGCTGATAACCGATTTCTTAAAAATGCTCGAAAAAATAATTTTGTATGCGAGGGGGTAGAGGAGGTAAGGGAATCGTAAAACTTGTGATGCAATTTTCTTTCGTTTTTATTGTAAGGTGCTCGTACGAAATTTCAAGTTCGTAGCTTTTAATTTGTTGGTTATTAGTTGATTTAATGAAATTAGTCGAAATCATACTTTTGTATGGGAGGGGGTAGAAGAGCAAGCGCGATTTTAAAAATTTTAACGCAATTTCATTTTAACTATTTTTGTTAGTTGTTACGCAAAATTTCAAATTGATAGCTTTTAATAGTTAGGTGATAATTGATTTCTTGAAAATGGTCGAAAAAATAATTTTGTATGGGAGGGGGTAGAAGTGTTAAAGGTTTTCGACCAGTTAATATTTCGTATATTTAGGGATTTTTTTTAAATGCATTTCGCAAATTTTCAAATTTCTACCTTAAAATTTCTCTCAAAAATTTTCAGTTTATGTGTTTTTTTCAATGCACATGAAACACCTTGTGCACGTTAGACCGGGGGGGTCGGCTTATAACAAATATGGAACAATTTATTATTATTTTTCTATGTGGATTAAATATAGGTATTCACATGCAAAATTTTAACTTTGTGTCTTTTACCAGAGCCCTAAAAAAATTACTCAAAATTTTCGATATTTTTGCTTATTACCTCTCTCCCCTTACACCTCCCAACTTTAAATTTTTACCAAAATTAAACATTATGTAGTTCTACAATCTGACAAATTTTTGATTTGATATCTGTACTATTTTTGGAGATATAAGGATTTGTAATTTTGAAAAGTGCGCCATTTTTGAAATGCTCCCCATTTCCCCCCACTTTTATTATTTCAACATGTTATATTTTTTTTGTATTTGCCTAGTATAGCTTAATATAAGTTTTAAGTTTCAATTACATAGCTTAAGAGATAGTTGAGATATTAATTTTTAAGTGTTTTTCTTTGCACCCCCCTGACCCTCCCCCTTAAAATAATTAGCCGCTTGCTGAGCTGGATCCGATGAAACTATATGCCGCCTTGACGGTCTCTAAATATGATTTTGTTACGATAAGTAATTTCGAAGATATAATCATTTGAAAAAAAAATTCGGCCGACAATTGGTTCTAGGCCCCCCCTTTTCGCACCCCAATGGATAAAAAAATTAAATAATTTTTAAAAGTTGTCCCATAAACCCCTCTATATTAATGTTGAGTTTTAGCTTCCTAGCTGTTGCCATGGTTGAGATATTTGAATTCGTATTTTTCGCGCTCCCCCCGCCTCTCCCTGAACCCGTATACCCCCGACAATGGGTATCCGCCTGAGATCTGCAACTATCTACAATCCCTCCAGAAATGAACTTTCTATCTTCAAGGGTTTGGGAGTTAATGTGCCCTGAGCGTACACGTCGGCGTACGGCGGACGGCGTACAGACAGACGGATTTTTTTTTTTTGCATTTTTAGGCTAATTTAGTCATGAAACGCGAAAAAAAAAAATTTCAGGGTAGCAAACTTTTTTTTTTTCTTGTGTCGATCACAATACTTTATTATTATAATAATAAAGCAATTTGAACAAATTAATTTTTCTTCAAAACTATTTAAGGTATTCAGTTGAATTTTGCGTCAAATTATACTGTTGTAAATTTCATAACCATCACAAGATAATGATCCAATCCCCTCACTCCCTCTACGCCTCCCACACAAATATACAATTTTCAAAAATGTATTTACTCGATTTTCATTGAAGCTAACGAAGCTAATTGAACAAATTTTTACCAGTGTTTATTTCATTATAATTGCAACCAGTTTAAAAAAAATCATAGACTACCTCCTTCTACTTCTTGCCATGCAAATTTCACGAAATTTTGAGTTTTAAATTAAATTATTTTTCTTCGAAACTGTCAAAGCTATCGACTTGAAGTTTTGTTGAAAGTTTAATAATAAAAATATCATTGACGACGAAACATTTTGTTTTGATCCATATACTACTTCTACCACATCCCATACAAATTCCCCAATTTCAGAAAAGCTATGTCCAATTTCTTTGAAAATAATAAAAACTACAAATTTGAAATTCAGTACGAAACATCTTGCATGCCACGTTCTGTGACACATACAAAAATTACAAACCTCCCCTGCTTCTATCACCTTCTATACAAAAGTCACAAGAATTTGACATGACATATTTTCCGGTACATTAAACTCTTTCCCATTCCAACTAGATTACCATATGATTGGGCTTTACGCCCAATCATAATTCTGTTATATTTTTTCAGATGTTTTTTTTGGTCGTCCAAATTAAATGCTTTGGCGACACGATTATTTAGGACCTAAAATTCACAGCCCTAGATATAAGCATGCACTTATATATTTTACAAATAAAGGAGAGTCTACTACCCTACGAATTGTGAAAATTTCATTAGAAACAGCTTAAAAATTTTTGTGTTAAATCTGGACAAAAATCTCCAAGACGTGTGTTTAGGCTTAGTTTGCCATTTGTAATGAAATAAAAAATATATTTTTCAATTATATTTATATATATATAAAGTATAGATAAGTTTCGTTTAGATAAGGCGGAAGTACCAAACAATGTCTTGTTTGCTATGCGTCTTAATTAATTTAGTCAATTTCACTGACGTCTTTGGAGATTTTGGCTTCAAAAGTATAAAGTTAGATCCGCATTCGCTTGTCACGTCAAGGTTTTTTACAAAAATTTCTATGGCGTTCAGCTGCCGCGTCAATTTTTTATTCTGTCGTAAACTGCGTAAGCTACTTGCGTTGACGTACACAGCAGTAACTCTGTAATGTCGACTGAAGTTTCCTTCATATTCCGAAATTCCAAAGCCGAATTATAAAGTGTTGTTGCCCGTCTCCATGCTGGTTTGTTTAAGGAAGCGTGTTCTGGATACTTGCTTGACAATATAAATTTGTCATTGTATGAATTCTTAGTCAGACGAGTAAAGCTTGTATATCATATAATCTTGTCGATACTTTCGTGTCCTTGCTTATGAGCCGTTGAAAAGTACACATACGGCGTACAGCGTACAGCCAGATGGATTTTTTTCATTCTTAGTCTAATTCATAGAAACGCAAAAACAAAAAAAAAAACATAACAGGGATACGACTGCGCGTAAAGCGCAATCTTACGATACTTTAGATGAAATAGAAATTTTTGTGATCCTAAGGTATTTTGTATGGGGAGTGGTAGAAGGGATAGCATTGAGCTAATTTTATTCCCATCATGCTAGAGTAGCTACAAAAATGTTTTGAACAAAATGTAAGCTCCAAGAATTGATTAGGTACTGAGAAAATTAGTGTGTTAGATTCAGTGAAATTGTGCAGTTTGTATGGGAGTTGTTAGAAAGAATGGGGGGATTTAAATGATTTTTTCAGAAATAATTTCGAATATTATAAAATTGATATCTCTTAAATTTCAGAATAGTGCCATTCATACTTTTCAAGGAAATCGATTTTTCGTGATGTTGGGAAATTCTGTCATATGGTATGGGGGGTAGAAGCAGTAAACCTAATCAGTTAATTTTATCTGATCTTAACGATAATACTAATTAAATATTTAGTACAAAATTTAAGATCGATATATGTTATACGTACTGAGAAAATCAGTTTAGAGCGTTTCACGAAAAAGTGCAGTTTGTATGGGAGGTGGTGGAAGGAGTGGGGGGATTCAAATAATTTTTCTACTGTATATCAGATTTATAATAAAAATAATATGTTCCAAATTTCAAATCATTAGCTTTTATGGTTTCCAAGAAAACTTGATTATTGTAAATCATTGAAAATTAGTCATTTTGTATGGGAGGGGGTAAAAGAGGAGGAGCGATTTGGCCCGTTCACGAAGTTACCTTAATTTTTCGTCAAAAACGACGTGTAAAAAATTTGAGCATTCTAGCTCAACGCGTTTTCGAGCTAGAGAGCGAACGGACAGACGGACATCCGGTTTGAGATTTTTGAGTGATAATATCAACTTCTGCATCATTCATTTTTTTCTCCGAGCCTTATTTCTTGGCGTTACAAACCTTAGAGCACACTTATAATACTCTCAGATTTCATCTAGAGTATAAAAAAACAAAATTCTTCAATGACACTGCAGCCCAAATCAGGTCTTGTCCTCCCGAACTTCAGGTTGCTGAACACAAATTTGTTATTGTGGAAAGGTTGTTAGCCTGTCGCACAAACTTCTGTCTACGAATTTTTTTATTTTCGTAGAATGAGATGATCCAGATATATCCACGCAAGTTTGCTGGAATTATCCGTCGGCTGGAATTATCCGTCGGCCGGGATTTGAACTCACAACTTTCTCTTTGTAAAGCTTCCCACTAGGCCACACCGTGTCGATCACAATACTTTATTATTAATAAAGTAAAATTACAAATATAATTCGAATTGTATTTAGGAAATACTCTACTACCACAGGAAATACTATACTAACACAAGTGAAGAAAAATTTTATGACTTTCAGCCAGGTATGCGGACTTAGAACACTTGCGAACATCCATATTTTTCGCAACTCAGGATAAAACTTATTTAATATAGAAGAGAGTTGTTTTATGGACGAGTCCAAAGTTATTACCAAGTTCGTTTTTTGGGTGCGGAGAGGGGTACTTTTGACTGTTGGGTGAGGACGATTGCAGAAACTTTGAATATCTGGATTGGGAATAAATAAATTGAGACTTGTGCGCATTATGCATAAGATGGTTAAGTTGCGAATAATATGTTATCTTAGCAATATCGTGATTAACGTGTTGAACCCAACTAATCCAAAAGGTTTAATTGCAATCGACTTACCACAGCACATGGTGGACGCAAAAATAAATCATAATTAGCTCTGACTAGTAGCTTAACTAAACTAAAAGAGAGATTAAAGATTGATGTCAGTTTGTCTTGGACTCTGTTGTGGTTAAATGTGTTAAATGCGTTTAAAAAGTTTATCCGAACAAGATAGGCTATTGTATGTACGGCGTCACGGCAAAAGGGAACAATTTAAATATCAAATATATATGACACTCTCTTTTCCCAGAGGTCGTCCGTATTATCGTCAAATTCTGCTCTAATAATTGAAAACTCACAGCTTTGACTAGGCTGAAGCCTTGGTTAAAAATACGATAGCAATTCAATTCTGCACTTTTCCTGACACGAAATTTTCTAATACTTTGGAAACAAAGCATTTATTAAGATACTGAGTAGACGGGAATAACTAAAACTGTAGAGATTGTTATTTTTTTAAATAGGCAATTCGAAAGCAGCTTTTCGGGCAAGCAGAAAAAGCGCATAGTAAAACATGAGTTTATAATATTGAAGTGCGCTAGGGGTCGCTAAATTTAAAGTAAAAAGAAAACTAGGTCGCTTTTTAATCTTAGTTCGGGAACACATCTCAAGCTGTCAACATGGTTTTATTGCTGGAAGGTCACCTTTAACTAACCTTATTAGGTTGTTGCAGATGAAATGACGACTTTCGCGATGAAGTGAAGTTAGCTGCGATTTTCATGTCTCAAACTGCCGTCAGGTGGCTGTGGTAGTAATGAATATTGGAATATAAATACTCGTACATTTGGTCATGGAATCATTTCAGTTCTGGACTTCACTGAGATCGGAGAGAAAAAACAAAAGTAAAAAAAACATGGAATCGAGTCAAAAACGGTTGCTTTTTCAAACTTGGCCACAACGCAAGGGAGGCAACTAAAAACATCAACAGGGCATTTGGAGCTGACACAGTAAGCGAACGAACCACACAGCGAAGGCTCGAAAAATTCTTATCAGGAGATATGACCCTTCAAAGTGAGCCATGTGGTCACCCAGGACCATCGATAGACAACGACGAGCTGAGTAAGCGCAGCAGTCTAACTTACGGCAAACTGTAAAGGACATTATAAAGAAACTGGGCGTATTCGACAGTTTCCCGGCACTTGCAACAGCTTAGAAAAGTCAAAACGCTTGATAAGTGGGTTCCGCATGAGCTTACTGAGCAAAACGACGCGAATAATAAGAATAACAGTCAAAAAATTAAATCAGTTGCAGTATGAGACTCTTCCTCATATACCATATTCACCAGACCTCTCGCCAACCGATTACCACTTTTTTAAACATTTGGATCATTTTTTGGCGGAGAAACAATTTAACAATGAAGCAGCCATCAAAAATACCTTAGAGGAATTTCTTTAGTCTAGAAAGTCGCCCATAATAAAGGCTATTCGATCAGTAAGCTCCACCTTATAAAGACGATCTATGATTGTGGTTTGGCTGATCAGATTTGAGCGTGTTTTGCCTACTTTCGCGGCGATCTGTGGTACTAGTTCTCACTATAATGTTGTCTTCAAGTTTTGTTGTAATTCTAGGTTTCCCAATCGTTTTCCAGGTCATATAGTCACCGATTCCTTTGTAGATACCAACGGCGTTCTGAATAGCGTCTGTGGAAATATGAGTTTCTTTGACAAGATTTCGGATCGATTTGCCCTTTTATGAAGAACAGAATTATGATTGGGTTGAAACCCCAATCATATGATACTCTAGATGTAATGGAAAAGAGTTTAAAGTACCGGAAAATATGTCATTTCAAATTTTTTCCAATTGTATATTGCGACTTCTGTATGGGAGATGGTTGAAGCAGAGGGAGGAGGTTTGTAATTTTTTTAAATATTACCGAAATTGTTTCGTGTTGAATTTAAAATTTTTAGTTTTAATAATTTTCAAAGAAATTGAACATAGTTTTCCTGAAATTGGAGCATTTGTATGGGAGGTGGTAGAGGAAGTGGAGGGTTTTTATAGGATTTTGAAGCTGCTTATCAATATCCCTATCACCATGCATTGTTTCAATTTCAAAGTCGATATCTCTCATATGTTCGAAGGGGATATGCTTTTCTTGAATATAGATATTTGTATGTGAGGGGTAGAAGGAGTGAAGCGATGTTGATATTTTTCTCACCAATTATTTCAATTATCAATGCACAAGTCCTGGAAAAACTTGAAGTTCGTGCTATTTATAGTTTTATGTACAACGCATTTAACAAAATTGTGCATTTGTATGGGAGGGGTAGAAGCAGTTCACGGATTAAAACAAAATTTTTTGACGTTGATGATATTTGCGGTATTATAATTCGTTCAAAATTTCAAGTCGATAGCTTCGACAATTTCGAAGTAAAATAATTTAACTGAAATTTCGAAATTTCGTGAAATAGAAGAAGTGATGCCAAGTTCATAGTTTTTTTTTAACTAATTGAAATTATAATAAAAATAATTCTGGCAAAAATTCGTCTTTTTAGCTTTGCTAGTTTGAATGAAAATCAAATGTGTTTTTCAAAATTGTGCATTTGTATGGGAGGTTGTAGAAGGAGTAATGAAATTAGATTAATATCTTAGGACATTAATGATATTTACATCAATTTACTTTTGCCTAATTTTCAAGTCGATAGCTTAAATAATTTCGGATAAAAATCAATTTCTTAAAATTTCGAAAATTCATGAAATTTGTATGGGAGTGGGTAGAAGTGGTGGGAGAATGTAGCCCATTCACGAGCTTAAGGTTACTTTTATGCTAAAAGTGACATTAAAACATTTCAGCACAATAGCTCAAAGCGTTTATAAGTTATGTTGTAGACGGACAGACGGACTGACAGACGGTCACTCGGAATCGAGGTTTTTGAGCTACAACAATCATTTCCGTACCCTTAGCGACTCTATGCAAGCAATATTTTTTAGCGTTCCAAACCAAGGCAAACACAATATATTCTCAGATTTCATCTAGAGTAGAAATAAACTGCCAACAAGTCGCGCGTAACTTCATTATTTATGGGACAAGCTGAAGATGCAGGGAAAGTTAATATGCAAGTTATATGGTTAAGGAAAACTAAGTGGACCCCCTTTCACAAGTGTAATCTCATTTTACAAATGGAATCTCCTTCAGGGCAGGGCTGCTGTCAATTTAACATTTAATTAGAAATATGATCTATAGCTGCAGTCCATATAATCAATATTTCGTTCGTTTATTTATGCAAGTTTGTGTTTTTTTGAGGGAAGGGGAGAGGCGTGATAGTAAGAATGGGTGGATGTTAATCATTTATTAATTCATTGCTTGAATCACGTAATATATTCTCTGGATAGAATGTGTTTCATAGACGAAGTTGTACAGAATTTTCATAAGATTCTGTGTATTTTACATTCACGAAACTAAATATTTGTATGGGAGGGGGTAGAGGAGGTAGGGGAATCGTAGAATTTGTGACTCAATTTTATTTCCTTTCTCTTGTAGTGTATTCGTACAAAATTTCAAGTTCGTAACTTTAAATTTGTTGGTTAGTAGTTGGTTGCCCAAGAACCCCCTTTCACTTAGCCTTCCCTAACCACTCTGACATGCATATTGACTTTCCACGCATCCGCAACTTGTCCCAAGAATAATAAAGTTTCGCCCGACTTGTTGGCAGTTTATTTAATCTGTCATAGATAACGGCAATATATTCGAAAAGTACGCCTTTCATCGGAATTCAAACAGGAAAATATAATGCAGAGGTTATTTGTGTAATTAAAAAAAATTAGAAATATCAGTAATTAGAAAAATAAACAAAATTTTGTAGATAACAGAAATTTGTTAGTAATTTTTGTAGGAAATTAGTAAATTGCGATGACCACGGTTCAAGGCTTTACGACTTAATAATGAACAATTTCGGAAATTTTACTACTCGTTAGTTATTTTATTTCTAATAGTCGATGCCTTTATTAAAATTCAGTTAGACTAACAGAATTTCTGAAACAATATATGTATGTATAAAGGTTCTTTTTCTTTTTCTTTTTTACAGATCAAATAGGGCCTTCCTCTCCTGACCGTTAAGTTTCTTAATATTTATTCTTATTGATAAACACTCTGCCTGTGAATATTTTTATTTTCACAGATTATTCACATAAGCAGTATGTTGTAATCAGGCGTCGCACGGGATTTGAACTCACGACCTTCGTAAAGTGAACCCACTAGCCTCAATCCAGGCTAAACTTCAGGAGATTGCGATTAGAATTTTTTACCTTTATTGCCTGAAAGATAATGGAAACGTGTGTTGTCTGTTTGATTGAATCCGCAAAAATGTATAGCTAAGCTTTTAGATTTAAATTAGACCGAAAGTTGGACATACATACACGAGCGTGTCAGATTTCCATATTTATGGGCTTCCATTGTTGAAATGACAAAAATCATAATATCTGACGTTGAGAGAGGGAGGTACTTGAAAGCATCGCAAAATTCAATATCACAGAAAAATTATACAAGATTCTGTGATTTTAGGCTAATTACGCGGTTATGCCCGGAATAAAATTAAATATGCAATATACCCTCTGTCTATCATGTGATCCATTTACGACTACAGCACTGATCTCACCCTCATAAGAATACGTTGAGTGAAGTAGAAAACCAGAATTTTCTACTTGTGGGATCCAAAGAGCAGCGAGAATTAAAAATAAAAACATAACAGGGCTACGATTGCGCGTAAAGCGCAATCTTACGATACTCTAGATGAAATAGAATTTTTTGTGATCCCAAGAAATTTTGTATGAGGAGTGTTAGAAGGGATGATAGCATTGAACTAATTTTTTCGACATCATGCTAAAGTAGCTATGAAAATGTTTTATACAAAATGCTTACTCCAAAAACTGAATGGGAACTGAGAAAATTAGTGAGTTTGATTTAGTGAAAATGTGCAGTTTGTATGGGAGGTGGTAGAAAGAGTTGGGGGATTTTATCGATTTTTTCAGAAATAACTAGAAATATTATAAAATTGACATCCCTCAAATTTCAGACTAGTGCCATTCATACTTTTGAAGAAAATCGATTTTTTGTGAAGTTGTGAAACTGTGTCATATTGTATGGGAGGGGGTAGAAGTAGTGAAGCAAATCAAATATTTTTTTTCTTATCTTAGTAATAATATTAATTAAATATTTATTACAAAATATGAACTCAACAAATGTTATATGTTCTGAGAAAATCGGCTTAGAGCATTTCAGGAAAAAGTGTAGTTTGTATGGGAGGGGGTGGAAGGAAAGGGAGGAAGCAAATAATTTTTGTACTGTAGATTTAAATCATTAAAGAAGTAACATATACCAAAATTGAGACCAATAGCTTTTATACTTTTTGAGTAAATCCATTTATTGTGAAATTGCGAAATTTTGTCATTTTGTATGGGAGGGGGTAAAAGGGGTGAAGCTAATCATCTCATTTTTTTTTACCTTACTAACAATTTTAAATAAATATTTGGTGCACAATTTCAGCCCGCTGAATTTTATAAGCACTGAGGAAATTGGCTTAGAGTAATTCGGACGGACATCCGGTTTTGAGATTTTTGAGTGATAATATTAACTTCTGTATCATTCATTTTTTTCTCCGAGCCTTATTTCTTGGCGTTACAAACCTTAGAGCGAACTTATAATACTCTCAGATTTCATCTAGAGTATAAACACACATGGAGTGTTTATTCGCCTTCAAGGTACTTTATTTTCCTCTAAGCTAGTTTTTTAGTATGTTGGTCTACAATGCGATCGTAAGTTCAAATCCTGGTCAACGTAATCGATAATTCAAGAACACTACCTGCTTGGATATAGCTTGGCTACCTCAATCTACGAAAATCAAAATAATCTTAGGTAGAGAGTTGTGCGAAGGGCTTGCAACCCTTTCACAATAAGTTATGAACAAATGCTAAGGAACCTTATCTTTGCTGCTATTTTTGTTTTTTGTTGTCTGTTTCTTATTTTAGGTGAAATTTTAATTTTAAATAGTTAAATTTTCCACGTACTGTCCTAGGTTTTTTTTTTTCCTTGGTATAATTTAATTTTTTGTTTTTAATCGTTTTACTTTGGTGCTTGGTATTTTTTCCAGCTAGTCATTATTTAGTTATCGTTCTTGTTACTTTTTGTTAATCCGTTTCTTTTCATTCATTTATCATACAAAAGGTGGCGCAGGCTTACATGTTAGCATGTAATAAACACCTGACACCAATATATGAAGATATCCAAAATATGCCAGTGGGGAATGCGTGGATGAAAACACGAGACGGCATCAAATACTCCGCGGAAGAGGTATTAGGATATCAAGCACGGCGAAAAAGTAATGATTGGTTCGACCAAGAATGTCGCGACGCAATAGATAGAAAGAACGAAGCTTACAAAATTTTTACTGAACGACCAACACGAGCCAAAAAAGAAAGATATGACGAGCTTAGGCGATATGCGAAAAAGACCTGCAGACGAAAACAAAGGAAGTACCATAATGACAAAATACAAAAAATGGACGACGACATGAGAAAAAATAAAACGCGGGACGCATACGCAATAGTAAAAAACTTAAAAAAGGGATATAAGCCAAAAACCAGTCTCTGCAAAGACGTGGATGGCAACATCATCAGCGACGCACAAGAAATCAAAAGGAGATGGGCTTCCTACTTTGAACATCTTTTGAATCCCATCCCAGTAGCACCGATAACGACAGACAACATTTCAATTCAAGCCTCAACTGACAAAGATGAACCATCATCGATACCACCCACGCTTGCTGAAATTAAAGCAGCCCTATGTGACCAAAAACGAAACAAAGCGCCGGGAATTGACGAGATACCAGTTGAACTTCTGAAAAACGGTGGAAACTGTGTCGCTGAAATACTGCACAACATGATATGCAAAATTTGGACAGAGGAAATCATACCCGACGACTGGCGAAAAAGCATTATATGTCCAATTTACAAGAAAGGAGACAAACTCTGCTGTGAGAACTACAGAGGTATATCATTGTTGTGTACGTCCTATAAAATACTGACAAAAATTATTGAACGTCGTCTTAAGCCCTATACTAATCAAATAATTGGCGAATACCAAGGCGGATTCAGAACCGGACGATCTACAACAGACCAGATATTCTCAGTGAAACAGGTGCTTGAGAAATGCTGGGAATATAACACAGACGTGCACCAATTCGTAGATTTTAAACAAGCATACGACAGTATCAACAGGAGCGTACTGTACCAAATCATGCTTGACTTTGGAATTCCTCCAAAACTAGTCCGACTAACAAAACTCACAATGACGAACACTGAATCCCAAGTGAGAATACAAACCGATTCCACAACCAGCTTTCGAACGGAATGTGGTTTAAAGCAGGGAGATGGTCTAGCCCCTATGCTTTTCAACTTGGCACTAGAGTATGTCGTCCGAAAAATCCCAGTCGACACCAACGGGACACTACTATTCCAGTCCACCCAACTAGTAGCATACGCTGACGACATTAACATTCTAGCAAGATCCTTCCCTAGTGCTAAGGAGGTATTTGTCAATCTTGACTCCACCGCAAAAGAAGTCGGGTTGCGCATTAATGAAAGCAAAACAAAAGTAATGACGCAAACAAGAAGGAGAACGCCAATCAGACAAAACATAACAATTGCGAAATCTAATTTGGAGAGTGTGGACAACTTCATATATTTTGGGGCTAATCTAGCAAAGGACGGTAATGAAACAGACGAAATCAAACGACGGATAATACTTGCAAATAAGACGTATTATTCGGTACTTCCAATAATGAAATCCAAGAAAGTGCACAGGAACAATAAGCTGCGGATTTATAAAACTATTATACGACCTGTGCTCTGTTATGGCAGCGAGACGTGGACATTAACGCGAACTCCGAAAAAGCAGTTAACACATTCAAAAGAAAGGTACAAGAAAGATACAACCATGAGTTGTATCAACTCTACGACGAGCCAGAAGCTTCAACGTTCATCAAGCTACGTAAACTGCAGTTGGCTGGCCATGTAGAGCGAATGGAAGACAGAAGAATACCCAAACGTGCTCTTAAAGGCAAAACGATTGGTAACCGGCCAGTAGGTAAACCACGCAAGCGATGGGAAGACTCGGTTGATGAAGACAGCAAAGCCATTTTAAAAATTAGCAGCTTGAGGACGCGGTCTTTGGATCGAGATGATTGGAGGCGACGACTTCAGGAGGCCAGGGCCCGATTTGGGCTGTCGCGCCATTGATGATGATGATGATCATACAAAAGAAGGAAAGAAAATAGGCATCAATCCTTAAATCTATTTCACCATGGTTAACTAAAGATCAGGGTCTGGGGTCTACACTCTGCCTATTTGTCGCTGTATATTCATACCCAAACTGCAAGATCGGATATTGCAGCACTTAGCAAATGTAAGATGTAACCGGGAAGTGAACAGTTTTATTCTGTTCCCGGATATCACCTTGTTCCAGCTTTTTTTCGCCAGCGGGGTGTCGCACTCTACATCCGCGATGATGTATCTTTCCAATTAGTTTTCCATTGAGGAAATTGCTCTAATCCAGAGTTTAAATACAAAATTACTGATCCAAAGACATATCATGTACTTTTGTTATGTGTATAGAAGCCCAGCAATGAGAGCTACGAACACTTTATCAGAACTGGATGGGTTATCTAAATCTATCCAGTCTATATATACTGCAAACCCTGACACTGAAATCGTTATTGCGGGTGATTTCAATGTTCATAACATTTCCTGGCTTAAACATTAATCCACTACGGACCAGCAGGGACGTGAAACTGAGCATTTTGCCTCTTTAAACGGATTAATACAACTGGTGGATGAGCCTACTCGTTTACCAGATATCGCAGGACATTTTCCTAATATTCTTGACCTATTTCTCTCCAACCAACCTGAGAAATATTCTGTCTCTATCATATCCTCATCGCCAATTTGAAATACTTATCATTTCTTGATTTGTGCTCAATTCTCAGTTACAGCAACTACACCGCTGACATTCAAGGCACCTCGAAGAAACATTAGCATTTCAAAAGATTCCCCCATTACTCTTAAGAAGTGCGCTTCTTCTTTAGCTTCAATCTTTTCTATTTTTCTTACTTTTCTGGATACTTTGCTAAGTTGCGAATGATCAGCCAATTCTCAAGAAAGGAAGCAAAGCGAACCCCGCCAACTAACGCCCAATAGCTATTATTTTAGTGCTCTCGAAAGTAATAGAAACTGCTGTCAATCGTAAAATCGTCAAGTATCTGGAGGGTAAACAGCTCATCCATGATCGTTAGTATGGATTCCGTTCTGGACGGTCGACTGGGGATTTTTTAGTCTACTTGATAGAGCGTTGGAACTCATGCTTACATAAATATGGCGAAAGTCAAGTTCTCGCACTTGACATTGCAAAAGCTTTTGACAGAGTTTGGCATGAATGTCTCTTGGTTAGGCTTAGGGCCAGAGGCGTTAATGATACCCTTGTTCAATGGATTGAGAGTTATCTCTCTGAAAGCACTATACGAGTAGTAATAGATGGCGTTACTTCTTCCTCCTGCCCAATTGATTTCAGCGTCCCTCAAGGTTCTGTTTTATCTTCAATTCTTTTCTTAATTTTTCATAAACGATCGGCTGTCGTCTCCTCTCAATCCAATCCACAGTTTTGAAGATGACAGTACTTTAGACAGCACCTATGAATTGAACTCTGCTGCGGAATCAAACAATCATTCTATTGCTTCCAATCGCAAGGATTTATTTAGTTCGATGAATTCGGGTCTGAACTTAATATTGGAATGGGGCACGAAAAATAGAGTAGAGTTCAACGCATCTAAAACACAGGCCTGTCGTCTATCCCTCAAACGGGATGTTTCAGTGTTGTCTCACAATGTAGCCTTTGCTGAAGCATAGCTTAGCACTTCGGAGAATTTCACATTGTTAGGCGTTAAAATTACCTGAATTGGGGCCAGCATGCCTTTGATATTGCTCTTGACGTCTCTAATGTCTAGGTGTTTTCCAACCATTTTATAAGGCTTACATTAAGACCACGTTTAGAGTACAACTCGCATTTTTGAGCTGGGGCACCCAAAATACACCTCGCGTTGCTCGATCGTATTCAAAAACATGCGTTCCGACTGATTGAAGACGAAACCATCACGTCTTCTATAGATTTTCTCAAGCATCGCTAGTTTGTTTACCACCAAGTACAACTTGCGTGATTCAAGAACAATGTCCACTGTCATTTTCTTCTCTCTTCCACTTCCTACACCGACATAACTGTGTAACATTGCGTTAAAGGGTGACCGCCTAAATTATACTCGGTGCAGTAAAAAAAAAGATTAACTTACGCATATATATACACTAACGTCGGAAAGTTTAAATACACCTATTTTTTTCTTGTTTTCGTAATTTTATTAATTAAAAAAACTTTTCCTATAATTCATATCAGTATATTTTGTATTAGTTCTCGTTTATAATTTTTAAAAAAATTAAAAAGGAACCGTTTCTTTTTCCTAAACATTCTTTTCATAAGAAAACGCCATTTCGACGTAGCACCATTTCGCACAAACGAGGTATTCTGTTAATTCATTTATCAAGAAGATCTGGTTGAATTTACCACACGTGTTTTTTTTTAAATCGGACCCTACGCTCGAGTTAGTCCCACAGCCACTCAATAGACTGAGGAGGCGAAATCATATAATTAAGGAGCCGCCTCTTTTAGATTCCCTCCAAAAATCCTCTACACAATTTTAAGGTGTTTTGGGTCATGGTATTCTTGAAATACGAAACTATACTTCTTTTTTAGTATTCCGCCTTTCTTAACAAAATCTCCCACACAATTATTCCTGAAGCATCCGCAGACCATTACCGAACCACCTCCATGCTTGGTAGTTGGTGTAATATATTCCTCCAGAACCCTCTGTCCTACTCACAGTCGGACAAAAACACGTCGATAGCTGCTAAAACCTTCAAATTTCGACTCGGACCATAAAACTCTTTTCCCACTTCATTTACTTTTGCGGCGATCTGTGGTACTGGTTCTCACTATATTGATGTTTTGTTGTAACTCATGGTCCTCCAATCCTTTACGAGTCTTATAGTAAACGGTTGGTTTGTAAATCCCGATGGCATTCTGGACAGCGCCTGTGGAAGCATGAGATTCTTTGACAATATTTCGGATCGACTTGCACTTTTATAAAGAAAAATGATGATGCTACGAGTAGAAGTAGGAATTTCCTTTTTCATCCCATATTTTACTGCAAATGTAATAAAACTGTAAATTTCTCCAAATAGTTGTAAAAGTTATTAACAAAATATTTTTTCGTATTCAGGATATTTCATTCTCTCATCCTCAAATGAAGAAAACCATCCCAGGTAAAGCTAAGTAATAATCAAATGCTATTAAATAATATGGTAACACGGGATTTATATCGAATACAAGGTAAAATGCATCATTAAAATCTCAAAAACACATCTAAGCATTCTATCGGAATGCATGTACTGGCAATTGTATCAAAACTCCAAATAGAAAGAAAACTAATTAAACAGCAACACAAAAGACAAAATGCTTTTAATTCCGGATTAGTAGCTTGGTTTGGTATTGAAAAATACGTAATCACTTAGTTCTGGAAAATTAATGGACTGAAGGTCAAAATATTAAGTTGACAGTTCTTAATATGTCATAGATAATGACAATAAATTCGAAAAGTACGCCTTTCATCGGAATTCAAACATGAAAATATAATGCAGAGGTTATCTGTGTAATTAAAAAATTAAGAAAATCACTAAGTGGAAAAATAAACAAAATTTTGTAGATAAGAGGAGTTTGTTAGAAATTTTTGTAGTTAATTAGTAAATTGCGATTACTATGGTTCAAGGTCTTGTGAATTACCAATGAATTTCGGAAATTTTACTACTCGTTCGATTTTTTATTTCTATTAGTCAGTTTGTTAAAATTCAGTTAGACTAACAGACGTTTTGAAACATTATATGTATGTATAAAGATTCTTCTGCAATATTATTGAAAAATTCATATAGTACAGGAGGTCTTTTTTTCTGACCACTAAGTTTCTTAATATTTATTTCTTATTGTTAAAGGTTCGCTAGCTCTTCGCACAACACTCTGCTTGTGAATATTTTTATTTCCACACTTGGATTGAGGAGGAGAGAGGTTTGGATTTCGATATTGGGGTCCGGTTCTGTAGTGATGCGTGAAATCGGGCAATGTTGTAATAAGTGTCGCACCGTCAATGGTCTATTGCAACTCGAGCATATCTTTCTGGGATGCCCGTAGTAATGCTCGCAGCTGAACAGTGTACGTCCAAGTCGTGTTCGTACTGTCCGAAACAGTCGTGTCGTGAGTACGAGGGGTTGTATTTGGGGCGATTTAAAGAAGGGTTATGGGAGTGCAGAAAAGATGCTGGACCAGGACTCTTGAAGATGGGCTAGGCTAAGGTGTTTGTGGATTTTGTTTATTATGAGTTTGGAAGCTTGGTGATTCCGCGACTAGGGGTAATGTAGTGGCTTCCTTAGCAGCAGCATCGGCTGCTTCGTTGCCAAGGATTCCGACGTATCCAGCAATCCAGCCAAGGGAAATAAAAGGGAAGAGAGGGAAAGTGCATGCCGGACGGAGGCAACTGAGGTGCATTTGTTAAAGGGATTGGACAGGGCTTGAAGGATACTCAGGTTGTTGCTGTATATAACTGTGGTTAGGGTCTGCATACTGGAAAAGTGTATGGCACTTAAAATGGCTGCAACTTCAGCTACGTAACTTCTTGGGTACTCAGGAAGAATAGCTTGGGGAAGAGTAATGGGGGTGCTGTTTACGCAATGTTTCACCACTGCGTAAGAGGCAATGAACTGAGAGTAAGATCCATCTGTATATAAAACAAGTTTGTTGCAGGCGAATTCTAAGGACTGTTTGTAGAGAATTCGGTAAGTGGAGGCATGAGTAGTGTTTTTGGGGAAAGCATATAGCGAGATGTCAATAGGTGGGCAGTAGGGAATTATTTGAGGCGAATTAGCGCATGCGGTGAGTTGGGGAGGGAGAGGTTGAGGTAGAGGATAGCGGTGAGTATGTAGGTTAGAAGCAATTTTTGGTTATTGATGATTCAAGTTTGCCTCTCCGAGAGGAGGGAGTTAAGGATATGGGAGAGTCGAGCTCGGATAAGAGAATTTCGTGGAGGGGGTGTGTGGTTGAGGTAAGTGCTTTGCTCGCTAGGTTCAGGGATCTGGAGAGGGAGGTGACTTCAAAAGAATGGTATTGGTCTTCAACGCGTAAAGAGGGGATTGGGGTCGCACGAAGCGCTCCCGTTGCTGCTCTATAGCACTTGTTAATATAGACATCCAGTTTATTTTTGTTCATTTTGGTGGTCCATGAGTAGGAGGTTATGCCATGCTGTAGAATCCCTTCAGTAAGCGTTTTCGATAGTTGCAGTGCAACCTCTAAATGAGCGCCCTTCTTCTTTGAGCACAGCATTTTAAGAAAATTGTGAATGGATTGGAGGCGATTGGAAAGGTGTTCGATATGGGCGTTCCAGAGGAGATTGGATGTGAACGTGATTCTAAGAATACGGAGTCATCAATGTCAATGGAGCGGGATTTGCAGTTTTCCGGCAGAGATGAAGGGCGTCAATTTTAGAGGGTGGTATTATTGCGCCAACTTGCTGGGCCCAGAGATTGAGCGACCGGTAGATGTCTTGGAGTTTGCTCTGTACTGCAGCCGGTGTGCCCGATACGAGGATGTAGAAGTTGTCCGCGTAAGCGCCAACAAAATCTACGTCGGAATAGTATAAAGAAGTGGATATGTGGCGGAGGAGGAGGTTGGCGTAGGCGTTATAGAGGACGACCGACAACGAAGATCCTTGTGGAACTCCATTGTAGACTGGAAGAGAGTTGGAGTAGTGGCCGTCAACTTGCACTTTGTTTGCTTTCGAATAGAGGAAGGAGTGCAGCAGTTTAAGGCATTTTCCGGAGATACCCCAAGCGTGTAGTTGAATTAAAGTTGGTGTAAGGAGTACACGCTCAAATGCCTTCTCTATGTCGACTGACAGAAGTACGCTGTGCTCACGTGATTTAAGATTTTGAGCAATACGGTGCTCGAGAAGGTGTATAAGAGTATGGACACCGCGTCCAGGACGGAAACCGTGCTGCTCATTCTCTAGATATTTCTCTGCTACTAGAGTGATCCTTTTGGCCAAAATCTTCTCCAAGATTTTAGAGAGGACGGGCAGTAGTGATATTGGACGATAACTATCGAGAAGGTGCACATTCTTGCCACTTTTGGGTATAGGTTTTAGGATAGCAGTTTTCCATTAGTGAGGTAGGATGCCCGAGGAAAGAATATTGTTGTATAGGAGAAGGAGACGCGATTTAAATTCAGGTGAAGAGTGTTTGATCATGGCGTACCATATTTTGTCGTCCCCGGGTGCCATGTTCTTAGCAATGCTAAGTTGGTGCATCAATTTATCCATTGTGAAAGGCGCTTGGAGGCATTCATGAGTCAGTGGTTGAGGTGGGAGTAGATCAGGGTTGAAATTGAGTTTTTCTTGGATGAGGTGGGGAGGAAAGGACAAGTCGGAGCCGTATTTACTCCATTTCGTGGCGAGAAGATTACATATTTGGGTGGGATCGCATATAATTGAGGATTGGTGAGTAACATACGGAAAATTTGGAGGAGATGTATCTGATCTCAGACGTTTTACTTTGTTCCAGAGGCTGCGGGAGTAAAGTGTAGGGTCTAAGGGGCTAACGAACGTTTCCCATGAGATTCGTTTGGCAACCTTAGATTCCCGTCGTAGTGAAGATTGTGACTTGCGGTACGGAATGGCGTTGGAGGGAGTGGGAGATCGCTTGAACTGTCTCCAGCAAGCATTCTTTGATTGAATGAGTTCAGCAATACGGGGAGTTAGCCAGTTAGGTCGTCTGAGTGAACTTTGGGCTGGGTGAGACATGTGTATAGATAAAGTGGCGGCAGATCGAAGTATTCTTTTAAGTTTAACCGCTTCTTGATTGGGATTGGCGGATTGTGTGGATTGATAAGAAAGGTATTGGGTAGCCGATTCAAAGAGGTCCCAGTTGGCCATATTTTCTTTGAATCGAGGTATGTGTTTTCTGGGATTTGGGATGGATGAGATTAGCTGCGGCATTTTCGATATGCGGATAAAAATGGGTAGATGGTCACTACTCTCTGGTGTTGGGTGTATCGTCCATTCGAGAAAGGGGGCAACGTCAGGAGTGGCAGCAGAGACATCAATAGCGGTCATAGTATTCCTGGTAGTGAAGTCGGTAAGTGAACCGTCGTTTAGA
Organism: Chorisops tibialis; assembly: GCA_963669355.1. Classification (NCBI taxonomy): domain Eukaryota; kingdom Metazoa; phylum Arthropoda; class Insecta; order Diptera; family Stratiomyidae; genus Chorisops; species Chorisops tibialis. Next base: position 139,975,837 of record OY770264.1, read on the forward strand.
ACAACTAGACCTCGATCATCGAAAAAATTCTCATAGATCCTGCCGGTACGAGAGCTATACGAAGAGCCCCATAAAGTATTCGCCGCATTAAGGTCACTTAACACTAGGTGATGTACTCATGGGTAATTTTGTACTTGATCAAGTATTTCGGGTGTAACACTTACGCCTATCTAGTTGTAGATGCTAGTTACATGGATGGGGGGTTGGGAGGGGATGGTGATGGTGAGCTGTAGGAGCTCGGAGGTTGAAGCGGTAGTTGTAGGAAGGATGGGAATAGTGGTTTTGACCAGGAAGCCAATTCCACCTTGGTTATTAGTATATGGTTTGTTGTGGTAAGACGATTTATATTGCGGGAGGTGAAAGAGTTGGGCGGGGGATTGAATAATTTTAGTCTCTTTGAGGACGATTATATCTGGATTATAAACATATATAAGACGCTCGAGGGCATGATTATTGTTAATGTAACCTTGAACGTTCCATTGTAGGATGAGTAAGTTAGGGAGACCTTTGATTGGATTCGGGATTGATATTTGCTGTGTATTGGGTAAAGTCGGTGGATCGGTGGCAGTTGAACTGGAGATTTGTTTGTTTCATAGGGATGTGTGTGTTTGATGGGGAAAAGTTTAAATTTTGTATGTATGGAGCAGGGCTCTGGTCCATTAAGCTATCGTTTTGGGCAGATGCTTGCGCTGCTTGTGAGTAGGAAGTGATGGATGTAGTGTCTTTAGTATAATTTTGCACATGTTTTGCATTTTTATTTGCTGAGTTGCGTTTAAGCTCGGTAATGTTGTCTTTTAGTGTGATTTCGTCATCAATGTCGGATTTGGGTGTGGTTGTTTTTTTTGTTAAAGTGGTTAGAGAAGTTGATTCGGGTGTGATTAGTTGTGTTGTTAAAGTGGTTAGAGAGGTTGATATTTGTGCTAATGTTGATGTTTTCGTTGTAGTTGATACGGTTTTTTTAGGTGATTCTGAATTTAGGGGAATAGCTAGTGTGGGTTCTGTGTGGGAAATGAGCGCTTCGTTTAGTTTCTTATTTTTAATTTTATCGGCATAAGAGGTTCTCGCTCTTTTTTGGAAGGGCAGAATCATGTGGGTTTCTGGGTCGTTTCTAAAGATGGCCCATGCAGCTTTGGCTGAGACACGTCTATCAGCGATGATTTTGCCTTGGTCGTAAACCTTGCGGTCCTCGGAAGGACAATTGAGGCACTTGGTAACAGAGCAAGCATCATGCTGCTCAGACTGACAATCTTCTCGACATCTAAAAGGTTTCTTACACCACTTCTTAGTGTGACCCAACCCCTTACAGTTGGCGCATCTCATCGGGTTGGAAATGTATTCGTCGACGGGTACTCTTTCCCATCCTAGATTGATGTACTCGGGGCGTATGATGTCTTCGAACGATAAGATTACAGTACCTGTATGTGTTTTAGTGTCTCTTGATAAAATTTTCCGGATTGAGAGTACGCCTTGTTCCTCCAACTCTTTTTCTAGCTCCTGTTTGGTAGAACCAATGGTGGTCCTGGAGTGCATATGGGGCCTTGTAAACGGTTAAGCGTCGGGTGCATACTTACAGTTACGGGAATAGTGTAAATTCTAGTTGTTTTGATAAACTTGTCTGCGATTTCACGGTTCTTAACTTTAATGATTAGGTCGCCGGTACGCATAGCTGTTGTTATGCAGATATTTTTGTCCACGTGTTTAATCCCTCTGGCTATTTGGAATGGGTTCTACTGGTTCAGAGATTTATACCCTTCTCCAGTATCGCCACCAGCTTTCATAATTATGAAGCGAGGAAGCGAATTATTTAGTTCTTGTCAGGTTTGTTGCGCGGTTGGCAGATGAGGGAAGTGCTCCTGCAAAGTTTTTCGTTTGAGTTTACTGCGCCGGATTCCGGGTGGTGCACTCCCAAGGACGGCGTAGTAATTTGTATTGGGGGTTTTACCCCCCATTCTTACTGGTGGCGACGAATTATTGACCGGCAGTTATTTTTCTTTTATTTGATATGTATGGCAAATGTTTTTGTTTTTATATGTGAACTGTCACTCAACTTAAATGTGTTTTTTTTTTTGTATTATTTTAACTTTATAGACCAATAAAAGGGGGGCCGCTTAAGCCCCTCCCACAGAAAATAGGACCCTGATTACTAGTAAATAACACCTTTTCGCGATCTCGAGAACACTTTATCTTGTCATAGATGACTAGGGATGGCAAAATCTGCTCTTTTCCAATCGCAGTGATCCACTGCGATTGCTCTTTTTCAATATCTGTGAAAAAGAGCAGCTCTTCCAATAGCAGTGATTTTTCCACCTCTATTATCCATGGTAGTGCGCAATTAAAAAAAAAGAGACAAAATAGTAATTTTCTGCGAAATCCTGCATCTAACAATCAGGCAGACCCAATCTCTCAGTACCACCAGCTCAGTGCGCATAGTGAACACTTTCCCCATTTCCTCCTGGGAATGAAAAGGTTTTCTTTTACTATCCAATGTACGAAAAAACGATCGAGCGCAATGGAGTCAGGATGGCAAAAATGTCAATCGCATTTCATATACACAAGCCAAATAAAAAAAATACCCGGTCATCGATCGCATCGCATATATACAAGTCGAATAAAAAAAAAACACCCGGTCATAGAAAACCAAACCAAAAAGGTCTACTGTTTACTTTTTTCACACATTACCTCACACAAGCAATTTCATCATGAAGAACGTAAAGCTCTTATCGACATGGTGGACTGCAACATAAATCGGCGAAACTTGCGATAGCCGCAACATGTCCTACCAACCGACCAGATCGAAACTCAGAACAAAAACCGCCAAAAAAACTCTAGCAAAGCGCATCATTGACCACTTCGGACGTTCCACACCTCACCTATCAGATCAGATCCCACCGACCAAAATATCGCTAAAAAAATCCCTTATCATCGGACGTTCCACACCTCACCTATCAGATCAGATCTCACCGATCAAAATATCGCTAAACAAATCCCTTATCATCGGACGTTCCACAGCTCACCTATCAGATCAGATCCCACCCACCGATCAAAATATCGCTAAGCAAATTCTTCATCAAATCGCAATCGTTTCATCTACATTCATTCATTCATTAGTCTAAAGCAATATCACTGAGAGCAGACACTGCTCGTTTAATATCACAGAGCTGATATATCGCTGATCGCAAGCGATATAACAGCAACGAAAGAGCAATCGAGAGCAATAGAGCAATCGAGAGCAATAGAGCAATCGAGAGCAATCGAGAGCAATAGAGCAATCGAGAGCAATCGGAATAATAACGTTCAAGCGATATAACAGCAACGAAAGAGCAATCGAGAGCAATCGAGAGCAATCGGAATAACGACGTTTGGGTAAAAATCGACTTCCATGGGTTTCGTTTCGGGATCTGATAAGAGCTTTACGTTGTTCATTGTTTGTGTGTGAGGTAGTGTCGTGTAAAAAAAACCAAAACAAAAGGGTCTTTTGTTTTGGTTTTCTACGACCGGTTGTTTTTTTTTTTGTTATTTGGCTTGTATTTGTATATATGCGATGCGGTTGTATATATGCCATGCGATCGATGACTGGGTGGTGTTTTTTTTGTCTGGCTTGTGTATATGAAATGCTATTGACTTTTTTGTCGTGTGAAAAAAGAAAACCTTTTGTTTTGGTTTTCTATGACCGGTTGTTTTTTTTTTTGTTCTTTGGCTTGTATTTGTATATATGCGATGCGGTTGTATATATGCCATGCGATCGATGACTGGGTGATGTTTTTTTTGTCTGGCTTGTGTATATGAAATGCTATTGACTTTTTTGCCATCCTGACTCGATTGCGCTCGATCGTTTTTTCGTACATTGGATAGTAAAAGAAAATCTTTTCATTCCCAGGGGGAAATGGGGAAAGTGTTCACTATGCTGAGCTATGAGATTGAGTCTTGCCTGATTGATAGATGTAGGAAAATTACAATTTGCTTAGCGATCGATGTGGAATGCGTGAGTTGCGGGACTAATATGCGAGTGCGAACAAAAACTCTGGAATTTGTAGCGATGATCATTGCGGCAATTTTATTGGTGATAGAACGTAAGCAGTATGCATTTGCTCTGCTCTTCTAATCGCAGCTCTTTTAAATTTTGAATCGCAATATGCGATTGCTCTTTTCAAGTAGCAGTGAAAAAATCGCAGGTATGTGAAATAGCATACCATCTCTATAGATGACAGCAACGCATCCGATCGCTTTGATGGCTCGCGGCGAACTCGTTCTTTAAGTTTTATAACTAATGGTGTTGAAACTTTATCATTATAAGTAAAAAACCTTTCGTTTTTAATTGTTTGTTTGATTTCTCAATATATTATCCGTAACGAATTAGCGAAATAACTTATGAGTCCATTGTATACTTTACAAAAAAAAAAAAAAACATAAATCAAACAACAACATATGGAACGAAATCTTAACACTGTCGGATTAGTGTGGTTTGTCATCGAGTAAAACTTAGTAGGTTATAGCAAATAAATATACTACTGAGGGTCAATGTCAAAACTCATTATAATGATAATGAGTTCTTGAAAGTTTTTTAATCTGTCATCGATGACCGCTATACATTTTTGAAACTACGCCTTTCTTTGTAATACAAACAGGAAAAGATAACCTCCTTATGTTTACAATAAAAAATCAACGAAATCACTAATTAGCCAAATAATGTTTTACAGATAATAGAAATGTAATAATTTTTTATAATACTTAAATAGTTGAAAAATTCTGGTAGCTATGGCTACATTTTATGAATCACTAACTGTAAATTACGAAATATTCACTACTGCTGTTAGATGTTTCATTTCGATTGATGACTGATTTTTGTGAGTTCAGTTAGGCTGATAAGCAGAGTAGAATAAAAAATCATAAAATTTAATATGAACTTATTAATTTATTATTAATTTACTTGAGTGCGTAAGATTTGCTTTTCTACGAAGGGTAAATCTTAAGAAATTATGCTGCACAGATTCGATTCTAGCTATGTGAACAGAATAAAATGGAGAGCAGACAGAGCTCGCATACTTCAGAACAGAACGAACCAAAGTTCAGTACAGAATTTTGGTAACGAATGGATCATGGAACTCTTTGGATCTTTTTTTGACAAATACAAGTATACCGCTAGCTTTACTGGCAATATGATGAACTCACGACATTTACAAATAACAAAAATAGCAGTGGCCCAAGATGACTACCTTGGGGAACACCGTAAATGCAGTATATTTTAGAGTATAAGGTGTCATTGAATAGCACTTTTTGACCACAAATAGTAAATTATGACTTAATCCACGAAAAAAAATCCAACAAGAAAACCAAGCAACTTAAGCTTGTCCACAAGTATAAGGTAATCAATTTCATCGAATGGCTTACTGAAATCTATATAAATTCTGTCAAGTTGCTGCCCTTTCTCGAGAGCGGAAAAACAGAAGTTAGGAAATTGCATCAAATTAGTAATGGTTGATCTGCCTTTCACAAAGCTATGCTGAAACGATCCTAGTATCGACTTAGAACGGAAGTACAAAACATCACAAAAAATTGACTCAAACAATTTAGCAAAACAAGGAAGAACGGCAATTGGCCTGTAATTGCTTACAACAACGCGCTTGCCAGATTTATGTAAAGATGTTATAGTAGAGAATTTCCATAATAAGGAAAAGCAACGGATCGAAGGGATAAATTAAATAGGTAGCCGACAATAAGTAAAAGAGATAAATTACACCTCTTGATTACAGACGCAGGAATATCATCTGATCCGCAAGAGAATGTCCCCAATGTATTTTAAAATGGTTGCATCATCAATAAAAAGATCTTTTGCCACTAAGGAAGTAGGAGAGAGCTTTGCTAAGTAATGAAAATCTTTGAAAACGAAAGAAAAGATTTCCGGATTCTACACTGTTACGCTTTATTATTCGTGACGTTTCGGTCTCGGCTGAGACCTTTATCAAACAACAGAGACCGAAACGTCACGAATAATAAAACGTAACAGTGTAGTATCTGGAAATCTTTTCTTTCAATTCGAAATGCACTGTGAAAACATTCACCAAACCATCTTTGAAGTCATTAACGAAGTCTGAGACAGTATTGGAGAAAGCAGTGTGGAAAGTGTTACCAAATAAATTTCTGATCACAATAGTATTAGTTATTTAGGGGCATACAAGTTGTATAGCCGTCAAAGTTTCTTTTTGAATTGACACATTTCCAAAACTATTTAAGTTTGTTTTTTAATGATATTTTAACATCCTGCAGGTATTGGGAATAAGCAGCACGGTAATGGAAAGTAAAGGAGTCCCTGAGGTTGCAGTACAACAAAAGGTCACAGTCGTGTCTTGAGTAGCATTACGCTTTCCAAGCTTTCGTTTCTAAATTTGTTTCATAAAGTAAGCCATCGTCAAGCCAGGGAAATCTCTTCGAAGATTTCGAGCGAGAGACAGGTATGCAACGCATGAAGCACACATATAAAATAGAATAAAAATTAGAAGTCGCCATGCTAACATCAGGCTCATCAAGCACATACGACATAAAGTTGGATATGTCAGAGTTTAAATCAGCTTTAGTGAAATTAAAATAGTTGAATTTGAATGAAATTTAAAATCAATTTGAAGTGCTACGACGTATAATGAATACGTAAATCAGGCAGCAAAGAGCTGTGTGAGCGAGCAACAGTCGTAAGGTTAGCATCGTCCGAAAAAAACAAGATTCGTAAAGTAAGTACTTTCGGTTGTACTGCACATCATAAGGTGCAATGAAAGCTGTTTGTAGAAATAGTAGGCGGAGGCAAATTATCTGGTTAATCCAAGGAGGATATATAGTAAGGAGTGACTATGAGCAAGCTTTGCCGTGTATGAACATGGGAATGAAAGTATTTCCCTCCCTTACCATGCGAAATGCCCGAAATTTTTCGAAAAAAAATCGTTGCGCTATCTTTGTCTGGCACACTCAAAAATATTGCAACCAACTCTTTCCCACGTTAAATTGTCCGAAACAATTGTCAAATTTTCGAAAGAATTGTTTCGCTATTTTTGTCTGGCACACTTAGGCCCAATGCAACTATCTCTGTCCCGCGTTAAATTGTCCGTTGCTAAATTGCTTAGCTTAAACACGAACCAAAAACTACAAAATACAAATTATGGTATTTTTTTTGTAAAAGTTTGAAGCCAAGTTAAGCTTGGACGCAATTTTCGAAAATTTCCGAATCAAAAAGTATTCCTACATGAGACAGCCTATCAGGTACTCCACTTTATATATCCTCCTTGGGTTAATCATCCATGTTCCCGTCAAGGACATTCGCAGTAAGCCTATCGATGTCCGCTTCGGCCGTACGAAGATTAGTATGCATTTGGTCAAAGTCGAAAGCTGACAAAGTGGATTTCCTTCAAGGATAGAAGCAATACTTTCAAGACCACCGTTTGTATTTTTAGCCTTAGTAGACAACGGATTTTTAGGCACTGCAGCTCTGCAGCGAAGCAGCCTCGGTTGCGATGCGGCGATTGAACTATGATTTCCAGGATCGGCATGAGTGACTTTTTATTAATACCGACCGAGTAGATCAATACACTGTCAATACCAGGTATGTTCGAACAGACCTGGTCTAGCTCACCAAGTGCGACCTGAAGCCTGCTTTGAAGGTCCATAAATTCGCTGCGCAAGAGCTGCAGATATGTTTTAGCTGATAACAATTTTGCAGCATATACCGATAGAGAAGATGGTCGGCACACATTACAGAAGTAATACAGTCCACTAGCAGACTTCAACACCGCATCACCGACAGTACCGGAAAAACCTACGCACTTGCAGTAGTAAAATTTACCAGAAAGTCTGGAGTAACCTATTAATGGCGTCTTAATAAGTTTGTCAAGGCCTGATAACGCATTAGATTCGGCCATAACAACAAATTATATAATTTAACTAGAACACTCAATTATTTGCCAAAACTTACAAAAAAAAATTAAATTAAAGTTTCAAAAAAGTAACTTTGCAGTAAGAAAAAATGATAGATAATTTATTTATTAACAGAAATAAAACACTGAACAGGCAAAAACACGTCGATCCTCACACGGTTTGTGTGACATTATATAATGAATACACACTGAATTATACCCTCTGTCTATCCTGTGATCCATTTATGACTACAGCACTGATCTCACTCCCATCAGAATACACTGAGTGCGGTAAGATATTCACAGAATTTTAAAAAAAAGAGAGCATCGAGAATTAAAAATAAAAAACACAGAAGAAATGTTTATTCGCCTTCAAGGAACTTTCTTTTCATCTACTTTAGCTAGGCTGTAGCCTAGTTTGTTAGCGTGTTAGTTTACAATACAATCCAGGTGCTATCTAAAGTACAGTCATCTGCAAAACTATGGATTGGATTGAGAGTAGAAGGCAAGAGATCATTGATAAATATTAAGTACAGAGTAGGCGATAGGACAGAACTCTGAGGGACATCAGAATTAGATAGAAAAGAGGAAGAAGTAACGCCATCTAATACTACTCATACAATGCGATCAGATAGAAAACTCTCAATCCATCGAATGAGGATCAAGGCCAATGGCTGTTAGCTTAATAAGAAAACATCAATGCCAAACTTTGTTAAAATCAATTTCAGGAGCAAGAACTTGACCTTCGCCTTCGTCTTCGCAAGCAAGAGTTTCAACGTTCCATCAAGTAGACCAAGAGATCTCTCGTCGATCTTCTAGAACGGAAACCGTATTGACGATCGTGGATAAGCTGTTCGTTTTGCTTCCTTTCTTGGCAATTGGCTGAACATTCACGACTTTCCACAATCGTGGAAAGCACTCAGAAGAGTGAGATAGATGAAGGGACTTAGACAGAGAAGAGGAATACGTTTCTTGAAGAGTAATGGGGGAATGCCATCAAGGCCAGCGGACTTGTGAACATTGAGGGGTTTGATTTGAAGAAGGTAGTGTGAAGTTTCTCGCGAAACTTACTGCCAATAGGTTAGCTTTCTCAACTGGATCAACAACAGTACAGCCATCATGGCCAAGTGGTGGTGTAGATAAAGAGATGAAATTATTGTTGACCGTTTTGACAAAAAATCAGGAAGATCTTGAGCCTTTTGGACTCTGAAGATCTTCCACCAAAGTTTTTGGTCGTGATCAAATTTAACACGTTCAAGGATGGATTTTCAGGTATTTCTTGATGCATTATTACGCTCTCTGTTAGCTGAAGTTGGAAAATTTTGAAACGATTGTTTCTTTGCCTAAATTTCCGCGAGACATTCATTTATGAACCACGAGTCCTTCTAGGAGAATTGACCTGCAATTTTTTTTAAACGAGTAGGCTCATTAACCAGCTGTGTTAGACCGTCTAATGAGGCAAAGAGTTCAGTATCACGTCCCTCTTGGTCCGTGCAGGAAGAATATTTAAGTTAGGCAGTGTTGTGTTTGTTGAAATCGCCCACGATAACGATTTCAGCGTCAGGGCAACTAGGACGAATACAAAAATTCCCTTACTGAATACAATAAACTTCTTAAGAAGTCAAAAAGAGAGTCATGGAGAAGGTTTTGTGAAGAGATAGATGATCTCCCAACGGTCTCGAGCCTCCAAAAGGTGTTAGCAAAAGACACTCCGACTGATATTGGACTTTTAGAGAGATTAGGTGTATTCTTAACAAAAAGCAGCATGGAAGTATTACTGGCAACATAATTCTCAGGCTGCAAGCTAATTAACACTAATGAACAGTCAGAAGAAGAGGAAAGGATGCATCGTCAAACTCCATTCAGCAATAGTATTGCTGGTAAAATCTTCACTCCGGAAAAAATAATATAAGAAATAAACACCTTTAAACCCTACAAACAGCCGGAGTAGATAGAATCTACCCTGCCTTACTGCTGAAAGGGTTAGAGATCTTAATGCGAACAATTATAAAGATCTTTAAAGCAAGTCTTACATGGGGATATATCCCAATTATTTGGAGGAAAGCAAGGGTAGTATTTGTACCGAAGACAGGAAATCATCCCATTGATCAGCCCAAGTAATAAAAGGCTCACTTCCTTCTTCATCAAGACGATGGAGAAACTAGTGGACCTTTACGTAAGAACAGAACCTAGCATAGTATGTGAATCAACCTGCCTACCAGAAAGGCAAATTAACATAGTCAGCCCTTCACGGTCTAGTTAGACAAATAGAAAAGGCTAAAAACTACAAAGAAATTACCCTTTGTGCATAGCTATTGAAGGAGCGTTCGACAATACTCCACATAACGCAATAATAGCGGCAGCTAGGAAAAAAGAACTTGAATCGGCCACGATAAAATAGATGCATGCCATGCTAAGGAGTCGATTGACAACCGCGGATCTAGGTGATAGCACATTGACTGCACAGACCTATAGGAGCTGTCTCTAGGGAGGAGTGTTATCTCCACTTCTTTGGTAAATCATAGTAGATGTGCTCCTGGACCGATTAACAGAACAAGGCTACGAGATGATACGATATGCCAATGACCTTGCTATTATCATTAGAGGTAAATATGATGTAACTTTGTCAGAAAATCTGTAATCTGCCTTGGAAGTGATAATGGACTGGTGTCAGTCTAAAAACTTGAACATCAACCCAAGTAAGGCTGAGATAGTACCATTTACTAATAGAAGAGAAATTTCCATAACACCACCTTCAATAAATGGAACGCCAATACCCTTTTCAGACGAGGTAAAATATTTAGGTGTGATACTTGAAAACCATATAGAATGGACTCACGTCAAAGCATTAAAGGCATTTTGGGCCTGCAAAAGCCTATTTGGCAGAAGATGGGGATTACAGCCCCCCCCCCCGCCTTTCTACTGGTGGTACAGATCAGTCCTCCTAATAGTCACATACGGATCAACAGTCTGGTGGGCTAAAATATTACAAAAAAAAGCACAGCTTATATTACAAAAAATTCTAAGCTTAGCGTGTCGTAGTATCACAAGTGCAATGAAAACCTCCCCTATTACGGCAATGGAAATATTCTTAAACATCCCTCCGATACATCTCCAAATAAAAAATTAGGCAATTAAAGGGGTGTTACGAATGCAGAGGGATAACAACTACGAATCGGGAGATTTTAGAGGTCACCGCCAAGTTTTAAAAAATCTGACAATTGAGGTTCTAACCTCAACACTGTTAGACATTATACCGAAAAAATTCAAATTTGAAGCCCAATTCAACGTAATAATCAGAGAACACAAGGAATGGCAATCCATGCTACCTGCAATGGAAGAGGGATCAACCATCTGGTACACAGATGGCTCGCGAACCTCGGAGGGGACTGGAGTCGGAGTCGTAGGTACTAGCTTCTCGGTTTCAAAACCTCTTGGTAAAGAAGCCACAATCTTACAAGACGAACTTATTGCAATGAAGCTAAGTATCCTAGAGAATATTGGGAGAGCCCATCGTAACAAATCTATTTATATCTTATCGGATAGTCAGGCAGTTCTCAAAGCTTTTACATGCAACAAACATGGATCGAGGCTTGTTTGGGACTGAATTCAAAGCCTAATCATCTTGCGAAGGAGGAACAAAGTAACATTAATATGAATTCCAGGACATCGAGGGATCGAGGGAAATTAAGAGGCAAACCGTCTTGCATAAATGTAATGACATACGGGGATCGAGGGAAATTAAGAAGGAAACCGCCTCGCATAAATGGCGCAGAAACCAGTTTTATTGGACCAGTGCCAAAACTAAAAGGACACTTCAACCTTATACTTAGAGAGTGGTTTGAACAAGAGCATAGAATCTACTGGAATATACTGTTAGGCTTATCAATCTGAAAGAAATTTATCCTACCATAAAAGAATAAAGTGGAGGATACTCTAAAATTCATCAAGAGTGACATTAGTATGTACTCCAATCGGTCTATTGACGGGGCATAGTGGAGTAAATCACCAAAATATGGGTCTCGCTGAAACCGACATCTGCCGCCTCTGTCTCAGAATCTCAGAAACGAGAGAGCATGTCCTATGTCACTGCGAGGCACTAGCAAGGAAAAGATTCAATCTTCTAGGAAAGGTTTCTTTACAACTGATGAACTAGCTAACATGGCTCCCTGAAATATACTTAGATTAGCCAAAGCTATTGGGTTACGATAGGGTAAAGGGGCAATAAACGCACAACAAAAAAACAAAAAATAACAATGGAAACGACAAGGATATAGATAACATATAATGAAGAAGAACGCACTGTAACTACGGCGAAGGACGAGCAATTAATTTCCAAAACGCTAAACGAGTCCTGCGTAGTGTGATGAAAAGATAATTTGAAGGTTCAGACACAAGGTCTCGCTGAGCATTTTACAAAAATATAATTGTTTCTGAATAGCTTGTTGCCTTTGACACAAAAAATGTAAATTTGTTTTTGAAATTTAATAAATGTAAAATTTTTATAAAACAATTTGTAACTTCGAGCAAACATTAGTTATTTTCTCCAAGGGCTTTCCAATGACACCAAGTTCGTGTCTACTCGAATAATTTTTTTGCCCCCCCCTCCGCTCGTTTGACACCGGTTGTGGAAACTCTTTTGTCATTCTTCGTCTTAGTTACTCGGCGTTCTATTATCATATACACTTTGTGTGCTTGTCGCTTTCTGTTGTTATTTTTTGTTCTAGTGTTCTTGGACTATAAGTCGGTACGTTTATCTCAGCACAGACTGAAACCTCACGGTTAATAAAGCAGAACAGGGTGAAATTTAGAAGTCTTTTTCTTAACTCTTGTAATAAATTTAATCAATTTTCTTATTGTGCGGCAGGTGAAGGAAGGAGTTACGAGATTTGAATAAATTTTAACTTTGCAACAAAATAAAAATTCTTTAAGGCAATTATACCTTTAAAAAAATCTAAACCATGCATTACTCAATGAAATTTGTGGTCGTATTTTTGATCGAATTGCTTAAACTACTGAATTTTCGTTGTAAAAATGAGCAAAATGCAATGTGATCAAAAAAGCTATTAGAAACTCGATCGTTTAAAGTGGATATGAGTAGCTATTAGCACCAAATTGTTATTTTTAGCAAAAATGTAGTGCTTTCCAAATAAAGAAACTAGTTTAAATTTAGCAAATTAGAAATAACTCTTAATTTCGGGAAATGATTCCAAAAGCCTGACGAGCCTTATTTATATGACCCTCAAAATTATTTTCAGCTCCACCGTCTATGCTGGCAATACTTCCAAGATATCAAAAATCGTTTACTTCTTTCATATCTCGTCCAATCAGGGCGATGTGTTTGTGCTCGAACTTATGAGCAAGCAATTACTTAATTTTAAGAATATTTATTTTCAGTACCGTCTCTTTGTGTGGATATTTAATTCTAACTCCTAACCCGTAGTTAGTAGTTGAATTCAGAAAAAAAAATATCGCCATATCGTCTACTATCGCTGAATATAATGTCTAAGAAATAAAATAGAAAACTAATTAATTAGATTTTCGTCTGCATATGCATAGGCGTATTACTTAAATTATGTTTTTGGAGTCAAGTACCTAGTATTACCACAGATGCTTAAATGTAAGAAAAATATCTGCCAACAAGTCGGATGCAAATTTATTATTTTTGGGACAACCTGTGGATGTGTGTGAAGCCAATAAGCAAACTAAGGCGATGGTAGATAGGGCGACCAAGGTGATGGAGTTTCTAAATTTGGGATATTATTTAACACTTAACTGGGATTATTATCAATAGCTTCAGTGCGATTATTCAATATTTGTTTTGGTAAAACATGTAAGTTTGAATTTGTATGCGGCTGGGTGGATATTTTAGAGTGTAGCCTAGTAGGTAGCATGTTGGTCTACACAATCTCGGTCGACGCATAATTACAGCACACTACCTTGGTCACCTTAATCTACATAAATGAAAAATTCGTTGGTAGAGGGTTATGGGAAGGTCTAACGACTCTTCCACAGTAAATAATGATAGATGTTAAGGAACCTGAAGCTCAGGAGGCCAAGGCCCGATTCGGACTGTAGTGCCATTGCAGAAGGAGAAGTGCGTGGATGTTAATAATTATGTAATTGATCACTTGAACTATTAATATTGTTGTGGATCTGGAAAACCGCCGATATTTCTGAAAAATATAAGAACAGTATCCCCTACTGTGTAAAACGCCATCTAGGACGTTCTAGCAAACACCCGAAGGAACTTGAATAGTCGAGACATACACCCGAAAACATCCACCACAGAAGCTATAAAGTGCCATCTAGAATCATCTAGAATAGTCGAAAGCATCCACAACCGAAGCTTCTAGAAAAAGGGGAAATGGTATAAAACCACGGTAGCTGTCAGCAACCACTTAGTGAATCAGAGACATCTGAACGCGACGGTAGTAAAAGCGATAGAAAGCGAATTATCGGTAGTGCGTTTTAAGGCGAATTAAGTTAACGTGAAAATTAAGTAAAAAGACTGCGAATAATAAATTATCTATTAATTTTAAACGAATTGTGTTTTACTTGAAATCGGCGAACCTCTAGCTCGCAACAATATGTTAAGAATTCGCTGTACAGAATATACATATGTCTCGAAGATGTAAAGTTTCAGTCCCTTTCCGAGGCTTACGTGGCGTAGTGGGCAGCGTGCTTGCTTTTCAGTCAATAGGTCGCGCGTTCGATTCCCACTCCAGACGGGATTTTTTTAAGCACGAGTTTTCAGCTGCTACTGGCGATAAAAAATTATTCTTAATAATATGGGCAAACGATGTAAAAGTGAAACAGTTCCACTTCAAGAAGGCCTAGATAACTCAGTAAGATGGTTTCTGTTCGATTTCTATCATTCAGTCCCCCTTAACATCTGCAAATATTTGTCAATAGCGGCAGTACAACTGAAAAATATATATCAGCTTCTCCACACGTTACGGTCGTTTTCAGTCCTCTTCCCCTACCTTCTCAATCCCATTGCTTCCCTCCATGACTGTGTTTGTGGATTGCACATAAAGGCCGAAATTGCCTATAACACAGATCATTCTGTAAAAAAAAAAACTAAGTACGCTTAATGGAAACAAGTTCATGTACTGCATATCGATGGGCTTCTAATCGTTTGTTGTTTTATGGCTTTACGTTTTCTGAGTGTATTGATTCTATCTGGCGCTAAGCATCAGCTCGCATCTTTTATCTACTTTCTTCGAAGTTTTCGATAGCTTCTTCTTTCAGTATTTTCCGATCTGCAGGGCTATGCATGGACACACCAATCAGAAGTTCAATTGATATTTTATTTGTTGCTTTTTACTTCGTTGCGTTAATGATTCTATGGAGCCGCGCTATATGTTTCCACCACTTCTGCGAGTCCTCAACGGACATTTTTGACAGTATTGAAATTATGGTTTGGTTGATTCTTTCAACTTGTCCGATTCTTAGGGGTAATACAGTTCTTGTAATAGTATGGTACATGTTCAGAAGCTGAACAGAGATCATCGAGCCATACAATGTATGTATGCTCGGATGTCGAAATCAGCAATAATAAATAACATAATTTACGTTAAGTTGGGTGAATGATCGAATATGCATTAAAATCATATTTAAGTAAGGCATGTTCGATCATTCAACCCAACGTGCAAAAAATCATAATGTTTACCTGTAAGTGGGTGAACGATCGAGCATAAACGATAATATGTGTCATCATTTCTTATGCTCGATCGTTCAACTTACGTTTATTATTATATTTACCTGTAAGTAGGTGAACGATCGAGCATAAACACTAATTATGAATGTGTCATCATTTCTTATGCTCGATCGTTCAACTTACACTCTAGAAATAAAATTCCACTATTATGTTTACCTTCGCACATTAATTTTAAGCATTGCACTTTTTATTTTATATATAAGTACTATTCAATTTGTATTTTTTTTAGTATCAATCTTACTCATCCAATAAAAATATCATTTTTACTCAAGCACTAAGAGTATCATTTAAAACTCGATTTTACATCCCAGTCTCCCATTACCCTGCTACCATTGCCTTCAAATCCGTTGGCAATTGTAGCTTCCTTTAAAAGCTAATATAACAGTAATCCTTGACGCCGGCTGGTGTGGCCGATCTCAAGGATTCGACTTTATAAGCTTAGCATTGGTCCGTCGAGCCGGATTACTCCTGGTTGTAACTGTTATTTTCGACGTAATTAGCTGACAACAAACGCTATTGTGGCCTTTCCTTGTCGCTAAGTGGAAAATAAGACCAACGAGTACTCCAAAGATGAACAACAACGTCATCGAAGAACAGCGGGGCATAGCCGAAGCCCTGCTGAACCTAAACAGGAATTTCAAAAAGGATAGTAGCGCTCGGAAAACCGAGGCATACTATACTAAGAAATTGGACGAAATCCAACAGCTGTGGCAGAAGTTCGGAAGCCAACATACAAGATTGAGCGAAGAGCTATCTTCCACGGATGCCTACTTCACCGAAGGCATATACGAAGCAACGGAGAAGGTTTACCTCGAGACTAAGACGACTTATCTTGAGGGCCTTCGGTCGCTAAGAGACGAAAGTACGGTAGCCGATCCTCTTGGTCCTCCCAGTAACCTGGCACCTCCGTCTGGCGCACCATTTCAATTGGACTCGCCAAAACCTACGATATTATCGAATACATGGCCATCAGTGTCAACGAACCTGCTACAACAGACACCAGTTACTGCTGCATACAGGACCAACCTTCTGACAACCACTACTACGCCTGCTCCAATGGCATTATACCCAGAAGGAACTAACCAACACTCGTTGTCTTGGGCAGCCAACTACAATCTGCCTAAGCTACCGCCCATTGCAATACCGAAATTCAATGGCGATTACAAGGAGTGGAGAAGATTTATCGACATCTTCAAGACTATTATTCACGACAATCCGAACATAGGAGGCATCCACAAGATGCAGTATCTCCTCAGCTATCTAGAAGGTGATGCAAAAGATTCGATTGCACACCTACAACTGGACGCACTGAACTACAACACAGCAGTGGAAATTTTGCAAGAGCAATTCAGCGATAATAAGAAAATGGTGATTTCTTACGTTGACGCCATTCTTGACGCCAAAAAGGTAGAGCACAGATCTGCTGCAGGAATTATAAACCTGTACAATGTTCTTCGCAACTGTCTCGCAGCTCTAAAGAACATGTACCACGATACCCAGACCTGGGATCCATTGATAGTCCGTATAGCAATGAAGAAATTAGACAATGAAAGCTTACGGATCTTTGAAGAAAATCTAGAGAACAGGAAAGAGATGCCATCTTTACAACAGTTGTACGATTTTCTTATGAAGCGACATCATGTCTTAACTTCCATCAGAACACAATGCCCAGAAAACCAAATGATAAAAAAGAAGTCATTTGTGGCAATTGCAACTATTTGCAAATACTGCAATGGCGAGCATAACTTATACCGCTGCGATCAATTCAAGAAATTGAACATTGACAAGCGGCACAATTTCGTTACTTCGAATGAAATTTGTAAGAATTGCTTAAGTCACACTAAAGCAACAAAATGCAACAGTAAGCATAATTGTTTTGAGTGCAAAAAACCGCATCATACGCTTCTGCATTTTCCGTTTAAAGAACAAACTACGAACAAGACTGTTTCTGTCAATTTTGCCACCAACGAGCCGAAATTGCAACCGGAGAATCGAAGCAATATAACAAACATGAATGTGCTGCTTGCAACAGCACAAATAAACGTGTTGACCAGTTCTGGTCAAAGCCTGCCACTACGAGCGTTAATTGACCAGGGATCTCAAACGTCGTTCATAACATCTGCGGCTGCTAAAAAAATCGGCATACAGCAAGAAAACATAATGGCAGCTGTATCTGGCATAGGAGGCGTCGACACAAAAACCGTAAGAAAGAAGGTAACAATCACGATTTCACCAAGATTTCCATCAAAATTCTTCTTGCTGGTTGATGCACTTATAATGCCTAAGCTAACCGCTGTACTACCGGATGAGCCTGTTAAGTTAAAGAACATAAGCCGAATAAAAACCCTACTATTAGCAGATCCAAACTTCGCCGTTCCGAGAAATATAGATCTCTTACTTGGAGCAGACGTCTTCGAGGATATCATAGAAGATGAAATAAGACGAGAAAAACCGTTACTAGCGCAGCGAACAAAGCTTGGCTGGATTTTATCAGGAAAAACCATGACCAATGCTAAACAAAAATCAAAAAAGGTCACCTCTCTCATCTCCATGTCCGATTTTCACAAGTCAGTGGAAAAATTTTTCGAAATGGACAACGAAGAAGGAAGAAGAGAACCTTCAGAATTAGAGCTCAGATGCGAAGAACACTTTCAGACCACACATGAAAGAAAAAAGGACGGTAGATATATTGTGCATCTCCCATTTAAAGACGACAAATTTTCCAAAGAACTAGGAGACTCTAGAAACCGAGCAATGCTGAGATATAAGCAAGTGGAAAAAAGGCTTCAAAAAAGTAAAGAACTCTCAAAGGATTACAACGACTTCTTACAAGAATATCTTGATCTAGGGCATATGCAGAAAGTCATCCCATATACAGGAGATTGTCGGAATGTTTTTTACCTACCTCATCATCCAGTCATTAAAGAAAGCAGCACCACCACAAAAGTACGCGTTGTTTTTGATGCCTCAGCTAAAACTTCAGAGGGTATCAGCTTAAACGATAAGCTCTATACCGGAGCCAAATTACAACAGGATCTCTCCCAACTTCTGCTTAGATGGAGAAAATATAAATACGTCTACACTGCGGACATAGAAAAAATGTTCCGACAAATCGAAGTTGCTCCAGAAGATCGTGACTATCTTCGAATTTTATGGCGAAGGAATAAAGAAGGAGCTGTGGAGGAATACCGCCTTAACACCGTCACCTATGGGACAGCTTGTGCAACCTTCTTGGCTGTTAGATCTCTAATTCAACTCGCAGACGACGAAAAGTATACACATCCAATAGCAGCAAAAATTTTAAAAAATGATTTTTACGTCGATGACATGTTAAGCGGTGCACATACAAAAGAAGAAGCAAAGGACCTACAAAAGGAAATAACCATCCTACTAAAAAATGGAGGTTTCAATTTAAGAAAATGGGCTAGCAATAACTCTGAGCTTCTAACTAGCATTCCCGAGGAAGCAAGAGAAAAGGGATTCCTCAGTATTACTGAAGACGCAACCATGAAAACATTGGGAGTAATTTGGAATCCAGCTAAAGATGAATTCCAGTTCAAAATCACAAACTTCGATAATTCAAAAAAACTAACGTAGCGTCAGCTATTGTCAAACATAGCTACCATCTACGATCCTCTGCAATGGCTTGCTCCAGTAACAATTCGTGCTAAACTTCTAATGCAACTCGTTTGGAAAACAGGCGCGGATTGGGATGAAGAACCTTCAGCGGATATAGTCAATAGTTGGACAAAATTAGAAGAAGAACTTAGATGTTTAGAGCTCATTAAAATACCGCGCTGGATACACCATTCCAGGGATGGACAAACCGAACTTCATGGTTTTTGCGATGCATCCGAAGTTGCATATGCGGCAGTCATATATAGTAAAACTACTACCGTCTCTGGAGTTATCACAACAACACTTCTTTGCTCCAGAACTATCTTTACCAAAACTCGAGCTCAATGCGGCAGTCCTGTTGGCAAAACTGCTTCACCAGACAATCATGTCCATGAATATGGAAAACGTTCCAATCTACGCTTGGTCCGACTCTACCATCACACTAGCATGGCTAGAGAAGGAACCATCATCAATGGAGACTTACGTGGCTAATCGAGTCTCAACAATTCAGAAACTGGCTAATGGACACTGGAAATGGAATCATGTGAAGTCAAAAGAAAATCCAGCTGATTGTGCGTCCAGAGGAATCAGTCCAAAAGAGCTTCCAGACCATAAGTTATGGTGGAATGGTCCATCATGGCTAAGACAGCCAATACAAATGGAGCAAATTCCGAAAGTTATAGCAATGAGCACAATCAAATTAGAAATTGGATTTCTAGAACGGTACTCTAACTTTACCTACCTAACACGAATCGTAGCACTCTGTTTACGATTCATCCATAATTGTAATAGATTGCAAGCGCAGAGAAAGACTGGAAGAATACAGCCTGAAGAACTGCAACAAGCGCACTTCAATATTATTAAAATGATTCAACATACAGAATTTGAAGAAGAGATTTCCAATCTAAAAAATGGAAAACAGTTGACGAATAAGCTAAGATGCCTCAATCCATTCATCGACAGTTTTGGAATACTGCGAGTCGGGGGAAGATTGCGAAATGCAGATATTTCGCAAGAGAGCAAACATCCTATGCTTCTGCCACAAAGACACCATATTACATATTTAATCGTGAAACAAGCGCATACAAGAACAATGCATGGTGGATTGCAACTGGTCCGTAACTATTTAAGGATGAGATATTGGATAATCAATGATCAAAAGGTTATTCGTCATGAAATTCATCGGTGCCTGACTTACTGCAAATATGCAAATACTAGCAACCATCAGATAATGGGAAACTTACCTGCTGTCCGCATTACACCCACGGATGCTTTCACGCACTGTGGAGTTGATTACGCTGGACCTCTCAAGACTCGGATGTCCAAGGGAAGAGGCGCGACCACATTAAAAGGATACATTGCCCTATTTGTTTGTATGGTCACGAAAGCAATTCATCTAGAACTTGTCAGCAACATGTCCACAGAAGCCTTTCTCGCAGCATTCAAACGCTTCACCAGTCGAAGAGGACTCTGCCGTGAAATATACAGCGATCATGGAACAAACTTTGTGGGCGTAAATCAAATGGATAGAGACATGCAGGAGGCAATTAAAAGATCGACAAACAACATAGCAAGAATAACAGCAAAAGACGGTGTTTCCTGGAAATTCATACCAGTCGCCACACCACACTTTGGAGGATTGTGGGAGTCTGGCGTCAAGTCCGCCAAAGGACATCTTAAACGAATTCTAGATGAAACGAAGATAATACCAACATTCGAGGAATTAACGACCATATTGTGTCAAATTGAAGCATGCCTTAATTCAAGGCCCATTACACCACTCTCCAGCGATCCAAATGATCTCGAAGCATTGACGCCTGGACACCTCATAACTGGTCGACCATTACTAGCCCTACCTGAACCAGATAAATCTGAGAAAACTATACATGAACGATGGCAGATATTGACAGCAATGCATCAAACATTCTGGAACAGATGGTCAACAGAATACCTACACAATCTTCAACAACGCACAAAATGGACGAAGGAAAGTCCGAACCCCAGAATCGGCGAAATGGTGCTTATCAAGCAAAGAGATACTCCTCCAACGAAATGGCCTCTTGCTCGGATACATGAGCTACAACCCGGAGCAGATGGAAAGGTCCGAACGGTGATCGTGAGATACCACGGAAATGAGTACAAGCAAGTTTCGCTTGCGAACTTATGTCAACTTCCAGTACAGACTCCAGAAGAACCCATAGAATTAAGAAAGGCTAATCTAAAGGCTCATCTCGCATGTTCACAGAAAAGAACAGCACCAGAAATACCTTTAATGGAACGCCCCAAGAAAAGAAAAGTTAAAGAACCTAAATGTCAAACACAAAAAAGGCCAAAGATTGCACCATGCTCTTGGGCTAAACGATTATTAAATGTGGTCATGGTTCTGTTACTACTGATATCCGTTGGAGCCTCGAATACTAGTAACAAGAACTACGAAATTTTCACACCCAAGCCAGGATTTTATATAGAAAAACTAGGACTCTCACATGTCATACGTGGGAACTTACGAGTGGAGATAGATTTTGATAAGGAGGATATTTCGCAAGACAGGAAGAATGTTCTAGAAACGTTTGATCGAGCAAAGGATATGTGCCGGAAAACAAACCAGTTATCGGAAACCACGCACTGTGATACACTCATTCACCACCTCGAAATCAAGCGAAATGAAATAACACATCAGTTAGGAGAAATAAATGAACTCACTTCATCCAGAAAAAGAAGAGGAGTCCTAGGAAAGCTGCTTACATCTGTCTTCGGAGTCAACGACGAGGTATATGATGACATTGACAAGTTGAGTCGCAATCAGCAAGATATTCTGCAATCAACAAACCAACAATCCTTGTTGCTCAGCACACGAATTACAGAAACAAACACTGTAATGACAGAAAAATTTCATCACTGCACCGATAAGCTCCAGGAGGTCATTCAGTCTATCAACAACATGCAAACGTGGTACGTTCGAATCGATGAGAATAAAATAGCTCTTCGGATAATTTCAACCTACTTAACGGCTGTCGACTATTATGACGAGGTGCTCACGAAGTATGCAAAGCTGACGAGTATAGTTTACGGGCATGGAAGTATAATGAGCCTACTCAGCCTCAGGACCATCAATGAGACATTAGAAGCAGTTTCAACTAAATTAGGCCATACTCTGAAGATCCTCAGATCTCCTCAACAGCAAATCCATATAAAGGGAGAGTTGACAAAAGTGAAGGTATATGGTTACTTCACGATCATCGACACCAACAGCTATGACTTAATTCACGTCACTGCGATTCCCAACAAGACAACGGCTCATCATTATTCAACTGCTGCAATAGACAGCGGAACTCTAGCAATGAACTTTAATAAGCTGACCTATTATAGTCTAGACCAGAAACAACTAAGATCATGCAAATTGGAGAATCAAGCTTATTTATGCTCTCCTACTGTCCTGAAAAATATGGATACAAGCCCAAATTGTATGATCGACGAAATCTATAATCGGCACCAAAAGACAGCTTGCCCAACAAAAGTCGTAACGAGCTCAGGAATTGTCTGGAAAGAGTTAATGATAAAAAACAGTTGGCTATTCGTAGCCGACGTTCCAACTCCAGCTTCCATAATTTGCCAAAATGAGAGGGAGGAAATCGTACTCAAAAACATCGGGATTATACGAACAAACGGTAACTGTATTATAGAAACCAAAGAAGTAACCTTACAAGGAACCATCACCAATGAGAGAATGGCATCCAGTAGCTTCACTAAGGCGATTGTACCAGGATACTTTTCGGCACCCTTAGAGCATTACAAGCGTCATCCCATCATGCCCTTAAAAGCCACCGAACAACTCTTCAAGGAAACAAGCGACACAACAGTACAACAAATCTCAACATTGCGTGTAGTCAAGCAACATGCCATATCAGTCGCAGCTTCAATCACCATCACTATTGCGGTTATTCTCATCGCACTCCGGCTCAAAAGGCTCTGCACCAGATGTGACAAGAAATGGGTCCCAGGCAAAGCTACATCAACAGTTACAGACGAGCCAGAGACTCCAACATCACTCCAACGAAGATTCAACAAGGTGCTCGAAGCCGGCCGCCCAATATGTTCAGAAGCTGAACAGAGATCATCGAGCCATACAATGTATGTATGCTCGGATGTCGAAATCAGCAATAATAAATAACATAATTTACGTTAAGTTGGGTGAATGATCGAATATGCATTAAAATCATATTTAAGTAAGGCATGTTCGATCATTCAACCCAACGTGCAAAAAATCATAATGTTTACCTGTAAGTGGGTGAACGATCGAGCATAAACGATAATATGTGTCATCATTTCTTATGCTCGATCGTTCAACTTACGTTTATTATTATATTTACCTGTAAGTAGGTGAACGATCGAGCATAAACACTAATTATGAATGTGTCATCATTTCTTATGCTCGATCGTTCAACTTACACTCTAGAAATAAAATTCCACTATTATGTTTACCTTCGCACATTAATTTTAAGCATTGCACTTTTTATTTTATATATAAGTACTATTCAATTTGTATTTTTTTTAGTATCAATCTTACTCATCCAATAAAAATATCATTTTTACTCAAGCACTAAGAGTATCATTTAAAACTCGATTTTACATCCCAGTCTCCCATTACACTGCTACCATTGCCTTCAAATCCGTTGGCAATTGTAGCTTCCTTTAAAAGCTAATATAACAGTAATCCTTGACGCCGGCTGGTGTGGCCGATCTCAAGGATTCGACTTTATAAGCTTAACAGTACATATATGTTTTGCTTTTCGCAATATTCTCTAAAAATATTCGAAGTAAAAGTTATCGGCGATAACTTTACGGGGGCTGCCGAAGATTTCGCTAAGCAAACGCATCTTCTGCACTACTTCGTCGGCCGTTGTGGATTTAACGGAAAATATCCAAGTGAATTTCGTAAATGCGTCCACAATTACCAACAAATATTTGCAGTTTTTCGCCATTGAGGGTAGGGGACCAAGGTGGTCCATATGAAAAGTGTACAGTGGAAGGTCACGCTTTTCAATTGAATTGAATGGAACCTCCTGCTTTCCTGATTTTCTTTTGATCCATAATGCATACACAAATTTAACTATTTTTATGATTTGTTCCACAAACCACCCTACATGCGTTTCGGTTTT
The DNA here is from genome assembly GCA_963669355.1 of Chorisops tibialis. NCBI lineage: Eukaryota > Metazoa > Arthropoda > Insecta > Diptera > Stratiomyidae > Chorisops > Chorisops tibialis. The sequence goes on from OY770264.1 coordinate 140,000,232, forward strand.
CAGTTCTATAGCTGAAGTCATAGTTAATATATGTGTGGTTTTCGGTTCTAGCACTATCTCATACACTCCCCAAAATTAGAGTCTGCCTGAAATCAGCCCCATATATCCAAAAAATTAACTTAGTATTTTCAAGGGCTTATGAGCTATTCTACGCGTACACGTAAATAGAATTATATCGTGTTTTGTTGATCGTGGTTAGGCTGGCACTAAGTCTCGATGCTTGTTGTCTTTCACAACACAGATTGTGTTAAGCTACAATCAATAAATCCCCCCGAACCATGCCTGTGTTGAATCGTCCGCAACACATCGTATCAGTTGATCCATCGAAATTCTAACAATTTACAAAAAACCTACCGTCAATTCATTCATGCAGAGTTCACCTCCGATTTCGATATGCTTGGGTCAAAGGTTCTTTGCGAATGTTTCCCTCACCTTTGGTCGCTACTTTCTTCTGGACAAACCCACCATCCTACCATATTTCTCGATTCGCTTGCTTGTCCACGATTTCGATCCCTTTGGACCTTTGGTACTTTGCGTACGTTTCCCTCGCCTTTCGTTGCTACTTTGATCTGGACAAGCCTATCATTTTGCCGTCTGGCTACAACAAAATTTTTCTTCCGGTTTCGATTCGTTTTGATATTAGGTACTTTGCGAAAGTTTCCCATGCCTCTGGTCACTAATTTCTTCTGGATAAACACCTACCTTCTGGTCTTTTATCTCACATGATCCTGCACAAGACCCGATAAAATCCAATTTCGTTCTCTTCAGCTCGCTACTACCTAATATTTCGCTTACTGCAGTTCATTACTTTCTTCCAACGTGCATCTACCGTCTGTCTACGTTTCCTGTATCCGACTCCATTTGTCTCAGACTTTTGATCACATGCCACTAATTTTCGGTTAGGATCTCACTTATCTTCCATCCAGATTTCAGTCACACTGGGAACAACCGCCGATTCCTGCTTTCCTTCCCATCCGCTACTTACTCGATACAATTGGGGATGTACCGTGACCTGTATTCAATAACCAGCTTCCAACTAATCAAGCACGTATACCTGGTTTACCAACCAACTGATACGGGGTCTCTAACACAACCCCAGTACCAGCTTTAAAGACTTCGGTGCGGCCTTCATGGGTCGCGGCAAACGCCCTCAATTCAGTCTCAGTTGCATGACTTCCACACTGATCAATCTGTTTGCGTACGTAAAGACAAAGCTCTCTAAAGGCAACTTCATTGGAATCGCCAAAGCTTTCTAGACCAACAACTACCACCTTCGGAAACATATGGTGTACAGCCATATGCATTTTTTTTTTGCATTTCTGGACTTAGTCGACAAACGCGAAAAAAAAAATTTCATGTTAATAATTTTTTCCCCTCGAGCTGATGATAGTAAGGGGTGTTGCATTGAGACCGCCTATTTTAAATTATTCTGAATTTAACCCTTTTTTTGTGTCGGTCATGCAGCGTTTGTCAGATATTCTTTTCCATACATAGCCTCCATATCTACACTCTTTATTAAAATAAAACATCACAGCTTTTCAAATAAACACTCCGTTCTTATACTCTAGATGAAATCTGAGAGTATTATAAGTTTGCCACAAAGTTTGTAACGCCAAGAAATAAGGCTCGAAGAAAAAAATAAATGATACAGAAGGTCATATAATCACTCAAAAATCTCAAAACCGGATGTCCGTCTGTCCGTCCGTCTGTCTGTCTGTCTGTCCGTCCGTCCGTGTCCTCTCTAGCTTGAGAACGCGTTGAGCTAGAAAGTTTAAATTTTGTATACGTCGTTTTTAACAAAAAAGTAAGGTCAAATTCGTGAACGAGCCAAATCGCTCCACCCCTTCTAACCCCTCCCATACAAAATGACACAATTTCGCAATCTGACAATAAACGGATTTGCTCGAAAAGTACAAATGACATTGATCTGAAATTGGGAATGTAATAATTTTATGATTGTTCCATACTACTCTATAAAAATAATTTGTGTCTTCCCCTCCTTCCACCACCTCCCATACAAACTGCCCTTTTTCATGAAATGCTCTAAACCAATTTACTCAGTGCCTATAAAATTCATCGAGCTGAAATTGTGCACTAAATAATTATTTAGAATTATTAGTAAAACCGAAAAAAATTTAGACAATTAGCTTTACCCCTTCTACCCCGTCCCATACAAAATGACACAATTTCACAACTTAAAAAAAGTCGATTTTCCTGAAAAGTATGAATGCTACTGATCTGCAATTTAAAACATGTCAAAAGCATGATGTTTATAGTTATTTCTGAAAAGTCATTAAAAATCGCCCCTCCTTCTATCACCTCCCATACAAACTGCCCTACTTCACTACATCCCATACACTAATTTTCTCAGTACCTATTAAATTTTTGAATCCTAACTTTTGCATAAAACATTTTGATAGCAACCTTAGCGTCATATGAAAAAATTAGTTCAATGTCTTCACCCCCTCTACCACAAAATTTCTTAAGATGAAAAAATTTTTCTTTCATCGCACGATTGGACTTTATGCCCAATCGTACTACTGTTTTGAAAATAAGCGGTCTTAATGTGATACCCCTTAAAATGATGTTATAATCTTCTAAGTGAAAAGAAATGTTTACAATAATATTTAATTATAAAATAAGATTTCTTAATCAGAAACTACAACAGTGATAAGCTATTTCAGCTAAGAAGTGTGAAAGGTTAACAAGTGTAGATGACAACGGAACCTTATGAGCTCAGAATTAACTTAGTTGATCGCTGAATTTTGGTGACTGCAGTCGGCGAAGTTTTAGCGTTATGGAAGTGTTGTTGATATCAGTGGGTGCTATCACCATAATATATGTGGTGGCTTTGCTGATAAGAAAGCGTTACTCGATCTGGAAAGACATGGGTGCACTGTACGAAGAGCCCGATATTCCCTACGGCAATCTGAAGGGTGTTGGAAAAGTGGAACATATATCGGTACGAATGCAGAAGCTCTATCGCAAGTACAAAGGTCAGGGACCATTTGTAGGAATCTACATTTTCTTTAAGCCGGCTGCTCTCCTCTTAGACTTGGAACTAGTGAAGACGATCATGATTAAAGATTTCAATGATTTCCACGATCGCGGAATTTACTACAACGAAAAGGACGATCCACTATCGGCACATATGTTCAATATACACGGCAAGAAATGGCGATTGTTGCGCTCGAAACTATCGCCAACCTTCACAAGCGGTAAGATGAAAATGATGTTCCCGTCGCTGATCAAAGTGGCACAACGTCTTGAAGTTCAGCTCGAGAAAATCAGCAAAAAAGACGATGAGCTGAATATTAAGACTCTCATGGCTCGATTCACGACTGATGTAATCGGAAATGTTGCTTTCGGGATCGAATGTAATAGCTTGGAAGATGAAAATAGCGAATTTTATCGCATGGGATTGCAGTTATTTTCGAATCCAAGACACAATCCTACTGTTGATTTGTTGCTCGGATCGTTTCGCGATCTAGGGCAGAAGCTGGGCTTCAAACGCTTACGGGATGAAGTTTCGAATTTTTTTACGAAAGTTGTCGCAAGCACGGTGGACTATCGTATCTCGAATGATGTGAAGCGCAATGATTTTATGGATCTTTTGATTGGATTGAAACAGACTGATAGTGATGATAAGATCACTTTTAACGAACTTTTAGCACAAGCTTTTGTATTCTTCGTAGCTGGCTTCGAAACATCTTCGTCTTTGATGCAATTTTGTTTGTTTGAATTGGCTTCGAATCCAGACATTCAGAACAAGGTTCGACATCATATCAGTGAAATACTTGCAAAACACAATGGAGAGTTATCTTACGAAGCGATGTTAGACATGAGCTACCTAGAACAAGTTCTTAATGGTAAGAAAATGTTGTTGTTATGTGCACTGAATCTTATGAATTTTTATTTTTTCAGAAACACTTCGATTACATCCGCCATTATCGACTCTTGTACGTGAGGCCGGGGTAGACTATAATGTTCCTGGAAGTTCTTTTGTTTTTAAAAAGGGAGCGGTTATGGTCATTCCGGTATATGCTATTCATCGGGATCCCGATATTTATCCGAATCCGGAAGTATTCAATCCAGAGAATTTCTCCGATAAGAATATTAAAGATAGACCATCGGAAGCATTTTTACCATTTGGCGCTGGACCTAGGAATTGTATTGGGGCTCGATTTGGCATGATGCAAGCTCGCGTCGGTATAATAACTGCTTTGCAAAATTTCAGTTTCACGCTTTCATCGAAAACTGAAATACCGATTCGTATTGCTCCCGGAAATATAGTTACAAATGCCGTCGGAGGTATTTGGTTAAAAGTTGATCCGGTTCGAAAATGAGTTATTTTGGTAAATTTTAAAAATAAAGTGTTAATAACAGGCTACGTTTTCCAAATAACTTTTGAATTTTAGCCATTGATGGTTCATTCACAATTCGCCATGCCAAAACCCAACCATGGGAAAGTTTCCAAACACTTGCCATAGATTGGTTGGTTGGCGAATTGTGAACGCTCCTTAACACTCAAATGAATTTTTTTTAAGAAAATTGTTTTTTTTTGTATTCGATCATTAAACAGAAAAATCTTTCATCTTGAGATAAGTTTTTCAATACACTTTGCCCAAGACAAAACAAATTTATAAGTCGGTGTTTTATAGCTCGGCGGAACACAGAATTCCATAAGTTTAGAGCAAAACTAGACAATACATCCCAGCTGCCAAAATACCGCAGCATTGTATTCCGCACAATAGTAAATATACACTGCGAGAATAATACTTTCGAATCCTGTAAGTACATATAGTTGGTGAATAGTTGTGACAGATTATTTGGTTCAATAAATGTGGCCAAATTTTATTTGCGACATATGAACACTTTGCGGTAAGTAACAAACAAATTTAATTCTGAAAATTATTTTCATGTTTACGAAAGGTGTTATGTGAAAAGTAGAAAAAAAAAACTTTTTGTACTATCAAACCTAAATCTCTTCTCTCTTGTTGTGAAATTCAAGCCGTGGCATTTCAATCAATAAATCAAATTCCTGTTAAAACTCCTATAAGGGCATAGGACAGAGATAACTCTCTTCCACAAGGCGCGATCCTGAGCATCAGCCTTTAGCTGTTGCCAGGATTTGTTTATTCTTCTGGCTTACTGCTCGTTTCCATGCGCTACATGGTCGATCAACCCGACATGTTCCTTGAGATTTATAATCCAGAGCTTGTTTGCCGATGTTTTTCTCTGGTTTTCTCAAAGTGTGACCATCCACTGCCACTTCTACCTTTGAATTTCAATTCCTATTTTAGTCTGTTCACTTGTACTCCAAAGTTAATCTTTAGAGATCACTTCTGGTCAGAATATCCCTAAAATGCGTCGGAGGCATTGGTTCACGAAAGTATGCAGTTTCTTGGTAAGTCGAACGGTCACTTTCCATGTATTACAACCATATAACAACACGGATTTGACGCATGCGTCAAAAACTCGCAGCTTCATGCGAAGGGAGATCTCTCTCAACCTCCAGAAAGGGAAAAGGATACCGAAGGCCTGACGAGCTTTATTAAGACGAGCCTCAATATCCTTTTCGGCTCCGCCGTCGATTCTGACAATGCTTCCGAGAGAACCAAATATTTTGCACATTTTCCACATCTGGTTGAGTAAGAGCAATCGGTGTGCTTGTGTTTGAACTCATGTGCATATACTTGGTTTTACGCACATTTATTTTCATTTTCGCTTCTTTGCATTTAGAATGCAACGAGCGGACATTTGACTCCCAGTTCGAACGGTTATGTACAAGCAAACACACGTCATCTTAAGATGTTAAATAGGCACCAATGAAGATCTTTACCTTTCTCACCTTCCAGTGCGCCTTTCAAGATGTCATTCGTTGTCACCAGAAACAGGGCTGGTGATAATATTGTTGCGAGCTAGAGGTTCGCCGATTTCAAGTAAAACACAATTCGTTTAAAAATAATAGATAATTTTATTTATTCGCACGTTTCACTTTAATTCGCACTTTTAATTTAATTCTTACTATACGGCACCACTGTTATCGCGTTCTTGTATCGGTTCAAGTTCTCTCGCAGATGTTGCTGAACTTACTGACAGCTGGTCTGAGAGCTTCGTGTTTATATACAATTGTTACCCAGTTCTAGAAGTTGCGATCGTGCATGTTGCCGGGTGTGTGTGTGTCTAGAATGTTCGGGGACTTTGTCTATAGCTTTTTACATGTTGGGGGATTTGTTCTGGTACATTCGGGAAGTTGCCAGATTCATAACATTACCCTCTCCTTAGTCCCTGTTCGTCCCGAACAGAGTCGTTCACTTCCTCAATGGCACGATCGTACTTGGTTAATCGGTCGAGATGTACCACTTTCATTTTTGTACGAGGTTTTCGCTGATTCCATCCATCCTCTGGTTCGATCGTTATCCTCCGAATGGTTTTTCCGGCTTCTTTTTCCTTCTCACGTTCGCGTTCTTTCTCCGTTTCCTTTTCGCGCTCATTCTCTTCCTTAGCGGCACGTTTACTCCCATTTTCTCGTTCCGCATTCTTCCTTTCGCGATCTTCTCGATCATATCGCTTCCCATGTTTGGTCTTGTCACGATTATTCGCATGAAGTACTTGACCGTCACGACTTCTACCCGTTCGTTCGCGATCCTTATTCGATTGTCCAGTTTTGCTTCCATGATCTTTCCCGATGTATTGTTCTTCTCGCAATCGATCTTGCCGACTCAAGGTTTTCGACCGACTCCGGCGTCTTTTATCAAAATCGTGTGTAAGATTTGAACTCTGACGACTAGTTCTTGACCAAGATCTACCTGCCCGATCTCTATCTTCGCGTTGTTTAGCAGCGCAGCCGGAACAATAGTTGGTCGCTTTTCGGCAGTCGAGTCTCAAGTGTCCTGCCTGTCCGCAAATCCAGCATCGGGGGGCACCAAATCTTTCGCTTCGCTTGGTGTATTCGGCTTTCTGGCACACGCACTCTTTTGCTCTTTCTCGGACTCGATAATTACTCCGTGAGCTTTGCTTGGCAGCTTCGAACGTCAGCCCATATACCAAGGCTTCGCCTATCGTTTTCTTACCTGCCAATTTCAACGCCTGTTGCAGCTCTCTGTCCTGTACAGCATTGTTAAATGCGAAAAGAGCTGTATCGTTGCGTTGCTCTGTTTGCGCCTTGGGCAGCGATAATAATGTGAGTCGTTCAATATCGCGTGCCAGCTCTTGAAGTGTTTTGCCATTCTTTTGAGTTCGGTTGTACAGCTCTATTTTGTAGATCTCTTTCATGCGGTCACTGCCGTAATGAAGATCCAATGTCTGGACTAACGTTGAAAAATCTTGTTGTTGCTCCTGCGGAATCGTTTGAAGAACCTCCGCTGGTGGACCTCTTAACGCCAATATAAGAGCCGTTCCTCGTTCGAGATCATTCCAATGGTTGTTTCTGGCGGCAGCCTCAAATTGGATCTTATAAATAGCCCACGGTGTCTGTCCATCGAAGATTGGAGCTTTGGAACCCTTATGCGTAGCGTGCTCTGCTTTCATGACTCCGACCGCTTTCACGTTATCCAAGTCCCTTTTTAGGCGTTCGACTCCTTGTACAATCCCGGATATCCTTTCCGTAATTTGCTCTTCGAAGATTCGAAGTTTCTTCTCTACATTTTCTTCTATTGTCTTACCCATGGTGTCTATTTTATTATTTTGCAGCTCCAATTTTTGGTTAAGGTCCTTTGAAGTCTGGTCTAATTTCTCTAGTTTCTGATTAATGTCCGTTGATTGTTGTTTAATGTCCACCGATTGTTGTTCTAATTTCCGATTCATGTCCGTTGTCACAGCTGATTGTTGATCTAATTTGTTCATCATTTGCTGCATTAACTGTGTTAGAGCATCCGTTGCACCAGAACACTCCTCTCCACGAGCTTCTTTGATTTGGAATTCGAAACTATCGGCATCTTCACCATCAGCCTGCAGTGTCTCGATCATACGGCTGACAAGTTCAGACTTGCTCCCTGTCGTAGATAACCCGCGTCTACCGAGCTCTTCTTTCAGCTCCGCTAATTTTAAGTCCTTTAAATAACGCGGCATTCTCATTACCGATTATTTCAAGTTTTTCCGCGATCCGAATTCACTTAAATTTTCGCCACTAATTAAAGTCACTGCTCACTAAAGCATTCAAGAATATTTGATTTCACAAAATTCTCACTGTCCGTTCGAGAATTTTAGTTCCGCGATTTTATTTCGCTAATTAAAGTCACTGTTCACTAGAGCACTCGAGAATATTCGATTTCACAAAATTCTCACTGTCCGTTCGAGAATTTTAGTTTCACTTTTCCGCTCTCACAAAATTATCCGTTCGAGAATTTTAATTTCACTCGCGATTTTTAACCCGAATTTATCCTTGAAATCCCACTCTTCTGACACCAATTGTTGTGAGCTAGAGGTTCGCCGATTTCAAGTAAAACACAATTCGTTTAAAAATAATAGATAATTTTATTTATTCGCACGTTTCACTTTAATTCGCACTTTTAATTTAATTCTTACTATACGGCACCACTATTATCGCGTTCTTGTATCGGTTGAAGTTCTCTCGCAGATGTTGCTGAGCTTACTGACAGCTGGTCTGAGAGCTTCGTGTTTATATACAATTGTTACCCAGTTCTAGAAGTTGCGATCGTGCATGTTGCCGGGTGTGTGTGTGTGTCTAGAATGTTCGGGGACTTTGTTTATAGCTTTTTACATGTTGGGGGATTTGTTCTGGTACATTCGGGAAGTTGCCAGATTCATAACAATATGCACCTTGTCTAACACCAGTTTGCACAGGAAAGCTCTCGGATAGCTCTCCTCTATGTAATACGCGACACCTGGCTTCTTCGTAGAATCGAAGCTATGATCATATCTGGAATACCCCTCCTACGCAAAGCATTTCTGTTATTTCCGGGTCCGCTTTGAGGAGTTCGGTTGGTAGTCCGTCTATACCTGGGGCTTCCCTTCCCGCCATTGACCGAATGACGGAAACTATCACTTCCTTATTTGGGTAATCATCCCTAACAGATAATTGTTGCGGATTGATGTTTGGTAGTTATTCTGTTTCTGGAGTATCTTCCTCTGACAAAATGTTTAAAATATCAGAAAAGTATTTCTTCCATCGGCGCAACACTCATATTTGTTTTCTGTTGGTGCATGGACGTTAATCAACCAAGTGTTGAAAAATTTGGTCTTTATTCTGATTGCACACAATCTTTCACTTACTGGTTTGAAATTCGTGACCTGCTGTTTAAATTTTTTGTCAACGACAAAAGTAACTTCAAACTCTCTGCATCCCGACAATTTTCCACTTGAATAGATTGTATTTGATCTCATGTCCGTGATTTCGTTACCGAGCCATTTCGTTTTTGATTGGAAGTTCTGTTAATGTTGTGTTTTGCCACTTTTTCGAGGAACTCTTTCAGAGCTCTTGTTCTAAATAAGGTTCGAACATTCCAAGATCCAAAAATTTAGTCCATTTTACTTTATTACTAGCGATCGCCCGCGACTTTGTCCGCTTAGGAATCGCAATAATAATATTTTTTGAAAATGTATTTAGTTAGTAGTTCATTATGCGGGACATATAATCTGATTAGCTTAGTGGCTCTTTGAAAACAATGCTTTGTATTTTGTTGGAATCAGAACCATAAATTATTAAGAATGAAACCATGATACTCGCATTTGAATGAGACAGGCTCGTGATCAAATCAAACCCGTGATTCGAGATCATATGTATACGTGTAAAGGACATGTAAGTAGTTGTAACTTGTGTTAATTGAAAAAAAGCCCAAATAAAATTACATTAAGCTTAAGAACATAACAGGACTTCGATTGTGCGTAAAGCCCCATTATATGATACTACCGATGAAATCGAAATTTTTGTAATCTTAAGAATTTTTGTGTGGGGAGTGATAGAAGGGATGACAGTACTAAATTAATTTTTTTCACATCATGCTAGAGTAGCTATAAAAATATTTTGCACCAAATTTAAGCTTGAAAAACTGAGAAACTTGCATTGGATTTAGTGAAATTGTGCAATTTGTATGGGAGGTGGTAGAAAGAGTGAGGGGTTTTTGGTAATTTTTCTAGATAATCGAGTTTTTCCAAAGTCGTGAAATTGTGTCATATTGTAAGGGAGGGGGTAGAAGGAGTGAAGCTAATCAGTTCATTTTTCCCGATAATAATAATAATACTAATTAGGGATTTATCAGAAAATTTTAGCTCGATCAAAGTTATACGTACTGAGAAAATTGGTTTAGAAAATTTCATGAAAAAGTGCAGTTTGTATGGGAGGTGGTAGAAGGAGTTGAGGGTTCTTGGTAATTTTTCTAGAAAAAACTAAAATCACCATGCAATTGATGTGTTTTAAATTTTAAATCAGTTAGATTCACACTTTTTAAGAAAACCGAGTTTTTGCAAAGTCGTGGAATTGTGCCACATTGTATGGGAGGGGGTAGAAGGAGTAAAGCTAATCGGTTAATATTTTCCAATAATAATAATTATGCTAAATAAAGTGCAAAGTTTTAGCTCGATCAAAGCTATATGTACTGAGAAAATTGGTTTAGAATATTTCATAAGAAAGTGCAGTTTGTATAGGAGGTGGTGCAAGGAGTGGAGGGTTTTTATTTATTATTTGAGAAGCAACTACAATTATCATTGAATTGATATATTTTATATTTCAGAACAGTAATATTCACACTTTTCAAGAAAAACCAATTTTCGCAAAGTCGTGGATTTGTGACAGATTGTATGGGAGGGGGTAGAAGGAGTAAACCTAATTGGTTAGTTTTTTCTGACATTAATAAAAACCCTAATTAAGGATTTAATGCAAAATCTTAGCTCGATCAAAGTTTTATGTACTGAGAAAATTGGAGTATAGTATTTCAGGAAAAAGTTTAGTTTGTATGGGAGGTGGTGGAAGGAGATAGGGGATTCAAACTATTTATATACTTGAAGATTGTATTTATAATAGAAATAATATATTTTAAATTTGAAAGTAATAGCTTTCACAGTTTCCATGAAAATTTGATAATTATAAGTTTTTGAAAATGAGTCACTTTGTATGGGAGGGGGTAGAAGGCGTGAGGGGAGAAAAATTAAACCTCAAGCAGATTACTCTCCAAGGCAGATCTAATAATCTGTGAAAGTTTCATTGCAATCGGTGCAGCCGTTTTTGCGTGAAAGCCGGAAAGACAGACAGACAGACAGAGAATGTTTTTAAAAACGTTGGATTTTGCTTAGTTATTGCTAAAATGAAGCAAAAAACTTATTTGTAGCCATTTATAAACAAATAACAGACAGACACTACAATTGTATTTATATAGATAATAAAGTAAAGTTACAGGCTACAAAATTGAAATTTTGTGCGAGCACCTTACAAGAGAAATGAAATAAAATTGCATCACAAATTTTACGATTCCCTTACTCGAACTACCCCCTCCCATACAAATGTTTGGTTTCGTGAATGTATAATACACCGAATTTTATGAAAATTCTATGCAGCTTCGCTTATGAAACACATTCTATACAGAGAATATTGGTCATGATTCAAGCAATCAATTAAGAAGCTATTAGCATCCACCCACCCTTACTGTCACCACTCCCGTTCCACTCATAAATACCTTAAATTGCACAAACGAATGAAATATTGTTAAATTAATAACAGCCCTGCCCAAGAATTCTCTTTCACTTAGTCTCCCAAACCACTCTAACCTGGATATAGACTTTACATGCATCCGTAACTTGTCCCAAAAATAATAAAGTTTTGCCCGACTTGTTGGCAGCTTATTTATGATTTGTTCCACAAACCATCCTACATGCGTTTCGGTTTTCAGTTCTATAGCTGAAATCATAGTTAATATATGTGTCGTTTTCGGTTCTAGCACTATTTCATACACCCCCCAAAATTAAAGTCTGCCTGAAATCAGCTCCATATATCCAAAAAATTAACTTATTACTTTCAAGGGCTTATGAGCTATTCTACGCGTACACGTAAATAGAACATATCGTGTTTTGTTGATCGTGGTCAGGCTGGCACTAAGTCTCGGTGCTTGTTATCTTTCACAACACAGATTGTGTTAAACTACAATCAATAAATCCCCCGAACCATGCCTGTGTTGAATCGTCCGCAACACATCGTATCAGTTGATCCATCGAAATTCTAACAATTTACAAAAAACCTTCCGTCAATTCATTCATGCAGAGTTCACCTCCGATTTCGATATGCTTGGGTCATAGGTTCTTTGCGAATGTTTGCCTCACCTTTGGTCGCTACTTTCTTCTGGACAAACCCATCATCCTGCCATCTTTCTCGATTCAGCTGCTTGCCTACGATTTCGATGCCTTTGGACCTTTGGTACTTTGCGTACGTTTCCCTCGCCTTTCGTTGCTACTTTGATCTGGACGAGATGATAGGCTTATCTTGCCGTCTTGCTACAACAACATTTTTCTTCCGATTTCGATTCGTTTGGGTCTTAGGTACTTTGTGAAAGTTTCCCATGCCTCCGGTCAATAATTTCTTTTGGATAAACACCTACCGTCCAGTCCTTTATCTCACATGATCCTGCATAAGACCCGATAAAATCCAATTTCGTTCTCTTCAGCTCGCTACTACCTAATATTTCGCTTACTGCAGTTCATTACTTTCTTCCAACGTGCATCTACCGTCTGTCTACGTTTCCTGTATCCGACTCCATTCGTCTTAGACTTTTGATCACATGCTACTAATTTTCGGTTAGGATCTCACTTATCTTCCATCCAGATTTCAGTCACACTGTGAACAACTGCCGATTCCTACTTTCCTTCCCATCCGCTACTTACTCGATACAATTGGGGATGTACCGTGACCTGTATTCAATAACCAGCTTCCAACTAATCAAGCACGTATACCTTGTTTACCAACCAACTGAAACGGGGTCTCTAACACAACCTCAGTACCAGCTTTAAAAACTTTGGTGCGGCCTTCATAGGTCGCGGCAAGCGCCCTCAATTCAGTCTCAGTTACATGACTTCCACACTGATCAATCTGCTCGCGTACGTAGAGATAAGGCTCTCTAAAGGAAACTTCACTGGAACCGCCAAAGTTTTCTAGACCAACAACTACCACCTTCGGAGACATATGGTGTACAGCCATATGCATTTTTTTTTTTGAATTTCTGGACTTAGTCGACAAACGCGAAAAAAAAATTTCATGTTATCAATTTTTTTCCTTTCAAACCGATCATAGTAAGGGGTGTTTCATTAAGACCGCCTATTTTAAATTATTTTGAATTTAGCCTTTTTTTTGTGTCGCTCGTGCAGCGTTTGTCAGATATTCTTTTCCATACATAGCCTCCATATCTACACTCTTTATTAAAATAAAACATAACAGCTTTTCAAATAAACACTCTGTTTTTTTTTTTCAAATTTGAAAATAGACGGTCTTAATGTGATACCCCTTAAAATGATATCTTAATCTTCTACGTGAAAAGAAATATTTACAATAATATTTAATTATAAAATAGGATTTTCTTAATCAGGAACTGCTGAGAAGTGTACAAGCTTAACAAGTGTAGATAACAACCGAAGCTTATGAGTTCAGTATTAACTTAGTTGATCGCTGAATTTTGGTAACTGCAGTCGGAGAAGTTTTAGCGTTATGGAAGTGTTGTTGATATCACTGGGTGCTATCACCATAATATATGTGGTGGCTTTGCTGATAAGAAAGCGTTACTCGATCTGGAAAGACATGGGTGCACTGTACGAAGAGCCCGATATTCCCTACGGCAATCTTAAGGGTGTTGGAAAAGTGGAACATATATCGGTACGAATGCAGAAGCTCTATCGCAAGTACAAAGGTCAGGGACCATTTGTAGGAATCTACATTTTCTTTAAGCCGGCTGCTCTCCTCTTAGACTTGGAACTAGTGAAGACGATCATGATTAAAGATTTCAATGATTTCCACGATCGCGGAATTTACTACAACGAAAAGGACGATCCACTATCGGCACATTTGTTCCATATACACGGCAAGAAATGGCGATTGTTGCGCTCGAAACTAACGCCAACCTTCACAAGCGGTAAGATGAAAATGATGTTCCCGTCGCTGATCAAAGTGGCACAACGTCTTGAAGTTCAGCTCGAGAAGATCAGCAAAAAAGACGATGACCTGAATATTAAGACTCTCATGTCTCGATTCACGACTGATGTAATCGGAAATCTTGCTTTCGGGATCGAATGTAACAGTTTGGAAGATGAAAATAGCGAATTTTATCGCATGGGATTGCAGGTATTTTCGAATCCAAGACGCAATCCTACTGTTGATTTGTTGCTCGGAACGTTTCGCGATTTAGGGCAGAAGTTCGGCATCAAACGCTTACGGGATGAAGTTTCGAATTTTTTTACGAAAGTTGTCGCAAGCACGGTGGACTTTCGTATCTCGAATGATGTGAAGCGCAATGATTTTATGGATCTTTTGATTGGATTGAAACAGACTGATAGTGACGATAAGATCACTTTTAACGAACTTTTAGCACAAGCTTTTGTATTCTTCGTAGCTGGTTTCGAAACATCTTCGTCTTTGATGGAATTCTGTTTGTTTGAATTGGCTGCGAATCCAGACATTCAGAACAAGGCTCGACATCATATCAGTGAAATACTTGCAAAACACAATGGAGAGTTATCTTACGAAGCGATGTTAGATATGAGCTACCTAGAACAAGTTCTTAATGGTAAGAAAATGTTGTTGTTATGTGCACTGAATCTTATGAATTTTTATTTTTTCAGAAACACTTCGATTACATTCGCCATTATCGACTCTTGTACGTGAGGCCGTGGTAGACTATAATGTTCCTGGAAGTTCTTTTGTCTTTAAAAAGGGAACAGTTGTGGTCATTCCGGTATATGCTATTCATCGGGATCCCGATATTTATCCGAATCCGGAAGTATTCAATCCAGAGAATTTCTCCGATAAGAATATTAAAGATAGACCATCGGAAGCATTTTTACCATTTGGCGCTGGACCTAGGAATTGTATTGGGGCTCGATTTGGCATGATGCAAGCTCGCGTCGGTATGATAACTGCTTTGCGAAATTTCAGTTTCACGCTTTCATCGAAAACTGAAATACCGATTCGTCTTGCTCCCGGAACTATAGTTACAAATGCCGTCGGAGGTATTTGGTTAAAAGTTGATCCGGTTCGAAAATGAGTTATTTTGGTAAATTTTAAAAATAAGGTGTTAATAACAGGCTACGTTTTCCAAATAACTTTTGAATTTTAGCCATTGATGGTTCATTCACAATTCGCCATGCCAAAACCCAACCCTGGGAAAGTTTCCAAACACTTGCCATAGATTGGTTGGTTGGCGAATTGTGAACGCTCCTTAACACTCAAATGAATTTTTTTTTAAGAAAATTGTTTTTTTTTTGTATTCAATCATTAAACAGAAAAATCTTTTATCTTGAGATAAGTTTTTCAATACACTTTACCTAAGGCAAAACAAATTTATAAGTCGGTATTTTATAGCTTGGCGGAACATAGAATTCTATAAATTTAGAGCAAAACTAGGCAATACATCCCAGCTGCCAAAATACCGCAACATTGTATTCCGCACAATAGTAAATATACACTGCGAGAATAGTACTTTCGAATCTGCCGCAGTCATTTGCTTGTAAGTACATATAGTTGGTGAAAAGTTGTGACAGATTATTTGGTTCAATAAATGTGGCCAAATTTTATTTGCGACATATGAACACTTTGCGGTAAGTAACAAACAAATTTAATTCTGAAAATTATTTTCATATTTACGAAAGGTGTTATGTGAAAAGTAGAAAAAAAAACTTGTTGTACTATCAAACCTAAATAAACTTTATTGGTCCAGAGCCATTCTGCGGAAAACCAAAAGGGCATCAAAGCTCGACACTTAAGAAGTGGGTTGAACAAGAACACAAAATCTACTGGAATAAACTTCCAGGGCTATCAACCTCAAAAAAACAAAGTGGAGAATATCCTAAAATTCAGAAAGAGCGATATTAGTACTCTAATTGGCCTAATGACGGGGCACAGTGGAGTGAACCACCACCTCAATAATATGGGCTTAGCTGAAACCGACATTTGCCGCCTCTGTCTCGAAGACTCAGAAACGACAATACATATCCTATGCCACTGTGAAGCAGTGGCAAGGAAAAGGCATAATCTTCTGGGGAAAGGTTTCATTTCCACCGAGGAACTAGCCAACATGGCTCCCTTACAGATACTCAGATTAGCTAAAGCTATTGAATTATGGTAGGGTATAGGGGCAATAATCGCACAATAGGCCAAAAAGGCCGCAGTGCTCTCACGTGTTCCCCTAATATAAATAAATAAATAATCGAACCTAAATCTCTTCTCTCTTGTTGTGAAATTCAAGCCGTGGCATTTCAATTCCAAATTCCTGTTAAAACTCCTATAAGGGCATAGGACAGAAATAACTCTCTTCCATAAGGCGCGATCCCGAGCATCGGATTTTAGCTGTTGGCAGGATTTGTTTATTCTTCTGGCCTACTGCTCGTTTCCATGTGCGCTACATGGTCGATCAACCCGACGTGTTTCTTGAGATTTATAATCCAGAGCTTGTTTGCCGAGGTTTCTCTCTAGTTTTCTTAAAGTGTGTCACCATGCTGACAATGCTTCCGAGAGAACCAAATATTTTGCACATCTTCCACATCTGGTTGATAAAGAGCAATCGGTGTGCTTGTGTTTGAACTCATGTGCATATACTTGGTTTTACGCACATTTATTTTCATTTTCGCTTCTTTGCATTTAGAATGCAACGAGCGAACATTTGACTCTCAGTTCGAACGGTTATGTACAAGCAAACACACGTCATATTAAGATGTTAAATAGGCACCAATGAAGATCTTTACCTTTCTCACCTTCCAGTGTAGCTTTCAAGATGTCATTCGTTGCCACCAGAAACAGGGCAGGTGATAATATCTCGGATAGCTCTCCTCTATGTAAGACGTGACACCTAGCATCTTCGTAGAATCGAAGCTATGATCTTATCTAGAATACCCCTCCTACGCAAAGCATTTCTGTTATTTCCGGGTCCGCTTTGAGGAGTTCGGTTTGTAGTCCGTCTATACCTGGGGCTTCCCTTCCCGCCATTGACCGAATGGCGGCGGAAACTATCACTTTCTTATGGTTTGGTAAATGTTTTCACAGTGCATTTCGAATTGAAAGAAAAGATTTCCGGATTCTACACTGTTACGCTTTATTATTCGTGACGTTTCGGTCTCTGCTGAGACCTTTATCAAACAGTTTGCTAGTTTTAATAATAAAGTATTGTGATCGACTTGGGAAAAAAAAATTCGCTACCCTAAAATTTTGTTTTTTCGCGTTTCGCGACTAAATTAGCCTAAAAATGCAAAAAAAAAAGTCCGTCTATCTGTACGCCGTACGCCGGTGTGTACGCTCGCTAGTTGCGGATCTCAGGCGGATACCCATTTTGGGTGGTGTACGGGTTCAGGGGGAGGCGGAAGGAGCTCTTAAACCGAAAAATACCAATTCAAATATCTGAACCATGCTTACTGCTAGGAAGCTAAAAATTAACATGGATATAGAGGAGTTTGTGGGACAACTTTCAAAAATAATTTAGTTTTTTTATCCATTGGGGTGAGAAAAGGGGTGGGCTAAGAACCAATTGTCGGCTGAATTTTTTTCTCAAATGATTATATCTTCGAAATTACTTACCACAAAAATTGATATTTTGAGATTATTAAGCTGGCATATAGATCCATTTGAATCAGTTTAGATAAAAGCTAATTATTATAAGGGGGACGGTCAGGGGGTGCAAAGAAAAACACTTAAAAACCAATATCTCGGCTATTTATTAAGCTATGTAATTGAATCTTAGAACCTATATTAAACTATACTAGAGAAATACGAGAAAAATATAATATTTGGACAAAATAGTAGTGGGGCAAAATGGAGAGCATTTCAAAAATGGTGCACTTTCCAAAATTTCAAACCGCTATAATTCAAAATTGAGTGCAGATATAAAATTCAAATTTTGTCAAATTGTAGAACTAGGTAGTGTTTAAATTTGGTAAGAATTTTGCGTTGGGAGGTGTAAGGGGAGGGAGGTGGTAACCATCAATAACAATTTCTGAATGAAATTTAAAGGTAGAAACTTGAAAATTTGCGAAATGCATTTAAAAAAATCTTTAAAGGAATAAAATATTAACTTGTCAAATACCTCGAAAGCTTCTACTCCCTCCCATACAAAATTATTTTTTCGACCATTTTTAAGAAATTAATTATCACCCAATTAGTAAAAGCTATCAATTTGAAATTTGGCACAAATTCTTTTGGAAATAGTTGAAACGGAACTGCGTCAAAAGTTTTGAGATAACACTTGCCCTTCAACCCCCTCTCATACAAAAGTACGATTTCGACCAATTTCAATAAATTAACTGCTAACCAACAAATTAAAAGCTACGAACTTAACATTTTGTACGAGGACCTTACAAGAGATGTGAAATAAAACTACATCACAAATTTTACCCCCTCCTATACAAATGATTGGTTTCGTGAATGAATTTTATGAAAATTCTATGCAACTTTGTCTATGAAACTTATATTCTATGCCGAGAATATTGGACGTAATTGAAGCAATCAATTGAAAAATTATTGACATCCACCCAACCTTAACATCACCCCTCCCCTCTCCCTCACAAAAACCCAAACTTACATAAACGAATGAAATATTGATTACATGTACTGGAGCTATTGATCGTATTCGCACTTAAGTATTAAATTGACATCAGCCCTGCCCTAAAGGGGATCCACTTGTGAAAAGGGATTCCACTTACTCTTCCTTAACTACTCCAACTTGCATATTGACTTTCCATGCATCTTCAACTTGTCCCAAAAATAATAACGTTGCGACGTACTTGTTGGCAGTTTATTCTGTTTGCGGGGTTGTTGCCGTTGAATCCATCCTTTCCGAGGCTGTTCTTCAGGTTTCTGGACAGTACTTTTTCCGATGATGCGTTGTTGGAGCCTCGCCCTACCCACGACCTGGATCGGTCGGGAGTTTTCAGCTAAATATGACATGCTGGAGTTCTCACAGCTATGCTCCGAGGACAACTATGTCATACTTTTTGCCTACTTCCTGCGACGCACTGGTGTTGCTGGCCATTCAGGTTAACTCCATGCTCCCTCCTCCTTTCTCAACCGGGCTTGCGACCGGCTATGGCGGAGCTAGGTTTGATCCATGGTCATCTATTATTTGTGCTGTTCAATAATGACCTGCCACATTACAGTTGTTTGCCGACGACCTTAAATTACTCCGTAAAATTCTTCTAGCTTATCTACTTTGTTTAGTTAGTGTTCTTACAACGATGTTTTGTGGAACATTTAGAAGTGTTTTTTTCATGGAGCTTTCGTATATGAGCCACACTTACTCTGTCGACAGCTCTTTCTTTACGGTCATATAGAATCTGGGACTGTCGTTGAATCGCTAGTATAAATTCATTAATCGTTTCGTCCAGTTAAACCGTTGAAGAACATCAGTTCAGGTATTTTTCACTCCGTCGGTAGTATCTTGGAATACTTCTTAATTGTGTGGAATCCTCACCATATTTTCCTTGTTGTGACCATCGAAAACGTACAGCGAAAATTTACACGCTCTTTTTAATACATATTGAAAATACCACAAACCACTTGTAGAATTATAAATCTTGCCTTTGCACTAACGACCGTCCTTTCGCTTTCTCTTAAAATTTTGCAAAGGCTTAGCTTTGCGATGATTTAAATCTGAAAGGGGTAACAGCTTTAACTAAGAATACTCCTTTCCTATACTCCTCGAGCTTCACTCGATCATTGAAGAGTGATCGAGTGAAGCTGAGAATTCAAAGGAACCACGATCAACTTACTCGGTGGGGAAAGTTCTTTTCTCATGTTTGAAAGTCTAGTAAGAACTATAATATTTGATATTTGAATTCTAATTTTCGCTATTTTTTATTACTTGCTTTTGTAAGATTTTTTTTATAGTTACCGAAATAAATTTAGGAGGTTACCCTTTAACGCGCGATGCATAGCTAAGGGAAACAAATGAAAATAGGGAAATTAGCAAGAAAATAAAGGAGGGAAGAGTTTGAAGTGGCGGTGAACGTTGTTCATAAACTGCTGGAGGTTGTATTCAGTGGAAAAGAGATTGCCTGGTAATAAATTCCACAACACTGTTGTCTGAGGGATAATGGAGTGCCTAAACGTCACTGTTCTCCGCGGCAAGGGCTTCACAGTGCTCTCGTGTGAGCATGCAGCTTAGCAACTATTTCGGAAGGCAATGAATGTAGGTGGTATTAGTACTTATAGTTCTTTACTACATTTACTATGAAAGTATCTATAGTAAATGCAGAGTACTCCGATATTTCAACGATGCTCAATGACTCCCTTGAGACCGATATAGCTTCGTCTTCTATTAATCGGATTGCATGTTTCTGGATACAGTCAAGTAGAGCCAGATGTGATTTTGGGGCCCAATCCAAAATATTCAAGTTGTATTCAAGACATGGACGGATATAAGTCTTATAGGTGGTAGCTAGTTCGGAGGCAGAAAAGTATTTCTTACATTCCCGCAGAATACCTAAACCTTTTGAAGCATCAAGGGAAACTTCGTAGATGTGTGCTCCAATCAATGCGATTGTTAAATTTTTCACCTAGTAACGTGAAGTCTGCAGAAGGTGAAATCTGTACGACATTTAAGGACATATTAGTGTCCGACGTCGGAACGTTATGTTTGAGAGATATTTGAAATTTTTTTATATTTTGATTAAGAAAAAAAAATAAATAGTTAAAGTTAGTGTTTCCACTCCAAAAAAATCTATAAATAGCAAAAAATCGTGCTTATTTTATTAAAGGAAACAGCAATGTTCACCATTACAATTGTCATCTAGACAAAAACGAAATTGCACTAATCTTAATAACATAATTGTCCTTTTGTCTCGTAATTATGAAATCCGTGAACAAAAGCCAGATCCGTAATTCAATATGGTTTTTTGTTTCTTTGCAAGAAAATCAAGTTCGCCTTTCAAAGAACCCCATACAACAATAGAAGAAATTACAAAAGAAAATTCTAATCATGTTTCATTAGGAAATTTTCCTTTCGTCGTCATTTACTTCTCGCAAGCGTATTTGTATTTGAAAGTTTTGCCTGGCACCATAGTTACCCCCGAAAAACCCATTAAAGCCCACAGAAATCAACTTTTGCCTCGTAACGAACCATTTTGTGAAAATTTACCATCTTTTATGGCAGAAGCCGATTCATGATGCCGTAATATCCTTTGTTGTTATTATTTTTCGCCACACATAAGCACTAATATGCCCTCGGTTTACCTGTTTAGGCAGCAGGCTACATACAATGCGTAGGATCTCATTAGACATGTGCCATATTATGCCTAGCTTTGAAAATTTGTAGCCATGACTTGCATACCACAAAATTCGAATAAAAACGCCTGTGTCGTAGCGTACGTCAGCATTATTATAAGTTTGGAAAAGCCTGTGTCATCGGCGCTGATTCATTCGTTCTCTTCCTTCTTGCCCAGAAATTCAACACATAAAGTTTAATTTCGCGGCAAAGATTATTTATAAGACGATTAAATTTATATACTAGCTAAGATATGAAAATGAGACAGATTTCGCAAGCCACAAAACTTTTCGTATAGCTCAAAGCTAGTAGGAAAGTTTCGACGTAGTCTCAGAATAAAACAGTCCTGGTAATAATTTTTGAAAATCGCAGAATTAACAGCCTAAAGTCTTTGAAATTTTGAAACTGATTCAAATTTAAGAAATTAAAGATTTTCGAATTTAGAAGATTTGCCCATATATTATTTAAAAAAAAATGTATATTTATTTGTTTCTAATCATGTTGCATAAAATCTATCCTTCAAAATGATGTGCAGACAGGACCAAGATCCAATCAAATAAACAGAGTGGCGCAGAGGAATAATTTCATAAGATTTAAAAATACATGCGTGGGTAATGCAGCGGAAATCTCAGCCAAACATATACCCAGTCCTGCCATAAATATTGATACAAGATTTTTTAACTACAAAAATAAAACTAATAGTTGGTCTTGAACAATTTTTTCAGTTTTTTATTGCGTCAATAGTAAACTACAAAATTTCATGACATTATTCAAAATGACTTCCATTTACCTTAATGCAGCGTCGAAGTCTGAAATGCCACCCACCAATCGCTCTACGGACGATATCTATAGGATATAGCTGCTACCAACGCCTTCTCCAATGACTCCAGGTTATGGTAGCGTATTTTACAGACCATGTCCTCTGAAACTGACCACAATTTATAGTCGAACGAATTAAGGTCTGGGCTAGCTACCGGCTAATATTCAGTACTAATCTCAGGTACATGATTTGCAAGCCACTGTAGAGTTGTTTTGGCCTTATGAGCAGGCCCATAATATTGTTGGAATATCCGTGGTTTGTTTTGGAACATGGTTTGATTCAAGGGCTCCAATACATTCCTTGAAATATCTTGTTGATAGTTTTTTGCCGCTGTTATAATACCATTTTTACAACAATGTAAGGAAGTGACGCCGTCATGGGATACTCCCCACCATAATTTTAATTCTACGCCTGGGCTTTATTGGTATTGCCCTGACTGTAGGAGCATGTCACTATCCTCGTTATCATTTAAAATGTCGAGTATTTGTGATGAGATGACGAGGATTAAGGCGCAACTAGATATTATATCTAGTTCGTTTTCGAAAGTGAACAATTTCTTTAATTCACTTAATATGACTCCAACTTTGATTGACTGTTCGACTGGCACAGATAACCCAACAATGGTTGATGTCTCAACTTGCTGTAATATTATGCCCTGCAGCAAACAAATTTCTAATTCGACCGATTCCACTAAATCCACTAATTCTAACAACGCATTGAATTGTGTTGCTGGTGATAAGACTGTTGATGATAATTTTGATTTGGTATTAGTGGATATTAATAGTCCCGCAGTTTATCAATGTCCATCTCGCAAGAAGATTTCAGTGAGTAGTTCTACCATTACTAAAAAAAGTGAAGCTTCATCAGAAGCTTCTGCTAGTAATAAACCTAAAAAGCCTTCACTCTCGAAGTCTACCCCATTGTCTTCGAGTAGATCTCAAAGGTCTCACACAGTTACTAATCCCACTGAATTTGATTCTACTTTGCCTTCATATCCACACTTATTAACTACTGTACCTCGTCCGAAAGCCCTTTTTATTTCTTGACTTGATCCCCGAACATTCCCTGATGATATTGTTAACTATTTAACTTCAAAACAATTTATTTTAGCTGGATCGGCGGTTAAATGTGAAAAAATTAGTAAAGTGACTAGCTCCATTGCGTCTTTTAAGATTGTTATAGCCAATAATGATCTTTTTAATCGGTTATTAGACAATAATTCTTGGCCGTCTGGAACATTTGTCAAAGAATTTATTTCTCGGCACATTAGCTCCCCGGGTTCTGGTCCAAAAAACTCCGACAATTGTCCATTTACTATCAAAACGTAAATGGACTGCGCACTAAAACTCAGACGATATATCCTTCAAGCCAGAATTCTTATTATGATGTTATTGCTTTTACTGAATCGGGACTAAACTGTAGTTTTACTGACAGTGAACTCTTCTTCAGACTTCCAAGTCTTTCGTAGGGATCGTTATGTTTCCGATTTGAGATTGAAAGGTGGTGGGTTGTTATTAGCAGTCCGTAGCTGCATTAATTGTGTAGTTGTTGATGTGCCGAACCCTCACTGTCTAGAGATCTTGTGTGATAAACTTGTATTTAGCAATAAGGATATTTATGTCTTTTTGACATATATTCCTCCTTCGAGTCCCTTTACTTTATACGAAAAAACAATTGACAGTTTAACATTTGTTCATAGATCTATGAATATGTCTGACGAACTCTTTTTACTGGGTGATTTTAATATGCCAGGACTTTCTTGGTCTTTTTCTGATGATGATTCTACGCTCTTAGTGTCTGATGCTTCGTCCTCGCTTGAATGTTTTTTTTGTAGATAGTGTATTTGCACTTGGTCTCCACCAACTTAGTCTTGTTCGGAATTCCTATGTAAGACAGCTTGACCTGGTTTTTTATTCTGACTACTGTGCCTGTTCCGTGGAAGAAAGCTTATCATCAATCTCGGTCATTGATGTCTTACACCCTCCTATTAAAATATTTCTTATTATTGACGAGGAGCATATTTTTAGCCCTAGTGAGAAAGTGCTTACTTTTGATTTTAACAAAGCCGATTTTTCACGGTTGGACTATCTTATCTCTAATTTTAACTTTGATAAAATTTTTGACAATCCTGATTTTGAGGGTGCCATATTTGATTTTTATTATATCCTGTACCAATTTTTGGTTGCTTCAGTTCCTTTTACTTATCGGAAGAATAGTTCATTGTTGTATCCTTGGTACACGAGTGAGTTGCGTGCGATTCGCAACTCTCGTAATGCTGCGTGGAATAGGTATACTAGGACGAAGAATGACACTGATTTTCGTTTGTATGAAGAATATTATGACTTATTCAAAGAATTATCAAATCGCTTATATTCTGAATACTTACTTAAAGTGGAGTCGGATATTATTAGACTTCCCTTTAATTTTTGGAAGTTTGTTAATTGTAAGCGTAAGTCTGATGGTTATCCAGCATCATTTCAATTCCTTGGCAGTAATAGTAATGACCAAATTACTGATTGTACTTCTAAGCCATTTGTTGCGCATTCTGGTGTTCCTCAGGGAAGTCATTTGGGGCCAGTTTTGTTTGTCTTGGCCATTAATGATGTTGCGTCTGTGCTTAAATACTCGGAAGAACTTATTTATGTCGACGACATTAAGATCTTTAGATCTCTTAGTTCCAACTCGGACAATTTTCTTTAGGAAGATTTGATTAATTTTAGTAATTGGTGTCGGCACAATGATCTTCGTCTGAATTTGGATAAATGTCATGTTATGTCTTTTACTAGGAAAGTCTCGCCGGTTGTAATAATATATAGTCTTAATGACTGTATTTTGAATCGTGTCAATTCTACTATTGACTTATAAATGTTACATTTGACCATAAACTTGATTTTAGCTTGCATATAAATAAGATTGTGCAAAAGGGTAATTCTATGTTGGGATTTACCACTCGCTTATCCAAGGAATTTAAAAATCCCTTTGTTGAATTGATTCTTTATAATACCTTTGTTAGATCTCACCTTGAATATGCTTCTCAAGTTTGGTCTCCTTATTATGATGAGCACATTGGCAGAATTGAATCAATTCAGCGTAAATTTCTGAGAATTGCCTTATGCCACCTTAATTGGAATGACAGAGTTCGTCTTCCTCCTTATATTGATCGACTTAAGCTATTAAATATGTCATCACTCTCCAAACGACGTGAGGTAGCTGATGTAGTTTTTGCTCATCAACTTCTTACTGGTTTAGTTGATTCTTCCACACTTTTGGGATTGATGCAGTTTGCTGTTGGTCGATATTTACCAAGACAGCCTGGATTGCTGCAGATTTGCTTTCACCGGATAAACTATGGTATGAATGAGCCGATTTCGCGTCTCGCGAGAGAAGTTAATAAGAATGCTGATGCATTCGACTTCTCTGTCGACAAATTATGTTTAAAGCGTTGACTTAATGCTAGTTGATACCAATTTTTTGTCAATTTTTGTTTATTTTATTTTTATTTATGTACTTGGTGTACGGATTTTATTGTTTGTTTCGTCCCTTCACTAAATGATGAGCCAGAGGATAATTGATTTCCATATTTTAATTTGGAATCGATTTATGACAATTCCTTGAATTAAGGAATTCTGATAGTGATAATGACCTCGTTCAATCCTTGGCACCAATTCAGTGGCTTCCTTAATGGATTTTCCCAGGCTGGGAAAATGTACAACAAGCCCTCACACCAAAGGGGCGGAATGAAACCTGTCCAGCCAACTCTCGAAGAAGGGTCGTGGGCGCTAGTGGGTCTTAATTTATGTAGGTCTCGCTCCTTGTTCTATTCGCCTCCAGACCGAACCACAGATTTAGAGAGATTCTCAACAAAATAAAACGCGATACGGCTAGAAAAACGTACGCAAATCTTTTACACCTAAAAAAAACAGAATAAAACATAACAGAATTATGATTGGGCCTTAAGCCCAATCATATGATACTCTAGGTGAGATGAAAATGACTTTAATATACCGGAATATATGTCATCTCAAATTCTTTCGAATAGTGAATAGAGACTTTTGCATAGGAGGTGGTAGAAGTAGAGGGGGAGGTTTGTGTTTTTCATGTATGACACCGAAAATGGCATGCATAATGTTTTTTGTTGAATTTAGAGTTTTTAGTTTTCATTATTTTTAAAGAAATTGGTCATAGTTTTTCTGAAATTGGGGCATTTGTATGGGAGGTGGCAGAGGAAGTGGAGCGTTTAAGATGATTTTGAAACTGCTTATCATCCTCCTTATCACCATGCTTTGATTCAATTTCAAAGTCGATAGCTCTCATATATTTGAAGGAGAAATGCTTTTCTTGAATTTACAATATTTACATGGGAGGTGGTAGAAGGAGTGAAGCGGAGCTGATAATTTTTTCTAACACTTATTTTAATTATTAAGAAACAAATTCTGACAAAATTTTAAGCTTGTACTTTTTCTAGTTTGAATGGAAATCGATAAAATGCATTTAACAAAAAATTATGCATTTGTATGGAAGGGGGTAGAAAGAGTGTACGGATCAAAACAAATTTTTTTTCAAAATTTCGTGAAATTTGTATGGGAGGGGTTAGAAGGAGTGAGGTAAAGTTGGTAATAATTTTTAAAATAAATTGCAATTATAGTAAAATTATTTCTGACAAAATTTCGTCTTTTCAGCTTTACTAGTTTCAATGAAAATCGAAAATATGTATTTTTCAAAATTGTCCATTTCTAGTGCTTGCCGAAAATAATCATGTATCTGATTTTCCACAATCGGGATTATGGGATCAGATACTTAAGGCCACGCCATATTTAGCTCAAAATTCGACAAGGTTAATTCGTGATGTAGAAATCAATACACTTGAATCTTTTAACAATGTTGTCGCAAAGGCCGTAGGAGGAAAAATGATAAATTTTTCAACGAAGCAAGGATACCAAAGTCAATGTTATGAGGTGTTTGCATCTTTTAATACAAAATCGCAGTTGTACTCAAAACTACGAAAAGACATTTTTGGTAAAAACTCCATAAGAAATAAAATGGAAACTCAAATGGCTAAGTACAAGCGAAAACATGTAAATACTCGAAACTGGTCAAAAAGGAAAGATTTTGACTATGGTGAAAATAGTGAAAAAACATAACAGGTTTACAATTGGGCGTAAAGCCCAATCGTGTGATACTCGAGATGAATGAGAAATTTTTTGACTTCAAGAAATTATTTAGGAGAAATGGTACAGACGATGACGACATTGAACTAATTTTTTCTCATCACACTAAAGTTGCTATCAAAATCTTTTATATAAAATTTAGAATTCAACAATTTAGTAGGTACTGGGAAAATTAGTGTAATGAGTTAAGTGGAATTGTGCAGTTTTTGTGAGAGGTGGTAGAAAGTAATGTATTCTAAATTTCAGACCAATAGCTTTTACACTTTTCGAGAAAATCCGTTTATTGTCAAATTGCGCATTTGTGTAATTTTTTATGGGAGCGGGTAGAAGGTGTGGAGCGATTTGGTCCGTTCACGAACTTGACCTTACTTTTTTGTCAAAAACGACGTGTACAAAACTTGAGCTTTCTAGCTCAACGCGTTCTCAAGCTAGAGAGCGAACGGACGGACGGACGGACAGACGGACGCACATCCGCTTTTAAGATTTTTGAGTGATTAATGATTTTGACATGTTTTAAATTGCATATCAGTATTATTCATACTTTTTAGAATAATCTACGCTTTGTAAAAGTTTGAAATTGTGTTACATTGTATGGGAGGGGATAAAAGGAGTGAAGCTAATCGTCTTATTAATAATTCTTTCATTTTTTAAATGCTCCCTATTTTCCCCCACTACTATTATGTCCAAATGCTATATTTTTCTTATATTTTGCTAGTATAGCTTAATAAATGCTATCAGTTTCAATTTCATAGCTTAAGAGAGAGTCGAGATATTAATTTTTAAGTGATTTTCTTTGCAAACCCACTGGCCCTGCCCCTTACAATAATTAGCTTTTTTTCTTGGCGTTACAAACTTTAGAGCCAACTTATAATATTCTCAGATTTCATCTAGAGTCTAACCAGATATGGATCACGATTGTTATATCGTATGTAAGGAGAAGCTTGGAAAAGATTTACAAACTAATATCTTAAATAAAAAAAATTCTCAAATGACACCATTTTGCAAGCAATTATAATAAATGAAATAGCCAATGGGTTGAGTTGAGACGAAAATTATTAACGGCAACGAATCTTGGCAAAATTTGTCAAAGAAGGCAGAATTTTAGTTGCGCTCCTCTAATCCAAAACCTTCTGTATCCGAAGGAATTTAGCTGAAGATGAAGAAATAATAAAAAATAGAAATAGCGCTTGTTAATATCAAATCCAAGGTCAACTACATGTTTGCAAGAAGGAATTGTGTATCTTAGGAGTGGTTTGCTAGGGTGTAGCCTAGTGGGTAGTGTGTTAGTCTTGTAATGCGAAGGACGTGAGTTTAAATCCCGGTCGACACAATATATGATTCTAGCACATTGCTTGCTTGGATATAATTTGGTCACTTCAATCTACGAAAATGAAAAATTTGTAGAAAGAGGGTTGTGCGAAGGGCTAACAACTCTTCCACAATAAATAATGAAAAATGTTAAGGAACCTGAATATCACGAGGCCAAGATCCGATTTGGGCTGTAGTAGCATTGTAGTAGTAGTAGTAGACTGCAGACGAAATTTTATTTCCGTGGGTAGCGTGCTTGCTTCTCAGTCAATAGGTCGTAGGCTCGATTCCCACTCCAGACAGGAGATTTTTTTAAGCACGACCTTTTCAATTGCTACTGGTGAAAAAAAAGTGAAACAGTTCCACTTCAAGAAGACCGAGATAACAAAGTAAGATGGTTTCTGTTTGCTTTCTATCATTCAGTCCCCCTTAACATCTGCAAACATTTGTCAATAGCGGCAGTACAATTGAAAAATATACGATCGTTCTCACTCCTCTTAATCTACCTTCCTAATTCCATTCCTTCTCTCCGCAACTATGTTTGTGCATTGCACACATAGCGTGTTGGTATTGTAATGCGGAGGTCGTGAGTACAAATCCCGGTCGGGGCAATATATAATTCCAGCACATTGCCTGCTTGGATATACCTTGAGGTGAAAATGTACGCAAATGAATAATTCGTAGAAAAAGGGTTGTGCGAAGGGCTAACAACCCTTCCACAAAAAGTAATGGAAAGAAATGTTAAGGAATCTGAATGTCAGGAGGCCAAGGTCCAATTTGGGCTGTAGCGCCATTGTAGAAGTAGAAGTAAGAAAGTGTACAAGAACGCCGACGTGTACGCTCACCGCGTTTGGGGAATTGTAGATAGTTGCGGATCTCAGGCGTACACCCATTTCGGGGGGGTGTGAGGTGTGACGGGGGAACGCTAAAACCGCAAATTAAAAATTCAAATATCTTAACCATGGTTCCAGCTAGGAAGCTGAAAATGGTTTATGGGACAATTTTTAAAAACAATTTAATTTTTTTATCCATTGGGGTCCAAAAAGGGCGGGGTGGGGCGGGTTCTAAGAACAAATTGTCCGCCGGATTTTTTTTTAAATGATTATATCTTAGAAATTACTTTCCATAAAAAATTCACATTTCGGGACCATCTGCCGTTATACAGTGGCGGAGAAAAGTCTACGTCAGCACTGTTAAGGTAAATTTTAGAAATAATACTTTCTTTCTTTGGTTTTATTTTCTTTAAATTTAATTCCTTTCTTTCTGTATTAAATCTGTAATTAAGTTTGTTTATTTGTTACAATATAAATCTAAGTAAAAATAATATACCTTTCGTGCTGCGACGCCGTTCGGGAAGAAATGAGGGAGTTTGGTTAGGAATATTTTGACATTTATTTTAATGCGTTTAATGTGTTTTCGGATAAACTCATTAGACCTAGTGTGTTTAATAATCTTTCGGATAAAGTGCATTATACCTAATTGTTGTGCCAACATTCTCCCTCCCGGTATGACGATTATAAATCGACTTACCATTTATACGTCTGGTTTGTAAACATCTAGAACGGCCAGTTTTACTGCAGGTCTTGTCAAAACTCCGCTTTTTGTTTGCACCACAGCTTGCCGTACTTGACCTGTTCTTCCAGCTGTGGTTTCTAGAATGATCCCTTTTTTCCAAATGTTTCGAGGCTGAGTGTTGTCAACGATTATAACGACATCACCGACTTTAATCGGTTCTGCTTTGTGGTACCATTTTGTACGACGAGTAAGATCGGGTAGATATTCTCTTATCCATTGCTTCCAGAAGTGATCCGCAAGTTGCTGCGAGATCTTCCAGTTTCTTCGCAAATGTAACGGGTGATCGTTTAATTCGCCTGTTAGTTTCTCACCGTTTGACCGTCCCAGGAGGAAATGGTTAGGCGTAAGTGCTTCGTTTGTATTTGTTTCGAGCGGCATATACGTAAGTGGTCGCGAATTGACAATATTTTCCACTTCAATGAGAAGATTTCTTAATACTTCGTCAGATATCGATCCGGCAGGTAGTATGCATTTCAAAGTCGTTTTCACTGATCTGATCAGACGCTCCCAGCAGCCACCCATGTGAGGAGCTGACGGTGGGTTGAAGTTCCATTTAATATTTGAGCTCGGAAAGGTTCGTTCTTGAATGGTTTATATGTTCATATTTTCGATCTCGCTTCGCAGTTCTTCATCTGCGCCTCGAAAGTTAGTGCCATTGTCACTAAAGATCTCTTGGGGAGTACCTCTGCGAGCGGAAAAGTTACGTATGGCCATTATGCAGGAATCAGTTGTCAATGAGTGCGCGATCTCAATGTGGATAGCCCGGATGGTAAGACATGTAAACAGTACACCCCATCTTTTTTCTGATCGTCTTCCAACTGATACTTTGAATGGCCCGAAGTAGTCCACTCCTACGAAAGTAAATGGCGGCGTGAATGCAGCTAGCCTAGCCGCTGGTAAACCTGACATTTCTGGTGCTATTGGTTTGGCCTTTTGGTTTTTGCACCATTGACAGGATCGTACAAGTGACTTTAAAACACTACGGAGCCTTGGAATGTCGTACCTTTGCCTAACCTCATTAATTACAGTTTCCTGGTTATGGTGATAGAACGATCTATGGTAATGATCAAGGATAAGATGGGTGATCCGATGATTATTCGGGAGTATAATTGGACGTTTAGTATCATAGTCAATTCCAACTGCCGCGTCTATACGACCTCGCACTCTTAATATATTAGACTCATCTAAGTATGGTGATCGGATGTATATTTTACTTGTCTTCGGAATTAATTTAGCTTTTTCTAGGGACTGATTTCGATTGCTCTCAAGTTTACTTACTTCATCGCTATATTCCTCAGACTGTGCAAGTTTAATCAGATAATTTTGCCCTAGTGATAACTCGTCGGCGTTAAGAGGTCCTAGTGATCGCGCTTTCGCGTCGATTGTAGCTCTTAGATTGCGGACGAATCGAAACACGTATGACATACATCTTAACACACGAAGCCATTTCGAAAATCGGTCTAGTTGGACGATGCTAGAGACTGTCTGAACAGTGTGAAGATGGACCGGTCTCGTTTCGTCACCTGAGTCGGATGTTTGTATGATGGTGCTAGGCCAGAGATCTTCTGTGTCGTAAAGGAATGATGGCCCCTGAAACCAACGACTACGCTCGTTTATTTCAGGTGTTTTAGACCATTTAGTCGCCTCATCTGCTACGTTTAATTTGCTTGGCACCCATTTCCATTCCTTTACGTCGGTTATTTCCAGTATTTCTGTAATGCGATATGCGACATATTGACGGTATTTTTTGGGATCTGAGGTGATCCAACACAGAACTGTTTTAGAATCAGTCCATATGTAGCGCTTATCGATTGGTAGGGAATGCTCCTCGCCGACGCTTTTTGCTAGACGAGCACCTATTACGGCTGCTTGAAGCTCGAGTCGTGGGATGGAGAGTGGCTTAAGCGGAGCAACCTTTGTTTTGGCGATGATAAGTGAGCATTTTAGATCGTTCTCGCTTTCAATCCTGAGATATGCTGCGGCGGCGTAGGCATCTTCACCAGCATCTACAAATACATGTAGTTGTATTGATGTGTGCTTTGTTGACTCTACACGTGAATAGCATCTCGGAACCCGCAGAGATTGGATTGAAGGGAGAACTCCTAGCCACTTCATCCACTTGCTTTGTAGATTGTTTGTGAGCTCATCATCCCATTCTAGCTGCGATCGCCAGATTTCTTGCAATAGAATTTTGATGTAAACCAAATATGGAGTCAGAAGTCCTAATGGATCGTAAATTGACATTAGAATGCGGAGAACTTCGCGTTTGGTTGGTCGTTCGCTGCCGTTTATGATATCAGAATTGATTTTCGTGAATGCAGAAGAGAATGTTAACGTATCGGAGGATGTACACCACCACATTCCGAGTGTTTTCTCAATTCCATTCTCTTTATTTATGCTCAGGTTTTTGGATTTTTGCTCGAGATTATCGCCTAGCGCAGCAAGTACTTTGCGTGAATTAGATGCCCAGTTGCGCATTTCAAACCCACCTGCCTGATGAATGTATTTTACCGTTTTGGTCAAGTCAATAGCTTCTTCAATTAAGTCTACACTATCAAGCATGTCGTCGACATAATGGTTGTTAACTATTGATGTTACGGCTCTAGGAAATTGTTCGTCAAACTGTGTGGCGTTCAAATTTTTAACAAATTGGGCAGCGCTGGGTGAGCATTTAGCGCCAAACGTCATGACCTGCATTACATATGTATCAGGATGTTTGCTTTCAGGACTATCACGCCAAGGAAATCTTTGTGCATTTTGGTCCTCTGGTCTTATTTTTATCTGATGAAACATCTCGCGAATATCACCAGTAACTGCTATTAGACGCTCTCGGAACCTGAACATGACGCCAATCAATGAAGAAAGTTGATCTGGGCCCTTTAAGAGGGCCGAATTCAGTGAAGTTCCATTGGACTTAGCCGCTGCGTCCCATACAACCCTAAATTTTCCTGGCTTATTTGGATTTTTGACTGGAAATATCGGTAAGTACCATATTCGCGGGTGTGGTGTCGCGAGCTCTTCTTTCGTTAACTTTCGAATATAACCCTTCATGATATATTCTTTAATTGTTTGATGCATTTTCTTTTGGAGTTCTGCATCATTCTGCATTTGTCGCTCCAAGCAAAGAAAGCGGCGAAATGCCATAGCATAATTATCTGGTAGGTTTATGTTCTCAAACCTCCAAAGGAGACCAGTTTCATATTTACTGTTCTCACGGTGAGTAGAGGACTTCAAAATTTCTAGTGCACGTTTATCATTCCTGGATTCATAGATTTGGTCGGGTACCTTTACGCCTACGCTTTCTAGGGAAAAGAAATATTTTACGAGATCGTGTAAATCCTTTTCGGAGTTACATTCGCACATGTGGAGATTAAAGGTTTCATGCAAACCACTTTCGTCGTTGAATCCATGCATGATCCAACCAAGGAGAGTTTTGGACGCAATAGGTTGGTTCGATTTACCTTCTTTAATTTTTAGCGGTGCTCCTAACCTCCAATTGTCAATTCCAAGTAGAATACGAGGAATGACGTTATAATAAGGTTCAAGAGGTATTCCTTTCAAGTGAGCGTACTCCCTACAGGTTTTCTCATCAGGCCATGATTGGATAGGTAGATTCAATTTACTCACGGTCCGAACTTCAGAAAGTTTGTACTTGGGAGCATTTTTATGTGTTCCAGATACCTCCATCGAAACCCTTCTTGATTCGGGCTCGGTTCGTGTATCATCTGCGGTCCACTTAAGACAAAGACTTTGCTTAATTCCACTTAGATTTAAGTCATCAGCGAGTCCATCTTCCATTAATGTCAACGATGAGCCTTCATCAAGGAAGGCGTAAGTTTTTATGGACGTGTCTCTACCGTAGAGCATAATCGGAATTACGCGGAACATGATATTTTGCTTATGAAATGTGTGGCAATTATAATGCGCAGTTGATGTTGGCGTAGGATTCAATGATTCCAATTGAGTGTCGCTTGTGTCCTTGTGTGAATTGTGTAAGAGCTGATGGTGTCGGAACGCACATCCATTCTTACCACAAACACCTTCGACTTTACACTTCCATTGACTATGTTCACTGAGGCACCTTCTGCACAACGCATTTTGCTTGACAGCTTTCCATTTATCGGAAAGGCTATATTGTTTGAACTTTGTACAATCTTCCACTTTGTGAATTCCTCTCAGACATATTGTGCAATCTTTGGGTTTTTTAGCAGTGTGGTTAGATTGCTTCTCGAATGTGTTACTTGCTTTCTCTGAATGAGCATGCAAGTATCCTTTATCCTTCTTTGCAGTCGATCGTTTCTCGGACTTATCTTGGCTAAAATCTGCTAAGTGCGGTGTTACATCACTGGCAGCTTGAGCTAGTTCAAATAGCCAGTTCCCGAATGAGATTACTGACGGAACTGGAATTGTTTTTTTGAACATGGCCCAGTTAAGTCTTATTTGGGCAGGGAGTTTATCTACAAGTTCTTGTAATAGCATTGGATTACTGATGTGAGCTAGAAGCCCAGACGCTTCTATGGTCGAACATAAGTTTTGCACAGAAAGAGCAAATTTAATTAAACTATCCAAATTCTCGGCCTTTGGAGACGTTTGGCTACGAATTTCTTCCAGAAGCGAATTTATAACCACTTCCGGTCTACCATACAACAAACGAAGGGTACTTATGACACTTTTTACATTATTCGGTAAAAGCATTCTACTTCTTACCGATTCTAACGCCCTTCCCTTCAAACACCTTTGAAGTCGAATGAGGTTTTCCTCATCACTATAACCACACATAGAAGTAGTGGCTTCGTAACTGCTAATGAATATTGGCCAGTCAATCGGATTTCCACCAAATATTGGAAGATCCTTTGACACTACATGCCTGGCAGCCAACTGTCTTGCATTTAAAATATTACTTGACTCATTGGCAGGTTCATATTGAGGATATCGCACTTCTTGGGAGTATGCACTTTGGGTTGTACGCGGTTGATTATTTTCAAAGGCATTCACATTATTCGACGCATAACTTATGGATTGAGGATGTCGCACTTCTTGATAATATGCACTTTGGGTTGTACGCGGTTGATTATTTTCAAAGGCATTCACATTATTCGACACATAACTTATAGATTGAGGATGTCGCACTTCTTGATAATATGCACTTTGGGTTGTACGCGGTTGATTATTTTCAAAGGCATTCACATTATTCGACACATAACTTATAGATTGAGGATGTCGCACTTCTTGATAATATGCACTTTGATTTGTACGCGGTTGATAATTTATTGGAATAGGATAGTTTTGTGGAAAAGTAGCATTATTGGAGAGATATGTTGGATTATTATTTAAATTTTTACCTGTTAGTGGCGCAGCACGAAAGTTCACATTTTCTTTTGCTAAGTTATTTGTGATCTCCGAAACAACGGGGCTTTGGTTTCTGTCATAAATTTCGGCTGGTGTTCGGTGGACTGGTCCGACCGTCTCTGCTGCGTTCACTGGATAGTCAGCCGTTGATGCTACGTTACCCTTTTTTGCAATTACCGGTGGCAGCGACGAAATTTGAGTAGACACCGCAGGCACACCAACAGATGAGGGATGAAATGGTGGTGGTATGAGGCTGCTCGACGGTTGCATCAGCCATTCCCTTGCTGCCTCCGACCTTTCGCCAGTTATTTTCGTATGGCCTCTGTTGCCGGTTTCGCTTGAGTCGACTAGAGGCTCGAGGACTGACGGTAAATGCGATTGCCTGGCACTCCTCGAATTAACTGGTACTGTGCGCACCGTGCTAACTGCTGGATGCGTTGGATTGTTCGATGATTCGCTTAACCATCGTTTCATAGCTGCAACCTTCTCGTTGCGGTCCATTTCTGAGAGCTCGTCGTCGCTCTCTGCCGTTAATACTTCGTACTTTTTTCTGAGGTATTCCCGGCTCAAGGAAAGCTCTTCTTCCAACTGCCGCAACTTGAGCTGCTTTTTATGAGCGGATTTTCGCGATGATATTGCGGATGCCTTGGACTTATCGTCGTCGGCATTAACATCCTCAACTAATGTCGATGTTCTTATGGACCCATGTGCTCGGAAGCTTGGACAAAGAAATTCTTTGTCCACGATCGAGGATCCTACGCCAACACAATCGAAGTGTTGCCAAAGATTACACTCGTCGCACTGTACCATATCGCTGGTATCTGGTCGTTGGCAGATTTGGCAGCTGCACGATGTTGAGGGATTTCGTTGCCTAGCGTTTGAATCGTCTTCGGCCGAATTAAATTTAAAGCAATGTTAAGGTAAATTTTAGAAATAAAACTTTCTTTCTTTGGTTTTATTTTCTTTAAATTTAATTCCTTTCTTTCTGTATTAAATCTGTAATTAAGTTTGTTTATTTGTTACAATATAAATCTAAGTAAAAATAATATACCTTTCGTGCTGCGACGCCGTTCGGGAAGAAATGAGGGAGTTTGGTTAGGAATATTTTGACATTTATTTTAATGCGTTTAATGTGTTTTCGGATAAACTCATTAGACCTAGTGTGTTTAATAATCTTTCGGATAAAGTGCATTATACCTAATTGTTGTGCCAACAAGCACCTTATATTGAGGCTTGAGGTTAATCGGAAGCTTTAATCAAAAATCTATTGATGCAAATTTTTTCAGTAATGTAAATATATTTATAAAAAAAACAAAAACTTTTCATAACAAACTTAAAGAGAAATTCATAAAAACATAAAAAATTTAATGGACAAAAGTCTCAGGCAGTCAGTGCTGGTTGACTTATACACAAAAAATTTCAAACTAAACGTATCAGTTTCTGCGTATGTAATTATTTACCATTCTGTAATGAGCGCTTCCTTCAACAAATTTTTATTTTTTATGCAACATTTCCGAATTTTCCTCCCACAGCTGCCTGGGAGCGTAGTACAATAACCAGTTCTTGGCGAAAAGTGCTGTGTGCTTCGGATCATTGTCCTGTTGCAAAATCCAACTCACTCCAAGGCATAACTTCTCCACTGACGGCCTTAGATGTAGTTCCAACAGGCTCTTGTAAACTTAGTCGTCCATAGTAGTTTCAACAAAAGCCAATCTGCCGACCTCAGATGCAGCTATGGCTCCCCAAACCGTAATATTACCACCACCGTGGTCTCTAAAGCCGTATTCTTTTTTCTCCATATTTTACTGCGGCCATCACACCCGAACATGTTGTATTTCGATTCATCGGTAAAAAGAACTCGATTCCAAAAATCATTGTCCTTGTTGATATGGGTCTTGGCGAACTCTAGGCGCAGAAGTCGGTTTTTGGCGGATATTAATGGTTTTTTACGTGGATTTCTGCTTTGAAATCCAATAGAATTTAATGCTCTCGAGATCGTTCTTGCATGGATATCCTTTATCCTTACCGCAGTCACTTGTTTCACCAAATCTGGAGCACTTATTTTTGTTCACTTCTTTTAAAATTGAACTAATGTCTCTGCACGAAAGCTTTTTCGGTCGGCCAGTTCGCGGCTTATTTTCAATGGAACCAATGTTTTCAAAATTTTTAATAATAGTATAAACACAGCTTCGTTTTGGTTTCAGTAATTTCGCAATTTCCAAGCACGATTTATTGTCTTTTTTATACTGGACGACCAAATTTTGGACATCACTAGAAATTTCTTTTCGCGATAACATTTTGCGGTCCTTACAGTTCGAAACTAGCGATAAACTTAAAATGGAGTTGTAAGTTGTAAGTAAGAGCAAATAAGCAAATTTCGAAGAAATACCGTTAGGTTTAGTTGGAAAAGCCAGCACTGACTGCCGTAGACTTTTGTCCATTCAATTTTTTATATTTTTATGAATTTAGCTTTAAGTTTGTTATGCAAAGATTTTGTTTTTGTTTTTTATAAATATATTTACGTTACTGAAAAAACGTGCATTAATGGATTTTTGATTAAAGCTTCCAGTTAACCAGAACCTGTTGTAGACTTCTGTCCATTCTATCATGACGGCTTAAGCTATACTGAAATGGCTTGCCACGTATCAATATTTATGGCAGGACTATGTAGGTAAACAAACTAAAAACAAACTAATTTATTTGTTTGTTTTATTTTATACTAGAAAACGCCTGTGACTTCGTCCGGGTAAAAATAGCAATAATAAGCAATTTTTGAGAGTGTAGCACAATGTTTTGTATTTTGTTGGAATCAGAACCATAAATTATTAAGAATGAAACCACAATGCGCGCATTTGAATGGGACAGGCTCGTCATCAAATCAGTCCTGTGATTTGAGCTCATATACGTATTAAAGAGCATTAAGGACATGTCAATAATTGTAGTTTGTTTTAATTAAAAAAAGAAACCAAATAAAATAGCATTAAGCTTAAAAACATAACAGGATTACGATTGTGCGTAAAGCCCAATCATACGATACTATGTATAGATGGAATTGAGATTTTTATGGTGCTACGAAATTTTGTATGGGGAGTGGTAGAAGGGGTGACAGCACTGAACTAATTTGTTTCAGATCATGCTAAAGTAGATAGAAAAATGTTTTGTGCCAAATTTAAGCTTCACAAATTGAGTAGGTACTGATAAACTTATTGCATTGAATTTAAGGACATTATGCAATTTGTAGTAGAAGGAGTGGGGGGTTTTTGGTGATTTTTCGAGAAACAACTATAGTTATCATGCAATTGATATACATTAAATTTCAGATCTGTATAATTCACACTTTTCAAGAAAATCGAATTGTTATATTGTCGTGGAGTTGTATCTCATTGCATGGGACGGGGTAGAAGGAGTGAAGCTACTCGTTTAATTTTTTCCCGATATTAATAATAATGCTAATTAAGAATTAAGTACTAAATTTTAGCTAGATGAAATTTATATGTACTGAGAAAATTGGTCTAGAGTATTTCATGAAAAATGGCGGTTTGTATGGAAGGTGGTGGAAGGAGACGGGGGTTCTTAGTGATTTTTTGAGAAACAAATGTAATCATCATGCAATTGATATATTTTAAATTTCAGGTCAGTAACATTCACACTTTTCAAGAAAATCGAATTCGTGTAAAGTCGTGGAACTGTGTCACATTGTATGGGAGGAGGTAGAAGGACAACATTTTAGTTCGATGAAAGTTACACGTACTGAGAAAATTGGTGGAAAGTGTTTCATGAAAAAGTGTAGTCAAATAATTTGTATACCAAAAGACTGAATTAGTAATAGAAATAATATATTCCAAATTTCAAATTAATAATAATATAATTAATAATTTGATTAATATATATTTTTGAAAATAAGTTACTTTGTATGGGAGGGGGTAGAAGGCGTGATGGCAGTGAAAGAAAAGCAGATTATATCTCGGAGGACACCTAATAAACTGTGCAAGTTTCATTACAATCGGTTCAGCCGTTTGTGCGTGAAAAGCGGCCGGACAGACAGACAAAAATGTCAAAAACGTGTTTTTGTGCTTACTTATTGTTAAAATAAAACAAAAAACTAACTTATAGCCATTTATAATCAAATAACAGACAGACACTACAATTATATTAATATAAAAAGATTATAGTTATTGTATCAAATTTTCTGTTAAGAAAAAAACAGATTTACAAGTTTCACTGTTTAACATAGTGGGCACGCATTTACTAGCAAGAAACGCACAAACAACAAAATGATCACAGATTTAATTCGGAGGCTTATAATGGTGTATTGAAAATTTTTTTTTTAATTTTTTTTTTAATTTTTTTTTTTTTTTTCATTTCATTTCATTTATTGACTTAAATATACTGTTACAGAAACTTACAAATTAGTGTTTAAACAAGTCGGCTTCTCACGAAAGAATTCTTGTTTGTGAGAGCCACAGGGCATCAATCTGATTAATATTACAAAAGTTTTACTTATCTTTTTGGAAAAATGAAAGATTTACAGTATTGCTTCATTCTCGATAATTCTGTAGAGCAGCAGATATAATTAACAATTTATACAATTAAACTCTCAAACAAATTTTTATTACTTAGAACAAAATTCTTTAACATTAATTTCTAATTTCTAATATTAAGTGCATGTTTGAATTCTGCTGGAAGGTTATTAAACATTATTGGGCCCAAAAATTGAAAATGACGACGAGCGGTATTCTTATTGCACTTGCTTACAGCTAGAGGATTACCTAATTGCCTTCGGGTAGGGTATATTGAGCGATGAATTGGGAAATTGACTTGATTACAAAACATAAATTTCAAAAGATCAAACACGTATAATTCCCTGATTGTCATGACTGAGAATTCGTTAAAAGCTTGTATTGTTGAGTCAAATATTGATTTTTTCAAACATATTTTAACTATTTTGCTGTGTAACTTGAGAAGCGGTGATAAAGTTGCGGTGTATGTCCCACCCCAAGCGAGTATGCCATATTGCAATACGGATTGCACAAGAGCGAAGTAAGTTACTTTCATAAGATGCAGGTCTAGTATATGTGATAGGGTTTTAATTTTAAATACAGTTTTCCTAATCTTGCTACAAAGGTTTGCGATTTGATATTTCCAATTTAACCTATTATCTAAGATAACTCCGAGATAACGTACCTCCATTAATTCCTGAATTATATTGCCACGAAAGGATATATTTTTATTTCCAGTGCCTCTAGGTCGAATTCCGGGGAACCACAGGCATTTAGTTTTATCAGTATTTAAAGCTAGTCTATGGAGTGATAGCCAAGAATGTATATCATTCATGATAGACTCCGCCGTAGTACTGACATCAATGAATGTATTATCTTTTACAAGTACTACTGTGTCATCTGCGAAGGAAACAATACGACTGTTGCGATATTTTACCTGAATGTCGAGTAGGTCATTCAGGTAGATGTTAAACAGAATAGGCCCCAAAACTGTGCCTTGTGGCACTCCACATTTCAGTACCATAGGTCTACTGATTTCAGAACACAACTTTACACTCTGAGTACGATTTTTCAAATAAGAGCTGAGTAGGTCATACGTTCTGTTCGAGAAGCCTAACCTTTTTAGTTTCTGCAACAGAAGCTCGTGATTAACAGTATCAAAAGCTTTTTTAAGGTCTAAAAAAATGGCAAGAACTTTATTGTTTTTATCCGTATGTTCGTTTATGAAGCTAACAACTTCACAAAGCGCGTTGTTTGTACTACAGTTAATTTTAAACCCATATTGGTAATTAGAAAGAATGTTGTTATCAACAATATGCTGTTGCACTCTGTAATTGATACATTTTTCCAATAACTTCGCAAAATTGGATATAATGGAAATCGGACGATAATTACCTGGTTGGAACTTGCAGTTCCCCTTATGGATTGGAATTACGTTAGCCGTTTTAAATTTATCAGGAAAAATTCCCTGGATTAGCGATGAATTAAAAATATGAGTTAAGGGTGCAACTATAAGATGACCCAGTTTCTTAATTGTCTCAGTAGAGTATCCATCAGGTCCTTTTGATGTATTCAGTTTTAATTGGTTAATGTGATGAAGAGTCTCCTCCTCCGTAATAAGTGGCATAGCACAATTTGAAAAACTATGCTCAGTTGGGAAAGAGTCATCTTTGTCACTGACAGGTGAAATAGACTTAGAGATTTGTTCTCCTACACTTGAAAAATGGCAGTTCAGGATCTCCGCAATAGAAGCAGGATTAGTGGTTTCATTTCCGCAATTATCATGCATACTTTTAATTACTACATCAGATTTCTTCCCAAATGTAATTTCATTAATTTTATCCCAAAGTTTCTTAGGGTTATTTTTAACACTATTTATTTGCTCACGATAAAAGTTAATTTTAGCAGCTTTAATTAAGTTAGTCAGCTTATTCCGATAGCTCTTGTATTTTTCTGAAAGCGCAGTATTGAATGGTTCTCTGTGTTTCATTTTTGCTAATCTATTTTTCGTTCTGATAGAAGTCAAAATGCCTCTTGTTACCCAGTCTTTGATTATTTTCAATTTTGATTGGTGTATTGGAATAATTCGGGTTGATGTTTCGAGCGTACTATTCAGTATATCATAAAAGTTATTGAGGGCATTATTAGTATCCGTGCAAGATAGGACGCTTACCTAGTTCATTTTGCGGAGACAGTCAGATACGGTATTATAGTCAATTTTAGTGAATGTGGGCGAAGTTAGTGGTACGGACCTGAGCGAAGGACGTAATTTGTCAGAATCAAACGTTAATTTAGCTAATGTGCTAAAATGGTCAGTTATATATGTCTTAAGTATGGCTGGTCTGAAGGTAAAGTTTTTAGACTTGCAGAATATATGATCTAAGCAAGAATTTTGTCTTGTGGCACCAAATAAGTGTTGAGAATAACCATTAACTGAAAGAGCATCCAAATATTCAGAAGCTGTTGCAGATAGTGGATTCTCATTGATATTTATGTTAATATCTCCAATTAAGACCATGTCTTGTTCAGCATTGAATTCTTGCAAAACTTGTTATAAGGAGTTTATGAAAGTAACTACCTCAAGACTTGGCGACCTATATACACAAATTAAATTTATTTTTAAGTGGTCTTTTAATTTTACTTGAAGGTGTAGATCATTTGCATTAGTCAAATTGGGAATTAATTGAACTATGTCATAGTCGTTTTTTACGTACACAACAACTCCATCGCATTTATTATAACGTGTTGGTTTAATAATTTTATCGTAGCCTGGTAAATCGAAAGATGAAGTTTCATTTAGCCAACTCTCAGTTAAGACAATCACATCAATTTCCGAATCTATTTGATGAATTAGTATTGAAAGCTCATCATAATTTTTTGCAACACTACGTATGTTCATATGAAATATTGAAAAACTATAATTAGCGCAATGGTTTAGGAATAATTTACAATCATTTACATCACTCAATACCTCCGTACTCACCTGGTCACAATTATCTAAGATGTCGTTTAAGCTATTAGCCATGTTGACATACACTAATTAACAATAAGCGATTACTTGTTTTAATTGTAACATTCTAATCTATCAAGCTAATGTTGAGATCGGCGAAACTTCGGATTATTTTGTATCGTCTACCCTCCTCTCGTCTCATAAACACTTGTCCCTGAGACACCCAAACAAATTGGCATTGGTTGGCTTTAGCGAATTGTTTTGTGTCATACAGCAATTTTTTGTTGTACTTGGACAGCTGAGCCGATATGAAAAATCGTTGATCAGGTAGAGATGAGCTAAGGCCCTTACAGTTCAGTTTACTTTGACACTGTTTACTTTTCTCCAGCCATTCGCGTTGTTGTCGTTCGCATCGAAACTTGAGGACAATCGGTCTTCCACGCTGTGATTTAGGATTCGAAGTAATATCACGCTGGGCGGTAAATTCTTGTGTAGTGTGATCAAGTTGAAGCAATCCCGAAACTTTATTTAGGATCGCAGACACATCCTCGTGCTTCGTTTCCGGTATTCCCGAGACTTCAAGATTATTGCTCAGAAGTGATTGTTCGAAGTAGTTTAACCTCAATTTAACGTCGGAAAGTTCGTTCTCTAATTCGCGGTTTTTGATAGTTAAGGAATTAGTTTTTTCGGATATTGCATTAAGGTGTTTTGAATGTTCGGTGAGCATACTGGTGAAGTCATCAATTTTGCTGGAGCAGAATTCAACTGACTCGCGGTACTCGTTCAATTTTTTGTCAAATTTTTTTTCAAGTAGATCTATACGTGTGATAAAGTTTTTTTCCAGTTGAGAGATCTTAGCAATGATGTCATCGCTTCCTTTTCTGGGGCTTGAAATATCCTTGCAGTTGCTGCAGTACCAGTTAGCTCTTCGCTCCCTGCTCAATTTGCGGAAGTTTTTTCACTGAAGCCGGCGCAAAAAAAGTGGAACAGGTGTAGGCAGGAGGTGCACTTAATTCCTTCTTGGACGTCAAGAATCTCTGCATTGCACTCATTACAAGATGAAGACATCGCTTGTTCGTTGAGGATTTCACTTATAAATTTATGTAATGATGTAAATACAAGATTCCCTTTGTCTGGATGCAATCGCCGTTGTGGTCAAAGTTTTTATTTATGACTAGTCCGTTTGAAAGTAAGGAAATACTGATTTTTCTTATCTACACGATACTTGAGTTTTTTAAATTAGCAATGCTGCGGTTTTATAGTTTATTAATGGTTTTAAATTAAATATCAATTTGAATTAACCGAGGTAAAAAATTTTCCTACTGCTTGTCTGACAGATGACAGATGATGAATTAAATCAATTCTACTTACTGGTATGGAAAATTAGTTACAATAATGTTAAAAATGAATTTCTTCGCTTGATTCGCAGCTCGGCTTAAGCTTCGAATGCGAAACCGGATCAAAGACAATTTGATTTTTATAAAACTTATGAAAGAATCGATAAATTTATTTGATTTCAGCGAAAATTTCATAATTTAAAAAAATTTCAAAATTTTCTTTCATCAAGTTAAACATACATTATAAAAAATAAATAACTCATTTCTTTATTAAGCGATTCTATTATATTAAGATTTTTCCGATATTTATTTTTGGGGAAACAGAAATATCCACTTCAAATCTATTCGGTACACAAACTTAAT
The DNA here is from genome assembly GCA_963669355.1 of Chorisops tibialis. Lineage (NCBI taxonomy): Eukaryota > Metazoa > Arthropoda > Insecta > Diptera > Stratiomyidae > Chorisops > Chorisops tibialis. The sequence continues at coordinate 140,044,999 of OY770264.1, forward strand.
GCGAACAGAGCCGAATAAGTAATAAACCTTTGATGACTAGATATGGTTCGTTATCTGTTTTGGGTATAAGGGATCTGGTAATAGAGATTGAAAGCTCTCATATCTTGCACTGAAATGTAATCAATAACCGGTAAAGAAGTAGAGAGTGAGAAAGATGCTCCCTAATCCGTTCAGGGATAAAGCCCGGGAATCATGGACCAAAGAAGAAAACGAACCCTTCGGGGCACCTTCATAGCTTCTCGGGTATGAAGTTATCTGGCTTGGCTTGTATTCAGATTATTATTTATTAATACACAAAATACCTCTAATGACAATGCTGAAAGGACAGCCGAGAATTGCTTATCGTTAGCTGGCTCCATCGTCTTACGTCTAAGCCCAAAGGCAACCCTTTCTCTTAATAGATTATGCCGCAGATATTCCAGAGGTTATTCTTCGGGTCGGGAAATTTCTTTGAATAGGAAAGATTTTCATTCGGATTTATTCATACACCTTTTCGTATATCAAGGCGAAGAACAGGAAGTACGGAGGTAACCATTTTACTTAACTTGGAGGGAAAAAAAGGGAATTTTTAAAGCAAAATATGGATATTTTTTTTTCTCTTCGTTACTTTTCTCAACCTTTTCTTTTCTTTTTAACATTTATTTATTTTTTATTTTTTTTTCATCTATCTACGAATTTTTGAAGAGCTTAAAATCTTAAACATTTCACCAAGTTTTGCTTTCAACATGGAGAAATTAAATTACTTTAGCGATATAATAAAAATGAGAGAGTATTTTGCCGAGTGCTTGAAATTCGACAGTTTTGTACGTGCAACTCCTGAAATGAAGAACGAGTAGCTGATATTTACACATATCCCAATACAAAGCCTTAAATTTCAACGAAATTTCTACTTTTTTATATTTTTTTTTACGGTAAACATGGAAATTAACTCAGGCATCCGAAAAATTAATTAATACCTTTGAAAGATATGTCCTCAGATGAAACCTCGGACCTCTGAGAGATGAATCTATTTGAAGAATACAATTCAATAAAGAATTGGATGCCATCTGAATTGGCTAGGGGAAAGGATGGATGACGGGAGAATTTTCAAACCCACATTAAAAGGGAAAGGTAGTGGACACAGACTTGTCGGAAAACCACGAAAGCGCTGGGAGTATTCTATTGGCGCAGACAGCAAATAACTGCTAAGATTTTCGAACTGGAGGCGAAGAATATAGGATGCCAAGGGTTTGGATTTGGGCTGTAGCGCCATTGCAAGTATGTAGCCCCGAACGGCGGGTAGTCGGATGAGGAAGCTTACCAAATCATGCGAATATCTTTGGAGCCTTGGAGTCGCTTCCACGGACTCGAGCTTTCGCAGGGAAGTAAGTGCTGGTCCAGAAATCTTCGGCGATTCCAGTAACTGCTTTTGGATCGTAGCGACTCCATGAACCCGAGCTGATCGATCGGTATCAAAGTTTTGCGTGAACTTATACCGAAGTGAATAGCCTGCTTCACCAAGGACTTTAAATTTGGTACTGCAGGACGAAGTATTGGCAACCCCGTACCGAGTTGTATCGATTATGTCTCAATTGGCGTCAGATGAAGGAAGTGACGGATAATGGTTTAATGGTATGCATAAATGTAGCAAACTGAAGGACGCGAAAAGGATCGGTATAGCCGGGACGGTGAGAGGTGAACGAAAGGATTAAAAATCGATGCAAAACCAATGGGTGACAAAAGTAGCAAACTGAAGGATGCGAAAAGCAAGGGTTTGGTATAGCCGGGACGGCCTAGTGGAAAACGGAAGGATGTGAAAATTGATAAGAAAAACATAACAGAACAGGACAACAGTGCGATACTCTAAGTTAAAGAGAATTTTTTTATTTTAAGAGGGGTGACGACATTGAACTTTTTTTTGCATTACGCTAAGGTTGCTATCATAATGTCTTATACAAAATTTAGGTTTCAAAAAATTTAATTGGTACTGAGACAATTAGTGTATTGTATTCAGTGAAGCTGTGCAGTTTGTATAGGAGGTGGTAGAAGGAGTGTGAAGTTATTCATGACTTTTTTGGAAACAACTGTGAACATCATTTAATGGACACATTTTAAATTGGAGATCATTAGCATTCATACTTTTCAGGAAAATCGACTTTTTGTAAAGTTGGTGAATTGTATCAAATTGTATGGGAGGGGTTAGAAGGAGTGAAGTCAATCATCTAATTTTTTTTGGTCTGACTAGTAATTCTAAATAAATATTTGGTGCATAATTTCAGCTCTATAAATTTCATACGTACGGTTTTTAGTATTTCATAGAAAAGTGCAGTTTATATGGGAGGTGGTGGAAAAAGAGGAGGACTCAAATAATTTTTATACTGCAGATTGGACTTATTATAGAACTAAGATATTCAAAATTTTAGATCAATAGCTTTTATACATTTCGAGCAAATTCGTTTAATGTCAAATTGCGAAATTGTGTCATTTTGTATGGGAGGGGGTAGTAGGAGTAAAGCTAATCGTCTAATTTTTTTTGGTCTTACTAAAAATTCTAAATAAATGTTCAGTGCACAATTTCAAATCGATAAATTGTATACGCACTGAGGAAATTGGTTTAGAGCATTTCATGAAAAAGTGCAGTTTGTATTGGAGGGGGGGAAGGATGGGAGGACACAAATAATTCTTATACTGTAGAATGGAATCATCGTAAAACTATTATGTTCCAAATTTCAGATCAATAGCATTTTTACTTTTCGAGAAAAGCCGTTTATTGACAAATTGCGTAATTGTGTCATTTTGTAGGAGAGGGCGTAGAAGGAGTGGATCGATTTGGCTCGGTCACGAACTTGTTCTTGCTTTTTTGTCAAAAACGACGTGTACAAAATTTAAATTTTCTAGATCAATCCGTTCTCAAGCTCGAGAGGACACGGACAAATAGACAGACAGACAAACGGACGGACGAACATCCGGTTTTGAGATTTTTGAGTGATAATATGAACTTCTGTATCATTCATTTTTTTTCTCCGTGCCTTATTTCTTAGCGTTACAAACTTTGTGGCAAGCTTATAATACTCTCAGATTTCATCTAGAGTATAAATAATGCAAAAACAATGAGTGATAAATGTAACAAACTGAAGGAGACGAAATGCAGGGGTTGGGTATAGCCGGGACGGCCTATTACCAAACGAAAAGATATGAAATTTCATGCCAAACCAATGAGTGAGAATGAGTAGCAAACTGAAAGATGCGAAAAGCAGAACTTAGACTTAGCTAGGGTGTAGCCTAGTAGGTAGCGTGTTGGTTTTGTAATGCGAAGGTCGGGAGTTCAAGTCCCCGTCGGTGGAATATATAATTCTAGCACTTTACCTGCTTAGATATACCTTAGTCACTTCATTCTACGAAAATGAAAAAAATCGTAGAAAGAGGATTGTGCGAAGGGCTAACAACCCTTCCATAATAAGTAATGAAAAAATGTTAAGGAACCTGAATATCAGGAGGCCAAGTTCGGATTTGAGCTGTAGCGCCATTGTAGAAGTAGAAGTAGAAGAGCTTAGACCGAAGTGAAGATCCCGCTTTACGGAGGTCCTCACCAAGGAGCTTAAACTTGGTACTACGGGAGGAAGTACTAACAACAACGTACCGCGTTTTATCGATTATGTCTCAAGTGGCGTCAGATTAAGGAGCTGACGGATGATGGCTTAACGGTATGCATAAACGTACCAAACTAAAGGATGCAAAAGGCAGGGGTTCGGTATAGCCGGGACGGCCTAGCAGCAAAAAGTAGGATGTGAAATTAGCTGATGTTGGTAACGTGGTAAGAATTGTTGATAATTAGTCTGACTGAAGTGTGTGTAAGCTAGGGTGTAGCCTGGTGCGTAGCTTGTCGGTCTTACAATGCAAAGACCGTGAGTTCAAATCGTGTTCGACGTAATATATAATTCCAGCACACTGCCTGCTTGGATATATCTTGGTTACCGCAATCTACGAAAATGTAAAATTCGTAGATAGCGGGAACGGTTAACAACCCAACCACAATAAATAATGAAAAAAAAATGTTAAGAAAACTAAAGGTGAGGAGTTCAAGGCCGGATTTGAGCTGTAGTGTCGTTCTAGAAGAAGAAGATGTAGAAGAGTGTGAAAAGCAGAGGATCGGTATAGCCGGGACGGTTTTGTAGCTACCGATGGAAGTTAATTTGAATGAGTTATTAATAGATGAATTGGTCGTACATGGACAAAAGCGTAAAAAAATAGCAACTGTGAGGTTCAAGGTAACAGTTTGGATGCTCCAAAAATGCATAGACTGGTATCATGTATTGTCATACGTGGGTCGTCCTTATGACTACCGTTAAGCACAATGGATGAAGACGTTAATGATTGTCGTCTTAAACAATCCGCGTTGCTCAAGGCAACAGAATGGCAATTCCATTTGTGGTTAATGGGTCACATTAAACAAAACCATAGGAATTGTAAGAATGTAAGTAAGTAGATAATTTATCTCAAGGCCGCATTGATTTTTTTTAGTTTTCAATAATTGTGTAATCAATTTGCATTCGAACTTTTGTTGTGAAAAACTACCATCTTTCTTCGACCATTACGCGGTAGAGGTCTCAAACAAATTTGATACTTTCAACTTAGGTTGAAGTTTCTTTTAAAGAACAAAATTGTAAATACTTTTGGTAAGATTTAGGCGATAATATCTCCTAATTTCAATTTGAATTCAATGGAATTTTATCGTACTAAGCGTTAGACATTAAAATTCAATTTTTATATTAAATTGCCTTCAGGACTGTAGAAAGTCGTACTTAAATTTTAGACGTTATTCGAAATAGTGACAAAATACCTCACGAGCTCGAACTAAAATTTACTATTAGATAGAGATGGAACAGAATACTTAAGAAACTTCTCAAAAACTATGTTCATACAAGGAGCTCAGAATATATGTTGACCGTAAGTAAGATATCGAAATTTTATCAAAAGAAAAAAATTCAAGAAAAGCAAAAGAACTTTGTACCTAGTCCTTCAACGTTCAAAAAAATGAATAATATCTTAAACGAATTAAAGTGAACTCTATTGTGTCTGAAAATAATAGTTTCCTACACTCTTCCACCTGTGTTATGGGGCAGTTGAATTCACTCACAGCCAGTCATGCTTGCCCTAAAAATGGCAAATAGACAAGCACCCGTGATCTTAAATCCTAACTGATACGAGAAACGGACACAGTGCCTCGGATACGGACGGATTCTATGGTACCGACTTTTGGCATTCGAAAACGGACTCTGATTGGCTTCTGGAACTTTCGAACATTGAATGACGGGGGAAGGGCCACTCGATCCTTGTATCGCCAATCAGTGATCGACCGTGAAATCGAGCACTATAACATCCAAATCTTGGGTTTGAGCGAGGTCAGGTAGACGGGATCAGGAGTAGAACGAACCCTTAGCGGAAACGCCATTCTGTCCGTTGGTCCTGAGAGTGAAGCTGAAAATGGCGTGGCGATCGTACTTCCACCGAGAGTAAGAAACAGTGTTACACACCAGCTAATACCGCAACACCTGGTGACAAAGAGGAATTTTATAGCCAACTGAGTGCCACCTTCGAGCGTATTCCAAGAAGTGAAATTATTTTCATCTCAGGCGATAAGAACGCCCAGGTTGCCTTTGACAATACTGGACTAGAACACGTCATGGGAAGGCATGGTACCCTTGGGGTTACGCGTCACGACTTTAGATTAAGAGACCCGAAAACGGCGAACAATTGGTGGAATTGGTCATCGCAGGGACCCTTTTTCACACAAGAGTTACCATAAAACATCTTGGGTTTCCCCTGATGGCGTTACTCGTAACCAGGTCGACCATTTGGCTATAAGTTGCTGGTGGAGAAGATGTCTTCTCGATGTGCGAGCGAAGCGTGAAGCTAACCTTGTAAGCGATCACTACTTGATGGTTGCATGCTTGAGATTGTGCACAGCAGCTATCCGACGTGATGTCATGGAGAGAACTCGCGAAGTTTATCAGGCTGGATTCTATAGGGTCGCACTGTACCCAGCACACAAATATCCTACGGATAATATTGGAGCAATCCGCTGAAATGAGTTCGCCACCACATCTAATGTTTGTGGACTTTGATAAGGCTTTCGACAGCGTTAAGCGAGGTTACATATGGAATGCTTTGCGTAGGAAAGGTATTCCAGATAAGATCATAGCAATGATTAACGAATCCTACGAAGATGCAAGTTGTCGCGTGTTGCATAGAGGAGAGCGGTCCGAAATTTTTCCTGTGCGAACGGGTGTCAGGCAAGGCTGCTTAATATCACCAGCCCTATTTCTGATGGTATTAAATGACATCTTGAAAGCTGCACTGGAACGTGGGGAAGATAAAGGTCTTCAATGGAGACTATTTAACATCTTAATTCACCTTGATTATGGTGATGACGTGTATTTGCTCACACTTAGAGTCAAATGTTCGCTCGTTGCATTCTAAATTCAAAGATGCGGGACTAAAAAAATGTGTGTAAAACCAAGTTTATGCAGATGGGTTCGAACGCGAGCACACCGATCGTTCTTAACGGACAAGATGTGAAAGAGGTGCAGAATTTTTGATATCTCGGAAGCATTGTCAGCATGGAAGGCTGAGCCGAAAAGGATATTGAGGCTCTTCTTAATAAAGCTCGTCTGGCTTCGGTATCCCTTCCCCTTTCTGGGGCTTAAGAGAGATTTCCCTTCGCACGGAGCTGCGAGTTTTTAAAGCATGCGTCAAATTCGTGTTATTATATTGTTATACTACGTGGAAAGTAACCGTTCGACTTACCAAGAATCTAAAACCTTTCGTGAACAATACCTCCGACGCATTTTAGGAATATTCTGGCCAGCAGTGATCTCCAATAACGAACTTTGGAGTACAACTAGACAGACTAAGATAGGTATGGAGATTCACAGTTGGAAGTTGCAATGGATCGGTCACACTTGGAGGGAACCAGAGCGAAACATCGCCAAACAAGCTGTGGATTTTAATCCTCATGGAAGATGTCGGGTTGGTCGACCATCTAGCACATGGAGGCGAGCAGTTGAGCAGGAGGCCAGAGAAATAAACAAGTCCAGGCAACAGCAAATGGCCGATGCCCAGGATCGCACCTTGTGGAAGAGAGTTGTTTCTGTCCTATGCCCCTATAGGTGGTCTAAACAGGAATTCGAGTGATTGGTAGCTTCGGCAAAAAATTAAAAATATTTTTTACTCTGAAAGAACTCCACAGAAACCGCCACGAGTAAGTTATTCTGAAGCAAAAGCTAATCAATTATAAAACATAATAGGGGTACGATACTCCAGATGAAATAGAATTTTTTGTGACCCTAAGAAATTTTGTATGGGGAGTGTTAGAAGTGGTGACAGCATTGAACTAATTTTGCTAAAGTAGCTATAAAAATGTTTTATATAAAATGCTTACTCCAAAAATTGAATTAAAACTAAGAAAATTAGTGAGTTAGATTTAGTGAAAATGTGCAGTTTGTATGGGAGGTGGTAGATAGAGTGGGGGGATTTTAGTGATTTTTTTTCAGAAAAACCTAGGAATATTATAAAATTGACATCCCTTAAATTTCAGACTAGTGCCATTCATACCATTCAAGTAAATCGATGTTTTGTGAAATTGTGAAACTGTGTCATATTGTATGGAAGGGGGTAGAAGCAGTGAAGCTAACAAAAATTTTTTCTGATCTTAGTGACAATACTAATTAAGTATTTATTACAAAATATGAGCTCGACAAATGTTATATGTTCTGAAAAGAGGTTGCACTCGGTGCCTTCCTAGACGTGGAAGGCGCGTTCAACCACGTCAACATTGACGCCATACTTGAGGCCTTGCGTAGCCATAGTGTGGAACCTCTCCTGACTGCATGGATAGCAAAGCTTCTTCGTTCGCAGAAAATCGTAGCACGAATGGGTGAAGAGACAAGGAAAGGCTCTGTTCACAAAGGAACGCCACAGGGCGGAATATTATCACCTCTCCTGTGGGTCTTAACAGTGAATGAACCCCTTTCCATCTTAAATCAGAACGGCTACCCCACAATAGCATATGCAGACGATCTTGTCATCATGCTAACTGGTAAGTTTGAGCAAGTTCTAGGAGACCTCATGCAATCCGCTTTACAACTATTAGATAGCTGGGCACTAGATAAAGGACTTACTATTAACCCACAAAACACAGAACTGGTCCTCTTCTCAAGAAGAAGAAGACAATATGTTTTCAATCCACCAAACATTCGAGGAATCAATATGGTCCTCTCGAATCATGTTAAATATTTAGGTCTGATTGTTGATAGCAAATTATCCTGGAAGGCCAATATTCAAGAACGAGCAAAAAAGGCTACAGTAGCCTTCTTCGCTTGCAAGAAGACATTCGGTTTGAGATAGGGCCTTAAGCCGCACCTCATCCACTGGATGTATACCAGTATTGTTAGACCAATTATTTGGTATGGAGCGCTGGTGTGGTGGCCGGCGGTGGTACTAAAAACCAACCTGGCACCCTTACAGCTGATCCAACGGATGGCATGTCTGTGCATAACAGGTGCCCTTAGAACCACACCGGTTTCAGCTCTGGAGGTGATTCTCTCACTACCCCCACTTGATCTTTTTATAAGAGAAGCAGCGGGCCTGGCAGCCATTAGATTAAAAACCACTAAATCGTGGTCAGCGCCACAAATTGGTCATGGAAAAATTCTAAACGTCATTAGAAACGCAAACTCCCTTTTAGACCGCGAGTATGATTGCATGAACCAACCGCAGGTTGAGAAACGGAAGTTTCACATTAAGTTTCCTGAACGAAACGAATGGGAACAAATGCGATACTCAGCACCTGTATAGGTTCTCATCTCTATACGGACGGATCTAAAACTAGCCAGGGGACAGGTGCAGGGATTTATTCCCACGACCTCGACATCCAAACTTCATTTCATCTTCCAGAACACGCGACAGTGTTCCAAGCAGAAGTATTAGACATTAACGAGTGTGCAAAAATTATTCTTGATAAACAGAACAGTCTCGGAAATTGTTACATTTTCTCGGACAGCAGGGCTGCGCTTCAGGCACTCCAATCCTACAGGACTACATCCAAACTAGTGTCCATCTGTAGACACAATTTAAATCGCTTAGCTGCCATAACGGAAGTTTTTCTAATATGGATACCGGGTCATAGTGACCTGCTAGGTAACGAGGCGGCAGATACGCTTGCACGGCAAGGATCTGCTAACATCAATTCCACTAAGAAGTCAGTCGATGTAGCACCAACAGTGCTGAAGACTAGCTTCAAACAGACTATTTTGGATTCTTTCTTGGCGGGGTAGCGGCAGCTGGAAAGCTGTAAAACGGCCAAATCCTTTTGGGAAGAACCGAACAAAAATATTACAGCTCAGCTGTTACAACGTAGTCGCTACAGTATCCGAACTATTGTCGGCCTGACCATAGGCCATTGCTTGCTAAGGCTGCACGCATTTAGGATGCGAATCGCGAGCGACAGCTTGTGCAGAGGTTGCACACAGTGCTTGTGGTTCTATGCAACCACCCTCCTACAACCTAAACCTAAACCTATATGTTCTGAGAAAATAGTCTTAGAGCATTTCATGAAAAAGTTTAGTTTGTAGGTGAGGGGGTGGAAGGAGAGGGAGGACGCACAAAATTTTTCTACTGTAGATTCAAATTAATATGACAGTAATATATCCAAAAAATCAGACTGAAAACTTTTACACTTTTCGAGTAAATACATTTATTGTCAAATTGCGAAATTGTGTCATTTTGTATTGGAGGGGGTGAAGCTAATGGTCTAATTTTTTTTGGCCTTACTAACAATTTTAAATAAATATTTGCTGCACAATTACAGCCGCTAAATTTTATACGCACTGAGTAAATTGGCTTAGAGTAATTCATGACAAGTACAGTTTGTATGGGAGGTGGTAGAAGGAGATGGAGAACAGGCATAATTTGTATACGGTAGATTGATATTATCACAGAAGTACCATATTTAAAATTTCAGCCCAATAGCTTCTATAATTTTCGAAGAAATCCGTTTATTGTCAAATGGCGCAATTGAGTCATTTTGTATGGGAGAGGGTATAAGGGGTAGAGCAATTTGGCCCGTTCACGAGCCTGGCCTTACTTTTTTATCAAAAACGACGTATACAAAGTTTGAACTATCTAGCTCAACGCGTTTTTAAGCTAGAGAGGTCACGGACGGACGGATGGACATTGAGATTTTTGAGTGATTTTATGAACTTCTGTATCATTAATTTTTTTCTCCGAGCCTTATTTCTTAGCGGTATAGACTTTAGAACAAACTTATAATACTCTCAGATTTCATATAAAAAACGATATTCTACAGAAGCGGAAAATTGTAGGCACTTCTTTCAAATTTGGGAAAATTACTGTAAAGTCACCGTCCCCTGTCTCCATTAAACATTAAAAAAGCTATTGATTTTGATAGGATCAATTCTTCCTTCTTTTCAAACTTATGATTTTAAATATTCCCTTCAACAATCTGAAAAATAGAGCACTCATTATTTTTTCTAGAAAATGAAGAATCGGAATTGGAGCAAGTAAACAGGGAAGTACCTCAGGGCTCCATATTAGGTTCTAAGTTATAAAACACCAATATACAGTGACGGACAAAAGTCTACAGCAGCACCTTATATTGACTTCTGCTACTTCTACAATGGCGCTACAGCCCAAATAGAACTTGGCCTCCTGACATTCAGGTTCCTTAAGATTTTTCATTACTTATTGTGGAACGTTTGGTAGCCCTTCGCACAACCCTCTTTCTACAAATTTTTCATTTTCGTTGACTGAGGTGACCAAGGTATATCCAAGCAGTCAATGTGCTGGAATTGAATATTGCGTCCGCCGGGATTTGAACTCACGACCTTCGCATTACAAGACCAACACGCTACCCACTAGGCTACACCCTAGCTTATATTGAGGTTCTGGTTAATTGGAAGCTTTAATCAAAAATCCATTGATGCAAATTTTTGTAGTAACGTAAATATATTTATAAAAAAAAAAAACACAACCTTTTTATAACAATTTTAAAAAGAAATTCATAGTTACATAAAAATTTAATGGACAAAAGTCTACGGCAGTCAGTGTTGGCTGACTTATACACAAAAAATTTTAAACTAAACGTATCGGAATTTTCAGAATTATTTGCTGGCTTAATATTCGGTTGAACTCCCTTTAGCATTAATTACTGCTTGCAGTTTTCGGGGCATAGAGGCGACTAAATTACCAGTTTCTGCGGAGTAATTTTCTCCCATTCTGTCATGAGCGCTTTCTTCAACAAATTTTTATTTTGTATGCAACATTTTCGAATTTTCTGCTCCAGAAACTGCCATACATGTTCTATTCGGTTTAAATCCGAGCTTCGGGGAGGCGTATTCAGCTGCCTGGGAGCGTAGTACAATAACCAATTCTTGACGAAAAGTGCTGTGTGCTTCGGATCATTGTCCTATTGGAAAATCCAACTCCCTCCAAGGCACAACTTCTCAACTGACGGCCTTAGATATTGTTCCAATGGGCTCTTGTAAATATAGTGGTCCATAGTTGTTTCAACAAAAGCCAATCTGCCGACCTCAGAAGCAGCTATGGCTCCCCAAACCCTAACATTACCACCACCGTGGTCTCTAAAACCGTATTCTTTTTTCTCCATATTTTACTGCGACCATCACACCCGAACACGTTGAATTTCGACTCATTGATTAAAAGGACTCGATTCCAAAAATCATTGTCCTTGTTGGTATGGGCCTTGGCGAGCTCTAGGCGCAGAAGTCGGTTTTTGACGGATATTAATGGTTTTTTACGTGGAGTTCTGCTTTGAAACCCATTAGAATTTAATTCTCTCGAGATTGTTCTTGCATGGACATCCTTTTTCCTTACCGCAGTCACTTGTTTCGCCAAACCTGGAGCACTTATTTTTGGATTTGTGTTCACTTCTTTTAAAATTTAACTAATGTCTCAGCACGAAAGCTTTTTCGGTCGGCCAGTTCGCGGCAGGATAATTTATTTAAGTTCAATTCGATTACCAAAAAATGATCACGAGAGCAAACGCTATAGTGGCGTAGCTAATAGACTGTAAATCAAAACTGCATAGGAGCTTTTACTTTATAAGCAATTAATTAGACCAATTTCAGCCAATGGATTCTGTTGGTGGTTAACTTACATCCATGAGAATGATTAAAAGACTTGAGCTATTTGAGAAAGATACTTAGGCACTGCGTACTCGTAACTATGCTGTTTAGCAAATGAAATAAATATTTTTCAAATGAAGGGTCCATACAAGAGCAGATATCATCCGTTTTATAATATCTTAAAGATTTAGGTATTCGCTAACTCGAGTCTTACAGAAAAAGACATATAAACGTTTTATTTTTAGAAAATTTAGATACGGGAGTGCATCAACAGTCTTACCTAACAACGCCGAACTATAATCACTTTAATGTTATTAAAAAAAAAAAAAATAATAATAAATTAAATAAACACTTTTTAATTAATGACACAGCACTTTAAGGTATCAACCATAGGTAGAGCATTCCCACTTTCAATTTATTCACAACTAATTGAATTTCTCGTCGACGATATTCAATTAATCGTACGATATTACGAGTATCATCGAGCATCCTTCATAATTCTATGTAATTAAGAGCGTAGAGAAATACCTTGCCGCTATCCAACATTATCTTAACTGATTTAATAGAAACCATGTCTGTCTAATTATCTGCCTTATATCTCTCCTTTCATGGGGTCTTGCAGGCTATGAGTCTCGCTTTATGGACTGAACTAATAAGGTTAGCCCTAAAGTATACCCCAGATGGTTGTGCCTTTTATGTATTCTGCTCGATGGAAAAGCTTTTACCTCTCGTAACGTTCATTTAAATCTTTCTACCCAAACTCCTGATCAAAAAATTTTTATATATATAGCCGCATCCTTAAACAAACAAAAAAAAAAAACAAAAGAAAAATATTTCCATAATCAAAATATACAAGAGTTATGAACTTAACAAATGGTCCATTGGGGATCTGGAATTATGTCTTTGTGCGGTAATCAAAGGAATTTTAATGGGTCGGTGAGTCCTTGAAGGAACCTACTTCGTTATTTTTAATTGGTTTTCTCAATTACACAACCTGAAAGATGGTGCCCTCGAAATTTATGAATTTCGGAAATATTTAAGTCCGTAGCTTTCTGATAAGAGTTATAATTGTAATTGAAATGTTTCGTAAAATTTATTGATAATACGAATACTCAAGCTAATTTTTTTCTCAACTAAGCTGGTTCAATTATAAATTTAATCATCTAAAAGTGGAAGAACATTTGAGTATATGACTCATTATTATAATAATAATAATTCAATAAAAACCCAAGAAGAAGGACTTGCAACCGAAGCAGGAGAAGACAGGGAGGAGTGCATGCCACCCCAGATCTCAGCGTGATCGTTTGTAATATTTATACTGTGTACCTTCTTGTTTATGGGCTCCCTCGCTCGCCAATTGTAAAGCAATTGGAAAGCTTCTCCTGCCCTAGGGAACTGCTATTTGCATTTAAAATATTAAAGTTTGTAAAAGTAGAACCATTCCACTATACCATACTCTCCAATATTTTGCAGAATGAGCCAGTAAAACCAGTATTACTTCTCTTCTTGAGTCTTCTCAACCCTGCTAACAACTTGTAGAATGGTTATTCCACGTGAGCGCAAAATAGCTACCAGAGCAATGGTCAGCTATTGAAATTTTTAATTCAGCCTTCACTTCGCCATTAAATCATCACCTACCTATTAAACTGAAAAAATACCTTCGAAGAACCTAAACAAGCTGCTTAGACCAAGTAGCAATAATTCCAACCATAAAACCAATTTGAATTTCACAAAACGATTATTTTGAGTCATTTTCATGAAGAGACTTGAGATTAGGGAGAAACGGAAGCAAACCGAAATGCCCAAAATAATCGAAATATTTATTACGCGAAGAAAATTGTAGTCCTTGTGGAAAATGGCAAGCAATTTAACGAAATATAAGCGTAGATTTGTCGTTGGCACGTAGCGCTCCTTACGAATGTCGTCGAGCAGAGTTAACTTCATGGCTGAATGCTTAGTTAAATTAAGGACACGTTTTCACAAATACCATTTAGGCCGAAACGAATTACATTTAAGATTGTCTTGACATGATATTTTTTCAAAAGAAATTATTCGATTTTCTTTCTGAACTTTTGTGTTAATTTTATTAGTATGTAGTAGTTTTGATAAAATGTTGACCTATTTGCAATTTTAAAACTCATTATCTTGAAGAGATTCGAAGTAAATCGCTTTGTTCGGAGATAATAGGTAATAAAAATAAACTTTAAGTGGTAAGCTTATTTTATTTTAATTTGCAATAAATACGTTTTGTTGACAACTATTCGATAACGAATTCAATTGTGCTTGTAGCGAGTCAGGCTTTGTAGAAATTATCATCGGATTAAACTTTATTTTGTAAACTATTGTATTCTTATCTTTTGAATTGTGCAAAGTTTAAGAAATAAATTCAACAATAATGTCATTTCTAAAAATACATCGTTTAAGATACGAATTTCTAGTAAAATACATAATTAATTTTTTTTCAATTTATGGTATCAATATTTGTATTATATCTAAGGTGAAACTTTTGTAAGCGGACCACTCAAAGGACCGCCTTTTCAAAATGTTCAATAATTTTGTTGTTCCATGAATTGACTTTCACTTTACCCACTTTATAAAAAGGTAAGTGAACAGATACATAAGCGAAATAATAATCGATAGATGTGATAGTTATTAATACCGATAGATAACCAACTTTCTTGTGGATAAAAATGTCATTCATGATCGCCAATATGGATTTCGCGCGGGTCGTTCTACAGGTGATCTCCTGGTCTATCTTACCGAGCGTTGAAACTCCTGCATCCACATATTTGGTGAAGATCAAGTTCTTGCTCTTGATATCGCCAAGGCGTTTGACAGAGTTTGGCACAAATGTCTCTTAGCCAAGCTAAATGCCTTAGGTTTTAACACTTCGTTTCTTCAATGTATTGAGAGTTTCATCTCCGAGTGCTCTATTCCAGTCGTACTATACGAACCCTTTTCACCCTTTTCTATTGATTCCGGCATCCCTCAAGGCTCAGTTTTATCTCCCACTCTCTTTTTAGCCCTTATAAACGACCTTCTGTCGTCTACTCTCAATCCTATTCAATGTTTCGCAGATGATAGCACTCTAGATAACATCTACCAATTTGACTCTCTTGCGGACGCTCGTCCGACATCGGTGGTCTTATGTCGTAATGAGTCGACACAATCACTGAACTCTGACCTCAGTTTAATCCTAGAATGGGGTGGTAAAAATAGAGTAGTCCTGTCATCTATCTCTTAAACATAACGTTCCGACGTCGGGCGCCAATATGTCCTTAAATGGCATACAGATTTCACCTTCTGTAGACTTCACGGTACTAAGTGTAAAATTAAACAATCGTCTTGATTGGAGCCAACATATGCATGAAGTTGCTCTTGATGCTTCGAAACGTCTAAGTATTCTACGGAAGTGTAAGAAATACTTTTTTGCTTCCGAACTAGATACCATCTATTAGGCTTATATATGCCTACGTCTTGAGTATAACTCGTATTTTGGGCTGGGGCCCCAAAATTAGCTTTACTCGACCGTATTCAAAACACGCATTTCGATTATTGAAGATGAGGCTATATCGGCCTCAATAGACTCCCTTCAGCACCGTCGAAACATCGGAGCACTCTGCATTTATTATAGATATTTCCATGAGGTTTGTTTCTCGGTACCCATGTCGATTTAACTGTGCATCTCGCATTAAAGGGTGACCCTCTAAGCTACTTACGGTGGCCGTAAAAAAAATTAGTATCATATTTTCGCAATTGAGTATGCAAGAGAACTTTGAACTTGACCGTCGCTTGAATCTTTCGTTGTGTTCAGCTTATGGAACCAATTATATGCAATCAGTTTCTCTATCTTGTGGTCACCAAGCAAAATAAACTGCCAACAAGTCGGGCGAAACTTTATTATTCTTGGGACAAGTTGCGGATGAGTGGAAAGTCAATATGCAGGTTAGAGTGGTTAGGGAAGGCTAAGTGAAAGGGAGTTCTTGGGCAGGGCTGTTGTCAATTTAAAAATATTTCATTCGTTTCTGCAAGTTTGGGTTCTTATGAGGGGAGGAGTAGGGGTAATAGTAAGGGTGGGTGGATATTAAAAGCTTTTTAATTAATTGCTTGAATCACGTCCAATATTCTCTGTATAGAATGTGTTTCATAGACGAAGTTGCATAGAGTTTTCATAAAATTCGGTGTATTTTACATTCATGAAACCGAACATTTGTATGGGAGGGGGTAGAGAATATAGGGGAATCGTAAAATTTGATACGCAGTTTTATTTCGCGTCTCTTGTAAGGTGCTTGTATAGAATTTCAAGTTCGTAGCTTTTAGTTTGTTGGTTATTAGTTGATTTAATGAAATTGGTCGAAATCATAGTTTTGTATGGGAGGGGGTAGAAGCGCAAGCGCGATTTCAAAACTTTTGAAGCAACTTCATTTGAATTATTTTTATAAGTTTTTTTGCTAAATTTGACATTGATAGCTTTTAAGAGTTAGCTGATAACTGATTTCTTAAAAATGCTCGAAAAAATAATTTTGTATGGGAGGGGGTAGAGGAGGTAGGGGAATCGTAAAACTTGTGATGCAATTTTCTTTCATTTTTATTGTAACGTGCTTGTACGAAATTTCAAGTTCGTAGCTTTTAATTTGTTGGTTATTAGTTGATTTAATGAAATTAGTCGAAATCATACTTTTGTATGGGAGGGGGTAGAAGGTCAAGCGCGATTTTAAAACTTTTAACGCAATTTCATTTTAATTATTTTTGTTAGTTGTTATGCAAAATTTCAAATTGATAGCTTTTAATAGTTAGGTGATAATTGATTTCTTGAAAATGGTCGAAAAAATAATTTTGTATGGGAGGGGTAGAATTGTTAATGGTTTTTGACCAGTTAGTATTTCGTATATTTAGGGATTTTTTTTAAATGCATTTCGCAAATTTTCAAATTTCTACCTTAAAATTTCACTCAAAAATTTTCAGTTTATGTGTTTTTTTCAATGCACATGAAACACCTTGTGCACGTTAGACCGGGGGGGTCGGTTTATAACAATTATGGATCAAGTTATTATTATTTTTCTATGTGGATTAAATATAGGTATTCACATGCAAAATTTTAACTTTGTATCTTTCACCACAGCCCTAACAAAATCACTCAAAGTTTTCGATATTTTTGCTTATTACCTCCCTCCCCTTACACCTCCAAACTTAAAATTTTTACCAAAATTAACTATTATGTAGTTCTACAATCTGACAAATTTTTGATTTGATATCTGTACTATTTTTGGAGATATAAGGATTTGTAATTTTGAAAAGTGTGCCATTTTTGAAATGCTCCCCATTTCCCCCCACTACTATTATTTCAACATGTTATATTTTTTTTGTATTTGCCTAGTATAGCTTAATATAAGTTACTTTATTATTCTAATAATAAAGTATTGTGATCGACACAAGAAAAAAAAAAACTTTGCTACCCTGAAATTTTTTTTTTTCGCGTTTCATGACTAAATTAGCCTAAAAATTCAAAAAACAAAAAAACCGTCTGTCTGTACGCCGTCCGCCGTCCGCCGTCCGCCGTCCGCCGTCCGCCGTCCGCCGTACGCCGACGTGTACGCTCAGCGCACATTAACTCCCAAACCCTTCAAGATAGAAAGTTCATTTTTGGGGGATTATAGGTAGTTGCGGATCTTAGGCGGATACCCATTTTGGGGGGTGTACGAGTTCAGGGGGAGGCAGGGGGAGCGCTTAAACCGAAAAATACGAATTCAAATATCTCAACCATGGTTACAGCTAGGAAACTAAAAATTAACATACATATAGAGGAGTTTATAAGACAACTTTTAAAAATAATTTAATTTTTTTATCCATTGGGGTGCGAAAAGGGGGGGCTAAGAACCAATTGTCGGCCGAATTTTTTTGTCAAATGATTATATCTTCGAAAGTACTTCCTATAAAAAATTGATATTTTGAGACCATTGAGACAGCATACGGATGTGCTAAAATCAGTTTAGATAGAAGCTAATTATTGTAAGGGGAAGGGTCACGGGGGCTGCAAAGAAAAACACTTAAAAATTAATATCTCGACTTTATCTTAAGCTATGTAATTGAAACTTGAAACGTGTACTAAGCTTTATTAGCATAATATACAAAAAATACAACATGTGGACATAATAGTGGTGGGGGGAAATGGGGGGCATTTCAAAAATGGAGCACTTTCCAAAACTACAAATCACCAAAACTCAAAATTGAATACAGATATCAAATCAAAAATTTGTCAGATTGTAGAGCTATATAGTTTTTAATTTTGGTAAAAAATTTAAGCTGGGGGGTGTAAGGGGAGGGAGGTGGAAGGCGAAAATGTTGAAAATTTTGAGTGATTTTTTTATGGCTCTCGTAAAAGATACAAAGTTTAAATTTTGCACGTCGACATATCTATTTAATGTACACAGAAAAAAATAATAATTTGTTCCAAACTTTTTATGCACCGAAATGGAGGTCTAACGTGCACAAAGTGTTTCATGTGCAATGAAAAAAACATATAAACTGAACATTTTTGAATGAAATTTTTAGGTAGAAACTTGAAAATTTGCGAAATGCATTTAAAAAAAAGCTGTAAGAGTTTGAAATATTAACTGGTTGAATATCTTTAAAACTTCTACCCCCTCCCATACAAAATTATTTTTTCGAGCATTTTTAAGAAATCAATTATCACCTAACTATTACATGCTATCAATTTGAAATTTTGCACAAGAATTTACAAAAATAGTTGAAATAAAATTACGTTAAAATTTTTGAGATCGCACTTGCCCTTCTACCCCCTCCCACACAAAAGTATGATTTCGACCAATTTCATTAAATCAACTATCAACGAACAAATTAAAAGCTACAAACTTGAAATTTTGTACAAGCACCTTACAAAAAAAATGAAATAAAACTGCATCACAAATTTTACGATTCCTCTACCTCCTCTACCCCCTCCCATATAAATGTTTGGTTTCGTGAATTTAAAATACACCGAATCCAATGAAAATTCTATGCAACTTCGTCTATGAAACTGACATTCTATACAAAGAATATTGGATTTGGTTCAAGCAATCACTTAAAAAACTATTTACATCCACCTACCCTTACTATCACCCTCCCCCCTCCCTTCATGAAAACTCAAACTTGTATAAATAAAGGAATGAAATATGGAGCGTTTCCGGAAAGTGTTAAATTGAGAACTGCCCTGCTCAAGAAGCTCCTTTCACTTAGTCGTCCCTAACCACTCTAACCTGCATATTGACTTTCTACGCATGCGCATTTTGTCCCAAAAATAATAAAGTTTCGCCCGACTTGTTGGCAGTTTATTTTAAGTTTCAATTACATAGCTTAAGAGATAGGTGAGATATTAATGTTTAAGTGTTTTTCTTTGCACCCCCCTGACCCTCCTCCTTACAATAATTAGACGCTTTCTAAGCTGGTTCCAATGAAACTATATGCCACCTTAACGGTCTCTAAATATGGTTTTGTTACGATAAGTAATTTCGAAGATATAATCATTTGAAAAAAAAAATCGGCCGACGATTGGTTCTAAGCCCCCCCTTTTCGCACCCCAATGGATAAAAAAATTAAATTATTTTTAAAAGTTGTCCCACAGACCCCTCTATATTAATGTTGAGTTTTAGCTTCCTAGCTGTTACCATGGTTGAGATATTTGAATTCGTATTTTTCGGTTTAAGCGCTCCCCCCGCCTCCCCCTGAATCCGTATACCCCCGAAAATGGGTATCCGCCTGAGATCCGCAATTATCTACAATCTCTCCAAAAATGAACTTTCTATCTTGAAGGGTTTGGGAGTTAATGTGCGCTGAGCGTACACGTCGGCGTACGGCGGACGTCGTACAGACAGACGGATTTTTTTTTTTTTGCATTTTTAGGCTAATTTAGTCATGAAACGCGAAAAAAAAAAATTTCAGGGTAG
Source organism: Chorisops tibialis (assembly GCA_963669355.1). Taxonomy (NCBI): domain Eukaryota; kingdom Metazoa; phylum Arthropoda; class Insecta; order Diptera; family Stratiomyidae; genus Chorisops; species Chorisops tibialis. The sequence goes on from OY770264.1 coordinate 140,065,085, forward strand.
CAAACTTTTTTTTTTTTTTGTGTCGATCACAATACTTTATTATTATAATAATAAAGTAATAGAGAGGAGGTCACTGCATTAATTACTTTATTATTTTAATAATAAAGTATTGTGATCGACTTGGGAAAAAAAAAAATTTGCCACCCTGAAATTTTTTTTTTCGCCTAAAAATGCAAAAAAAAAATCCGTCTGCCTGTACGCCGTCCGCCGTACGCCGTACGCCGACGTGTACGCTCAGCGCACATTAACTCCCAAACCCTTCAAGATTGAAAGTTCATTTTTGGAGGGATTGTAGGTAGTTGCGGATCTCATGCGGATACCCATTTTGAAGGGTGTACGGGTTCAGGGGGAGGCAGGGGGAGCGCTTAAGCCGAAAAATACGAATTCAAATATCTCAACCATGGTTACAGCTAGGAAGGTAAAAATCAACACACATATAGAGGAATTTGTGGGACAACTTTTAAAAATAATTTAATTTTTTATCCATTAGCGTCCGAAAAGTAGGGCTAAAAACAAATTGTCGGCCGAATTGTTTTTTCAAATGATTATATCTTCGAAATTACTTATTGTAAAAAATTCATATTTTGGAACCATCAAGGTGGTATATACTTCCATCGGAATCAGCTTAAAGAGTGGCTAATTATTGTAAATAGAGAGGGTCAGGGGGGTGCAAGGAAAAACACTTAAAAATTAATATCTTAACTATCTCCTGAGCTATGTAATTGAAACTTGAAACGTATGTTAAGCTATACCAGGAAAATACAAAAAAAAACATAACAGAATTATGATTGGGCGTAAAGTCCAATCATATGATACTCTAGATGAAATACTTACATACCTTTTGTTTGGGAGGTGGTGAAAGCAGAGCGGGGAGTTTTGTAATTTTCGTATATAACACCGAACGTACTATACAAAATGTTTCATGCTGAATTTAAAGTTTATTGCTTTCATAATTTTCGAGGAAATTGAACAATTTTTGTCTGAATTTATGGTATTTGTATGGGAGGTGGCAGAGAAAGTGGGAGATTTTGGATGCTTTTGAAACTGCTTATCAACATTCTAATTACTTTGCTTTGTTACAATTTTAATGTCCATAGCTCTCATATGTTCGAAGGAGAAAAACTTTTCTTGAACTTATAATATAAAAATTTGTATGGGAGGTGATAGAAGGAGTGGGGTGAAGGCAATACTTTTTTAGCTTTTATTAAAATTATTAAGGGACAAATTCTGGCAAAATTTCAAGTTTCTACTTCTTCTAGTTTCTATGAAAATCGGTTAAATGCATTTACCAAAATTCTTCATTTGTATGGGAGGGGGTAGAAGGAATATGCGAATCAAAACCAAATTTTTTGATATCAATTATATTAAAATTAGTATACTTTTCTCAAATTTTAAAGTTGATAGCTTTGACGGTTTTGAAGAAAACTAATTTAATTGAAATTCCAAAATTTCGTAAAATTTGTATGGGAGGGGGTAGAAGGAGTGAGGTAAAGTTGATAGTTTTTCCAAAATCAGTTACAATTATAATAAAATTAATTATGACAAAAATTGGTTCATTTGGCTTTGCTAGTTGCAATGCAAACCGAATAAATGCATTTTTGAAAATTATGGTGGTAGAAGGAGTAAGGAGATCGGATCAATATTTCTTGAGATTAATGATATTTATATCATTATACAATGACCTAATGTTTAAGTCAATAGCTGAAACAATTTCGGAGAAAAATCAATTTCTTTAAATTTCGAAATATCATGAAATTTGTATGGGAGGGGGTAGAAGGAGTGGGGGGATGTGGCCCGTTCACAAACTTAAAATTACTTTTTTGCTAAAAATGACATAAAAAGAATTTCAGCAGGATAGGTCAAAGCTATCGAGAGTTATGTTGTAGACAGACGGACAGATGGACATACAGACGGACAGACGGACAGACAGCAACTCGGAATCGAGATTTTTGAGTGACAACAAATATTTCTGTACCCTTGGCGGCTCTGTGCAAGCACTATTTCTTAGTGTTACAAACGATAAGGCAAACACAATATAGTCTCAGATTTCATCTAGAGTATAAATATAACATGTTGAAATAATAGTATTGGGGGGAAATGGGAAGCATTTCAAAAATGGCGCACTTTTTAAAATTACAAATCCTTATATCTCAAAAAAGAGTACAGATATCAAATCGAAAATTTGTCAGATTGTAGAACTACATAATATTTAATTTTGGTAAGAATTTTATGTTCGGAGGTGTAAGGGGAGGGAGGTGATAAACAAAAATGTCTAAAATTTTGAGTGATTTTTTAGGGCTGTGGTGAAAGATTCAAAGTTTAATTTTTGCATGTGGATACGTCTATTTGATGAACATAGAAAAATAATAATAACTTGTGGCATAATTGTTGTAAACCGACCCCCCTCCCCCGGTCTAACAGGCACAAGGTGTTCCATGTGCATTAAAAAAAAACACATAAACTGAAAGTTTTTGACTGAAATTTTAAGGTAGAAACTTGAAAATTTGTGAAATACATTAAAAAAAATCCTGAAATATACGAAATATTAACTGGTCGAAAACCTTTAAAATTTCTACCCCCTCCCATACAAAATTATTTTTCGACCATTCTTAAGAAATCAATTATCACCTAACTATTAAAAGCTATGAATTTGAAATTTTGCACAAAAACTTACAAAAATAATTGAAATAAAATTACGTTAAAAGTTTTGAAATCGCACTTGCCCTTCTACCCCCTCCCATACAAAAGTATGATTTCGACCGATTGCATTAAATCAACTAATAACCAACAAACTAAAAGCTACCAACTTGAAATTGTATACAAGCACCTTACAAGAGAAGCGATATAAAACTTTTTATCAAATTTTACGATTCCCTTACATTCTCTACCCCCTCCCATATTAATGTTCGGTTTCGTGAATGTAAAATACACCGAATGTTATGAAAATTCTATGCAACTTCGTCTATGAAACACATTCTATACGGAGAATATTGGACGTGATTCAAGCAATTAATTAAAAAGCTATTAATATCCACCCACCCTTACTATTACCCCTCCTCTTCCCCTCATAAAAACCCAAACTTGCAGAAACGAATGAAATATTGTTAAATTGACAACAGCCCTGCCGAAGAACTCTCTTTCACTTAGCCTTCCGTAACCACTCTTACCTGCATATTGACTTGCCAGTCATTCGAAACTTGTCCCAAGAATAATAAAGTTTCGCCCGACTTGTTGGCAGTTTAGTTAGTCTGTCATAGATAACGACAATGATTTCGGAAAGCACGCCTTTCATCGGAATTCAAACAGGAAAATATAATGCAGAGGTTATCTGTGTAATTAAAAAACTCAGTAATTAGAAAAATAAACAAAATTTCGTACATAACAGAAATTTGTGAGAAATTTTTGTAGATAATTAGTAAATTGTGATGACTATGGTTCAAGGTTTTGCGAATTATCAATGAATTTCGGAAATTTTACTACTCGTTCGATTTTTACTTTATTATTCGATCGACACAGAAAAAAAAACTTGCTACCCTGAAATTTTTTTTTTTCGCGTTTCATGATTAAATTAGCCTAAAAATGCCGTCCCGCCGTACGCCGTACATATGGAGTCATATCTCCGAGACCGTTAAAGGTCGATTGTTCGTTTTTGGGTGGATTGGTGATTGGGTAAATGAGCTCTATTTTCTAAATCTTAGAAAAACACTTAAAAATTAATATCTCAACTGTCTCTTAAGCTGTGTAATTGAAACTCAAAACGTATACTAAACTTTATTAGAAAAATAGGAAAAAAATATAACATGTGGACATAATAGTAGTGGGGGAAATGGGGAGCATTTCAAAAATGGCGCACGTTCCAAAACTACAAATTATGATATCTCAAAATTGGGTACAGATATCAAATGAAAAATTTGTCAGATTGTAGAACTATATAGTTTCTAATTTTGGTAAAAAATATAAATTGGGTGGAGAAAGAAGAGCGAAGTGGAAAGCAAAAATGTTGAAAATTTTGAGTAATTTTTTTAGTGCTCTGGTAAAAGATACACAGTTTAAATTTTGCACGTCGATACATCTATTTGATATACATAGAAAAAAAAATAATTTGTTCCAAAATTGTTATACACCGAAGTGGGGGTCTACCGTGCACAAGGTGTTTCATGTACTATGAAAAAACACATAAACTGAAAATTTTTGAATCAAATTTTAAGGTGGAAACTTGAAATGGGATGCATTTAAAAAAAATCCCTAAAAGTTTGAAATATTAACTGGTCGAATATCTTTAAAACTTCTACCACCTCCCATACAAAATTATTTTTTCGTCCATTTTTAAGAAATCAATTATCACCTAACTATTAAAAGCTATCCATTTGAAATTTTGCACGAAAACTTACAAAAATAATTTAAATGAAATTACGTTAAAAGTTTTAAAATCGCACTTGCGTCTCGCTGCCATTTGATTTCGTCTGTTTCATTACCGTCCTTTGCTAGATTAGCCCCAATATATATGAAATTGTCCACACTCTCCAAATTATATTCCGCAGTTGTTATGTTTTGTATAATAGGCGCTCTCCTTCTTGTTTGCGTCATTACTTTTGTTTTGTTTTCGTTAATGCGCAACCAGGCTTCTTTTGCGGCGGAGTCAAGATTGACAAATACCTCCTTAGCACTAGGGAAGGATCATGCTAGGATGTTAATGTCGTCAGCGTATGCTACTAGTTGGGTGGACTTGAATAGTAGTGTCCCGTTGGTGTCGACTGGGATTCTTCGGACGACATACGAAGATTTGGTGTACGTCTGTGTTATATTCCCAGAAATTCTCAAGTACCTGTTTCACCGAGAATATCTGGTCTGTTGTAGATCGTCCGGTTCTGAATCCGCCTTGGTATTCGCCAATTATTTGATTAGTATAGGGCCAAAGACGATGTTCAATTATTTTTGTCAGTATTTTATAGGACGTACACAACAATGATATACCTCTGTAGTTTTCACAGCAGAGTTTATCTCCTTTCTTGTAAATTTTACATATAATACTTTTTCGCCAATCGTCGGGTATGATTTCCTCTGTCCAAATTTTGCATATCATGTTGTGCAGTATTTCAGCGACACACTTTTTATTTTTAGTACTTCTAAAACTCTACAAAGCGATGTAGAAGATTATTCATTAGCTTGATACAGACACAGAGCTACTTTTTTTTTGCATAATGGTCAAACCTTAAAGGATGTAACAGTTTAACGAAATATTCCTTTTTGAAGAAACTGTGCTCGTTTCAAAATTAAATTTTGACCAAAAGTTTGGATCGAATAATATTAATTCAACGAAGAGTTTTGAATCGATTGCTAAAAGCTACTTCCACACATTTCAGTACTCTAAATATCTTTTCAATGGGAGTAATTCAGTATTTCATGTTCTGGGATCCCCTCCACCTCAGATTTGAAAATGCCATTCAAATATTTTAGCGCTCTGGAAGGCCTTCGCTAAAATCTTTTAACGATAATTCAGTTTCAGTCTCATTCAGCCAAAAACATAGGAAATTATAAATTAAGGTTTCAAAACTCTAATGTAAACCAGACGAAAAATTTTCGTCGAACCTATCTAGTGTCATCTCATCTTGAAAAAATGAATTAATTTATAGAGCCCATTAAGTAGGACCTGGAGTTTTAAGACTATCACTATAATGAATTTTAAGCTTTTCACGAAATGTTTTGTTTTCACTCCCCAATTAACACTAACTTTGAAAAGTAAGAACAGTTTTGAAAGTAATCATACGAAATCCTAAAAATGTCGATCCATTTACTCCTTCTACCTCTTGTAAATGCAATATCTCTATTTCCATTAAGAATAGAAAAGCAAAAATCTAGAATTTTACATAAACTTGGGCCTTGATTATTGTAATAAATACTAAAAACAAGTATAAACTTCGCTTCACTCCTTCTTGCCTCTCTCAAGCAAATGTCTATATTATGAACTCAAGAAAAGCATTTCTCATTCGAATATATCAGATCTATCATTTTAAAATTGGAGAGAAGCATGCTAATAAGAATGTTGATAAGCAGTTTCAAAATTATCCAAAACCTTCTACTTCCTCTGCCACCTCCCGTACAAATTCCCAGATTTCAGGAAAATAATGTTTAATTTCTTTGAAAATTATAAAAGCTACAAATTTTAAACTCACTACGAAACATTTTGCATATCACGTTCTGTGGCATATACAAAAATTACAGAACTCCGAGCTCTCTATTCACTTCTTCAATGGCACTACAGCCCAAAGTGGGCTTCGGTCTTCTGACCTTCAGGTTCCTTAACATTTGAGTTTGTTATTATGGAAGGGTTGTTAGCCCTTCGCACAACCCTCTATCTATGAATTTTCATTTTCGCAGATTGTGGTAACGCAGATATTCAAATGCAGGCTGAAATTATGCGTCAACCGGGATTTGAACTTGCGATCTTCGCATTGTAGACCAACGTGCTATCCACTAGGCACACTGTTCGAAGGAATTTGTGAAGACATATTTTCCGGTACATTAAACTATTTCCCATTTCATCTGGAGAATCATTCAATTCAATTCTGTTAAGTTTCCTTGTCAATCTTGAACTTACAAAATCAGCACCCTTGATCAGTAGATCCATTCTCAAGTATTGAATAATGTTCATTCTATTTTAATTTTCTAGAGGTGGCTCCATGAGTCTTATTTCAAATCTGAAATTTCAAACTTTCATTACGGTCATTGGACAATAATGCAAGGACAAATCAGTTATTATAGTACTGACCCTGCCTGTCCACGTAATAGTTAACATCAAAATCCTAACTTACTTAGATAGACACTAATTTACATCTGAAATTTCACTAAGCTTATTATTTCTGACTTTTAATTAGCCCTTGACCTTTACGCTATAAATATATGGTTCACATACGATGAACTATTCCAGTAAGAAAGGCACATTTAATTGCCTTCTTTGGAAACTATCTAGCACCACAACGATCTCTAAGCCTTAGCACATTCAGCCTAATAGAAATAAATTACCACCTGCAATCGCACAGAATTAATTCGGAAAGACTTTGCATAATACAAACAAACAGGCTCTAATTGTATCCAATGAACAACAATTAGGTTTAGTGAAGACATATAGTTTGTCTGTTGGATTATATGACATTGTCGATGGCTTAGAAGGTGCACAAGTGCTTAAGTGACATTTTATAACACTTGAACAATGTAATATTAAGTCCGGCTGAAGTAAAATTTCGAAATGAAAATTAATTGGCAATTGATATTCATTTAAAAAGTATTTTATTATAGGATTTTTTAATACTTTTTAGGATCACGAAATTCAAAAGATTACTTGGATATCTTGTACAAATCTTAAAAATTGTGCAGAGCAATGGTGAATAGAATATCTTTCGATAAAACCTATTTATTAAATTAAATTTATCCAGTACACAACACCCATGTAAATATATCAAGTTAATTATTCTTCAATCACACATTGGCATATTATTTATCATTTATATCATGCAATCGGCATATTATTTATTGCCATTGTAAAACCGATTCATACTAACGCGGTAGTGAGAACGATTGCGCCTCAAATGAGATTAACACGATGCAGCGAAGAAAGCAATTAAGTTACTAGCCAATTTTTACTTTATTATTCTAATTATAAAGTATTGTGATCGACACAGAAAAAAAATTACCTAAAATAGCCGGAATCAGCTGAGAGAGTGGCTAATTATAGTAAGGGGGGGGGCTCAGGAGGTGTAAGGAAAAACACTAAGAAATGAATATCTCAACTATCTCTTAAGCTATGTAATTGAAACTTGAAACATATATTAAGCTATACTAGGAAAATACGAAAAAAATATAACATGTTGATAAAATATTAGTGGGGTGAAATGGGGAGTATTTCAAAAATGGCGCACTTTTCAAAATTACAAATCGTTATATCTCAAAATTAAGTACAAATATCAAATCAAAAATTTGTCAGATTGTAGAGCTATACAGGGTGTAACTTGTGTGAAGCGTCAAACGAAAATGGGAGATAAAGGAACTTGTCCTGAGTGGAAAATCGTTGTACACTTACTCCCGTTTTTGCACCGTTAAGGAGATAGCGCGATTGTAAGAACGAAGGATTTTCATCGTACCTGTGATCACTGTTTGATCTATAACTTCTGCCGTGCTTAGCGTAACGCAATAATTTTAAGCTCGTTAGAAAGGACACAAATTTTTCTTTCCATATTGCTATCAACTGTGTCATTCACAGAGTACAACAAAGAGTAAGAACACTTTGTATAGTGCCTGGGTTAACATGTTTGTCACGTGCTACCTCTGAAAAATCCGGTTTTTACCTCTGAAAATAAAGAGAGAAATGTGTCCCGCCGAGTCCGCGACACTTCTTATCTCTCATTTTAGTACATGGTGTTCTTACAGCTTTTGCTCGCGTCGTATTCAACTTGGACGGCGGGTGCGCGGGTCATGGTCGGCGGGTGGTCGACGATTCTCTCTGTTTTCGATATTTTCAGTGTGGCCCAATTGAATTATATCTTCTTTTTTTTTGTTTGATCAGATTGTTTATTGGAAAATTTTAATGAAGATAATATGTCTTACGATTTTTATAGTAAATTGTAAATTACTGTGGTAATAAAAATTTTGATGAATTGAAGTGTGTTTTTTATTTGCAAATTATATTAGAGGTTTTTTTTGCAGTAAAAAGTATCGAACATATTGACTTTAGAGCAATATTATAATACTTTCAGATTTCATCTAGAGTATAAAAAAATACCAAAAGAAAACTTTGCTGCCACTTACATTAAAGCTATCACAATATTAAATATATATCTGTAAGAATTCAACTTTATACCGACATTTATAATAAATTGATTCGCGACTAGGTAATTGATATCTGGCAGCACTGCGGCGGAGACTTAAAATTTCTCTTGCTCTTGTCTAATAAAAAAAAATCTTTGCGAGAATGAAATGGAAATATCAGATTAAATGTTCACTGTAAGCTTGACAGAGAGGAAGCACACGTATCGGCGATGAAACACGAGTGTGTTTTCGGCAAATTTTCGGAGCCGGGTCGCATTTTTAGCTGAATGTTCCTACTATGTATATACTATGGTCAGTCAGTGCTATATGTTTTGAGAAAAAGTAATTTCAATGACACAAAAATAATAAAAAATTGAAAAAAATACAAAAAAGTCCTTTTTTCTTCAAGAAGGACCTGATTAACTACCGAATTATATTACATTTTCGGCAAGCCCATAAAATTTCACTATAAGTTTGCAAACAGAATTTCTTCATATTTGCAACAACAAGTGAGTTCCCTGCACATGTTTCAAATACTGCTAAACATAGAATTTACCGCAAAACAGATTCAGTAATGGGAGCAACCATGTTAACAACACAAGTATTGATCTTATGTGTGGAAATTATGTTACAGCTAAGTAAAAATATGACAACTAATTAGATAGCGTCCATTTAAGTAAATTAACTAACATCCATTAAAGTTAATTAAGTAATCTTCATTTAAGTAGGGCGTGGAGTTTACCTGCTCCCTTTAGGAACAGGAATGACTTCGTCCTACGTAGATTTTTCTGTGATAAAAGCTTTGGGAGGAAGCAGCAGCAAACAGAATGTCATAGACATCAATACGAGCAACATGGCAAGCAATAGGAGGCCTTTTGCTAGGCAAACCGAAAGAGTTTACCGGGAACGGTATCCGGACAGATCTCGGCACCCCCATTATCAGATGTTCATCAGCATTCATCGGAACCTTCGTGAACGAGGTGCACTGCAGTCGCGGCGGGAGACACAACATCGAAGACGGCGACACTCGGTACCTGTGGCATACTGCGCATCGCAGCTAGGGACCCCACAATAAGCACCCGGCGCATCGTCCATCGATTAGGCATCAGCCAAATGCAAGTATTCCGAATTCTGGAAGGGGAAGGACTGTATCCCTATCACAATACACCGGTGCAACAACTGTTGCCTGGTGATCATGAACATCGGCGAGACTTTTGTCGTACCATGTTACTGCGAGCAGAAGAATATCCAGCGTTTTTCGGAAGAATTCTCTGGACCGACGAATCCCAATTCACCCGCGATGGCATACAAAATTTACACAATATGCATGTGTGGGCACTTGAAAATCCCCATACCAGCCGAAATACGTCCTATCAACATCATCGCTTCAGTGTGAATGTTTGGGCTGGCATCATCGGCAGAACTTTCATCGGTCCGGTATTTCTTCCTCATTTCTCAATTCCACCAATTATGCCAAGTTTTTTGAGGAAACTTTAACAGACCTCATAGAGGATATACCACTCCGTGTACTGGTCAGGTTTTGGTACCAGCACGATGGATTCTATGTTTAGCAGTATTTCAAACATGTGCAGGGAACTCACTTGTTGTTGCAAATATGAATTCTGGTTGCAAACTTAGTGAAATTTTATGGGCTTTCCGAAAATGTAGTAAAATTTGATGGTTAATCAGGTCCTTCTTGAAGAAAAAAGGACTTTGTTGTATTTTTTCAATTTTTTATTATTTTTGTGTCATTGAAATGACTTTTTCTCAAAACGTATAGCATTGACTGACACAGTTGATAACAATATAGGAAGAAGAATTTGTGTCCTTTCTAACGAGCCCAAAATTATTGCGTTACGCTAAGTACGGCAGAAGTTATAGATCAAACAGTGATCACAGGTACGACGAAAATCATTCGTCCTTACAATCGCACTATCTCCTTAACGGTGCAAAAACGGAAGTATGTATGGAACGATTTTCCACTCAGGATAAGTTCCTCTATCTCCTATTTTCGTTTGACGCTTCACACAAGTTACACCCTGTATAGTAATAATTTGTTCCTCAATTGCTATGCACCGAAGGGGGTCGAACGTACACAAGGTATTTCATGTGCAATGAAAAAAACACATAAACTGAAAATTTTGAAATGAAATTTTTAGGTAGAAACTTGAAAATTTGCGAAACGCATTTTAAAAAAAATCTCTAAAAGTTTGAAATATTAGCTGGTCGAAAACCTTTAAAATTTCTACCCCCTCCCATACAAAATTATTTTTTCGACCATTTTGAAGAAATCAATTATCACCTAACTATTAAAAGCTACCAACTTGAAATTTTGCACAAAAACTTTTTAAAATAGTTGAAATGAAATTGCGTCAAATGTTTCAAGATCGCGCCTTTCCTTCTACCCCTTTCCATACAAAAGTATGATTTCGACCATTATTATGAAATCAATTATCACCTAACTAATTAAAGCTATCAATTCAAAATTTTGCTTAAAAATTTTTAAAAAAATTGAAACGAAATTGCGTCAAAATTCTTGAAATTGCTTTTGCCCTTCTACCCCATCCCATACAGAAGTATGATTTCGACCAATTTCATTAAATCAAGTACATAATAACCAACAAATTAAAAGCTACAAACTTGGAATTTTGTACAAGCAACTTACAAGAAAAATGAAATAAAACTATATCGCAAATCTTATGATTCCCCTGCCCGTTCTACGCCCTCCCATACAAATGTTCGGTTTCGTGAATGTAAAATACACCGAATTTTATGAAAATTAGATGCAACTTCGTCTATGAAACACATTCTATACAGAGAATATTGATTGAAGAAATCAATTAAAAGGCTAGTAATATCCACCCACCCTTACTATTACCCCTCCTCCTCCCCTCATAAAAACCCAAAATTGCAGAAACGAATCAATATTGCTAAATTGACAACAGCCCTGCCCAAGAACTCCCTTTCACTTAGTCTTGCCTAGCTACCCTAACCTGCATATTGACTTTCAACTCTGTCTCAAGAATAATAAAGTTTCGCCCGACTTGTTGGCAGTTTATTTTGCAATATACAGCACCTAAATATATGAAGTTAATTATTCTTCAATCGCACATCGCATATCAGTACATAATTTATTGTCATTGTAAAACCAAGTCATTCTAACGCTATAGTGATAGCGCAAGTGCGCTATAAATGAGATTAACACGGTGCAGCGATGATAGTGATTGAGTTATTAGCCATTTATTTTTTCGATTTTAATCGTAATGTCGAATCTACACAGATCGATAAAATTAAGCGTGCTGCAAGTCGTGGTTGCGAAATAGGCGAAAAAAATATATTGCAGCGATTTGTCGCTAATAATTGTAATGCAAGGGCAGTATGGCTGCTGTACGCTTGTTGACTGGCATAGATTAGCTCATCGGCAACCGGGGTGGACCTTGCCATCCCTCCATCACACAAAATTTCGTACAGAGTATAGCTAAACGTGATCCGAAAATTTGCAGAGAGGGAGATGTGTCTTAAGGAACAAATATGCTAGTGACTGAAGGCCCAGAAAAAATATCAAACGAGTCAGATGATTCCCATTAGGAGAAACTTTGAACCTTCTTTTCGACTGACGGATGGTTTCTACTGAGTTTAAATTCTTCGCTCCTGGATCATTTTACTGCCTTCTTCCGGAATCCTACATTTCGGCGAGTTTCGTCAATCTGTCCACCATAAGTCCTGCAAACGTTTCATATATGTACATAGTATTTAGTCATAGCTGGTTAATAATATAACTGTTTCTGTCGGGCACCACTTCAATATTACAAAACTTCTAAGTTAAATTTAATAATGTAAATTATACTGGCGATGCATGGTGAAGCCTAGTGGCTAGCGTGTTGGTCTACAATTCGAAAGTCGTGAGTTCAAGTTCAGTTCGACGTATAATTCCAGGTCACTACTTGCGTGGGTATATATGGGCTAATGTGTGAAAATAAAAAATCCATAGGTAGAGGTTGTTCGAAAAACTAACAACTCGTTCACAATAACAAAAAAATAGAACTATGATTGACTGTAAAGTCCAATCATGCGATACTCTTGTTGAAATGGGAAAGAGTTTATTACACCAGAAAATATAATATCATTTCAAATTCTTTCGAATAGTGAATCGTTACTTTTGTTTGGAAGGTGGTTGAAGCAGAGCGGAGAAGTCTGTAATTTTTTTAAATGGCACCCAATGTGATATGCGAAATGTTTCGTGCTAAATTTTAAACTTGTAGCTTTCATTAATTTCAAAGAAATTGGACATTGTTTTCCAGAAATTGAGGCATAAGTATGGGAGATGGCAGGGGAAGTGGAAGGTTTTGGATGATTTGTAACTGCTTTTCTACATCCTTTTCACCATCCTTCGTTCCGAGTTTAAAGTCGATCGCCCTCATCTTTTCAAGTGCGAAATAGATTTCTTGAATTTCTATTAAAAAATTTGTAGGGAAGGGGGAAGAAGGAGTGAATCGAAAATGATACTTATTTAAATTATTGAGAGACAAATTCAGGCAAGAATTTAAAGTTTCTGCTTTTTTAAGTTGTAATAAAAATCGATAAAGCGCATTTACTAAAATTGTTCATTTGTATGGGAGTGGTAGAAGAAGTAAACGAAACAAATCACAATTTTTCAAAATTAATGATATTTGCATTATTGTATTTTGTACAAAATTTGAAGTCGCTAGCTTTGTCAGCTTCGAAAAAAATAATTAAGCTTAAATTTCGTGAAATTTGTAAGGGAGGGAGTGGACGGATTGAGGCAAAGTTGAAAATTTCTTTCAAAACTGATTGTAATTATAATAGAAAGAATTGAGGCAAAAATTTGTCTTTTTAATTTTGCTAGTTTCAATAAGAATCGAAGAAATACATTTTTCAAAATCGTGCATTTGTGTGAGAGGTGTAGAAGGCGTAAGCGGAACGAATAAATATTTTTTCAGGTTGATAATATTCATATCATTATACTTTGGCCTAATTTTTAAATCTATAGGATCGGAGAAAAATCAATTTCTTTAAATTTTCAAATTTCAAGATATTTGTATAGGAGGGGTTAGAAGGGGTGTGCAGATGAAGCCTATTCACAAACTAAAAATTTCTTTTCGGTTAAATTAAAATTACATAGAACAAATTTCAGCACGATAACTCGAAGCATTCGAAAATAATTTTGTAGACAGATGGACATACTTAACTTAACTTACGATGGCGCTACAGCCCAAATCGGACTTTGGCCTCCTGAATGCTTTGCCTCCATCCATCTCGGTTCAGTGACCGCGTCCTCCAGTTTGAAAATCTTAGCAGTGATTTGCTGTCTGTGTCAATCGAATCCTCCCAGCGCTTTCATGGTTTTCCGACCGGTCTTTGTCCGTTGACTTTCCCTTTTAGTGTGCGTTTGGGAATTCTTCCGTCATCCATCCGCTCCACATGACCAGCCCATTGTAATTTTTTAAATTTTATGAGGGTTGACACTTCTGGATTGTCGAAGATGGCATACAATTCTCTATTGTATCGTATTCTCCAGATCGAGTCTTCCCTCACAGGTCCGAGGATTCTTCTGAGGACCTTCCTTTCAAAGGCGTTAAGTCGTTTTTCGGACGCCTGAGTTAATGTCCACGTTTCGCTGCCATAGCATAGCACAGGTCTTATGATTGTTTTGTATAGCTTAAGTTTTGTTTTCCTGTGCACGTTCTTGTTTTTGATTATTGGAAGTACCGAATAATAAGTCTTGTTTGCCATCATTATCCTTCTTTTAATTTCGATGGGTTCGCTTCCATCCTTCGATAGATTTGCCCCTAGATATATGAAGTTGTCTACGTTTTCTAGGTTATAGTCTCCTACTGTAATATTTTGTCTGATTGGCGTCTTTTTCCTAGTTTGCGTCATAATTTTTGTTTTGTTTTCATTAATGCGTAGTCCAACTTCCCTTGCTACCGAGTCAAGGTTTACAAATACTTCCTTAGCACTCTCTAGAGATCTTGCAAGGATATCTATGTCGTCGGCATATGCTACGAGTTGTATGGATTTGAAGAATAGTGTTCCCTTGGTGTCAACGGGAAGTTTCCGAACAACATATTCGAGTGTTAAGTTGAAAAGCATTGGTGCGAGGCCGTCACCTTGTTTAAGGCCGTTGTCTGTTTTAAAACTGGAAATCAGATCGTTTTCTACTCTGACTTGTGACAAAGACTCAGTCATTGTCATTCTTGTCAGTCGAACCAGTTTCGGTGGGACTCCAAACTCCAACATGATTTTATACAGTACGCGCCTATCGATACTGTCGTATGCTTGTTTGAAGTCAACAAATATCTGGTGCACATAAATATTATATTCCCAGCACTTTTCCAGCACCTGTTTAACTGAGAATATCTGGTCCGTGGTTGAGCGTCCAGCTCTAAATCCGCCTTGGTATTCACCAATTACTTTATCAGCATAGGGCTTAATTCTCTTTTCTAGAATTTTCGTCAAAATCTTATAAGACGTACACAACAGAGATATTCCTCGGTAGTTTTCGCAGCAGAGTTTGTCACCTTTTTTATAAATTGGACATATGATGCTCTTGCGCCAATCTTCAGGAAGTATTTCCTGCGTCCATATGTCCGCGACTAATCTATGTAGGAGATGCGCTATGCAGGTGTCGCCGGCTTTCAGAAGTTCAGCTGGGATTTGATCAGTGCCCGGCGCTTTGTTGTTTGGGTGGTTCCTTAGGGATGTTTTTACTTCTTCGAGTGTGGGAGGACTCAAAGCGGATCCTTCATCAGCTGTTACATCAGTTATACCTGCTATTGTATCTGCTGCTGCTGTTCGTGTAGGTGATGGGCTCGGGTTAAGAAGGTGTTCAAAATATTGTGCCCATCTTAGTTTTATATCTTCCGCGTTACTTATAATGTTCCCTTCCGCATCCTTGCATAGGGTCGTTTTCGGTTTGTAACCTTCTTTCATCCTTTTGACAAGGGAATACGCGGCTCTTGTGTTGTGTAATTTAAATTGTTCGTCCATGTTTTTAATTTCGTCATTATTGTACTTCCGTTTTTTTTGTCTGCATATTTTGTTTGCAAATCGTCTAAGATCCTTGTACTTGTCTTGTTTGGCTCGTGTCGGCCGTTCCGTTAATATTTTGTAAGCTTCATTTTTTCGTTCTAAGGCATCTTGGCATTCTTTGTCGAACCAATCATTTCTTTTGCGCCGGGGTTGTTGTCCTATCACCTCCTCTGCGACAGATGTAATGCCATCTTTGATTTTTTGCCACATTTCTTCTATTCGCATGCTGACAGTAGTATTCAGCATTGTCGCGAAGTGCCTCTCCAAGGCTAACGCATATTTCGCAACTATTTTCTCGTTTTTGAGTTTCCCTATGTCGAATTTAGGAACCGGTTGTATTTTTGAGTGTCCTCGGTTTGCGATTCGACATCGAAACTTGGTATTTACCAAATAGTGGTCTGCGTCGCAATTAGCCCCTCGACATGTACGCACGTCGAGAATGCAGGAGGCCGTCCTTTTCTCTATTAGAACATGGTCTATTTGGTTGAATGTTATTCCGTCGGGTGATGCCCACGTTCTCTTATGAATGTCACGATGCGGGAAGCATGTCGAGCTTACAATAAGGTTTTTGCTGCTGGCGAAATCAGTCAGCCTCTGGCCGTTGTCGTTACTAATATCATGGAGATTATGCCTTCCAATTATCCCTATGTATGCTTCTTCTTTGCTCACTTTCGCGTTAAAATCACCTAATACTATTTTAATATCATTCGACGGAAGGGAGTCGAATGTTGATTCTAAGGTGCTGTAGAAATCGTCTTTAACTTTGTCGTCTTTGTCTTCCGTTGGGGCGTGGACATTAATAAGCCAAACATTAAAAAAACTTGTTTTGATGCGGATTGCACACAATCGTTCATTGACGGATTTGAAGTTGGTAACTTGGTGTTTAAACTTCTTGTCGACGATAAACGCAACTCCAAATTCCCGGCTTCCCGATGATTTCCCACTTTTGAAAATTGTGTGCGATCTTAAGTCATTAATCTCGTTACCTAATAATTTAGTTTCTTGGAGTGCAATTATGTTTATATTGTATTTTACTGCCTGTTCCAGAAGCTCTCTCACTGCTCCTGCTCTGTACATGGATCGCACGTTCCAAGATCCGAAGGAATAGTCCATTTTTCGTTTGCGTGGTCGTTGCCGTTGAATCAATCCAGTCCGAGGCGTTGCTTCAGGTTTCGAAACGGGTGTGTTTTTTCCGAGGATGAGTTGTTAACACATTGCCCAACCCCCAACTTGGAGGGCCATATTATTATAGTGCTAGAATTTTTCTGTTTCATTAGCACTCGCGCCCATCAGTTCAGCAAGTCAAGTCCGGATGGACAAGACCAGGATCCGGTGGCTACCACGAGGAGGTATGATGAGCACAATTGATGTGTATATGACAGTTACAACACTGGGCGTCGCCTAATGACGCCGATCAGATGCCTACCCTGTCTATACCCATCCAACCACCCAAATGGACATACGGTCACTCGGAATCAAAGTTCCTGAGCGTCAACAAATATTTCTGCACCCTTCACGACTCTGTGCGAGTATTATTTCTTAGCGTAAGAAACGGTAAGGCAAACACAATATACTCTCAGATTTCATCTAGAGTATAAAACTTATAAGAAACCTAAAGGTCAGGATGCCAAAGCCCGACTTAGGCGGTAGTGCCATTGAAGAGAGAGAGAGAGAGAGAGATAGAGTTATATTTTGGCAATTCAAAATATTTACTAAAGCTACGTAATGATTTATAAGCTTTTTCTTCAATATTACAACTCTACTTGTAAACCAGCAGTGTAGTTAGTAATACATTAAGTGGGATATATAATCTACTTACTTTAATGGATCTTTGAAGAAAATGGTTTGTATTTTGTTGGAATTAGAACTATAAATTATTCAGCATCAAAGCATGATACTCGCATTTGTGGCTCGTGATCAAATCAAACCCGTGACTCGAGATCATATACGTGTTGAAGAGCGTTAAGGACATGTGAATAATTCTCGCTGGTGTTAATCAAAAAAAAAAAAAAAAAAACATTAAGCTTAAAAACATAACAGGACGACGATTGTGCGTAAAGCCCAATCATACAATACTATGTATGTATTAATAGATGAAATCGAAATTTTGCGGTGTTAAGAAATTTTGTATGGGGAGTGGTAGAAGGGGTGACAGCACTGAACTAATTTGTTTCACATCATGCTAGAGAAGCTATAAAAATGTTTTGTACCAAATTTAAGCTTCAAAAATTGAGTAGGTACTGAGAAACTTAGTGTATTGAATTTAATGAAATTGTGCAATTTGTATAGGAGGTGGTAGGAGTGGAGGAATTTTGGTGATTTTTCGAGAAATAACTATAACTATCATGTAATTTATATACTGTAAATTTCAGATCTGGATCATTCACACTTTTCAAGAAAATCGAGTTTTTGCAAAGTCGCGGAATGTGTCTCATTGTATGGGAGGGGGTAGAAGGAGTGAAGCTACTCGTTTAATTTTTTTCCCGATATCAATAATAATGCTAATAAAGGATTAAGTACAAAATTTTAGCTCGCTGAAATTTAAATGTACTGAGAAAATTAGTTTAGAGTATTTCATGAATAAGTGTGGATTATATAGGAGGTGGTGGAAGGAGAAGGGGGTTTTTGGTAATTTTTTGAGAAACAACTATAATCAACATGCAATTGATACGTTTTAAATTTCAGATCAGTAAGATTCAAACTTTTCAAGAAAATTGAATTCTTGTAAAGTGGTGGAACTGTGGCACATTGCATGGGAGGGGGTAGAAGGCGTGAAGCTAATCGGTGAAGTTTTTCCCGATATTAAAAATAATGTTAATTAAGGATTTAATACAACATTTTAGCTCGATGGAAATTACACGTACTGAGAAAATTGGTTTAAAGTGGTTCATGAAAAAGTGTAGTTTGTATGGGAGGTGGTGGAAGGAGTGAAGAAACTCAAATAGTTTGTACACTTAAAGACTGATTTTATAATGAAAATAATATAATCTAAATTTCAAATTAATAGCTTTTATAGTTTCCAAGAAAATTTGATTAATATATATTTTTGAAAATGAGTCACTTTGTATGGGAGGGGGTAGAAGGCGTGAGGGGAGTGAAATAAAACCAAAAACAGATTACATCCCGATGAACACCTAACAAACTGTGCAAGTTTCATTACAACTTCTTTAGCCGTTTGTGCGTGAAAAGCGGCCGGACAGACAGACAGACAATAATTTAAAAAATGTGTTTTTATGCTTAGTTATTGCTAAAATGACCCAAAAAACTAATTCATAGCCATTTATAAGCAAATAACAGACAGACACTACAATTATATTAATATGTATAGATTACTATAATAATAAAGTATTGTGATCGACTTTGAAAAAAAATTTGCGACCCTGAAATTTTGTTTTTTCGCGTTTTATGACTAAAATAGCCTAAAATAGCCTAAAATTACAAAAAAAAATCCGTCTGTCTGTACGCCGTCCGCGGACGTGTACGCGGAGCGCACATTAACTCCCAAACCCTTCAAGCTAAAAAGCCCATTTTTGGGGCGACTGTAGATAGTTGCGGATCTCAGGCGGACACCCATGTACGGGGGTGTAACGGTTCAGGGGAGGCGGGGAGAGCGCTAAAAACGAAAACTAAAAATTCAAATATCTCAACCATAATTCCAGCTAAAAAGCTAAAAAATCAACATACGTATAGAAAGGTTTGTGTGACAAACTTTAAAAATAATTTAATTTGTTTATCCATTGGGATTCAAAAAGAGGGGGGGGGGCTAAGAATCAATTGTTGACCAATTTTTTTTTCAAATGATTATATCTTCGAAATTACTTGCCATAAAAAATTTATATTTTTAGATCATCAAATTGGCATATAGATCCACTGTAATCAGCTTACATAAAGGCTAATTATTGTAAGGGTCAGGGGGTTCAAAGAAAAACACTTAAAACTCAATATCTCGGCTATTTATTAAGCTATGTAATTGAACCTAGGAACGTATATTAAGCTATACTAGCAAAATACGAGAAAATTATGAAATTTGGATATAATAGTAGTGGGGGGAGAATGGGGAGCATTTCAATAATGGTGCACTTCCCAAAATTTCAAACCATTATATCTCAAAACTGAGTACAGATATCAAACCAAAATTTCGTACAGTTGTAGAACAACATATTTTTTAATTTTGGTAAAAATTTTACGTCGGGGGGTGTAAGGGGAGGAAGGTGGTAAGCAAAAATTTTGAAAATTTCGAGTTATTTCTTAGGGCTCTGGTAAAAAATACAAAGTTTAAATTTTCTATGTGAATACATCTATTTATTGCACATACAGAAAAAATAATAAAAATTCCGCAATTGTTATGCACCGACCCCCCTGATCTAACGTGCACAAAGTATTTCATGTGCGGTGAAAAAAAATTTCTGAATGAAATTTTAAGGTAGAAACTTAAAAATTTGCGAAATGCATGTAAAAAAAAATCTTTAAAAGAATGAAATATTAACTAGTCAAATACCTTCAAAACTTCTACCCTCTCCCATACAAAATTATTTTTTCGACCATTTTGAAGAAATAATTATCACCTAACTATTAAAAGCTATCATTTTGAAATTTTCTAAAAAATCGTTTAAAAATAATTGAAACGAAATTGCGTCAAAAGTTTTGTGATCGCGCCTGCCCTTCTACCTCCTCTCATACAAAAATATGATTTACACCAATTTCAATAAAACAATTGCTAGCCAACAAATTTAAAGGTACGAACTTGAAATTTTGTACGAGTACTTTACACGAGAGATGAAATAAAACTGCATCACAAATTTTACATTTCTCTTACCTCTTCTACCCTCTCCCATACAAATGATTGATTTCGTGAATGTAAAATACACCAAATTTTATGAAAATTCGATGCAACTTCGTCTCTGAAACTGACATTCTATGCAGAGAAATGAAATTTCTTAACCTCAAAAATACAATTCCATTCCAATTGATCAATGAAATTTCTTACAGTTATATCGGCTTACTCACTCGGCGTTACCTTTAAGGATTCTTCATCCATAAAAGTCCTTCTCTGTTGATACTGGGATACGAGTACAACGTCTGCAACTGTAGTGCCAAAAGTGACTGACATGGCTGATTTGTGCCTTCTTATGGAGCATCCCATCCTTTCACAACAGTATGATTGGCGATGTGGCGATCGACTCGTATCTCCTTGCGTAGCACCTCGTCTTTTACGACGGTAGAATTGATGAATAAAACTACTGCTCGGGGCATACTTCTTCAAGCCTTGTAGCTTTTCTCACTTTACACTTTCCAAGCCAAAAATAGAAACGCATTCAAACATTTGTAAGATTAAATGTTGCGTAATCCAAATATGACCTCCGACTATACTGGTAAATGCTCAGAAAAAACTTCTACAACGGCACTACAGCCCAAATCATCCCTTCGCCTCCTAACTTTCAGGTTCCTTAACAATTTTTTCATTATTTATTGTGGATGGGTTGTTAGCCCTTCGCTCTCACAACTCTTTATCTACGAATTTTTCATTTTCGTAGATTGAGGTAACCAAGGTATATCCTAGCAGGTAGTGTGCAGGAATTATATTACGTCGACCGGGATTTGAACTCGCGACCTTGGCATTGCAAGACCAACGCACTACCCACTAGGCTACACCCTAGCAATAACATTTTCCCGGAATATTTCTTCAACTTCTGATCTACTTTCTATCGTTTTTTTCCTGTTCCTTTTTTCACTAGTTTTTTCACTCCACCGCCTTTTCTTTTTTTTTACCTATCTTATCCAGTACGCTTCACGGAATTCCTCGTCTCCTTTTCGCCAACTCTCATTTCGCGCCACTGAGCTACCGTACCTACTGGATAGAGCACTTCTACTTTTCTGCGTGGGATATTTAGATGTTGCTGAGCGAGAATTTTCCATATTTCGAGAGCGATCATTAAATGTGTGCAATATCCTTTTAATACAAGTGTTACAACAAATCGCTATTACTATCGAGTTTATGTGAACCGGTCTTTTGTCTGCTATATATTTTGGACTCCAAAACCCCTTACAGACTAACAAAAAGTATGTTCTGTGAGCCCTGTGAAATGTTTTTCAAACCAATGTGAAAAGTATTTCCTTGCAGCTTATTACTTTCTCCGTGATCGATATCAGGATTTTCATTTTGCAAATCTGAAAAACGTCAATATCGTCCGGATTTGTATAAATTGCTTTAGAAGAACTCATAAAAATCGATTTGTTCGAAATTTTGTTATTCATTCATATGCCTAAGGCAAATATCAACTGGCTCGATTTAATCCTTACTTCCATTTCATCGTACCACCACATTGATAATGTGCTTCTGTGCAAAACAGACGAACACTCTAATTCCGGTAAAACCTAAAAAAATAAGTTTGTGATTCGCAAAAAAAACACAAAACTCAAAATAAGTACAGAAACACCACTACCTTCTAATTTGTAAGCCTCACAAACAATTATTTGACTTTGAAATACGTCAATAAAAAATTCTTCGCTCATTCTCAAGCCATTCAGTACCATTGTGTTGTATTCTATTCATTGGCTATATAAAATGAATTTCGTTTTCTCTCGCACAAAAAAAAATCGCCAGGTATTAATGACCCATATTTAGAAAGGAAGATACCTCCGCTTGGCCTAAGCCCGCAACCGTGCTAATGCGAAAGAATACCTGTTCCTGATAAATGCCCAAGGAAATTGTTCATTTGTTAGCATAATTTGTCTTTAGCGAAAGCCTATAATCCAAAAGTGAAAGTTCGATTTCAATGAAAGTAATTAGAAGACAAATAACTCTGAAATTGCCCATTACGAAGCTTTAATTTTCATCCAACGAATTGAGTATTCATGAATTTTAATTAAAGAAATTAAGGATTGTTGTGAAAATCCTTAACAGATATTTTCGTTTGAATTTTCTATCCGAAAAATTTCTCTTAATTCCGAAAATGAGGTCAAGAAATTTTCAATAGAACTCAGTCAGTTCTATTTATTTTTTCCAAAATAAAAACAATAAATTTTTGTAGGTTCTCTTTTATTTTTGTGTGTATTCATGTGGCTAATTAATTCCTGTCCATTACACAACAAATTTGTGCATTTTATTTTATTTTAATTAAAGGAAGATAAAAATAAATCCGTGAAAAATAAAATCGAATTTCCCATTATTGTCATCATGAATAACATCAAGTTGGGACATTATCGCATCGCAGCGAAAGTTAAATGGAATACACGGAACTTAATTAAAGACGATAATTAAACCGAAATTATGAACCAGATTTTCTATTCGAGTCAATTTGAATATAAAATGTGCCGCGCTAAAGATATCAAGGATGAGGCTAATTTTGCCTTCAATTGTAAGCAATTCTCTTTACGTTGAGTAAACAAACGAAATGTTTGGGAGTGGACATTAATTTTGTTGCTTTTGTTTACAGTACAACGTTGGGTTTCGGAAAATATTGCAGGCTCTTGTAACGATCGTGTCAAAATTCACTGTAGTGAATTTTTTTTTTTGATCGACTATGATGTATGTATGTATATAAAAAAAAGAAAATTATTTTTTTTTGCTTCAGTTGAGATGTGAATGCTGATGTGCGTCAGTTTAGAATTTGATTTTGAGGAGAAAAATTCATGATATAAAAATAATGTACTTAAATCGTAAAGTTAATAAAACTTAAAGAAAAATCTTTGTTTGAAAACTAGATATTGGCTTTTTACTGGGAAATAAAAAAAAAGAAGTCAAAATTATCGAACATATTTTGAAGTACTCGTGCATAAGATCTTTTTGAGGAACGTTTTCTTAATTCGTTAGTGGAGAATTTTTATTGCTGAAACTCGGAAATGAAGACTGTTAGCGAGAAAAAGAGTGCTTATAGATATACCAGAAGCAAATCTTATATGAAAGGCACCGCGAGCACTAAAATGGTTTTGCAGATTACGCCAATTGCGCACAGAATTTCTATGATGGCTGGTGGTGCAACAATTTCGCCATATCAAGCTCCAATGGGGCAAATGACGATGCCAACTGTGGAGATTCAACAGCAGCCGCAACAGTATTCGAAGCTATTGATGCAATTAATCCAGATGCCGCCGTCGATGCAAGCTATGCCCAATATGCAAATATATCAACCGACACTCACGTGACTTGGCACCTCAGTATCCACACCTCATCAATATGCAACCACCTTGTATGATGTATATAAATGTAACCACCTCATACAAGGTGGTTAAGTTATAAATCCTCCAAAATGTACGAGACAATTGTCCGTGACTACCCAACTCTGGCCAGCTCAGTCGGAGTTGGGTCGTGTCGTCGCAACCCATATAGTTGAAGAAACATTTTTTTCGGATTAGAGATGGAGAGGAGGACGAAGGAGAAAACCAAATTACCAAGCAATTAGAGTATCAAGCAACACGACTCTTAAAAAATATAATCTAAAAATTATTAACATCGCTACAGGCCTGGCCTAAATTAGTGGCGTAAGTTGACATAACTCCTTGCGTTCTTCCCTGCATGATATAGCTGCTTCGGCTTTCATGGAAAAAAACTGTTCCTGCGGGAGCCAGGAAACAGCTTGGCCAGCCACGCTAGTAGGACCCTTTGAATACGCTGCATACTGACGAGATGTGGATGCTGATGTGGGCGTTCATGGAAGCATACTGATACTACGGCGGCCAAGGAAACAGTTTGGTCAGCAACGCTAGAACCCTTCGAATAAGTTGCATATTGATGAGGTGTGGATACTGAGGTGCCAAGTCACGTGAGTGTCGGTTGATATATTTGCATATTGGGCATAGCTTGCATTGACGGCGGCATCTGGATCAATTGCATCAATAGCTTCGCATACTGTTGCGGCTGCTGTTGAATCTCCATAGATATATGCCAAAATTTTGAGTAATTGAGTGCACTTAATTAATAGAAATAAATGTTAAAAAAAAATTTTTCTTTTCACCTCTTCATCTACCATCTCTCAAATACATTGCACAATTTTTAGGCACTTTTCTTCAAATATTTTAAAACTTTATAACAATGTTAATCTTTAACTAAATAAACTGCCAACAAGTCGGGCGAAACTTTATTATTCTTGGGACATGTTGCGGATGTGTGGAAAGTCAATATGCAGGTAAGAGTGGTTAGGGAAGACTAAGTGAAAGGGAGTTCTTGAGCAGGGCTGTTGTCTATTTAACAATATTTCATTCGTTTCTAAAAGTTTGGGTTTTTATGGAGGGGAGGAGGAGGGGTAATAGTAAGGGTGGGTGGATGTTAATAGCTTTTTAATTAATTGCTTGAATCACGTCCAATATTCTCTGTGTAGAATGTGTTTCATAGACGAAGTTGCATAGAATTTTCATTCACAAAACCAAACATTTGTATGGGAGGGGGTAGAGTAGGTAGGGGAATCGTAAATTTTGATATGCAGTTTTATTTCGCTTCTCTTTTAAGGTGCTTTTATAAAATTTCAAGTTCATAGCTTTTAGTTTGTTGGTTATTAGTTGATTTATGAAATTGGTCGAAATCATAGTTTTGTATGGGAGGGGGTAGAAGGGCAAGCGCGATTTGAAAATTTTGAAAGCAATTTCATTTGAATTATTTTTATAAGTTTCAATGCAAAATTTGAAATTGATAGCTTTTAAGAGTTAGCTGATAACTTATTTTATAAAACTGCTCGAAAAAATAATTTTGTATGGGAGGGGGTAGAGGAGGTAGGGGAATCGTAAGACTTGTGATGCAATTTTCTTTCTTTTTAGTTGTTAGGTGCTCGTAAAAATTTTCAAGTTCGTAGCTTGCAATTTGTTTGTTATTATTTGATTTAATAAAATTGGTCGAAATCATACTTTTGTATTGGAGGGGGTAGAAGGGTAAGCGCGATTTTAAAACTTTTAACGTAATTTCATTTCAATTATTTTTGTAAGTTCTTATGCACAATTTCAAATTGATAGCTTTTAATAGTTAGGTGGTAATTGATTTCTTGAAAATGGTCGAAAAAATAATTTTGTATGGGAGGGGGTAGAAGTTTTAAAGATTTTCGACCAGTTAATAATTTATTCTTTTATGGATTTTTTTTAAATGCATTTCGCAAATTTTCAAGTTTCTACCTTAAAATTTCATTCAAAAATTTTCAGCTTATGTGTTTTTTCATTTCACATGAAACACCTTGTGCACGTTAGACCAGGGGGGTCGGTGCATAACAATTGTAGAATTTCTATTATTTTTTATGTATGTACAATAAATTGATATATTGATCTGCAAAATTTAAACTCTGTATCTTTTACCAGAGCCCAAAAAAAATTACTCAAAATTTTCAACATTTTTGCTTTCCACCTCCCTCCTCTTACACCCCCCCACTTAATTTTTTTACCAAAATTAAAAATTATATAGTTCTACGATCTGACAAATTTTTGATGTGATATATGCCCTCAGTTTTGAGATATAATGGTTTGAAATTTTGGAAAGTTCAATGCTCCCCATTTTCCCACTACTATTTTCTCCAAATATTATATTTTTTTCATATTTCTTTAGTATAGCTTAATATAAGTACCAAGCTTCAATTGCATAGCTTAACAAATAGCCGAGATATTGATTTTTAAGTGTTTTTCTTTGCACCCCCCCTGACTCTCCCCCTTACAATAATTAGCCTCTATGTAAGCTGATTCCAGTGAATCTGTATGCCACCTTGATGGTCTAAGATTATAAATTTTTTATGCTAAGTAATTTCGAAGATATAATCATTTGAAAAAAAAATTCGGCCGACAATTGGTTTTTAGCCCCCCCTTTTTGCACCCCAATGGATAAAAAAATTAGATTAATTTTAAAAGTTGTCGCACAAACCCTTTTATATGTACATTGATTTTTAGCTTCCTAGCTGTAACCATGTTTGAGATATTTGAATTCTTAGTTTTCGGTTTAAGTGCTACCCCCGCCTCCCCCTGAACCCTTACACCCCCAAAAATGAGTGTCCTCCTGAGATCCGCAACTACCTACAATCCCTCCAAAAATGAGCTTTCTATCTCGAATGGTTTGGGAGTTAATTTGCTCTGAGCGTACACACCGGCGTACGGCGGACGGCGGACGGCGTACAGACAGACGGATTTTTTTTTTTTGCATTTTTAGGCTAATTTAGTCACGAAACGCGAAAAAACAAAATTTCAGGGTAGCAAATTTTTTTTTTCCCAAGTCGATCACAATACTTTATTATTAAAATAATAAAGTAAAATTCATTGATACTCACGGCTTCACCTCTCCTACCATCTAATTTTACGAAATAGCAAGAGTAGTTCGCAATATCAATTAAAAGGAAGTGAAGATAAAGAACGATATACAGCGAAATTAAAGATAGGAGATACAAAGCAAAATGGAAGTTAAATTGTTAACTCTTATAATTCACCGCCAACCACCTGGTGAGAGATGTCAACGGAACTCTCCTTAATATGAGTGAACACCAGTTGCGGAGATGGAAGGAATACTCTCTGATATTTTAAACATATTGTCAGAGGAAGATATTTCAGAAACAGAACAACTACCAAACATCCAACCGCAACAATCCTTTATTAGGGACGATCCTCCAGATAAGGAAGAGGTAGTTTCCGCCATTCGGTCAATGGCTGGAAGGAAAGCTCGACGTATAGACGGACTACCAACCGAACTCCTCAAAGCGGACCCGGAAATACCAGCCGATATACTCCTCCCACTCTTCACTAAGGTGTGGAATGAAGGAAGATATCTGACTGAATGGAAGGAGGGCGTCATTGTGAAAATTCCGAAGAAGGGCGACCTTCGGGATTGTGGCAATTGGCGTGGTATATGTCTACTTGCCGTATCAAAAATTATGGCTAAGGTAATTCTCAATAGGATTAGTGATGTCGTCGAGAGCACTCTCGAAGTTTATCAGGCTGGATTCCGTAAAGGGTCGTCTTGTACCGACCACACAAATACCCTACGGATAATATTAGAGCAGTCAGCCGAAATGGGTTCGCCACTACATCTCATGTTTGTGGACTTCGAGAAGGCTTTCGACAGCGTTAAGCGAGATTACAAATGGAATGCTTTGCGTAGGAGAGGTATTCCAGATAAGGTCATAGCTATGACTAAGGAATCCTACGAAGATTCAAGTTGTCACGCCTTGCATAGAGGAGAGCTCTCCGAGAGCTTCCCTGTGAGAACGGGTGTCAAACAAGGCTGCATATTATCACCAGCCCTGTTTCTGGTGGTAATAAATGACATCTTGGAAGCTGCACTGGAAGGTGGGGAAGGTAAAGGTCTTCAATGGAGACTATTTAACATCTTAAGTCACCTTGATTATGCTGATGACGTGTGTTTGCTTGCATATAACCGTTCGGACTTAGAGTCAAATGGTCGCTCGTTGCATTCTAAATGCAAAGAGACGGGATTGAAAATAAATGTGCGTAAAACCAAGTACATGGGCTGGCCATGTAGAGCGAATGGAAGGCAGAAGAATCTCTAAACGTGCTCTTAAAGGTAAAGCTAGTGGTAACCGGCCAGTAGGCAAACCACGCAAGCGATGGGAAGACTCGGTTGATGAAGACAGCAAAGCCATTTTAAAAATTAGCAGCTGGAGGACGCGGTCTTTGGATCGAGACGATTGGAGGCGACGACTTGAGGAGGCCAGGGCCCGATTTGGGCTGTCGCGCCACTGATGATGATGAAAACCAAGTACATAACACTGCCTGGCTTAAATATTCCTCTTGCACGGACCATGAGGGACGTGACACTGAGCTGTTTGCTTCGATTAACGGATTAACACAACTGGTAAATGAGCCTACTCGTTTACCTGAAATTGCAGGACAATCCTCCAATCTTCTCGATTTATTTCTTACCAATCAACCAGAGAAATATTCCCTCTCTGTAAAATCTCCATCGCCAATTGGTAACACGGATCACTTCATGATTCGTGCACAATTTCCTGTTGCAGCACAAAAACCGCTGCCAGTTAAGGCACCCCGCAGAACTGTTTGGCATTTTAAAAGAGCTAATTGGGGGGCGCTAAACGAGTTCTTCATTGCCTTCAATTGGAAATTGTGCTTCGATTCTAATGACTGCGATGAAGCCTGTAAACTTGTCACCGAGACCATCCTGAAAGGTATGAAGCTCCTTTCAGTCTTAAGAGAGTCCGGCCGTCGAAGGACTCTTGGTTTACAAACGAATGTCTTGTTGCAATTCAGGCGAAGAAACAGTCGTTTCAAACTTTCAAAAATCATCCAACCTCAGCTTTCAGAGAGCTCTATATTAAATCAAGAAATACCTGCAATTCCATCCTCAAACGTGTTAAATTTGAATACGACCAACAACTTCGACGGAAGATCCTTCAGAGTCCTAAAGGCTCAAGATCTTTCTGGTCTTTTGTAAAAACGGTCAACAATAATTTCGTCTCTTCATCAACACCGCCACTCGTAGATGGTGACCATACCGTAGTCGATCCTGTTGAGAAAGCTAACCTATTGGCAGCAAGCTTTGCGAGTAACTCCTCACTACCACCTTCAAACCAAAGCCCTCCTATCGCAACACCTTCTGGTTTTTCGCTGCCTTCATTACATTTTCGCACACGTCTCATTTCCAGGATTCTGCAACAGCTCAATATTCACAAGTCCGCTGGCCCTGATGGCATTCCCCCCATTACCCTTAAAATGTGCTTCTCTTCCCTGGCTAAGCCACTTCGCAATCTTTTCCATCTATCTTACTCTTCCGGGTGCTTTCCACAATTGTGGAAAGTTGCGAATGTTCAGCCAATTCCCAAGAAAGGAAGCAAAGCGAACCCCGCTAACTACCGCCCAATAGCCATTACTTCAGTGCTCTCGAAAGTAATGGAAACCGCTGTCAATCGCAAAATCGTTCATTATCTCGAAGATAAACAGCTTATCCACGATCGCCAATACGGTTTCCGTTCTGGAAGGTCGACGGGAGATCTCTTGGTCTACCTGACGGAACGATGGAACTCTTGCTTGCACAAATACGGCGAAGGTCAAGTTCTTGCACTTGACATTGCAAAAGCTTTTGACAGAGTTTGGCACGAATGTCTTCTTGTTAAGCTCGAGGCCATTGGCCTCGATGCTTCCCTTATTCAATGGATTGAGAGTTTCTTGTCCAATCGCACTATACGAGTCGTATTAGATGGCGTTACTTCCGCCTCCTTCCCAATCAACTCCGGTGTCCCTCAGGGTTCTGTTCTATCGCCTACTCTGTTCTTGGTATTTATCAACGACCTTTTGTCTTCTACTCTCAATCCAATCCATAGTTTTGCTGATGACAGTACTTTAGATAACACCTTTGAATTTAACTCTGCTGCGGATTCTCACAAGCAATCTGTTGCTTCCAAACGCAGTGAGTTAATCGGTTCGCTGAACTCCGACCTCGACTTAATCCTGGAATGGGGCAGGAAAAATAGAGTAGAGTTCAACGCTGCTAAAACACAGGCCTGTCATCTTTCCCATAAACGTGATGTTCCAGCGACGTCGTCCAATTTAAACTTTAATGGCGTACCAATTTGCTCTGTAGATGAGTTTATCATTTTAGGCGTAAAATTAAATAACCATCTTGATTGGAGCAAACATATCTTTGATGTTGCCCTTGATACCTCCAAACGCCTGGGTATTCTTCGCAAATGTAAAAAATATTTTACGCCTCGCGACTTAGCTACCATCTACAAGGCCTACATTCGACCTCGCTTAGAGTACAACTCGCATCTTTGGGCTGGGGCTCCCAAAACTCACCTTGCGCTGCTCGACCGAATCCAAAAACATGCGTTCCGACTAATTGGAGATGAAACCATTACGGCTTCTATTGACTCCCTCGAGCATCGCAGAAACGTCGGAGTACTCAGCATTTATTATCGCTACTTTCATGGTAAATGTAGTGCGGAGCTTAGATCACTCACCTTTGCCCGTGATACTCGTCAAGCTAAACGCGCACACGTGTATACCGTCAACCCTGTTCCTACTCGTACAGTGAAATATAGACAGTCATTCATTTCCCGAACGTCCAGACTTTGGAATGCATTGCCGGCTAACGTTTTCCCAAGTAGGTATAACCTCCAGTCCTTCAAGAATAATCTCCACCGTCACTTCCGTCTCTCTCCAACCTAAATTCCTCAGTACACTCAAATTTTATCCAATTCCTTTACCGAATTAATTGTGCAATGCATTAAAGGGTGACCCCCTAAATTAAACTCGGTGCCTTAAAAAAAAAAAAAAAAAACATGCACATGAGTTCGAACGCAACCACACCGATTGTTTTTAACGGACAGAATGTGGAAGAGGTGCAAGATTTTTACTATCTCGGAAACATTGTCAGCATGGACGGCGGAGCCGAAAAGGATGTTGAGGCTCGGCTAAATAAAGCTCGTCAGGCCTTTGGTATTCTTTCCCCTTTCTGGAGGTTATAAGAGATCTCCCTTCACACGAAGCTGCGAGTTTTTGACGCATGCGTCAAATTCGTGTTGTTATATGGTTATACTACGTGTAAAGTGACCGTTCGACTTACCAAGAAACTAGAAACTTTCGTGAACCAATGCCTCCGACGCATTTTAGGAATATTCTGGCCAGAAGTGATCTCCAATGATAAACTTTGGAGTATAACTGGCCAGACTAAAATCGGTATTGAGATTCAAAGGCGGGAGTGGCAGTGGATCGGTCATACTTTGAGGAAACCAGAGCGAAACATCGCCAAGCAGGCTCTGGATTATAATCCTCAAGGAAGACGTCGGGTTGGTTGACGATTTAACACATGGATGCGAGCAGTTGAGCAGAAGGCCAGGGAAATAAGCAAGTCCTGGCAAAAGGTGGAGGCCGATGCTCAGGATCGCGTCTTATGGAAGAGAGTTGTTACTGTCCTATGCCCCTATAGGGAGTCTTAACAGAAATTTGATTGATCATATTGACCTACTAGGAAACAACGCAGCAGACAAGCCTACGCGGCAAGGATCTGCAAACATTAACTCCATTAGGGAGTCAGTCGATGTAGCACCAAGAGTGCTGAAACTTTATATAAAATAAACTATTTTAGATTATTTCTTGTTGGGGTGGTAGCAGTTGGAAAGCTACAGAACGTCCAAATCCATACTAGACGACCTCAGTGGCGTCAAACATTCGAGCCTGCTTCGGTTCGCCAATCGAACCAAGTGTCTAGCATAGGAGGATTAAGATCCATCTCATATAAATAGGGGGAGTACAATGGACCCAATTAAACGGCCCCAGTACATTGTAGTTCTACGGAACTACCCTCCTGCAACCTATGAATAGAAATCATCATTGAATACACGAAAAAATGTTCTATATGCCTGGAACTGTTAAAAAAAAAATCTTTTACCTACCAAATATGAAATAAATATCTTATACCAAAATCGCTACATTCCTCACCACCGGAGGTGAGCACAATCATATACCTTCATACGTAAACTTAATTCCCAATCCAAACTTTCCGTCCATAAATCACTTGAACTATCAAAACTTTTCTTTTTCTTTAAATTCGTGTTGTAAGCCTATTATCCAAGTTTGTGCTCCCATGTATCAAAGACTGGTAAATGTTACATGCGGATTCTGCAAGGACCACACACTGCTTGAATACCATAGAGTCCTCCTGGGCGCCGGAATATCGAGAGGAAAATTTTGATTGAAACTTTCCTGTAAGCGGATTTATTGTTTGTGTATGTCGAACAGCAAAAAAAAAACCAAATCTTGAAGAAGGAAATATATTTCGCCGTCCTGCGTAGCTTCCAGAAAATCGGCTTGAGCTCATTTTAAGTGTCTAGCTACTACTTGTGCTGTGTATATCGAGAACAGAAAGCATTGTCCTTTTTTTTGCAGATCTCCCATTATGCTGCCGAACATAACGCAACTTTGTTCAGCCACTTCATATTCAGTTTTACAAAGAAGCTTTTATACATCCCGGAATGCTGTGTCGAATTGGTCGTTCGAAGGACGAAAATTCCTTCTTAGTCGCTTGAGTAGCCGTGAAAACTGTAGAGCTCATGTACAATGAAGTCCTGGCTGCCAATATCTAAATTTATACGATGTCAAAGTGATTTATTGTTCATGGGTTGTCACGAGGGGGCTCTGGTCCAGCTTAAGAATTTTAGCCAATCCGCACGAATTGAACTTGAAAGGATATGGCAGTTTATACTCTTCTGATTTATTTTCTTGCTAAATTTTTAAGTTAATTATTTCGGTCGAAAGAAATCGAAACATTTCCCGGCTGGCAGAGTACTACAGCCAAGTTAATTTTCCGAGAAATTCAAATGCTTGATATAAGCAATGTTTTAGGTTTGGTTGAAAATTACGAAGCTTTAAGTAGGTACGCGCCAGACTCACTAATGCCTTAATAATATGCAGAATAAATTTACATTTTAGATTAATTTTGAAGAGTAGATAAATTCAGTTGCGAAAATTATTTGTGTTTTATTTGAATAATCTGAAATTATTTGTTATTATTATGATTTTAGTAAAACGAATGTCATAATAATAACGAATAATATTAGATTCAAAAAATCAATCAAATGCCTGTTAAGATTCCCTATAGGGACAGAGACAACTCTCTTCCACAAGTCGCGATCCTGAGCATCGGCCTTGAGCTGTTACCAGAAATTGTTTATTAGATTGGTACACTTAAATATACAAACCTGCTTTCAGCCGCACTGTGAATTTACAAGACGTTTGACGCTTGATCCTTAGCGAATACTAGAGTGGAAACTCAAGACGGTAACTATCATACGAAACCAAAAGATTCATAATAAATTCATTAAAAAAGCTCATTTTAAAGATTTTTTTTATCATTAATAGGTCCGACAAATTATCTTATTATTAACTGGTCACTCCACAAATTAATTAAAAAAAAAAAGGATAAATTTGGTTTGGTAAATGTACATTTCGAATTGAAAGAAAAGACTTCCGGATTTTATACTGTTTACTTTATTATGTGTGACGTTTCGGTCTTTGCTGAGACCTTTATCAAACTGATCAAACATTACAAATTTCTAAATTCCTTAAGGATAACTGAATTCAAAACATATTAAGAACGCTAGTTCCGGATCACCAAATTTGAATTCGATTCAACGCCATCATATCCATAATAATCCTGGCTACAAAATTCAGATTAATGACTCGGTATGTAAATCGAAGATCCCATTAGTCTGGCTATTTAAGAACCAATTTCAATTTTCCATTCAACTATCCCATAAATTATCATTATGTTCAACATGCTGTGGTCAATTAACTAAATATCAATTAGTTTTCCTTTGAAACACAACAGCCTATCGTTAAACAAATAATGCATCTATCGTAGTATGTTACCTGGTCTATAAACATACGCCAAGCGACCATTATTCGAAGATAATAATGCAAATATGGCGGATATTATTATCTGATTCGAGACTGACACTGCCACGAACATAAATTCGAACACATACTGACAAACGACCAGTATCGAAAAGGAAATTAATTGCGCTTGGACAAAGGATCTGTCAAGCTGTTATGCCATTAATTCGTTATTGTATTTGGCATCCTCATTAAGGGATTAGGGTTTATCAATTTGTCGATACGATACCACCATTTAATGCGAGGGTATTGTTTCGCCCCGGGGTCCTCGAGGCATACTTCGGATAAATAGTGGGCTTCTCTCATACTTTATAAACATGAAATTAGTATTCATTGCTTGGCCCAATGTCTTAAGGGTATAATCACATCGGTGTTTAATTTCAAAGTCAATTTACTTTCACGCAAACTGGCTATAAAGCCGACACAAGCATAAAGTGCTAAGACATGTGTTTTGGTGGCATAATTTGGTTGAAAGTGGAATTATTTTTATTCCCTTGATTCATTAAAGTTAATCTGTTAAATTATCCGGAAAATTAACGTGAATCTTGTCGTTGAAATTGTAGCACAAACTTTAGCAGCCGTGTACACCAAAAAGAGCGATTTTCCTCGAAAATTGGAAATTTTCAAGCAGATATTTCTCATTAGGAAATTATTTGAATCTTTATTAAATCTGCCAGGGATGGCTAAAACAAATTTTGAAAATTACATCAATAATTTTATCACGAAGAATAAAATTTTGTCGGTAGCCAAGACAAGACAAGAATGTTGACTGAGTTGGCAAAATAAATTCGATGTTATATTTGACGATGACGGAAAGTTTTTTCAAATATTATTTCCTTGGGTGTGTGTTCTAGGACCATGTTGTTTTGTTAGCGTTGGTCGCCAAAAGAGTCACAGATCGTAATCGTGATCTGATACAAAACGTAGCATAAATTCTGTGAAAAACTCACTTTAAATAACATTAACAGCTTTGCTACTGACTTCTATTTCCAGCTCTTCCCACTGACCACAGAGTGCCTTGTGTAAAACATCGAAACTTCCATCCAGATTGGCCCTCCAGGTAGGGGGTTGGGCGAAACGCTGACAACGTTTCCCTAAAAAAAACTCCCGTGTCCAGGAACCCAGAACCAGGACGCCAAGGTTCGATATGGGCTGTGGCGCCATTGCATCATCAGCATCTTTTTTGTATTTATTTTTTATTTTATCATCTATTGAAGTATAATTCTACAGAGCTCAGAAGAAAATATTTATATTATCCATAATATTGTTAAAAGAAAAGAGAGAAAAAGCATAACAGGCCAATCATGCGTTACTCTAGATGAAAGAGAAATTTGTTGATTTCAAGAAATTTTGTATGGGGAGGAGTAGAAAGGGTGACGGCATAAAACTAATTTTTCACATAATGATAGAGTTGCTATCAAAATGTTTCATATAAAATTAAAGCTTCAAACATTTGAAAGGTTTGTGAAAATTAATGTATTACATTTGGTTAAATTGCGCATTTTGTATGGGAGGTGGTAGGGATTTTCGTTGCTTCAGTAATAGCTATGAAGATTATGCAATTGATATCTCTCAAATTTCAGATCAATAACATTCATACTTTTCAAGTAAATCGATTAAATTAAAGTAAAGTCTTGAAAATGTGTGCTTTGTATGGTGGGGGGTAGAAAGAGAGAAGCTAATCAGTTAAGATTTTCCAATCTTACTAATAATTCTAAATAAATATTTAGTGCACAATTTAGATAGATTTTATAAGTACTAAGCAAATTGGCTTATAGTATTTCAACAAAAAGTGCAGTTTGGAGGTGTTAGATGGAGTAAGGCGATCCCGGTCAACCCTACCTGGGGTATACCGTAGTTACCTCAATCTACGAAATTGAAATTTCGTAGAAAGAGGATTGTGCGAAGGGCTAACAACCCTGTCACAATAACAAATAAAAAATGTTGAGGAACCTGAAAGTCAGGAGGCGAAGGCCCAATTTGGGCTGTAGTGCCATTGTAGTAATAGTAGGTGGTGGAAAGAGTGGAGTAGATTTCAATGATTTGTGCAGAGGAAACTAAAATCAAATCGTTGGGAAGATTGAAATTACCTACGCCTAGATATTTGATTTATTTTGACCAATAGATTGATTCGCCTTGGGTATTAATAGTTGGAGCTTGAAGGTAACGAGTCGCCCGACGCTTTATGAAGAATGTAGATTGGATGGTAGACGAATTAATTTTCATTTTTTATAACAATTGGAAAAAAGATCGAGTTACTCCTGTAGATTTTTCTATTACTCAGAAAGTAGCTAATTATTAGGCAAATATATCGTTCGAAAGAATTGATAATTAATTTATAAATTAACCCTTCGTGCCAAACCAAATCGAAGCCTTTGCAACATCCAAATTTACCATCCCGATGGATTTTTTAATGCGTAGTGATTCCAGAATTTTTGCTTTTTAAGAAGTTTATAGGTGATGGAGTGGCTCGCACGAAAGCCGAATTGATGATGGGGAAATACATATACTAGAGTCTTCGTTCGTGTATAGGTTCCACTTTTGCTATTTTCCATGCTTGTCGAAAGTATTTAGTTTGAAAGAAAAGTCCTTCAAAGAATTTTGGGACCAGTGAAGGAAGGAACTGAATGGCCAATAAGATACAACCATGAGTGAATCTCCCCTCAGACGACCACGAAATCAATAAAATTAAAAGATGCATAATAATAGCAAGCAAGACGTACTACTCGGTACTTCCGATAATAAAATGTAAGCACGTGCATAGAAAAATAGAAAAACGAAGCTGCAAATTTACAAAACCATAATAAGACCTGCACTCTGGTATGGCAGTGAAACATGGGCGTTAATTGGCATCGGAAAAAATGAATAATCCCATCGAGAGCAAGGTATAATGACGAATCCTCAAATCGGTGAGGAAATAAGGCGAATGGAGAATTCCATACAATCAGGAATTGTATGCCATTTTTGAGGACCCAGAAGTCTTTACTCTCATCAAATTTCGGAAGCTACAGTGGGCTGGCCACGTATAGCAAATGGAGGACAGAAGAATACCCAAACGTATATAAAAAGGTGTCATGAAGGTTTGAGATTGGCTGCTGCATGCTTGTTGGCAGGCACGGCTTAGCTCGACGGCAACCGGGGTGGATTTTGCCATCTCATCCAAGACATAAAAATTACATTCAGCGTTTTTAAATAATGCAAGTGGAAGGAGCCTGAGGGAAGAAGGATATAATTGGCGGAAGGCCCAGATAAAGTTCAAGCAAAGAGGCAAAAAGTTCTCTGAAGGAAAAACTCTGTGTGGGGGGAGGGGGTAATGCTCTCCACCGCAACGGTAAGCTACTGGTCATTCTACTGGGTTAATCATTGAGGAGTGTGCCCATAGCCGTCTTCTGTGAGATCTACATACGTGGCTGGTCTACACTAGTTGACCGTTGGCTGTTCCTCCTGAAACGGGAAAGGTTCTGTCGAATCCAAACAAAACTTTTACTAATTATACATTATAATTCTTTTTTTTTTATTTGTTGAATAATTAACGAAATAAATCTATAAGAAAACAACCTATTAAATATTCTTTCCTATCTCATTCCTTGAATTTCCTTTTCTTTTTATATAAACGATAAGTTAGATTGTTCTAGACATTCGCCGTCTGGTCTGCCGAATCTACTTTTACTGAAACAAAATATACTCTAAGAATGAGTTTTGATCAAATCTCTTTCATCCCCAAAATTAACTCCTATCATTACAACAACGGTACTTGACGGTCTGATATCAATTATATCTTTCTACCGAAACAAATCAAATAAACGTGTCTCAGTTAACTTCTGGAGTCCCGAAAAATCTAACCGGACTACAAATGAATGCTTTAAGCATTACCTTAAATTTAACTTCATGCAAGAATGATCAAAATTATAGGTAACCCAATATGTGACGTAATTTAAAATGTTGTACTCATTTACTGGCCTCCGGTGGTATATGCTGGCCAAAATTTTATCGAAATTTTATGGAGAGGAATATCCTCATACGATACATGGGTGAATTCAAATAATTAACTGATTGCTGACAGGATGATAAGTGCTGCGATCTCGGTAGTGGTCGATGACTCTAGTATGGTGAATCGTGGCAACGATGGTTGATTGTAGCCTAAGGTTTTGGCTGGTGATGCCATTGTTCTTCTTCGATGCTTGTAGCTGGATTGATTCCATTTGGATCGGCGACGAGCATTTATCAATAAGAGTCCCGCGCACACACTGTTTGGAACGCGCATATACACCGTCTGATATTTCTTATCGACGATCACGATACGATCACACGTCTCTGTTATATTTATTGCACCAATTAATTAATATCTTGTTTATTTATTTAACACTTTATTTTAAATAACATTTTAAATATTAACTAGTACAATATTATTAAAACTTTGTTTAATCTATTTCATTGAATATTTTTAAAGTAAATTAAATTTTTTTTTTTTTATTTTGATATCTTTTTAAGATCATGACTTGCTTATCTTACTGTCGTACAATTTATATATTTTTTTAATAAGATCAGAACTAAGTAAAATCACATTAGGATTTTTATGTAGTAATCCGATTTCTTAACTGATTTAAAACTAAGTGTCAATACTGCTACATATTTCATTCCGACTAATTGTTTCCCGTGTTTACGAAACGGTCGGGGTTGAATAGGGAGTAGCACAAAACTCCAAAAAAAATTTGACCGGGCAGCTACGACTATCGAACACCGCGAAGCCTCCTTGTCTCGATTTCTGTTAATAACTACGCCTGTGTCAGGACAATTCAATGCTCAAGTAAAGCCAAACCAAAAATATCAATTCATATAAAATTTAAAATGAACACAAAATTTTAAAGAAACTTTTCGACGATAACATTCATAATTGCCAAAAAAATCAACTCGTTTTTTTTTTATTTTTTTGTAAGACACTAAACTATTCTGTTAAGTCTCTAGAATTTTGCGAATTGCTCACTGTGAGCTTCTTCGACCAACCCTTTGGAAAAAAAATCTCAAGTTCATTTACACCAGAAAACGCGTTCTATTTAGCTCTAGAAATTTTAGATGAAAATTTTTCACACTTTACGTAAGTCTCTCCATGATCTCAAAAAAAGAAACGATCCCTTATAAGCGCAGAGGGACGCCTGTCTAGAATTCTTGCTTGACAAATTATAACTCAGCTGCGTAGGTTTCAGTTTTGCGTCCTTTCTCGCGAACTCCTTTCCTTTCTTCCTTTCTGTTCCTTTTTTATCCTACCAAAACGAAACCGCGTGCGCATCTGGCTATTCCCATGAGGCTAGCACACACCGACCTCCGGCTTGCTGGCTCGAACTCTGCTCCTCCTCCCCGTCTCTCTCTGCCATCCTCGCAACTCGCTCGTTTCGGTCTATGCCACGTTGCAACTTTTTTTTATGTCTTTTCACAAGGTCAAACGTGGCTGACCCTGATGACCTTCTGGCAAAATACAGGCACGGCCAGGAAAATTGATAGGGGCTTTTTCGCAGGGAATCCACCTGATAATTTGCGAATCTTATAAAATACCCGATTCGTGTGTAAGAAAACAATTTTATATCAGATGTTTATACTCTAGATGGAATCTGAGAGTATTATAAGTTCGCTCTAAGGTTTGTAACGCCAAGAAATAAGGCTCGGAGAAAAAAATGATGAATACAGAAGTTAATATTATCACTCAAAAATTTCAAAACCGGATGTCCGTCCGTCCGTCCGTCCGTCCGTCCGTCCGTCCGTCCGTCCGTCTGTCCGTCCGTCCGTCCGTCCGTCCGTCCGTCCGTCCGTGCGCTCTCTAGCTTGAGAACGCGTTGAGCTAGAATGTTCAAATTTTGTACACGTCGTTTTTGACAAAAAAGTAAGGTCAAGTTCGTGAACGGGCCAAATCGCTCCACCCCTTCTACCCCCTCCCATACAAAATGACACAATTACGCAATTTGACAATAAACGGATTTGCTCAAAAAGTATAAAAGTTATTGGCCTGAAATTCAGAATATATTACTTTTATGATAATGTCAATCTATCATATAAAAATTGTGCGTGTCCTCCCCCTCCTTCTACCACCTCCCATACAAACTGTACTTATCATGAATTACTCTAAGCCAATTTCCTCAGTGCTTATAAAATTCAGCGGGCTGAAATTGTGCACCAAATACTTATTTAAAATTGTTAGTAAGGTCAAAAAAAATGAGATGATTAACTTCACCCCTTCTACCCCCTCCCATACAAAATGACACAATTTTGCAATTTGACAATAAATGGATTTACTCAAAAAGTATAAAAGCTATTGGTCTCAATTTTGATATATATTACTTTTTTAATGATTTAAATCTACAGTACAAAAATTATTTGCTTCCTCCCTTTCCTTCCACCCCCTCCCATACAAACTACACTTTTTCCTGAAATGCCCTAAGCCGATTTTCTCAGAACATATAACATTTGTTGAGCTCATATTTTGTAATAAATATTTAATTAATATTATTACTAAGGTGAAAAAAAAAATATTTGATTTGCTTCACTACTTCTATCCTCTCCCATACAATATGACACAGTTTCACAACTTCACAAAAAATCGATTTTCTTGAAAATTATGAATGGCACTAGTCTGAAATTTAAGGGATACCAATTTTATAATATTCCTAGTTATTTCTGAAAAAATCATCAAAATCCCTCCACTATTTCTACCACCTCCCATACAAACTGCACATTTTCACTAAATCAAACTCACTAATTTTCTCAGTTCCCATTCAGTTTTTGGAGTAAGCATTTTGTATAAAACATTTTCATAGCTACTTTAGCATGATGTCGAAAAAATTAGTACAATGCTATCATCCCTTCTAACACTCCCCATACAAAATTTCTTGGGATCACAAAAAATTCTATTTCATCTAGAGTATCGTAAGATTGCGCTTTATGCGCAATCGTAGCCCTGTTATGTTTTTTTTTTGTTTTGTTTTTCATTTATTTTATATCCAATGTACACACACGTACGCTTGTAGTATAATTCATCTGATAATCCATCGAGGGCTGCCGATGTAGATGCTGATAACTGGCTGTCGGCTCTGCAATTACATAAAATTGATAACCCATAAGTACTTTTACAAGCATCTCTCCAGCGGATGACCACGACCAACACAAAATACATGATATCTAAATATTACTCATTCGGCACCGATGTTGCGAACTGGATCAATACTTTCCCACGAAAATAGGAGGATTCGCCATCACTATACCGTATGGGACAAACACATGCCAACATGGGGAGTATCACCATCCCACACGTGGATACCCATGTAAACGAGAGAGGGAGGATACCCTACCAGTCCCTCATGCCACCTAAGAAGGATCGCCATTCATAGGGGTTCAGCTCCCGCCCAAGATCACAACATCACTCAAACCACCGAGAAACATCTATATCTATGCCTAAATAATAATAATAACAGTAATAATAAATCACATGCACCCATGCAAACCGAAACCTGACACACAAAAAGCTCTTAGTAAGAAAACTTACTTCATAGGCACAAAAATAAACAACACGACACTTTGAAAGTCAATCATCTACTGAACATCATGAACATGTCGTCGATGCCTTACGCATCTTACTACTACGCAGTAAAATTGTGTAAACAATCCTCTTGTTACACGTGCGATTTCACTTTGGCTTGGGGTCACAATTTCTTCGAAGGCTTTTCACAACGACCAGCACTTCCGCAAGGCTAACGGATGTTGAGATGAGAACGCGCTTTGTCCGTTGTCTCCGCGAATATTCACCGAAATTCTTATGCAATGCAACGACAAGAACGATAAAAAAACACCACAACGAAAGAAAATGCGGTGATAAAAAAAACGCGTATCTCTCGAACGTTTCGACTCCGCTAGCTATCTCGACGCGCCTCTTTGAGCTTCAACCACGGCGCGACGTCCACCTTCCTTGACTCCTACTTCGATTCTCTCTTTCACCCCAAAAAACCGCATGTAATCTCCATCGTCTCTACTCCTCTCAGCTGACTCGTATTTTTGACGTTAAATTGCCTTTTGCGATTCCAGGCATGTGAGCTTATAGGTCAGGACCGTATTCCAGGAGGATTTCAAAGAGTGCTCGCTTCGCGTTAATTTCCAAAAGAGGAGCTAACCAGGTTATTGCTTTAGGGTTTGCGGCCACCCACGATCATTACAAAGGAAAGGCGAAAGGAGAAAGGCAATTGAAGACCGAGAAAACGCTGGGGGGATTTAATCGATGAAGACTGCAAATCGCTTCTGAAATTCTCAACATGGAGGACGCGATCATTCTACCGAGAAAATTGTAGACGAAGCATATAGCAGGCCAAGACCCACTTTTGGCTGTATCGCCATTGATAATGATGATTCAGATCGCTTACTCCTGCCTTTAATAGAGGGTGTCTAGACCACTGCCACTGATGTTTTGCTCGATTTTATTATTAAAGTTTATCTTAAATGTATCAGGATGAAAGTTAGAAGTATTTAGCATAACAGACAACAATAATATATTCCAATTTTCTACCAAACACATCTGCTAAACAGGCTTTTGCATAAAAGAAATATGTATTTGAAAACATAACAGAATTATGATTGGGCTTAAAGCCCAATCATATGATACTCTAGATAGGAAATATACCGGAAAACATGTCATCTCAAATTCTTTCGAACAGTGAAGACAGACTTTTGCATGAGAGGTGGTAGAAGTAGACGGGGAGGTTTGTATTTTTCGTATGTGACACCGAACATTGCATACAAATTGTTTTTTGTTGAATTTAAAGTATTTAGTTTTCATTATTTTAGAAGAAATTGGTCGTAGTTTTCCTGAAAATGGGGCATTTGTATGGGAGGTGGCAGAGGAAGTGAAGCGTTTAAGATGGTTTTGAAACTGCTTATCATCATCCTTACCACCATGCTTTGATTCGATTTCAAAGTCGATAGCTCTCATATATGTACTTGAAGGTGAAATGCTTTTCTTGAATTTATAATACAGATATTTGTATGGGAGGGGGTAGAAGGAGTGAAACGGAGCTGATAATTTTTTCTAATACTTATTTCAATTATTAAGAGGGGGTAGAAGGAGTGTACGGATCAAAACAATTTTTTTCGCATTATTAATATTTCTATTTGTATGCTTTGTACAAAATTTCAAGTTGATAGCTTTAACAGTTTCGAAGAAAAATAATTTAATTTAAATTTTAAAATTTCGTGAAATTTGTATGGGAGGGGGTAGAAGGAGTGGAGTGAAGTTGATAATTATTTTTAAAATAAATTGCAATTATAGTAGAATTAATTCTGACAAAATTTCGTCTTTCCAGCTTTACCAGTTTCAACGAAAATCGAAAATATGTATTTTTCAAAATTGTCCATTTTTATGGGAGTGGGTAGAAGGAGTAAAGGGATCAGGTCAATATTCCGTGATATTAATGACATCTATATCATAATACTTTGACCTAAATTTCAAGTAGATAGTTTAAATAGTTTCAAAGAAAAATCAATTTCTTAATATATCCAAATTTCATGAAATTTGTATGGGAGGGGGTAGAAGGAGAGGGGGGATGTAGCCCATTCACGAACTTAAAGTTACTTTTTTGCTAGAAATGACACACAAAAATTTTAGCACTATAGCTCAAAGCTTTCGAGAGTTATGCTGTAGACAGACGCACAGACGGACAGACAGCAACTCGGACTCGAGGTTTTTGAGCGACAACAAATATTTCTGTCCCCTTGACGGCTCTGTGCGAGCATTATTTCTTAGCGTTACAATCGGTAAGGCAAACACAATATACTCTCAGATTTCATCTAGAGTATAAAAAATAAAACTAGTTAACCTGACCCACATCTAGCAGAATCATCCCATATTATTGCTATTTTGACGTTTATATGTTTACTATTAGCTGTTAATCGTGTCAACACACGACTTTCGTTAACGTGTACAAATTTGTTTTGAGAACACTGCAAAATAAATTCGGCGAAAATCCACACTTCACATAAACCGTCACATAAAATGTGCTCTAAAATTTAATTTATAGAGATAATGAGGAATGTTTATCCGAAAATAAACATAAACACGGCGATAAACTTTACGATATACGAGTAGTATTCTATGAGCATAGGAAGATAATTTAATGTTATTGTTATTCTTCTCTATTATTTTGTTATTCTGTAAACGAATAAAACTTAACGACCTGTAAATTTGATTGAGCTGTCTCGGACAAATAGCGTAAATTTGCAATCGACTAGAGCAATATCGGACTGGACTTAACAAAACTGCCATAGAAATCCCTTTCGGTTCGATTGACTTTCGCTTTCGCCAAAAATTATCTGAATTTCAGGACGCCGAAGTCGATCCGGTTCAATCAAGAGCTCTGCTCTGTAGGGAATTTCCGATCGAATGTGAATGTTGAATGCCTTGATAAAATCTCGGGCATAAAGTAATCAACTCGACACACCATTTTGGAGGCCAATTGTTTGTATACCGAAATTTACTCCGAAACGGTTGCCCTAAGCATATTAATTTTGCCAAATGCCATGTCTATCGAACTCTGCAGATACTACTCAATAATTTCTATCTGCGCACACTATTATTATGTTGTTGTCAATCACCGAGACACGGTTAATATTTACCTGATTGATTGGCTGGAAGGTGACTTGTTTGTTTGTTTCGTTCTGAATAATTAAAGGACATAGCGAGTACAGTACTATATCGCTGCGGTCTTGGTCGGACCTTCCAAACGAGCAATGGTTCTGTTTACAATTACCGGCATTTCCTTCA
The DNA here is from genome assembly GCA_963669355.1 of Chorisops tibialis. Taxonomy (NCBI): domain Eukaryota; kingdom Metazoa; phylum Arthropoda; class Insecta; order Diptera; family Stratiomyidae; genus Chorisops; species Chorisops tibialis. The sequence continues at coordinate 140,110,056 of OY770264.1, forward strand.
GTTTATCAGCGAGCCTGAGGGGGCGAGCAAACATTTTCTATAAATACAAACAACACCTTTTCGAACAGGACTAGGCAATTATTGGTTTCGTAAATTGGTTTTTGCTCACAGCCTATAAAACTGATGTATTTGATAGTGAAATGCCTTGCATAACAAATATAGTACCCCTATACGTTCGTTTGTATATTTTTACCCTGTGTTAAATAACTAATTTTAACAGGTACGTTTGACTGGCATTATGCAGGACTAAAGAAAATAGATATAAAACTTGTTTATTTTGTTGTGGATTAGGTAGGACATGTAGACCATTTTTTGAATATTTATAAATAATTAAATATTATTGCAATATTGAAATTTTGTCAGCTCTTGTCATACTATCAATTGGAATAACAACACAGAGGTAGAAACTCATGACTTTTCAAAAAGAATCCTAATGAGGAGTTTTACTTAACTATTAACCATTTCAAATTAGCTATGTTATAATTGTGCCTGCTCATATATTCCAAATTCGAGTCTTAAATTATCAATGCGGTATCGACCACGTAACATTATTTTGTGGGGTTTTGGTAATTTATAAATATCATTAACGTATAGTAAAAATAAAGCAGAACTACGATTGTGTGTAAAGATCAATCATAAGATACTCTAGATGAAATAGAAATTTTGGTGATCGTAAGAAATTTTGTATGGGAAGTGGAAGAAGGAGTAATGGCATTGGATTAGTTTTATACCATCTTTCTAGAACAGCTATGTAAATCTTTGGTGCAAAATTATAGCTTCAGAAATTGAATAGGTACTGAGAAAATTAGTGCATTAGATTTAGTGAAATTGAGCAGTTTGTATGGGAGGAGGTAGAAGGAGTCGGAGATTTCGACTGATTTTTCAGAAATAACTACGAACATTATGCAGTTGATTTCCCTGAGATTTCAGATCAGTAATATTAATACTTTTCAATTAGATCGATTTTTCGTAAAGTTGTGAAATTTAGCCACATTGTATGGTAGAGGGTAGAAGCTAATTGGTTATTATTTTCGATTTCAATAATATTGTTAATTAAGTATTTAGTGCAAGACTGGAGCTCGATAAATATTTATTATACGTGTTGAGAAAATTCAATTAGAATTTTTCATGAAAAAGTGTATGTTAGAGTTCATTAATATCTTATTTCTTGCTTTGATTATCATTTATGAATTCTTAAATTAAATTTCATTTAAAATTATCTTTTGTAAACATCATAACTTATTGAAATTTAACTTTTCCTTAAATTAATTAACTTAAAAACTTGAGTACGGCCCGTACGTGCCTTATTACAATCGAGCTAGCATATCACTCGATAGGTTACCGTACATCAGCGTGCAGTTTTTTTCATTTATGATTTTGGGAAAGCACTCGCTTTTTAATCATCGATAAGTAAACAAATAAATTTTCGGATTTAATTTCACTTTTTTTATTTTCTCATAATAAGAATTTATCGCTATCGTGCGAACAATGCAATTTTTATGGGAGGTGGTGGAAGGAGGAAAAATGTATGTAGGAATTGAACGCTCCCTAAAATTTGTTTCAAGAGGTTGGCACCACGACAACATGCATTTTCATTATTTCCGAGTTATGTTTCTTTCGCACTCTTCTTCCGAACACCTCGACCAGAGTAGACGTGAATCACTGATTCGTAGTGTGATTTATATAAATTTTGATATTTTGATACTTTGAAAATACTTTTTGTAAACCTACTTACCTCTTAATTTCTTTTCAAATAATATATCTTCATGTTTTATATATTACTTTGCTTTGTTTCTGATCCTATAATAAAATACCACATGTACATGCCATAGATCAGATTGCTTATTTTAAATTTCCAAGAAAATTTTATTATTGAAGATTTTTAAAAATTTTTGTGTGGCGTAGAAGGGGGGATTCGACCCTTTCAGAAATTTGATCTTAATTTTTCATCAAAAACGATGGGCAGACGGATAAATGGACAGACATCAGATTTCGATGGTTTTGAGCAATGGAACAGCGTTACAAACTTTACAGTAAGCTTATAATATTCTCAGATTTCATAAAAAGTATAGGTCCAAGGGCGGAGTCCTGTGGTAAACTATAACGGAATGTTTAATTGCTTCATGGCTTATGAAGATACTTGACTTTTGAGATTCTCGGTAGCTTGAAATCCATTCAATTCATTTCTTAACATATAGGGCATTTAATTTGCGGAGCATACAAAACCAATGCTGGCTTGTAAGTGTAGAAAAAATTCATTTTTTAAATCTAATGCGATGTGAGCGGGAAGCTAAACAATACAAATACTTTTGGGACACTCGACTGAAATCCCGTCAAAGCGTATACTGACTTCACCTGTGATATTGATTATAACAATTGTGATATCCTGGTAAATTATTTCATCTATTAAAGTTTTTTACTCGCATGTGTATATGAAAATTTTAGTAATTATTGTTTCAGCAATTTTCCTGCTGTCGTGGTTGCCATGACCCATGTACGGCCTGTATTTCCAGCTTAGTTTTCTTTCCCTACCTCTACCGTAAGCAAATTTAGGCACCGGAGATCAGGTAAACCATAGATCGGACGAACATTGTTTTTGCGCTCTTACCACTAAAAAGACTTATCAATCCATGAAGTGATTTCTTTAGTTGAAAGAAAATGATAACCCTACATTCAAAATATTACTCTAGGAGACCATAACATAGAAAATGTAGACAACTTTGTATACGTAGGGGCTAACTTATCGAAAGATGGAATCGAATCCTTTGAAATTAAAACAAGGATTATGATAGCAAATAAGACGTATTATTCGGTACTTTCAATAAACAATAACAAGAACGTGCATAGGAAAACTAAACTAAAAATATGTAAAGAATTATAAGATCTGTGTTATTCTATGGCAGCGAATCGCGAACATTAACTAAGACATCCTAAAAATTAATTAACGCCTTTGAGAGAAAGGTCCTCAAAAGGGAGGGAAGAATCAATCTGAAGAACACGATACCGGAAGTGCTGGGAGCATTCTATTGACGCAGACAGCAAATCACTGCTGAAATTCTCAAGCTGAAGGGCGCAGTCACTGAATCGAAAAGGATGGAGGCGAAGTATTCAGGAGGCCAAAGTCTAATTTGGGCTCTAGCGCCATTGAAAGCAAGTAATCCTACCTTCCAGAGTTTAGTTGAATCCACCTGATCTAGCCGCCTTTCCTATTTATTTGCAAGGTGTATTTTCGTAGAACCTTTTACTATCCAGAAAACAATGCTTGTATAAAATTTCAAGTTCGTAGCTTTTAGTTTGTTGGTTATTAGTAGATTTAATGAAATTGGTCGAAATCATAGTTTTGTATGGGAGGGGGTAGAAGGGCAAGGGCGATTTCAAAACTCTTAAAGCAATTTCATTTGAATTATTTTTGTAAGTTTTTATGGAAAATTTCAAATTGATAGCTTTTAATAGTTAGGTGATAATTGATTTCTTAAAAATGGTCGAAAAAATAATTTTGTATGGGAGGGGGTAGAAGTTTTAAAGGTTTTCGACCAGTTAATATTTCCTATATTTAGGAATTTTTTTTAAATGCATTTCGCAAATTTTCAAGGTTCTACCTTAAAATTTCACTCAAAAATGTTCAGTTTATGTGTTTTTTCAATGCACATGAAACACCTTGTGCACGTTAGGCCGGAGGGGTCGGTTTATAACAATTATGGATCCAGTTATTATTATTTTTCTATGTACATCGAATAGACGTATCCACATGTAAAATTTAAACTTTGCATCTTTCACCAGAGCCCTAAGAAAATTACTCAAAATTTTCTACACTTTTGCTTATCACCTCCCTCCCCTTAACCCCCCAACTTAAGTTTATTTACCAAAATTAACCATTATGTAGTTCTACAATCTGACAAATTTTCGATTTGATATCTGTACTCTTTTTTGGGATAAAAGGATTTGTAATTTTGAAAAGTGCGCCATTTTTGAAATGCTCCCCATTTCCCCCACTACTATTATTTCAACATGTTATATTTTTTTGTATTTTCCTAGTATAGTTTCAAGTTTCAATGACATAGCTTAAGAGATAGTTGAGATATTAATTTTTAAGTGTTTTTCTTTGCACCCCCCCTCACCCGCCCCCTTACAATAATTAGCCGCTTTCTGAGCTGGTTCCGATGAAATCATATGCAACCTTGATGGTCCCAACATATGAATTTTTTACAATAAGTAATTTCAAAGATATAATCATTTGAAAAAACAATTCGGCCGACAGTTTGCTTTTAGCCCCCCTTTTCGGACGCCAATGGATAAAAAAATTTAATTATTTTTAAAGTTTGTCCCACAGCCTTCTCTATATATCTACTGATTTTCAACTTTCTATCTGCATTCGTGGTGGAGATATTAGCAAGTGTAGCTTTCGACTTTTTCCCTCCCCCCGCCTCCCCCTTCCACCTAACACACACCCCAAAATTAGAAAATAGAGCTCACTTACGCAATCAACAATCCACCCAAGAACGAACATTCTACCTTTAACGGTCTCGGAGATATGAGTCCATATGTACGGCGGACTGTATACGGCGTACGGCGGAGACGGATTTTTTTTTGCATTTTTAGGCTAATTTAGTCATGAAACGCGAAAAAAAAAATTTCAGGGTAGCAAATTTTTTTTTGTTTTCTTGTGTCGATCACAATACTTTATTATAATAATAATAAAGTAATACCAACGAAAAACGACAAGGATACGAAGTATATATATATGTTTGGACACTGTCTAACTAAGTTGAAAGACGAAAAAAAAAAATTTCGAAATCCGGTACCAAACGGATCCATTTTAGTGGAACCTAAAAATTATTCGAGAATATCGACATAAAGTTGATGTCACTGGAGAGCCCGTGAGTAGCTCTCCACGAATATCTAACTTTCTCGAAGTCACAAAATAAATTTAAAATACTAATTTAGTGTTTTTGTGTCAAAAGCCACAAATTATTAAAAAACAAATTATATTTTTGTTCAGCGAGATCTTTCTAATAACATCAAGTTTGCGTCTGCAACTTCAAATTATTTATTTGTCCAACTACGCAGGACTCGCTTAGCACCGGTTTTTGAAATGTATTGCCTTCGTCTTAATTACAATGCTTTCTATCATTCTATGCACTTCATATCCTTGTCGCTTTCCGTTGTTATTTTTTGTGTAAAGACTCTTACTCTATTACAAATGATGTTGATGAAATGGCGCTACAGCCCATACAGAGCCTTGGCTTCCGGAATTCACCTCCTCCAGTTGTCTCCTCTAGTTTGAAAAATCGAAAAGTGATCTGCAATCTGCGTCCACTGAGTCCTTCCATCGCTTTCGTGGTTTCCACTACGGTCGGTTGCCTTTAGCACTCATTTTGGATTTCGTTCCTCATGCATGCGCTCTACGTAGCCAGCCCATTGAAGTTTGCGAAGTTTGATCACGATAGATGCTGGTTGTGTCGAATTCACCAGTCATCTCTTTGCTTAACAGCTCCGTACACTATTCGACAGCCGTGTCAAGGTCCACGTTTCGCATCCATAGAGCAGCACAGGTTGAATTAATATCTTATAGATGCGTAGTTTATTGTTTCGATGGACCTTTCTTGATTTCATTATGGGGAGAACCGCATGTCATGATTTTTCTTTGAATTGCATGTCGTTCATTTCCTTTCTTCGTGAGAAGTGCTTCCAGGACTACGAACTCATCCACCTGCTCGAAGTTATATTCGCTCATAGCAGTATTCTGCCTGTCTGGGCAATTATTCCTGTCCTAATCATGCATTCAGTTTTCGCTTCATTGATCCTGAGCTCTAATTTACCCACTGCCAACTCTAACTGCTGGAATACCTCCTCAACCCATAGTATTGATCGGGCCAGAATATCCACGTCGTCTGCGTACGCCACCAACTGTGCGAATTTTACGAGTAGCATACCTCTGGTGTCCAATGTCCACAGGTTAGTGAAGTTGGCTTCCTGACGACATACTCGAGCACCAAATTGAAGAGCATGGGGGTGAAACCATCTCCTTGTTTGAGACCTGACACCATTGGAAAGCTTTGAGACAACTCGTTTTGGATTTCTACTGGGCACTGATTGTTTTCCATCGTGGCTTTTATTAATCGAACTAGTTTCGGTGGGTCACCTAGTTCAATCGTTATTCAGTACAGAGCACTATAGTCGATACCATCGTATGCTTGATAAAAATCAACGAACAGTTGGTGCATATTAATATCATATTTCCAGCATTTTGCTAGCACTTTTTGTGTCCGGATCTGAAGCCATCTTGATATTCTCCGATATTGTTGTTAGCATATTCACTGAGTTCGATAATTTTCTTAACGTACACAACAATGAAATTCCTCTGTAATTTTCGCAACGCAGACGGTCACCCTTTTTGTATACAGGACATACTCGTATAACGCTTTTCCGCTAGTAGTCGGTTAATTTTTCAGTTGTCCAGATTTTTACAATTAATTTACATATATATTCGACTGGTGAGCTCTATTCCACCTTGTTTCAAGAGCTCTGCAAGGATTCCGTCAATTCCAAGTGCCTTGTTCAAATCTTAAATTATGTAGGGCTGTCTCTATTTCATCATAGATTGGAGCAATGTGCAGTTGATCTCCATCTGGATCTTTGGAATTATAAAAGTTTCAGTGTGTAATGTCATTCTATTTAACAATGTTTGGAAATACTGAACCCATCGTACATTGATTTCGCTTGCGTCGCTTATAATGCTTAGAGATACCTACAAAATATATCATTGCAGTGCAGGTTTACATTCTGGAAGTAATAAGCTCTTGACTTTCTTTTAAAAATATTGAGTGGAAGCCATCTACCTCAAGTGCTTCGTAATTAGAGAAAAACATAACAGGACTGGGCGTAAAGCCCAATCGTGCGATAATCTAGATGAAAGATAATTTTTTTGATTTGAAGAAATTTTGTAACGGAAGTGGTACGGGCGTTAACGACATTAAACCATTTCTTTCTCATCACGCGAAAGTTTCAATCAATATGTTTTATACAAAATTAGGGATTCAAAAATGTAATAGATACTGAGAAAATCAGTGTATTAGATTTAGTGAAATTGTACAGTTTGTATGGGAGGTGGTAGAAGGAGGGGAGAGTTCTTAAAGACTTTTTCAGAAAAAACTATAAACATTATGTTTTTGCCATGTCTGAAATTGTAAATCAGTAGCACTCATATTCAGGGAAACTTTTTGTAAAGTTGTGAAATTGAGACAGATTGTATGGAAGGGGTAGAAGGGGTAAGGCTGATCGTTTAATTTTTTTTAGTCTAACTAATAATTCTAAATAAGTATTTTTTGCACAATTTCAGCTCGCTAAATTCTATACACACTGAGTAAATTGGCTCAGAGCATTTCATGAAAAAGTGCAGTTTGCATGGGAGGTGGTGGAAGAAGGGGGAGGACACGCATAATTTTTATACGGTAGATTGAAATAATCATAAAAGTAATACGCTTCAAATTTGAGTTGAATAACTTTTATACTTTTCGAGCAAATCCGTTTATTATCAAATTGCGCAATCGTGTCATTTTGTATAGGAGGGAGTAGAAGGGGTGGAGTGATTTGGTCCGTTCACGAACTTGACCTTACTTTTTTGTGAAAAGTAACGTGTACAAAATTTGAACTATCTAGCTCAACGCGTTCTCAAGCTAGACAGACATCCGGTTTTGATATTTTTGAGTGATTATATGAACTTCTGTATCATTCATTTTTTTCTCCGAGACTCATTTCTTAGCGTTACAAACTTTAGAGCACTTATAATATTCTCAGATTTCATCTAGAGTATAAAAACCGATCACCACTACTTTGCCATTCCTTAATTATTTTTGTTTGAGCAATCGCCTAGGTTGTTCAAGGGGTTCAATCAGGAAATCTGTTCGAATCAGTTCATTGCGGTAGGTCGTGCACTTTCACATCTCTTCCATCTTTTAGTGAACTCTAGTTAAATTGCGGAAGTTTCTTGTATGGTAAAATTTCGCATGTTTGCCTCATCGTATAAAAGAAAATTGATTGATTGATTGCTTAAAAGTTCCCAGGAATTTCGTTTAATTTCTCTGCGTGCTCTTTTAAAATCCCTTTTCACTGTATTTTACTCGGATTAGTTTTCCTCGGTGTATCTTTTACTAGTCCAGTTTCTTTTAAGGATGAGTTTTTCCATACTGTACTGCTTTTTGTCTGTCAGGTAAGGTGTCAGTTTTCTCCTTTGCTCCAAGTCTTTCTAACAATACATTTGTAAGTAGCTGTAACAGTGTGTGCATCTAAATTTTAAGATTCGTCCGTACTTTTGTAGTATAATTTCAAAATTTAAAAGATACCTAGATCTGTAGTCAGGTAGAATACTTTCATTAGTCACCTTCCAGACTATAAACAGATCGGTGATTTTAGAAAAGACTGCTATGGCATCGAATACTCTTTGATTTCTCGCAGTAACGAATGTGAGTTCCATTCCTCTACTCGGTGAAACTAAATAGAGTATTTAATTGTTTGGTTAATAAAGAACTCCTCATTTTTTCACAACTGTTTAAATTCGCACTTGCATCACAGCCTACAATAAGCATCAGATTGTCAGCTTGAGCGGATTCTATGACTTTAGCAAAGCTGACGAGACCATAGTTTCGTCGCTTTTTCTTCTGTGGCTGAGATTAACATGGCTACTGTGTTTTCGCCAAGTTCCTGTTTTAGATGGTGATTCAATTTATTGCTTATCTAGATGCAAATTTTTGGTCTGCTGCAGTGCCCACAGAGCGGTGGTGTAGCCTTGTGGGTAGCGTATTGGTTTACAATGCGAAGTTCAAATCCCTTACTTACATACTTTCTACAAATCGGGCCTTGGCCTCCTCAATACTTCGGCTTCATCCATATCGGTTCAGTGAAGTTCTCTAGTTTGAGAATCTTGGCAGGGATTTACTGTCCAAATCCCGGTCGACGTATAATTTCAGCACACTACTTGCATGGGTATATCTTGGCCATCTCATTTTGCAGAAAATACGTATGTAGATATTAGGTTGTGCAAAGGGCTAACAACCCTTTCAGAATTACAAGCAAAATGTTAAGGAACCTAAAGGTCAAGCATCCAAACCCCGATTTGGGCCATTGATGAAGATATTGCTAATATCCAAACGTGGAGCTCCATGCTTCAATCTGTCTTCAGTACTCTAATTTTATTTCACGCAATCCAGCATTTTTAAGATGAGATAAACTAGGAAAAAATATGTTTTTTGTTTTATTATTGGTGATCTGTTAGGGCAGTCGCATAATCGCAAAGTCACAGATTAATTGATTACAAGGCGGTTTAACTTAAACGTTTATTTTTACGATGGTATGCCTCCTTGATTAGGGAAGAATTTGTCTTGGAGCTTGAAAAGAAGGGCACTATGACTCTAACGGAACCCTACGTGTACAAACTAGCTCCTATTAAGAGATTCAATCCTGTTGTGTGAATGTATCGGAAAAAATAATTTTACACCTTCTTTGGGCGGTTTCTTTGGTAAAGTGTTTTGACTTTACCGACCCTTTTCAGTAACGTTCCTACCACCAATTTTTTAAATTTAACAAAGACGGTTGTCCTAAGAAGCTTGGTTTTCTGATGAAAAGTCTGGCATCCTTCCATGTACCGTTAATTATCCTTCAGCAACGTCTGCTGTTGCTTTCACTGGAGCCATGCAGAATTTATTTCGTTACGACCGCTTTGAATCGAAGTGAAATCCCATTATCCGGCGCTCATCCACTAAGGTGATCCTTTCCAAAATTTGTACCAACTGCTGTGCAGAGTAGCCGTTTGGCATGTGCTTGGCTTGGAAAACGTAATCGATGGCTTTGTGCAAATCTTAGAGGGGTGGTGGATTAGATTTTATTTATGCGGCTATTGATCAAAGAATGAGACAGTATCGTAACTTTCTTTGGAGTTTTCTAAGAGTTCCTTGTCTCTTTTGTTGGACCGGACTTTTTCACTTGGGACCTGGGCTTATTGTTATCGGCTTAGCTAGGAGGGTTATCTTGCTTCATCTTTCACTTCTAAGAGCCTGATCCGTTTTCTGCCAGTTAAGAGCCAGAGGCACTCAATACTGTAGACCCAAAACGCTTCCCATATTCTTGGAGACCCGTTTGAATGAGCTCAGATAAAGAGGAAAATCACAATCACAAATCACGCTTATACTATATCAACTACTTTAATTAAGTTTGGTATGGTATCACCGGTGTTCCTACGAGATATTTGCATATCATTCTGATCAGCAAGTCATGTATGATTTCCATTTCCCGTTTCGACTTGTTTATTTAGAAGAAACTTAATTGTAATCGGAGTTGCTGCCCCAAACACAGCCCGTATTCTCCGTTCCAAAAGCCAAATCATAATTAAACAGAGAAACAATTTAATAATTGCATCCTAATTAAAAATCAAAAGCCCAAATTCCATCCATCCGTAATACCCACTTTTATCAAGTTCGAAAAAAATATCTCAACACCAAAAATTATTTCAAGTTTCACTTGTTAACAAATTCAAAAGGTCGAATGAGTGGCTTAATCGGAAGAAATTAATACCACAATTCACGAAGCCATGAAACCTAATGAATGATGAAATTGCCTTCAGAACTTTGGACTTAATGATGACATCAATCTTTGTTCCTATTTTTACCTAGCTCCGTCTGCTAAATTTAACATTCAAGGATACTGAGAACCATCGGCAAAGCCGTAAGCAGTAAATAGAACCTAAAATTTATTAAGTCAGTTTTATCTCAAACTTAATTATGGTGAGAAAAGAACCACAACTGTCGGGTCTTTGGATCGTCCTTATTCGGCAATTGTTTGTTCACCACGATTATTTCAAAGAACTTATAAAAGAAATAATTGCATTTGGTTAATGCTCATTAAATTCTGAGACATTCATTTTGGAAGTGGAGAAAGCAATTGCATTTATGCGAACAGGTTATAGAAATAAATTTATTTTTAGGTTCAATGGGGTGGAAAAGTTGTCATAAAGTTCCTTATCAAACACAGTAAAGCGCCATAAATCAAAAAATTTCATCTGTTTACGGGACTCTTATTAAAAAAAGATGATTTATAAGTGGCATAGTTTAATTAGGCAAGGCAGAGAGTCAATTGAAGATGATAAACACTCGGGTCGGCCGATTGAGGCACTTTCTTAAGAATCGCCGAAACAGTAGAGAAACTTGTTATCGAAGATACTCGTTTAAAAAAGAAACAAATCGCAAAAATGGTTAGATGATCAGATACAACCATTTTGAATATCGTCCTGGATCATCTCGGCATGTTTAAAGTCAGCGCAAGATGGATACCGGGAATCCTCACAGCGGTTAGAAAATGCAGCGCGAGTGTTCCCGCGAGTTTCTGACTTCTGTAGCGAGAACAGGGAATAAATTTTGACTCGGATTGTTACTAGAGACGAGACTTGGGTTCATCATTATAAGCCTGAATCAAAGCAGGAGTCAATACAGTGGCTTCGTAAAGGCGCTTCGCCGCCAAGAAGTTCAAGGTCTCACAATCCGCCGAAAAAATCATGTCCATTATTTTTTGGGATTCAAAGGATCATTTGATGGTCGACTACAAAAAAAAAAGGACAAAATATCACAGAAAAAAAGAAGAGGAAATTGGACTCAAGGTGTGCTGTTTTTGCATGGCTGTCCTACAGAAAGGTGGCTATCGATCGATTACTATTTGTTCCTAGAACTAAAGAAAGAACTTCGGGGAAGAAAATTTACCAGCGATGAAGAGGTGAATTCGGTAATTTCAGCCTATTTTGAAGGCCTTGATAAAATATTTTTCTTAGAAGGAATTAATGAGCTTTGTGATGGATGATAGATAGAAAATATAGTGAAAAGGAAAACTAATAACTTGTTTAATTTAACCCCCCTCCCCTCTCCTTTCCGGTGATTCCGCGAAATTTTTGATCTCACCTCGCAGTATCGCTCAAAGCGCTCGAAAGTTATGTTTTAGACGCTAAACCCGAAAATTAAGAATTCAAATATCTCAACCATGGTTCCAGTTAGGGAGGTGAAAATGAACATACATATAGAGGGGTTTGTGGGTCAAATTTTAAAAATAATTTACTTTTTTTATCCATTGGGGTCCGAAAAGAAGGGGGGGGGGGGGGGGTCTAAAACAAATTGTCGGTCGAATTTTTTTAAAAATGATTATATCTTCGAAATTATTTACCATCAAAAATTCATATTTTGGGACCATTGAGGTAGCACAAAAATCCAACATAATCAGCTTATAGGAAGGCAAATCATTGCATGCGACTAAATCTGTTCCTGCAGCTAACCCTAATTTAAAATATGACGTTGGACAGTTTAACAATTCTTCTTGTGCACAGTTTGAATTCGAACAGGTTACTTCGTTGGATGTTATAGATGCAATCAGAAGCATTAAATCGAACGCAATTGGTGCAGATGGTGTTGCAATAAGATTTATAAAGCTAATACTACCCTTCGTTCTTGAACCTTTAACTCATATTTACAACTCTAGTATTACGCAATTAACTTTTCCAGTTCTGTGGAAAAAATCCAACCTTGTCCCCATTCCAATAAACAAGAACGCAATTGCACCAGAAGACTTCAGAGGCATCCATATATTGTCACCACTCTCGAAGGTATTGGAAAAGTTAATGAGTTCTCAAATGAAAAATTATCTAAAAACCACTGACCAATTAACTGCTCCCCAGTCAGGATTTCGTGCTAAGCACAGTTGTAATACCGCACTTGCTAAAATAGCTGTTGAGGCCGATATCGATGCTAAAGATAATTGCCGAACTTATAATCAAAGACGTGTGTAACGTTTGAACATCAGCGACTGAAGAGACCGGAACATAACAATCAGCTGATTGTGTAGACAATCAATTGCCGGGTGGGTTTACACCATGTCCGTCAATGCAGGGTTCTATTTATTTCAACACCCCAACTTTTTGAATATTTTTTTAACAACGATTATAAAAAAATTCAAAAAATATAAATGAACACAATTCAGTATTAATGCAAATTGAATAATAAGACAAAATATCAAATACATAAGTCAATTATTTTTGTGATTCAAAAAAGCGTACGAAAATATTGAAAGTGATCATGTAAATATAAAAACTAAGAATTCAAGTATTCAATAAAATTACTTAATTCATGATCAACTGGTAAGTATTAATTTAATTTAATTCATTGTTCAAGGCCCATGCCTTTGACACAAAATTTATGCTTTTCAGCTGGTACTGCTTTCGTTAAACAATCCGCAGTATTTTCTGTTGTCGGGACGAATCTGATCGTAGCTGACTTGTCGCTGACTTTACTGCGTATGTAGTGGTGTATAACATCAATGTGCTTCGTCCTTGCTCTGAAGCTGTCTTCTATAGCTAATGAAATAGCGCTTTGGTTGTCACAGAATATGGGAATTCTTACTATTTCATTTTTGAATTGCTCGTAGAACTGTTTTAACCAGACAGCTTCTTGCGTAGTTGCCGCCAAAGCCATATACTCGGCTTCCGTGCTTGATAAGGCCACTGTTGGTTGTCTCCTGCTGCCCCATGAAATGGCACCTCCTGCTAACTTAAATACATAGCCAGTACAGGATGCGTTTTGGATGCGTTGAACTCTACTCTGTTTTTCCTGCCCCATTCCAGGATTATGTTGAGATCCGTGTTCAGCGAACTGAATAGCTCACTGCTATTGGAAGATACAGAATGATTGTTTGATTCCGCAGTAGAGTTAAAATGATAGGTGCTGCCTAAAGTACTGCCATCTGCAAAGCTAGGGATTAGATTGAAAAGGTCGTTTATGAAAACTAAGAAAAGAGTTGGAAATGAAACAGAAACTTGAGGGACGCCAGAATCAATGGGTATGAGGAAGAAGTAACGCCTTCTTATACTACTTGTATAGTACGTTCAGATTACATAAACGAATAAAGTATTTAACATATATATTGGAGCTATTGATTGTATTCGCAATTTAGTGTTAAATTGACAACAGCCCTGCCCAATAACCCCCTTTCTTTTTAGTTTTCTCTAACCATTTTATACTGCATATTGACTTTCCAAGCATCCTCAACTTGTTCTAAGAATAATAAAGTTGCGCCCGAATTGTTGGCAGTTTATTTTTATACTCTAGATGAAATCTGAGAGTATATTGTGTTTGCCTTACCGTTTGTAACGCTAAGAAATAACTCTCGCACAGAGCCGCCAAGGGTACAGAAATATTTGTTGTCACTCAAAAACCTCGATTCCGAGTGGCCGTCTGTCTGTCTGTCTGTCTGTCTGTCTGTCTGTCCGTCTGTGCGTCTGTCTACAGCATAACTCTCGAAATCTTTGAGCTATAGTGCTAAAAATTTTTGTGCGTTATTTTTAGCAAAAAAGTAACTTTAAGTTCGTGAATGGGCTACATCCCCCCACTCCTTCTACCCCTCCCATACAAATTTCATGAAATTCCGAAAAATTAAGAAACTGATTTTCTTTGAAACTATTTAAGCTATGGACTTGAAACTTAAGTCAAAGTATTATGATATAACTGTCATTAATACCACGGAACATTGACCCGATCCCTTTACTCCTTCTACCCCCTCCCATACAAATGGTCAATTTTGAAAAATACATATTTTCGATTTTCATTGAAACTAGTAAAGCTGAAAAAACTAAATTTTGTCAGAATTAATTCTACTATAATTGCAATTTATTTTAAAAATAATTATCAACTTCACCTTACTCCTTCTACCCCCGTCCATACAAATTTAACGAAATTTTGAAATTTAAATTAAATTATTTTTCTTCGAAACTGTTAAAGCTATCAACTTGATATTTTGCATAAAGTATACAAATTGAAATATTAATAATGCGAAAAAAATTTGTTTTGATCTGTACACTCCTTCTACCCCCTCCCATACAAATGCAGAATTTTTGTTAAATGCATTTCATCGATTTCCATTCAAACTAGAAAAAGTACAAACTTCAAATTTTGCCTGAATTCGTTTTTTAATAATTGAAATAAGTGTTAGAAAAAATTATCAGCTCGGCTTCACTCCTTCTACCACTTCCCATACAAATATCTGTATTATAAATTCAAGAAAAGCATTTCTCCTTCAAGTATATGAGAGCTATCGACTTTGAAATTGAATCAAAGCAAGGTGATAAGGATGATGATAAGCAGTTTCAAAATCATCTTAAACGCTCGACTTCCTCTGCCACTTCCCATACAAATGCCTCAATTTAAGGAAAACTATGTCCAATTTCTTTAAAAATAATGAAAACTAAAAACTTTAAATTCAGCAAAAAAGATTTTGCATGCCATGTCCGGTGTCTTATACGAAAAATTCAAACCTCTACCTCTACTTCTACCACCTCCCATGCAAAAGTCTCTATTCACTATTCGAAAGACTTTGAGATGACATATTTTCCGGTATATTAAAGTCATTTCCATCTCATCTAGAGTATCATATGATTGGGCTTTAAGTCATAACTCTGTTATGTTTTTAGTTTTATTTGCTAGGGTTAGAGAATTTGTTGCAAACTTATAATGCGCTTAGATATCCTCTAGAGCCTGCCTAAATTTTTAGTGACGAAATGAAATTTCGCAATTTTTCGATATGCGTCATAATATGTAAGTCTGATTTTGATACTATGGACCAGGCCTTAAATTTGCTTCTTACCCGAAAAGTGAGATAAAAACCGACCCGTAGTTCACTATTGATAACGGGAAACTACAAATACCGCGTCGTCCAACGTGATACACTTATTACACGCAGTTAGTTGCTCAGTAAGCTTCGGTTCGAGTAAATAGAACAATTCATAACGAGTGATGAATCTGTACATAATCGTGGTAGCAGTGATCACCGTAGTCATACTGGTGGATCGATTAATTCGTAAACACTATTCAATATGGAAGGATATGGGTGCACCGTATGAAGAACCAACTATACCATATGAAAACATGAAGAGTGTTGGGAAGGACGATCATTTCGGTGGAGTACTACAGAAGCTATACGAGAAATTCAAGGGATCACCTTTCGTCGGCATCTACATTTTCTTCAAGCCCGCTGCTTTAATTATTGACTTGGAACTGGTCAAGACCATCCTGATCCAGGATTTCAATTATTTTCATGATCGCGGTGTATTCTATAATGAAAAGGACGATCCAATCTCGGCGCATATGTTTGCAATCGATGGAGCGAAATGGCGGTTATTCCGAAGCAAACTGTCGCCAACGTTTACGAGCGGAAAAATGAAAGTCATGTTTCCAATTATCACTGTTGTATCCAAGCGACTCGAAGAGAAGATTGGGGAAATTTCGAGGCAGAATGGCGAAGATGTTGATATAAAGAAGTTAATGATGCGCTTTACCACGGATGTTATTTTAAATGTTGCTTTCGGTATCGAGTGTAATAGCTTGCATGACGAGAACAGTGAATTCCATTGAATGGGAATGAGAGTCTTCAGTGAACCGAGACATAGTTTTGCTTACGAAATGTTTTTGTTGTCGTTCCGGGGTTTGGCTCGAAAATTTGGCGCGAAACGATTCCGTGACGATGTATCAGAATTTTTCACCAAACTTTTCAAGAGCACTGTGGATTATCGTGTCACCAATGATGTCCACCGCAATGATTTTATGAACCTTCTGATTGGATTAAGGCAGACTGATAGTGACGACAGGATCACTTTCAACGAACTTCTCGCCCAGGCATTTGTGTTCTTTATTGCCGGTTTCGAAACATCGTCTTCGCTGTTACAGTCGTGTTTCTATGAGTTGGCCGCGAATCCAGATATTCAGGATAAAGTTCGATGTCATATCGAAGAAATTCTGGAGAAACACAATGGCGAACTAACTTATGAAGCAATGATGGATATGAAATATATCGATCAAGTCCTCTATGGTAATTTACTGAAGATTTATATTAATAAGCGATTTTGGATTATGAAACTTTTTTTTTTTACAGAAACTCTCCGACTCTATCCACCACTAATGAATATACTTCGTGAGACCGAAAGGGACTACAATGTTCCTGACACTTCGTTTGTTTTCCGTAAAGGGACACAGATAGTGATACCGGCTTATGCCATCCAACGTGATTCGAAAATTTATCCGAACCCGGATCAGTTTAATCCGGATAATTGCTCCGAGGAAAATATGAAATCGCGACCATCAGTTACGTTCTTAGCATTCGGCGAAGGTCCTAGAGCGTGTATCGGATCTCGATTTAGTATGCTACAAGCTCGTGTTGCTCTCATCGCTTCCTTGAGGAAGTATAAATATACGTTATCGCAGCGAATTGAGAAACCAATAAAGCTGGCAAAAAATAGTGTCGTTACATCTGCAGAGGGCGGAGTTTGGCTGAATATTGAAGCTATAGAGAAATATTAAAATTGTAATGAATGTTATGTCGATAATTTACAGTAATTAATTCATGTTATCGTGCAGATAGGTTTCTATTTTTTTTTATTCTTTATGGGTGTTCGATGTGTGCTTCAAACGGAACAACTGCATTAAAGGTCAAGCCTTCCATATCAGTTCCCCTTACTGATACGTAAAAGCCACCTCATTTGACCTATGAGGTGGTCAGTATTCTACGAGTGTATTCAATATTGTTCTATGCTTATTCTAAGTAAATTGATAAGCTTATCAAGAAATGGCAAATTTTCGTGATTCAGTGTCTTGGGTTCTCTGACCTGAACTTGCTTCGGCGAAATTAGATACAATGGCGTCAATTGCTTTGAATCGACTACGCCAGTACAAAACACTATCTTAGAACTCCATATTCTAAGGAATTAAATGATTGGAGGTGGAAGTAACTTTGCTTTGAAGTAATTCGCTAGCAATTCCGAAACAGTTAGCTAATCGTAATTCCAGTTTTACACAGCCCGGTTTTAAGGGTAATTAAGAAATTTTACAGTGCGACGGAAGGTGTTATTAGAGACAAATCTTGTGTATGTAATTAGCTTCTCGATTATAACAAGGAATGAGATAGTTGGTTGGAAATATAAACAAGACCATTATAGTAACGAATGAAAAAAGTTAGTGAACTTAGTTGACGAGCACAGAACAACATTAATTACAATCCAAATCATCATCGTCAATAGCTCTACAGTCCAATTCTGGCCTTGGTCATATGTATGCTCCATCTCGGCCCAACGACCGCGTCCTCTATGTTGAAAATTTCAGGAGCGATTTGCAATCTTCGTCGATTGAATCCTCCCAGCGTTTTCTCGGTTTTCCGACTGCCTTTTTTATTTCCGCCTTTCCTTTTTATACACGTTGGGATATTCTGCTGTCTTCCATTCGCTGTACGTGACCAGCCAACTGTAGCTTTCGGAGTTTGATTAGAGTAGAGACTTCTCCGTCCTCAAAAATAGTATACATTTCCTGATTGTACCAAATTCTCCATTCATCTCGTTCTCTCACCGGTCCGAGAATTTGCCGTGATACCTTCCTCTCGAAGGAATTAACCATTTTTTCTGATGCCTGTATTAACGTCCACGATTCACAGCCTTACCAGAGTACAAGTTTTATGGTTTTGCATATTCCGCGACAAAATGATAAGACACCCCTGAAATTTTTCCGATTCTCTGAACTGTTGAAACTTGTGGTAAAATTTGTTTGCTTGTTGTAAAGATCCTTTATTAAGAAATCTAACGAGTGATGTTTTTACCAATTGATTAATTTTTTATATGAATTTTTCTACATTTACTGAAAAACTGGTGAGACAAAAAGATACGACTGGGTAAGAAATTTAAAATTAAACCAAGTGATGTGTGAACAAAAAAATAGAAAATGTTTATTTAATTAATAATGCATGTATTTTCCCTTGTATTTTATTTCTTCGTTTAGGTAAATATTTATTTAGCCTTTTTATATATTTTCGAGGAAGTAACGCCGAAGCAGTTGTAATTCTCTCCGCATTGTTCGGTATTTCTTTCTCCAATAATTTAATGTATTCTTTGCTGCTCATTTTCCCCTTTATAAACCGTGTTTTCATTTTTCCGTTGCAGCCAATAGCAGCCCAAAACATTACTCCACCCCCTCCCATTTGTCTTCGTTTATTATAGAGTTCATATTTCCGTAAATCGTGAAGATAATAACTCCATCCATCTGGCCCATCCAATGTAAATCTCTTCTCATCAGGAAAAATTACTTATCGCCACCACTTTTTTTTATCTGAGGTGTTCTTGTGCAAACTTCATTCTGTTTGCTATGTGTTGCTTGGTAAGCGGCGGTTTTCTATTTAGTTTTTTTCGTTTAACATGCTTTGCTTTTTGTATGATGCGTTGTACGTTGCGTACATTTGACTGTATACCCGATTTTTCCGCTATTCGTCTCGCAGTTCCTGCAGAATTTGACGCTATTCTCAAAATTACACGTGAACACCCATCATTAATCGCTCGAGGCCTTCGAGGACTTTTCTTCTTTCCATAATTTTCGGGGTCTTGAAGTAAAGCCGCGATAGTACTCCGACTTTTGTTTAATAGTTTTGCTATTTTAGCAATACTCATACTTTCACTTCTTAATTATACTCTAGATGAAATCTGAGAGTATTATAAGTTTTCTCTAAAATTTGTAACGATAAGAAATAAGGCTCGGAGAAAAAAACGAATGATACAGAAGTTCATATAATCACTCAAAAATCTCAAAACCGAATGTCCGTCCGTCCGACCGTGCGCTCTCTAGCTTGAGAACGCGTTGAGCTAGATAGTTCAAATTTTGTACACGTCATTTTTAACAAAAAAATAATGTCAAGTTCGTGAACGGGTCAAATCGCATACAAAATGACACAATTGCGTAATTTGACAATAAACGCGTCATAAACAATATAAGCGTCCTCTCCCTCCTTCCACCACCTCCCATACAAATTGTACTTTTTCATGAAACACTATAAGCCAATTTACTGCGTATAAAATTTAGCGAGCTCAAATTGTGCACCAAATATTTATTTAAAACTAGAGATCGCCCGCGACTTTGTCCGCGTAAGAATCGCAATAATAACATTTTTTGAGAATGTAGTTAGCAGTACATTATATCGGATAAATAATCTGCTTAGTTCGATGGCTCTTTGAACACAATGTTTTGTATTTTGTTGGAATCAGAACCATAAATTATTAAGAATGAGACCATGATACTCGCATTTGTATGGGACATATGTATACGTGTTGAAGAGCGTTAAGGACATGTGAATAGTTGTAGCTTGTGTTAATTAAAAACAGCCCAAATAAAATGACATTAAGCTTAAATACATAACAGGATTTCGACTGTGCGTAAAGCCCAATTATATGATACTACCGATGAAATCGAAATTTTTGTAATCTTAAGAATTTTTGTGTGGGGAGTGATAGAAGGGATGACAGTACTAAATTAATTTATTTCACATCATGCTAGAGTAGCTATAAAAATATTGTGCACCAAAGTTGAGCTTGAAAAATTGAATATTGAATTGAGAAACCTAGTGCATTGGATTTAGTGAAATTGTGCAATTTGTATGGGAGGTGGTAGAAGGAGTGGGGGGTTTCTGGTAGTTTTTTCTAGAAACAACCATAATCACCATGCAACTGATATCTTACAAATTTCAGATCAGTTAGATTCACACAAGAAAATCGAGTTTTCGCAAAGTCGTGGAACTGTGTTACATTATAAGGGAGGGGGTAGAAGGAGTGGAGTTAGGCGGTTAATTTTTTCCCGACAATAGTAATAATTCTAATTAGAGATTTATTACAAAATTTTAGCTCGATCAAAGTTATACGTACTGAGAAAATTGATTTAGAGTATTTCATGAAAAAGTGCAGTTTGTATGGGAGGTGGTAGAAGGAGTGGGGGGTTTTTGCCAATTTTTCTAGAAACTACTATAATCATCATGCAATTGATATGTTTTAAATTTTAGATCAGTTAGATTCACACTTTTCAAGAAAATAGAGTTTTTGCAAAGTCGTGAAAGAGTGCCACATTGTATGGGAGGGGTAGAAGGAGTAGAGCTAATCGGTTAATTTTTACGCGATAATAATAATAATGCTAATTAAAGATTTGATACAAAATTTTAGCTCGATCAAAGTTATACGTACTGAGAAAATTGATTTAGAATATTTCATGAAAAAGTGAAGTTTGTAAGGTTTGTAAGAGGTAGTGGAAGGAGTGGAGAGTTTTTAGTTATTCTTTGAGGAGTAACTACAATTATTATTCAATTGATATATTTTAAATTTCAGAACAGTAACATTCATTCTTTTCAAGAAAATCGAATTTTTGCAAAATCGTAGATTTGTGTCAGATTGTATGGGAAGGGGGTAGAAATAGTAAAGCTAATTAAAGTTACCTTTTTCCCAATATTAATAACAATGCTAATTAAAGATTTAATACAAAATCTTAGCTTGATAAAAGTTATACGTACTGAGAAAATCGGAGTATAGTATTTCTTGAAAAAGTTTAACTTGTATGGGAGGTGGTGGAAGGAGTAAGGGCATTCAAATTATTTATATACTTGAAGATCGCATTTTAATGGAAATAATATAT
Organism: Chorisops tibialis; assembly: GCA_963669355.1. Taxonomy (NCBI): domain Eukaryota; kingdom Metazoa; phylum Arthropoda; class Insecta; order Diptera; family Stratiomyidae; genus Chorisops; species Chorisops tibialis. The sequence goes on from OY770264.1 coordinate 140,131,556, forward strand.
TTTAAATTTCAAATTAATAGCTTTTATAGTTTCCATGAAAATTTGATTATTATAAATTTGTGAAAATGAGTCACTTTGTATGGGAGGGGGTAGAAGGAGTGTAACACTATTTTTTGTTACTTTGAATTAAATTGTAACACTTTTGTGTTACTTTAAATCCTTTGGGGTGAGAGAAGGCTGGGTTTGCCTTATGCAAACTCATAACAAATTGCTACACTTTATTTTGTGCACATGTATCAAGAGAGTCGGGTAGGTGATATGGATTCGCACAAGGTGAGACCCATTCACAAGAAAAGTTGAAAAGTTTGGAATGGCCTGCTGATCATGAGCCCGAAAAGGGCTCGACGCGCAATTGGCCCTATGGGCCAGAGGCGGATCGGTATTACCATTTTAATAATCAGGGCCTCCTGATCATGAGCCTGAAAAGGGCTCGACGCGCAATTGGCCCTATGGGCCAGAGGCGGATCCGTGTTGCCGTTTTAATACCTGAAAAATGACAAATAAAGGGTTAATTGATTATTCATACCTCTATAGTTTTGTTCTGCAGAATACACTTTATTTAATAACTCATGCCTTCGTGTAGCCAAATGTTGGGCCTACTAGTAGCCGCTTAGTTAATTTAAAAAAACATAGATCAGTACTAAGCTCGAGCACCGGAGATGCTCACTACAATCAGTATTAGAGTAGAAGACGCCGTCCTTAGATCGGTGCTTTATTTTATACATAATTTCTGCTTAGGCTAGCTATTTTTTTAATAAACAATATCTGCCTCGGATGAGCTAGCAATACTACCGTCAATTGCAAAGTGCATCCGCTGCAAGATTTTCCCTGTCAGCAAATTTGGAATCATCTTCAGTGCATCTTCCTCCCGAGAAAGTGTGATAACGCGAAACCATAAGGTACATTGACCGTCGCTTCATTGTCTTCCTCTTCTTCGTACCCACACATTTTTTTTTCTTTCGCATTACAAGGTGCACTTATGTTCTTACGCCTCATTCTTAGCCGCACATGCTGATATACATACACAGTATGCGCATGAGGGCATCTGTTCTTGTTTTTGTATACAAAATCTTATGATCTCGAGCTCGGGCATAGCGCTTGTCATTGTTTACAGAGATCAGGTGACCAAACGACAGGCATGCAGCTCGAGATCGAAATTATGCTAGTACAACAACGTTTGGTTATGGCTTTTTGTTTATGCCTCCCGAATGAGTTACGTCAGAACCGTGACCTTCCCCGCGATAGCGAATGTTTGTCTGATAACGACGGTTCTTTTGGTCAATGCCCCAGTCTCGCGTCATCACAGGAGTGAGGGAAGTAAAATAAAACCTAAAGCAGATTACTCCCCGAGGTAGACCTAAAAATTTGTGAAAGTTTCATTACAATCGGTTTAGCCATTTTTGCGTGAAAACCGGAAAGACAGAAAGACAGAGAAAATTTTTAAAAACATTTTTTTCTGCTTAGTTATTGCTAAAATAAAGCAAAAAACTTATTTATAGCCGTTTATAAATAAATAACAGACAGACACAACAATTATATTTATATAGATTATTATTAGTAAGACCAAAAAAAATTATACGATTAGCTTTACCCCTTGTACCCTCTCCCATACGAAATGACACAATTTCTCATTTCGACAATAAACGGATTTCTTCGCAAAGTATAATGGCTACTAATCTGAAATTTGGAATATAGTGTTTTTATAATAATTCCAATCTACGGTATAAAAAATATTTGTATCCAGAGAGGACACAAATATTTTCACCCCGTCCAAAACAAACTGCACTTTTTTCATGAAATGCTCTAAACCAATTTACTCAGTACATATAAAATATATCGAGCTCAAGTTGTGTATAAATGTGGGGCGAATTCACAGCTTTTTAAAATTCGCTTCGCACGTAAAAAGTGACAGGAGAGAAGAAGAAGAAGACGAGCAGATGGAAGACAAGCGAAAAGTAAATTAACCTAAAAAAAGACGAACCGCGACTCGAAAACGATTGTGCATTGTAAAGTATTAAAGCATTAAAAGTATTGAACAAATAAACTCGTGTTTCCGTAAAAACGAATCCCACAAATTGGGGGCTCAACCGGGATTCGGTTCGCGAGCGAAAAGTTTGTTTTCTCGAGTCGTTGACGAGTCGCCACGTGGCTGCCGTTTTCGTTTCGAGCACGTGCAAACGACGAGCGCCTTGCATTTTGGGGCGCGCATACAAGGACGGGAGTGAACACGGACGAAGAAATGGCAACGTTGACAGATGATGTGGGAGGCGACGCAGAAACAACCACAGTCGCAGATGAGCTGGGCGACTTAAAAACATTTCAGCTGCAAAGTCGATTGCATGAGCTGGGCCTGAAAACTTCGGGTACTAAAGACGAAATGCGGGCACGCTTGAAAGAAGCGATGTCATCAAAAGTCGAAGCTTACGATGGGCAGGAGCCGGACGCTGAACATAGCCCAAACGAAGACGATGTTAGCACTCACAGCGAATACGTGGCTACTAGAGCGTTTATACCACAGTTGTCGTTCAAAGATGTCGAAGAGTCTTTGGAAACGTTTAGCGGAGACGGCATAGAAAATGTCGAAAGGTGGCTCACGTCGTTTGAGGAGACCGCCGATCTTTGCCGATGGAATAATTTTCAAAAAGTTATTTACGCGAAAAAGCTGCTTCGTGGCTCCGCTAAGCTCTTCGTAAATTTTGAATCGCATTCTAAATGCTGGAGACGTTTAAAAGATCACTATTATCTGAGTTCACTAACAAAACTACGAGCAAAGATGTTCATAGACGGCTAAGTCAGACGAAGAAAAAAAGTAACGAATCATACCAAGAGTATACGTACCGAATGTTGGAAATTGCCAGCCACGCGGACATTGAAATCGAGGCGAAAATCCAATATATCATTGATGGAATACCCGACGCCGAGTCGAATAAAGTTATTTTGTACGGTGCTTCGACGATCGTAGAGCTAAGGAAGAAGCTAAGTCAGTACCAGGCGATGAAAAGTAAGATGGCTGCAAAAGAACCAGTGACGAGTACAAAACCGCCGCCGAAACCAAGCAGCGGCCGGCAGAAGTGTTTCAACTGCGGAGAGTCTTCACACATAAGCCGAGATTGTCCGAATAAGTCGAGAGGGGCAAAGTGTTTTCGCTGCAACGAGTACGGACACATCGCGTCTGCCTGCAAAAGTCATTCATCGTTGGAGCCTAAAAGACGTGTCAACACTTTGCAGTCGACGGATAAGAAGGTGTACAAACTCGTTGTAATCAATGGCGTGGAAGTCGAAGCGATCATTGACTCAGGGAGCGACTTAAACCTAACGATCGCGACAATGTACGTCCGACTTGGAGCACCGAAGTTGGACACAACAACAGTTCCATTCCACGGAGTCGGAACTGCCGGATTCCGAACACTGGGCAGTTTTGAAGTGGCTGTCAGTCTTGACGAGCAACGCGTCAATCTCCAATTCCATGTTGTTGCAGACGAAATTCTGGAAAATGACGTTTTGTTGGGTGGTGGATTATCAGAAGTCGTTGAAATCCACCTTAAAAACCGAAAGGCCGTATTTTCCAAGCTCCAGACTGACGAAGAAAATGACGTTAAGAGCGTACTAAACATCAGCGTAGCTGACGACGATTGGCCACAGGGCGTAGAGGGCATCCAGGACGCAACGATCAAAAACGAAGTGAAGAAGCTCATTCAACAGTATTCACCGACTGATGATAAACATACCAACGTTGAAATGAAGATACGTTTGAAAGACGATATACCAGTACATCAAAGTCCCAGACGGCTATCAGCTGAACACCGCGGGATAGTCAACAAGACCGTGGAACAGCTGATGAAGGAAGGCATTGCGCGTCCCAGCATATCTGAATATACTAGCCCTATTGTGTTGACGAAAAAGAAAAATGGTAGTACAAGAATGTGCGTCGACTATCGTTTACTCAATCAAAAGATGGTTCGAGACCGATTCCCACTGCCGGTCATAGACGATCTACTCGATGAACTGCAGAGTGCGAGGGTGTTCAGCGTATTGGATTTGGAAAATGGCTTCTATCATGTTCCGGTCGAAGAGGACAGCATCAAGTACACGTCGTTTATAACGCCAGACGGGCAGTTCGAGTTCTTGCGGGTTCCTTTTGGCATCTGCAACGCACCAGCGGTCTTTCAAAGACACATAAGAGCCGTGTTCAGAGATCTTTTGGCTGACGGGACGATGTTGGCATACCTTGACGATATCATCATTCCTGCTAAAAATGAAACTGAAGGCTGCGCAAAGCTTGGACGAGTCATGGAGACAGCTAGTGAGTACAACGTTCGTTTTAATTGGAAGAAATGTAAATTGCTTGCACGAAAAGTTGAATACCTTGGAAATATTGTTGAGAACGGGACTGTGAAACCAAATCATGATAAGACGCTAGCTGTGGAACACTTCGGTCAGCCGAAATCAGCGAAAGACGTGCAAAGCTTTCTAGGCTTAGTAGGCTATTTTCGGAAGTTTATTAAGGACTTCGCTCAGATCGCTCGACCATTATCGGACCTATTGAAAGACAAAGTTCCTTTCGAATTTGGAGCTGCCCAGCTACGCGCCTTTGACGAGTTAAAAGCCATTTTGACCAAGGCCCCAGTACTTAAACTCTTTCGTGTTGGAGTTGAGACCGAACTTCACACCGACGCTTCCATGTACGGGCTAGGAGCCATTCTTTTCCAACGAGATGACGAGGATGGAAGCTTGCATCCGATATACTACGCCAGTTGGAAAACGACGCCAGCGGAACAAAAGTATACGAGTTACGAACTGGAGATACTGGCAGTTGTCAAATCACTCAAGAAGTTCCGAGTTTATCTTTTGGGAAATCCGGTGAAGATTGTGACAGACTGTCAAGCCTTGGCTCTAACGATGGCAAAAAAGGAGACTTGTGTGCGAGTAGCACGATGGGCATTTTTAATTGACGAATACGAACATACGTTTGAACACAAACCAGGTCGATCGATGAAACACGCCGACGCCCTAAGCCGTAGCCCAGTATCGGTCTATTTGACAAGACGAGACCAATGTGCTTTAACTGAACGAGTTCAGCGCGCGCAGAAAGACGATCCGGAGTTGGAGAGAATCCTCGTGGGACAGGGTACTGCGGACGATTTCGTGGTGCAACATGGTATTGTTTACAAAAAGGACGACGGAACCTTGCGGTTAGTCGTTCCTAAGGCAATGCAGTACGACGTAATCAGACGAGCTCATGAACGTGATCACTTTGGGTTGAAAAAAGTTGAACACCTACTGAAATCTGACTTCTGGTTCCCACACATGCAAGCACGCATCAAGAAGTTCATTGAGAATTGCGTGACGTGTATCCTGGCAGAGAGGAAGAAGGGAAAAGGAGAAGGATGGCTTAATCCCATTGATAAAGGCGATCGTCCGTTGGACACATACCACATCGATCACTTAGGACCGATGCCCTCAACGAGGAAAAATTATAAACATATCTTTGCAGTTACTGACGGTTTCACGAAGTTCCTATGGCTATACCCTACAAAGTCGACAACAGCTGAAGAAGTCATCACTAGACTTAAAAACCAAGCGACGGTTTTCGGAAACCCCAGACGAATCATTTCGGATCGAGGTTCAGCGTTTACCTCAAACATTTTCAGCGATTACTGTGAGAAGGAAGATATCCATCATGTTTTATTGACGACTGGAGTTCCGCGAGGCAACGGACAAATCGAGCGAATGAATGGGATCATAGTCCCGGTTTTGACGAAACTGTCTATTGACAATCCTGGCGAGTGGTTTAAGCATGTCGAGAGGCTGCAGCAATACGTCAACTCTTCGTATAGTCGCAGCATAGGTACTACTCCGTTTGAACTCTTAACAGGAACGAAGATGCGTCTGACGAATGACTTGCCTTTGCGAGAAATCATCGACGAAGAGTCTGTAAGTCGTTTTGTCGAGGAACGATAGAGTCTACGAGACGAAGCAATGAGACACATCCAGCGCATTCAGGACGAGAATCGGAAGACGTTTAATCGAAAGCGCAAGCCGGCGAGCACTTACGATATTGGAGACATCGTTGCTATCCGGAGGACGCAATTCGGAGGAGGCTTAAAGGTGCGCGAAAAGTTCCTAGGCCCCTATCGGGTCACATCTGTCAAACCAAATGATCGTTATGGTGTCGAAAGGATCGGATGTGGTGAAGGGCCAAGCGAAACAACAACTGCAGCCGATTACATGAAGAGGTATCCGAGTCGTCAAGATTCGGGTGCAGAAGACGAGCTACAATGCGAGAGCGATATAGGCGATACCGACGGTAGCGCCGAGGACGGCGCTTAGAACAGGATGGCCGAGTTGTGGGGCGAATTCACAGCTTTTTAAAATTCGCTTCGCACGTAAAAAGTGACAGGAGAGAAGAAGAAGAAGACGAGCAGATGGAAGACAAGCGAAAAGTAAATTAACCTAAAAAAAGACGAACCGCGACTCGAAAACGATTGTGCATTGTAAAGTATTAAAGCATTAAAAGTATTGAACAAATTAACTCGTGTTTCCGTAAAAACGAATCCCACATAAATCACTTATTTGGAGTCATTAGTAAGATAAAAAAAAAATAGACGATTGCCTTTACCCCTTCAATCCACTCCCATACAAAATGACACAATTTTGCAATTCCTCAATAAAAGGATTTGCACCAAAAGTATAGATGCTATTGATCTGAAATTTTTTTATTGTAATTGGAATCTACTATATAAAAGTTATTTAAGTCCTTCCCTTCCTTCCACCACCTCCCATACAACTTTGCACTGTTTCATGAAATACTCTAAACTAATTTATTCACTGCATATAAAATTTATCGAGCTGAAATTGTATTGAAATATTAATCTAGAATTACAAGTAAGGCCGAAAACGGATTAGACTATTAGCTTTACTCCTTCTACCCCTCCCATACAATCTGACACAATTTTAAAACTTTACAAAAAGTGGATTTTCCTGAAATGTGTGAATGCTACGTATCAACAATTTAAATCATAACAAGCGTATGATGCTTATAGTTATTTCTGAAAAAGTCTTTAAGAACTTGCCCCTTCTACTACCACCTCCCATATGAACTGTACAATTTCACTAAATCCAATACACTAATTTTGTCAGTACCTATGAAATTTTTGATTCTAAATTTTGTGTAAAACATTTTGATAGCAACTTTAGCGTAATGAGATAAAATTATTTCAATGTCGTCAACCCTGTACCATTTCCCCTATAAAATTTCTTGAATTCAAAAAATCTCTCTTTCATCTAGAGTATCACATGATTGGACGTAAAGTCCAATCGTGTGATACGTAGTCCTGTTATGTTTTTATAGTAGTTTGTATTTTACTCCCAGTACATTTTTTTCCACGACCCATTTTAATCAAATATTTAGCACAAAAAGAATCCTTAATACTCATAACACTGCACAAAGATGTAATTTACAGAAGAAATACTGATAACACTTGTAAACCGACTATTTGAACACCAGATGTTAAATGCACCGGCTACCTCTCCTGTCGTATCTTTCTGTCGCACCACTTTTTCGATAAATGTAGAAAAATTCTTGGAAAAATGAATCAATTGGTAAAAGGATAACTCATATAGATTTCTTAGTAAAGGTTTTTTTTAACAGGTAAACGAATTTTACAACATGAACCATTAGTTCAGAATATCGGAAAAATTTCAGGAGTGTCGTATCTTTTTGTCGCGGAGTGTATATTCCCAGCTTCGGTTTTCTATGCACGTGTTTACATTTTATTATCGGAAGTACCGAGTAGTATGTCTTGTTTTCTATCATTATGCGTCATTGATTTCATTAATTTCGTTGCCGTCTTTCGAAAGATTGGCTCCTAAATATATGAAGCTATGCACGTTTTCTATGTTATAGTCTGCTATCGTTAGATTTCGGCTGATTGGCGTGTTTCTTCGTGATTGCAACATATCTTTTGTTTTGTTTTCGTTTATGCGTAATGCGACGATTTAAACAGTAGCGTCCATCTAGTGTCAACTGAGAGTTTTCTTACGACATATTCCAAGGCCAGATAAAAGTGTAGGTGCAAGGTCATCTCCTTGCTGCAACCCGGAGAGTGCTTGGAAGCTTTTGTCAAGTCGTTCTGGACCCTTAATTGGCATGTTGAGTTCATCATTGTAATACCATTGACACATAGCGCAGCTAAATTATAATTAAGGCCTAAATTATCATTGAAAGGCTGTGTGTCATACGCTTATTTAGCTAAATTACCAAAATAGTGATCATTTAGCAGCTAAATCATCTAGTCATGTTCTCAGCTAAATCATCTCATTTAGCTAAATCCTCTAATTTTTCTCATAATTTAGGCTATAACGATGAAAAATGTAATACTAGAGTTGCAAACGATTTCAAAACAGGACTAAGGATCGTTTTTCTTCTTTTGTCGCCTTCCTTACAAAATTTTATTGCCTATTGGCTATGCAATTCAACTTTTTAAAAATATGACGGATGAGTGAGTGACTCTTCTTAATTAGCAAAGTGCTGTGTGTTACCAATCTACTAACGATGAAGACGAGCTAAATTACGAATTAGCCAAATTATAATTAGAACCGCTATGTGTCAATGGTATAAGCCTTGTCGGTGTTATTCCTAATTCCAGCATTATGCTGTACAGTACAGTCCTATCGATACTGTCGTATGCTTGCTTAAAGTCTACGAATATTTGGTGTACGTCAATGTTGCATAGCCAGCATTTTTCTGGCACCTGTTTCACCGTGAATATTTGAATATCCAACTCTGAATCCACCTTGGTATTCTCCAATTATGTTTTCGGCGTAGGGTTTAATTCGGTAAAGATTTCGATAGACGTTCACAACGATGCAGTCCCTCTATAGTTTCGAAGCAGAGTTTGTTGCCCTTTTTGCAGATCGGGCATGAAATGCTTTTATGCCAATCATCCGGTAGAGTTTTATGTGTCTAGATTTGCGACACCATAACGTGAATTTTCCTAGCAATCTAGTTACCACCCCTCTTCAGATGTTCCGCTGGCATGTCATTTATATCCGGCGCATTCTTGTTTTTACTTTATTATTTTAATAATAAAGTATTGTGATCGACACTGAAAAAAAAAGTTGCTACCCTGAAATTTTGTTTTTACGCCGTACATATGGACTCATACCTCCGAGACCGTTAGGTAGAATGTTGGCTTTTTGGTGGATTGTTAGTTTGGATAGTGAGCTCCACTAACCAAATTTTGGGAAGTGTCAGGTGGGAGGGGGAGGCGGGGGGAGGGAAAGAGTCAAAAATTACACTTGCTAATATCTTCACCACAAATGCAGATAGGAAGCTCTCAAAATTTAGTACAGATATCTAATCAAAAATTCGTCAGCTTATAGAACTATATAGTTTTTAATTTTGATAAAAATTTTAAGTTAGGGGCTGTACGGGGAGGGAAGTGATACGCAAAAATATCGAAAATTTTGAGTGATTTTTTTAGGGCTCTGGTGAAATATACAAAGTGTAAATTTCGCACATGGACACATCTATTTTATATAAATAGAAGAAAATTAATAATTTATTCGACAGTTGTTATAAACTGACCCCTCGGTCTAACGAGCACAAGGTGTTTCGTGTGCATTGAAAAAAGCACATAAACCGAAAATTTTTGAATGAAATTTTAAGGTAAAAACTTGAAAATATGCAAAATGCGTTTAAAAAAAATACTTAAATTTATGAAATATTAACTGGTTGAATACTTTCAAAACTTCTACCCCTTCCATATAACATTATTTTTTCGACCATATTTAAGAAATCAATTATCATCTAACTATTAAAAGCTATGAATTTAATTTGCATAAAAACTTTTAAAAATATTATAGTTGAAACAAAATAGCATCAAAAGTTTTTTGATCGCGCTTTGCCCTTCTACCCCCTTCCATACAAAAGTATGATTTCGATCAATTTCATTAAATCAACTAATAACCAACAAATTAATAGTCACGAACTTGAAATTTTGCACCTTACAAGAGAAATAAAATAAAACTGCATCACAAATTTTACGTTTCCCTTACCCGATTTACCCCCTTCCATACAAATGTTCGGTTTCGTGAATGTAAAATACACCGAATTTTATGAAAATTCTATGCAACTTCGTCTATGAAACGCATTCTGTACAGAGAATATTGGACGTGATTCAAGCAATCAATTAAAAAATTATTAACATACACCCACCCTTACTATCACTCCTTTCTCTCCCCTTATAAAAACACAAATTTGCAAATAAACGAATGAAATAATAATTACCTTATATGTACTGGAGCTATTAATCGTTACCGCAATTAAATTGACAACATTCCTGCCCAAGAACTCCCTTTCACTTTGTCTTCCCTAATCACTCTAACCTGCATATTAACTTTCCACGCATCCTCAACTTGTCCCAAGAATAATAAAGTTGCGCCCGACTTGTTGAGTATTTAAGGGGATCTTTCAATTCTTTTAATGTTGGGAGGCTCAATATATTTTCGTAGTCTGCAGGTGCCTCGTTTAGGTGGTTATTAACAGTAGCAGTCGATGATGAATTTGGGTTAAGCAACTGTTGGAAATATTGCCTCCATATCGTTTTTATCTCTTCTGAACCGCTAATTATGCCCCCTGCTGTGTTCTTACAGAGCCTTTTTTTCGGTTAAAATCCTCATTTATGCTTTTTAACTAGAGCGTAAGCCGCTCTGGTATTGTTGGATTTACATTGAGATACTTCCTTTTCTTTTTTCTGCAAATGAGTCTAAGCTCGTCAAATATGTCTTTCTTAGCTCTCTTTGGTCGTTCAGTAAATTGTTCGTAATCTGCATTCGTTTTGTCTATTGCATCTCGGCATTCATCATCGAACCAATCATTCTTCTTTTGCTAGGTTTGGTCGCCTATCACCTCCTCTGCGACGAATTTAATATCATTTTAATGGAGATCCATAAATGTTCTATTGGCATTTCATGGTGGTTGAATATTTGGCCAAAATGTCTCCATAAAGCTGATTTGTATGCGGCTACGATGGACTCGTCCTTCAGCTTGTCGATGTCGAATTTAAATGCCGGTGGGTGTTTTGCAGGTCCGCTGCTTGCTATTCTACTTCGGAATGTGGCCTTGACCAAATAGTGGAGTAGTGGCCAGAGTGCTTGCTTTTAAGTCTGTCTAATTCTATTTTCTCATAATGTTAATTCTATTTTTCTCATTTTGTACTCGTCATAATTGCACATTTTTTACTATCACATTACTGCACAGGTATTTTTTATAAATTTATAATTCCCACGAATTGCACTTTATTTGATGTTTCACATTTCATGCACACATGGCTAGCCTGTTATGTATGCAGCCAAAATATGTATAATATGCACTTTTGTCTTTCCCATTAGCGTCAGCATTTTTACTTTCCCATTAGCGTCAGCATTTTTACTTTAGCATTAGCGGAAGCATTTTTAATATTATATAAACTCAGCGTTAAGCAATAAAGATGTTCAGTATTTCAGAATTACGTTTCTTTATTACATCAGGACAAGGAGAAGCCCTTGTCCAGCAGAAACATTGCTTTATTACATCAGGACAAGGAGAAGCCCTTGTCCAGCAGAAACAAAGTCAATAGGTCGTGGGTTCTATTCCCACTCCAGACGGGATTTTTTTAAGCACAAATTTTTCAGTTGCTACTGGCGATGAAAAATTATTCGAAATAAAATGGGCAAACGGTGTAAAAGTGAAACAGTTCCACTTCAAGAAGGCTTAGATACTCAGTAGCTGGATTCAGTTCGCTTTCTATCATTCAGTCTCCTATAACATCTGCCTATATTTGTCAGTAGCAGCCAGTACAGCTGAAAAATATATACCAGCTTCTCCACTCGTTACGGTCGTTCTCACTCCCCTTCCCCTACCTTCCTAATCCCATTCCTTCCCTCCATGACTCTGTTTGTGCAATGCACATAAAGGCCAAAATTGCCTATAACACAAATCATTCTGTAAAAAAAAAGAGTTGCAGTTACCACCTCTGAAGATTCTTACTTCTAGAATGCAGTAGGCTGCCGTTTTGTCTATGAGAACGTGGTCTATCTGATTACACGTCCTTCATCGGGTGACGCCCAAGTTGACCGTTGTCATTACTAATGTCGTGGAGACCGTGCCATCCGGTTGTTCCTCTATTTGTGTCCCCCTTCCCAACCTTCGCGTTGAAATCACATAAAATAATCTCGATGTCATTTGAGGTTAATAAGTCATAAGTTGTTTCAAGGCGACTATAAAACACATCCTTAGTTGCCTCGTCCATGACTTCCGTTGGGGCGTGAACCAGTGACGTAGCGTGACTTTATAGCTAGGGGAGCAATTATTTTTTAAATATTTTGATTTATTACGCTTTAGCACTTTATTATAAATATTACTAAGACTTTTCTCGTCAACTGCTTGAAACATTATTAATGTTGAGAGCACCCAGGAATAACGAACGTGATATAAAACATAACAGGGCTACGATTGCATGTAAAGCGCAATCTTCCGATACTCTAGCTGAAACGCAAATAAGTTTTCCACTGTAGATTTAGATCATTATGAAAGTAATATACCCAAAATTCAGACTAATAGCTTTTATACTTTTCGAGTAAATCCATTTATTGTCAAATTGCGAAATTGTGTCATTTTGTATGGGAGGGAGTAGAAGGGGTGAAGCCAATCGTCTAATTTTTTGTTGTCTTACTAATACTTCTAAATGAATATTTTATGCACAATTTCAACTCGATAAATTTTATACGCAACGAGTAACTTAGCTTAGAGCATTTCATGAAAAAGTGCATTTTATATGGAAGGTGGTGGAAGGAGCGGAAGGACATAAGTAGTTTTTATACAGTAGATTGCAATCATCGTAATAGTCTTACATTCCAAATTTTCGATCAACATCATTTACATATACTTTTCGAGCAAATCCGGTTATTGTGAAATTGCGAAATTGTATCATTTTGGGGGAAGGAGTAGAGTGATTTGGCCCGTTCACGAACTTGACCTTAATCTTTTGTCAAAAACGACGTGTACAAAATTTGAGCTCTTCAGCTCGTTCTTTAGCTAGAGAGGACACGGTCGGACAGACAGACGGACGGACATCCTTTTTTGAGATTTTAGAGTGATGATCTGAATTTCTGTATCATTTTTTTTTCTCCGAACCTCTTTTCTTAGCGTTACAAGCTTTGTGGCAAACTTATAATACTCTCAGATTTCATCTAGAATATAAACAGACTAGTTGTATACTCCTGTGAGCCAGTTTTAGAATCTCTTAGCACTTCATTTAGGCTAGAAACACAAGATCACATCAAGGACGTAGTTGGAAAATAAATCGCAAGGAATTAAGGTTTGCCAAAACGTCATGGTTGTTAAACGGTCCATCAGAAAGAAATGACAGGATACTAAAGTTGAATCCCAACAGCAAAGAATAAAGTTGATAAAGCCAAAAATAACTGATAATACTTTATGAAACAGAAAGAAATCGAGATCCAGAAAAATACCAACAGAATTTTAGTTTTTCGCAAAAATCCAATTGATAGTCTACTAGACCGCTGAACCTACCAAAACCTTGTAACCCTACCTAATCAGACGGGAGCTTGGAAGTAATAGTGAAGAAAGCAGCAATCTTTGCTGAACACCTCTCAAAAGTATTCACTCCCAACGAAAATGTATAAAGTCGACATGAGGATGACATTTATGAAATTTGACGATAGTCCTTTCTTATTGAAAGCATTGTACCTTCAATGTTTGTAAGAATCTCCCACCCCTTCTTCCACTCCCCATAAAAATTTCCCTATTCGTGCAATAAATATTAAATCCTAATTTGTTCTTCACTTTTTCAAAAGTCTGGATGAAAAAAATGAATCAACAAGCTTCCTTATTATTGAAAATCTCCTCCATTTCCAATTCAATTCAACATTTTAATTTATGCCTTATTTTCGGAAACGTCTAGTTTCATTCTTTATTCAACTCAAAGGAAAATGATTGAACATCGAAAAGGAATAAATAGAAAAGGCAAGAAAAAAAGTACTCGTGTTTGAAAATCACACAAAAAGAGATTTATAGTTTGCAACAAGGCGGACAAAGAAATGCGGCAAAGCAGGCAAATTATTCACACAGGATATCTACCACGACAGGATGTAAACAGGAATGCGAACCAAAGCAGGTGAATAAATCGAAGTACGGAAAAAAAGGACAAATAATCAATTTTTTCCAAGCGTCTAGTCTGTGGTATAGAAAATACTGGTGTCGATTATCAATGTTCCTTTTCCCTTGTTTTCTTCCGCTGGGAAATTCAAACGTAAAGTGGAAAAGCAATTTCGGCACCTTTGTAAACTGAAACCCTTTTGCTAGATTTACACGTTCCTTTTGCGTGGTTCAGATAGCTATGCACATCTTAAATGGTATTAACATACTTCCTTTTGCGTTTAGCATGTCGGATTTTTTCTTGCCATGCCACCGTGTTAAAGGAAAAATAGTCCTTTCAAGTGAAAATAAGATCCTTTGTGATGATAAACTCAAATCGCGTTCGCGAAAGTCGAAAATTTTTTTTGTATTGATTGGTGTGTTGTCAACAAGGATCTCACAATAAGGTTAATATTGGCGAAAGGAACCAAAGAAAGGATGGTGGAGAACGAAGCTGTTGGCTTATATTGGTGATTTGATTAAGGTGTCGATTTTTAGCTTTTAAATTGATTGTCGCTTAGTATTAAGCTGTTTATTATGCATGTATTTGCATTATCATTGATCCAATCAAGGGGTCTTAGATACAATTTTTTACTTTTATTGTATACTCGCAGGTATAAATATGCTAATTATTGTATAGTAGTTATTTCAATAGCTAGGGTGTAGCCTAGTAGGTAGCGTGTTGGTTTACAATGCGAAGGTCGGGAGTTCAAATACCGGTCGATGTATAATTTCAGCGCACTGCCCGCTTAGGTATATATTGACCACATCAATCTGCAAAACTTGAAAACTCGTAGATAGAGGGTTGTACGATGGGCTAACAACCCTTTCGGAATAACAAATAAAATGTTAAGGAACTTGAAGGTCAGGGGGCCAAAGCCCAATTTGGGCTGTAGTGCCATTGAAATTGTTTCCATATATGAGTCAAATAATATTCCACAAAAATTTAACAAATTTATTGATTTTGGGCACGTGGCAGGATATTTTCGAGAACAAGCTTACCACAACATTATCAACAGTTCTTAAAAATATAACAGGACTACGACTGTGCGTAAGGCCCAATCACTCGATACTCTAGACGGAAAGAAATTTTTGTAATTAGAAAAAAGGGGCGACGGCATTTAACTAAATTTTGCACTTCAGGCTAGCGTGGCAATTAAAATGTTTTAAACAAAATAGAAACTTTAAAAATTTAATTCAAAGGTACTGAGAAAATTTGTGTATTAGATTTAGTAAAATTGTGTAGTTGGTATGGGAGGTGGTAGCAAAAGTGGTGAATTTGTAATGATTTCCTGATAAATAACTATAAACATCATGTAATTGACATGTTTTAAATTAGAGATCAGTAGCATTCATACTTTTCAATAAAGTCAGCTTGTACTGTAGCTGCAAAATTGTGATATATTGTATGGGAGGGAGTAGAATATGTAAAGCGATCTTACTTATGCTGCTAATTAAAAAATGTAGTGCATAATTTCAGTTAGATAAATTTTATACTTAGTAGATTGCCTCATAGTATTTCATGATTAGTGCAATTTATATGGAAGGTGGTGGAAAGAGTGAGTAGATTCGAATGAAAATGTGTCATTTTGTATGGAAGAAGGTAGAAGTCAATAAAATTAGTTGTAAACTTGAAGCTCTAGCATGTAAGTTACAAAGTTATTTAAAAACATAACAGGGCTACGATTGCGCATAAAACGCAATCTTACGATACTCTAGATGAAATAGAATTTTTTGTCATCCCAAGAAATTTTGTATGAGGAGTGTTAGAAGGAATGATAGCATTGAACTAATTTTTTCTCCATCATGCTAAAGTAGCTATAAAAATGTTTCATTCAAAATGCTTACTCCAAAAATTGAATGGGGACTGAGAAAATTAGTGAGTTAGATTTAGTGAAAATGTGCAGTTTGTATGGGAGGTGGTAGAAAGAGTGGGGGGATTTTAGTAATTTTTTCAGAAATAACTTGGCATATTATAAAATTGACAACCCTTAAATTTCAGATCAGTAGCATTCATACTTTTCAAGAAAATCGATTTTTTGTGAAGTTGTGAAACTGTGTCATATTGTATGGGAGGGGGTAGAAGCAGTGAAGCTAATCAAATGTTTTTTTCTGATCTTAGTTATAATACTAATTAAGTATTTATTACAAAATGTGAGCTCTATAAATGTTATACGTTCTGAGAAAATCGTCTTAGAGCATTTCATGAAAAAGTGTAGTTTGTATGGGAGGGGGTGAAAGGAGAGGGAGGACGCAAATAGTTTTTCTACTGTAGATTTAAATCATTATGAAAGTAATATATCCCAAAACTCAGACTAATAACTTATATACTTTTCGAGTAAATTAATTTATTGTTAAATTGCGAATTTGCGTCATTTTGTATGGGAGGGGGTAGAAGGGGTGAAGCTAATCGTCTAATTTTTTTTCATCTTACTAATAATTTCAAATAAATATTTGGTGCACAATTTCAGCCCGCTAAATTTTATACGCACTGAGTAAATTGGCTTAGAGTAATTCATGACAAGTACAGTTTGTATGGGAGGTGGTAGAAGGAGGTGGAAGACACGCATAATTTTTTGTCGGTAGATTGGTATTACCATAAAAATAATATATTCCAAATTTCAGGCCAACAGCTTATATGCTTTTCGAGCAAATCCTTTAATTGTCAAATTGCGCAATTGTGTCATTTTGTATGGGAGGGGGTAGAAGGGGTCGAGCGATTTGGCCCGTTCACGAACTTGACCTTACTTTTTTGTCAAAAACGACGTGTACAAAATTTGAACAATCTAGCTCAACGCGTTCTCAAGCTAGAGAGCGAACAGACGGACAGACGGACAGACGGACAGACGGACGGACGGACAGACGGACAGACGGACAGACGGACAGACGGACATCCGGTTTTGAGATTTTTTAGTGATAACATTAACTTCTGTATCATTCATTTTTTCCTCCGGGCCTTATTTCTTGGCGTTACAAACCTTAGAGCAAACTTATAATACTCTCAGATTTCATCTAGAGTATAATTAGCAGATACTGTTTTATTGAATTCCTTCTAATTAAAAGATTTTATTTCATATAGGTTAAGCCAGTTAGATTAATAAGTTATTTATGAGGTTCTTAAGTGCCATTTTCCTGCGCCGACATGAAAATGAAAATATTATGTAACGACTTCTGAATTCTCGATTTCCGGATCAACAGCTGTAGAGCCATTTTTACTGAACTCTGAATTATTAGACTTAAAATTATAAAAATAAACATTTCTTACACGGAGTTCTTTCTTCAGTTTTCGGAATAAATAGTAATCGGAAGGGGCTAAATCTGGAATAAAAGGGGGTGGTTCAATATTCCAACCATTGCAACGTGACTCTTGTTAAAAGGTGTGTTGTCGTGCAAAAGCAGCACACCTCGAGTCCACTTTTCTCTTCTCATTTCTTTGATGGCACCCATTAATCTTTGTAGCAGGTTAGCATAGTATATTCCGGTGATATTTTTTCCATTTTATTTATAGTCGATCATCGAAACCCCCTTCGAATCCCGAAAAATTGTGGCCATGATTTTTCCGGTGGATTGTGAGACCTTGAATTTCTTAGGGAGTGATGCGCCATTTCGAAGTCAATACTATGGACTAGTTCTTTTATTCTGGCTCATAGTGATGAACACAAGTCTCGTCTCCAGTAAAAATCCGGGTGAAAATTTCATCCCTGTACTCCCTACTGAGATCCAAAAACTCAATGCGCTGTTTTTTCTGAAATGGTTGTATCTGATACTGCAACCATTTTTGCGATTTGTTTCTTCTTTAAGGGGCCATCCATACCGAAACGGCGATTTCGTGCAAAAATGGCAATTTTCGCACAGACATTCCTGACAAAGCACTCAATATAATTAAAATTTGTTTTTCTAATTTTAATCCTTGTTAATTTTACAATAGCATGTTGGAAACAAATTTTTAAAATTATGTTTAGGAAAAAGTTTACAGCGTAACTCCGAGTTCGGTTTTTTAAAAATAAGGAAAACAGTACTTTTCGATGCGACTTATCACCTATAAGTCAGGCGACGACTATATATTATTTTTTGCAATAACAATAGAAAAGGGTTGCGACAAGTGGTTGACGGAAGAACATTTTCGATTTTTATAAGTTTTGTTAATAATAAATGGAGTTAAAAAAGAGCGTTTCTTATTGATTTTTTTTGTTCGAATTTATATATTGAAACTGATGATTATGAAATTTTTTTAACACTGATATCGAAGAATAGAATGTTGTTAAGCTTATTCAATGAGTTCGATATTAGTTTTCATAAAAAATACATCATAATTGTTTGAAAATCAATCAGTGAATTTCGCAAGAAAATTGATGCTCAGTATGCCTTGAGACGGCGACCAGAGCAGAGGTCGGTCTGCGCCGATTATTCAATCGGTTGTTCTCTTTTGCAAGATGTTCGTATGCTCTCAAGAGATTTGTCTGTTCCCCTTCGCATTTTCGATGATCGCTTGGATGCGTTGTATGTGTTGTCGCAGATCAAAGTTCGTAGGTGGTGAATGATGAGAAGTCCATTGACCTATGCTTGTTGGTAACTTTGTGTTTGTATTTTTTCCAATGCATCATTTTCTTTCCTTATTCCTTCGCGACCTATTTCCCCGCTTTCATTTCCACTTCCTCTTTATTCTTGCACATTCCTTTAGTCGCATCTTCCCGCATCGATGTGGAAAAACTAATCATCACAGCATGTACGACTGGCTAGGGATCGAGCAAATTACGACACGAAAAAGTGTTCAGAGTGAAAAAAATCGTTTACTCTCTCGATCTTAAATCGTAGGCAAAATGATTTGAAATCGATATCGACCGATGTTAGGTACGGCCACTTAAACAAGCATCTTCGAGAACAAGTTTCTCCACTTTTCCGATGATTTTTGAGGGAGTGCCCCAATCGGCCGACCCGAGTGTTTATCATCTTGAATTGACTCTCTGCATTGCCATTGGAATTTTCACAATGACGCGCTCCTTCTATTCAGTCGGCTATCTTCCTTCATTCCATACCTCAGTAAAGAGTGGGAGGAGTATATCGGCTGTTATTTGCGGCTCCGCTTTGAGGAGTTGGGAAGTTGGTAGTATTCTCTAGGCTATCTTTCCCGCCATTGACTAAAAACTATCTCTTCCTTATCTGAGAATCATTCCTAATAGAGGATTGTTGCGGTTGGATGTTTAGTAGTTGTTCTGTTTCTGGAATATCTTCCTTTGATAAAATGTTTAAAATATCAGAGAAGTATTTCTTCCATTGCCGCAACTGGTGTTCACTCAAAACCAACAATGCAGCGAAAAAAGTTTTGGACGAGGCGATTGGGTGATGCACGGCGGAAGGCTGAAGAAAGTAAAAAAGTGAGCGAAATATCAATACCTCTGTAGACGTAGTGAGAGGAGAGAGGGAGTAAAATCTGAAGACGACTAATCGCTTTTAACATGGTTGAGGTCTCTTTAGAGTGCACGTAATAGTAATTGAGTTATTTCCAATTCGGGGAAAAAATTGCTTGGAACTTTGTCCTCAATTCTTGATGTGGAGTCGCGTCTTAGCTAGGTTCGGTCGTCCAAAATTCACCCGAGAAATTAGGCTTTGATTAATCTGTATTCGGAAAAAACAGTGAAGTTAAGCCAGAGTAATCTTGAAGCTTTTTTCTTAATGTTCTCCTGAAACTTAAAGCAATCGTATTGAACATATTTTTTTAAAGGCTTTGTACATTAAAGTTATTCGTATGCAGTAAGTATCTAATTCACCGTTCCCACACAATTATTAAAAAAATTTCACTCCAATCAAATTAAGCTTGGCATAACCAAAATATGTAGCACAATTTGCATATGACGTTCACCATTGGATACATTGCCTCCTGCCCACCATATTATTTATAGCGCCAATATTCGCGCATTAAATGTGCAAATTGACACCTTCATCACAATACATCCTGACAAGTTTGATTGATTCAAGGAACATAAGCACCGTTCGCCCCAAAACATCATCCCCATACTAAGCAGTAGCACTGCATAATGCTTTCGAAGGAAAATGTTTCCTTGACGTATATGCCATATGAGATCAACTTTAATCTTTACTTGATTGACAGCATGATTGAGTTCTGTCGACAACCAGTTTCCACGCAGTTTATATGAATTTCGTACAAAAATAGATGAAAATATTGAAAACGATAAGATCGCTCGATTTCACGGGTTTCGCCATTTTACATCATTCGGGTGAAAGTCGAATCGGCCAGCTGCTGCCGAAATGATTGTTTTTGCGGTTGGGGCTAAGAAAAAGGACTCTGTAGCGAAAGTTCACCATTTGTTCCTAATGATCTAAAACAGTTCACCAAAACTATTTTCTGTCGACAGAAAGGAATATTTCCAATATTGCTTATGGGAAAATTCAACTGGCCTTCGTTATCCTTTCCTTTTGTGACGATAAAATTCCTACGAAGGTTGCTCAATTCGGAGAATTGAATCGACGGTTTAACAATTTCGGGGCTTTGTTTTTATCGAAGGGTAAAAGAAAGAATTCGAAAAACCCTTTTCCTGAGCTTTTTTTTTAAAAAATTAAATTGGGATTATTAGCGTGAGTTTGAAGCGATTTTTTCTGTTTTGATTACAAACCAGTTTAGTGCTGGATTAAGGTCAAATTTATGTTTTCAGTTTTTTTGTGCTTTCTTTTAATGTTTTTAATGAAGGTATTTATTCTGTTACGTGGAATTATTACTACAAAGTACGATTAATGAAGGAGCTGTGAATCCATAAAAATGTGTAGTGAAATTTAAGGAATCAAAGTATCTATTGAAATTGTTTAAAAGTAATTCCTCCTAATAAGATTCAAAATTATGGTAATTATTTACATAGCAATTTAATAGGTGAATCGAAAATTGAAAAGTCTATCGACCTCAAAGAGTATACTTTGAGTGCTTTTGTGGATGTAGAGGGCGCGTTTAATAATATAGGTTTTTCACTGCATGGACTCATAACATATTAGTGGGCCGGAAAATTACTGCCACAATGGGAAACTACTCTAGGACTAACCAAGTGGATAGAAGAACACCACAAAAAGGAGTTTTGCCACCTTTATTTTGGGTGTTAGCCTAATGGTATCCTCTCGCAGTTAAACGCTGCTAGTCATTGCATTGTCGCCAATGAGAATTACTTAGTCATCCAAATTAGTGGGTACTACCCTACAACTTTAGGTAAACTGATGCAAAGTGCATGAACCTTGTTACCGGTTGGTCTGATTCGAGTGGATTGAGAATCAACCCGGATAAGACTACGCTAATACTCTTCAATAGAAGACGACGAATGGAAAGTTTCAATCTGCCATCCATTGGAGGGGTTGCTCTAAGCCTTTCAGATAGGGTAACTTATCTGGGAATCATTTTGGACAGCAATCTCATATGGCGGCTGAATGTCGAGGAAAGAATCAAGAAAGCAAATAACGTCTTCTTCATAAGTAAAAAATTTTTTTAGCAAAAAATGGGGACTGAAGCCAAATATGGAAAGGTGAATACATATCAGTACCATACCACCAATCGTTATATAAAGCGCGTTGGAATCGTGGGAAAGTACTGAACTGAAATACAGTCAAACTTCCATAACTCGAATCACCATTCTCCACAAAAATAGTTCGACTTATAGAGACTTCGAGCTATAGAACAGTTTATCAAAACCAGCGGATTTATTAAAAGGCACTACAATTACTACATATATTCAATTCACATTTTGATTTACTCCATATTAAGTACTACATACTACATAGTTACAGTGGGTTAAAATTTAGTAATTAGTAATTTGTGGCTGAAAATTTCCTTTTGCTTTATTATTTTCAATAAAAAGAGATTGCAGTTTACTTAAAGCCTTATAGTGTTCATCAGTTGCGTTTTTATTCGTTTGTAAATATAGATTCAAACTTCTCAAGGAATCCGCTATATCATTCGTACAAGGCTGTTGAATAAATTCTTCTTCGGAACCCTCGTCATCACTTTCCACTGCAATTAAAGTCTGAGTCACTGATTCAGAATTATAATTTTCAATAATGTCATCATCTGTAAATTTCATTGAAATCTCAATATAATCATCAAGAGTAGCGTTAGAAGTTATAATATTCAACGTTATCCGTGCTTCGTAATCAGTTTGTATCAAGCTCCTTTCCTGATCAATATTATTTAAGAAAATTAGAGGTCAATTTTTTTTTTCATAGTTGTTTCTTTTTTTCGCTGATTTTAATTTGTTCATCTTTGCTGCTATTTTTGTTTTTTGTTTTCTATTTTTTATTTAAAGTTTTATTTAAATTTTAACGTAGTTAAATTTTCCGCGTACTGTCCTAGGTATTTTCTTTTCCGTGGTATAATTTATTTATTTTTTCTATCGTCTTTCCTTTGGTGCTTGTTTTTTTTTTTTGTTAGTCATTATTTAATTTTTAATTATCGTTCTTATTTTTCTTATTTGATCATGGCTAACTTTCGATCAGATTAACGTTCGGGGTCTGCCTATCTATCGCTATACATCCATACCCAAACTGCAAGACCGGATATCCTAGCACTTGGCGAATGTTAGGTGTTACCGGGAAGTGAACAGTTTTATTCTGTTCCCGGATATCACCTTGTTCCAGCTTTTTTTCGCCAGCGGGGTGTCGCATTCTACATCCGCGAAAAAAAAAATATATATATATATACTGCAAACCCTGACGTTGAAATCGTTATCGCGGGCGATTTCAATGTTCATAACATTGCCTGGCTTAAACATTGCTCCACTACGGATCAGGGGGGAAGTGATACTGATACTGGATGAGCCTACTCGTTTACCAGACATCGCAGGTCATTTTCCTAACCTTCTTGACTTATTTCTCACCAACCAACCTGAGAAATATTCTGTCTCCGTCATATCCCCATCGCTAATTGGAAATACTGATCACTTCTTGATTCGTGCTCAATTCCCAGTTGCAGCAACTACACCGCTGACAGTCAAGGCACCTCGAAGAAATATTTGGCATTTCAAAAGAGCCAATTGTGGGGCGCTAAATAGATTCTTCAATGCCTTTAATTGGAAGTTGTGCTTCGATTCCAATGATTGCGATGAAGCTTGTAGAATTGTCACTGAGATTATCCTGAAGGGTATGAAGCTCTACATACCTTCTAGTCATAAAAGAGTCAGGCCGTCGAAGGACTCTTGGTTCAACAAAGAATGTCTCATTGCAATTCAGACCAAGAAACTAGCATTTCAAACATTTAGAGGCAATAGAACACCTGCCAACAGAGAGCTTTTCAATGCGTCAAGAAATGCCTGCAAATTCATACTCAATCGTGTTAAATTTGAGCATGACCAAAAACTTCGACGGAAGATCCTCCAGTGCCCAAAATGCTCGAGGTCTTACTGGTAATTTGTCAAAACGGTCAACAACAATTTGATTTCTTCTTCTATACCACCTCTAGTTGTTGGCGACCGTACCGTGATTGATCCTAGCAAAAAAGCCAATTTACTAGCAGCAAATTTTGCAAGGAACTCTCACCTTCCACCATCAAACCAATCGCCTCCCGCTGCAAATCCTTCTGGTTTCTCACTGCCTGCACTGCATTTTCGCACGAGACTTATTTCTCGGATCCTTACAGAACTCAATATTCACAAATCCTCTGGTCCGGACGGTATTCCTACCATTAGCCTTAAGAAGTGCGCCTCTTCTTTAGCTAAACCTCTTCGCAATCTTTTCTATCTTTCTTACTCTTCTGGGTGCTTTCCGCGTATGTGGAAAGTTGCGAGTGTTCAGCCCATTCCCAAGAAAGGAAGCAAAGCGAACCCCGCCAACTACCGCCCAATAGCCATTATTTCAGTGCTCTCGAAAGTAATGGAAACTGCTGTCAATTGTAAAATCGCCAAATATCTGGAGGATAAACAGCTCATCCATGATCGTCAATATGGGTTCCGTTCTAGACGGTCGACGGGGGATTTTTTAGTCTACTTGACAGAGCGTTGGAACTCATGCTTACATAAATATGGTGAAGGTCAAGTCCTCGCACTTGACATTGCAAAAGCTTTTGACAGAGTTTGTCACGAATGTCTCTTAGTTAAGCTTAGGGCCATCGGCCTTAATGATATCCTTGTTCAATGGATTGAGAGCTATCTCTCAGAACGCACTATACGAGAAGTATTAGATGGCGTTACTTCTTCCTCCTACCCAATTGATTTTGGCGTCCCACAAGGTTCTATTTTATCTCCAACTCTTTTCTTAGTTTTTATAAACGATCTTCTGTCGTCCACTCTCAATCCAATCCATAGTTTTGCAGATGACAGTACTTTAGACAACATCTATGAATTTAACTCTGCTGCGGAATCAAACATTCATTCTATTGCATCCAATCGCAGGGAGTTATTCAGTTCGCTGAATTCGGATCTCAACTTAATCCTGGAATGGGGCAGGAAAAACAGAGTAGAGCTCAACGCATCCAAAACACAGGCCTGTCATCTATCCCTTAAACGGGATGCTTCAGTGTTGTCTCACAATGTATGTAACCTTTGATGGTGCACAGCTTACCACTTCGAAGAATTTCTTACTGTTAGGCATCAAAATTAGTGACCACCTAAATTGGGCCCAGCATATCTTTGATATTGCCCTTGACGCCTCTAAACGCCTAGGTGTTCTCCGAAAATGCAAAAAATATTTCACACCCATCGACATAGCAACCATTTATAAGGCCTACATTAGACCACGTTTAGAGTATAACACGCATTTTTGAGCTGGGGCACCCAAAACACACCTCGCCTTGCTCAACCGTATTCAGAAACATGCTTTCCGACTGATTGGAGACGAAACCATCACGTCTTCTATAAATTCTCTTGAGCATCGCAGAAATGTCGGAGTACTCAACATTTACTATCGATATTTCCACGGTAAATGCACTACGGAACTAAGCGTACTCATTCCTCCACTGCATACTTTTTCCCCGGAATACTCACCAAGCTGAACGCGCACACGAGTACACGGTCAAGCCCTTGCCTTCTCGTACAGTGAAATATAGGCAGTCATTCATTTTGGAACGATTTGCCAGCTAGTTTGTTTCCCAACAAATACAGCCTGCGGTGTTTCAAGAACAATGTCCACCGTTATTTTCGTCTCTCTGCACTTTAATACCTCCATTTCCTCTTCCTATACCGACATAGCTGTGCATTAAAGGGTGGCCCCCTAAGTTATACTCGGTGCTGTAAAAAAAAAAAAAAGAGGTATGTTATCCTCTTCATCCCATAAAGAATGCTGACCAAATCCTGCTTTTTTAAAGCAATTCGCAATCGTTTGATTTTTGACGTCAATATCTCGTGCTTTTGTTATGTGGTTAATGCAATCCAGAAGTGTAATATCATGTTTGTCCTTTGTCTCTAAACGCTTTAATGCTTCCTTTAAGATTCTGCTTCGATAGTGACATTTTAACTTTTGAATTACTCCCTGGTCAAGCGGTTGCAATTTGGAGGTCATATTTGGTGGAAAAAAACCAATTCAATAGATTTCAATTTTCTTTGTAAGTCTTTTGGATGGGCAGGACAATTATCAATGAATAATAAGACTTTTCGTCCAGCGCGTAAAAATTGTTTATCTAATTTGCAAATACATTTTTCAAAAAGATTTCCGGTTATCCACGCCCTGGAGTTTGATTTATAATTAATGGGTAGCGACTTAACCCCACGAAAGCAACGAAGCTTGCTACTTCTGCCAATCAAGAGAATTTTCAATTTTTCTGTTCCATCCATATTTGCTGCCAACAATAATGTAACTCGCTGCTTACTATGTTTGCCTCCAGGGCATTTATCGCCCTTGAAAGTCAGTGTCTTATCTAGTAAGCATTTGAAGAACAGTCTTGTCTCGTCTACATTGAAAATGTCGCGTTCATTATACTTTTTTAATAGATGGGCCAAAACGTCGGTTTTCCATTTATCGCAGTCCTTGTCACGAGCGTCACTGCTTTCACGGCATGCCTTTTTATGACACACACCATGCCTACAATTCAACATACATACGTATGACACACAATTTGCTTAACCTTTTGTTAGTTAAATATTTGTCCATACCTTTGCTTCCATTTATCAAGCCAACCAGTGCTTGCCTTAAAATCGTTTTCTCCAAACCGATTCGCAAATTCCAATGCCTTCTCCTTTAAAATTCCTCCAGATATGGGCATGTTTTGGTTTCTTGCTTCTTTAAACCAATCGAAAACTGCATTATTGACATTTTTGAATAGTGGATTTTTAATTCTTTTGCTGCATCCAGCACCAGATTCAACTGATACGATAATTGTGTCCTTATTTTTTAAAATAACTTTTTTTTAACTTTTTAGAACACGTTTCGACGCCATGAAAAATCGATTTTGTGTTAATATACCCATAGTACGTAAACTGAACTCGTGTTCACTTACAAGCGCAACTGAAATGTGCACCAAGCGGCAACCTCATAAAACATTTCTTTATAAAAAGGGACTTCCTCAACTATAAAAACCCAAAACAAGAAATCACTTACTTTGATGTGAGAAAATGAGGGATTCGAAAAAAAAAGAAACAAAAATTTTCTCCGCTATCAGGGATCTCCCCGAATTATTCGACTTATGGAGAAATGCGAGTTATGGAAGTTCGACTTATGGAAGTGACATTTTATACAATTTGCTCTCTAAATGCTATTGACACCTGATTTAGTTCGAGTTATAGAAAATTCGAATTATAGACGTTCGACTTATGGAAGTTTGACAATCACAATTGAGTCACATTCAGATAATCTTCTGCATACGCATAACGGGGGCATTGTTTACAACTCCCACAGCAGGACTGGAAGCCATTTTGGGCTTTCTTCCGTTGAATGCTGTAATTCTGAAGAAGGTGAGACTTGAAACTCTTGGCGCATGGCTTGGGACCACTTTAAAAAAATCTCATGCCACCATCTTTGAGCGTGTCAAAAAGGAATCTTCTTTGCCAAGCTATAGTAGTAATACAATGCTATCAATGGTGTACTTTATGAAGCACTATGAAGTCACTCTACTTGACAGACAGCAGTGGACTGACAGTTATTTCATATTTATTGATGGTTGGAAAATGGAAGAGGGAGCAGGTTATGGCATCTTTTATGAAAACCTTGGTCTGCAAATCTCCTGGCCTCTACCAGAATATGCCACGGTCTTCTAATTGGAGGAAATGGCTATTGCGAAAGGAGCGGAACTGGCCTTGCGTTCAGGAGTAAGTTGTAAGCCCGTTAGCTTTTATTCGGACATCGAAGCTGCACTGAAGGCCCTTTGCGCTTAAAGCTGTAATTAAAGATTTTGAACTATTGTATGGATATGTTGGAAGAATTAGGGAAAACCTGCACTTTGCGACTTTGTTGGGTTCCGGGGCATCGAGGTATACCTGGAAGCGAAATGGCGGATAGGCTGGCCAGAAACGGATCTGTCGCTGCAATGTTGGCCTACGAGTCACTAAGGCGATTTACGCTAACAAAGTGTGGTAGGGTAGGAAAAATCTCAAATGTTATACGAATCGCTCTGTACATGATATGGAGTGGTTTTGATAGAGGCAAGTCAATAAAAATATTGAGACTCGATGGAAACTTCTCACGGGAACTAGTAGGCTTGGACGGACCACTGTCTCCTTAAGAAATACGCTCGAAAACTTCGTCTTACAATCGATGACATTTGCAGAGGCTGCGGTGAGGAGGATGAGACTGTAGAGTATTTATTTCCTCTACAATTGAACATGCCTCCAAACAATTCGATAACAAATTCTCAGAGAGTACTCTTTGCCGAGATGAATGATATTCGATACCTTGAACCGATGATGCTCACTAGTTTCAACGGTAGAGTGGGCTGGCTGGATGATATATAGTTCCACATGAATGTCAGTTTCATAAATGAAGTCGCACAGAATTTCCATAAAATTCGGTGTATTTTACATTCACGAAACCAAATATTTGTATGGGAGAGGGTAGAGAGGCTAAGGGAATCATAAAATTAATTATGCAGTTTTATTTCGTTTCTTTTTTTTAGATACTCTTACATAATTTCAAGTTCGTAGCTTTTAATTTGTTGGTTATTAGTTGATTTATTGAAATTGGTCGAAATCATACTTTTGTATGGAAGGGGTAGAAGGGCAGGCGTGATCACAAAACATTTGACGCAATTTCATTTCAACTATTTTTAAAAGTTTTTGTCAAAAATTCCAAATTGATAGGTTTTAATAGTTAGATGATAATTGATTTCTTAAAAATGGTCGTAAAAATAATTTTATATGGGAGGGGAAGCTACAAGCAAGAGAAGCAAAATAAGACTACATATCAAAATTTTTGATTCCCTTACCTTCTCTACCCCCTCCCATACAAATGTTCGGTTTCATGAATGTAAAATACACCGAATTTTATGAAAATTCAAAACAAATTCGTCTATGAAACAAAATCTATACAGAGAATATTGGACGTGATTCAACCAATCAATTAAAAATCTATTAAGATCCACCCACTCTTACTATTACGCCTCCTTTTCTCCTCATAAGAACCCAAACTTGCAGAAACGAATGAAATATTGTTAAATAGGCAACAGCCCTGCCCAAGAACTCCCTTTCACTTAGTCTTCCCTAACCACTCTAACCTGCATATTGACTTTCCACTCATCCGCAACATGTCCCAAGAATAATAAAGTTTCGCCCGACTTGGTGGCAGTTTATTATATTTTGCTAATACAGCTTTATACATATTTGTTTTAAGTTTCAATTATATAGATTAAGAGATAGTTGAGATATTCATTATTAAGTGTTTTTCTTTGCACCCCCTCTGATGCTCCTCCTTACTATAATTAGCCTTTTTCTAAGCTGATTATGGTAGATTTGTATGATACCTTAATGGTCCCAAAATATGAATTTTGTAATAAGTAATTTCGAAGATATAAACATTTAAAAAAAATAATCGGCTGACAATTTGCTTTTAGCCCCACTTTTCGAACGCCGATGGATATAAAAAATTGAATTATTCTTAAAGTTTGTCCCACAACCCTCTATATATTTTAGCTTCCTATCTGCATTCGTAGTTAAGATATTAGCAAGTGTAGTTTTCGACTCTTTCCCCCCCCAGCCTGCTCCTTCCACCTAACACTCCCCAAAATTTAGATAATGGAGCTCACTTACCCAATGAACAATCCAAAATGAACATTCTACCTTAACGGTCTCGGAGATATGAGTCGATATGTACGATATGTACGGCATACGGTGGGATGGATTTTTTATTTTACATTTTTAGGCAAATTTAGTCATGAAAAAACAAAATTTCAGGGTAGCAATTTTTTTCTGTGTCGATCACAGTACTTTATCATTAAAATAATAAAGTAAAATGATTAATGCCATCGAGAGGAAGGTATTACGACGAATCCGCGGTCCGGTAAGAACAAGGCACATGCCGATTTGGATACAATCAGCAATTGTATACCCTCTATGAGGACCCAGATGTTTTTACTCTCATCAAACTTCGATAGCTACAGTGGGCTCGTCACGTACAGCAAATGGAGGACAGAAAAATACCCAAATGCGTACGAAAAAGAAAGGTGGATGGTAAAAGTTCAGTTGATATACTCAGAAAACGCTGAGAAGATTGAATCGACGAACACTGCAAATCGCTTTTGAAATTTTCGACACGGAGGTTGCGGCCATCGGATCATGAAAATTGGAGAAAAAAGGCTCAGAGCCGACTTTGGTTGTAACGCCATTGATGGTGATGGTTATTAAATGAAATATGTCTTTGGTCATATCAATGTCCTAGAACTGAACCTAAAAAAGTACAGAGCAATAATTAAACACAAGAAATTCTTTGACTGTAAAAAACGATGAATAAAACTACCTTACATCCAGGGCACGACAGATAAAATAGAGAAAATCGTTCGAGAATCCAACATTCTCTACCCCGACTGCTATCCGAGGAATTTTAGGAATGTACAAAAAACCATTGAAGACTGAAGAAGTGTACCTTGCGGCTCATGCGTCCAACCAAGGATCAACCATGTACACGGAGAAACCAATTACAGTCATCAGCGATCGTGGAACATGCAACGACAGAGGATCATGCAATCGTTTTCGACAATGTGCAAATTCTGGCCATGATGAACCAATATTTTCAACGAATAGTACAAGAAGCCATTGAAATTTCCAAACATCCACAGATCTTCAACCGAGACACCGGATACAAGTTATCAGCATTTTGACTATCTGCCTTAAAATGTGGTAAGAACAAAATCCTTATCCAGAAATCCTTAACTAATTTAACTACCCGATAATAATTAACTAACCTTAATTAACTAATTTAACCTTAAATTACAATTCCTATATCCAATTAACCCTATTCTGTATAAGATAATAGTCTTCTGTAATTGCCGATCAGTTTGATAAAGGTCTCAGCAGAGACCGAAACGTCCCGAATAATAAAACGTAACAATTCAATTTCTTATAAACAAAAGGTACGAAATTTTGGAGTCATACTCAATTCAATATTGTCCAGCTGGGTCTATTCATGGAAACGTCATTACTACCAAGCTGAACTCAATATTCGACAAAAGATTAAAAATCATTTTCAGCGATTAAGTGAGAAACGTTTTCAGCTTAGAACATTCTCATCAAGTCACACCCTGTATCAGACTACTTAAAATTAGTTACTCTAGTTTCCTTGCTCCAAATATTAATTACGGAAACGCCTAACTACCTGTTTGACGAAATAGCTTTCCTTAATACGACTTGAAATCACTCAATACTGCTACCACGTACTGAAACTTCAAACGAAGAAATATGGAATATGCCTCCCCGGGATCCACGTAAGACGATTTATTCTGCCATACTTTAACTAAAATAATATTTGGAGATAATTTTTTTAAATTAAAAATAATGATAATACACTAGTTTGGCAAATAATACAGAGCTTAGCAAATTCGCGGAACTAGAAAGTATTACAGAAATATTGTACAACATAAGAAAATACGTTTAATTATAGTTCACTGCCTGTTTGGGTATAACTTGGTCACCCCAAGCTATGAAAATGGAAAATTCGTAGATAGAGAGTTTTGGGAAGGGCTAACAACTCTTCCGCAATTAGTAATGAATATTTTAAAAAGCCTGAAGAGGCGTTGGCTCAATTTGGCTGTAGTGCCATTGTGGAATAGAATTAGAAAACGAGTAGCGAGAGTGGCTCGGCGTCAGCATGAGAAATTCACTCTCAACTCAATGCCTTTCCTAATACGTAATCATTTCTTTCACGAAGAAGCCACTTTTTCGATAATTACTTAAGAGATTTTACCGGGCGGCTGAAAAAAATCTTTTATTTTGCATGAAACGTGAACTAATGATGTTGGAAACCATAAAGTCGCACAAAACTTTACGTCCTCATTTTAAAATATAGTCAACAACAAAGATAGCATTTGAGTGATTACATCATTGGTTTTCCATCAGCCCCACACTTTATCATATACGTTATACAATAGACGAAAGTAGTACCTCCCTTCTACACGTAAACGATATCAAGAAATACCTACTAGCATACATATACGATTGTAAAAATCAAGAAAAAAATTACGGAAAATCACATCACAGCACCTAGGAAACTTTATTAACTTTCCGACTCCATCTAAGACGAAAAAGAAAATTCGAAAGAAGTATGAACTTTTGCTATGCAGGAACTTTTCTTGAAATCATCATCAATCACAGTTCTTGCTTTACTTACCAAGCGCTACCAACGAATCGGATGCACATACTAAGATGCTCGAGCGAAGATTGATTATGGGAATGGTGTGGCTGAGCTAATGCCACTAAAAGATTCTGTTGCCAAGGATTGATATTAAGAAAAAAAAATGTAATGGTTAGGAAAGGAGTAATGTAAAGCGCATGACCTTACTTTACTTACTCGTTATAAATTGAAAAGAAATGATGCTTTGAAAGTTTCCGAAAACTCTGCACGAGTAAAATCACTTTTCTGTACTTTTACATGTTCGATTTAAGACATTACTGAATCAATATGCAGTAAAGTAGTGCATCACCTGCTGCTGTTCTTTTTCATGCTCTCAATATGTGTATAAATAAGAAATATATGAATGCATGACTAATACCGGCTTGACTACCAGTGGCGGATTGTGGTGTAAGTGCAGATGAGGTCATACAGAATTTTACACCTTAAGTAGGTTTCCGTTGAAGATGAGATAATTTTGAATCAAAACATAACAGAAGTAAAGCCTACTCTAGATGGAATGGGAATGACTTTAATATACCGGAAAATATGTCATCTCAAAATCTTTCGAATAGTGAATAGAGAATTTTGTATGGGAGGTGGTAGAAGTAAAGTGAGAAGTTTGTATTTTTTGTATATGACACCGAACATGGCATGTAAAATATTTTTTGCTGAATTTAAGGATTTTATTTTCATTATTTATAAAGAAATTGGACCTAGTTTTCCTGAAATTGGGGCATTTGTATGGGAGGTGGCAGAAGAAGTGGAGCGTTTAAGATGATTTTGAAACTGCTTATCATCATCCTTATCACCATGCTTTGATTCAATTTCAAAATCGATAGCTCTCACATATTCGAAGGAGAAATGCTTTTCTTGAATTTATAATAGAGATATTGTTATGGAGGGGGCAGAAGGAGTGAAGCGGAGCTGATAATTTTTTCTAACATTTATAACAATTATTAAAAAACAATTCTGGAAAAATTTTAAGTTTGTACTCTTTCTAGTTTTATTGGAAATCGATATAGTGCACATAACAAAAATTATGCATTTGTATGGGAGGGGGTAGAAAGAGTGTATGGATCGCGTTATTGATATTGATATTTTACTTTATTATTTTAATTAAAAAGTATTGTGATCGACTCGGAAAAAAAAATTGCTACCCTGAAATTTTGGTTTTTCGCGTTTCATGACTAAAATAACCAAAAACTGCAGAAACATCCGTCTGTCTGTACGCCGTCCGCCTTAAGTCGGTGTGTACGGATCAAAACAAATTTCGTTCACCTTATTGATATTTCTATTTTTATACTATGTACAAAATATCAAGTTGATAGCTTTAACAGTTTCGAAGAAAAATAATTTAATTTAAATTTCAAAATTTGTATGGGTGAAGTTGATAATTTTTTTGACACTAATTGCAATTATAGTAAAATTAATTCTGGCGAAATTTCGTCTTTTTAGCTTTCCTAGTTTCAATGAAAATCGAAAATATGTATTTTTCAAAATTGTCCTTTTGTATGGGAGGGAGTAGAAGGAGTAAGGGGATCAGATCAGTATCTCATTATATATTTTCGCATTTTCATAAAATTTGTATGTGAGGGGGTAGAAGGAGTGGAGGGTGTAGCCCATTCACGAACTTAAAGTTACTTTTTTGCTAAGAAAGACACACAAAAATGTTTAGCACTATAGCTCAAAGGTTTCGAGAGTAATGCTGTAGACAGACGCACAGACAAACAGACGGTCACTCGGAATTGAGGTTTTTGAGCGGCAACAAATATTTCTGTACCCTTGGCGGCTCTGTGAGAGCGTTATTTCTTAGCGTTACAAACGGTAAGGGAAACACAATATACTCTCAGATTTCATCAAGAGTATAAAAATGAGACGAATAGCTTAAAATAATTGTTGTTGTTATAAATGTGAGGAAAAGGACCCCTCTAATTACCTGAGTGGCCAGGTACCTACTGCAACAAAAAAACACAGCAAAAATTATGATAGGGCCTGATGCCCAAAATTAATAAACTGCTTATCAGTATACTTTGAATCTCAATACCTATTTTAGTCTGGCGAGTTGTACTCCAAAGATTGTCGTTGGAGATCACTTCTTGCCAGAATATTCCTAAAATGCGTCGGAGGTATTGGCTCACGAAAGTCTGTAGTTTCTTGGTAACTCGAACGGTTACTTTCCACGTAGTACAACCATATAACAACACGGATTTGACGCATGCGGCAAAAACTCGCAGCTTCGTACGAAGGGAGATCTCTCTCAACCTCCAGAAAGGTGAAAGGATACCGAAGGCCTGACGAGCTTTATTTAGCCGAGCCTCAAAATACTTTTCGGCTCCGCCGTCCATGCTGACAATACTTCCGAGATAGCAAAAATCTTGCACCTCTTCCACATCCTGTCCGTTAAGAACAATCGGTGTGCTTGCGTTCGAACCCATGTGCATGTACTTGGTTTTACGCACATTTATTTTCAATCCCGCCTCTTTGCATTTAGAATGCAACGAGCGAACATTTGACTCTAAGTCCGAACGGGTATGTGCAAGCAAACACACGTCATCAGCATAATCAAGGTGAATTAAGATGTTAAATAGCCTCCATTGAAGACCTTTACCTTCCCCACCTTCCAGTGCAGCTTTCAAGATGTCATTTATTACCACCAGAAAAAGAGCTGGTGATAATATGCAGCCTTGTCTGACACCCGTTCGCACAGGGAAACTCTCGGACAGCTCTCCTCTATGCAAAACGCGACACCTTGCATCTTCGTAGGATTCTTTAATCATAGCTATGACCTTATCTGGAATACCTCTCCTACGCAAAGCATTCCATATGTAATCTCGCTTAACGCTGTCGAAAGCCTTCTCGAAGTCCACAAACATGAGATGTGGTGGCGAACCCATATCGGCTGACTGATCTATTATTATCCGTAAGGTATTTTAGTGGTCGCTACAAGACGACCCTTTACAGAATCCAGCCTGATAAACTTCGAGAGTGCTTTCGACGACATCACTAATCCTATTGAGTATTACCTTATACTTAATATTTGATACGGCATTAAGTAGACATATACGACGCCAATTGCCACAATCTCGAAGGTCGCCCTTCCTCGAAATTTTTACAACGACGCCCTCCTTTCATTCAGTTGGATGTCTTCCTTCATTCCACACCTCAGTAAAGAGTGGGAGGAGTATATCCGCTGTTATTTCTGGGTCCGCTTTGAGGATTTCGGTTGGTAGTCCGTCTATACCTGGAGCTTTCCTTCCCGCCATTGACCGAATGGCGGAAACTATCTCTTCCTTTTCTGGGGATCGTCCTTAATAGAGGATTGTTGCGGTTGGCTGTTTGGTAGTTGCTCTGTTTCTGGAATATCTTCCTCTGACAAGATGTTCAAAATATCAGGGAAGTATTCCTTCCATCGCCGCAACTGGTGTTCACTCATATTAAAGAGAGTTCCGTTGGCATATCTCACCTGATGGTTGGCGGTGAAATTCCTGTTCGTCAACTGTTTCATGATTTTACCTAGTGAACCCATATCCCCAAGGCAAGCCGCAGATTCTGCCTTGTTTGCCAGATCTTCAATGGCCTTTCTCTTGTCGCGTCTAACAGACTTTTTAAGCTGTATATGAGCATCGCGGTAGTTCTGCTTCCGGTCGGGCGTTCGTTGGTTGACATCGGGTTGAGAGATGATTGCCAATTTGGCTTTTTTTGATTGCCAACCTTGTCCCATGCGTATTGCGACATCCAGGGTTTCTCACCGCTTTGCACATATCCCAAGGATTCTTC
This sequence comes from Chorisops tibialis, assembly GCA_963669355.1. Taxonomy (NCBI): domain Eukaryota; kingdom Metazoa; phylum Arthropoda; class Insecta; order Diptera; family Stratiomyidae; genus Chorisops; species Chorisops tibialis. The sequence continues at coordinate 140,167,263 of OY770264.1, forward strand.
AGCACTAGTTAGAAAAGTGTTTCTGGTTGCCTTCCAATTGGCGTCCAGTGTGCACATTTCATATTCACCCAATTTGGATGACTTTTCGCGTAGAATAGTGGTGCATTCGCGCTTTTTGTTGGAATCTCTGAGTTTATCCACATTAAGTTTGCGCTTCATTTGAAGTATTTGTGGTCGTCGGATAGCTGCTGTACACAATCTCAAGCAGTCAACCATCAAGTGGTGATCGCCGCCCACATCAGCTCAGCCAAATGGTCGATCTGGTTCTGAGTAACATCATCAGGGGAAACCCAAGATGTTTTATGATTACTCTTGTGTGCAAAAAGGGTCCCTCCGATGACCATTTGCCGAGTACTACAAAACTCCACAAATAATTCGCCGTTTTCGGGTCTCTTAATCCAAGGTCGTGACGCGTCGACCCAAGGGTCACCATGCCTCTCCATGATGTGTTCTAGCCCAGTGTTGTCTGATCCAACCTGGGCGTTCATATCTCCCGAGATGATAATAATATCACCTCTTAGAACACGTTCGAAGGTGGCACTCAGTTAGCTATAAAACTCCTCTTTGTCACCAGATGTTGCGGTATTAGTTGGTGCGCAGCACTGCAGAATTGTGACGTTTCTGACACTGGTCCTGAGCCTGACGACGATAATCCTATCCGAAATTGGTTCCCAGCTAATGAGACTGTTTCTCGCTCTCGGTGTAAGGACGAACGCCACGCCATTTTTGGCTTCACTTTCAGGGCCAATGTTCAGAATAGTGTTTCTACTAGGGGTTCGTTCTTCTCCTGATCCTGTCCACCTGACCTCGCTCAAGCCCAAGATTTGGATGCTATAGTGCTTCATTTCACGGTCGACACTGATTGACGGTGCAAGGACCGAGTAACTCCAGTTCTTCCCCCGTCATTCAAACGTTCCAGAAGCCAATCATAGTCCGTTTTCGAATGCCAAAAGTCGTTACCGTAGAATCAATCCGTATCCGAGGTGCTGTATCCGTTTCTCGTATCAGTTAGGTCTTAAGATCACGGGTGATAAGCCTATGATCCAGTGAGTGTCCATTTGCCATTTTTAGAGCAAGCAGGACTGACAGTGGGTGAATTCTACAGCCCCCATCCCACAGGGGATAGTTAGCTCAGGTCCGTGGAGTCGCTAGCCTCCCAAGATAGTTACAGGAATTGGTAAAACCTCATCCTACAACTACCCCCTTGCGGGGTCTGATAATACAACGTAATAATTGGAATTTTTCGCCATCGTAAGCATTTTGTTTCGTTTCGGGTAGCTGAGTTTTTCTCTGTTGTAAATGTCAGAGGAGTCCTCTCGGACCCTCTTAAGGTTTTCGCACTGACCGTTTTTAATGTTTTTGATCGGTTAGGTTTTATACTTGATATGATATGATAGTTTATTGGCGTTCTAAATATTAACATAGTATAAAATACTTACAAATATGTTTACTTGGTTGATGTTTGCCATTCTGTCACCCTGTAAGCTATGCTTGTATTGGGTGACAGTATTAAATAATATTAAATTAAACAAAAGTTATAAATCATTACATATTAAATAATAATAATAAAAAATCTAAAAAACTAGAGAAATTACACTATAAAAGTAAAAATTGATTAAACTAAAAAGTACTAGCCAAAAAGAAAATTAAGTTACAATATTAAAAGTAAATAATACTAATTAGTTTCACAGTATCTTTTTTCCTTTATCTTTTTTAGATATACATCAATTATAGATAGTGGAATATTTTATGAAATTCACGCATGCTTAGATCCTGTAACCACCATTTCAGCTTAATTTTAAAATTTTGGTGGGTGTAGCTCTGACGTAGATCTGCAGGTAGGGAATTGTAAAATTTGGGGCCGAGATACAGAAAATGTTTTTGCGTTAGGGTTCGATTTACTTTTAGTACTGCCATGTTAGTTCTATTTCTGGTGTTGTGATTATGATTAACAAAACTGGAGTAAATCGTTTTTTGACATATACAGCATAACAGCTTTAACGTACAAAGCTCTTGGTCCTAGTACGTTAGTTATGGAATATAAATCTTCTGAAGGGAACCAAGGGGGCAAATTCAACATTATTTTTAAGATACATCTATGAGTTCTCATTAGTACGTCGATATGTGCCTCATATGTACCACCCCAAGCAACTATTCCATATTGCACAATTGATTGGACTAATCCATGATAAATCGTTTTGAGTTCTTTGAAGGCGAGAATATTCCTGATAAAACAAAAAATAGGAATTGCTTTTCGTATTTTCTTAGCTAGAAGATTGATATGGTCTCTCCAAGAGAGTTTGGAATCAATGTTTATACCAAGGTATTTAATGGATTTCACAATTTGAATGATTTGACTACTATCCGAGTTGCCTTGTTTTCGTAGACTTATTGATGTCGATTGGGGTAAACCTATATCGCTATTAGAGAACGCAATTGCTTTAGTTTTGCTTACATTCAACTTGAGCAAATTTCTATCGAGCCAGTTTTTGATTTTGACTAATGACTCCGTTACGTTTGATTGCGTATCAATCCAAGATCTACCAGATACTAGAAGGACTGTGTCATCCGCGAAGGAGATTATTTTGCCATTAGGGACTTTCATGTCGCTCAATTCATTAATATAGATAAGGAAAAGAATGGGTGACAAAACTGTTCCTTGTGGAAGGCCATACGTCGAGTTATATTCCATTTCACTTAATGTTTGATTTACTTTTACCTGCTGACTACGGTTTGATAAATACTCTTCAAACAGCTTCAAATAGTTATTTTGAATGCCGATTCTTGACAGTTTAGATATGAGCAGCTTGAATGAGACCGTGTCAAATGCCTTTTCTAGGTCCATGAATACGGCCATTGGCTTTAAACCGGTATCCATTTCTTTGTAAATGAAAGATGTTAGTTCCGCTAGTGCATCATCCGTACTTAAATTGCTTCTGAACCCGTATTGGTTTGGTGAAATAATATTGTTTTCTTCAAGGTATTGAGTTAGTCTCGTTTTAATGCAACGTTCAAAAATTTTCGTGATAGTAGGAAGTAAAGATATGGGTCTATAATTGTTAGCCTCAAGCTTATCTCCGCTTTTGTGGATAGGTATTAAAATGGCTCTCTTAAATTGGGTGGGGAAATGGCCTTCTTTTATACATTTATTGAAAATTACAGAAAGTGGATAACTAATGAGTTTGGCTAGTTTCTTAATAATCACTGTTGTTATTTTGTCATACCCCGGGCTGGTACTGCTACTTAGTGATTTTATAATGTTTTCAATTTCTATTTCTGTGACTTTTCTCAGATAGAAACTGTGGTGCAAACATGCATTTTCTTGGTTTGAAAGATGAACCAACGCAGGACTACTGTTATTTATAATTGATTCAGATATATTTTTTCCTGCATTTAAAAAATGGTTGTTTAAAAATGAGGCTATTTGAAGTGTATCTTCCTTTGTTTTGGCTTGTACCTTAGTTCCGTTTATTTGCATTGCCTTAATATTTTCTGTTTGTCTGTGCCTATCAGTAGCTTTATTAATAATATTCCATAAACTGTTATTGCTTTTGTCTGAATTATTTATTTCATTACGAAAGTAGTTGATACGAGACATTTTAATCACTCCAGTTAGAGTATTTCTATATTTTTTATAGTAATTTAAAAGCTTTGTATTGAAGGGCTGTTTTAAAGTTTTAATTTTAATTTTATTTCTTTTACATATCGACCGAACAATACTGGGCGTCACCCACGGCTTTAATATTCCAGTGTCTCTTTTGGTTATTAGTTTGATCTCTTCTGCTTTACAGATTTGATGTTTCAGGGTGGATAGAAAAATGTTAGTAGTGTTATAAGCATTTAAATTGGAGGGGATGGTGTTATACCAGTTAATGCTTCCAACATTTTCCGTTAAAACATCATAATTTAGTTTATATCGAAACAAGCATTTGGGTGATGTTTTATGAATGAATGGAAAGGGTAATTTGATGCTTGCTAGCTGCGTAAAATGATCTGTTATTGAATTTTTCAAAAGTATAGGAGTTATACAATCGGTAATATTTATGTTAAATTTCTGTCTTACAAAAATGTGATCTATACACGAGGCACTTTTATTGTATATGCGAGTGTATGTATTAATGCAAGAAGTATAACCTTTCTCCGACATTTTATTTAAATATTCGTTGGTGGTAAGGTTATTCTTCATAATATCAATATTAATATCACCAATTACTATGTCTAATGTGTTTGTGTTGGGTGGACCAGTTAAGTCCTCCAATGTATTTATAAAGAGAGTCTCGTTTAGGCTAGGAGATCTATATATAGCCAAAATACTTGATCAAACCTCGCGCACGAAATCGTTACGGCACTTCAGACGTCGAACTTTTATCGAACTTTTATAGCTAAGCACAACTGGAAAGTCGAGATGGACTGAAAATATATAGATGCCACCAGCAGTAAATGTTGGTCAACAATTGCAAATCAGAAACGTAAAAATTTATGCGTTTGAGCCGAGCATTGCAGGAGAATCAGCCACTGTACGAAGAGAGGCACGACAAAGTGATTTTGAAACATTTGGCCACATGTTGTCCAGGTTGTGAAAACCCACCTGATAAATGGGACGTCCTACAACACTTGCTGTATCCTCCAGATATCGCCCCTTTCGACTACCAGCCATTCCGGTCGATGACGCATAGCCTGGCTGAGCAGGACTTCCATTCTTATGAAGAAGATTAGTTTAGAAATTCAGTTATAAGTTTTTCAAACACGATCGGTAGTTTTTTAACACGATCGATAAACAAACGCGATCAAATTGTTAACGCGATCGATGCAGTTTTTGCGTGGTTAAGCAATTAGCGCAACAAAATTTTAGTGCGTTATCAACGGTGTCCGGCTTTAACAAACAGCAGCGATCAACAAAATTCAATATGAATTTAGATGATCGAACCAAACAAAAAGGGGAGACCGTATCAGAGATAAAAAGGCTTATCCGAAATTACAAGGTTACATTCACCGGACCAAAAAATGCTGGAATACCTAAATGAAAAGGCAACGGAACTAGCCGAAAGTAAAGGTTCCAGGCAGCTGATTACGATATCAACTGCAAGTACGATAATCAAGGTCAACATTCGTATTTTGCAAATGGATACTGCTAATATGGAAAAGGGATACAACTGGTTCATGCAAGATGTTGCTCAGTGACGTCTTCAGCTACAAAATCCAGATCCTAAGCATCCTGGTATCACCGGAAATCCGTCGTCTGCTTCTCTGGCGTAAATGCACTTGCACGCCAAATTCAGGCAGCAATTAAGGCCTTATAGAGAACTCTTCCAATCAAGCCGCAAATGAGTGAAACCTTGGCGCTACAGCCCAAATCGGACTTTGGCCTCCTGAATTCTTTGTCTCCATTGTATCGTATTCTCTAAATCGAGTCTTCCCTCACAGGTCCGAGGATTCTTCTGAGGACATTTCTTTCAAAGGCGTTAAGTAGTTTTTCTGACGCCTGATTTAAAGTCCACGTTTCGCTGCCATATCATAGCACAGGTCTTATGATGGTTTTACATAGCTTAAGTTTTGTTTTCCTGTGCACGTTTTTGTTTTTCATTATTGGAAGTACCGAGTAATGCCTCTTGTTTGCCATCATTATACTTCTTTTGATTTTGATGGGTTCGCTTCCATCTTTCGATAGGTTCGCCTCTAGGTATACGAAGTTGTCTACGTTTTGTAGGTTATAGTCTCGTACCGTAATATTTTGTCTGATTGGCGTCTTTTTCCTAGTTTGCGTCATCATTTTTGTTTTGTTTTCATTAATACGTAATCCAATTTCCCTTGCTACCGAGTCAAGGCTTACAAATACCTCTTTAGCACTCTCCAGAGATCTTGCAAGGATATCTAAATCGTCAGCATATGCTAAGAGTTATGTGGATTTGAAGCATCGTGTTCCCTTAGTGTCAACGGGAAGTTTCCGAACAACATATTCGAGTATCAAGTTGAACAGCATTGGTGCGAGACCATCACCTTGATTAAGGTCGTTGACTGTTTTAAAACTGGGTGTCAGATCGATTCCTACTCTAACTCGTGACAAAGACTCGGTCATTGTCATTGTTGTAAGCCGAACCAGCTTCGGTGGGACTCCAAACTCTAGCATGATTTTATATAGTACGCGCCTGTCGATACTGTGGTATGCTTGTTTGAAGTCCACAAATATCTGGTGCACATCAATATTATACTCCCAGCACTTTTCCAGCACCTGTTTAACTGAGAATATCTGGTCCGTGGTCGATCATCCAGCTCTAAATCCGCCTTGGTATTCACCAATTACTTTGTCAGCATAGGGCTTAATTCCCTTTTTCAGAATTTCCGTCGAGATTTTATAAGACGTTCACAACAAAGATATTTCTCGGTAGTTTTTGCAGCAGAGTTTGCAGCAGAGTTTTTATAAATTGGACATATATGCTCTTGCACCAATCTTCAGGAATTGTTTCCTGCGTCCATATGTCCGTGACTAATCTATGTAGGAGATTCGCTATGCAAGTGTCGCCGGTTTTCAGAAGATCAGCTGGAATTTGATCAGTGCCTGGGGCTTTGTTGTTTGGATGGTTGCTCAGGGCTGTTTTTACGTCTTCGAGTGTGGGAGAGCTCAAAGCGTATTCGTCATTAGCTGTTACATCAGTTATACCTGCTATTCTGTCTGTTGCTGCTGTTCGTGCGGGTGATGGGCTCGGATTAAGAAGGTATTGCGCCCATCTTAATTTTATATCTTCTGCATCTTCGCAGAGGGTCGTTTTCGGTTGATGTCCCCCTTTCATTCTTTTACCAAGGGAATACGCAGCTCATGCGTTGTGTAATTTAAAGTGTTCGTCCATATTTTTAATTTCGTCATTATTGTACTTCGGTTTTTTTTTTGTCTGCATATTTTGCATGCAAATCGTCTAAGATCATTATATTTGTCCCGTTTGGCTCGTGTTGGCCGTTCTGTTAATATTTTGTAAGCCTGGTTTTTTCGGTCTAAGGCATCTTGGTATTCGTTGTCGAACCAGTCATTTCTTTTGGACCGGGGTTATTGTTCTATCACCTCCTCTGCGACAGATGTAATGCCATCTTTGATATTTTGCCACATTTCTTCTATTGGCATGCTTGCGTTGCTGTTCAGTATTGTTTGGATATTTTGAGGCGGAATGAAACTTAGTGTAACACCATGATTCCTCGTACCTGAACAAATAGTGTACTGGTCCAAGACCTTTATACACCGACAAGGAATCTTAGTGTTACACGAAGTTTGATCCCGCCTCATAATATCTAAACAAACTAGTTTAGATCAAATACCCTTATTGCTTAACAGTACATTCGAACAATCACTGTACCATATACAATACTATCAAATTTAATTTATTTAACATCTATTTTTCAGAGCAGAAAATATTTGGAAAAATATCAAATCTTGATGATTTAACAACCATAAGTATTTCCATTTCAGTCGAAACCGTAACTTATAAGAAGCATAAAATATCTCGATAAGCTTAATTTATTTATTTTTCCAATATTTACGAAAATTGCATAAATCTTGTAAGATCTTTCATCAATAACATCTTAATTTTATTTTAACAAAATAACTCAAAATATACGATACACTATATATATCGATATATCGCTCCTTCAATCATCGTCAATGTCGGATTATTTTGTGAAAACAAATAGTAATGTGTATACGTTGAGTGAAATATCATTAATTAGTCGATAAATTCGAGTATGTTCATCGGGTGTAAGAAAATTCCAATTTTCATTGGGCTGACTAAGAATTCTATTTCTATAATAGTTTCTCACATTTCATTAGTTATGTATCCGCGGAGATGAGTAAATTTTCGTGTACTAAAGATGAAAGGCATTAAGTAGATATTTACGTTTATTAATTAAACGTGAGTTAATTCAGAAAAGCGTTAATTAAGTGTAGATACATGTATGTTGGTAGGCCTATTTATACACTTTTGTTTTTGATCATTGTACTTGTGCGCCGATTCGTAATTTCGTTTAGTCGGGTTAATGAAAATCATTTTGTCGGCCTTAATCTGTATCAACTCGGGGCCTGTTGTTTTCATGAATCAACTTTTCCATTAGTCCTTAACGTACATATAAATAAATGTGAAAAGTCTGCTTTCTTTTATTTGGATAAAGCGATTTCGTGTTCGTTCACTTTTATATCCTTCATATATCAAATATATTCGGATCGGGAAAATTAATTTCCAGGTGCCTATATTGAACCATTCAAACAAAACAGACATGGACGTTTGTTGTTTTCATCGATTTCAATCCATGGAGCTACGAGTATAATGGTTCTGAAGTTAAGTGGAAACATTCGTGGAATTTTGTTTTTTTGTTTTTTTGTTTGGATGATAGTCGATGCGTGTAGATAATTCTGTTTTTGGCTAATTGGTACAAATATGGAAGGTTGGCTGACAGGTTGTTGTCACGCTTCAATTTCGCGAATGAAAAAACACGCTAGCTTAGTATCAGTATGGATGAAAATATTAGAGTAAGATTGTAAAAATAAACGCTTCATACCTTGTTATATTAATACTATTAATATGTTAGTTAGATGAGAATAGATTTTTATTCAGATTCTATTAAATTAGTTTAGAATCGATTAGAATTAAATTTAATACCGAAGTTCTTCGTTATTCCATTCTGTCAGATCATTTTTTAATGATTCGCAAATAAAATTAAACCGAAAGCTTGTCAACCAATCTACGCTCAGTCTCAATTTCAGAGTCATGGTAAATTATTCATATCACTCATTCCATTTCGCCTCAAGTATCTTAACCACTTCATTACATTTTTCATCTAATTCGATTTGGTTTCATGAAATTCATGAGAAAAACATTTAGAAACATTTCGAAAAACCCAAATTCTATCATGTAATGAATTTTCGTATTCGCAACACGTTTCCTTCATTTCGATCGGATTAATCTAATTTACAGGAATATTTATCCAGAAAAAGAGAAGTCGGTCGGTCATCGCCATTTGAAACCTTAATTTTGGCAGCAATATCGCTTAAATTTGTGAGGCTCCAAATTGGGTCTAAACAGCTCGTAAAAAATACTCTAGGATTTCGACTTTATTGAAGCTTTTCCATCCTTTAGTCACGCTTCTTTCATCTGATTTTTTTTTGTTCTTCGCGAAAATTTTCTTTTGGGATGTATTAATCGGATTAGCCCAGAAAATTAGTAGTCCAGTTTAAGCTGAGGAATGACGCATTTCTCATTTGTATTCTGTAAAAAGTTGTATTTTCGCGAAAGACTGTGAGAATAAGAGAGCTCACATAAATATAAGCCATTAATAAAATTTCTTCCATTTTTCGCGAACAATTTCCCATATTTGTCGAGTTCATTGATTTAATTTACGCAGAAGAAAAATCAGGAAGAATTTTTTTCGTTTAAGAATAAAACGGAAAAGTTTCGACATTGAAAAGTTATAGAGCGTTTCGTTCGACTTGATCGATGTATCCTTAGCGTTTCATAAGACACATTTCTTTTCTGCTCATGTTTGCTAAAAGTTTCAACTTCATTTCTTGGGAGTGCCGCACAATTGAACTTTAAATCGGGAGATTTGATAAGTTTTTTTTTATTTTCATGGATAAGGTGTCGATTAAGTTCAAAATTCAGGATACTGCAGAGCGATTCATTTTCACGTGCAAGTCGATTGTAAAAGGATTTTATTAATATTTTGAAAGTTTTGGAGGAAGTAATTAAATAAAAATTAATTGTTGGGCGCATTGGCAATATTGAAATGATGAGTTATGGCAGTGAAATAAATGGAATTTGATGAAAATGAAGATGCTAAACATTTTTATGATTTCTATTTGGTTTGGAGGGTGGAGGATACGGAATTACTATTTAATATGTATAATACACGTTCGGGCAACGAGGATCTCCTTCATTCGAGCCATCTTTAGAAATCACAATTTTTCTTACGTTTGTTTCAAGTCGAGCCACAAAACACCAACGAAGCTTTGTGTATAAGACAGAAAAATTTAATGAAAAACATAAAAGAATTATGATTGGCCGTAAAGCCCAATCATTTGATACTCTAGATGAAATAGGAAAGAGTTTATTGTACCGGGAATTATGTTATCTCAAATTCTTTCGAATAGTGGATAATAACTTTTGTATGGGAGGTGGTTTGTAATTCTTATACTCTAGATGAAATCTGAGTTTGCCACAAAGTTTGTAACGCCAAGAAAAAAGTCTAAAAGAAAAAAAGAGTGATACAGAAGTTCATATAATCACTCAAAAATCTCAAAACCGGATGTCCGTCTGTCCGTCTGTCCGTCCGTGTCCTCTCTAGTTTGAGAACGCGTTGATCTAGAAAGTTCAAATTTTGTACAGGTCGTTTTTGACCAAAAAGTAAGGACATGACGTGGAAGGCGCGTTCAACCACGTCAACATAAATGCCATACTTGAGGCCTTGCACAGCTAAAGTGTGGAACCTTTACTGACTGCATGGATATCAAAGCTTCTTCGTTCACGGAAAATCGTAGCACGAATGGGTGACGAGACAAGAAAGGGCTCTGTTCACAAAGGAACGCCACAGGGCGGTATAATATCACCTCTCCTGTGGGTCTTAACAGTGAATGAACCCCTGTCCATCTTAAATCAGAACGGCTATCCCACAATAGCATATGCAGACGATCTTGTCATCATGCTAACTGGTAAGTTTGAGCAAGTTCTAGGAGACCTCATGCAATCCGCTTTACAACTGTTAGATAGCTGGGCACTAGATAAAGGACTTACCATTAACCCACAAAAAACAGATCTGGTCCTCTTCTCGAGAAGAAGAAGACCATATGTTTTCAATCCACCAAACATTCGAGGTATCAATATGGTCCTCTCGAATCAAGTTAAATATTTAGGTCTGATTCTTGATAGCAAATTATCCTGGAAGGCCAATATTCAAGACCGAGCAAAAAAGGCTACGGTAGACTTCTTTGCTTGCAAGGAGACATTCGGTTTGAGATGGGGTCTTAAGCCGCACCTCATCCACTGGATGTATACCAGTATTGTTAGACTAATTATTTGCTATGGTGCGCTGGTGTGGTGGCCGGCGGTGGTACTAAAAACCAACCTGGCACCCTTACAGCTGATCCAACGGATGGCATGTCTGTGCATAACAGGTGCCCTTAGAACCACACCGACTGCAGCTCTGGAGGTGATTCTCTCACTACCTCCACTTAATCTTTTTATAAAGCAAGCAGCGGGTTTGGCAGCCATTAGATTAAAAACCACTAAATCGTGGTCAGCGCCACAAATTGGTCATGGAAAAATTCTAAACGTCATAAGAAACGTAAACTCCCTTTTAGACCGCGAGTATGATTGCATGAACCAACCACAGGTTGAGAAACGGAAGTTTCACATTAAGTTTCCTGAATGAAACGAATGGGCAACAAATACGATACACAGCACCTGTATAGGTTCTCATCTCTATACAGACGGATCTAAAACTAGCCAGGGGACAGGGGCAGGGATTTATTCCCACGACCTCGACATCCAAACTTCATTTCATCTTCCAGAACACGCGACAGTGTTTCAAGCAGAAGTATTAGCCATTAACGAGTGTACAAAAATTATTCTTGATATGCAGAACAGTCTCGGAAATTGTTACATTTTCTCGGACAGCAGGGCTGCGCTTCAGGCACTCCAATCCTACAGGACTACATCCAAACTAGTGTCCATTTGTAGACACAATTTAAATCGCCTAGCTGCCATAACGGAAGTTTTTCTAATTTGGATACCGGGACATAGTGACCTGCTAGGTAACGAGGCGGCAGATACGCTTGCACGGCAAGGATCTGCAAATATCAATTCCACTAGGAAGTCAGTCGATGTAGCACCAACAGTGCTGAAGACTAGCTTCAAACAGACTATTTCGGATTCTTTCTTGGCGGGGTGGCTGCAGCTGGAAAGCTGTAAAACGACCAAATCCTTTTGGGAAGAACCGAACAAAAATATTACAGCTCAGCTGTTACAACGTAGTCGCTATAGTATCTGAACTATTGTCGGCCTGACCACAGGCCATTGCTTGCTAAGGCTGCACGCATTTAGAATGAGGATCGCGAACGACAGCTTGTGTAGAGGTTGCGAGGAAGACGAAGAATCTATCGAACATTATCTTTGTTACTGTCCGCAAATTTCCAACAGTCGTCTCCTTTGTTTAGGCTCTAGATTCTTCTCAGAACTAGAAGACCACAGAGGCGTCCAACATTCGAGCCTGTTAATGTTCGCAAACCGAACCAAGTGGTTAGAGCAAGAGGAGTTTCTTCCAACTTATAACAATAGGGGGAGTACAATGGGTCCAACTAGATGGCCTCAGTGCTTGTGGTTCCGTGCAACCATCCTCCTACTACCTAAACCTAAACCTAAGGACATGTTCGTGAACGGACCAAATCGCTCCACCCCTACCCCCTACCATACAAAATGATACAATTTTACAATTCGACAATAAACTGATTTTTTCAAAAATCATAAAAGCTATTGTCCTGAAATTTGGAAAATATTACTTTTATAATAATCTAAATCTGCTTTATTAAAATTTTTCGAGTCCTCCCCTTCCTTCCACCACCTTCTATACAAACTGCATTTTTTTATGAAATACTAATATAAACCAATTTACTCAGTACGTATGAAATTTATCGAGCTAAAATTATGCACTAAATATTTATTTAGAATTATTAGTAGGACAAAAAAAAACTAGGCGAATAGCTTCATTCCTTCTACTCCATCCCATACAATTTGACACAAATCGAAAACTTTACAAAAAGTCGATTTTCCTAAAAAGTATGAATGCTACTGAGCTGAAATTTAAAATATTTCAATTAAATGATGTTTACAGTTATTTCTATAAATGTATACTTTTACTCGAAAGCTACAAACATTAAATTCAGTAGGAAACATTTTGCATACTTCGTTCGGTCTTATATGTATATAAACATAACAGGGTTATGATTGGGCGTAAAGCCCAACCGTGCGATACTCTAGATGAAAGAGATTTTTATTTTATTTTAAGAAATTTTGTAGGGGAAGTGGTAGAGGGGGTGACGACATAGAACTAGTTTTTTCACATCACACTAAAGTTGCTATCAAAATTTTTTATACAAAATTTAGGATTCAAAAATTTAATGGGTACTGAAAAAATTAGTGTATTGGATTTAGTGAAATTGTTCAGTTTGTATGGGAGCTTTCAGTTTATGTGTTTTTTTCATTCCACATGAAACACCTTGTGCACGTTATACCAGGGGGGTCGGTGCATAATAACTGAGGAATTTTTATTGAGAAATGCGATTGGCTCGTTTTGTCCATAGTTGGTGCGATGATGAAGAATGTGGAGAAGCACATAGTTTCTCAACGATCGACGCGGAATACTAAAAGTTATAGCTTCGAGCAAATATGAAGATTCAATTTCTCCTAAAATTGACTTAAATGCAAAAGCTGCCCTAAGGTTATCCGTTTATTCGCAAGCCACTCTAGAGAAAGCAGCTTGAGGCGCTGTTCATAAGGAGGAAGACAGAACGTATCAGACCAGGACCTTTAGGGCGATCCGCTTTACAGCCGTGATCCTGCTCGTATGTTCCGCGTAATACGCATACTCAAGAATAGAGCGTATAAAAGAACAGTGTAAGGTCTTAGTTATATATAAGAATCATCGAAATCATTGCACGATCTTTTAACGAAACCCCAAACGTAGTTAGCCTTACTGATTATGTAGTCAATATGACTGTCAAAAGTAAATGCGGTCATAAAATATACACCGAGATCTAGCACCTTGTCTGCTGTTGTAGTGTGCTACCGTCTAGGATATAATCCAAATGTAGGGGCGATTCGTTCGGTAAGATTGAAACGCTGGCACATTTATTAATATTTAAAGGCATACAGTTTAATGTGCACCAGTCAAAAGAGCGTTGCAAATCACTTTGAAGCTGTGGGCAATCATTCTGATTCGAAATATCACGAAACAATTTCGCGTCGTCAGCGTATAGCAAAAGTTTTTAGTGGAAAATAATCAAACTTACGACGTTAAAAGATAAAATAAATAACAGTGGTCCTAGATGGCTTCCCTTTGGCACAGAGGCAGAGGAATGTGCTCCTCGAACAAATTTTTCCTGGATACGGTTAGATAGGTAAGATGTAATCCAATCTATGAAAGTAAAAGAAAATCCAAATGCGTATAACTTGTAAACAAGAGTAGCATGGTCCACTTTACCAAAAGCTTTGCTACGGTCGGTATATATGCAGTCAAACTGCTTACCGCCTTCAATCACTGGAATAGTGAAATTGGAAAATTCCATAAGATTTTTTGTGGTCGACATACCTTTGGTAAGATCGTGTTCGACTGGACTAATGATTTATTTTCAATGAAAACTCATTATATCACAATTAACAGCCTCAAACAAATCAGGAATGCAAGAAATATTTGCAATAGGACGATAGTTACACAAATCAATTCTTTTGCCTTTCTTGAGCAATGGTCTGCTATTGGAGTATTTCCACAAACTAGCAAATATCCCCGATCTGAGAGAAGCGTTAAATATTTGACATAAAGGCAGAACCAGAGAAGAGCTACAACGCTTTAATACGGCAGCAGGAATGCCATCTGGACCTCTAGAAAAACTATCCGCGATGGTTGAAATAAACTTGAAAACGGTCGCTCCCTCAATACGAAGATATTTCATCTCTAATGCAGAAGGGAACTTCGACATGTAATGGAAATCCTCAGGATTTGTTATACGATTTGATGTAGTGAAAGCAGTATGGGAATGATCCGCACACATTTTTTTATAATAAGTGGTCATAACTGGCTAGAACGTCAAAGGACATAGAAGTAGTGCGCCTATTGAAATTCACAACATTTCAAAACTGCTTAGGCTTATCCTTGTCTGATCGCTTGACGTAATTATTATATGCCGCAGTAATTTGACTAACGAACAAAGCTCAGAGTAAAAAACGTAGTCCCCATCGATTTTCAAGAGACAGTACGAGTTCTATGATTTAATTTTTAAATTTTTTAAATGAATCAAATCGTCGTCGAACCATTGAAACCGTTTTACCTGCTTGTCGTGGATGACCGGTACACACCGTGTAAAGCAAGTAAAAAGCGAATTGTAAAAATGTAAAGTGGTTGTCTCGGCAACTTATTCATTAAGAACGCGCGACCAATGTCCTGGTTCAAAAAGGTAAAATTAGCATTATTAAAATTAAATTGATATAACACTTCATAAGCTACTTTACTTTTTGCACTTGAACCCAAATGAAAAATTGCGCGAAGCGCACAATGAAGTGCTGATTCTGGCAGCAGTGAATAATAGTCGTGCTGCTTAAACTCCAAGAAAAGATTAGGTCTAAGTACATTCCAAAACTGTTGGCTTTATGATTGGACTGAAATAGACTAGTCGACGGCATGCAGTCCAAAAAAAGATGGTCTTGCCGAGAAGCCTTTCATGTGAAAGATAGCATCAGGCAATCGTCATCTTCGGAACACACATAAGGTGGATTAAAATCTCCGAAAATAAGCAGCTCATCGGAGGAACGCATAAGATCGCAGATTCTTTCAGTAGCATTATAGATAGACTCGTTTACGCTAGATATAGGTAGTGATGATGTAAAGTTTTTTATCTCCTATTGTAAGAGCCACGCGGATTAACCCAATTCCACTGGATTCAGGAACCTCGATGGACTGAGAATTTCCGATTAACAGCACAAAGTACACCGCCACCAATTGGTGCGTCAAGGAGATAGATGTGATGATCACAACGAAAAATTTGATAGACGGTGTCAAAAAGTTCAGCGTCTTATAGTTTAATGAATGTTTTCACAGTGAATTTCAAATTAAAAGAAAAGATTTCCGGATTCTACACTGATACGTTTTATTATTCGCGAAGCAGTTTGATAAAAGTCTCAGCAGAGACCGAAACGTCACGAATAATAAAGCGTAACAGTGTAGAATCCGGAAATCTTTTCTTTTAATTTATGTTCAGCATCCTTAAAATTGGCACAAAGCCATGCTTCAGTAATACGAATGACATCAAAACAGGATGCATTAGATCATTTTGTATAGGAGGGGTAGAAGATGTGAAGCGATTTGGCCCGTTCACGAACTTAACCTTTGTCATCAAAAACAATGTGCTAAAAATTTTAACTTTTTAGCTCAACGCATTCTCGAGCGAGATTTGAATGAGGATGCTTCGAATAAGTCAAAGTTCATGTACGAGCTCCTCGAACCAAGTATTTCAGAGAAAATGATGGCAAGTTTGTCCGTCAACATAACTCTCGAACGCATTGAGCTATCGAGCTGAAATTTTTTAAATGTCATTTATAGCAAAAAATAAACGAGTCACTTCAGCTCACTCTTTGCACCCCTTCCCATAGAATTTCCACGAAATTTCAAAGAATTGGTAAAATATCCTAATTTCACGGCTT
This sequence comes from Chorisops tibialis, assembly GCA_963669355.1. Taxonomy (NCBI): domain Eukaryota; kingdom Metazoa; phylum Arthropoda; class Insecta; order Diptera; family Stratiomyidae; genus Chorisops; species Chorisops tibialis. Next base: position 140,183,705 of record OY770264.1, read on the forward strand.
TGAGAAATTGGAAAAAATGCTAGAAAGAATTAATCAATTTTCTTTATATATAATAAATTGTAAAAAAGGGAAAAAAATGAACCAATGCACCTTGATAAGAAGCAGTTTCAAAATAATCCAAAATCTTCCTCTCCTTCCACCACCTCCCATGCAAATGCTGCCATTTTAATCTACCAATTTCCTTGAAAATTATACTAGCTACAAAAACCGAATTCAGCTCGAAACGTTCGGATGAATTTGAGATGAAATGGGCTTTACGCACAATCATAATTCTATTATGTTTAATATTCAATTATTTATAAGGTTAATCTTAGTTATTAATAACTTTGATTATACTCTAGATGAAATCTGAGAGTATATTGTGTTTGCCTTACCGTTTAAAACGCTAAGAAATAATGCTCACACAGAGCCGCCAAGGGGACAGAAATATTTGATGTCGGTCAAAAACTTCGATTCCGAGTTGCTGGCTGTCCGTCTGTCTACAGTATAACTCTCGAAAGCTTTGAGCTATAGTGCTAACGATTTTTGTGTGTCATTTTTTGCAAAAAAGTAACTTTAAGTTCGTGAATAAGCTACATCCCCCCACTCCTTCTACCCCCTCCCATACAAATTTCATGAAATTTCGAAATTTAAAGATATTGATTTTTCTCCGAAACCATTTCAGCTATTGACTAAAAAATTAGGTCATAGTATAATGATATAAATATCATTAACCTTCAGAAATATTGATCTGATCCCCCCACTCCTTTTACCATACAAATGCACAATTTTCAAAAATGCATTTATTCGGTTTGCATTGCAACTAGCAAAGCGAAATGAACCAATTTTTGTCATAATTAATTTTATTACAATTTCAACTAATTTTGGAAAAACTATCTGCTCGCTCCTTCTACCCCCTCCCAAACAAATTTTACGAAATTTCGGAATTTCAATTAAATTATTTTTGTGCAAAACCGTCAATGCTATTAACTTTGAAATTTTAAAAAAGAATACTATTTTATATATGATTGATGTCAAAAAATTTGGTTTTGATTCGGATATTTCTTCTAACCCCTCCCATACAAATGCAGAATTTTGGTAAACCGATTTTCATAGAAACTAAAAGAAGTAGAGACTTGAAATTTTGCCAGAATTTGTCTTTTTATAATTGTAATAAATGCTTAAAAAAAAATAGCCTTCACCTCACTCCTTCTACCACCTCCCATACAAATTTTTGTATTGGAAATTCAAGAAAAATGTCTCTGCTTCGAACATACGAGAGCCATCGACTTTAAAATTGTACCAAAGCAATGTGATTCGGATGTTGATAAGCAGATTCAAAATCATCCAAAATCTCCCGCTTTCTCTGCCACCTCCCATACAAATACCATGAATGCAGAAAAAAATTGTTTAATTTCCTCGAAAATTATGAAAGCACGAAACTTTAAATTCAGCACGAAATATTTTATATACTACGTTCAGTGTTACATACAAAAATTACAAACCTCCCCCTCTATTTTTATCACCTCCCAAGCAAAAGGTAAGTAAGTATTTCATCTGGAGTATCATATGATTGGGCTTTACGCCCAATCATAATTCTGTTATGTTTTTACTTACATTTGATCAATAAAGTTCTATGGTCATGTTAATGATCCACAAATGCAAAATAGTAAATATTGAAGTGCACTACATTTCAAATAAAATAAATACCAATGCTTTTTATAATTGACAGGAAGTTTATTATTTTACTTTATAATTCAGTTCATTCTAATTTTACTTGATTGAATCGCTGTTTTGCTTTAAATCGATTAAGCAAACTTAGTCGCTTTCGAATTCCGAATTATGATTTTTTTCGCATATCCTTTTCAGAAGCTATTCCACTTTTCCTTATAGCCTCTTTAAGATTGTGTACAGTTGGAAGTCGTAAGCCGGCGTTACAAGGTGCAGTATGTGTGTGCCAAAACTTTAAAGTTGTATGCAGTTAAGAGGGGTGGCTTCCCCGCAAGAGGGTAGTTGTAGGATGAGGTTTGACCAATTCCTGCAACTATCTTTGGAGACTAGCGACTCCACGGACCTGAGCTAACTATCCCCCTGAAGGATGGGGGCTGTAGAATTCACCCACAGCCAGTCCTGCTTGCCCTAAAAAATGGCAAATGGACTCTCACTGGATCATGAGCTTATCACCTAAATGATACGAGAAACGGATACATCGCCTCGGATACGGACTGATTCTACGGTAACGACTTTTGTCATTCGAAAACGGACTATGATTGGCTTCTGGAACGTTCGAACAATGAATGACGGGGGAAGAGCTGGGGTTACTCGGTCCTTGCACCGCCAATCAGTGATCGACCGTGAAATGGAGCACTATAACATCCAAATCTTGGGCTTGAGCGAGGTCAGGTGGACAGGATCAGGAGAAGAACGAACCCCTAGCGGAAACACTATTCTGTACATTGGCCCTGAAAGTGAAGCCAGAAATGGCGTGGCGTTCGTCCTTACGCCGAGAGCGAGAAACAGTCTCATTAGCTGGGAACCAATCTCGGATAGGATTATCGTCGTCAGGCTCAGGACCAGTGCTTAGTCATTTCATTTAGCTACAGCCTTGGTGCGCATTAGTGTGTAACATGTTGGTCTACAATGCGACGGTCTTAAGTTCGAATCCGTTTGGCGTACAATTTTAGCTTGGTTTTATCTGAGCGACATCAATTTGCGAAAATGAAATTGCATAGATAGAGGGTTGTACGAATGGTAAAGATCGCTTCTGCACATAAAAAAGTCAAGGATCCTGAACGTCAGGAGGCCAAGACCGATTCAGGCTGCAGTGCCAGTGAAGAAGAATTTAGAAATATGCAAAATTATTGATATACGTTTATTATTGCCTACAATACTGTCAAAAACTGTTGTCAAGTTATCAGACTTCAGTGAATTTTCCAAAATTTACAAGATAAAAATAGTACCTAACGTCAATAAATTATATTTCTGAATCCCTACAGCATTGTAAATTGATGCAAATATAAATAACATAACAGAAAGTTTATTCGAAACGACAAAACTCAATGCGAAACTAATGGAGATTTTAATTTGATAAATAATAAATTTATCCCCGAACAAACAACGATATTATCATCATCTATGGGCGACTCCTCATAAATTTTTTATTGGCTTTATCGAAAATGTTTGATTTTATTTATGGAAGAATTCCTTTTTCAGGCAACAACTATTCTTCCGATAAGTTTGAAAAATGGAAGAACATTTTCTATAGTTCAGAGTGTGAAATGGTAGCAAATAGTTTTGGAATTAAAGTTTTACAACTTCGTCCTTTGGAGTTTATATCGACAGGGAGATTACTTTGTTATATTTTATTGAGTTGGAGCTTTTAAGTTTGGTATATTTTGTCTTTCGAATTATTTATGGATGTTTGTTTCCGAGTATATTTATAGATAGGAACTGTCCAAAGCATGATTTTATCGTGCTAATTAACAATGAATTATTGCCGGGAAGTAGCTGTTATATTTGATATGGATGGCGATAAAAAAGAAGTTTAATGGATACTAAATGATTTTTAACTTTGACTTCAAAATTTTCATTTTGTAGTTATTAAAATTAAAATTCACAAGCCTTAAAATTTTTTTATTAGTGTCATCACAAAATTCTTGACAGTCTCTATATCGACATACCCCTAAGTCCTGATGACACTTCTTACGTTACCCATAAACGTTCTCTTAGTTGGCTAAGCCCCATTCACCTTTCTAATCATTATTTATTTAATAACTTTGTTTCTCCGGCCCTAACGCTTCACAAACGAATGTTATTACTAAGCATAATCATAAAACAAATCAAACAATCAATTTCCTGCTAAGTCCTCCGCCAGGACTTGATTATTTCTCTGATCTCTGCTCAACTGCTTGCTTCTATCTGCTGCAAGTCGACCAATCCAACATTTTACCTGAGAAATGTAAAACAGAGATTGCTTCAGTCAGGTTTCCTTGCGACCGATTCACTACCATTATCGCCATTGAATCTCAGTGCCTATTTTAGCTACAATTACATAATAGCACGCATTTTACGCATGAATGAAACAGTCGCAACTTCGTGCAAAAGGGAGGTATCTCTTAACATCTAGAAAGGAGAAAGGACTCCAGTGGCCTTATGTGCTTTATTTATACGAGCTTCAATATATTTTTGGTCTCCTTCATCCCAACTGACAATGCTCACGAGGTGGCGTAAATCTTTCATCTTTTCCACATCTTGTCCACTAAGAACAATCGATACAATTGTGCTCGAACCCATGTTCATGAACTTGGTTTTACGCAAATTTATATTCAGTCCTGCCTCTTTGCATTTAACTTGGAACGAGCGAGCATTTCCCTCCTAAGTCCGAATAGTTAGGTGCAAGAATAATTAGCGTGACTTATGATGTTAAGCAGTCGTCTCTGGAGACCATTATCTTCCCCACCTACCAGTTCAGTTTTCAAGATTTCATTGATTATCACCTGAAACAGAGCTGGTGGTAACATGCTGTTATGTCTGACATCCAGTCGCACAAGAAAGCTCTCTTCTATGTAAGACGCAACTTCCTCCATTTTCGTAGGATTCTTTGATCATAGCTATGATCTCATCTGGAATACTTCTCCTGCGAGAAGCATTTCATATGCAATCTCACTTAACGCCGTCGATAGCCTTCTCGAAGCCCACGAACATGAGATTTAGAGGCGAACCCATTTCGGCGGACTACTCCAATATTATTCACTGGAGTTTGTACAAGACAGCTTCGAGAGTGCTATCTGCAACCTTACTAATCCTATTAAGAATAACTTTCGATACGACAGTAAGAAAAAATGTACAACGCCAATTGACACAAACCCGAAAGTTGTCCTTCTTTGAGATTTCAACAATGACCCCTCCTCCTTTCTTATCTTGCTTAATTTCACACTTCTTAGGAGTATATTGAATTTGAATTTGAATTTGTCTGCTTTGAAGAGTTCAGTTGGCTGTGTGTCTATAGCTGGGGATTACTTTCCCGCGATTGAGTGAATGACGAAAATAATTTTTTCCTCATTTGGAGGGTCGTGCCTAATAGAGGATTGTTGCGGCAAAGATGTTTAAAATATCAGGAAATTATTCTTTCCATCGTCGTAGCTGGTGTTTACTCATATTAAGGAGAGTTCTGTAGACATCTGTATCCAGGTGCTTGACAGTGAAATTCCTGTTTGTCAGCTCTCTTAAGATAAACCGCAGATTCCGCCTTACTAGCCAGATCTTCAATGGTCCTCACCTTGTCGCGTCTAAGTGCCTTCCACAGCTATGTATATACGAGCATCGCCGTAATTCCGTCTCAAGCCGGGAGATATCGGGATTAGAAATGCAAAATTTTATTTTTGCAGATCGCCAACCTTGTCCCATGTGGACAATTGTTTCTCACCACTTTGCAGATATCTCACAGATTCTTCACGACTGTTTCCAATTGCCTCGTACTTGGTGTCTAGTGTGCGCATTTCATATTCACTCAATGTGGATGACTTTTCGTGTAGAATGGTGGTATAATTGCGGTTTTTGTTGGGGTCTTGTGCACAATCTCAAGTGGCGATCGCTTCTCACGGCAGCTCAGCGCTTCACTCGCACATCAGTGTAACTGAGTACCGCCAGAAGGGAAAAGCCGAGAAGTTTGATGATGACTCTTGCTTGAAAAAAGGGTCCTTCCGATGACCATTTGCCTAATACTACAAAACTCTACATGTAATTCGCCGTGTTCTCGTTTCTTAAGCTAATGTCGAACACGTCATGGAGCACCATCCTTCTCCATGACGTGTTCTAGTATATTATTGTCAGAGCCAACTTGGACATTCTTATCTCTTGAGTTGATAATTATGTGACATTGGCCCGAGCCTCACGGCGATAGTGGTTTCCCAGATTGGTTCCTAGCTGATGAGGCTGTTTCTCGACGATTACTACGCCATTTTTGGCTTCACGCTCATCACCAACGTAAAGAATAGTATTTTCGCTACGGGTTCGTTCATCTCCTGATCCTGTCCACCTGCCCTCGCTCAAGCCCAAGATTTGGTTGTTATAGTTCTCCTGTGTTTTCTCGATCACGAATTGGCAGCGTATGCACCGAGTGACCCCAGCTCTTTCACCGTCATTCAACATTGAAACGTTTCAGTAGCCAATAATATTCCGTTTTTGAATGCCAAAAGTTGATACCATAGAATCCGCCCGTATCCGATGCGTTCTATCCGTTTTGGTTTTAATGTTAGACTTGTCTAAGCAGCACAAAAGTTTTGTTTACACTTTCCGTTTACACTACCGCCTAAATCAGGCCTTGACCTCCTAAATTTCAGATTCCTTAGCAGTTTATTTGTTATCATGAAAGAGTTGTTAGCCCTTCGCACAACTCTGCGAGTTTTCCATTTTCGGAAATTTAGGTGGGCAACATATACCCAAACATGCAGTGCGCTGAGATTATACGTCGACTGGTATTTGAACTCCCGACCTTCATATTGTAAACTAACACACCACATACTATGCTACATCCTAGCCTTGATAATTTGTTACCCTCTAAAATTTCCTGCTCTTTGGATTCAAGCTAGTCAGCCTACATATAAATCCATCCCTGTTAATAAGTATTTATTGAAAATGAAAACATTTTCAAATTTGGCGCACACACTGTTATATTTGCTTACAAATAACATATCCATTGAATAGTTTTTAAGATACATTCACTTGTCCTAACATCCTATCGTATTTTCTAAATACATTGCTAATAACGTTTTTCGTAAAAATTTAAACAAAATAATAAAAATGGATATGAAAAACGGCCTGGTTGCCTATTTGTAATTTTTGTTTTTAAATCATTTAGCACACCCGTCTAAATAGAGAGAGAGAAAGAGAGGGAGAAAGTGAGAGAGAGAGAGAAAGAGAGAGAGAGAAAGTGAGAGAGAGAGAGAGATTGAGAAAGAGAGAGGCTGCGGTGAGGAGAATTAGAGTGTAGAGCATTTCATCTGCCATTGCCCTTGCCTCCGAACAATTCGAAGACAAATTCTTGGCCCAGCTGAAAGATCTCCGGTCCCTTGAATCGATGGATCTCTTTTGTTTGATTGTTAGACCAGGCTGACTGAATGATATGTAGGTCCACATGGTAAAAACACGGATGCGTACGCACATTGGTGACCAACCCCTCCACGAACCTAACCTACACAATTGTGTATTGGAAGTTAAGTTACTTCTTATTCAATGGCAGTACAGCGCAAATCAGGTTTTGGCCTTCTGACCTTTCGGTACCTTAACATTTTATTTGTTATTCTGAAAGCGCTGTTAGCCCTTCGCAGAAACCTCTATCTACGAGTTTTCCATTTTCGCAGATTGAGGTAGCCAATAATAATAATTAATAATTCATCGTGGGTTTGATTCCCTCTCGAGGACGTACGATTTATTTAAGTACGAATTTTTCTGTTTTTACTGGTAATGAAAAAATATTCGAAGTAAAATTGCGAACCATATAAAAGTTCAAGAAGATTTATTATATACTGTAGATGGTTTCTGCTCGCTTTCTATTATTCAATTCCCCATTACGTATGTTTGTCAGTAGCAGCCAGTTCAACTGAAAAATATACCAGCTTCATCACTCGTTATAGTTGCCTTGCTTCCCCTATCTTTCTCATACTGATTAAATCTTCACTATCCTATGACTTTGTTTGTGCATTTTACATAAAGGCACAATCGGCTACAACGCAAATCAAACCTTAAAATAAGAAAATTCAAGAATCCTGTCTTGCAAATGCTGTGTCTAACAGAATAACTTCACCGAAAACTGAAATATTTAATTTAAAATAGAAAATAAGGTACAATTATCTAATCAATGGTAAATCGGCACAGATACGTTGCACGGTAAAATGGGGATTGCAATTATAACAATTCGACCCTGCTGTTGCATCTTTTTAAATATCTATTAGAGATTAAATCAATTACTTGGAATTTGATCTCTTGAAATCAAAATTGCGTACGACTAACTGATAAATCTGAACGGACTGAACCTTGTTAAAGTGAGTGTACCATAAAATCCTTAATCTTAAATTCTTAGCTTACAAATTCAGGGTTAAAAAGTTATCATGATGATAGGATTTCACGTCTTTTTTTTAAGTTCGATATTCCACAAAATCTCTCTTATTTCTTGCATAATAAATCGATAGGGAAGCCTTATATAACATTTCATTTTCCAGTTTAAAAAAGTTGCGGGGATACGCTTATATTGATGCTGTGCTGGCTGTAAGTCTGTAATCCAGATCAAAGAGGAAATACATGACCAATGATACATAGTTTTAAGTTTAAGTTTAATGTCTTGAATAAATTTCCATTGTTTAATTCTTAAAATTACCTCTAAACTAGCTTAGTTTTTAAGTAGTTCGATACTAAGAAGTGCATTGACGAATTTCATGGTTTAATAAAGTATTTATTCTTTTGAGACAATTTAATGGCATGCTACAAAATTATTATTCGAATTAGCTTCAAAATTATAAATATAGATATTTTAAAGCATCGGCAATAAGTGTTTTAATTCAGTACTTTTTTTTTTTTTTTTGTTGCACTAACGTTGTCCGAAAGAGAAATTAATTAATTCGGTGGATTTACATCAAAAAACATAACAGGACTACGATTGGGCATAAAGCCCAATCGTGCGATACTCTAGATGAAAGAGAAATTTTTTGATTTCAAGAAATTTTGTAGGAGAAGTGGTACAGGGGTTGACGACATTGAACTAATTTTTTCCCATTACTCTAAAGTTGCTATCAAAAGGTTTTAAACACAATTTAGGATTAAAAAATTTAATAGTTGCTGAGAAAATTAGGTTATTGGATTTATCAAAATTGTATAGTTTGTACAGGAGGTGGTACAAGGAGGGGCGAGTCCTTAATGACTTTTTCACAAATAACTATAAACATCATACTTTTGACATGTTTTAAATTGTAGATCAATAGCATTCATACGTTACAGGAAAATCCGCTTTTTGTAAATTTGTGTCAGATTGTGTGGGAGGGGGTAGAAGGGGTACAGATAATAGCTTCATTCTAAATAAATATTAAGTGCACAATTTCAACTCGATAGATTTTATACACACTGAGTTATTATTTTAGAGTATTTCATGAAAAAGTAGAGTTGGCATGGGGGTGGTGGAAGACAGGGGAGGAATTAAATAATTTTTATATGATAGATTGAAATCATCATAAAAGTAATGAATTTCAAATTTCAAATCAATAGCATCCATGCTTTTCGAGCAAATCCGTTTATTGTCGAATTTCAAAATTGCGCCATTTTGTATGGGAGGTGGTAGAAGGGGTAAGACTAAACATCTAATTTTTTTTGGGCTGAATAATAATTATAGTTCTGAGTAAATTAGTTTAGAGCATTGCATGAAAAAGTGCAGTTTGTATGGGACGGGGTGGAAAGAAGAAGAGGACTCAAATAAATTTTATGCAGTAGATTAAAATTATCATAACAGTATTATATTCCAAATTTCAGATCCATACCTTTTATACTTTTCGAGCAAATCTGTTTATTGTCGAGTTGCGAAAATGTGTCATTTTGTATGGGAGGGAGTAGAAGGAGTGAAGCTAATTATCTAATTTTTTTTAGTCTTGCTAATAATTCTAAATAAATATTTACTGCTAAATTTGAGCTCGATAAATATTATATGCACAGAGTAAATTGGTTTAGAGTATTTCATGAAAAAGTACAGTTTGTGTAGGAGGTGGTGGAAGGAGGAGGAGAAAACGCATAATTTTTATATGATAGATTGAAATTGCCATGGAAGTAATATATTCAAAATTTCAGACTAATGGCTTTTATACTTTTTGAGCAAATCCGTTAATTGTCGAATTGGGTCATTTTGTATGGGAGGGAATAGAAGGGGTGAAGCTAATCATCTAATTTTTATTGGTCTTACTAATAATTCTAAATACATATTGTTGCGAATCTTCTTGCACCATATTAAATTTTAATTTTTCTTTTTCCTTGCTAAATTTAATTTCTATATCGGGTTGTCGATCCTTAACTCATTAGTCAGAACTACGCCTTTCACGTTTTATTTATTATGCCATTTTTATTTTGCTGGCTGGTTTCTAGATGCGAGAAATTAGGAATTTGTGTCACCATACCGGACAAACTAAAGACAATAAATTAAAAAACTAAAACAAAAAACCAAAAAAAAAAAAATAATAAGAAACATGGACAAGTTTAAGCAGGGCAGCACTGCAATAAATCTTTTGGCGCCAAAATTCACCGATCAGAATGCAAGAAAACATTTTTTTTTTTGCTGCTTCTGGTCTGCCTGCCAAAATGAAAGCAGAGTGGAGAATACAGGGTAAGAAGGTGGTTGCTGGGGACTGTTGGCGAGGAGTCAGCGAAATAAAAGAAAAAGGCGACTAAATTTTTTTTGAAGTAATAAATTTTTTTATTTGTTAAAAATAAACGAGTGAACAATAATAAAAGAAAAAAAAAGAAAAAAAAAATGTGAACATAACCTACACATAAAACTAAGAACAAAAAAAGTGAAACTTATAAAAATAAAAAAAAGCAAGTAACAAAAATACATATAGTACATATATTAAACTATGGAATAAACCTGAAATAAGCGAGGTCATCGAAGCGACACTGGATGCAGCAAGAGCCCCACCGAGGTTTTTTTTTGTTCTTACATCAATTATATTTCTTTTGTTGAATGATATATCTTTGAATTTTTTTTGCGATTTCTTTACATTTTTTTTTATTAAATGCATGTCGGTTATCCGGTTGGTTTTATTATTTATGCATGTTAAAATTGATGTGACGTTTTTTAGGAATATATTTATTGTGTTCTTATTATTCCGCGAGACTTAAAGACCATGAGTGAGGAGTAGAGGGTCGCCCTATGGGTGCCCTGGGACTGCCCATCAGCAGATAGGGCTATCGTATCTACCTTTGCTCCCCCTCTCGAGTATTTCGTTTGCAGCACAACAAGGATGGGTGCTTCTTTGGGAAATTGTGACCCCCCCCCCAATGCTCCTGAGCAGCTGGCAGGAGGTGCTGCCCGTCTCGAAGAAGCCCCATTACAAAATCTGCGACGAGAATGCGGCTTCGCAGCCGGATTTTCGTTATAATATTTTTCGCACCATTTCAGCTCGCTAAATTTTATACGCACTGAGTAAAGTGGTTTAAAATATTTCATGAAAAAGTGCAGTTCGTACGGGAGGTGGTGGAAGGAGAGGGAAAACACACATAATTTTTATACGGTAGATTGAAGTCATTATAAAAGAATATGGTCCAAATTTGAGTTTAATAACTTTATGCTTTTCGAGCAAGTCCGTTTATTATCAAATTGCGTAATTGTGTCATTTTGTATGGGAGGGGGTAGAAGGGGTAGAGCGATTTATCCCGTTCACGAACCTGACCTTACTTTTTTGCTAAAAATGACAAACAAAAATTTTTAGCACTATAGCTCAAGGCTTTCGAGAGTTATGCTGTAGACAGACGCACAGACAGACAGACGGACAGACGGTCACTCGAAATCGAGGTTTTTGAGCGACAACAAATATTTCTGTACCCTTGGCGGCTCTGTGCGAGCGTTATTTCTTAGCGTTACAAACGGTAAGGCAAACACAATATACTCTCAGATTTCATCTAGAGTATAAAAATCAGAGTGTTGTTACACTTTCGTACTCTCTAAAATTTGCAAATATGAATAAAAGCAAAAATTGTTGAAAATTGTTAAATGGAAATTTATAATCTATATAAATATTGTTGCGAGCTAGGGGTTCGCTGGGATTTCAAGTAAAAACACAATTCGTTTAAAAATAAGTGATAATTTATTTATTAGCACTCTAATATAATTTCCCGATCACTTCGCACTTTATGTCAAAACCGCTGCGTGTTTTTCTATCGCTTTTTATGACAACATCGTCGCGTGTTTTACTATCGCACTTTACTGGTTCGCGTCTTTCATGAATGTCGCTGAATAACTTCCTGCTCGCTGAGAGCTACCGTGTTTTTATACCATTTTCCCTAATTCTCGAAGCTTTCGTCGGGTGTCGTTGGGTGTATGTCTAGACTATACTGGAAGGTTCTAGATCTTTGATTATGGAGTTCTTACATAATGGGGGACTGTTCTATAAGCTTTTCTGGCATATTCAGGAAAGATCATTGCCAGATCTATAACAATATAATTGTAGTGTCTGTCTGTTATTTGTTTAGAAATGGCTATAATTTGGCTTTTTGCTTTATTTTAGCAATAACTAAGCAGAAACATGCGTTTTTAAAATTCTTTTCTGGCTGTCCGTCTGTCTGTCTGTCCGGCTTTCACGTGAAAACGGCTAAACCGATTGTAACGAAACTTTCACAGTTTATTAGGAATGCTCGAGGATGTAATCTTTTTTTGGTTTTATGTCACTCCGCTCACGGCTTCTACCCCCTGCCATACAAAGTGGCACATTTTCAGAAATATGTAATAATCGATTTTTTCCGAAACTATAAAAGCTATTAATTTGAAACTTAACACATATTAATTCTATTACAAATGCCATCTTTTAGTTTACATACTATACACATACATTACATACTATACACCAATTTTCTCCGTACGTATAACTTCCATCGAGCTAAGATTTTGTACCAAATCCTTGATTGGCATTATTATATATATCCTATATCGGGAAAAAATTAATCGATTACCTTCACTCCTTCTACCCCCTCCCGTACAATGTGACACGATTGCACGACTTTTCAAAAATTCGATTTTCTTGGAAAATGTGAATGTTACTGATCTGAAATTGAAAATACATCAATTGCATGATGACTGTAGTAGTTTTTCAAAAAACTACTAAGAACCCCTCTCTCCTTTCACCACCTCCCATACAAACTGCACTTTTTCATAAAATACTCTACATTAATTTTTTCAACACCTATAACTTTCATCGGGCTAAAATTTTGTATCAAATCCTGAATAAGCGTTATTATTAATATCGGGGGAAAATTAACCGATTAGCTTCACTCCCTCCACCCCCTCCCATTCAATGTGACAAAATTTCACAACTTTTCAAAAATTCAATTTTCTTCAAAAGTGTGAACGTTACTGATCCAATATTTAAAATGTATCAATTTCATTATGATTATATTTGTTTGTCGAAAAATTACCAAACCCCCCTCCCCCTCTCCATCTACCACCTTCCATACAAATTGCACAATTTCATTAAATCCAATGCACTAAGTTTCTCAGTACCTACTCAATTTATGAAGCTTAAATTTGGTACAAAACATTTTATAGCTACTCTTGCATGGTGTGAAATAAATTAGTAGTCACCTTTTCCACCACTCCCCATACAAAATTTCTTCGCAAAAATTTCGATTTCATTTATAGGATCGTATGACTGGGCTTTACGTACAATCATAGTCCTGTTAGGGTTTTAAGCTTAACGTTATTTTATTTGGTCATTTTTATAATTAACACATTCACATGTCCTTAGTGCTCTTCCAGACTTATATGATCTGAAATCATGGGATTTGATCACGAGTATGTATCATACAAATGTGAGTATCATGGTTTCATTCTTAATAATTTATGGTTCTGATTCCAAAAAAATACAAAGCATTGTGTTCAAAGAGCCAATAAACTAAGCAGATTATTTATCCGACATAATTTACTACTAACTAAATTCTCAAAAATGTTTATTTTGCGATTCTTACGCGGACAAAGTCGCGGGCGATCGCTATTTCATAATATAAAATAAATGAGCATTTTAGTTTTTTTACTTTTTAGCCACGGCAGTGGCTCAAATATCGGTGTTGATAGAATTCAATGGTTTTAATTTTACTTGAAATTGGTCTAAATAATTCGATAAATAAAAGGATATAAATAGCACGAATCCGCAGTGCTATTAATAGCTAATTCTTTAATTAGATTATATTTTAACTACAATAACTTTCCAATTCGTTTTTGCTATATCATTGATTCATATGGAGTTAGAGAGTAGTCTGTTTCTTCTCTTATATTTCCTAGAAAGAACTTTTCTTCGAATTTCTTTTCAATCGTGGGTGATGCAGTGAACAATATTGGATAGCCGTATGAATAAATTGGTTTGCTTATATAGAAGCAGCTTTGACCTTCTGTTCAGTTTAGACTTGTAGTGTAAAAGGGGTGCAAACATGTTAAATACTCGATTAACTTGTTTAAGGCCAATTTTAGCGTAAGTGTTAAAACGAAATAAGTTATTGAAATGGATCCAAAGATTTTTTATATCTGTTTTCAATGGAATATTTTTTCCATCTAAAGAGATTTGAAGGCTTTTGCTTTTTTACTGAATTTCTGTAGTTTTTCCAGCTGGGATTTTGAAAGCAAATAAGTGCCGATTTTTCTGCATTTATACTTACTTCCCATGATGAATAGAACTCATTTATTACATTTAGATGTTTATTGACCTCTGTTAAAGCTATTTAAGGATCATGTGAGTGCGAATAAATTATGGTGTCGTCGGTATATAATATTGCCGAAGATTCAACGTTTGCAGGTTCTGGTCGTGCAAAAAGAAGTTGTAAAGCTTTGGTTCATTTACTGAGCCCTGAGCTACACTAGAGTTGATGTTGACGATGTTCGATTTTTCTTCAGCTAATTCAACGTTAAGTTTCCTATTAGTCAAAAAACTGTACGACAACAATGATACATATATTAAGTTTATTATGGTCCTTAAAAGATGTGAAAGAAAGTCAAGCCATTGGTATTCTTCTTCTTCTTTTCATGGAAACAATGGCGACCCATACACGTCACTACAATAATGTTATTGTTGGAGGCGACTTTAATGTCGATTTACTTCTCCATAACAATCGTAAAGATAGCTTTCTTCATTTGTTTCAGTCCATTAATCTAGAAGTTATCACTAACTCCATACCCACTTTCTGTTGTTGTAACAATCCTTCTCTGTTAGACATGTTTTTTACGTCGGACAAAAACCGAGTACTATTTTTCGACCAAACGAGCCCTCCTAGCTTCACTGATCATGATTTACTTTTTATGAGCTATGATATATGTTATAATGAGTGTACCCCGATTAAATCTTTCAGTTATCGAAACTATAACGACTTAAATTTAGAAAATTTTACAAATGAGTTCAATTTATTATCTTGGGACGAAGTTTTTTATATGTTGGATGTCGATGACCAGGTGAGACACTTTAATATGCTTATGACGTACCTTCATGATAGGTGTGTACCACTACGAAAGGTAAAAATAAAAAACAACTTAGCATGTCCTTGGATTACCCATAAAGTATCATCCTTAATTGCCGAAAGAGAGTATCTCTACCGCCAATATCGCCGCTCAAAAACGAATCATGCTAAAAATTTATATAAATCTGCGAGAAATATTGCTACAACAGCTATCAGGAATGCCAAGCGTTCTTATTATAGTCAAAAGTTTGACCCTGCATTATCCTCCAATAGAATTTGGGCCAATTTAAAGAACGCTGGTATTTGTGGAAAGGAACCGACGACCTGTAATTTTGGGGCTGATGAACTCAATAACCACTTCATTAATACTTGCCAAATATCGTTTCAGACCACCTCAGCGTCTTCAAATGAAATATATACTAAAACAAATAACTCCTTTTCTTTTCGATGCATCGACTTACCTGAGCTGCTCTCAGCTATTAACTCCATAAAATCGAATGCTATTGGTCCTGACACTCTACATCCTAAATTTATTAAATTTCTTCTCCCGCTTATTTGCCACCATATACTACATATTTTAAATACATGTATATCCAAGGGTACCTTTCCTATGGCATGGAAAGTTGCCTCAGTACTGCCGATAGCAAAAACGAATTCTCCTAATGCAGTCACTGATTTCCGACCTATTAGTATTTTGTGTTTTCTATCTAAGGTTCTCGAGAGAGTTATGTCCATTCAAATACAGGAGTTTTTAAAATAAGGAGAGTTTATTGACACGCTGGCAATCTGGGTTCCGGACGCAACATAGTTGTGAGTCGGCGCTTCTTAAAGTAACTTCCGACATTAGAGCCGCCATGGACTCGAATTTGGTAACATACCTTGTTCTACTTGATTTTTCTAAAGCATTTGACCTTGTAGACCATAATATAATCATTGATAAACTATCATCAAAATTCAATTTTACCCCTAGCGCCATAAAACTTATGCACAATTTCTTGAATGACCGCTGGCAGGCGGTACGGGTCGGTGATGACGTCTCTCCTTCGCTACCACTCTTGCGGGGCGTACCACAAGGCTCTATACTGGGTCCACTACTGTTTAGCCTCTACATCAATGATTTGCCAAGCGTACTGCAAGATTGCAATATTCATATGTATGCTGACGATGTTCAGCTTTACTTAAGTAGACCGGTAGGTCTTATTGATGATTGTGTTGCGCGTATTAATGATGATATCGCAAGAGTTTTTGGTTGGTCAACCGAAAATAAATTAGTACTTAATGAGAAAAAGTCACAATGTATCGTCTATTATCCAGGTATTAAGAATCATGAATCATTAAATTTGCCTTGTGTTATGATGAATGGTACATGTCTTGGTTTCAGTCCTGCTGTTAAAAATTTAGGAATTACGCTAAACTCCTCAATGACCTGCTGCAACCATGTATCTACCATTTTAAGAAAAGTGTACGGTGGTTTGCGTCGGCTATGGCTTTTCGCTAGTATCTTGCCGCTTAGCATTCGACTCAGACTTGTGAAATCCCTTATAATTCCTTTCTTCACGTATGGCAGTTTAATATTTCCTAAATTCGACTCTAATTGCCAACGTAAATTAGACATTGCCTTTAATGATTGCACACGCTTTGTTTTTTTGTTGCGACGTCATGATCATGTATCACCCTTCAAACACGCTATACTCGGCTGTACGCTATCGGTATACTTGAAACGTAAAATTCTGATATTTTTGTTTGGTGTTTATCATACAGGCGAGCCTTCTTATTTGGGTGACTTCATTGTAGCCTTGAACTCTACAAGACACCTTAAGCTTCTTGTTCCGCGTTTTTCCAAATCTGTAAATGAGTGCTCTTACTTCGTTCAAGCAATTAGACATTGGAATAATCTTCCTGAAAAAGTTCGGCGTGCAGTTGACCCTAGTGCATTCAGAAAGCTTGTATTGACACATGTTTTTTAATCTATTTTTTTCTTTTTTTTTTCTTCCTGTCGTTACTGTTTTTATTATATAATACGATTTTATTCTAATTTTGGATTTGGTTTTTTTTTTCTTATATTCTTTTTCTTATATTATTATAACCCGCCGCAAGGGGGTAGTTGTAGTATGAGGTTTTACCAATTCCTGCAACTATCTTTGGAGTTAGCGACTCCACGGACCTGAGCTAACTATCCCCCTCTGGGATGGGGGCTGTAGAATTCACCCACAGCCAGTCCTGCTTGCCCTAAAAATGGCAAATGGACACTCACTGGATCATGGGCTTATCACCCGTGATCTTAAGACCTAAATGATACGAGAAACAGATACATCGCCTCGGATACGGACTGATTCTACGGTAACGACTTTTGGCATTCGAAAACGGACTAAGATTGGCTTCTGGAACGTTCGAACATTGAATGACGGGGGAAGAGCTGGGGTTACTCGGTCCTTGCTCCACCAATCGGTGATCGACCGTGAAATGGAGCACTATAACATCCAAATCTTGGGCTTGAGCGAGGTCAGGTGGACAGGATCAGGAGAAGAACGAACCCCTAGCGGAAACACTATTCTGTACATTGGCCCTGAAAGTGAAGCCAGAAATGGCGTGGCGTTCGTCCTTACACCGCGAGCGAGAAACAGTCTCATTAGCTGGGAACCAATCTCGGATAGGATTATCGTCGTCAGGCTCAGGACCAGTGTCAGAAACGTCACAATTCTGCAGTGCTACGCACCAACTAATACCGCAACACCTGGTGACAAAGAGGAGTTTTATAGCCAACTGAGTGCCACCTTCGAACGTGTTCCAAGAGGTGATATTATTATCATCTCAGGAGATATGAACGCCCAGGTTGGATCGGACAACACTGGACTAGAACACGTCATAGGAAGGCATGGTGACCCTTGGGTCGACGCGTCACGATCTTGGACTAAGAGACCCGAAAACGGCGAATTATTTGTGGAGTTCTGTAGTACTCGGCAAATGGTCATCGGAGGGACCCTTTTTCCACACAAGAGTCATCATAAAACATCTTGGGTTTCCCCTGACGGTGTTACTCAGAACCAGATCGACCATTTGGCTATAAGTCGCCGATGGAGAAGATGTCTCCTCGATGTGCGAGCGAAACGTGGAGCTGACGTGGGGAGCGATCACCACTTGATGGTTGCCTGCTTGAGATTGTGTAC
Organism: Chorisops tibialis; assembly: GCA_963669355.1. Lineage (NCBI taxonomy): Eukaryota > Metazoa > Arthropoda > Insecta > Diptera > Stratiomyidae > Chorisops > Chorisops tibialis. Next base: position 140,202,037 of record OY770264.1, read on the forward strand.
AGCAGCTATCCGACGACCACAAATTCTTCAAATGAAGCGCAAGCTTAAAGTGGATAAACTTAAAGATCCCAACAAAAACCGCGAATACACCACTATTCTACGCGAAAAGTCATCCACATTGGGTGAATATGAAATGCGCACACTGGACGCCAATTGGGAGGCAACCAAAAACACTTTTCTAACTAGTGCTGAAGAATCTGTGGGATATGTGCAAAGCGGTGAGAAACCCTGGATGTCGCAAGACACATGGGTCAAGGTTGGCAATCGGAAAAAAGCCAAATTGGCAATCATCTCTCAACCCGATGTCAACCAACGAACGCCCGACTTGAGGCAGAACTACCGCGATGCTCATATACAGCTTAAGAGGGCTGTTAGACGCGACAAGAGAAAGGCCATTGAAGATCTGGCAAACAAGGCAGAATCTGCGGCTTACCTTGGGGATATGGGTTCACTTTTTAAAATCATGAAACAGTTGACGAACAGGAATTTCACCGCCAACCACCTGGTGAGAGATGTCAACGGAACTCTCCTTAATATGAGTGAACACCAGTTGCGGCGATGGAAGGAATACTTCTCTGATATTTTAAGCATCTTGTCAGAGGAAGATATTCCGGAAACAGAACAACTACCAAACATCCAACCGCAACAATCCTCTATTAGGGATGATCCCCCAGATAAGGAAGAGATAGTTTCCGCCATTCGGTCAATGGCGGGAAGGAAAGCTCCAGGTATAGACGGACTACCAACGGAACTCCTTAAAGCGGACCCGGAAATCACAGCCGATATACTCCTCCCACTCCTCACTAAGGTGTGGACTGAGGAAAGATATCCGACTGAATGGAAGGAGGGCGTCATTGTGAAAATTCCGAAGAAGGGCGACCTTCGGGATTGTGGCAATTGGCGTGGTATATGTCTACTTACTGCCGTATCAAAAATTATGGCTAAGGTAATTCTCAATAGGATTAGTGATGTCGTCGAGAGCACTCTCGAAGTTTATCAGGCTGGATTCCGTAAAGGGTCGTCTTGTACCGACCACACAAATACCCTACGGATAATATTAGAGCAGTCAGCCGAAATGGGTTCGCCACTACATCTCATGTTTGTAGACTTCGAGAAGGCTTTCGACAGCGTTAAGCGAGATTACATATGGAATGCTTTGCGTAGGAGAGGTATTCCAGATAAGGTCATAGCTATGATTAAAGAATCCTACGAAGATGCAAGGTGTCACGTCTTGCATAGAGGAGAGCTGTCCGAGAGCTTCCCTGTGCGAACGGGTGTCAGACAAGGCTGCATATTATCACCAGCCCTGTTTCTGGTGGTAATAAACGACATCTTGAAAGCTGCACTGGAAGGTGGGGAAGGTAAGGGTCTTCAATGGAGACTATTTAACATCTTGAGTCACCTTGATTATGCTGATGACGTGTGTTTGCTTGCACATAACCGTTCGGACTTAGAGTCAAATGTTCGCTCGTTGCATTCTAAATGCAAAGAGGCGGGACTGAAAATAAATGTGCGTAAAACCAAGTACATGCACATGGGTTCGAACGCAAGCACACCGATTGTTCTTAACGGACAGGATGTGGAAGAGGTGCAAGATTTTTGCTATCTTGGAAGCATTGTCAGCATGGACGGCGGAGCCGAAAAGGATGTTGAGGCTCGGCTAAATAAAGCTCGTCAGGCCTTCGGTATCCTTTCCCCTTTCTGGAGGTTAAGAGAGATCTCCCTTCGCACGAAGCTGCGAGTTTTTGACGCATGCGTCAAATCCGTGTTGTTGTATGGTTGCACTACGTGGAAAGTGACCGTTCGACTTACCAAGAAACTACAGACTTTCGTAAACCAATGCCTCCGGCGCATTTTAGGAATATTCTGGCCAGAAGTGATCTCCAACGACGAACTTTGGAGTACAACAGGCCAGACTAAAATAGGTATTGAGATTCAACGGCGGAAGTGGCAGTGGATCGGTCATACTTTGAGGAAACCAGAGCAAAATATCGCAAGACAGGCTCTGGATTATAATCCGCAAGGAAGACGTCGGGTTGGTCGACCATGTAACACATGGAAGCGAGCAGTTGAGCAGGAGGCCAGAGGAATAAATAAGTCCTGGCAACAGCTTAAGGCCGATGCCCAGGATCGCGCCTTGTGGAAGAGAGTTGTTTCTGTCCTATGCCCCTATAGGGGGTCTTAACAGGAATTTGATTGATTATTTTGTTACTTAAGTACATTTTTTTTTTTTCCTCTCATTTTTTTTTTTTTATTTCATTTCTATCTGTTGAATTAATTCCTGTAATGTATTGTACTTTTAAATATGAGTTTATAATCTTGTAGTACGTTGAATAAATATTTATCTTATCTTATCTTTCAAATGTCACCATAACTACAAACAACGCAAATATCTATAACTATACATACATCTATCTAAATCCATATTCCCAAATCAATCTAAACTATTGAATTATGTTCTACTGAACTCTTCTCAATTCTTATTTATACGCTGAAATGAATAAGTTTCCTTTACATTATATTTATTCACATACGGCATACATTAAACCATTTCCAAGCCACATCTATAGGAAATAGCATTGAGTCCTTCACGGCAGTTTTCCTGTAATTCTACTTGTTATTCGAAAATAAACCTAAACATTCAGCCACATAAGCATATGCAATGCTTACGAATGGAATTTCCGTTTTCCAAAGGTATTATTTGAATAAACATGTGAAGGAAGGAAGGATCTGTGAGTAAAACTCTCATGGAATATACAAGTGGTTAAAATCTATCCATGTCCTTGCTGCTATTGTATCAACGCCCGGATCGTGAGGACTTTTATTGCTGATTTCTCTGCCTGTCTTTTGTTGTTTGTCAGCAAAAATTTTTGTACTGTACAATAGTGGAAAGATTTGGCGCAACAAAATTTTAGATTAACAGAAATATTTTTTTTCTCGTAAATTTATGGAAGCAGTGAACACCTATGCTTAACAACACACACACACACAAATAGAGAGGGATTTTCATCTTCGGCAACATATGGCATAAATATAAATTGGATTTTGGACGCAAGAGAAATGGTTATTCTTCGGGATATCGCTATTTAGGATCAATTCTAAGTAAAATGAATGGGGATGTTTTAAAAAGCTTATATGGTTCAGACGGCTCTATGGTAGTTAATTTATCGAAGTGCGTTATTTTATGTAAACAGAATTGAAGAGTTTCAATTACTTTATTCTTCCACAGAAAAAAAAATTGGTACCTTGAAATTTTGTTTTTTTCACGTTTCATAACTAAATTATCCCTAAAAAATTAAAAAAACAAATCCGTCCCGCTGTACGCCGTACATATGAACTCATATCTCTGAGACAGTTAAATGTAGAATGTTCGTTTTTAGGCGAATTTTTAATTGGGTAATTGAGCTCCATTGCTTAAATTTTGGGAGGTGTCAGCTTGAAAAGGGAGGCGGGGAGGGAAAGAGTTAAAAATTATACTTGCTAATACCTCCACTACGAATGCAGATAGGACGCTGAAAATCAGCATAGGTATATAGCCGATTTTTTTTAAATGATTATATCTTCGAAATTATTTACGATAAAACGTGCGTTAACTCAAATTTTGTGTACGTTTACTGAATTTTTTGTACACTCATTCAAATTTTTGTGCATTTACTAAATTTTTTGTGGATTCACTTCAATTTTGTGTGCTTTTTTTTCTGGTTACGCCAGGGAGGTGTGGAATCTTCATTAGATACCAATAGCCCGTATGTATGCACGATTCACATACCTGATCGTGACAGAGAACTGTCAGCCGATATGTGCCTGCGTACTAAACCACACCCTCGCACACAGTCTTCAACCACTCTCCCCGCGGGACGGCCGTTAGGTATTAATTCGTGGGGCTAGCTAGCATTTTATGCTGTGCTTCTTATACTGCTTCTGCCCTTCTTTATCTCTCCATTCTCCGAAGATCCTTTAGCACATTCGGTACGAGTGTTCAAATTTCCAACCAATTTTCCTCTGATTCCATCATATATTATATATTCTGCGAATCGACTGCAGTTGAAAACCGCGTGTTCAGTGTCTTCTTCTTGATCTGCGAAATTTGGACAAAGAGGTGAGTTATCGTGTCCGAACCTATGTAGGTATTTGCGGTAGCCGCCTTGACCTGATAGGAACTGCGTGAGGTGATAGTTGCAGTCCCCAAACGCTCGCTGTGTCCAGACCTCAATTGCGGGGATTACCTTATAGGTCTATCTGTCTTTTGTAGTGTTGTCCCGCCTGGCTTGCCACATAGCTATTGATGTTGCCTTCTCTTCTTCTTTTATTTTTCTGGCAACAGCTGGCTCTTGTTGGATCGAGGATCTTCTTTTGTAGATCCGTAGCATCTCATCCGGGAGAATTTCAACGGGGATCATTCCGGCTATGATACAGGCTGCTTTGTTCGATATTGTTCGGAAACCGCTGATTGATCTTATCGTACAGAGCCTAAATGTTGCTGACATCTTTTTCCTTGTTTCCTTCGTCGCTAGCGCCACCGCCCAAACTGAAGCAGCAAAAAGGAGGACCGAGCTGACTACTCTGGTAAGTAGTATCCTTCTGGCATATCCTGGTCCACCGACGTTTGGCAGAATTCGGGAAAGGGCTGCTTGCATTTGTGACGCCTTTTTGCTCGCGAAGTCCACGTGAAATTTAAATTTTAATCTATTATCCAGCATAACTACTAGATATTTAATTGCCTCCTTAAATCTGATGGTTTCACTGCCGACCTCAATGTTCACGTATTCATTTTTCCTTCGGCTTGTTATTAGAACAGCCTCCGTTTTGTGGTCAGCTAATTCTAAGCCAGCGGACTCTAACCAGTCTCTAATTTTTAATACTGCTTTATTTGTTGCTGACTCTATTTCGTGGATGTGCTTATCCACGGTAACAACAGCAATGTCGTCAGCGAACCCGATTAATTTTACTCCTTCCGGCAACGATAGTCGAAGAAATCCATCGTACATAATATTCCACAGGATAGGGTTTAGTACAGATCCGTGAGGGACTCCCACGGTGACGTTGTAGTACCTTACCCCCTCATCAGTTTGATACCTCAGCTTTCTGTTGATGAAGTAATTTGCAATTATTCTCAACAAGTAGTGTGGTGTTCCCATCCTGGCCAACGATCTGTTTATAAGTGACCAATCTACCGAGTTGAATTTTGTGTGTATTCACCCAAATATATGTTCATTCTCTAAATTTTGTATTCCTTCTATAAATTTTGTGTGCATTTACTCAAATTTGTTTGCATTCGCTCAAATTCGTTTGCATTATCTCAGTTTTGTGTGCATTTTCTCGATGCTGCTCTTAGTTACGCAACTGCAGAACTGAGAAGTCAATATTTATATGGGGAAAGTTGTGGAGGGAGGAGAATCAGCTTAAAGAGATTCTAATTATTGTAAGGAGGATCAGGAGAGGCAGGTGGAGTAGGGAAGGGAATCGTAAAATTTGTGATGCAGTTTTATTTTGTTTCGCTTGTAAGGCGATCGTACAAATTTTCAAGTTCGTAGCTTTAAATGTGTTGTTTATTACTTGATTTATTGAAATAGGAGCGATCTCAAAACTCTTGACGCAATTTCATTTCTACTATTTTTAAAAGTTCTTGTGCGAAATTTCAAATTCATAACTTTTAATAGTTCGATAATTGATTTCTTAAAAATGGTCGAAAAAATACTTTTGTTTGGGGTAGGTTTTCGATAGGGTTTTTTTTTTTAATTGCATTCTGCAAATTTTCAAGTTTATTCCAAATAATTTCATTCAACATTTTTCAGCTTATGTGTTTTTTTCATTGCACATGAAACACCTTGGCTACGTTAGACCGGGGGGATCGATGCATAACAATTATGGAATAAATTATTATTTTTTCTCTATACATATGAAAAATTTGAAATTTGTATACATTTTTGCTTTCCACCTTCCTCCCCCTACACCCTCCAACGTAAAATGTTTACCAATATTAAAAACAATACAGTTCTACGATTTGACAATTTCAATTTTATATTTGTACTCAGTTTTGAGATATCAAATCAATCAAATTCCTGTTAAGACCCCCTATAGGGGCATAGGACAGAAACAACTCTCTTCCACAAGGCGCGATCCTGCGCATCGGCTTTAAGCTGTTGCCAGGATTTGTTTATTCCTCTGGCCTCCTGCTCAACTGCTCGCTTCCATGTGTTACATGGTCGACCAACCCGACGTTTTCCTTGAGGGTTATAATGTAAAAGTATGACCGATCCACTGCCACTTTCGCCGTTGAATCTCAATACCTATTTTAGTCTGGCGAGTTGTACTCCAAAGTTCGTCGTTGGAGATTACTTCTGGCCAGAATATTCCTAAAATACGCCGGAGGCATTGGTTTACGAAAGTCTGTAGTTTCTTGGTAAGTCGAACGGTCACTTTCCACGTAGTACAACCATATAACAACACGAATTTGACGCATGCGTCAAAAACTCGCAGCTTCGTGCGAAGGGAGATCTCTCTCAACCTCCAGAAAGGGGAAAGGATACCGAAGGCCTGACGAGCTTTATTTAGCCGAGCCTCAACATCCTTTTCGGCTCCGCCGTCCATGCTGACAATGCTTCCGAGATAGCAAAAACCTTGCGCCTCTTCCACATCCTGTCCATTAAGAACAATCGGTGTGCTTGCGTTCGAACCCATGTGCATGTACTTGGTTTTACGCACATTTATTTTCAGTTCCACCTCTTTGCATTTAGAATGCAACGAGCGAACATTTGACTCTAAGTTCGAACGGGTATGTGCAAGCAAACACACGTCATCAGCATAATCAAGGTGACTTAAGATGTTAAATAGTCTCCATTGAAGACCTTTACCTTCCCCACCTTCCAGTGCAGCTTTCAAGATGTCATTTATTACCACCAGAAACAGGGCTGGTGATAATATGCAGCCTTGTCTGACACCCGTTCGCACAGGGAAGCTCTCGGAGTTTTGAGATATGATGGTTTGCAATTTTGGAAAGTGCACTATTTTTGAAATGCGCCCCATTTTCTCACACTAACATTATTTCCCGGTTTTATATTTTTCTCATAATTCGCTAGTATAACTTAACATATGTCCCAAGTTTCAATTACATAGCTTAAGGGATAGAGAGATAGAGATATTCAATTTTAAGTGTTTTTCTTTGCACATCCCTCCTCTGACCCTCCTCCTTACAATAATTAGCCTTCCTCTAAGCTAATTCTGCTTGAACTATATGTCACCTTAATGCTCCCAAAATATGAATTTTGTATGGTAAGTAATTTCAAAGATATAATCATTTAAAAAAATATTCGGCCGTCATTTTCCCCTCCCCTTTTGTCGGACCACAATCGATAATAAATTAAATTATTTTTAAAGTTTTTTACACAAACCCCTCTATATATATGTTGATTTTCAGCTTCCTAGCTAGAAGCATGGTTGAGGTATTCGAAATCTTAATTTTCAGTTTTACTGCTTCCCCGCCGTCCCCTTAATCCTTATGCGCCCCAAAATGTGTGACCGCTTAAGATCCGCAAACCATCTGCAATCCATCCAAAAATTAACTTTCTGTCTTGAAAGGTTTGGGAGTTAATGTGCGCTGAGCGTACACCTACGAAGTACGGTGGACTGCGTACGGCGTACAGACATACAGATTTTTTTTTTGTATTTTTAGGCTATTTTAGTCATGAAACGTGAAAAAACAAAGTTTCCTTCCTTCCTTTCAATTGAATGCGATTGTGTCTGCCACGAGAGTGGATAAAATATAAACGATCGGGGCGCGCGAGAACTTCTGTTGGTTGAGTTTTGGGCACATAATTCCTCGCACAATTTCCCTAAATGATTTTCTTTGACGCTTCGCTCTCACATGACATTGATAATTGCGAGAAAATTTTCTTTAATACTCATAAACGCTCTTTCGATGGTCAGTCCAGCTACCACTAAAGAAGGAAATTCTCCAAGAAGGCTGCCACTCATTCTTGGGTATGCCTTTCCGAGCAGTTAGAACGATCCAACGATGAAATTATAGAGGCGTTCATCGAGCTGAAATACGTGAAGCTTGTTTCAACGAACAAAGAAGCTTTAGTTCCGTCCTACTTCCTTCCGCATCATGAGTTAAGCCTACCAGCATAACCATCAGACTACGGATTGTGTACGACGCGTCGCAAAAAACTCTTCACACTGGTCCCAAGCTTCTGTACGACATGTTTATGATCCTCATATGTTGCAGACTATTTCCATTCGTTTCGTGTGCCAACACAGAGAAAATGTTCGGTCATTTATGGATCAATAAAAACGACGTGAATCTACAGCGTCTCCTGTGTTTTGTTCTCAAAGCTTATTTTCAACTTAGTACCCTGTTCTGCTCCGGGTTCCCCTACCTAAAATAAATCGGAGATGAATAAAATAAACTATTGTTATAGATCTGGCAATGATCTCTCTCAAATCTGCCAGAACTATTTAGAATATTCTTCCAACATGTAGAGGGCCATAGTAAAAACTTCTAGTAAATTCTCAAAGACACAAACAATGACACCCGACGCCATCTAGTAACTTCCAGAATAGTCCAGACCAAGCAGAAAAACATACACCAGAGAAGGTTCGAGACTCGGATAAATCCATTATAAATAGCCAGAGCTCACGACAAGGAATCAGTTACTCAGTGACAGTTTCATGGAAAACACCTATCGGTGTAAGTAAGCGAAAGTGATAGATCGCCGGTGTTCCTGGGTTGTGCGAATTAAGTTTTTAGAGCGAATTTAGTGAAGTGATCGGGAAATTGTGTATAAAGTGCAATAAATAAATTATCGTTATATTTTAAAACGAATTGAGTTTTCTTTGGAATCTGGCGAACCCCTAGCTCGCAACAATTGGTGTCAGAAGAGTGGGATTTCAAGGACAAATTCGGGTTAAAAAAATCGCGAGTGAAATTAAAAATTCTCGAAACGGATAATTTTGTGAGAGCGGAAAAGTCAAACTAAAATTCTCGAGCGGACAGTGAGAATTTGGTGAAACCGAATATTCTCGAGTGCTCTAGTGAGCAGTGACTTTAATTAGCGAAGTAAAATCGCGGAACTAAAAATTCTCGAACGGACAGTGAGAATTTTGTGAAATCGAATAATCTCGAGTGATTTAGTGAGCAGTGACGTAAATTTAAGTGAATTCGAATCGCGGAAAAACTGGAAATAATCGGTAGTGAAAATGCCGCGTTATTTAAAAGACTTGAAAGTAATGGAGCTGAAGGAAGAGCTCAGTAGACGCGAGTTACCTACGACAGGGAGCAAGTCTGAACTTGTCAGCCGTATGATCGAGACACTTGAGGCTGAGGGTGAGAATGCAGATACTTTTGAGTTCCAAATCGAAGAAGCTAGTAAAGAGGAGTGCTCTGGTACATCGGATGCCTTAACACAGTTAATGCAACAAATGATGCACAAATTGGATCAACAATCTGCGAATATGAATCAGAAATTAGAGCAACAATCAGTGGACATTAAGCAACAATCTGCGGACATTAAACAACAATCTGCGGACATTAAGCAACAATCTGCGGACATTAATCACAAACTAGAGCAACAATCGGCGGATATTAATCAGAAATTAGACCAACAAAGTCAGCTGTCAGCGGACCTGAATGAAAAATTAGATCAGACCTCAAAAGACCTCAACCAAAAATTGGAGCCACAAAATAATAAAATAGACACCATGGGTAAAGCAATAGAAGAAAAAGTAGAGAAGAAACTTCGAGTCTTCGAAGAAGAAGTCGAACGGCTAAAAAGAGACTTCGATAACGTCAAAGCGACTGGCGTCATCAAGGCAGAACACGTTGCGCACAAGGGTCTCAAGGCTTCAATCTTCGATGGACAAACACCGTGGGCTATTTATAAGACCCAATTTGAGGCTGCCGCAAGAAACAACCATTGGAATGATCTGGAACGAGGAACGGCTCTTATATTGGCGTTAAGAGGCCCACCAGCAGAAGTTCTTCAAACGATTCCGCAGGAGCAACAACAAGATTTTTCAACGTTAGTCCGGACATTGGATCTTCATTACGGCAGTGACCACATGCGAGAGATCTACAAAACTCAACTGTACAACCGAACTCAAAAGAATGGCGAAACACTTCAAGAGCTGGCACGCGATATTGAACGACTCACACTATTATCGCTGCCTAATGCGCAAACAGAGCAACGCAACGATACAGCTGTTTTCGCATTTAACAATGCTGTACAGGACAGAGAGCTGCAACAGGCGTTAAAACTGGCAGGTAAGAAAACGATTGGCGAAGCCTTAGTATATGGGCTGACGTTCGAAGCTGCCAAGCAAAGCTCGCGGAGTAACTATCGAGTTCGAGAAATAGTAGAAGAATGTGTGTGCCAGAAAGCCGAGTACACCAAGCGGAGCGAAGGATCTGGTGCTCCCCGATGCTGGAATTGTGGACAGGCAGGACACTTAAGACGCGACTGCCGCAAACCCAGAAAAGCGATCAACTACTGTTCCGGCTGCGCTGCTAAACAAAGAGGAGGAAGGGGCGAACCTTCACGAGAGCACGCTTCGCCTAATGACAGTCCGGGAAACGAGTAAAGGCCAACTTCATGGGGCAGAAGTTGGCTGGTAGAATCGACGCCCCCGGAACCATCATCGCAGTTTCTCGACTACATCGTTGTGAAAACGACTTATGTATGAGTGGTCGAGTCGACAAATTAAACTGCATCATAACAGTCGACACAGGCGCAACACGGTCAGTGCTAAGATCTGACTTCGTAGATCGTACTTGGCTTCACAACACCAAGAAGTACGCACTTCGCACTGCTACAGGAGAAACTACAACGGTCCATGGAGAAATAGCTCGTGACATACAACTTGGGGATTTGACCTTCTCGCATGTATTCGTGGTAGCTGACATTACCGATGAGTGTATCCTTGGAATGGATTTTCTGAAACCAAACGGTATCCAGCTGGACCTAGGACAACGAATAATGAAGTGGCGGAATATTGAAATCCCGATGGAAATAACATCCTCCAAAACAACAAAGCTGCGAGTTGTATTATGCGAAGATGCGGACATACCAAAGTCATCTGAGAATGTTATTTGGGCAGAGCTCGATGGTGATCCCGGGAACCACCGATTCTACCTCATAGAACCGGAAACGACACCTGCATTACGAAGTCTGATACTAGGAAAAACGCTCGTAAAAAGGAATGAGAGAATGATGGTACCAATAAGAGTCCTGAACGTTGCGGACAGCACTACCAGCGTAAAGAAAGGAGATGTAATTGGCAGCTGTGAACCAATATCGGCGGTGACGAGTATCGACAAGGCAGAACCACATAACATACCCTCTAAAAATAAGCCAAGAAGGAAGGACAATGTAACATCAACACTTCTTCAGTCAAGCAACCTTAGAGGAGAACAACACAAGCAAGCAGTAGATCTAATCGAAGGATTTAGCGACGTCTTTTCCACCGGTGATGACGACTATGGCAGAACAAACTTAGTGAAACATCGTATAGATACCGGAAGTGCTACACCGATACGTCAACCTCCAAGAAGAGTACCATTAGCGAAACAAGGAGAAGTCAATTCAATGGTCAAAACTATGGAGCATCAGGGAATCATCGAAGAATCAAAGAGCCCGTGGATATCGCCAGTAGTGCTGGTAAAGAAGAAGGACGGCAGTACCCGTTTTTGTGTGGACTACAGGCGACTGAATGATGTTACGAAAAAGGATAGCTATCCACTACCAAGAATCGACGATATCATGGACACCCTGACTGATGCTAAATGGTTCTCGACGTTGGATCTGAAAAGTGGTTACTGGCAAGTGGAGATAGATGAAAAAGATAGAGAGAAAACAGCATTCTCTGTCGGCAGTGGACTGTGGCAGTTCATCGTAATGCCATTTGGCTTGTGCAATGCTCCAGCTACGTTTGAAAGACTAATGGAATTCGTTTTGCGTGGCCTGAGTTGGAAAACTTGTCTCGTTTACCTGGATGATGTGATCGTTATTGGCAGAACATTCAAGGAACATCTGAAAAATCTACAGGAAGTCTTCCAGCGGCTGCGAGTCCGCTGAGTCCGAAAAAGTGCACTTTGTTTAGTGCAGAAGTCAAGTACTTGGGTCACATCGTTTCAGCTGATGGCGTAAAGACAGATCCGGAGAAGATACTGGCGGTGAAAAATTGGCCTACTCCGACTGATAAGCACCAGTTGCGCAGCTTCCTAGGCTTAGCGACATATTACCGACGATTTGTAAAAGACTTTGCTAACACGGCGAAATGGCTGCATCAGTTAACAGAAAAAGGGAAGCCATTTACATGGAGTCAACAGTGCCAGGAAGCATTCGAGAGGATAAAAGACCAACTCTGCGACTCCCCAGTTCTGGCGTATCCAAAACCAGGTCATGGTTTCATCATAGACACTGACGCCAGCAATGTCGGTATCGGAGCAGTACTATCACAAGAGATCGATGGGCAGGAGAGAGTGCTATCTTACTAAAGCCGAGTACTCTCAAAATCAGAAAGGAACTATTGCGTAACTCGCCGAGAGCTACTAGCCATAGTAGAAGCAACAAAACATTTTCACAAATATCTCTATGGTCAAAAGTTCCTTCTTCGAACGGATCACGCATCGCTTAAATGGCTACTTCAGTTTAAGAACCCCGAAGGCCAAGTAGCCAGATGGATCGAAAGGCTCGAATCCTACGATTTCGAGATTGTTCATCGAAGAGGAAGAATCCATGGTAATGTCGATGCGCTTTCACGTCGTCCTTGTCCACCGAACTGCAAGCATTGTCACCGTGTAGAAGGAAAAGAAGCCGGAGAAACCATTCAGAGGATAACGACCGAACCAAAGACTGGATGGAATCAGCAAGAACTGGAAGACGCCCAGCGTAAAGATCCAGATATTTCTCCGATCATGGCATGGAAGGACGAAAAGAAACGGCCTGAGTGGAAAGACATCTCACAATTCAGCGAAACCTTAAAGTGTTATTGGGCACAATGGAGCTCCCTTCACCTAGACGGCGGATTATTAAAACGAAAATGGGAAAACGCTGACGGAACATCATATCACATGCAAACCATCGTCCCGCATTGTAAAATCGAGGAGGTTTTGAAGGAATATCATGGAGGTACCTCCGGTGGGCATTTGGGTGTAAATAGAACCTTGGCAAAGATACGAGAAAGGTTCTATTGGATCCATCTCCGAGATGATGTCGAAAATTGGTGCCGTAAATGTACTACGTGTGCATCAAGTCAGGGCCCACACCGCAGATCCAGGGGAGAAATGCAACAATACAACGTGGGAGTCCCATTTGAGAGAATTGCTGTGGATATTGCTGGACCATTTCCGGAATCAGAAAATGGTAATCGCTACATTCTAGTGGTCATTGATTATTTCAGCAAGTGGCCTGAAGCCTACTCAATTCCAAACCAAGAAGCAGTAACCGTCGCCGAACAAATTGTTACCAACTGGGTGAGCAGATTTGGAGCTCCACGTGAACTACACTCCGATCAAGGGCGCAATTTTGAATCTCAAATATTCAAACACGTGTGCCAAATGCTGGGAATAAACAAAACCAGGACAACTCCATTACATCCACAGTCCGATGGAATGGTGGAACGTTTCAATAGGACATTGAACTCAAACCTATCCAAACTCGTCAGCGAGAGGCAACAGGACTGGGATCAGCACATCCCTCTATTTTTAATGGCCTATAGAACATCGGTGCATTCAACAACAGGAGAAACCCCGTCCCGAGTCATTTTCGGAAGGAATATTCGAGTCCCTGCGGAATTAATGTTTGGAGTGCCACCAGACCAACCAACGAATGCCAAAGATTACGTCTCGGATCTTCGATGTCGACTAAACACAATTTATAACCTGGTCAGAGATAAAATTGATTTGGCGACCGACCGCATGAAGACAAGGTATGATCAACGGGCGAATTCATCAGGATTCCAAGAGGGTGATTTAGTTTGGCTATACAATCCCAAACGACAGAAGGGCAGATCGCCGAAACTACAGCGCAACTGGGAAGGCCCTTACCAGATCATCAACCGGTTAAACGATGTCGTCTATCGGATTCAATTACATCAAAAACCCCGTACAAAAATGAAAGTGGTACATCTCGACCGACTAACAAAGTACCACGGTGCCATTGCGGAAATGAACGACTCTGTTCGGGACGAACAGGGACTAAGGAGAGGGTAATGTTATAGATCTGGCAATGATCTCTCTCAAATCTGCCAGAACTATTTAGAATATTCTTCCAACATGTAGAGGGCCATAGTAAAAACTTCTAGTAAATTCTCAAAGACACAAACAATGACACCCGACGCCATCTAGTAACTTCCAGAATAGTCCAGACCAAGCAGAAAAACATACACCAGAGAAGGTTCGAGACTCGGATAAATCCATTATAAATAGCCAGAGCTCACGACAATGAATCAGTTACTCAGTGACAGTTTCATGGAAAACACCTATCGGTGTAAGTAAGCGAAAGTGATAGATCGCCGGTGTTCCTGGGTTGTGCGAATTAAGTTTTTAGAGCGAATTTAGTGAAGTGATCGGGAAATTGTGTATAAAGTGCAATAAATAAATTATCGTTATATTTTAAAACGAATTGAGTTTTCTTTGGAATCTGGCGAACCCCTAGCTCGCAACACTATTATAGTATATATATATATATATATAAAATGATTATTAGAATCTAATTTAATTAATCAGATCAATGTTTTAGAGCAGAAATAAATTATTTGAATCTTAAGAGGACTGCGTATATGGGGCACTGATATATCCGGACCGCCGGACCCCTGGTTTCCACATAAATCAAGATATTCGGATATCGAGTTTTTGATCCTCAAACTCATTTCTCAAATGTCCATTTAGTCGCGTCTTTAATATGCAATTTTTTTTGATGGCTGGTTCCTAAAGAAAAAAAAATAGACCACTTTAAGCAGGGCAGCACTGCAATAAATCTTTTTGGCGCCAAAATTCACCGACCAGAATGCAAGAAAACCGGTTTTTTTTTTTGCTTTGGTCTGCCCGCCAAAAACGAAAGCAGAGAACAAAGGAACTTGGGAGGGTGTGGATGATGGGAGCTGTCGACGGGCATTTTATTTTTTTGAAAACGAAAAAAAAACCAAAAGATTATATATTTTGTTTTTGCATGAAAAATTTAATTAAATATGTAATATAACATAAAAACTGTGCGAGGTGAGAGATGGAGAATAAAATGAAACTGAAAGTGGCTACAAAAGAACAAACAAAGTGAAATAACTAAATAATAAAAAAAAAACTGTTCGAGCTGAGAGACGGAGAATAAAGTTAAACTGAAAGTGGCTACAAAAGAACGAAAAAGTGAAATAACTAAATAATAAAAAAAAAAAAATGAACAATAGTAATATAAAAAAGCAAAAAAAAATTGATCAAGGCGGGAGACGGCGAAGGCAGACACTGGATGCAGCAAGCGCCCCATCGAGGTTTTGTTTTTTTATTCTTATCTGAATTATTGTATTTGTTACTGAATATTGTTAACTTTAATTTTTTTCTCTTTTTTCATTAAATGCATGGTTATCTTATGTGACGTTTTTTCTTTAGGAACCATGCCATATTATTTTTTCCTTTTTTATCACGAATATATCATCTACCCGTTCGTTACTATTGCTCCGTGGAATTTGGGGGGGTAATGATTGAGGAGTAGAGGGTCGCCATATGGGTGCCCTGGGGCTGCCCATCAGTAGGTAGGGTTATTATCCTTAGTTTTCCTCTCCCTCTCGATTATTTATTGGCAGCACAAACCAGGATGGGTACTTCTCCGGGTAATTTTGACCCCCCAACGCTCCTGAGCAGCCGGCAGGAGGTGCTGTCCGACTCGGAGAAGCCCCATTACAAATCTGCGACGAGAATGCTTCGCAGCCGTATTTTCGTTACACCTCCTCACCATTCCACCTAAAACTCCCAAAAAAGTAATGTAAAGTAATGGCACTAGCAAGATTCCAAAATTTCATTAATTTATTATTGAAATAATAAAGTAATAAGCGGCCGAAAATCAAAACAAAAAAAAATAAATAAAAGAATTTCGAAAAAAAAACTTTGTTCACCCATTTTCAGATCGAAATTAGTAATTTTTTGTTAATTAAATGCTTATGACTTCCACTTCCAAAGAAACGTTAATCTTACTAAAAAAAATTCAACCAACCTGAAGACCAGTATTCATATAGGTATACCAAAGCGAACTCAACAAACAATATTCATAAGCAAATTAATTTGATCAATTAGTTAATTACCACATTATTTCGAGTTTCTTCTTCCGTCCCGATTCATTTATATTTCCGAAATATTGGTGACGGCAAATTGCATTATCCTTCCACTCACGTTCATTTCTGTCCAACCGAAAATTCATCATGAATTAGTGCCGGACAAGCTTACAAATTACGGAACCAGTCGAAATAACTTATTAACTTAATAAATTATCAACAATTAATTCAACATCGATTGAGAAGAAAACAAATTAATTGAGAACCACTGAATTTCCCAAAGGGCTACCTAAACCTGTATAAATATCGGCGAAAGTCATAAATTAACAGATATGTTAGTTTTTAGTTCGAATTCGAAGATTATCCCTATTCAGGCATAAATCACCTCTACCTGAATAGCTGAGTTCGATTGGGATTAAAAGGATATGATATTTCGGAAATTTGTCAAGTTTATTGTGTGCTGGTCAAGACTGTTGTATAACTCCAATCGCAATTAGATAGCAATATTGAATTGTCTCGTAATTAACCCAAAAGTGGGCAATCCCAAAGGAATAGTCCCGGCAATTTGAAGAGAATTTATAGTGCAAGTTTTCGGATGGAATTTTCTCTCCGGGAGTATCCTTGAGATCTGTGAAATATTACTTGGGTCAGAGATACAAATTAACTTTGTGGTTTCGGTATTTATCTTAATCTTCTTAGGCGGACTATATTGCGACACCTTAAGAGATAAATTTTGAATTAATTGCATAAGTGGATAATTGTATAGAAATTCATTGCTATTTCGTATTAAATAATAGTTTGGATGAGACGTATGGATAAATAATTATGCTAAGCATAACTGAATTATGATTGGGCGTAGAGCGAGATGAAATGGGAAAGAGTCTAATGTATCGGTGAATATTTCATGTCAAATTCTTTCGAACAGTGAATAGTGACTTTTGTATGGGAGGTGGTACAAGCAGAGCGGGGAGGTTTGTAATTTATATAAGTGACACCAAAAAATGTTTAATGCGGAATTTAAAGTTTGTAGTTTTCATTAGTTTCAAAGAAGTTGGACATAGTTTTCCTGAATTTAGGTCATTTGTATGAGAGGTGGCAGAGGATGTGGAGGGTTCTAGATTATTTCGAAACTTCTTATCAATATCCTTATCACCATGCTTTGTTTCAAAGTCGATAGCTGTCATATGTACTTTTCTTAAATTTATAATACATATGTGTGGGAGGGGTTAGAAGGAGTGAAGTGAAGCTGATAATTTCTTAGCATTTATTGCAATTACTAAGGGACAAATTCTGACAAAATTTTAAATTTCTATTATTACAAGTTTTAATAGAAATCGGTATAATGCATTTATATGGGAGGGGACAGAACGAGTACACGGATCAAACTTAAATTTTTCGTTGTCAATGATATTTCTATTATTATACTTTTCACAAAACTTGATTTGATAGCTTTGACAGTGTCAAGGAAAAATAATTTTATTGAAATTTAAAAATTTCGTGTAATATTTATGGGAGGAGGTAGACGGAGTGAGGTGAAGTCGACAATTTTTCCAAAACTGATTGCTATTATAATCAAATTAATTCCGGCAAAAATTCGTCTTTTCAGCTTTGCTAGTTTCAATGAAAACCGAAAAATTGAAATTTTTCAAAATTGTGCATTTGTATGAGAGGGGGTAGAAGGAGTGAGGAGATCGTATAATACTGTGTGATGTTAACATATGATCATACTTTGCTCGAAATGTCAAGTCAATAGCTTAAAAAGTTTCGAAGAAAAATCATTTTCTTAAAATTTCTAAATTTCATGAAATTTTTATGGGATGGGGTAGAAGGAGTAGTGTGATGCAGCCCATTCACAAACTTTACGTTTGTTTTTTGGTAAAAATGAATTTCAGCACGTTCAAAGCGTTTGAGAGTTTTGTTGTAGACAGACGGAAAGACAGACGGTCGCTCGCAATCGAAGTTCTTGAGCGACAACAAATATTTCTTTACGGCTCTGTGGGAGCATTATTTCTTAGAATCATGAATTTCGTCCTCTGACGCCCTTTGAGTATAGGATGTCGGTAGCGAGCAACGGCAAAAACCATCAAACTGATAGTACATTTCGAAGAGATATTATCCTGATAAGATACCACTTGATTTTATTCTAAGAATTTTCCCTCTCACAGAAAAATTGAATTAGTCAAATTAACCATTAATTCACAAAAGCAATCACAACCCATTCTGAGAGTATATTGTGATTACTCTAATGTTTGTAAAGCTAGAAAATAATGCTGGTACGAAGCCGCCAAGGGTACAAAATTATTTGTTGACGCTCGAACCTCTCCATTACTAGTAACTGTCCGTCAGTCTGTCTGCAAAATAACTCTGGAACGATTTGAGCTATAGAGGTGAAATTTATTTTAGACCATTTGTTGTGAGAAAGAAAATTGAAGTTCGTAAGCGCGCCACAGCTCTTCACTTCATCTACCCCCTCCCATACAAATTATTTCATGAAATTTTGAAATTTCAATAAATTTATTTTTCTCAGTAAGTAGCAAAGTTATCACTTTGAAAATCTACCAATTGATGTGATTTTTAAGTTTCAATTAAATTATTTGCATTTTGGCATCCCAGCAAAACTAGTCCGACTGACCAAAATGACGATGACATCAACAACATCACAAGTCAGAGTCAACAACCAACTAACTGATGCCTTTGACACAAATGTCGGACTAAAACAGGGTGATGGGCTGGCCCCTCTGCTTTTTAACCTAGCTTTAGAATACGACATCAGAAAGTTACCCGTTGACGCAAGAGGTACGCTGCTTTATAAATCCAGACAGATAGTGGGTTATGCGGACGATATCATCATATTATCACGCTCCTTCACATCCGCAAAAGAAATTCTACTAAGCCTCGATCAGCAGCAAAAGAAGTTGGCCTGAAAACAAATGAAACAACAATGAAAATAATGACACAAACAGGGAAAAGGACCCCCAATAGACAAAACATTACAATTGACGAATATAATTTCGAAAATGTGGACGAATTCATATATTTAGGCACAAAATTGACAAAGAATGGAAATGAAACGAACGAAATAAAAAGACGAATCCAGCTCGCAAATAAAACGTATTATTCAGTCTTAGCTATTGTTAAGGCCAGCTGCGTACACAGGAAGACCAAACTCCAAGTCTTTAAATCAATAGTAAGACCTGTGCTTTGCTACTGATGCGAAACGTGGACCCTTACACAAGCATCCGCAAATATGTTGAATGCTTTCGAAAGAAGGGTCCTGAGACGAATAATTGGAGCGAAACGTGATGGTGACCGATGGCGAACTAGATACAACAGTGAGCTGTATGATATATTTGACGAACCGGAGGTTTCCACTATCATCAGACTGCGGAAGCTGCAATGGGCTGGCCATGTACAAAGGATGGACGAAACTTGAATGCCTAAAAAGGTATTCGAGGGAAAAACGGAGGGGCGGAGGCCAGTGGGGAAAACCCAGCAAACGCTGGCCCAACTCTGTTGACGAAGACTGTTCATCGCTGCTCGGATTTCAAAATTGGAGGACGCGGCCACTGGACCGAGATCGCTGGAGACTTCGGCTACGGGAAGCCAAAGCCCGAAAAGGGCTGTAGCGCTGCGACGAGAATTAAATTATTTAACCTCGAAGCTTCACCTTAAAAATTGGAAAGAAGTATAGCAATTTAAATCAGATCAATTTGAAAATTTTTTTTCTGATCCGCTCACTCTTTCTACTCTCTCCCACACACATGAATACTATTTTATAAATAAATTGTATTGATTTTCACTTTATTTTCTCCCCGCAAGGGCATAGTTGTAGGATGAGGTTTTACCAATTCCTGCAACTATCTTTGGAGACAAGTGACTCCACGAACCTGAGCTAACTTTCCCCCTGTGGTATGCGGGCTGTAGAATTCACCCACAGCCAGTACTGCTTGCCTTAAAAGCGGCAAATGAACACTCACTGGATCATAAGCTTATCACCCATGATCTTAAGACCTAAATGATTCAAGAAACGGATACAGCGCCTCGAATTCGAAATGATTTTACGGTAACGACTTTTCGCATTCGAAAACTGACTATGATTGGCTTCTGGAATGTTCGAACATTGAATAACGGGGGAAGAGCTGGGGTTACTCGGTCAAGGACCGCCAATCGGTGATCGACCATGAAATGGAGTGCCATAACATTCAAATCTTGGGCTTGAACGAGGTCGGGTGGACAAGATCAGGAGAACAACGAACTCCTAGCGTAAACAATATTCTGTACGTTGGTCCTGAGAGTGAAGCCAAAAATGGCATGGCCTTCGTCTTTACACCGAGAGCAAAAATAGTTTCATTTGCTGGGAACCAACCTCGGATAGGATTATCGTCGTCAGGCTCAAGACCAGTGTCAGAACGTCACAATTCTACAGTGTTACACACCAGCTAATACCGCAACACCTGGTGACAAAGAGGAGTTTTATAGCCAACTGAGTGCCACCTTCGAACGTTTTCCAAGAGGTGATATTATTATCATCTCAGGAGATATGAACGCCCAGGTTGGATCCGACAACACTGGACTAGAACATGTTATGGGGAAGCATGGTGCCCCTTGGGTCGACGCGTCACGACCTTAGATTAAGAGACCCAAAAACGGCGAATTATCTGTAGTACTCGGCAAATGGTCATCGGAGGGACCCTTTTTCCTCCCAAGAGTCATCATAAAACATCTTGAGTTTCCCCTGATGGTGTTACTCAGAAGCAGATCGACCATCTATAACTCGCCGATGGAGAAGATGTCTCCTCGATGTGCGAGCGAAACGTGGAGCTGACGTGGGGAGCGATCACCACTTGATGGTTGCCTGCTTAACTTTATGTATAGCAGCTATCCGACGACCACAAATTCTTCAAACGAAGCGCAAGATTAATGTGAATAAGCGCAGAGATCCCAACAAAAAACGCAAATACGCCACTATTCAACGCGAAAAGTCATCCACATTGGGTGAACATGAAATGAGCACACTGGACGCCAATTGGGAGGCAACCAGAAACACTTTTCTAACTAGAGCTGTAGAATCTGTGGGATATGTGCAAAGCAGTGAAAAACCCTGGATGTCGCAAGATACATGGGACAAGGTTGGCAATCGGACAAAGGCCAAATTGACAATCATCTCTCAACCCGATGTCAACCAACGAACGCCCCACCTGAGGCAGAACTACTGCGATGCTCATATACGGCTTAAAAAGGCCGTTAGACGCGACAAGAGAAAGACCATTGAAGATCTGGCAAACAGTGAAGAATCTGCGGGTTACCTTGGGGATATGGGTTCACTATTCAAAATCATGAAACAGTTGACGAACAGGAATTTCACCGCCAACCACCTGGTGAGAGATGTCAACGGAACTCTCCTTAATATGAGTGAACATCAGTTGCGGCGATGGAAGGAATAATTCTCTGGTATTTTAAATATATTGTTAGAGGAAGATATTCCGGGAACAGAACAACTACCAAACATAGTACCACAACAATCCTCTATTAGGGACGATCACCCAGATAAGGAAGAGATAGTTTCCACCATTCGGTCAATGGCGGAAAGGAAAGCTCCAGGTATAGACGGACTACCAACCGAAATCCTCAAAGCGGACCCGGAAAGAACAGCCGATATACTCCTCCCACTCTTCACTAAGATGTGGAATGAAGGAAGATATCCGACTGAATGGAAGGAGGGCATCATTGTGAAAATTTCGAAGAAGGGCGACCTTCAGATTTGTGGCAATTGGCGTGGTATATGTCTGCTTACTGCTGTATCAAAAATTATGGCTAAGGTAATTCTCAATGGGATTAATGCTGTCGTGGAGAGCACTCTCGAAGTTTATCAGGCTGGATTCCATAAATGATCGTCTTGTACCGACCACACAAATACCTTACGGATAATATTAGAGCAGCCGAAATGGGTTCGCCACTACATCTCATGTTTGTGGGCTTCGAGAACGCTTTCGACAGCGATAAGCAAGATTACATATGAAATGCTTTGCGTAGGAGATGTATTCCAGATAAGATCATAGCTATGATTAAAAAATCCTACGAAGATGCAAAGTGTCGCGTCTTGCATAAAGGAGAGCTGTCCGAGAGCTTCCCTGTGCGAACGTGTGTCAGACAAGGCTGCATATTATCACCAGCCCTGTTTCTGGTTGTAATAAATGGCATCTTGAAAACTGCACTGGAAGGTGGGGAAGGTATAGGTCTTCAATGGAGACTACTTAACTTCTTAAGTTACCTTGATTATGCTGATGACGTGTGTTTGCTTGCACATAGCCGTTCGGACTTACAGTCAAATGTTCACTCGTTGCATTCTAAATGCAAAAAGGCGAAACTGAAAATAAATGTGCGTAAAACCAAGTACATGCACATGGGTTCGAACGCAAGCACACCGATTGTTCTTAACGGACAGGATGTGGAAGAGGTGCATGATTTTTGCTATCTCGGAAGCATTGTCAGCATGGACGGCGGTGCCGAAAATGATGTTGAGGCTCGGCTAAATAAAGCTCGTCAGGCCTTCGGTATCCTTCCCTCTTTCTGGAGGTTAAGAGAGATCTCCTTCGCATGAAGCTGCGAGTTTGTGACGCATGCATCAAATCCGTGTTGTTATATAGTTGTACTATGTGGAAAGTGACCGTTCGAATAACCAAGACTTTCGTAAGCCAATGCCGGCGCATTTTAGGAATATTCTGGCCAGAAGTGATCTCCAACGACGAACTTCGGAGTACAACTGGCCAGACTAAAATAGGTATTGAGATTCAACGGCGGAAGTGGCAGTGGATCGGTCATGCTTTGAGGAAACCAGAGCGAAACATCGCCAAACAGGCTCTGGATTATAATCCTCAAGGAAGACGTCGGTTTGGTCGACCATATAACACATGGAAGCGAGCAGTTGAGCAGGAGGCCAGAGGAATAAACAAGTCCTGGCAACAGCTTAAGGCCGATGCTCAGCATCGCGCCTTGCCGAAGAGAGTAGTTTCTGTCTTATGCCGCTATAGGGGATCTTAACAGGAATTTGATTGATTGATTTTCATAATTAATTTTAATTAGAAAAGGTAGGAACTTGAAATTTTGTCAGAATTCCGCTTTCAATAATATAAAAAAATGTTGAAAAAATAACAATTTCGCCCCACCCTTTCCAACTCCTGCCATATGATTATGAGAATTTCAAAAGGCCAGTGAATCGATTTCCTTGAATATTTTGAAAGCAACTAACATTGAGATTGGCTCAAAACATTGACATAACAATGTCAGTCGTTATCCAAAAATTATATTCCTTCTACCACCTCCTATACGAAATTCACTATTCACTGTTATAAGAATTTGGATATATCATATTTTCCGTTGCATTAAACTTTTTCCTATTTCATCTAGAGTTTCGAATAACTATGTTATGTTTAACTCAGTCGAGTGGTAACTTAATCACAACCTCAAATTCAATTGCATATTTAAATCGAGTTTGCAAGTCCACAAAAACATGTCCTTCAATTCTAGCAGATAGTACCTGCCACAGCAGCTACCATTGCCCCGTGTGACTCATACGAGTACATACTTAAATTTGTACACTTTTCTGTATATCCATCCGATGGGGTTCATGTTATATTCTCGCATAGTTTTTCAGCTCCTATTTTTTTTCCGGTGTGCAAAACTAGGTTAGTAATTTCGGTTCAAATAACTTGTATACGAAACTTCGGAGCTATGATCAAGTAGCTCTGTGCAGAGTGAAGAGCATTATACCGGACGTGTGCGCTTTATTTATAAGCCATTCAAAATGGCTAATGTTGACTTACGCCAGATAAAATTGGCATAGTGGAGCAGAGGACTCTCTAACATAAATGAATAGTTAAAATCAAGCAGAATAATTTATGTGCTGAAGAACTTTTATCCCAGTCATAATTAGATTACACAATCACTTGGGCATTTCACACAACACAGTCCGCAACGAGAGAAATTTTTGTTTTCCATCATGAATTACAAAGGAATAAAAAATTGATGGGGATTGATTTTTTTCCAACTCAGAATTAACCATTTATATAAAAAATCGATCACAACCCATTATGAGAGTATATTGTCATAGCTGTAATGTTTGTAACGTTAAGAAATAATGCTCGCGTGGAACCGTCAAGGGTACGGAAATATTTGTTTCCGCTCAAAACCCTTCCTTACTAGTAACCGTCCGTACATCCGTCTACAATATAACGCTTTGAGCTATCAAGCTGGAATTAATTTTATACAATTTTTAGTGAAAAAGAAAATTTAAGGTCGTAAACAGGCCACAGCCCTTCACTCCTTCTACTCCCTCCAATACAAATTATTTCATGAAATTTCGAAATTTCATTAAGTTTATTTTTCTCAGTAAGTAGCAAAGCTATCACCTTGAAAGTTTCACCAGTTGATATGATTTCTAAGTTTTAATTAAATTAATTGCCTTCAATGCTTCCCCTTAAAAATTTGAACGAAGTATAACAATGTAAATATGATCAATTTGAAAAAGTTCTTTTCTGATCCGCTCACTCTTTCTACCCTCTCTCAAACACATGCACACTATTTTATAAATGGGCTGTATTGATTTTCAAAAAAATTAGAAAAGGCAGGAACTTGAAATTTTGCCAGAATTCCGATTTTAATAATATAGAAAAATGCTGAAAGCACAACAATTTCGCCCCACCCTTTCCAACTCCTGCCATATGATTATGAGAATTTCAAAAGGTCAATGAATCGATTTCCTTGAAAATTTTGAAAGCTACTAACATTGAGATTGGTTCGAAACATTAACATACCAATTTCAGTCGTTATCCAAAAATTATGTTCCTCCTACCACCTCCCATATTAAATTCATTATTCACTGTTATAAAAATTTGAATATGTCATATTTTCCGTTGCATTAAACTTTTTCATATTTCATCTGGTGTTAAAAGCATAACAGAGTTAAGATTGGAAGTAATCCGATACTCCAGATTAAATGGGAGAAATAATTTAATGCACTAAAAGTAAATAGTTACTTTTGTATGGGAGGTGGTAGAAGGAGCGGGCAAAAGTTTATATTGTTTGAATACGGCACCGAACACGAGGAATTTATAGAAATTTTTTTTGAAATTACGTT
The DNA here is from genome assembly GCA_963669355.1 of Chorisops tibialis. Lineage (NCBI taxonomy): Eukaryota > Metazoa > Arthropoda > Insecta > Diptera > Stratiomyidae > Chorisops > Chorisops tibialis. Next base: position 140,227,430 of record OY770264.1, read on the forward strand.
CGGGTAAAAGAAGCGGAAAGTTTTCGGCGATCTTCATATTGCTTACCAACATTCTCATCATGCTGCATAAAAATTTTGATGTCGATATCTCTCTTATATTTGAAGAGGGAATGCTTTGTTTGAATTTCTCCTTCAAGAAAAATTCTATAAAAATTTCAAATCTCTATCTTTTCTAGTTTTAATGAAATTGAAAGAAATCTGTATGGGAGGAGGTAGGAAATGTAACCGGTTCAAAAAAGGTTTCCAAAGAAAAATAATTTTATTGAAATTTGAAAATTTCGTGAAATGTGTACGCGAAGGAGTACAATGAGTGCAGGAAAGTTGATAATTTTTTCAAAATATGTTTCAATTTTTGTGAAGAAAAGTTTGGCAAAAATTTATGTTTCTGCCTTTTCTAGTTACAATCAAAATCGATTGAATGCTGTAGGAAAAATTGTGTATTTGTAAATGAGGAGTAAAAAAAAATCTAAACTCGTTGATAGTTTTGATAGTTTCCAAGAAAAATTAAATTTTTGATATTTCGTGAAATTTGTATAGGAGGAGGTAGAAGGAGTACACGAAAATTAAAGTTACTTTTGTATTAAAACTGACTTAGAAATATTGCAGCTCGATAGCATGATGCCTTTGAAAGTTAAGTTGCAGACAGACGGTCACAAGGAGCTGATGTTTTTGAGCGACAAAAAATATTTCTGTAACCGTAGCGACTCTCGGAGGCCATTATTTCTTAGCACCTTACACCCAGACATAATATACTCTCAGATTTTATCTAGAGTAGTGGCTCCCAAGCCATAGAAGATGTGGACCACTGAGCCAGTGAACGAACTATTCTCGGACTTCTGCTGTCCTCTAAATTGGGGACGAACCTTCTGGGGAGTATGGAATACCACCGGAAATACACTTTTTCAAACATGTTTTGAATTTTTAGAATTAGAAAGCCTAAATCTTACCCAGAAATTGAAACTCATTGCTTCATAGAAGATTAAGTAATACACCATTTTAGCTTTTTGGAAATACTATCTTCCTGACCGATTTCATTGTATTCAGCAAATCTTTCGGCATTATTTTTTATGATAATGTTTGTCGATGTATTATAGAGTGCATTGACACTGGGGACTTTGGAGACTAGCGACTCCACGGACCTGAGCTAACTTTCCCCTTGTGGGATGGGGGCTGTAGAATTCGACAACAGCCAGTCCTGCTTGCCCTAAAAATGGCAAATGGACACTCACTGGATCATGGGCTTATCACCCGTGATCTTAAGACCTAAATGATACGAGAAATGGATACATCGCCTCGGATACGGACTGATTCTACGGTAACGACTTTTGGCATTCGAAAACGGACTATGATTGGCTTCTGGAACGTTCGAACATTGTATGACGGGGGAAGAGCTGGGGTTACTCATTCCTTGTACCGCCAATCAGTGATCGACTGTTCAATGGAGCACTATAACATCCAAATCTTGGGCTTGAGCGAGGTCAGGTGGACAGGATCAGGAGAAGAACGAACCCCTAGCGGAAACACTACTCTGTACATTGGTCCTGAAAGTGAAGCCAGAAATGGCGTGGCGTTCGTCCTTACGCCGAGAGCGAGAAACAGTCTCATTAGCTGGGAACCAATCTCGGATAGGATTATCGTCTTCAGGCTCAGGACCAGAGTCAGAAACGTCACAATTCTGCAGTGCTACGCACCAACTAATACCGCAACATCTGGTGACAAAGAGGAGTTTTATATCCAACTGAGTGCCACCTTCGAACGTGTTCAAAGAGGTGATATTATTATCTTCTCGGGAGATATGAACGCCCAGGTTGGATCAAACAACACTGGACTAGAACACGTCATGGAGAGGTATGGTGACCCTTGGGTCGACGTGTTACGACCTTGGATTAAGAGACCCGAAAACGGCGAATTATTTGTGGAGTTTTGAGGTACTCGGCAAATGGTCATCGGAGGGAACCTTTTTCCACACACGAGTCATCATAAAACAGCTTGAGTTTCCCCTGATGGTGTTACTCAGAACCAGATCGACCATTTGGCTATAAGTCGCCGATGGAGAAGATATCTCCTCGATGTGCGAGCGAAAGGTGGAGCTGACGTGGGGAGCGATCACCACTTGATGGTTGCCTGCTTGAGATTGTGTACAGCAGCTATCCGACGACCACAAATTCTTCAAATGAAGCGCAAGCTTAATGTGGATAAACTCAGAGATCTCAACAAAAAACGCGAATACACCACTATTTTATGCAAAAAGTCATTGGGTAAATATGAAATGCGCACACTGGACGCCAATTGGGAGGCAACCAGAAACACTTTTCTAATAAGTGCTGAAGAATCTGTGGGATATGTGCAAAGCGGTGAAAAACCCTTGATGCCGCAAGACACATGGGACAAGGTTGGATATCGGAAAAAAGCCAAATTGGCAATAATCTCTCAACCCGATGTCAACCAACGAACGTCCGACTTGAGGCAGAACTACCGCGATGCTCATATACAGCTTAAAAAGGCTGTTAGACCCGACAAGAGAAAGGCCATTGAAGATCTGGCAAACAAGGCAGAATCTGCGGCTTACCTTGGGGATATGGGTTCACTATTTAAAATCATGAAACAGTTGACGAACAGGAATTTCACCGCCAACAACCTGGTGAGAAATGTCAAAGGCACTCTCCTTAATATGAGTGAACACCAGATGCGACGATGTAAGGAATACTTCTCTGATATTTTAAACATCTTGTCAGAGGAAGATATTCCGGAAACAGAACAACTTCCAAACATCCAACCGCAACAATCCTCTATTAGGGACGATCCCCAGGATAAGGAAGAGATAGTTTCCGCCGTTCGGTCAATGGCGGGAAGAAAAGCTCCAGGTATAGACGCACTAACAACTGAACTCCTCAAAGCGGACCCGGAAATAACAGCCGATATAGTCCTCCCACTCTTCACTAAGGTGTGGAATGAAGGAAGATATCCGACTGAATGGAACGAGGGCGTCATTGTGAAAATTCCGAAGAAGGGCGACCTTCGGGATTGTTGCAATTGGCGTGGTATATGTCTACTTACTGCCGTATCAAAAATCATGGCTAAGGTAATTCTCAATAGGGTTAGTGATGTCGTCGAGAGCACTCTCGAAGTTTATCAGGCTGGATTCTGTAAAGGGTCGTCTTGTACCGACGACACAAATACCTTACGGATAATATTAGAGCAGTCAGCCGAAATGGGTTCACCACTACATCTCATGTTTGTGGGCGTTCGACAGCGTTAAGCGATTACATATGGAATGCTTTGCGTAGGAGAGGTATTCCAGATAAGGTCATAGCTATGATTAAAGAATCCTACGAAAATGCAAGGCATCGCGTCTTGCATAGAGGAGAGCTGTCCGAGAGCTTCCCTGTGCGAACCTGTGTAAGACAAGGCTGCATATTATCACCAGCCCTGTTTCTGGTGATAATAAATGACATCTTGAAAGCTGCACTGGAAGGTGGGGAAGGTAAAGGTCTTCAATGGAGACTATTTAGCAACGCTCTACACGACAAAATGAATCTCCTCGATGTAGAGAAAAATTTTCGCCACGTACAGCGGCGGCCTTGACCTTTCTTTTTTTTTTGGTCCGTTCCCTTTTTTTTCTTATTTTTTCGGAAGACCAATCGCCGGGTAAGGAAAATTCCGATGAAGAAACATGACTTTTCAAATGCCAAATTTAGGAAATGCGATAAGACTCGGTCGTGATGACACGCCGTTAAAAGCAGACGAAATCCAAAAAAAAAATCTTTGCTACTCCGCCAATAATTGTAATAAATGACGTCTTGAAAGCTTCACTGAAATATGGGAGAGGTAAAGGTCTTCAATGGAGACTATTTAACATCTTAAGATTATGCTAACTAAGCTGCGAGTTTTTGACGCATGCGTCAAATCCGTGTTGTTATATGGTTGTATTACGTGGAAAGTAGCCGTTCGACTTACCAAGAAACTACAGCCATTCGTGGACCAATGCTTCCGACGGATTTTAGGAATATTCTGACCAGAAGTGATCTCCAACGACGAAATTTGGAGTACAACTGGCCAGACTAAAATAGGTATTGAGATTCAAAGGCGGAAGTGGCAGTGAATTGGTCATAGTTTGAGGAAACCAGAGCGAAACATCGCCAAACAGGATTATAATCCTCAATGAAGTCGTCGGGTTGGTTGGCCATGTAACACATGGAACCGAGCATTTGAGCAAGAGGCCAGAGGAATAAACAAGTCCTGGCAACAGCTTAAGGCCGATGCTCAGGATCGCGCCTTGTAGAAGAGAGTTGTTTCTGTCCTATGCCCCTATAGAGAGTCTTAATTGGAATTTGATTGATTCATAATTTTCGTCCTGTACATGGTAAAAATTCTTTAGAAGTAAACTGATAAACATTTTCTGCATTCACATTGTATCTATTCAAGGTTTTGCTTCAAGCAAACACACATGTTTTTTTCATTCTCTAGATATGTAGTCTGAGAGTATTATAAGTTTGATGTAAAGTTTATAACACTAAGAAATGAAACTCGGAGAAAATAAACTGTCAACAAATCGGGCGCAACTTTATTATTTTTGGGACAAGTTGTAGGTGCATGGAAAATCAACATGCAAGAGTGGTTAATGAGGACCAAGTGGAACCCCTTTCACAACTGGAACCCCTTTTCACGAGTGAAACCCACTTCCACAAGTGGACCCTCTTTAGGGCAAGGCTGCTGTCAATTTAACACTTAATTGCGGGTACGATCAATAGCTCCAGTAAATGTAATCAATATTTCATTCATTGATGCAAGTTTGGGTTTTTATGAGGGAGGGTGAATGTCAATAATTTTTTAATTGATTGCTTCAATTACGTCCAATATTTTCTGCATAGAATGCCAGTTTCATAGACGAAGTTGCATAGAATTTTCATAAAATTCGGTGAATTTTACATTCACGAAACCAATCATTTGTATGGGAGAGGGTAGAGGAATGTAAAATTTGTGATGCAGTTTTATTTCATTTCTCTTGTAAAGTGCTCGTACAAAATTTCAAGCTCGTACCTTCAAATTTGTTGGTTAGTAGTTGATTTATTGAAATTGGTCGAAATCATACTTTTGTATGGGAGGGGGTAGAAGGGCAAGTGCAATCTCAAAACTTTTGACACAGTTCCGTTTCAACTATTTTCGAAAGCTTTTGTGCAAAATTCCAAATTGATAGCTTTTAATTTTATTTAGGTGATAATTGATTTTTTAAAAATTGTCGAAGAAATAATTTTGTATTGGAAGGAGTAGAAGCTTGGAAGGTATTCAACCAGTTAATATTTCATTCTGTTAGAAATTTTTTTTTTAAATTTTCAAGTTTCTACCTTAAAATTTCATTCAAAAATTTTCAGTTTATGTGTTTTTTCATTGCACATGAAACACCTTGTGCGTGTTAGACCACACAACAATTGTAGAATTTTCATTATTTTTTCTGTATGTATCAAAACTAGATGTATCCACATGGAAAATTTAAGCTTTGTATCTCTTACCAGACCCCTAAAAATCACTCAAAATATTCAACATTTTGCTTACCACCTCCCTGCCCTTACTCCTCCCGACGTAAAACTCTTACCAAAATTCAAAACTATGTAGTTCTATAATTTGGCAAAAGTTGAATTTGATATCTGCACTTAGTTTTGAGATATAATGGTTTGAAATTTTGAAAAGTGCAATGCAATTTTCCCGCACTACTATTTTGTTCAAATGTTATATTTTTCTCGTATTTCTCTAGTATAGCTTAATATAAGTACCAAGTTTCAATTACATAGCTCAACAAATAGCCGAGATATTGATTTTTAAGTGTTTTTCTTTGCACACCCCCCCACCCTGACCGTCCCCCTTACAATAATTACCTTTTATGTAAGTGAATTCCAGTGGTCCTTTATGGTCTAAAAATATAAATTTTTTATGGTAAGTAATTTCGAAGATAGTGTACCAATAATGTCTTCGTACAGCAGCTATTTGAAACTCAAGTGATAAAAATATAATAAATTGTTGCAAGAAATTTGAAAAAGTTTTAATGCAGATTTATTCATTAAACATTTTTATTTAATTTAGAAACAAAAACTAGTCCATTTAAATTATTCATTACAAAGTTATCAAAAAAAGTTATAAAAATAAAACAAAGTCAACAATTTGCCTCCAATAATGTCTTCGTACACTTTCGAAACAGTTTATGAAAAATCTTAAAAACAATAGATACATTTTTTGTTAATATTTAGTTGGGTATCCTTTATTTTTAATAACGGCTTTAAGGTCGTACGGCATCGATTCTATAAGTTTTTTTGCATAGCTTGGCTCTATTTTCGCCCATTCCTCCAGAAGACCCTGTTTTAACTGAGGTTTCGAGCTAATATGATGAGCCCTGATCCTTTTTTCCAGCATGTTACACATTTGCTCAATGAGATTGAGGTCAGGACTTTGCGTTAGTGTCTTTAGCAAATGTGGAGTTTTGTACGCCAATAACATCTTAGTATTATGAGCTATGTGCTTAGGGTCATTATCTTGTTGAAAGTAAAAATCCTTTGATAAACCCAATTTTTCAGCACTTGGCTCCAAATTTCTCTTGAGAATTTCAATATATGCCCGATGATCCATGATTCCTTCAATTATTTCTAACTATTCAACGCCGCTGGCAGCCATACAGCCCCATACCATTATGCCGCCGCCGCTGTGTTTTACAGTTTTGATGGTGTTTTTTGGGTTGTAAGCTTCCCCTGGCTTTCTCTACACTCAAAGTCTCCCATCAGGCCCAAAAATGTTGTATTTGGACTCATCAGAAAATATAACATTGCGCCAGAACTCGAGAGATGCATTTTGGTATTGCCGAGCGAAGTCCAAACGTTTTTTGCGATTTACTTCATTTACCAGTGCCATTCTGCGAGGTGTACGAGACTTAAATCCGGCATCAATCACGCATTTTCGTACTGTTTCTGGATGAACTTCTTTTTGATTGGATTGACGGAGCTCTGCATTAATTTTTGATGCACTTATGAACGGATCCTTGGCAATCATGCGCTTGATTTGAAGCCGATCTGCATCAGTGAGAATTGCAGGGCGTCCTGATTTAGGCTTATTCTCTACGCGGCCTTCATATTTAAAGCGCCCGATTACGGATTGGATAGTAGAACGGCTCCGGGACAGTAGTTTGGCTATGATTTTTGCTCCTCCGCCTACGATTTTTGCTCCTTTACGTGTAAATTCACTATAAGCTTACGCGCTTCAAACGACAAGTATTTACCAGGCATTATTTCGATTTATACTTAGCGAAACTCATAAAATTTACATTTGACAGTAAACACACGTGTTTGTTTGTTTACTGTTATTCCAAACCGTTATGAGTGGAAAATAATTATGATCCATAATTATCAAATAAATTAAATAAAAATATTTACTGAATAAATCTGCATTAAAACTTTTTAAAATTTCTTGCAACAATTTATTGTTTTTTATCACTTGAGTTTCAAATAGCTGCTGTACGAAGACATCATTGGTACACTGTATAATGGTTTGAAAACAAAATTCGGCCGATAATTGGTTTTTAGCCCCCGCTTTTTGCACCCCAATGGATACAAAAATTAAATTATTTCTAAAAGTTATCCCATATACCCCTTTCTATCTATATTGATTTTTTTTTTTGCATTTTTAGGCTATTTTAGTCATGGAACGCGAAAAAACAAAATTTCAGGGTAGCACAATTTTACTTTATTATTTTAATAATAAAGTATTGTGATCGACTTGGAAAAAAAAAATTTACTACCCTGAAATTTTGTTTTTTTTTGCGTTTCATGACTAAATTAGCCTAAAAATGCAAAAAAAGAAATCCGTCTGTCTGTACGCCGTCCGCCGTACGCCGGTGTGTACGCTCAGCGCACATTAACTCCCAAGCCCTTCAAGATAGAAAGTTCATTTTTGGGGGATTGTAGATAGTTGCGGATCTCAGGCGGTTACCCATTTTTGGGGGTGTACGGGTTCAGGAGGAGGCAGGAGGAGCGCTTCAGCCGAAAAATACGAATGCAAATATTTTAACTATGGTAACTGCTAGGAAGCTAAAACTCAACACACATATAGAAGCGTTTGTGGAACAATTTTTAAAAAAAATTTAATTTTTTTATCCATTGGAGTGCAAAAAGGGGGGGGGGGCTAAGAATCAATTGTCAGCCGAATTTTTTTTTCATATGATATCTTCGAAATTACTTAACAAAAAAAATTTATATTTTGAGACCATTAAGGTGGCATGTAGGTCCTCTAGAATCAGTTTAGATAAAAGCGAATTATTGTAATGGGGAGGGTCAAGCTATATAATTGAATCTTAGAACCTACGTTAAGCTATACTAGAGAAATATGAGAAAAATATAACATTTGGACAAAACAGTAGTGGGGGGAAATGGGAAGCATTTCAAAAATGATGCACTTTCCAAAATTTCAAACCATTATAATTCAAAATTGAGTGCAGATATCAAATTCAAATTTTGTCAAATTGTAGAACTAGATAATTTTTAAATTTCGTAAAAATTTTACGTCGGGAGATGTAACGGGAGGTAACCAAAAATGTCGAAAATTTTGAGTGATTTTTTAAGGGCGCTCATGAAAGATACAAAATTTAAATTTTCCATGTGGATACATCTATTTGTTGTACATACATAAAAAATAATAAAAATTCCACAATTGCTATGCACCGACCCCCCTGGTCTACCGTGGACAAGGTGTTTCATGGGCAATGAAAAAAAAACATAAACTGAAAATTTTTGAATGAAATTTGAAGGTAGAACCTTGAAAATTTGCAAAATGCATTTTAAAAAAATCTTTAAAAGAACGAAATATTAACTGGTTGAATATCTTGAAAGTTCCTACTCCCTCCCATTCAAAATTCTTTTTTCGACCATTTTTAAGAAATTAATTATCACCTAATTAGTAAAAGTTATCAATTTGAAATTTTGCACAAAATCATTTGAAAATAGTTGAAATGAAACTGTATCAAAATTTTGAAGATCACACTCGCCGTTCTTTCCCCTCCCATACAAAAGTATGATTTCGACCAATTTCAATAAAACAACTGATAACCAACAGATTAAAAGCTACGATCTTGAAATTTTGTACAAGCACCTTAAAAGAGAAAGAAAGGAAAATTCCGTCACAAAGTTTGAAATTCCCCTCCTTCTTCTACCCCCTCCCATACAAAATTATTTTTTCGACCATTTTTAAGAAATCAGTTATCACCTAACCCTTAAAAGCTATCAATTTCAAATTTTGCACAAAAACTTATAAAAGTAATTGAAATGATATTATTTTAAGAGTTTTGTAATCGCGCTTGCCCTTCTACCCCCTCCCATACAAAAGTATCATTTCGACCTATTTCATTGAATCAACTAATAACCAAAAAATTAAAAGCTACGAACTTGAAATTTCGTACGAGCACACTACAAGAGAAGGGAGATAAAATTGCGTCACAAATTTTACGATTCTTCTACCTCCTCTACCCTCTCCCATACAAATGTTTGGTTTCGTGAATTTAAAGTACAACCGAGCCCAATGAAAATTCTATGCAACTTCGTCTATGAAGCTGACATTTTATACAGAGAATATTGGACTTGGTTCAACCAATCAATTAAAAAACTGTTAACATCCACCCACTCTTACTATCACCCCTCCCCTACTGGAACTTTTGAACGTTTCCGCAAAGTGTTAAATTGACAGTTGCCCTGCCAAGAACCCCCTTTCACTTAGTCTTCCCTAACCACTCTAACCAGCATATTGACTTTCCATACATCCGCAACTTGTCCCAAGAATAATAAAGTTTCGCCCGACTTTTTGGCAGCTTATTTTTTTCAATTCGATCACAATAAAAATGTAAAAATGAATGACACTGGAGTTAATATTATCACTCGAACATCTCGTTTGCTCTCCAGCTTTAGAGCGTTGTACAGGTAGTTTTTGAGGAAATAGTAAGGCCAAATTCGTGGAGGGCTTAATCGTTTTATTACTTCTACCCCCTCCCATATAAAAAGCGCATGTTCAAAAATTTACAATAAATAAATTTGATTGGAAAGTATTAGAGCTAATAATTTAAAATTTAGAATATTTTATTTTTACCATAAATGGGATCTATGGTACGCAAATTGCCCCACTTCTTCTACCACCTCCCATACAAACTGCACTTTTTCTTGAAAGATTATAATCCAATCATCTCAGTAAGTATGCTATTTATCAAGCTCAAATTTTGAATTAAATACTTAATTACCCTTGTTAGTAAGATCGATAAAAATTAACCAATGAAATTCCCTCCTTCTACTTCATCCCATACAATATAACATAATTTTTCAACAATTTCTTGTATTTTGAGCAAGTTAACGTCACTTGTTCTTCGATTGTCATAGTGTTCACATATTACACCTTCCACCACTACACATACAAAATTACGAAAGATCACAAAAATTTCTTTTTCATCTAGAGTATCGTATGTTGGGCTTTAGGCGCAATTGCAGTCCTGTTATGTTTCTAACTAAAAAAAATATAAATTATAATTTTATTTCCAGATTAAATCACATATGTACTTTGGTGCCACTTTTAAAGATTATCGTAGGAATTACAGATAGTAGGAAATGACAGGAAATTCAAAGAAGATTCACGACAGCTAACAAAACATTTTATGCGGTCCTCCCCATAATGAAATCAAGAAAAGTCGATTGAAACAATAAACTACGCATCTACAAGATATTAATTCGCCCTGTGCTGCTATATGAATGCAAAACATGGACCTTGACGCGGGTGTTGGAGAAGGCAATCGACACGTTTGTGCGAAAAATTCTTCGGAAGGTGTACGGAGCAGTTAAGGAAGGAGATGATTGGCGAATTCGACACCAGCATCTATCGTGATAAAACTGCGCAAGCTACAAGGGAAGCAACGAGAGCGATGGGAGGACTCAGTCGACGCAGATTGCAGATTGCTTCGCGATTTTTCGAGGACGCGGTCGTTGGACCGAGACAACTGGAGGAGGTTCATCTGGGAGGCCAAAGCTAAATATGGGCTGTAGCGCCATTGCATCATCATCAGGAAAAAAAATGAATTTCAATATGCAAAATGTCAAAAAAAGAGGAAAGAGTGGGAATGACCCTCATTACGTTATTCTCGAAAATTCAAACAAAAATTAAGGCAAACTAACAAGCATACAAGTCACGTAACCAAAAATTTATGCACATTTGTGTTTTTTTAAATTACTAATTTGATTTTTCTTTAAGCAAAATTTCCAGTTTTCAAATAAAAATGCAGGAGTAAAAATTCCAACTTCTCTCAAACAGAAATCATTAGGGCGTCTCTACATTCGCATATGCATTTTATTTTTATTTTTACAAATCATTTCGCCACACGAAATGCAGCTATCAAAGTTGATTTAATTCCGGAAACCGCAATCGACGGGCAGTAATCCAATATTCGGAATTCACCATTTGCATAGCTGCCATCGTATCGGATTTCTTGGACAAATTACTCTTTGCACGCGATATTTTTCATTAGAAAACTCTACGATGATGGTCACTTATAAAAGTGAAGTGCATGTTGACTATGAGTGAAATATGCATCACCTTCGGACTAGTTATACATTTTCAAATTACAACCGCACGACCAAAAATTACTTCGAATCAAATCATCTTTGATTTGATTTGATAAGTGGATAAGTAAAATCATTTGGCTTAGTCCAATTTGATTCCATTTCCTTGAAAGAATTTTCATAAGAACTCTGCTTCTCGAATTATTTCAGTACGTCAGTCTGTGTACGTGAAGTTCAAAAATTCAAAATGTCCTGGTCCTTGAACATCACAAGTTGATAGCTTTGAAATGTTTGCATTCCCGCAGGCGAAACATCCACTGCATAAATTCATTATCTCGGCGTCTGCAAAACATTGTGAATGTTGCCGTAACAAGTTGTTGGAGCACTCGTTAAATTACCTAGCATCCTCCCAGCTGCAAAGAATTTTATTTGCTCTATGAACAATTTACATTTTATCACCGTGCTCCGCAGTTCCTGGACTGAATAAGTCGGAATTATTATCCCGGCGACAGGTTAGGAGACACGAACCCGGATACGATTTTCCTTGCCTTAATGAACGACTGTAAAAACTTAGGACAAAGTAGGAAAATGTTGACATTGCTGAGAGGCATGCAAATGGCAATCGTGTACGCTAATTTCAGTGCTGAGTAATGTGTAATTTGGCATTTTCATATCTCGAAGTTTTGAACTAGTTTCATGGTAAAGGAAGGATTTTTTTTGAATTAAAAGAAATGTTGGACACGCAAATTGTTCTTATTTGTTTTTATAATTGTAACAGTTTTGAGTTTCTTCAGTCCTGGCATGCACGTAAAATCTCTTAATACTCGATCTTAAGAGATGATCATTAATGATGGTGCTATTTAAGCTTCTGTATCAGGGTACAATGCCATTTATTTTTGTATACCTAAATGATATTTAAGTTGGAGATAGAGAAATTTCCTATGTTTAGTTAAATTTAGAGAGTTGCAAATGCTAAAAATACTTTTATTGTTTTCACCAGGTCCCATAACGCATCAAGTTCCCAAGAAATTCATTCTTCAAATTCTAGTTCCTCGAGTTATTTCGTACCTGTACCATATTGCTGTACATTTTCAGTCTACGATTCACCAAAGAACACACCATTCTGAACTTACAATCTGTTTCACTTTAAGTCCCTAAGTTTGAATAAACAACATGGTTTTGTTAGAAATAGGTCCGCCGTCACTAATGTGATGAAGTTTGCAAATAAATATTATTTTATTTTATTTAGGGGAACACTTGAAAGCACCGATTTTTTTGGTAAATTGTGTATTTATTCCCCCTTTACCCTACCATAACTCTACAGCTTTGGCTAATCTAAATATTTTTAAGGGAGCCATGTTGGCTAGTTCATCAGTTGTAAGAAAACCCTTTCCTAGAAGATTGAATCTTGTCTTTGCTACTGCCTCGCTGTGACATAGGACATGCTCTGTCGTTTCTGAATCTCTGAGACAGGCGGCAGATGTCGGTTTCAGCGAGGCCCATATTTTTGGGTTGGTGGTTTACTCCACTACGCCCCGTCAATAGAGTACTAATGTCTCTTTTGCTGAATTTTAGAATATCCTCCACTTTGTTTTCTTTTGCGGTAGGATAAATTTATTTGAGATTGATAAACCTGAAAGTCTATCCCAGTAGATTCTATGCTCTTGTGGATTGACTCTCCAAGTATAAGGCTGCAGTGTCCTTTTGATTTTCCACAGATTGGCTCTGATCCAATAAAATTTGTTACTGTGCCATTTTTGATCCCGGTATGTCCTGGGATCCACTTTAATGTTATTTTGTTCCTCCTTCCCTAGATGATTAGGTTAAACAAGCCTTGATCCGTGTTTGTTGGATGCAAGAGCTTTGAGAACTGCCTGACTATCCCCGATAAGATCTAAATAGATTTGTTGCGATGAGCTCTCCTATCATTCTCTTGGATCCATAGCTCCTTTGCAATAAGTTTGGCTTGGAAGATTGTGGCTTCCTTACCAACAGGTTTTGAAACCTAGAAATCAGAACCTGTGACTCCGGCTCCAATCCCCTCCGAGGTGCGTGAGCCATCTGTGTACCAGATGATTGATTCCTCTTTCATATCCGGTAGCATTGATTGCCATTCCTGGCGTTATCTGGTTATTACTTTGAGTACGATTTCAAAGTTGAATTTTTTCGGCATAATGTCTGACAATGTTAAGGTTAGTCTCAGATTTTTTAGAATCTTGATATGACCTCTAATATCTCCCGATTTGTAATTGTTTTCCCTCTGTATGCGAAGCACCCCTTTAATTGTCTCCTTTTTTATTTGGAGATGTATCGGAGGGATGTTCAGGAATATTTCCATTGCCGCAGTAAGGCAGGTTTTCTTTGCACATGTGATACTAAGACACGCTGGTTTTTGATTTTTTTGTAATATAAGCTTTTTTTTGTAACATTTTAGTCCACTAGACTGTTCATCCGTATGTGACTATTGGGAGGATGATTGTTCTGTAGTACCATTTTGGGCTGTAAACCCCATTTTCTGCCAAATAGGCTTTTGCAGGCCCAAGACGCATTAAGACACCTAATTTTTTGACCTGAATAAATAAAGGTAACACGCCGACTTTCGTAAACTCAGTTAGGCAGGAAGTACTTGACCTAACAATAACAAGCCCCTGCCTGTCTGACAAGTGCGAAAATTGGCACGTATCAAAGGAAGCCTCATTATCGGATCATAGGCATATCTGTTTTGATATTAAGATTTCATTTGAATATATCGGACAATACGGAAACCCCAAACGCACCAACTGGAATCTGTACCAGTCAGTCCTAGAACTTGAACTAGGTACCGAAGAAGAATCAATAAGCAGCCCAGACTGCATTGATACAAACTCGTAAACAATATAATTAATGCTTACGAACAAAGTTGTCCTGTTCTACAAAAAAAGGGCCAAACAAGCACCTTGGTGGAACGAGGAATTAGCGGCAAAACGCAAGCAAACTAGGAAATTGTTCAACAGAGCAAATACCTTTGGGAACTGGGACGAATACAGAGAGTCTCTATACGAATATAACAATCTTCTAAGAAAGTTGAAAAAAGAGTCTTGGAGAAAATTCTGTGAAGAGATAGATGATCTCCCAACAGCCTCAAGACTTCAAAAGGTGTTATCAAAAGACACCCCGATAAATATCGGACTTTTGGAGAGACCGGATAGGTCCTCTACTAAAAACAGTACGGAAACCCTTGAGGTGTTATTGGCAACACATTTCCCAGGCTGCAAAATAATATACAACACTGAGGATTTAGAGGCGGAGGAAAGGACATATCGTCAAACTCCGCAGAGCAAAAGCATTGCTGGTAAAATCTTCACTTCGGAAAAAATTCAGATGGGCGATCAACACCTTTAAGCCTTACAAATCAGCCGGAGTAGATACAATATTTCCCGCATTACTGCAGAAAGGGTTAGAGATCTTAATGCCAATAATGATAAGCATCTTTAAAACCAGCTTCATTTGGGGATACATCCCAAAAATTTGGAGGAAAGCGAGGGTGGTATTTGGACCGAAGGCAGGGAATCGTCCCATTGATCAGCCTAAGTCATATTGGCCTTTAAGCCTTACCTCCTTCTTCGTCAAAACGATGGAGAAGTTAGTGGATATAGACGTAAGAACAGGACCAAACAAGGTTCGTCTTAATACTAATCAACATACCTACCAAAAGGGCAAATCAACAGAGTCAGCCCTTCACGGTCTAGTAAGACAAATCGAAAATGCAAAAGACTATAAAGAAATTGCACTTGCACATCTAGTCGTGGCCGTTTTCAAACCCCTTTTCCTAGCCGCCGCTATTATGGCTTCATGGGTAGTATTGTATTCTATATCTAGGAATGCACAAAGGGCAATTTCTTTGTAGTCTTTAGTCTTTTCTATTTGTCTAACTACACCGTGAAGGGCTGACCCTGTTGATTCTTATTAAGACCAACTTTACTAAGTCCTGTTCTTATGTGAAGGTCCTCTAGTTTCTCCATCGTCTTGACGAAGAAGGAGGTGAGACTTATAGGACGATATGACTTCGGCTGATCAGTCGGACGATTACCTGCCTTCGGTACAAATACCACCCTGGCTTTCCTCCAAATAATTGGGATATATCCTCATGTAAAACTTGCTTTAAAGATATTTTTTTGTTGCCATTAACATCTCTAACCCTTTCTACAGATAGGTACGAAAGATTTTATCTACTCCGGCTGAATTGTAGGGCTTAAGGATATTGATCGCCCATCTTATCTTTTCCGAAGTGAAGATTTTACCCGCAATACTATTGCTGAATGGAGTTTGACGGTACATCTTTTCCTCTTCTTCTAAATCTTCATTATTGTCAATTAACTTGCAGCCCGGTAAGTGTGTTGCCAATAACATTTCAAGTGTTTCCATGCTGCTTTTAGTTAAAAATCCATCCGATCTTTCTAAAAGTCCGATTTTAGTCGGGCTGTCTTTTGCTAACACCTTTTGGATTCTCGAGACCGTTGGGAGATCATCTATTTCTTCACAAAATCTTCACCATGACTCTCTTTTTGACATCTTTAAAAGTTTATTGTATTCAGTTTTTGTATTCGTCCCAGTTAACAAAGGTTTTTACTCTATTGAACAATTTTCTATTTTCTTTGCGTAGCGGCAAGCTAGTTCCGCATTCCACCAAGTTGTTTTGCCCTTTTCTTGTATTGAGCGGGACAGCTTTGTTCGTAGGCATATATTACATTGTCAATGAGTTTTTTCTCAATTTGATCAATGCAATCTAGGCTGCATATTGATTCTTCTGCGCTACGTACTTCGTACTCAAGGATTGCTTGGTAAAGATTCCAGTCGGTACGTTTTGGATTTCTTTTGGCTTATATATCTAAGTGAAATCTTTATCTCAAAACAGATATGCCTGTAATCTGAAAGTGATGCTTCTTGAATACGTGCCAATTGTCACACTTATCAGCTAGGCAGGGGCTTGTTATGGTAAGATCAAGTACTTCCCGCCTGGCACTATTCATGGAGGTCGGGTTACTGCCTTTATTTATGATCTCTAGTTTGTTACTAGTAAGGTACTTTAAAAGTGACTCACCTGTTTTATTTATATGTATTACTACTTCCTCATATAGTGTGGTGTGCATTAGCGTCGCAGCCTAGGATGACTGGTATGTTGTGAATTTTACTATATGCCACTAACTCATTGACGTCTTGAGGTGGAGCGTCTATCTTCTCACCAGGAAAGTAGGCTGAGGCGAATATCGCCTTTTGGACCCTTCCTGCTGCTGAAATTTTCATTTCGACCACTACTCAATCTGTTCTAATGAAAATAGGAACATTTAGGTATTTAATTTCAGATGACACGAGAAGTGCAGCTCTTGGCCTGTCGGTTCTTTTATCATAAATCAACTTAGCCATTTTTTGAGGAACTCCAATAATCTTACCCTATGCGGCCTTTGGATCTTGTAAGAGGCAACATGGAATTCCTCTTTTGCATATCTCCATGTCATTACGTCCATGGCGCCTGTTGCACTATGGAGACTCCTGCCATCTTCGGTAGGTTCCGGCTTGCCACTCCTAACCTTCTTGGCTTTAGGGCGTAGAGTCACACTCGAGGATTTGAACCAGGCTCGGTGCCCCTTCTGTTTAAGCCCCTCCAAAGATTGGCTGTCGATGGAGAAAGTTGTTATGGTGTTTGTACTCTCTTTCCTCCTACTGAGGACTTTCCAGTTTGAGGTGCACAAACCATCGTTTTGAGCATCGATGAGGGTTGTAATTTCCTCTGTTGAGCCTTCTTCGTGGGAGAAATATCCCGTGATTATTTCTAATCGCGGAATATTTTCCTCCCGGACAGCCCTGATGTTGGTGGAGTCGTCCGGCTTGATGTTCTTCGCTATATGTTCCAGCCCAGATGCTGTTTGCTCATCCCGGCAAAACTATTAGCATACACCCTGGCTTGAGGCTAAGTCCACCAAATTGTAGTTTTATTCACTCTTTTGCTGCTTTTAGAATTTCGGCCAGAATGGATTTTCGGATTGCAGCTAGTTGCTCCGGAGTTAAGATTTTTAGCGGATGCTCGGTATGTATAATACTTATCTTAACTCCTTTGACTGGGTCTCTATAGCTAGTGCACGACGTGGAGGGCTGACCCTCTTCTGCAGGTCTATGCTTGACGCTTTTGTTTACGGGCTTGTGCCTCTTATTTACATTTCCGGCAGAAGGCGGTGTTGTTGATGAGGTTTTACCTCTTTTTATCGCTTTTTTCTGTACCGGAACTTATGTATCTTGCATTCGCTTACAGGCAAGTTCATATGCCTCGTTCGTGGTCTTGCCATGGTAACGATGGCATATGTAAGCGGCACCGCTGAACCTCTTTTTGTTCTCTCTTGGACGCAATTGCTTAAACTCTGCTGATAGCAGTTGCTCGTCCGTCTGAGGCTTAGTGGCCGTTTTAATATCCGCTCTAAGTGGCGGTCTATTGAGCCTTTGAGTGACCGGAGGACTAGCCCCTATAGCCACTTCAAGCATGGTTTCTGGAGGGGTGGTTGATCTGCTTACCACCTCTTTTGCGTTATTAGCCGCTGTTTGTGATGCATTTGGGGAAACATAAGCTCCTGGTTTATTTTTATTACTATTCATGTGAATCCCGCGAGTAGCGCGAGAAAGTGGAGCCACCCCCGGCAGAGCTTCGCATTACCTGATTAAAACTGGAGGACACCTGGTATCCAGATCTTGCATATTAATGGTAAGTTACCCACTAACTATTCGTCTATTGGCATATGCTGTTCCACCGTAAATTAGAGAATTTTCATATGCGAGGTTTAGTCCTGTATCGTCGAACTTTATAATGGTCGCCATATAGTTAGTACGTACACTTGGCGAATCACTACAGGGATAAATCCCCTTGTAACCATAGAGCCTCTTGACAACTGCCTGAAACATGACCAGTCCAGATTTCAAAAGAATCCATGCTGTGGTAGGATACGAGACCGATAGCTAGCTGAACGATTTCAATCTCCCCTATAACATTCGCCAAAGATAGGGTACGGGGCTGACAGCAAGCTGTTCTACCTATTTCCCTATCTTAATAGGATATGGAGCCGACAGCAAACTATTCGACTTTTCCCTCCTATATGTAGATCTTTTGGCTTTACCCAGTCTGACAGCACTGATTTAAATGAAACCTTTGAAGTGGGATTTAAAAGCCCAGCTATGAAAGGTAGATTGCAAACTACAGGACGAATAATTTCTTCTTTGGGGCCTTTCCAATTTTATTGCCCATTGGCTGTTCAATTTCGCTTTTGATATTAGGCGGATGAGTAAGTCGCTCTTCTTAATAAGCAAAGTACTATGTGTCATCACTCGACTAACGAAGAAGACGAGCTAATTTACTAATTAGCAAATTATAAATCAGATTAACTTATTCAGACGTCAATGCTAACTGGGGCGTGATGAAAGCCTTTTTGTCCTCATCATATGAATTACACTGGTCAACTAAGTTAAGTTATTAGATAAAAGCATTATTATTAATCTTAAATGTACCTCAGAATGTTATTGTTGATGTTTTACGGCAATACTTTGTTTCGACGCTTCTCTTAACAATGTCCAGAAATAATCTGTAAGGAAACTGGCACTTCACTGGCTTTGATATCGTTTTTCCATCGCAGAAATGTCCAGGTGGAAGCCCTCCCAATTTTCGTCATTTGCTGGCCCCAAATTTTCGGGAAAGAAATCGAGATGAGAGTCCAAGCTCTCCAAGCTCTCCAAGCTCGTAATTCAGTTCCATTTAGTGCATTGTCAAATATTTCATCTTTCATTATTTTCCTTATTTATGAGCTCAAAAATATGCCCTCTTTAAGTTTTGCTTCACTAATGCACGGAAATTTTCGTTTTAGATATAAGAAACCTTTTTCACTCCGATCCATTGCCTCCCAATTCAATATGCAAAGATGGAAGTAATACCTTTTTGGGATCAACTAGTGGTGGACGTTTTTAAGTCCCGGGGTTAGTACCTGACGTACATAATGACGATCTCGCGCACGGCTGTCCCATTCTCAAAGGAGACAATAGTATTTGGTATACCCTAGTTGCTTTTCAAGAAGAAAGGCTATCACTTTTAAATCTCCACATATGGCCCACAACGGATATGTCCTAAAAGAACTCGCATGTTTTCGTACTACACATGAACTGCATGAGCTACAGGTACAGATGGATTTTTATTACCGTTGCGAACCAATACCGCAGTTAAAATGAGTTTAAAGGAATCTATGACTAGGAACTACTCGTTTCTGTCCTAATACGTGAAACAAATTGTTGACATCGGAGCAGCATACCAAATCCCCTTCTTGAAGAAAGAAGTGCGTGAGGATTTTTTCGCGTTTTCAGCAAAAACTTATGTTCACGTCACTCTGGAGAAAATTCCATCCTTTTATTCTGGATGCCAAAAGTTCTAACTGCGATTTTAAGAAATGTAAGTCTCGAACAAACAAATCGCTCCACCCCTTCTACCTCCTCCCATACAAAATTACGTAATTTCGCAACTTGACAATAAACGGATTTACTCGAAAAGTATAAATGCTATTGATCTGAAATTTGGAATGTAATACTTTTATGGTGACTTCAATCTACTGCATATAAATTATTTGTCTCCTCTCTCTCCTTCTACCGCCTCCCGTACAAACTGCACTTTTTCATGAAATGCTCTAGACCAATTTAGACAAATTTATCGAGCTGAAATTGTGCACTAACTATTTATTTAGAATTATTAGTACAAACCAAATAAAATAGACGACTAGCTTTACCCCTTCTACTCCCTTCCTTACGAAATGACACAATTTCTTAATTTGACAATAATCGGATTTATTTGAAAATTATAAATGCTATTGATCTGAGCTTTGGAATGTATTACTTTCATGGTGACTACAATCTACTGTACAAAAGTTATTTGAGTCATCCCCTTCCTTCCACCACCTCCCATACAAACTAAACTTTTTCATAAAATACTATAAACAAATGTACTCAGTGCATATAAAATTGATCGAGGTGAAATTGTGCACTAAATAGTTATTTAGAATTATTAGTAAGACCAAAAAAAATTAGACAATTGGTTTCACTCCTTCTACACCCTCCTATACAATCCAACACAATTTCACACAAAGTTGAATTTCCTGGAAAGTTTGAATGCTACTGATGTGCGATTTAAAACATGTCAAAAACATGATGTTTTTAGTTATTTCTGAAAAAGTCATTATGAATTCGCCCCTTCTCCTGCTATGTCCCATACAAACTGCACGATTTCACACACAATACACTAATTTTGTCAGTACATATTGAAATTTTGAAATATTTTGATGGCAACTCTAGCGTGATGTGAAAAAATTTGTTCAATGTCGTCACCACCACCACCACCACTTCCCCTACATAATTTCTTAAAATCAAAACAATTTCTTTTTCATCTAGAGTATCGAACGATTGTTATATTTCTTATACCAATTGGAATCGACGGTATATTTAGTAAAATTGTGCGGTTTATATGGGAGGTGGTAGAAGGAGTAGAGAGTTCTTAATAATTTCTTTTAGAAATAACTATAAACATCATGGACATGTTTTAATTTGTATAAATCAGTAGCAGTCATACTTTTCAGGAAAAGCAACTTTTTGTAAAGTTGTGAAATTACGTTATATTGTATGGGAGGGGTTAGAAGGAGTAAAGCTAATTGTCTAATTTTTTTAGCCTTACTAATAATTCTAAATAACTATTTAATGCATAATTTCAGCTCGATAAATTTTATACTTACTGAGTGAATTGGTTTATGGGATTTCATGAAAAAGTGCAGTTTGTGAGGGAGGTGGTAGAAGGACGGGGGGGGGGGTTCAAATAATATTTAATGAGTAGACTGAAATTATAAAACAAATAATATTTTCCAAATCTGAGATAGCAATAGCTTTTATACTTTTTGAGGTAATTAGTTTATTGTAAAATTTCGAAATTGAGACATTTTTTATGGGAGGGGGAGAACTTGACCTTACTTGTTATCAAAACCGATGTGTACCAAATTTTAACTTTCTAGCTCCACGCGTTCTCGGGCTGGAGAGGACCCCGAAAGGACGGACGGATGGACGGATGGACGGATGGACGGACAGACATCTATGTTTGATAGAAAAGTTATTTTTTCAGATTTGATTCCAGTGTATCAAAGTACATTCGAAACATCCACAAATTATCATGTCACAAATCCTGTGTCTATCAGTGTTATAAAACATATATATGAGCAGTGTTATTCATTCCCATTCCAGTACAAGCAAATTAAAAAATCAAAAAAATTATAGTGAGCTCGTGATAAACCTTTCGATTCTTTAATGAAGTAATATCTATGCATCTCGACGTATCCTTGCTAATTTCTTGTACCAAGCAAATCTGAATTTTCTTCATCGAAATTTTGTAACTTCAATTAGGTAAATCTGCAACGTAGGAAGTGCAGAGCACGAAAACGACATTGCAGGTGTAATTGAAGCTATGCACACTCGATCTAATTTACAAACTGATAGTATTAACCGAATTTGGCGTTTAACTATACTACCGCAAGCGCGTATTTAGGTATCGTGAAAATAATGGAAATTAGAAACGTGATATGCAGAAATTTCCGTGGCTTCCTGTACAATATCAACCTTTTAGAAGCTACTTACCAGCGAATTAGTAGTAAAACGTGATGTGTGCGCCATTATGCGGTTAGATCTACGGATTCGCTTTATCATGCGAATCTATCCGATTCGATTGAAAAACTTTATCGTATATTTTTTATACGTAACGTATTATCGTAGTCTTTATCGAGGTGTTAATTGCAGTTAAGTACGAACACGGTCTACTATTACAACAGTTGTATGAGTTTGCTTCTTTATGCTCTTAAATGAGGTGCAAATTGGTAAATAATTCGTTGAGGAAAATAATAGGTGGATTATGGTAATTATAATTTGTTTTAAATTGTACAAAGTCAATCATATTTGAACTAATTTCATGGGGTTAAGAACAATGTGTGTAAACGTTTGAAGTTCTCGCAGCATAAATCAGTTGTGTTTACGTAATTTAATTTATTCATTTTGATTAATTCCCAGAAACCAACTGGCTTTAGCCAACTGACAAACCACAAATAAACATTATTAACAATTATTTTAATAGCTTTGACCTTTTTTAACAATAGCACATATCACTAATGTAAATAAATAAGATGATTATGTGCGCAACTTTCCTGACTGATTTGATCATTTTCCATATGAGCCGTTTTTATACTCTAGATGAAATCTGATAGTATTATAAGTTTGCCACAAAGTTTGTAACGCTACCAAATAAGGCTCGGAGAAAAAAATGAATGATACAGAAGTTCATATAATCACTCAAAAATCTCAAAACCGGATGTCCGTCAGTCCGTCCGTGTCCTCTCTAGCTTGAGAACGCGTTGATCTAGAAAGTTCAAATTTTGTACACGTCGTTTTTGACAAAAAAGTAAGGTCAAGTTCATGAACGGGCCAAATTACTCATCCCCCTTCTACCCCCTCCCATACAAAATGACACAATTGCGCAGTTTGACAATAAACGGATTTGCTCGAAAAGTATAAAAGTTAGTGGTCTCAAATTTGGAACATATTACTTCCATGATGATATCATGACAATTATGAATATCCTCTCCCTCCTTCTACCACCTCCCATACAAACTGTACTTTTTCAAGAAATACTCTAAACCAATTTACTCAGTGCGTATAAGATTTAGAGTGCTGAAATTGTGCACTAAATATTTATTTAGAATTATTAGTAAGGCCAAAAAAATTAGGTATTTAGTTTCACCCCTTCTACCCCCTCCCATACAAAATGAAACAATTTCGCAATTCGACAATAATCGGATTTTATCAAAAAGTATGAAAGCTATTGATCTGAAATTTTGAATATATTACTTTAATAATAATTTGAATCTGCTATATAAAAATTAGTTGAGTGTTCCCCTTCCTTCTACCCCCTCCCATACAAACTGCACTTTTTTATGAAATACTCTAAATAAATTTACTCGGTACGTATGAAATTTATAGAGCTGAAATTATGCACTAAATAATTATTTAGAATTATTAGTAAGACTAAAAAAAATTAAGCGATTAGCTTCACTCCTTCTACCCCCTTCCATATAATTTGACACAATTCAACAACTTTACAAAAAGTAGATTTTCTTGAAAAGTATGAACGCTATTTACCTGCAATTTCAAATATTTCAATTAAATGATGTTTACAGTTATTTCTAACAACGTCATTAATAAATTCACACTCCGTCTACCACCTTCCATACAAACTGCACAATTTCACTAAATCCAATACACTAATTTTCTCAGTACCTTTTAAATTTTTGAATCCTAAATTTTGTATAAAACATTTTAATAGCAACCTTACCGTCATGTGAAAAAATTAGTTCAATGTCGTCACCCCCTCTACCACTTCCCCTAAAAAATTTCTTAAAATGAAAAAAATTCTCTTTCAACTAGAGTATCGGACGATTGGGCTTTCTGCCCAGTCGTAGTCCTGTTATGTTATGGCTTAAGATCAATTTTGCAAAGAAACAATTTTAATTTAAAAACATAACAGGGTACGATTGGGCATAAAGCGCAAACGTGCGATACTCTAGATGAAAGAGAAATTTTTGTATCTTAAGAAATTTTGTAGGGGAAGTGGTAGAGGGGGTGACGACATTGAACTAATTTTTTCACTTGACGGTAAGGTTGCTATCAAAATGTTTTATACAAAATTTAGGATTTAAAAATTTAATAGGTACTGAGAAAATTAGTGTATTGGATGTAGTGAAGTAGTACAGTTTGTATGGGAGGAGATAGAAGGAGTGGCGAGTTTTTAATGACTTTTCAGAAATAACTATAAATATCATGCTTTTGACATGTCTTAAACTACAGATCAGTAGTATTCATACTTTTCATGAAAATCTACTTTCTACTACAAATTGTCGGCCGAATTTGTTTTTCAAATGATTATATCTTCGAAATTACTTATTGTAAAAAATTCTTATTTTGAGACATATAGCTCCACCGGAATCAGCTAATTATTGTAGAGGGAGGGTCAGGGGGTGGGTAGGGGGTGCAAAGAAAAACACTTTAACATTAACATCTCAACTATCTCTCTAATTGAAACTTGAAACATTTATTAAGCTATAATAACAAAATACGAGAAAAATGTAACATGTTGAAATAATAGTAGTGCCGGGAAATGGGGAGCATTTCATAAATGGCGCACTTTTCAAAATTACAAATCGTTACATCTCAAAATTAAGTACAAATATCAAATCGAAAAGTCGTTAATTTTGGTGAAAATTGAGTTGAAAGTTGAAAGGTCTAAGGAGAGGGGGATGGTAAGCAAAAATGTCGAAAATTTCGAGTGATTTTTTTAGGGCTCTGGTGAAAGATACAAAGTTTAAATTTTGCATGTGAATACTATTTGATATACATAGAAAAATAATAATAAATTGTTCCATAATTGTTATAAACCTACCTCCCCGGTCTAACGTGCACAAGGTGTTTCATGTGCATTGAAAAAAACACATAAACTGAAAATTTTTGAGTGAAATTGTAAGGTAGAAACTTGAAAATTTGCGAAATGCATTTAAAAAGATCTTTAAACATACGAAATATTAACTGGTTGAAAACCTTTAAAGCTTCTACCCCCTTCCATACAAAATTATTTTTTCGATCATTTCCAAGAAATCAATTATCACCTAACTATTAAAAGCTATCAATTTGAAATTTTGCATAAAAACTTTTAAAAACAAAATTGCGTCAAAAGCCTTGAAATCGCTCTTGCTCATCTACCCCCTCCCATACAAAAGTATGATTTTGACAAATTTCATTAAATCAACTAATAACCAATAAATTAAAAGCTACAAACTTCGAATTTTGTACAAGCACATTACAAGAGAAACGAAATAAAACTGCTATTAACATCCACCCACCCTTACTATTACCCTCCTCCTCACCTCATAGAAACCCCAACTTGCAGAAACGAATGAAATATTGTTATATTGACAACAGCCCTGCCCTGGAAGTCACTTTCACTTAGTCTCCCCTAACCACTCTAAGCTGCATATTGACTTTCCACTCGTCCGCAACTCGTCCCAAGAATAATAAAGTTTCGCCCGACTTTTTGGTAGTTTATTTATCTCATCTAAATGTTTTACACAAAATTTAGAATAAAAAATTTCGTAGGTACTGACAAAGTTAGTGTATTGGATTTAGTGAAATTCTGCAGTTCGTATGGGAGGTGACAAGAGAAGGGGCGAGTTCTTAAAAACTTTCCCGGAAATAACTATAAGCATCATACGTTTGTTATGATTTAAATTGTAGATCCGTAGCATTTACACTTTTCAGGACAATAAACTTTTTGTAAAGTTGTAAAATTGTGTCAGATTGTATGGGAGGTTTAGAAGGAGTAAAGCTAATAGTCTAATCGTTTTTTGGCCTTACTTGTAATTCTAGATTAATATTAAGTGCACAATTTCAGCTCGATAAATTTTATATGTACTGAGTAAATTGGTTTAGAGTATTTTATGAAAAGTGCAGTTTGTATGGGAGGTGGTGGACGGAAGGGAAGGACTTAAGTAATTTTTATATAGTATATTGCAATTATAATAAAAGTAATATATTCCAAATTTCAGATCAATAGCATCTATACTTTTGAAGGAAATCATTTTAATTCGAATTGCAAAATTGCGTCATTTTGTATGGGAGGGAGTAGAAGGGGTAAAGGTAATCGTCTATTTTTTTTTTGATCTTACTAATGACTCCAAATAAGTGATTAATGCACAACTTGAGCTCGATATATATAAAATAATAATAATTGTATATGTACTGAGTAAATTGGTTTAGAGCATTTCATGAAAAAAGTGCAGTTTGTATGGGAGGGGGTGGAAGGAGAGAGAGGACACAAATATTTTTTTTTACCGTAGATTGGAATTATTGTAAAAACAATATATTTCAAATTTCAGACTACTAGCTACTATACTTTGCGAGGAAATTCGTTTATTGTCGAATTGCGAAATTGTGTCATTTTGTATGGGAGGGGGTACAAGGGGTAAAGCTAATCGTCTAATTTTTTTTGGTCTTACTAATAATTTTAAATAAATATTTGTTGCTCAATTTGAGCTGGCTAAATTTTATACGCACTGAGAAAATTGGCTTATAGTGTTTCATGAAAAAGTACAATTTTTATGGGCGGTGGTGGAAGGAGGAGGGGGGACACGCATAGCTCTTATACGGTAAATTGATATCATTATAAAGTAATATGTTCCAAATTTGAGATCAATAGCTTTTATACTTTTTGTATGGGAGGGGGTAGAAGAGGTGGAGCGATTTGGCCAGTTCACGAAATTACCTTACTTTTTTGTTAAAAATTACGCAAACAAAATTTGAACTATCTAAATATCACTATCAGGATTCCTTAATGCAAGGAATTGCCATAAATCGATTCCAAATTTAAAAAATTGAAAATCGATTTAACCTCTGGCTCATCATTTAGTGAAGGGACGAAACAAACATTAACATCCCACACCAAGTACAGAAAATAAAAACAAGAAATTGACAAAAAATTCACATACATCGGTGTCAACTAGCGTTAAGTCTACGTCTTAAGCACTGCTTATCAATAGAGAAGTCGAATACATCAGCATTCTTATTAACTTCTCTCGCGAGACGCGAAATCGGTTCATTCATACCACAGTTTGTCCGGTGAAATCCAATCCGCAGCAATCTAGGGCACCTTGGCAAAAATTTACCAGTATCAAAGCACATCAAACCCAAAAGGGTGGAGGAATCAACTAACCCTGTAAGAAGGTTATGAGCAAAAATTACATCAGCTACTTCTCGTCGTTTCGAAAGCGATGACATATTTAGTAGCTGAAGTCGATCAGTATAAGGAGGAAGACGAACTCTGTCATTCCAATTAAGGTGACATAAGACTGTTCTTACAAATTTACGCTGAATCGATTCGATTCTGCCAATGTGCTCATTATAATAAGAAGACCAAACTTTAGAAGCATACTCAAGGTGGGATCTAACGAAGGTGTTATAGAGATTTAGTCTAACAAGCGAATTGTTAAATTCCTTGGATAAGCGAGTAGTAAAACCCAACTTAGAATTACCTTTCTGTGCGATCTTATTAATATGCAAACCAAAATTTATTTTTTGGTCAAATGTAACACCTAGGTCAATAATGGAGCTGACTCGATCCAAAATACAGCCATTAAGACTATAAATTATCACAAACGGAGAGATTTTTCTAGTAAATGACATAACATGACATTTATCCAAATTCAGTCTAAGACCATTATGGTGACACCAATTACTAAAATTAATCAAATCCGCATGAAGAAAATTGTCAGAGTTGGAATTGAGAGATTTAAAGATTTTAATGTCATCAGCATAAATAAGGACTTCCGAATATTTAAAAACAGATGCAACATCATTAATGGCTAGGATGAAAAGAAGTGGCCCCAAATGACTTCCTTGAGGAACACCAGAATGCGCAACACATGGTTTAGAAGTATAACCCCGAAAAAGAATTTGGTAAGTTCTATCACTTAGATATGATTTAATCCAATTGATAAACCAAGTAGGAAAACCCAACAAGTCCAATTTCAACAACATAATGGAGTGAAGTAATTTATCAAAAGCCTTACTCAAATCAGTATATATACAATCAACTTGCTTCCCCTCTTCAATAGCTAAAATGGATTTATTTGTAAACTCCATCAGGTTAGTGACAGTGGATCTACTCCTGACAAAACCATGTTGTTTACTCGAAATTAAGGATTTACAGTGAAATGACATGCTCTCATACACTATAGACTCAAAAAGTTTAGGAATAGCTGATAGTTTAGCTATTGGTCGATAGTTTACAATGGCCGATTTAGCTCCATTTTTGTGGGTCGGTATGATAAAGGATGCCTTCCACACAGCAGGGAAAATCCCAGTCTTAAGAGATCTCTGGAATAGTATAGGGAGTGGTTCAGCGATAGAGAGACAGCAGTGTTTAAGGACATCTGCTGGAACTCCGTCAGGGTCAGGTGACAAAACATCCTTAAGGTGAGAGATGTGATTAACTACATCTTCATAAGAAATAGGTATAGTAGACAAAGTGGATGAAGCAGTATTTCTAATTCCATCAAAGTATGATATGTCACGGACAAAGTCACTACCACTAAAAGATCCACTGAAGAATGTGGCAAAAAAATTACAAATAGTAAATTGATCATTACTATTACTACCAAGGAATTCAAAAGAAGCTGGATAACCATCAGACTTACGCTTATAATTAACAAATTTCCAAAACTTCAAGGGATCTCTAATAATATCCGACTGCACTTTAAGCAAATATTCAGAATACAAGCGAGAAGATAAATCTTTAAATAAGTCATAATATTCTTCATACAAACGAAAATCAGTGTCGTTCTTCGTCCTAGTAAACCTATTCCAGGCAGCATTGCAAGAATTGCGAATTGCACGCAACTCAGTAGTGTATCAGGGATAAGACAATGAGATATTTTTGCGATAGGTAAAAGGAACTGTAGCAACAAAAAATTGATACAGGATATAATAAAAATCAACAACGGCACCCTCAAAATCGACATTGTCAAAAATTTCATTAAAGTTGAAATTAGAGATAAGGTAGTTCAACTGCGAAAAATCTGCCTTGATAAAATCGAAAGATAGTTCTTTCTCACTAGGACTGAAAGAATGCTCCTCGTCAATTATAAGGAATATATTAATAGGAGGGTGCAAGACATCAATGGTCGAAATTGAGGTTACGCTCTCTTCCACGGAACAGGCACAGTAATCAGAAAAAAAACTAAGTCAAGCTGTCTTCCATAGGAGTTCTTAACAAGGCTAAGTTGCTGGAGACCAAGTGCAAATATACTATCAACAAAAAAAACATTCGAGAGAGGACGAAGCATCAGAAACTAAGAGAGTAGAATCATCGTCAGAGAATGACCAAGAAAGACCTGGAACATTAAAATCACCCAGTAAAATGAGTTCGTCAGATATATTCATACTATTATGAACAAAAGTTATGCAATCAACTGTTTTTTCATATAAAGTACAAGGACTCAAAGGGGGAATATATGTCAAAAAAACATAAATATCCTTATTGCTAAACACGAGCTTAATACACAAGATCTCCAAACAATGATGGTTCGGTATAGGAACACCTACACAATTAATGCAGCTTCGGATTGCTAATAATAAACCACCACCTTTTAATCTAAGATCAGAAACATATCGATCTCTACGAAAAACTTGAAAGTCAGAACTAATGAGTTCACTGTCAGAAAAGCTACAGTTTAGTCCCGTTTCAGTTAGAGCAATAACATCATAGGAACAATTTTGTGTTGAAGCAAATAACATCTGGGTTTTAGTGCGCAGTCCATTTACGTTTTGGTAGTAAAGGGACAGTTGTCTGAGTTTTTTGGACCAGTAGCGGGTGATATATAACGCCGAGAGAAATTAACGCGTTCTCAAGCTAGAGAGCGCACGGTCGGACGGACGGACTTCCGGTTTTGAGATTTTTGAGTGATTATATGAACTTCTGTATCATTCGTTTTTTTCTCCGAGCCTTATTTCATAGCGTTACAAGCTTTATAGCAAACTTATAGTACTCTCAGATTTCATCTAGAGTATAAATAAAAGGTAAAAGTATGAGTATTGCTAAAATAGCAAAAATATTAAACAGAAGTAGGAGTACTATCGCGGCTTTACTTCAAGACCCCGAAAATTATGGAAAGAAGTAAAGTCCTGTGAGCCTCGAGCGATTAATGATCGAAATTCACGTGTAATTTTGAGAGTAGCGTTAAATTCTGCAGGAACTACGAGACGAATAGCAGAAAAATCGTGTAACAACAACACCTCAGATAAAAAAAGCGATGGCGACAAGTAATTTTTTCTGATGAGAAGAGATTTACATTGGATGGACCAGATGGATGAAGTTATTATTTTCACGATTTACGGAAATATGAACTCTATAATAAACGAAGACAAATGGGAGGTGGTGGAGTAATGATTTGGGCTACTATTGGCTGCAACGGAAAAATGAAAACACGGTTTATAAAGGGGAAAATGAGCAGCAAAGAATACATTAAATTATTGGAGGAAGAAATACCGAACAATGCGGAGAGAATTTCCAAAAGAAATTATATTTTCCAACAGGATAATGCAGCAGTACACACAGCTCGCGCAGTAAAGTGATACGAAATGAGCCTCTGGAGACCCATTCCGCATGCATAAAATTAATGAAGGTCCCCCAGGTCGGGACAGCACTTCCTGCCGGCTGCTCAGGAGCGTGGGTGTGGGGAAGTCGACCTGGGAGTCCCTCATCCTAGAGGGTGCTGTCGCTAGTGTGCTTATGTGTCGATGTGTGCTCTAATCAACGACCGATGATTTTAACCCGGGGCTCTGTACATGGCCACCTAGGCTATACAATGCCCCAGGGCAATACGGCAAAGTCAGAAAGGCGTAAATTGACGGAAGCGAGCTTTTTCGGGCATAGTGACCTCCGAGGCCACAGTTGGGCTGCTTAGCACTAGATTTTAATTTTCAACAATTCGGCGAGAAAAAAAATTACCTGGCGGGATCCGTACCTGTAAGTTGGCTTAAAAAGGCGAAGAATTTAGAGGAAACAAAATTTTTCCTAAAAGCAAAATAAAAGGAATAAAACGATTAAACTATAATGCAAGTTTATTAAGTTAAAGCCTTAACATAATACGAGCTAATGTAATAGTGTTAACGTTGGGTACCTTTTTCCATCCGGCGTTGGGGCCCAGGATCCTCGTTGTTGTTGCTACGATTATTCCTCGGTGGTGAAGATCACTTTAACTTTTATTTATTTTATTTCATTTTTTCCGTCGGCACCAAACTTTTGTTCTTGTTGTTCGTTATTCTTTTAGTCTTATTAAAATTTTTTAAGTGACACACTGTTCAAAATTCACAATTATTATCATTATTATTTTTTTTTTTTTAAACTCCTTAAATCGAATAGTCTCACAAATTTTTCTTTTTTTAAACTTGTTTGCCGTCGCTCCGAAATCTCCTTTTCCACTCATCCACCATTAAGTCAAAAAACCAAAAAACCTCGATTTTTCTACGCGCCGCTTCACTCAACGGTCTTTTTCATTTTTTCGTTTCATGCACGCGAAATGGTGACAGAGGGCACAAGTAGTTCATTTTACTTTATTATTTTAATAATAAAGTATTGTGATCGACTTGGGAAAAAAAAAAAATTTGCTACCCTGAAATTTTGTTTTTTCGCGTTTTATGACTAAATTAGCCTAAAAATGCAAAAAAAAAATCCGTCTGTCTGTACGCCGTCCGCCGTACGCCGATGTGTACGCTCAGCGCACATTAACTCCCAAACCCTTCAAGATAGAAAGTTCATTTTTGGGGGGATTGTAGATAGTTGCGAATCTCAGGCGGATACCCATTTTGGGGGGTGTACGAGTTCAGGGAGAGGCGGGGGGAGCGCTTAAACCGAAAAATACGAATTCAAATATCTCAACCATGGTAACAGCTAGGAAGCTAAAACTCAACATACATATAGAGGGGTTTGTGGAACAACTTTAAGAAATAATTTAATTTTTTTATCCATTGGGGTGCGAAAAGGGGGGGGCTAAGAATCAATTCCCGGCCGAACTTTTTTTTCAAATGATTATATCTTCGAAATTACTCCGTATAAAAAATTGATATTTTGAGACCATTAATGTCGCATATAGGTCCACTAGAATCAGTTTAGGTAAAAGCTAATTATTGTAAGGGGGAGGGTCAGGGGGGGTGCAAAGAAAAACGCATAAAAATCAATATCTCGGCTATTTATTAAGCTATGCAATTCAATCTTGGAATTTATATTAAGCTATTCTAGAAAAATACAAAAAAAATATAACATTTGGACAAAATAGTAGTGGGGGGAAATGGGGAGCATTTCAAAAATGATGCACTTTCCAAAATTTCAAACCGTTATAATTCAAAATTGAGTACAGATATCAAACTATAATTTTGTCAAATTGTAAAACTAAATATTTTTTAAATTTGGTAAAAATTTTACGTTGGGAGGTGTAAGGGGAAGGAGGTGGTAACCAAAAATGTCGAAAATTTTGAGTGATTTTTTAAGGGCTCTGGTGAAAGATACAAAATTTAAATTTTCCATGTGGATACATCTATTTGTTGTACATACAGAAAAAATAATAAAAATTGCACAATTGTTATGCACCGACCCCCCTGGTCTACCGTGCACAAGGTGTTTCATGTGCAATGAAAAAACCACATAAACTGAAAATTTTTGAATGAAATTTAAAGGTAGAAACTTGAAAACTTGCGAAAGGCATTTAAAAAAGATCGTTAAGAGAATGAAATATTAACTGGTTGAATACCTTGAAAGCTTCTACTCCCTCCCATATAAAATGAGTTTTTCGACCATTTTTAAGAAATTAATTATCACCTTAGTAGTAAAAGCTATCAATTTGAAATTTTGCACAAAATCATTTAAAAATAGTTGAAATAGAACTGTATCAAAATTTTTGAGATCATACTTGCCGTTCTACCCCCTCCGATACAAAAGTATGGTTTCGACCAATTTCAATAAAACAACTGCTAACCAACAAATTAAAAGCTACGAACTTGAAATTTTGTACAAGCACCTTAAAAGAGAAAAAAAAGAAAATTGCGTCACAAATTTTGCGATTCCCCTGCCTCTTTTACCCCCTCCCATACAAAATTATTTTTTCGACCATTTTTAGGAAATCAGTTATCAGCTAATTCTTAAAAGCTACCAATTTCAAATTTTGCACAAAAAATTATAAAAATAATTGAAATGATATTACTTCAAAAGTTTTGCAATCGCGCTTGCCCTTCTACCCCCTCCCATACAAAAGTATCATTTCGACCTATATCATTGAATCAACTAATAACCAACAAATTAAAAGCTACGAACTTTAAATTTTGTACGAGTACACTACAAGAGAAAGGAAATAAAATTGCGTCACAAATTTTACGATTCCCCTACCTCCTCTACTCCTTCCCATACAAATGTTTGGTTTCGTGAATGTAAAATACACCGAATCCTATGAAAATTCTATGCAACTTCGTCTATGAAACTGACATTCTATACAGAGAATATTGAACGTAATTCAAGCAATCAATTAAAAACTGTTAACATCCACCCACTCATAAAAACTCAAACTTGCATAAATAAACGAACGAAATATTGATTATATGTACTAGAGCTTTTGAACGTTTCCGCAAAGTGTTAAATATACAATTGCCCTGCCCAAGAACCCCCTTTCACTTAGTCTTCCCTAACCACTCTGACATGCATATTGACTTTCCACACATACGCAACTTGTCCCAAGAATAATAAAGTTTCGCCCGACTTGTTGGCAGTTTATTTTGTTCACACATCATTGGTTTAATTCTAAATTTCTTACCCTGTCGTATCTTTTTGTCTCACCCCCAATATGACACCACCTTGTAATTTCGAAGATATAATCATTTGAAAAATCAATTCGGCCGACAATTTATTTTTAGCCCCCCTTTTCGGACGCCAGTGGATAAAACAATTAAATTATTTTTAAATTTTGCCCCACAACTTTCTCTATATCTCTACTGATTTTCAATTTTCTATCTTCATTCGTGGTGGAGATATTAGCAAGTGTAGTTTTCGACTTTTTCCCTCCCCCCGCCTCCCCCTTCCACCTAACACCCCCCAAAATTTAGAAAATAGAGCTCATTCACCCAATCAACAATCCACCCAAAAACGAACATTCTACCTTTAGCGGTCTTGGAGATATGAGTCCATATGTACGGCGTACGGGGGGACGGATTTTTTTTTGTAGTTTTAGGCTAATTTAGTCATGAAACGCGAAAAAAAAATTTCAGGGTAGCCAATTTTTTTTTTATTGTGTCGATCACAATACTTTATTATTATAACTAGCAAACGCCCGCACCTTCGTCCGCATAAAAATCGCATTAATAAGCAATTTTTGAGAATGTAGTTAGTAATACATTATATGGGATATATAATCCGCTTACTTTAATGGCTCTTTGAACACAATATTTTGTATTTTGTTGGAGTCAGAACGATAAATTATTAAGAATGAAAGCATGATACTCGCATTTAAATGGGAGAGGCTCGTGATCAAATCAAACCCGTGATTCGAGATCATATGTATACGTGTTAAGGACATGTGAATAGTTGTAGCTTGTGTTAATTGCAAAAAGCCCAAATAAAATGACATTAAGCTTAAAAACATAACAGGAATTCGATTGTGCGTAAAGCCCCATTATATGATACTACCGATGAAATCGAAATATTTGTAATCTTAAGAATTTTTGTGTGGGGAGTGATAGAAGGGATGACAGTACTAGTTTAATTTTTTTCACACCATGCTAGAGTAGCTATAAGAATATTTTGCACCAAATTTTAGCTTGAAAAACTTGAGAAAGTTAGTGAAATTGTACAATTTGTATGGAAGGTGGTAGAAGGAGTGGGGGGTTTTGGTAATTTTTCTAGATACAACTATTATCACCATGCAATTGATGTGTTTTAAATTTTAGATCAGTTAGATTCACACTTTTCAAGAAAATCGAGTTTTTGCAAAGTCGTGGAATTGTGTCACATTGTATGGGAGGGGGTAGAAGGAGTAAAGCTAATCGGTTAATTTTTCCCGATAATAATAGTTATGCTAATTAAAGATTTAGTACAAAATTTTAGCTCGATTAAAGCTATACGTACTGAGAAAATTGGTTTAGAATATTTCATGAAAAAGTGCAGTTTGTATAGGAGGTGGTGCAAGGAGTGGAGGGTTTTTAGTTATTTTTTGAGAAGCAACTACAATTATCATTGAATTCAGAACAGTAACATTCACACTTTTCAAGAAAATCGAATTTTCGCAAAGTCGTGGATTTGTGTCAGATTGTATGGGAGGGGGTAGAAGGAGTAAACCTAATTGCTTAGTTTTTTCCTGACATTGATAACGATGCTAATTAAGGATTTAATACAAAATCTTAGCTCGATCAAAGTTATAAGTACTGAGAAAATTGGAGTATAATATTTCATGAAAAATTTTAGTTTGTATGGGAGGTGGTGGAAGGAGTTGAGGGATGCAAACTATTTATATATTTAAAGATTGCATTTATAATAGAAATAATATATTTTAAATTTCAAATTAATAGCTTTCATAGTTTCCATGAAAATTTGATTATTATAAGTTTTTGAAAATGAGTTACTTTGTATGGGAGGGAGTAGAAGGCGCGAGGGGAGAAAAATGAAACCTAAAGCAGATTACTTTCCGAGGCAGACCTAAAATTTTGTGAAAGTTTCATTGTAATCGGTGTAGCCGTTTTTGCGTGAAAGCCGGAAAGACAGACAGACAGAGAATTTTTTTAAAAACGTTTGATTCTGCTTAGTTATTGCTAAAATGAAGCAAAAAACTTATTTATAGCCATTTATAAACAAATAAAAGACAGACACTACAATTATATTCAAATAGATAATAAAGTAAATGGTTAATTCCTTCGATTCCTTTCACGCCAAATTCTCGGACCGGTGAGAGAACAAGATGAATGGAGAATTTGTTACAATCAGGAAATGTATACTATTTTTGAGGACGGAGAAGTCTCTACTCTAATCAAACTCTGAAAGCTACAGTTGGCTGGTCACGTACAGCGAATGGAGGACAGCAGAATATCCCAACGTGTATAAAAAGGAAAGCCTGAAGGAAAAAGTTCAGTTGGAAAACCGAGAAAACGCTGGGAGGATTCAATCGACGAAGACTGCAAATCGCTTCTGAAATTTTCAACATGGAGGGCGCGGTCGTTGGGCAGAGAAAATTGGAGATGAAGCATACATGTGACCAAGGCCCGATTTGGGCTGTAGAGCCATTGACGATGATGATTTGGATTGTAATTAATGTTGTTCTGTGCTCGACAACTAAGTTCATTCACTTTTTTCATTCGTTACTATAATGGTCTTGTTTACATTTCCAACCAACTATCTCATTCCTTGTTATAATCGAGAAGCTAATTACATACACAAGATTTAACACCTTTCATCGCACTGTAAAATTTCTTAATTACCCTTAAGACCGGGCTATGTAAGACTGGAATTACGATTAGCTAACTGTTTCGGAATTGCTAGCGAATTACTTCAAAGCAAAGTTACTTCCAACTCCAACCATTTAATTCCTTAGAATATGGAGTTCTAAGATAGTGTTTCGTACTAGCGTAGGCGATTCAATGCAATTTACGCCATTGAATCTAATTTCGCCGAAGTAAGTTCAGGTCAGAATACCCAAGGCACTGATTCACGAAAATTTTCTGTTTCTTGATAAGCTCATCAATTTACTTAGAATAAGCATAGAGCAACATGCGTAGAATACTGACCACTTAAGAGGTCAAATGAGGTGGCTTTTACGTATCAGTAAGGGGAACTGATATGGAAGGCTTGACCTTTAATGCTGTTGTTCCGTATGAAGCACACATCGAACAATCATAAAAAAAAAAAAATAGAAACCTATCTGCAAGATAACATGAATTAATTACTGTAAATTATCGACATAACATTCATTACAATTTTAATATTTCTCCATAGCTTCAATATTCAGCCAAACTCCGCCCTCTGCAGATGTAACGACACTATTTTTTACCAACTTCATTGGTTTCTCCATTCGGTGCGATAACGTATATTTATACTTCCTCAAGGAAGCGATGAGAGCAACACGAGCTTGTAGCATTCCAAATCGAGATCCGATACACGCTCTAGGACCGTCACCGAATGCTAAGAACGTAACTGATGGTCGCGATTTCATATTTTCCTCGGAGCAATTATCCGGATTAAACTGATCCGGGTTCGGATAAATTTTCGAATCACGTTGGATGGCATAAGCCGGTATCATTATCTGTGTCCCCTTATGGAAAACAAACGAAGTGCCAGGAACTTTGTAGTCCCTTTCGGTCTCACGAAATATATCCATTACTGGTGGATAGAGACGGAGAGTTTCTGTAATAAAAAATTCATAATCACTTATTACTATAAATATTTAGTAAATTACCATAGAGGACTTGATCGATATATTTCATATCCATCATTGCTTCATAAGTTAGTTCGCCATTGTGTTTCTCCAGAATTTCTTCGATATGACATCGAACTTTATCCTGAATATCCGGATTCGCGGCCAACTCATAGAAACACGACTGTAACAGCGAAGACGTTGTTTCGAAACCGGCAATAAAGAACACAAATGCCTGGGCGAGAAGTTCGTTGAAAGTGATCTTGTCGTCACTATCAGTCTGCCTTAATCCAATCAGAAGGTTCATAAAATCATTGCGGTGGACATCATTGGTAACACGATAATCCACAGTGCTTTTAAATAGTCTGGTGAAAAATTCTGATACATCGTCGCGGAATCGTTTCGCGCCAAATTTTCGAGCCAAACCCCGGAACGACAACAAAAACATTTCGAAAGCAAAACTATGTCTCGGGTCACTGAAGACTCTCATTACCATTCGATGGTATTCACTGTTCTCGTCATGCAAGCTATTACACTCGATACCGAAAGCAACATTTAAAATAACATCCGTGGTAAAGCGCATCATTAACTTCTTTATATCAACATCTTCGCCATTCTGCCTCGAAATTTCACCAATCTTCTCTTCGAGTCGCTTGGATACAACAGTGATAATTGGAAACATGACTTTCATTTTTCCGCTCGTAAACGTTGGCGACAGTTTGCTTCGGAATAGCCGCCATTTCGCTCCATCGATTGCAAACATATGCGCCGAGATTGGATCGTCCTTTTCATTATAGAATACACCGCGATCATGAAAATAATTGAAATCCTGGATCAGGATGGTCTTGACCAGTTCCAAGTCAATAATTAAAGCAGTGGGCTTGAAGAAAATGTAGATGCCGACGAAAGGTGATCCCTTGAATTTCTCGTATAGCTTCTGTAGTACTCCACCAAAATGGTCGTCCTTGCCAACACTCTTCATGTTTCCATATGGTATAGTTGGTTCTTCATACGGTGCACCCATATCCTTCCATATTGAATAGTGCTTACGAATTAATCGATCCACCAGTATGACTACGGTGATCACTCCTACCACGATTATGTACAGATTCATCACTCGTTATAAATTGTTCCATTTACTCGAACCGAAACTTAATGAGCAACTAACTGCGTGTAGTAAGTGTATCACGTTGGACGACGAGGTATTTCTAGTTTCCCCTTATCAATAGTGAACTACGGGTCGGTTTTTATCTCACTTTTTAAAATAGTTCGCGTCAAAAGCAAATTTAAGGCCTGGTCCATAGAATCAAAATTAGACTTACATTTTATTACGCAAATCGAAAAATTTCGAAATCTGATTTCTTCACAAAAAATTTAGGCAGGAATATGCTCTAGAGGAAATTTGAGCGCATTTTTTAAAAATTTTTTAACCCTAGCAAATAAAACTAAAAAAATAAACTGCCAACAAGTCGAGCGCAACTTTATTATTCTTAGGACAAGTTAAGGATGCTTGGAAAGTCAATATGCAGGATAAAATGGTTAGAGAAGACTTAAAAGAAAGGGGGTTATTAGGCAGGGCTGTTGTCAATTTAATATTTAATTGCGAATACAATCAATAGCTTCAATACAAATGTTAAATACTTTATTCGTTTATATAAGGCTGGGTTTTTGTGGGTGATAGTAATGGTTAACTTCCGCCCAATAGCCATTATCGCAATGCTCTCGAAAGTAATGGAAACTGCTTTCAATCGTAAAATCGTTAAATTTTCGGTAGGATAAACAGCTCATCCATGATCGTCAGAATAGGTTCTGTTCTGGACGGTCGACGGGATATCTTTCAGTCTACTTGACAGAGCATTGGAACTCATATTTACATAAATATGGCAAAGGTCAAGTTCTTGCACTAAACATTGCAAAATCTTTTGACAGAATTTGGCATGAATGTTTCTTATTTAAGCTTAGGGCCATCGGCCTTAATGATACTCTTGTCTGTCAATCCATTGAGGATTGACAGTAATCTCTCTGAGCGCACTGTACGAGAAGTATTAGAAGGCGCTACTTCTGATTGATTCTGGCGTCCTTCAAGGTTTTGTTTTAATTCCAACTCTTCTCTTAGTTTAGTTTTCATAAACGACCTTCTGTCATCCACTCTCAATCCAATCCCTACTCAGGTGACAGTACTTTAGACAGCACCTATCAATTTAACTCTGCTGTGGAATCAAACAATCATTCTATTGCTTCCAATAGCAGTTAGTTATTCAGTTCGCTGAACTCGAATCTCAACTTAATCCTGGAATGGGGCAGGAAAAACAGAGTAGAGTTCAACGCATCTAAAACACAGGCCTGTCATCTATCCCTCAAACGGGATTCTTCAGTGTTGTCTCACAATGTAACCTTTGATGGTGCACGGATTACCACTTCGGAGAATTTCACACTGCTAGGCTCAAAATTAATGACCACCTTAATTGGGCTCAGCATATCTTTGATATTGCCCTTTACGTCTGTAAACGTCTAGGTGTTATCCAAAAATGCAACAAATATTTCACACCCATCGACCTAGCAACTATCTATAAGGCTTACATTAGACCACGTTTAGAGTATAACTCGCATGTTTGGGCTGGAGCACACAATAATAATTATAATTAACAAAATTTGGTGTATTTTAGATTCATGTGACCAAACATTTGTATGAGAAGGGTAGAGGAGGTAAGGGAATAGCAATTTTTGATGTGGTTTTATTTCGTTTCTCTTGTAAGGAGCTCGTACAAAATTTCAAGTTCGTAGTGTTTAATTTGTTGTTTATTAGTTGATTTATTGAAATTGGTCGCAATCATACATTTGTATGAGAAGGGGTAGAAGGACAAGCGCGATCCTAAAACTTTTGACGCATTTAGTTTTTTGCAAAATTTCAAATTGATAGCTTTTAGTAATTAGGTGATAGTTGATTTATTAAACATGGTCGAAAAAATAATTTTGTATGGAAGGGGTAGAAGTTTTGGAGTTTTACGATCAGTTAATAGTTCATACTTTTAAGGATTGTTACAATCTAGATTAAATTTGAAAGTTTTTAAAGCCAAGAAGTAATTTTCGCAAAGAGGCGCCAAGAGTCCAGAAATACATTGTGACAAAAAAGTAAGGGCACTTTGTAATTAAAATTAGTCTGGGAAATGATATTTAAAAAAAAAAATTTTTGGTAAGCAGATGGGACTGTCCTTAATTGTTAATCCAATAATTAGCGCGGTCTGTTAGTCAGTTCGTTTGCAGCAGCTGGTTGTATAGGTACAGCTCTGGGTCCACGGTGATTTTTGTTTTATGTCCTCGATCGACTGAAAACGGGTTCCTTGGAGTGGTAATTTCAATTTCAAGGATAGGGAAAAGTCACATGGGTCCAAATCTGGTAAATACGGTGGTTGATTGAAGCAATTTGTTGTTTTTGGCCTTCATTGTGGAAAATCCATGAATTCACCTTACATAATTCCGGCCGTTTTTTAATAATTTGCTCACATAAACGATTCAGTACGGTCAAATAGTAGTCCTTATTGATCGTCTGTCCCTCCGAAACGAATTCATGTTCATGAGATGTTGAGCTCTACTGCTATCTCCCTAACACTGGCATGGCGATTTTCAAGTACCATTTTCTTCACTTTTGGAATATTTTCGTCAGCTGAAGAGGTTAAAGGTCGTCCAGAATGCGGCATGTCTTCAACGATCTCTCGACCATCCTTAAATGCATAGAACTACTGAAAGGCTCGCGTTTTTGATTCCACCGAATCACTGTAAGCCTTTTTCAACATTCTCGCGCACGAAATTTGGTTGGAAACACAAAATTTGAGACAAACTCTTTGTTCCATTTTTCTATCCATTGGTAAAATCGACATGGACTACTGAGATGTACCCATTCAACTAGCTGCTGCAAATAAACTGATTAACAGACCGGTCTGATTTTTGGGATAATAATTAGGGACAGTCCTACCTGCTTAAAAAAAAAAAATTTTGAAATATCTTTTCCCAGACTAATTTTAATTACCAAGTGCTCTTACTTTTTTGTCACAATATATTTGTAGTCGCTCAAAAATCTCAAAACCGGATGTGCGTCTGTCCGTCTGTCCGTTCGTCCTCCTATGCGCTCTCTAGCTTGAGAATGCGTTAAGCCAAAAAGCTCAAATTTTATACTCGTTGTATTTGATAAAAAAAATAAGGTCAAGTTCGTGAACCGGCCAAACGGCTCCACATCTTCTACCCCTTCCCATACAAAATATTTCATTTTCAATAATTTATAGTAATCAAATTTTGTTGGAAAATGTAAAAACTAATAATTTGAAACTAAAAATTCATTATTATACTCTAGATGGAATCTGAGAGTATTATAAGTTTGCTCTAAGGTTTGTAACGCCAAGAAATAAGGCTTGGAGAAAAAAAATGAATGATACAGAAGTTAATATTATCACTCAAAAATCTCAAAACCGGATGTCCGTCTGTCCGTCCGTCCGTCCGTCCGTCTGTTCGCTCTCTAGCTTGAAAACGCGTTGAGCTAGATAGTTCAAAATTTGTACACGTCGTTTTTAACAAAAAAGTAAGGTCAAGTTCGTGAACGGGCCAAATCGCTCCAC
This sequence comes from Chorisops tibialis, assembly GCA_963669355.1. Taxonomy (NCBI): domain Eukaryota; kingdom Metazoa; phylum Arthropoda; class Insecta; order Diptera; family Stratiomyidae; genus Chorisops; species Chorisops tibialis. The sequence continues at coordinate 140,269,676 of OY770264.1, forward strand.
CCCTTCTACCCCCTCCCATACAAAATGACACAATTGCGCAATTTGACAATTAATGGGTTTGCTCGGAAAGTATAAAAGCTATTGACCTGAAATTTGGAATATATTACTTTATTAATAATATCAATCTACCGTATAAAAATTATGCGTGTCCTTTCCCTCCTTCTACCACCTCCCATACAAACTGTACTTGTCATGAATTACTATAAGCCAATTTACTCAGTGTGTATAAAATTTAGCGAGCTGAAATTGTGCACTATATATTTATTTAAAGTTGTTAGTAAGACCAAAAAAAAATTAGACGATTAGCTTCACCCCTTCTACCCCCTCCCATACAAAATGACCCAATTTCGCAATTTGACAATAAATGGATTTAATCGAAAAGTATAAGTCCTATTAGTCTGAATTTTGGGATATATTACTTTAATAATGATATAAATCTACAGTAGAAAAATTATCTGCGTACTCTCTCTCCTTCCACCCCCTCCCATACAAACTACACTTTTTCATGAAATGCTCTAATACAATTTTCTCAGAACATATAATATTTATCGAGCTCATATTTTGTAATAAATACTTAATTAGTATTATCACTAAGATCAGAAAAAAATATTTGATTAGCTTCACCCCTTCTACCCCCTCCCATACAATATGACACAGTTTCCCAACTTCACAAAAAATCTATTTTCTTAAAAAGTATGAATGTTACTCATCTAAAATTTAAGAGACGTCAATTTTATGATATTCTTAGTTATTTCTGAAAAAATCACTAAAATTCCCCCACTCTTTCTACCCCCTCCCATACAAACTGCACATTTTTATTAAATCTAACTCACTAATTTTTTCAGTTCCCATTCAATTTTTGGAGTAAGCATTTTGAATAAAACATTTTTATAGCTACTTTAGCATGATGGGGAGAAAATTAGTTCAATGCTATCCCTTCTAACATTCCACATACAAAATTTCTTGGGGTCACAAAAAAATTCTATTTCATCTAGAGTATCGTAAGATTGCGCATTACGCGCAATCGTAGCCCTGTTATGTTTTTTATCATAATTGTAATCCTTAATACAAAAATTATTTAAATCTCCTAGCACCTTCCACCACCTCTCATACAAACTGCACTTTTTCATGAAATACTTGAAACTAATTTTTGCGAATAACATTTATCGATCTCAAATTTTGTACTAAATCCTTGCTAAACATTATTAATAATATCGAAAAAAAATTAACTAATTAGCTTCACTCCTTCTACTATATATCTCTCATACAAAGTGACACTATTTTTCAAATTTACAAAAAATAGATTTTCTTCAAAAGTATAAATGCTAGTGATTTAAAATTTGAAAAAAATCGCTAAGAGTCCCCTACACCATCTACCACCTCCCATACAAACTGCACAATTTCACTAAATTCTTCCCACTAAATTTCTCAGTACTTATTCAATTTCTGAATCCTATTTGTTTTTTTTTTTTTTTTTTTGTTGAATCACTAAATTAGATGAATTTTTATATCGAAATGTCTGCAAAAAAACTCTCTGGCTAGCATGGAGGTTAGTGCACCTATTACGCCAAGTGCAAATGAAGAGAATATAATTTTAATTTTTAACTCCTCGTCCTCAGACCAGTTCAGAACAATCTGAAATTGTTGCTATTACTGAACCTTTAAATGCATCACTTGGAATCGACGTTACTGCAAATGTGAGTAAAAATTTTAATTGAAAGAAAGGATTTCCGGATTCTACACTGTTACGCTTTATTATTCGTGACGTTTCGGTCTCTGCTGAGACCTTTATCAAACCATATTCAGTTTGATAAAGGTCTCAGCAGCACGCATGATTATATTAGACGGTAGATTGATATTGATATTATACAGTAGATTGATATTATTGTAAAAGTAACATATTCCAAATTTCCGTTTATTGTCAAATTGCGGAATTGTGTCATTTTGTGTGGGAGAGGTTAGAAGGGGTGGAGCGATTTGGCCAGTTCACGAACTTGACCTTACATTTTTGTCGAAAACGACGTGTATAAAATTTGAACTAGGTAGCTCAACGCGCTCTGAAGTTAGAGAGCACACGGACGGACGGACATCCAGTTTTGAGATTTTTGAGTGATAATATTATCTTCTGTATCATTCATTCTTTTCTCCGAGCCTTATTTCTTAACGTTCCAAACTTTAGAGCAAACTTATAAAAGTCTCAGATTTCATCTAGAGTATAAACAAAGGAGAGTAAGCAAGAAGAGTTCTAATGGCGAACTTACCAGCGGGTCGTATAATAAACATGCAATGCTAGCGGACTTGGACGATGATGGAACGCAACAACAATTCACAGCTGATGTAGCTTCTGGACCAAATAGGCATTCAACGGCAGTTCTGAAGCAAAACACTAACTGGTGCCCCGCAATTTTTGTGAAGCTTTTAGAAGCCAAATCTATCACTAATTTATGTAAGAAATTTTCTAATAAGGCAAACATTAAAATTACGAAATTGGGTAAAAAGCATAAATTGTTAGCCGATTATGTTAATGTTTATTGAAACTTTAAAGAGTTAATAAAAAAATCACGTGCAGATGCCTTCTCCAACACTCCTCGGGAGCTCCGCACGAACACAGTTATGCTAGAAGGTCCCTGATAGCCAAACATCGATGAAACATTTATGAAACTTGGTGAAAACAGAATATTAGCTTGAAGAAAATTCACCTATATGTCTCCTATCTGTGAATACATGAGCGTGTTTCCTTTTCTTTCTAACCAGCAGTAAACCACATCGCGATCTCTCTATCGCACTCATTGGTGCATCGTAGGTGCTATCTAATGACTGAATAGCATAGATAGAGATAGGAGCATATTTATTGCACTGATCATTCATTATTAAGTATTAATGAATGTGTCATCGATGAAAGATATTGCCTAAATACGTATGAAGTTCCTCTTACCGATCAGCGAAGAGCGGTAATTGAGGATTCATAGGTGTTTCATTGATTTCGGCTATCAGGGTTTACATATTTCTCTATAGATAAATGGTAGTGATGAGTCGCAGAGTTACATAAGATATTTAGATGAATTAAAAGAAAAGATTTCCGGATTCTACACTGTTACGCTTTATTATTCGTGACGTTTCGGTCTCTGCTGAGACCTTTATCAAACTGATCGACAATTACAAAAGACACTTATTATATAGACAAGGGGGTTAATTGAACGTGGGAAGGATAATTAAGGTTAATTAATTAGTATCAGGTAGTTAAATTAGTTAAGGATTTTTGGGTACGAATTTTGTTCTTACCAAATTTTAAGGCAGGTAGCCAAACTGCTGATAACTTGTATCCGGTGTCTCGGTTGAAGTTCTGTGGATGTTTCGAAATTTCTATGGCTTCTCGTACTATTCGTTGATAATATTTATTTGTCCTGGCCAGAATTTGCACATTGTCGAAATCGATTGTATGGTCCTCTGTAGTTGCATGTTCCGCGATCGCTGATGACTGTATCTGGTTTTTCCGTGTGCATCGTTGGTGCTCCTTGATCCTTGTTTGGACTGTGCGTCCCGTTTCTCCTATATATACTTTATCGCAAGAGCCGCATGGTACTTTGTATACTCCTTCAGTCTCCAATGGTTTTTTGTCCTTCTGGTTTCCTAAAATTCCTCGGATAGTAGTCGGGGTAGTGAATGTTGTCTTGATGTTCGATTTTCGAAGAATTTTTCCTATCTTATCCGTCGTGCCCTGGATGTAAGGTAGTTTTACCCATCGTTTGTCAGCATTTCCTTCTTCAGTGTCTTTTCGTTCTGTTGTCCTTGGATGCTTCGGTTTCCATGCCTTGTTAATTTCGCTCGCTTTGTATCCATTTGCTCTGAATGCCCGATTCAACTGTTCCTTTTCTTTTCGTAAACTGCCCGGATTTCCATCAGTTATACGTTGAGCTCTGTGTATTAAAGTCTTCAATACGCCTGTTTTCTGGCTTGGGTGGTGATGAGGCATCTAAATATCCCACCTTTCCTCGTTCATACTCCTTTATAGACTTCTTCCTGATGTCATCCGGATTGGTGAATACGGCTGACGGTCGTTGTTTCTGCAGAATGGTTCCAGCTCTATCAGATCATTTTTCCCTAGTTTTAGAGTTAAAGCTAACTTACTCTGACCCTTTACGTGAACCACTTCAGACGTATAGATCATTCAAGCATACAGATTGGAACCTTCTGCGATCGACTTGGTGAACGAACAGCAATTTGATATATCAGTAGGCCGTAATCTTTCAAATATGGAAATCGATCAATATGTAACGAAACTTATCATAACAGAGCACAGGTCGTTTAATAATTTTATAAATCCGCAGCTTATTGTTCCTGTGTACTTTCTTGAATTTCATTATTGGAAGTACCAAATAATGCGTCTTATTTGCAATTATTAGCTAGATTAGCCCGAAGATATATGAAGTAGTCCACACTCTCTCTGATTGGCGTTCTCCTTCTCTTGATCTGGAAAAAGTATTTAATTTGGTCTGGATGAAAGGATTAATATTTAAACTGATACAAGCGAAGAGCCTCCGTTTATTGGCAAGAATAGTTGCTAGTTTCCTATCTGATCGTAAGCTCTTTATTGAGCTGACAGGTCAAAAGTTTAGAGTAATTGAGGCTAAGGCGAGAGTAGCACAAGGCTCATTTATAGACCCGAAACTATTCAACTTCTTTATGCATGACTTTCCAAATCAATTTGAGGCTACTTCATCTGCTTTACAGAATGCAAATGACACAACTATTTTTTCGCACACCCTAAAGCCACATATTGCTCTCAACTCAGTTGCGCTTTATCTTCAAAAAGGTCTCGAATTTTATTCGAAATGGGGTATTAAAATAAATGCCAGCAAATGTGAGTTAATATGCTTTCGTTTCGCAATGCGAGTTGCAAAGGGCACCGCCTGACAGTAAAAGAAAGTAAAAGCTTCAAACTAGTACTGAACGGGGACAATGTACCAATAAAAAATGAAATAAAGTATTTGGAGGTTAGACTACATCACAGATTGACGCAAGATACGCTCTCCTTAAATCTAAGATAGCTGGCGTTTTGGGTTCACTCCTGAGAACTAAGGAACTCAAGTGTCAGACGAAGTTACTCATGTACAAAACATTAACTAGACCCATTAAGTCGAATGCTTTCTCCTGCTGGTTCACAATATCGCCGACGGTATCAGAAGAGATGCAGATCTTTGAACGGAAAATACCAAGACATTGCCTCCCTAAATACCGCAAGTCGGATAAAACATTTTTCTCAAATAGGTCGCTCTACGAAGGTTCTCAAGTCGAGCCCTTAATGCAGTATATGATTCACCTCGCAAAATCTACTATCAGAAGTTTGGAGGATCACCCCAACTTTACTCAGAGACATTATTATCATTATTATGTACTTCCAACAGGACTAGGCAACAATGACTGGAGATGGCTACTACAGCCGTCCGATTCTAATGATTATAAATTAAGCTTTTATTCGTGCTCAATACAAGGATTGTATCGAGGGTAGCTTATGAACCTTCACCTGAAAGCGACCGTTCCTGAATCTCAAATGATCACTTTTTTCATAAATACAATAAATAATCAATTGTTATTAACAATACCCAATTTCTTAGAAAAATGTTTCCATAACATATGTATTATAGACTAGCGATCGCCTGCGACTTTGTCCGCGGAAGAATCGCAAAATAAGCAATTTTTGAGAATGTAGTTAGTAATACAGTATGTACATTATGTGAGATATATAATCTGTTTATTTTAATGACTCTTTAAACACAATTATTAGAAATAAAACCACGATACTCGCATTTGTATGGGTCAGGCTCGTGATCAAATCAATCCCGTGATTTGAGATCATATAAGTTTGGAAGAGCGTTAAGGACATGTGAATAGTTGTAGCTTTTGTTAATTGGAAAAAGGACCAAATAAAATAACGTTAATCTTAAAACCATAACAGGACTACGATTGTGCGTAAACCCCAATCATACGATACTATATATGAAATCAAAATTTTTGTGATCTTAAGAAATTGTGTATGGGGAGTGGTAGAAAGCGTGACAGTACTGAACTAATTTATTTCACTTCATGCAAGAGTAGCTATAAAAATATTTTGTACCAAATGTAAGCTTGAAAAATTTAATAGGTACTGAGAAACTTAGTGCATTGGATTTAATGAAATTGTGGAATTTGTATGGGAGGTTGTAGAAGGAGAAGGGGGGGTTTTGGTGATTTTTCGACAAACATCTAAAATCATAATTAAATTGATACATTTTAAATATTAGATCAGTAACGTTCACACTTTTGAAGAAAATCGAATTTTTGAACAGTTGTGGAGTTGTGGCACATTGTATGGGAGGGGGTAGAAGGAGTCTTCACTTCTAATCGGGTAATTTTTTCCCGATATTAATAATAATGCTAATTAAAGATTTAGTACAACATTTTAGCTCGATGATAGTTAAAAGTACTGAGAAAATTAGAGTATTTCATGAAAAAGTGCAGTTTGTATAGGAGGTGGTAGAAGCAGTGGGAAAATTTAAATAAATTGTTTAACAGAAAATTTCATTTGTAATGGAAATAATATATTCTCAGTTTCAATTTAATAGCTCTTATAGTTTCGAGAAAAAATCGATTATTACATGTTTTTGAAAATGTGTCACATTGTATGGGAGAGGGTAGAAAGCGTGAGGAAATTTACATAAAACCGAAAGCAGATTATATCCCGGAGCATACCTAATAAACTGTGAAAGTTTCGTTACAATTGGTTTAGCCCTTTTTGCGTGAAAGCCGGATAGACAGACAGACGGACAGCTAGAGGAGAATTTTAAAAATGCGTGTTCCTACTTAGTTATTGCTAAAATAAAGCAAAAAACTAACTTATAGCTATTTCTATACAAATAACAGACAGACACTACAGTCATATTTACATATATGTATAGATGTAGTGCAGAAACGAGAATCGTTTACTTAGCCTAATCTCGCGAAAATAAATTGTCACTTCTAATGATCGTGGCGGTAATCGGCTCTCTTTTCTTCCACTCCTAAATTTTAGTATAAGTTAGGTTAGTTTAGTTAATAAGTAGTAACAATATTAATTTTAAGACATCTAGATGTTATAAGCACCGTGAGCAAGTGCATAATAACTATGAGAACATTTGGATTGTTTAATTATCTCAAAATTTTTACAGATATCTTAATAAACAAAATTTCAGGGTAGCAAATTTTTTTTCTGTATCGATCACAATACTTTATTATTATTTAGAATAATAAAGTAAAATTGATTGAGATCGTCTTCATTGGAAACTTAAGTCTCACGAAGTGCCAGTATCGCTGGATTCTTATAGATGAGGTGGCAATACACTCCAAAGTGATTCGTTTTTAGCCCTTGAATAATGTCAAAATGAAAGAAAAGATTTGCAGATTCTACACTGTTACGCAGTATTTTTCGTGACGTTTCTGTCCCTACTGAGACCTTTATCGAGCTGATCGATAATTAATTGGGTGTGGGAAGAGTAATTTAGAGTTAAATTAGTTAATTAGTGCTAGATAATTAGTAATTGGTATTTAAATTAGTTAAGGACCATAATATATTTTTTTTTTTTGACAATTTGTTTGGTGGTCTCCTAGAACATTTTTCTTGATTTTCGAATTATAACATTATTTTTCAAATGTTCTGGTAAACGAACGATAGTAACAATGGTTTTTTAGGATACATCATCTTTTTTGATCTGCATGATACAGTACCCAGGTTTTCTTCTGGAATTTATTTTCTCTCTTTTGTAATAACATTGTGCTAAAGAAAAATCTACATACCTTACGTTTATTTCTTCCGAATCCGAAATTCCCTCAAATTCGCTGGCATATAACCAACACTTATCGCTATGCTAATAACGCAAAAATATTTACTAAAATCGATGGCGCTTAGGCTATGACTTAAATACTGCTTGAAGTAAATTCTAGTAAGCATCATATTTTGCAAATGACTTCTTTGAATGAATTCGTACCCAGCAAGAATGGCGATAAGAATGCAAAAGCCAATCAATATCATACAGGCAATATCGCCTATCAGTGCTAAAGTCTACTAGAGAAAAGGTTGACAATAATTCTTATGTCATCGACTGATCGCATTCTTGCCGAAGAGACTTTTCGCATTCTTATCGTATCGACGGATATCGCCAAAATTCTTACGAATACTATTCAAGGGAAATAATTGTTGCATCTACAAATCCTTGTCCTTTTATCGTCATCGCCATTCGTAGTCAGGTGACGAGGAAGTTTTCGCCAAATTATCGCCTAGTTAATAAAAGAGCATGGACTCTTGCAATTTTATCGTTAGAGGCGATAATTTAATATTGCCTTTTCTATCGCCATTGCGATTTATGGCGAATTTGTTTGCTGGGTAGGTAATTATTCGGCTATGTCGAGGTAAATATTATGCTTCGTTAGGTAGAAAAAAATAACAAGAAATATCTTAGAAAGTCGTTTTTTTCTTCTAATTTTCATTCCCGTGAATTATTAATCAAAACACGCACTGAATGTTTGATAAACGGCAGAAACGTTCTGGGTTTATTCTACGACAGAAAAGTGGTTAATTTTGTTCAAAATATTATGAAAATTGCTTTTACATTAGAGATTCTTTTCACCAAACTGGCCATTGCTCTGAAAGTTATTCCTTAATGGATTTTGTTGGTATTAGGACGGAAATTAATTATAAATAAGCACCTTAACGTGTTGATAGATAGAATATTTCTATACGGATGACATTTCTTACAAGTTCGAAAAAATTGGGCGCAGTAGCCCAAATCGGGCCAAGCAGAATTTCTTTCATGAAGATAGGTGGTTCCACCCACGTCCATTTCCATGCCCTGTTCATAATTCTTTCAAAGAAGCAAAGTTTTTGTGCTTCCCACATCTTACCTCCAACCACAATAATCTTAAAGTTCCCACATCCTGCTTGATATTGGGATAAACTTAAAAAAAAAAAAAAAAATCTTTTATTTAAACCTCACAAATAAATCCATTTAAAAAAAAACTATAATAATCCAATATTGATTCCCTGCAGTTTGTGATAACCACAATCCACAATGCATTTTGATGGCATATTTGAGTAAAATCGTTTTGTAGTTATTCGAACATGTGTGCATGATATCTAAATATTAAAATAAATCGGTATTCAAAAATATCACGTACAGTGTTCCCTTTCCGTGGAAACAGCGAATGCAAAATACAAAGTTTAATACTGAGAGATGTAATCAATGAAAGCAGGAAAAGTGGAAAATTTTATTTTAGAATGCGGATTGTTCGTTCAAGTGAAATGAAATTGAGAATAACGTATGCAACAACACAGATGTATTTATGTATATATACATTTTTTTTTTCTAGAAAAAAATGAAAATTTTATTTTGCAATTCAAGACATGCGGTTGTGTATATTTATACTGTAAGTATGCGATATTTAGATTAGCTGTCTATGAAAGTGTGGTTTGATTTGAATATAAAAAAAAATAATTGCTCAGTTTGAAAATACATAGCTTAAGATAAGATAAGTACCACTGTGGTCCTGAAGTTACCCAAATGCTAACGATCAGCATCTATTATAATAATTCTTGGTAAAAAACATTAAGACAATTGTCTTGAGTGGTTGAAAAAAATGCTCCTCCTGATCTTTTACTGATAAGAGCCGTCCCTGCAGGAGAGTAGCTACTGTGCTAAAAGTTAGCCAATTGCTTTTGGAGCTGGTCAACTTCGCGGATCCGAGCTGTTCGATCAGTACCAAAGCTATGCACGAACTTAGACTGAAGTGGCTGCCAACTCACGAAGTCCGGACCAAAGGTTTAAAGCGTGGCACGGTCTATTAGCATACAGACCCTCAGAGCAAAAAATCGCTGAACGGATGAAACGCAGAATTGCTGAATCGCTGATATGGTTATATATTGGCAAATACTATGAAATACGTTGAGATTGATCGAAAAGTTTTAAAACATCCTTGCCCTGTGGGCTTATATGCCAAAAACCAAGCCTATAGTAGCACCTTTAAAGCTTTGGTCCGGTCTTCGTGAGTTGCCTTCCACTTCGGTCTAAGTTCGTGCAAAACTTTGATTCATAGTTTTTGATATTAGCGATGAAGTAGACTGAAGTTGAAAGTAGTGAACCGAAGTATATGGTAGCATTGCAAAGTAGCTTTCTAAGGCCAGTGAAATCAGAGGTCTTGACTGTTCAGTAGTTCGTTTGCGGAAATTAGTAACGGATGGAGTGAACGAAATTCTTCCATCCCAGGCTAAGCCAACTGAAGTGGGTCGGGTAAGTAGTGACTGGGGGTGAACGGGAAAACGAAATGTTGATAGGTAAATGTCCATAGCCATGGATAAGGTGTAGGGTGTGGCCTAGTAGGTAGCGTGTTGGTATTGTAATGCGAAGGTCGTGAGTTCAAATCCTAGTCGGCGCAATACATAATACCAGCACATTGCTTGCTTAGATCTACCTTGGTCACCTCAATCTACGAAAATGAAAAAATTCGTAGAAAGAAGGTTGTGCGAAGGGCTAACAACCCTTCCACAATAAGTAATGAAAAATGTTAAGAAACCTGAATATCAGGAGGCCAAGGTCCGATTTGGGCTGTAGCGCCATTTTAGATAGATGGATAAGGTCTCTCCGGGATACACGTAGTGAACTAGGCTATATCCACAACGCCGGCAGAGATTCTTGGGAATTTTTCCTCTTTTCTCAGCACAGAGTTGCTTCATACAACCGAGTGCCATATCTCAAAGACTGGCAGAGTTATTAGATAGGTCTCGCATTCCCTCTAGAATGAACGGTGAACTGCTACTTAGTATAAACTGGTGCCACCAAGAGCAATTATGACTGCCGTTACAAAAACAATTCGTCTTGCTAAAGGCAACCGTGTAGTTAGCCCACAGTGGTAGGTATTCACGTTAATCTATCACAAAGGAACTGAAAAGAGCCGTGTATAAATGTTTTGGTTTAATTTATTTATTATTTTCTATTATGCTGAAAAGAGCCTGACGATTCTTCGAATAATCAAAAGTTTTTAAAAATATTCCAGCTTTGTTTCTTCGTGTTAATCCAATCGTTACAGAGACGACTATATGCGTTTTCACTTTTAGTTTGCGTGCTGTTTAAAATTCAATTTAATTGGCAAACTTTTTTCAAAGGATTCTATCATTCATCCGGAGTCAAATGAGCACATTGTGCATTTGCAATGCTGTTTTTATCATGCAAATATTAATATATGCACTAAATTTTAGCACAACCAGCTAGTTTAGGCAATGGCAAAATATGTATAGATGTTTATGATCTAAAAAATAAAAAAGTTTAACAAAAACAAAAACAAAACAAAACAGAATTATGATTGGGCTTAAGGCCCAATCATATGATACTCTAGATGAGATGGAAATGACTTTAATATACCGGAAAATATGTCATCTCAAATTCTTTCGAATAGTGAGTAGAGACTTTGCATGGGAGGTGGTAGAAGTAGAGGGGGGGTTTGTATTTTTCCTATGTGACACCGCAAATGGCATGTAAAATGTTTCGTGCTGAATTTGAAGTTTTTAGCTTTCATTATTTTGAAAGAAATTGGACATAGTTTTCCTGAAATTGTGGCATTTGTATGGGAGGTGGCAGAGGAAGTGGAACATTTTAGATGATTTTGAAACTGCTTATCATCACCCTTGCTTTGATTCAATTTCAAAGTCGATAGCTCTCATATATTCGAAGGAGAAATGCTTTTCTTGAATTTATAATACAGATATTTATATGGGAAGGGGTAGAAGCAGTGAAGCTGAGTTGATAATTTTTCCAGCATTTATTGCAACTATTAAAAAACAAATTCTGGCAAAATTTGAAGTTTGTAATTTTTCTAGTTTTAATGGAAATCGATATAATGCATTTAACAAAAATTATGCATTTGTATGGGAGGGGGTAGAAGGAGTGTAAGGATCAAAACAATTTTTTTTCCTTCATAGATATTTATATTTGTATATCTTATACAAAATATCAAGTTGATAGCTTTAACAGTTTCGAAGAAAAATAATTTAATTTAAATTTCAAAATTTCGTGAAATTTGTATGAGAGGGGGTAGAAGGAGTGAGGTGAAGTTTATAATTTTTTCAATTCTGATTGGAATTATAATAAAAACATAACAGGGCAACGATTGCGCGTAAAGCGCAATCTTACGATACTCTAGATGAAATAGATTTTTTTGTGATCCCAAGAAATTTTGTATGGGAAGTGTTAGAAGGGGTGATAGCATTGAACTAATTTTTTCCCCATCATGCTAAAGTAGCTATAAAAATGTTTTATACAAAATGCTTGGTCCAAAAATTGAATAGGAGCTGAGAAAATTAATGTGTTAGATTTAGTGAAAATGTGCAGTTTGTATGAGAGGTGGTAGAAAGAGTGGGGGGATTTTAGTGATTTTTTCAGAAATAACTAAGAATATCATAAAATTGACATCTTTTAAATTTTAGATGAGTAACATTCATACTTTTCAAGAAAATAGATTTTTTGTGAAGTTGGGAAACTGTGTCATATTGTATGGGAGGGGGTAGAAGGGGTGAAGCTAATCAAATATTTTTTTCTGATCTTAGTGATAATACTAATTAAGTATTTATTACAAAATATGAGCTCGATAAATATTATATGTTCTGAGAAAATTGTCTTAGAGCATTTCATGAAAAAGTGTAGTTTGTATGGGAGGGGTTGGAAGGAAAGGGAGGACGCAGATAATTTTTCTACTGAAATTTATATCATTATTAAAGTAATATACCCCAAAATTGAGCCTAATAGCTTTTAAACTTTTCGATTAAATCCATTGATTGTCAAATTGCGAAATTGGGTCATTTTGTATGGGAGGGGGTAGAAGGGGTTAAGCTAATCGTCTAATTTTTTTTGGTCTTACTAACAATTTTAAATAAATATATGGTGCACAATTTCAGCCCGCTAAATTTTATACACACTGAGTAAATTGGCTTATAGTAATTCATGACAAGTACAGTTTGTATGGGAGGTGGTAGAAGGAGGGGGAGGACACGCATAATTTTTATACGGTAGATTAATATTATGAGAAAAGTAATATATTCCAAATTTCAGGCCAATAGCTTTTATACTTTTCGAGCAAATCCGTTAATTGTCAAATTGCGCAATTGTGTCATTTTGTATGGGAGGGGGTAGAAGGGGTGGAGCGATTTGGCCCGTTCACGAACTTGACCTTACTTTTTTGTCAAAAACGACGTGTACAAAATTTGAACTTTCTAGCTCAACGCGGTCTCAAGCTAGAGAGCGAACAGACGGACGGACGGACGGACGGACGGACGGACAGACGGACATCCGGTTTTGAGATTTCTGAGTGATAATATTAACTTCTTTATCATTCATTTTTTTCTCCAAGCCTTATTTCTTGGCGTTACAAACCTTAGAGCAAACTTATAATACTCTCAGATTCCATCTAGAGTATAAAAATATCTTATACAAAATGCTTACTCCAAAAATTGAATGGGGATTGAGAAAATTAGTGAGTTAGATTTACTGAAAATGTGCAGTTTGTATGTGAGGTGGTAGAAAGAGTTGGGGGGATTTTAGTGATTTTTTCAGAAATAACTAGGAATATTATAAAATTGACAACCCTTAAATTTCAGATCAGTACCATTCATACTTTTCAAGAAAATCGATTTTTTGTGAAGTTGGGAAACTGTGTCATATTGTATGGGAGGGGGTAGAAGGGGTGAAGCTAATCAAATATTTTTTTCTGATCTTAGTGATAATACTAATTAAGTATTTATTACAAAATATGAGCTCGATAAATATTATATGATCTGAGAAAAATGTCTTAGACCATTTTATGAAAAAGTGTAGTTTGTATGGGAGGGGGTGGAAGGAGAGGGAGGACGCAGATAATTTTTCTACTGTAGATTTATATAATTATGAAAGTAATGTATCCCAAAATCCAGACTAATAGCTTTTATACTTTTCGATTAAATCCATTTATTGTCAAATTGCGAAATTGGGTCATTTTGTATGGGAGGGGGTAGAGGGGGTAAGGCTAATCGTCTAATTTTTTTTGGTCTTACTAACAATTTTAAATAAATATACGGTGCATAATTTCAGCCCGCTAAATTTTATCCACACTGAGTAAATTGGCTTATAGTAATTCATGATAAGTACAGTTTGTATGGGAGGTGGTAGAAGGAGAGGGAGGATACGCATAATTTTTATACGGTAGATTGATATTTTTAGAAAAGTAATATATTCCAAATTTCAGGCCAATAGCTTTTATGCTTTTCGAGCAAATCCGTTAATTGTCAAATTGCGCAATTGTGTCATTTTGTATGGGAGGGGGTAGAAGGGGTGGAGCGATTTGGCCCGTTCACGAACTTGACCTTACTTTTTTGTCAAAAACGACGTGTACAAAATTTGAATTTTCTAGCTCAACGCGTTCTCAAGCTAGAGAGCGAACAGACGGACGGACAGACGGACATCCGGTTTTTGAGATTTTTGAGTGATTTTATGAACTTCTGTATCATTCATTTTTTTTTCCAAGCCTTTTTTCTTGGCGTTACAAACCTTAGAGCAAACTTATAATGCTCTCAGATTCCATCTAGAGTATAATTAATTCTGGCAAAAATTTGTTTTTGTAACTTTGCTAGTTTCAATGAAAATCAAAAAACTGAATTTTTCATTATTATGCATTTGTATGGGAGGGGGTAGAAGGAGTGACGGGATCGAATATTTCGTCATAATAATGGCATCTATATCATAATACTTTGCCCCAAATTTCAAATCGATAGCTTAAATAGTTTCAAAGGATAATCAATTTCTGAAAATTTCGGAATTTCGTGAAATTTGTATGGGAGGGGGTAGAAGGAGTGGGGGGATGTGGCCCGTTCACGAACTTAAAGTTTCTTTTTTGCTAAAAATGACACACAAAAAATTTCAGCACGATAGCTCAAAGCGTTCGAGAGTTATGCTGTAGACAGACGGACAGACAGCAACTCGGAATCGAAGTTTTTGAGCGACAACAAATATTTCTATACCCTTGGCGGCTCTGTGAGAGCATTATTTCTTAGCGTTACAAACGGTAAGGCAAGCACAATATACTCTCAGATTTCATCTAGAGTATAATTATTGCTACTATGTACTTCATATCCTTGTTACTTTCCGTTGTTTCTTTCTTTTGAGAATCCAGCAATATTTTCTAGTTGTATTTTGTTAATTTAAAATTCTTTTGAAACCTAGGATCTCACGATTTTTTAAACATTCTGAACAAGGCCAAAAATTAGATAACAATGGACTGCCAGTTTGAGGGTGGTGCTTGCGATCATCTTCTTAAAAACTAGGTCTGCCTTTACAATCATTGTTCAAAAATCAATGAATGTAAAAACATTGTCCTCGCATCACTTCTAAAAAACAACAACAAGCACCCTACTTTTCTAAAAACTTCTGGTACTCATCTGCCATCAAACAATATTGATGTTGTGGAAATGAAAGCAAGGTGATGGAGTGATTGGAGGACAATAAAAAAATTTTACCTAAACCTATTTTTTTTCTTCAATCACCCTTCACAAAAAAACAGAAATAAATTACGTAAAGAAAATTCAAACTACTCTAACCCTGCGGATAACCACGCTCAACTACCCAATAATTGTAACTATAAAAATTACCCTGCTAGTTTCGTCAGCAAAAACCCTGTAACTGAGGCTATCAACTCAAAATAAACTGCCAGCATGTCGGGCGAAACAAGACAAGTTGCAGATGCGTGGAAAGTCAATATGCTAGTTAGAGTGGTTAGGGAAGACTAAGTGAAAGGAGGCTCTTTGGCAGGGCAGTAGTCGATCGTTTATTTATGCAAGTTTGAGTTCTTATGAGGCGAGTTGTGAGGGGTGATAGTAAGAGTGGGTGAATGTTAATAGTTTTTTAATTGATTGCTTGAATCACAACCAATATTCTCTGTATAGAATGTCAGTTTCATAGACGAGGTTGAATAGAATTTTCATAAAATTCGGTGTATTTTACATTCACGAAACCGAACATTTGTATGGGAGGGGGTAGAGAAGGCAGGGAAATCGTAAAATTTGATATGCAGTTTTATTTTGTTTCTCTTGTAAGGTGCTAGTACAAAATTTCAAGTTCGTAGGTTGTAGTTTATTAATTGATTTAACGAAATTGGTCGAAATCATAGTTTTGTATGGGAGGGGGTAGAAGGGCACGCGTAATTTCAAAACTTTTAACATAATTTCATTTCAACTATTTTTGTAAGTTTTTCTGCAAAATTTCAAATTGATAGCTTTTAAGAGTTAGGTGAAAATTGATTTCTTAATAATGGTCGAAATCATACTTTTGTATGGGATGGGGTAGAAGGACAGGCGCGATCTCAAAACTTGTGACGTAATTTTATTTCAACTATTTTTAAAAGTTTTGGTGCAAAATTTTAAATCGATAGCTTTTAATAGTTAGGTGATAATTAATTTCTTGAAAATGGTCGATAAGATAATTTTGTATGGGAGGGGGTAGAAGTTTTGAAGGGTTTTGACCAGTTATTATTTCGTATATTTAAGGTTTTTTTTAAATGCATTTCGCAAATTTCTAAGTTTCTACCTTAAAATTTCACTCAAAAATTTTCAGTTTATGTGTTTTTTTCAATGTACATGAAACACCTTGTGCACGGAGACCGGGGGGGTCAGTTTATAACAATTATGGATCAAGTTATTACTATTTTTCTATGTACATCAAATAGATGTATCGACATGTAAAATTTAAACTTTGTATATTTCACCAGTGCCCAAAAAAAATCACTCGAAATTTTCGACATTTTTTCTTACCACCTCCCTCCCCTTACACCTCCCAATTTAAAATTAACCACTATGAAGTTCTATAATCTGACAAATTTTTGATTTAATATCTGTACGCTTTTTTGAGAGATAAGTATTTGTAATTTTGAAAAGTGCGCCATTTGTGAAATGCTCCACATTTCCACCCACTACTATTATTTCAATATGTTATATTTTTTTTTTGTATTTTCCTAGTATAGTTTAATATACGTTTCAAGTTTCAATTACATAGCTTAAGAAATAGTTGAGATATTAATTTTTAAGTGTTTTTCTTTCCCCACAACCCTCTTTATATCTCTACTGGTTTTCCACTTTCTATCTGCATTCGTGGTGGAGATATTAGTAAGTGTAGTTTCCCTTCTTCCCCCCCCCCCCCACCAATTTAGAAAATAAAGCTCACTTACCCAATCAACAATCGACCCAAAAACGAACATTCTACCTTTAACGGTTTCGGAGATATGTACGGCTTACGACGTACGGCGGACTGCGTACGGCGAGACGGATTTTTTTTTTTTTTGCATTTTTAGGCTAATTTAGTCATGAAACGCAAAAAAAAAAATTTCGGTGTAGCAATTTTTTTTTTTTCCTGTGTCGATCACAATATTTCATTATTAGAATAATAAAGTAAAATAGGAATGGCTGACTTCTAAATCTAAGACGACTGATTTCTGACTAAAATTCCTAACAGTTGGCGGTGGTTAAGTGAAATTTAAACGAAAAGAGCTTGTTCAATGATTGTTCTGTCTATTTTATAAATCTTCAACTAAATCGCTTACTTTGTAGTAGAGAAGTAGCTTACTAGTAAAAGTATCTTTATCAGGATTCCTTAATGCAAGGAATTGCCATAAAATCGATTCCAAGAATAAAAGATGGAAATCATTTTATCCTTTGGCTCATCATTTAGTGAAGGGACAAAACAAACATCAATATTCCTACACCAACACATTAATAAACAGAGCACAATAAATAGACAAAAACTGACATAAATTTGCATAAATTGGTGTCAACTAGCGTTAAGTTTACGTCTTAAGCATACTTTATCTATAGAGAAGTCAAATAAATCAATATTCTCGTTAACTTCTCTTGCAAGACGCAAAATCGGTTCACTCATACCATAGTTAGTTCGGTGAAAGCAAATCTGCAACAATCTAGGATGCCTCGGTAAAAATTGACCAACAGCAAATTGCATCAAACCCAAAAGTGAGGAGGAATCAACCACCCCAGTGAGAAGTTGATGAGCAAAAACTACGTCAGCAACTTCACGTCGTCTCGAGAGTGATGACATATTTAGCAACTGAAGTCGGTCAATATAAGGAGGAAGACGAACTCTGTCATTCCAATTAAGGCATAATGCTATTCTCACAAATTTTCGCTGAATAGATTCAATTCTGCCAATATGTACATTATAATAGGGAGACCAAACTTGAGAAGCATACTCAAGATGAGATCTGACAAAGGTGTTATACAGACTCAACCTAACAAAGGAATTGTTAAATTCCTTGGATAAGCGAGTGGTGAAACCCAGCATAGAATTACCCTTTTGAACAATCTTATTTATATGCAAGCCAAAGTCAATCTTTTGGTCAAATGTAACGCCTAAGTCAATAACTGAATTAACACGATCTAAAATACAGGCAAACGGTGAGAATTTCCAAGTAAATGACATTACATGATATTTATCCAAATTCAATCGAAGGCCATTATTGCGACACCAGTTACAAAAATTTAACAAATCCTCCTGAAGAAGATTATCTGAGTTAGAACTAATAGACCTAAAGATTTTAATGTCATCAGCATAGATGAGTAATTCCGAATATTTAAAAACAGAGGCTACATCGTTGATGGCCAGGATAAATAGAAATGGTCCCAAATGACTTCCTTGAGGGACCCCAGAATGCGCAGTAAATGGCTTAGACGTACAATCACGAAATATAACTTGGTAGGTTCTATTAAATAGATAAGACTTAATCCAATTTATAAACCATGTCGGAAAACCCAACAATCTTAGTTTTAACAAAATTATTGAATGGGGCAGTTTATCAAAGGCCTTACTAAAATCAGTGTATACACAATCCACCTGCTTACCATCCTCAATAGCCAAAATGGATTTATTCGTAAACTCCGTCAGATTAGTAACAGTGGATCTATTCCTAACAAAACCATGTTGTTTACTCGAAATTAGTGATTTACAGTAAAACGATAGGCATTCATACACTATAGACTCAAATAGTTTAGGAATAGCCGACAGTTTAGCTATTGGCCGATAATTTTCAACAGCAGATGAAGGACGACTTCCACACATTTGGAAAAATCCCCGTTATTAAGGATCTTTGAAAGAGGTGAGAGAGTGGTTCAGCAAGAGAGAGACAACAACGCTTAAGGACAACAGCAGGAACACCATCTGGGCCAGGAGAAGACACATCTTTAAGGCGGGAGATGTGATTGACTATATCATTATAGAAAATTGGTAAATCAGACAAAGAAGTCGAAGTAGAATCTCTAAAGTCATCAAAATATGCCATATCAGGGAAAAAGCTACTACTAGTAAAAGATCCACTGAAGAATGTGGCGAAAAAATTACAAATAGTAAATTGATCATTACTATCGTTGCCCAGGAATTGAAAAGAAGCTGGAAAACCATCAGATTTACGCTTACAATTAACAAATTTCCAAAACATCAGGGGATCTCTAATAATATCCGACTGCATTTTAATTAAATATTCAGAATATAAACGAGTAGATAAATCCTTAAAAAGGTCATAATATTCCTCATACAGACAACAATCAGTATCATTAGGTTTAACAATATGCTCCTCGTCAATTATAACAAAAATATTAATAGGAGGGTGCAAGACATCAATGGAAGTAATTGAAGTTAAGCTCTCATCCACGGAACCTGCACAATAGTCAGCTGTCTTCCATAGGAATTCCAACCAAGGCTAAGTTAATGGAGACCAAGTGCAGTTATACTATCTAAAAAAAAACATTCAAGCGAGGACGAAGAATCAGAAACTAAGAGAGTAGAATCATCGTCAGAGAGAGACCAAGAAAGATTTGGAATATTAAAATCACCCATTAAAATGAGTTCGTCAGAGATATTCATACTATTATGAACAAAAGACAATAATTGGATTCGGCTAAACTACTGCTCACCCAGGACGAGGGAAATTCCGATGTGGCACGAATACAACCCTAACAACCCTTCCACAATAAGTAATGAAAAATGTTAAGGAACCCGAATATCAGGAGGCCAAGGTACGATTTGGGATGTAGCGCCATTGTAGACGAATACAAGAGCCATGGATCTCCAGCTTTAAGTTACTGGCTTCTCAAAAGGAAAGTAAGAAACACACGACCATTAGGGTCAAAACGAATCTTTATATATTTCTAAAGCCTAATCCATCACTCTACGACCACAGATATAAAGGGCTCGATATGGCGTTTACTCCAAATAAAAGTGGAAAGGTGTACAGAAATCCGACAAAAGCGGACTGAAATCTGTTCTCGGAAACAGTCAAATGCAAAATAGAAAATAGAAAGTTCAACTACATTTGGAATACGCGTAAGCTGGATCACACCACAACCTTCCTTACTAATACTCTTAAACATTCCTATGAAAAGGTTTCACTTTTGAAAAACCCGCCTAAAAGGTCTCAACCACCATGGTGAAACATGGTGCTGGACGAAATACATAAAAAAAATCCTACACTTTTAACACCGCGAAAAGCACTAGTGCAACATTAGCAAGGGATGACTATAGGAGCTACCTAATGGCATTTAAAAGGGAAGCGCAGTAATTTCTTAGGACAAGGGCAGGGACTCCATCTGAGTCGGACGATTTGTTCCCATCTAGATTCTTAAGAACTCAGTATACGTTACACAAACGACTCTTAATTTGGCCTACGGAGGAATTTAGCGCAGTATGCGTTGGAACATTTGTTGGTGGTAAGGAGGAGTTGGCAGCAAATTGATGTTTGTTAGAACTGAGCTTGATTGATTTGAAGCTTTGAAGGATGAAAATTCTCATGCCCTACGAGGTGGTCTAATTCACTGCAGAATAAGCACACTCAACAACTATCTTGAAACATATTGTCTAATCAAATGAATGATAAAACTGCTTAAGACTTAACCAATCGGCACTTCCGTAATGCCTTACCAACTTTCTTGGAGTTGGAGTAATTGGCGTCGAGATGGTGACAGAGATCCGGACGAAAATTAAACAATGTTCTGAGTTTCCGAAGGGAGAATTAACAGAAGCCGATTATTTAGTATGAAATCATCATGGCCTGCAACATCAGGCATACAAGTAGCCCTGCCTACAGTTTAGCATAGGTTATTCGGTGAAGCAAATAGCTTAACAATCCGGCCAACTGAAGATGTTTGATGAAAGTGTCGCAGCATTATGGACATTAATATAGTTATCGTTGAACTATTTTTTTTTATATCATGCTAGTGCAGCTATAAAATTGTTTTAAACAAAATAGGTACTAGGAAAATTAGTGTATTCGATTTAGTGAAATTGTGCAGTTTGTATGGGAGGTGGCAGAAAGTGAAGGGTTTTAAGTGATTTTTTCAGAAATAACTGCGAATAAATTGAAATCTCTCAAATTTCAGACGAGTAACATTCATACTTTTCAAGAAAATCCATTTTTCGTGAAGTTGAGAAATATTATGATATTATACGAGGGAGGGAGGGAGGGAGGATAACAGGAGTGATGCTAATTAATTAATTTTATTCTGATGCTAATAATAATAACACTAATCAAGTATTTAATGCAAAATTTGAGCTCAACAAATGTTATTCGTAGTGAGAAAAATTATGTATAGTGCTTCATGAAAAACTGCAGTTTGTATGGGAGGTGATGGAAGGGATTCGAATAAATTGTATACCTTCATCTCATTTATGATAAAAATAAATTACATTTTTTCTAAACTTTTATAGTTTCTAAGAAAATTTGATTACTACTACTTTTTGTCGAAAATTACTTGTACAAAATTTGAACTTTTTAGCTCAACGTATTCTCAAGCTTGAGAGCGCACAGACGGACGGACGAATATCCGGTTTTCAGATTTCTGAGCGACAAAGATTATTTCTGTACCCATGGCACCTCTGTGCAAGCATTATTTATAAACTTATAATAGTCTTAGATTCCATAGCAAAATTCTTCAAAATTAACCGCTGGCAAAGTACGAGAGATGAAATATGCCGAATACGAATTGTTGAATAAATGAATCGTCCTATAGACGAATTGTACAATGGACGAATTGCTGTAGATAAGTTAATATCCAAATATTAATTGTTTTGGATGAACTATTTTTAAAGGACTTGCTCACATCAATACTTTCCTTAATTTACTAAAAAAAACGTAATCAAAAAATTTGTGAAAACTTAAAGTAAACCAATTTTCTTCTTTTCAAAACATTTTTACAATCATATCTATAATATTGTTAACTTTTTTTTCACGTATATTATAACTCAAAGGGATCGAGTGAATAAAACTGAATTCCACGACCCTCTTACACTTAACCGGAAAGGATCAAACGAAATGAAAGAAAAAGTAAACAGAGTGAAAGTTGCCTGCAATTAACAAAAAAACTTCGCTGGGTGGATTTGTTTGTACTACGAGTATACACCTTTATATTGAGTCTTCAAGGAAATTGCTTTTCACTGAAATTGCAATTGAGTGAAGAACAGCACTCCCTTTTACATTCTGGCTGAAATTGGTGCGGCGCAAACAGAATCCTTAGAAAAAAGGAATTTCTGCTGTTTAAATTAAGCCGCGTTGTTTGAATGCAACGTTCTTCACAAGAACAGAACTTAGCACAAACATTAAAATCTCTAAGAGATTTCTCTTAAGATTTTGTTGCTAATCTCGAGAATTAAGTTTAATTTAAAAGTTCTGAATTATGAGATTAAGAGAACTTTTCAGTTATATAAAAGTATATCTAGTCGTATCATTAATAAATAAAAATTGTTTCTGGATTAAAAGCTAGAGTGTAGCCTAGTGGGTAGCGTGTTGGTCTATAATGCCAAGGTCGTGAGTTCAAATCCCGGTCGACATATAATTCCATCTGCCTGCTTGAAATATACCTTGGTTGCCTCAATCTACGAAAATGAAAAAAATCGCAGGTAGACGGCTGTGCGAAAGGTTAACAACCCTTCCTTAATAAGTAATGAAAATTTTAAGAAACCTGAAGATCAGGACGACAAGGCCTGGCTTGGCCTGCAGTGCCATTGTAGAAGAAGAATATTAAAAGGATTTTTTCACACCTCATTTTAGTTGTGGCTCGAAACAAATGGGTAGCACCTCGAAATCTAATCTCTTCAAACACGAGAAATATATTTTTTGCAGCTCTACTATAGTTTTTTCGTTTATCTGAAATATTTTTAAAATCTCAATTACAAAGCTTTACTGCTCCTGCAATCATAGGGCCTATTCTTTCACATAAGGCTTACTCGAGCTATTTTCGCACTTTTCCAAATTATTTTACGTCATTTTAGATGTTAGAGTGTTGTTTGTATCTAAGTGTTCCATGTTTTTTGGCTGCCCCGGTTGTCTTCTGCCTTGCGGATCCCAGAAAAATGTAATCCTCGTGCCAGTGCGATAGTATATCCAATCCAACTGCATTTTTCTCAATATAGGTTTTTCGCTTGTAGAGTCCCAGAAGTCAATGTTGCTAATGGTGTTCAGCCAGAATATTCTGCATATTATTCGTAATGCTTCTCGGTCGTAGTTGTTGGATATTAAACAGGTTTAATTTCTGTAAAAAAAAAATCGATTTTACACAAGCGTTTTCCTGGATGTCTGTGAACTTCTATAATGTCTGTTATATTTCGGTATGGGGAATCGTATAATTGTAACTCGTCGGACCTTTCCTTCTAAATATGAAGAGAGATCTCCCTGCCCTAAGCTTAATAAGATGCTGCAAAATTTCTGTGAACCAATGTTTCCGTCAAGTCTTAGGCGTATTCTGACCTGACGTCGTCTTTAACATTAAAATTCATTGAGATTCAAAGATGAATGCTCAGTATCGCGCCTTATAGAAGATGATTGAACTACTCTCTGCTAGCTTAGTAGCCATATTTTGGGTACAAACTGCAAATTATGAGTATACTTAATGATATTAAATTTCAGACATTATTAGATTCACCTGTATTTATTTTTTTCTATAAGCAATCAATCAGAAAAGCTCTTTAATTAACCCAACTCAAAATTTTTAAAAAACTTTATCAGATGCCTGAATGACCGTACTACAATCGAATAATAAAACTTTAATACTCACTAAGCGAACAAATTGTGACTCCAAAAGAAATAAACTTCTTGATCCATTGTCCATTTTATGTCGTCTTAGCTCCATTTCCACATCCCATTTTTCATCCTTTCTATCTCAGAATGCAATCTGAGCGGATTGGCATGGCTTTAAATTCACCCAAGCTTCATAGAAATCGTTTTTGGATAATCCAACTGTCACAACCGCCGCACACCCTCAATTTCGCCTTCAAGCATTCTTGTAGTGCTGTTAAGTTAATTCGTCAGATCCTATTTCATCCTTTCTTGACCATTATTCTGCACTGAAAAGCTCTGAGTTTTTCATCGTCTTTTCCTCGGTTTCTCTTTGGGATTTTTGCGAAAAACACGACTTACGAATACTACGATAATTGCCTTAACTTAAACGAAAAATGAAAAAAAAAAATCAAATGATATACAAGATTCAACGCGACGTCTATACTGACAAGAACATTTTCAAAAGATGAAAATAGAAGGATTAATGACTGTCCAATTATGAGATGACCCAATTGTATACGTAAATATCCACTCGATTTCAGACGTTTTTTGATATTAAAGGGGTTCGAGAGCAAGTCTAGATTGTTCTTTTTTTTCTTCCTTAAAGGAAAGGGTCGTATAACGTCTTAATCCGAAATATAAAACTTGTTCAGATTAAAGAAGCGAATTAAAATTTTTTTTTTTTTCGTTTTTTGAGTTGGAAATTTATTTAACTATGAATCATATCAAACGTCTTGGGAAATCAAAGGATATGAGAAGAATTGCAAATCTATTTAGAGATGTACTTTCAGAACGAAAATTTGTAAGCAATTTAATATCATATCTCAAGAAAGTTATTTCCGAAATCGCAAATGGGATTTGTTTGTCGGTAAATATGTAAAATTCCTTGAACAAAGAGAATTAAAGCTAGGGTGCAGCCTAATAGGTAGCGTATTGGTCCTGTAATGCGAAGGTCGGGACTTCAAATCCCGGTCGGTGCAATATATAATTCCAGCACTTTGCCTGCTTGGATATACTTTGGTCACCTCATTCTCCGAAAATGAAAAAATTCGTAGAAAGAGGGTTGTGCGAAGGGCTTCCATAATAAATAATGAAAAAATGTTAAGGAACCTGAATATCAGGAGGCCAAGGTCAGATTTGGGCTGTAGCGCCATTGTAGAAGTAGAAGTAGAAATAGAATAAACCATCGGACTGTTCTTTACAAATTTTGTATCTTTTAACTTCTCGTCATCGAAACGTACGTTTCGTTGCATATTAGCACGATTATTATACAACCTGCTCTTGGTCGTACAGCCAAATTTCCATACATTAATCCTTAATCACAGCAAATCTCCGTATGCACTAAAAGGACAAGTTCCAAGTGTCATGAACAAAAACCAACAAGTCTTATAGAGGGATACCAAGAGTGAAATTACCGCATAGCGTGGGTTATTTAGTACTTAAATTTCTGACTGTGGCAAAAAAAACAACAGCTGCGGTACAAAAAAAACAGGCAGCTGGATGTATCATATGTAATTGCTAAGTTTTGTTTCAATATAACTTTACTACTCAATTTCTTCAACCGAAATCTGAATATTCACAAATCTGCTGGTTTGGTTCGATGAATGTTTTCACAGTGCATTTTGAATTTTAAGTAGAGATTTTCTGATTTCACACTTCTGTGGTTTATTAAACGTTTCGGTCTCTGATGAGATACAGGTCTCAGCCGAGATCAAAACGTTACGTTTAATGAAGCAGAGAAATCCTAAAAATCTTTCCTTCAAATTCTGCAGACCTTGATAGCATTCCCCCAAATCGACCTTAAAATATGCTTTCTATCTATGAGCTAACCACTTCGCAGCTTTTCTATCTTTCTTATTGCTAAGAAAATTGTTGTTTGGTCTGAATACTAGTGAATCTGCAGCCAATACCACAGCAGGGAACAAAATCGAACCCGTATAACGCAAAATCTCTGGCGGTAATAAATATTTTATTGATGATATGACGGTCATAAATAAGTACTGATGGCCATAATTGCGGTTTTCGGTTATGGAGATTCAATATCTGACCAAACCATAGAATGAAGACCTTGTCCTTGTACTTGTTATACCGAAAGCCTTTGTTAGAGTTTGGCATAAATTTCTTCTTTGAAAACTCGAAAAAATTGCCGGCAATACTTCTTTCTTTATGCGGACTAAAAGCATCCTTTCGAAGAGAAATTTTCTACTGTATGGGCTTCTCCGTTTCTTTTTTCTACAAATTCTGGCGTGCTTCAATTTTCCCACTTTATTTCAGTTTATACAGCAAATTAACGACCCTTCTGCCGTCACTGCATATGTAAACTCATTTCAAAACTGGATAAGTTGATTTATGATAAAAGAAGCGACAGGCCAAGAGTTGCACTTCTTGTGTCATCTGAAATTAATTATCTAATTATGCCTCTTTTCATCAAAACAGATTAAGTAGCGGTCCTGAAGAAAATTCCAACAGCAGGAGGGGTCAAGGGGCATATTCTTCAGAATACTTTCCTGGTCAGATGCTCGACCTCAAAGCGTCAAAGAGCTAGTGGAATATAGTAAGACCCACAATATACCAGACATCCTGGGCAGCGAAGCTAATGCATACTACACTATACGGGGAAGTAGTAATATAAATAAAAGACGTGAGTCACTTTTTGAGTACCTTACTACTAACAAACTAGAGATCATAAATAAAGGCAGCAACTTGACCTAAATGAATATGCCAGGCAGGAAGTACTTGATCTTACCATAATAAGCCCCACCCTAGCTGACAAGTGTGACAATTGGCATTCATCCAAAGAAGCATCACTTTCACAGGCCTTGGTGGAACACGGAACTAGCGGCAAATTGAAACGAAACTATGAAATTGTTCAATACAGCATAAACCTTTGACAACTGGGACGAATACAAAAATTCCCTTACTGTATACAATAAACTTCTACAAAGTCAAAGAGAGAGTCATGGAAAAGATTTCGTGAAGAGAGATGATCTCCCAATGGTCTCGAGACTCCAAAAGGTGTTAGCAAAAGACACCCCAATTGATATCGGACTTTTAGAGAGATCAGATGGATCCTTAACAAAAAGCAGAATGGGAGTACTTGCAGTGTTACTGGCAACAGCAATAGTATTGTTGGTAAAATCTTCACTCCGGAAAGATACGATGGGCGATCAACACGTTTAAGCGCTACGAATCAGCTGGAGTAGACAAAATCTTCCCTGCCTTACTGCAGAAAGGGTTAGAGATCTTAATGCCAATAATGATAAAGATCTTTAAAACAAGTCTTACTGGGGGATATATCCCAATTGTGTAGAGAAAAGCACAAGTGGTCTTCGTACCAAATGCTGGAAACCATCCAATTGATCAGCCTAAGTCATATCGCCCTATAGATCTCACCTCCTTCTTCATCAAGACGACGAAGAAACTAGTGGACTTTTAAATAAGAACAGGACCTAGCAAAGTATGACTTGATAAGAGTCAACATGCCTACCAGAAAGGCAATGGAGTCAGTCCTTCACGGTCTAGTTAGACATAGCACCATAACTTGAACCCTTAACGTGAACGTACCGACAGAAAGCCACGAGCTCACGGCTGTCTTTAGCAGTCACGGATTGTTTCTGACGACAATCATTAAGGCCTGCATCCTCCAAGCTTAACGCTAGTCATTGACCAACCTGTCTCGGCAGATGATACCAGTCTATGCTTCTTCGTGGGTTCTGCAATCACACTTGTGAGAGCAAGTCCTATCTAAAACCTTTCCCAATCTTTGGATCATGGGATCCGGTTGAAACGCAACTCCACGTCGAGCACAAGGTTGCACTGGGAATTCCAAGAACCTGTATACTGTACAAGTACAGCAAAACAGGAGATGCTCTACCCGCGATGTAGGTGGTAAACCACAGCCATTACGTGTACCCCGAAGGGACCATGGCTGTATTGGTTTGCCCATACCCCGTCGCATCGATCAGTCTCAAATCATTCATGCTCTACGTATGATCACTCGTTGTTCGATTCCTTCCGTCTTTGCAGCGTAAGATTTTGATCTCATATGTTCTACTATGACACCGGTGGGGGGCTTGGATCCGAAGTGTCACCTCGAACATATGATCGCTACTTTCCTTTGCATAATACCATGTACTACCAATTCGATTCTATCAATAATACAATATCAGTTGTGCTTCAACATTCTAGGATCCATTTTCACTTTTCTCGGTCGGTTATGCAGTCACCTTGACTTCTCGCCTTTCTCAATCCGCTACTACTATCACCCGTATCCAACATTCATCCATGATCAACATGCTTCTGTTTCATTTTTCACGAGTATTTAGTTGGCTACTCCAGTCACCTAACTTACCGACTGCTACTAAAATCCACATCACCCATTGCCTGACATTCTTCTTGCTTCATTTTTCACAATACTTAGCGGGCTACTCACGTCTTCACCTAGCTTAAGTCTGCTACTAAAATCCACCTGCGACCTTCACATACTTCATTCAACTTTCAACTTTTACATCATTATATTCTTTATTATTGCTTCGATTTTTGCATCCTTCAGGTAGCTACTAAACCTTGCCAGCTATACCGGACACCTGATTTTCGCCTCCTTCGGTCAACTACTACTCTCCGCTGCTTTCTGATGCTTAGATCTTATATTCTTCATTCATTCATTGAGACATGATCGATACAACTTGGTACAGGGCTGCCAATACTTCCTCCCGTAGTACCAAGTTTAAAGTCCTGGGTGAAGACCGAACAGCTCGGGTTCATAGAGCTGCCACGCTCCAAAAGAAATTACTGGAATCGCCGTAGCTTTCTAGACTAGCACTTACTTCCCTGTGATCGATAGGATTCGGAGCTGACTGTTCAACTTTATCCCCCCACCTAAATGGGTTTCGAAGCTGACGGTCTGTTCAACTTGATTCCACCCTATCTATGTAGGTTTCGGAGCCGATGGTAATATAATATAATAAATTGTCTAAGATTCAATGCAATATACCTACCATTCGACTTACTCCCCCCTATCTGTAGATCTCTTAGCGTTATCTAGCCTGCACCACGTGGAGGTGGATCTACCAGCAGATCGGTCAAGTTAGACAAATAGAAAAGACTAAAAACTACAAAAAAACATAAAAGAATTATGATTGGGCGTAAAGCCCAGTCATATGATACTCTAGATGAAATGAGAAAGAGTTCAATGTACCGGAAAATATGTCACCTCCAATTCTTTTAAATAATTAATAGTGACTTTTGTATGGGAGGTGGTAGGAGCAGAGGAGGAAGGTTTGTAATTTTTGGATATGACACCTAATGTGGTATGCAAAATATTTCGTGTTGAGTTTAAGGTTCGTAGCTTTCATTATTTTCAATTGGGCATAGTTTTCCTGAAATTGAGGCACTTGTATGGGAGGTGGCAGAGGAAGTGGAGCGTTTAAGATGATTTTGAGACTGCTTATCATCATCCTTATCACCACGCTTTGATTCAATTTCAAATTCGATAGTTCTAATATATTCGAAGAAGAAATGCTTAATAATACAGATATTTGTATGGGAGGGGGTAGAAGGAGTGAAGAGGAGCTGATAATTTTTTTGGCATTTATTTCAATTATCAAAAAACAAATTCTGACAAAATTTCAAGTTTGTACTTTTTCTAGTTTCAATGGAAATCGATATAATGCACTTAACAAAAATTGTACATTTGTATGGGAGGGGGTAGAAGGAGTGTACGGATCAAAACACATTTCTTTCTCGTTATTGATATTTCTATTTTTATACTTTGTACAAAATATGAAGTTGATAGCCTTAACAGTTTCGAAGAAAAATAAATTTGTTTAAATTTCAAAATTTCGTGAAATTTGTATGGGAGGGGGTAGAAGGAGTAAGGTGAAGTTGATAATTTTTTCAAAGCTGATTGGAATTATGATAAAATTAATTCTGACAAAAATTTGTTTTTCTAACTTTGCTAGTTTCGATGAAAATCGAAAAACTGCATTTTTCAAAATTATGCATTTGTATGGGAGGGGGTAGAAGGAGTGACGGGATCGGATCAATATTCAGTCATATTAATTAAATCTATATCATAATACTTTAATCTAAATTTCAAGTCGATAGCTTAAATAGTTTCTAAGAAAAATCAATTTTTGAAAATTTCGGAATTTCGTGAAATTTGTATGGGAGGGGGTAGAAGGAGTGGGGGGATGTGGCCCGTTCACGAACTTAAAGTTACTTTTTTGCTAAAAGTGACACACAAAAAATTTTAGCACGATAGCTCAAAGCGTTCGAGAGTTATGCTGTAGACAGACGCACAGACGGACAGACAGACAGACGGACAGACGGACAGACGGACAGACGGACAGACGGACAGACGGACAGACGGTCACTCGGAATCGAGGTTTTTGAGCGACAACAAATATTTTTGTACCCTTCGCGGCTCTGTGCGAGCATTATTTCTTAGCGTTACAAACGGTAAGGCAAACACAATATACTCTCAGATTTCATCTAGAGTATAAAAATGTTTTACTCCAAAAATTGAATGGGGACTGAGAAAATTAGTGAGTTAGATTTAGTGAAAATGTGCAGTTTGTATGGGAGGTGGTAGAAAGAGTGGGGGGATTTAAGTGATTTTTTTCAGAAATAACGAGGAATATTATAGAATTGACATCCCTTAAATTTCAAACTAGTGCCATTCATACTTTTCAAGAAAATCGATTTTTTTTAAGTTGTGAAACTGTGTCATATTGTATGGGAGGGGGTAGAAGCAGTGAAGCTAATCAAATATTTTTTTCTGATATTAGTGATAATACTAATTAAGTATTTATTACAAAATGTGAGTTCGATAAATGTTATATGTTCTGAGAAAATCGTCTTAGAGCATTTCATGAAAAAGTGTAGTTTGTATGGGAGGGGGTGGAAGGAGAGGGAGGACGCAAATAATTTTTCTACTGTAGATTGAAATCATTATGAAAGTAATATATCCCAAAACTCAGACTAATAGCTTTTATACTTTTCAAGTAAATTATTTATTGTTAAATTGCGAATTTGCGTCATTTTGTATGGGAGGGGGTAGGAGGAGTGAAGCTAATCGTCTAATTTTTTTCCGCCTTACTAACAATTTTAAATAAATATTAAGTGCACAATTTCACCCCGCTAAATTTTATACGCACTGAGTAAATTGGCTTAGAGTAATTCATGACAAGTACAGTTTGTATGGGAGGTGGTAGAAGGAGGGGGAGGACACGCATAATTTTTATACGGTAGATTGATATTATCATAAAAGTAATATATTCCAAATTTCAGGCCAATAGCTCTTACACTTTTTGAGCAAATCCTTTAATTGTCAAATTGCCCAATTGTGTCATTTTGTATGGGAGGGGGTAGAAGGGGTGGAGCGATTTGGCCCGTTCACGAACTTGACCTTACTTTTCTGTCAAAAACGACGTATAAAAAATTTGAACAATCTAGCTCAACGCGTTCTCAAGCTAGAGAGCGAACAGACGGACGGACAGACGGACAGACGGACATCCAGTTTTGAGATTTTTGAGTGATAACATTATCTTCTGTATCATTCATTTTTTTCTCCAAGCCTTATTTCTTAGCGTTACAAACCTTAGAGCAAACTTATAATACTCTCAGATTTCATCTAGAGTATAAAAAGAGTAATACACTCGCCGTCCATTTATAAGCTCGGTGCAGCATCGGTTGAACCCTGAAGTGCACTATGATTTATTGTCTCCGTTCGGTCATCCCACATGCATGCCATGCTAAGGAGCCGATTGACAACCGCGGATCTAGGTGATAGTGATAGGTGACATTCACTGCACAGACCTAGAGGGGCTGGCTCCAGGGAGGAATACTATCTCCACTTCTTTGGTCAATCTTAGTAAATGGGCTCCTAGACAGAGCAAGGCAATGAGGTAATAGGATATGCCGGTGACCTTGTTATTGTCAGTAGAAGCAAATATGATGTAACTTTGGAAGTAATTATGAACTGGTGTCAGTGTAAGAACTTAAACAGTGAGGCTGAGATAATACCATTTACGAATGAAACGAAAATCTACATAACACTTCTTTCTATAAATGGAACGCCAGTTGGTCAAATATCTAGGTGTGATATTGATAACAAGCTCAACTGGAACAAATACATAGATTGGACTCATGCCAAAAAATTAAAGGCATTTTGGGACTGCAAAGGCTTATTTGGCAGAAGATGGGGTTTACAGCCCAAGATGATCTACTGGTGCTACCGAACAATCATCCTCCCACTATCCACATACGAATCAAAAGTCTGATTGACTAAACTACTACAACAAAAAACGCAGCTTATACTACAAAAAATTCAAAACTAGCGTGTCTTTGTATCACAGTTACAATGAAATCCTGCATTACTGTGCAAAAGGAAATATTCCTAAACAAAGAGGAGGCTATCAAAGCGGTGTTACGCATACAGAGGGATAACAACTAAAAGTCGGGGGATTTTAGAGGTCACCTCCAAATCTTAAAATATCCGAGAATTGAGGTGCTAACCTCAACCAGCTAGGGTATAGCCTAGTAGGTAGTGTGTTGGTCTAGTAATGCGAAGGTCTTGAGTTCAAATCCCGGTCGGCGCAATATATAATTCCGGCACATTGCCTGCTTAGATATTCCTTGGTCACCTCAACCTAAGAAAATGAAAAATTCGTAGAAAGAGGGTTGTGCGAAGGGCTAACAACCATACCACAATAAGTAATAAAAAATGTTAAGGATCCTGAATATCAGGAGGCCAAGATCCGATTTGGCTGTAGCGCCATTGTAGAAGTAGAACCTCAACACAGTCCGACATTATGAAGACAAAATTTAACTTTGAAACCCCATGGAAAGTAATAATCAGAGAACTCAAGGAATGGCAATCCATGCTACCTGAAATGGAAGAGGAATCAACCATCTGATACACAGATGGCCCGCGTACCTCAAAGGGGACTGGGGCTGGAGTCGTAGGCCCTAACTTCTCGGTTTCAAAACCTCTTGGCGAGGAAGCCACAATCTTCCAAGTCGAAGCTGTCGAGCTATGTGTACAACAGAATATTTGCAACAAATCTATTTATATCTTATCGGATAGTTAGGCAGTTCTTAAAGCTTTAGCAGGCTTGTTTGGGACTGCCTTCAAAACCTTATCGTCCTGGAAAATGGAGCAAAGTAACATTAATGTGGGTACCAGGACATACGTGGATTAAAGGAAATGAAGAGGCAGACCGCCTCGCAAATGTGGCGCTAAAACAAATTCTATTAGACCAGAACTATTCTGTGGAAACCAGGACACTTCAATCTTAAACTTAGAGAGTGGATAGAATCTACTGTACACTAATTGGCCTATTAAAAGGGCATAGTGGAGTAAACCATAACATTAAAAATATGGGTCTAGTTGCAACCGACATCTGCCGCCTCTGTCTCAAAGAATCAGAAACGACAGAGCGTATCCTATGTCACTGCGAGGCAGTAGCAAGGAAAAGATTCAATCTTATAGGAAAAGGTTTTCTTACAACTGATGAACTAGCCAACATGGATCCCTTAAAGATACTTAGATCAGCCAAAGCTATCGAGTTACGGTGGGGTAAAGGGCCAATACACGCACAATAGGCCAAAATGGTCGCGGTGCTCTCACGTGTTCCCTAAATAAAATGAATAAATAAACCTCATTTCAACATTGTAGAAATCTCGAAGTACTGAGAATTTATTACAGATATTTCCATCACTGCTGTGGTAATTAAATAAGATGTCTTATGTTTCTATATATAGCACTTTTACTTTAACAATGGCACTACAGCCCAAATCGAACCTTGGCCGCCTGATATTCAGGTTCCTTAACATTTTCATTACTTATTGTGGAAGGATTGTTAGCCCTTCGCACAACCCTCTTTCTACGGTTTTTTTCATTTTCGTAGATTGAGGTGACCAAGGTATATCCAAGCAGGCAAAAGTGCTGGAACTATATATTGCGCCGACCGGGATTTGAACTCACGACCTTCGCACTACAAGACCAACACGCTACCCACTAGGCTACACCCTAGCTATTTTCTTTATATCAATGCTCACGTAATAAAAGATGAGGTTGTGCTTTCCAATTATTTGCAGGTTCATGCGAACCTCTTAATTTCCAAAACGGATGAAAGACCCGGAGGTCTGAAATCTTTATTTAAGAATTCATAATAACACCCTCCTCCTTTCAGATGGATATATTTCCTGCTTACAACTCTTAACTAAAAGTGAAACGAGAAAATCGGAAGTCAGTCTAAAGTCCCATTTAAGGCTTTCTTTTCAACGAGTGACCAAATGTCGGAAAATATTTATTCGTTACCTGAAAAAATATCTCTAACATATCATTGTTGCGGTTGTTTGGCATTGAGCGAGATTTAAAAATAATATCCAGCGCAAATTTCATTTCATTTCTTTTCACTTGAAATTCCTTAGTCCGTTCTTATTCACATCCTATACAGACATTACCCTAAGCTGAAAAGATGCCCCTTAATATTCAGTACCTTCAAAAATATTACTTTCCGGTACGAGATAAGATATTGAGAATACCAAAGA
Source organism: Chorisops tibialis (assembly GCA_963669355.1). Taxonomy (NCBI): domain Eukaryota; kingdom Metazoa; phylum Arthropoda; class Insecta; order Diptera; family Stratiomyidae; genus Chorisops; species Chorisops tibialis. Next base: position 140,304,359 of record OY770264.1, read on the forward strand.
TTAAGCATTGAATCCAAATATAACTTTAAGTACTCATCGATCATCCATACAATTTTACAGGAATCAATCATATCGCAATTTATCGAAAAAGCTATAAAATCAAAATAAGCTACCATAAACCTAGATCTTCCGTAATTCCTAATCGATCGTTAATATGAACAGTAAAATACGCAAAGAATAAGGATTGAAATGAAACGAATACTCAATATGATGCGGTAGACAACGAAATTCATGTAATGATTCAATTACTGAAGTTACATGTTGTAAAAGTATGTGAAATTGCGGGTTTCTTATGGCATAACCTTCCGATTAATGTCTCGAATCGAGTATGCTGCTATCTTTGCGATATGTCTTTCTCGTACGATGGTCATAAAATCCTGTCCCGCAGTTATTAACTACTAAGTATATGTATGTGCACTGGACATGGGTGTTATAAAATAAGGATTCTGCCCATTTTATGATTATCTCTGACGCGTGCTTCAAATAAAACACCCCCTCTATACCTTTCGGCTTTAAAGCCAATAATAACTTTGAAATGGTGTTTAACTAATGGCAATATTCTCTGCTCGTTCCATCCCTGAAGCGACTAATTTTTGCTTAATTTGAGGAGGATTTCATGTGAATAACCAACACGCATTCCAATTCACTAAACCTGAAAAGCCTGTCACGCACATAACTCAGGGGTACTCTCATCTAAGCTGTTATATATAAAAACCGAATTCTGGGAAAAAAAAAGATTGGTCGCAACTCCACAGGACGATTTCCATGCACGCAAGGATTAAAAATCGATAGCAATTATAAAACCATTCCCATCGCCTATGGGCATCTACAACAGGCTCTTCATGCCTGTTATGACCACTCCCTGTATGCTCGGGCTTACGTATGTTTGTAGGTTCGTAGCATTGAATGAGATTGACTTTTTGTACCCACGTGCTAAAGGATCACAAGCATTATAAGCTTCAGATCTGAGTGAGAGTCCTGTGTGCTATGCACAGCGATCACTTCTATTTGTGGGGTGCGACATATGTATATCATATCAATCGAATTTGCGTGTTTGGAAAGGTGTCGTTCAAACAACTTTTTCTTGCCTAAGGGTAGAACGTTAACAGGACTAGGTGCTGAGGCAATAAAAGTTAAAAAAAGTTGAACATATGTAGCGCTATAGTGGTGTCCATGTTCATGGCACTTGGACATTATTAAGGGGATAGAGAGCGAATAATGAAGTTATAATGCTGGCGAGCAATATTGATGGATTCGAGAAGTTTTTTTCCAGAATGAACTCGAAGCGCCACAACGATTCATTCAATTCAGTCCACGGTTTTCCACACTAAAATACATTTAGACATTGCGAACATTTTTAGAAATCGTGAATTGGGGAGATGATGGCGAAGCTTTTTACACCCAATCGTAGTCCTGTTATGGTTTTAGTATCCTTTCCACAGAAATATGTGTGTGAATTATAATACCTAACTAAGTAATCATAAACAAAAATTTTAAATCTACTGTTGCAAAAGAATATCACTGAACTACTGACAAACACTGCACGAATGGTGAATTCGTAAGGCAGCAATAGGTAAATTTGCAATGTGTCGATTATAAGAGTGCAGACGGAATCTACCACAGTGCCTTGCTATGCTACAAAAAGCATACTGTGATTCGAGCTATGAGATGTGATACATGATTGGTAGTTGGCACCTGGATGCTACGAATTAGTGCAATAGACCTAATCAATCCCGGTCGACATTATTTTGCGCAGCAGCTTTAATTTCAGCCATATATCTGGTATGGATTCATGAGTAATCTAACACCTTAAATGAGTAAGTTGAAAGAGTTCGTTATCAAAAGGCTTCCTAATTGTATTCATCCAAAGATAAAAAATCTGAAATTCATAAGTGGTTTGAAATAAATCTGATTTATTTGTACATCTTAAGCATAGAAAATACCTAAAAAACATAACAGAATTACGATTGGGCTTAAAGCCCCATCATATGATACTCTACATGAGATGCAAATGACTTTAATATACCGGAAAATATGTCATCTCAAATTCTTTCAAATAGTGAATAGAGACTTTTGCATGGGAGGTGGTAGAAGTAGAGAGGGAGGTTTGTATTTTTCGTATATGACACCAAACATGGCATGAAAAATGTTTTTTGCTGAATTTAAAGTTTTTAGTTTTCATTATTTTTAAAGAAATTGGTCATAGTTTTCCTGAAATTGGGGCTTTTGTATGGGAGATGGCAGTGGAAGTGGAGTGCTTAAGATGATTTTAAAACTGCTTATCATCATTTTTATCACCATGCTTTGATTCAATTTCAAAGCCGATAGCTCTCATATATTTGATGGAGAAATGCTTTTCTTGAATATATAATACAGATATTTGTATGGGAGGTGGTAGAAGGAGTGAAGCGGAGCTGCTAATTTTTTCTAACACTTATTTCAATTATTAAGAAACAAATTCCTGCAAAATTTGAAGTTTGTATGTACTTTTTCTAGTTTGAATGGAAATCGATAAAATGCATTTAACAAAAATTATGCATTTGTATGGGAGGGGGGGGGGGGTAGAAGGAGTGTACAGATCAAAAAGAATTTCTTTCGCATTATTAATATTTATATTTGTATACTTTATACAAAATATCAAGTTGATAGCCTTAACAGTTTCGAAGAAAAATAATTTAATTTAAATTTAAAAATTTCGTGTAATTTGTATGGGAGGGGGTAGAAAGATTAAAGGGATTGAGTCAATATTCCGTGTTAATAATGACATCTATATCATAATACTGTGACTTAAATTTCAAGTCAATAGCTGAAAAAGTTTCAAAGAAAAATCAATTTCTTAATATTGCGAAATTTCATGAAATTTGTATGGGAGGGGCTAGAAGGAGTGAGGGTATGTAGCCCGTTCACGAACTTAAAGTTACTTTTTTGCTAAACACAAAAACACACAAGAATTTTTAGCACTATAGCTCAAAGCTTTCGAGAGTTATGCTGTAGACAGACGGACAGACAGACGATCGCTCGGAATCGAGGTTTTTGAGCGATAACAAATATTTCTGTACCCTTGGCGGCTCTGTGCGAGCGTTATTTCTTAGCGTTAAAAACGATAAGGCAAACACAATATACTCTCAGATTTCATCTAGAGTATAAAAATGTTACATCTGAAGCTATCGACTTATATGCTATGTACAGAAATACTTTTTACATAGTTTAATGCCATGAAGAATAAACACTATCAGATTAAACAGTATCTCGTACCTGGAGATATTACAGGTATCTAATACTTCTTTCCAAATCAACTTGATATATCTTTTTTCATCTCTCAGGTTCGTCGTGCCAACCCTACTGATGCACCCTAGTAGTTTCTTCAGTCTTCGTCGCATCATAATCATCACTGTACTTGTTTGGATAGCTATTCAGTTCCGGCATCACCAAGGTGACGCGCACTAATTAATTTGTAATTCTATATATTACTAGCGATCGCCCGCGACTTTGTCCGCTGAAGAATCGAAAAATAAGTAATTTTTGAGAATGTGGTTAGTAATATGTACATTATGTAAGATAAACTGCCAACAAGTTGGGCGAAACTTTATTATTCTTGGGACAAGTTGCGGATGAGTGGAAAGTCAATATGCAGGTTAGAGTGGTTAGGGAAGGCTAAGTGAAAGGGAGTTCCTGGGCAGGACTGTTGTCAATTTAACAATATTTCATTCGTTTCTGCAAGTTTGGGTTTTTATGAGGGGAGGAGCAGGGGTAATAGTAAGGGTGGGTGGATGTTAATAGCTTTTTAATTAATTGCTTAAATCACGTCCAATATTCTCTGTATAGAACGTGTTTCATAGACGAAGTTGATAAGATTTTCATAAAATTCGATGTATTCCACATTCACGAAACCGAACATTTGTATCGGAGGGGGTAGAGAAGGTAGGGGAATCGTAAAATTTGATATGTAGTTTTATTTTTCTTCTCTTGTAAGGTGCTTGTATAAAATTTCAAGTTCGTAGCTTTTAGTTTGTTGGTTATTAGTTGATTTAAGGAAATTAATCGAAATCATAGTTTTGTACGGGAGGGGGTAAAAGGGCAAGCGCGATTTCAAAACTTTTAAAGCAACTTCATTTGAATTATTTTTATAGTTTAAATGCGAAATTTAAAATTTATAGCTTTTAAGAGTTAGCTAATAACTGATTTCTTAAAAATGCTCGAAAAAATAATTTTGTATGGGAGGGGGTAGAGGAGGTAAGGGAATCGTAAGACTTGGGATGTAATTTTCTTTTTTTTCTATTGTATGGTGCTCATACAAAATTTCAAGTTCGCAGCTTTTAATTTGTTGGTTATTAGTTGATTTAATGAAATTGGTCGAAATCATACTTTTGTATGGGAGGGGGTGGAAGGGCAAGCGCGATTTCAAAACTTTTTACGTAATTTAATTTCAACTAGTTTTATAAGTTTTTCTGAAAGGTTTCAAATTGATATCTTTTAATAGTTAGGGGATGATTGATTTCTTAAAAATGGTCGAAAAAATAATTTTGTATGGGAGGGGGTAGAAGTTTTAAAGGTTTTCGACCAGTTATTATTTCACATATTTAGGGATTTTTTTTAAATGCATTTCGCAAAATTTTCAATTTTCTACCTTAAAATTTCACTCAAAAATTTTCAGTTTATGTGTTTTTTTCAATGCATGTGAAACACCTTGTGCACGTTAGACCGGGGGGGTCAGTTTATAACAATTATGAATAAAAGTTATTATTATTTTTCTATGTTAATCAAATAGAGGTATCCACATGCAAAATTTAAACTTTGTATCTTTCACCAGAACCCTAAAAAACTCAAAATTTTCGACATTTTTGCTTATTACCGGGAGGGAGGTACACCCCCCAACTTAAAATTTTTACCAAAATTAACTATTATATAGTTCTACAATCTGACAAATTTTCGATTTGATATCTGTACTGTTTTTTGAGATATAAGGATTTGTAATTTTGAAAAGTGCGCCATTTTTGAAATTATATTTATATGTATTATATTTTTTTTGGATTTTCCTAGTGCAGCTTAATATACGTTTTATGTTTGAATTACATAGCTTAAGAAATAGTTGAGATATTAATTTTTAAGTGTTTTTCTTTGCACCCCCCGTGACCCTTCCCCTTACGATAATTAGCTACTCTCTAAGCTGCTTCCAATGGAACTATATGCCACGTTAATGGTCCCAAAATATGAATTTTTTACATTAAGTAATTTCGAAGATATAGTCATTTGAAAAAACAATTCGGCCGATAATTTGTTTTTAGCCCCCCCCCCCCCCAACACCTTTTGGATGCCAATAAAAAAATTAACTTATTTTTTAAGTTTGTCTCACAACCCTCTTTATATCTCTACTGTTTTTCAACTTTCTATCTGCATTCGTGGTGGAGATATTAGCGAGTGTAGTTTTCGACTTTTTTCCCGTCACCCCGCCTCCCCCTTCCACCTAACAACCCCCAAAATTTAGAAAATAAAGTTCACTTACCCAATCAACAATATACACAAAAACGAACATTCTACCTTTAGCGGTCTCGGAGATATGAGTCCATATGTACAGCGTACGGCGGGACGATTGTAGAAATATACAGCTTTTGATTTTGGTGAAAAATTTCAATTGGTGTAAGGGGAGGGAAGTGGAAAGCGAAAATGTTGAAAACTTTGAGTGATTTTCTTAAGGCTCTGATAAAAAATACAGTTTAAATTTGGCACGTTGACACACCTATTTGAAATACATAAAAGAAAAGTGGGGATCCAACGTGTAATGAAATTTTAAGGTAGAAACTTGCAAATTTCCGAAAAAAAATCTATTAAAGTTTGAAATATTAACTGGTCGAATACCTTCAAAGCTTCTACCCCCTCGCATACATATATATATATAATATAACATATATAATATTTTTTTCGACCATTTGTAAGAAATCAACTATCACCTAACTATTAAAAGCTATGATTTTGAAATTTTTGAATAAAAGCTTATAAAAATAGTCGAAATGAAATTGCGTTAAAGGTTTTGAAATCGCGCTTGCCCTTCTTCCCCCTTCCAGCCAAAAATATGATTTCGAAAAATTTCATTAAGTCAACTTATAACAAACAAATTAAAAGTTACGAACTAGAAATTTTGTACGAGCACCTTACCAGAGAAAGGAAAAAAAATTGCGTCACAAATTTTATGATTATCCTATACCTCCTCTACCCCCTCCCATACAAATGTTTGGTTTCGTGAATGTAAAATGGACCGAATCTTATGAAAATTCTATGCAACTTCGTCTATGGAACTGACATTCTATACAGAGAATATTGGACGTGATTCAAGCAACCAATTAAAAAACTATTAACATCCACCCACCCTTACTATTATCCCTCACCCCTCTAAAAACTAAAAATTGCATAAATAAATGAATGGAATATTGATTATATATACTGGACCCTTTCGCTTAGTCTTCCCTAACCACTCTAACCTGCATACTGACTTTCCACGTATCCGCAACTTATCCTAAGAATAATAAAGTTTCACCCGACTTGTTGGCAGTTTATTTCTTTTGTGGATCATTTTGATAAAGGTCCCAGCGGAGACCAAAACGTCACGATTAATAAAGTAGAACATCCGGAAATATTTCCTTCATTGTTTCGTCATCCACTTCTATAATGGCACTGCAGTCCAAATCTGGCCACCTGATCTTCAGGTTCCTTAGCATTGTGAAAGATTTGTTTTCGTAGATTTACGTAACCAAGGTGCACCAAATAGGTAGTGTGCTTTAATTATACTACGTCTACAATGGCGCTACAGCCCAGATCGTACCTTGACCTCCTGATATTCGCGTTCCTTAACATTTTTCATTACTTATTGTGGCAGGGTTGTTAGCCATTCGCACAACCCTCTTTCTACAAATTTCTGCATTTTCTTCGATTGAGGTGAACAAGGTATACCCAAGCAGACAATGTGCCGGTATTATATGTTGCGCCGGCCGCGATTTGAGCTCACGACCTTTGCATCACAAGACCAACACACTACCTACTAGGGTATACCCTAGGCTTTAATTATACATCGATCGGAATTTGAACTCACGACCTTCGACACGTTACTCAACACATTAATTTTTTGTTGGTCAAATTACTGTCTGGATTGCTGTTTAGATAGCAAAAGCTTCTGCGACGTAGATGGTATCCCTAGCAGATGTAGCTAATGTACCTATGAATATATCTTAAAATTATGAAGGATACTAATTCCTTTTGTCCCGAAACATCAATAGGTTTGACCTGTTAGCAAGTGTAGATAGTAGGAATTAAATGTCAAATGTAACTGCGCACTAGTAACTTCTTTCTTCAAGGATTTTAAATGAAGTGTTTACGTCTTAATGTAGGTCGCACCAAAGAGCAGGAAGGAGTAGGAAGTTGGGTCTGGGAACCAAAAGGAGTGTTGATGTCGAGATGGTCAGACTGGTGAGAAGATTGGAAAATGATGCGGTTTTTTCACGTAGCCGAACGCATCTTAGGGGGTCACTCCTTAATGCAATTTACACAGTCATGTCGAAAAGGGAGAAACAAAAGGTTAAACGGGATTTAAAGAGACAAAAGCCTAAAATGCCGGTGGACGTTGAGTTTGAAACGTCGAAGGACCTTTGATAATGGGAATAGAACCTCTGGCAATGCATTGCAAAGTTTTGAAGTTCGGGGTGTGAATGACTGCCTATATTTAACTTACAGGAAGTTGAAAGCTTAACAGTAAACTCGTATGCGCTTGAAGTTAGGTGAGTATTTCTAGGAAATGTGTAAATAGGTGGAATAAGTTTAGAAGTTCCTCACTGCATTTACCATGAAAGTAGCGGTAGTAAACACGTAGTACTCCGTTATTTTTGCGATGCTCTAGGTAGTCTATAGAAACCATGTAGGCTTCATATCTAATTAGTCAGAACTCCTGTCTCTGGATACGGTCGAGCATTACTAGTTGGGTTTTGGGTGGACCTGTCCATAAATGCGAATTGTACTCGAGGCGTGGTCTAATGCCTACATTATAGTGGGAGTAAAATATTATTTATGTTTTCGGTGAACTCCTAAGCGTTTGGAAGCGTCAAGTGCTACGTCGAGTATGTGCCGATTCCAATTAAGATTATTATTTATTTTAATGCCGAGGAGTAAGAAGTATTTGGAAGAGTCTTGTTGAACACGATCGAAGAGACCAACGCTAGAACTTCATGTTTAAGGCAAAGATTACAGGTCTGTGCTTTTGAGGTGTTGAGCTCTACTCTATTTATCTTGCCCCATTTCAAGATTAGGTTCAAGTTCAATGATCCAAATAGTTCGGCAAGTTTAGATTCTATCGGGGCACGGTGAGCATTAGTAATCGATTCGAATTCATCGATGTTATCCAGGGTACTGTCATCTGTCAAAGCAATGTATCGCATGGAGCGTTGAAGTTCAATGATTCAATTTATGGGAAAGGGGGAAGATGCCACGCCATCCAATACGACTTGTATGGTGCGTTCATATAAAGAACTCTCAATCCATTTTACGAGGTTATTATTGAAGCCGACTACTTGAGCTTCACTAGGATACATTTGTGCCAAACTTTGTCAAACGCTTTAGCGATGTCAAGTGGCAAAATTTGACCTTCACCAAATTTAGGGATACAAGAGTTCCAACGATCAGTCAGATATACCAAGAGGTCACCTGTAGAACGTCCGGAACGGAATCCTTATTGGTGATCATTGGTAAGTTTGTTATCTTAAAGATAACGGACTATTTTGCGATTCACAGTCGTCTCCATCACTTTTGAGAGAACTGAAGTAATGGCAATGGGGCAGTAGTTGGCGGATAATGCTTCGTTTCCTGTCTTTGGAATCGCCTGAATATTAGCGACTTTCCACGTGCACAGAAAGTAAGAGAGATGGAATAAATCGTGCAGCGGTTTAGTCAGGGAAGAAAAACAATTTCTAAGGACTAATACCATCGGGACCTGCAAATTTCTGAACATTGAGCTCACGAAGAAATGAATCGTGTGTAAAAATGAATCGCAGGTAGATGAAATCCAGATGGTGTTAAATGCGAGGGCAACTGGTTTTTTCACTGCCTGGAGTTTCATGCGAAACTTGCAGCAAAAGGATTAGTTTACTCAACAGGATCGACTTCAATTCGGTCCCCATCTAGAAGAGGCAATGTAGATGATTTTACATGATTTTCATAGTCCGGACGGCCTTTGGTTGTGCCTAGAGGAAACGGTGTGGTTTGCATTGAGGCAAGTTAGTTGGAATGGCAATTAAAGCTACGAACGTAAGGATTTTTCTAATTTGGAAGCCTTCTAAAATATGTTGGACTCTCAACTTTGGTCGCTCCATTGTTCTGATTTCTATGATGTATATAGCTATGTGTAGCATTTACCCAACCAATTTTCTACTTTAAAGGCGTTAAACTAAAACTCTTCCTCAAATCCTTGGGCTATTTGTCATGATTTGCTTATTTCTTTCTTTCTTCTTTTCTGGCCAACCCGTTTATACGAGTCTCAACATCCTTTTTGGCTTTCATAAGCACGATTTTTTGGCGATACATATTTAAACAACAATTTTCTTTCCATATTAACTATCATGGGAATTTATATCTTCTCTTATTTCTTTGATACAGGACTATCTTTGATTGGAAAATATGTATATTACGGCAGCCTCAATACAACACAATTCCGCACGAAATTCTCTTCCCGGCAGAACTAAGAAATACTAATAATAATCATTTAAGCAATTATTTTATTTTTGTTTTTATACTCTAGATGAAATCTGAGAGTATATTGTGTTTGCCTTACCGTTTGTAACGCTAACACTCGCACAGAGCCGCCAAGGGTACAGAATCATTTGCTGTCGCTCAAAATCCTCGATTCCGAGTGACCGTCTATCCGTCTGTTCGTCTGTTCATCTGTCCGTCTGTCCGTCTGACTGTCTGCCTGTCTGTGCGTCTGTCTACGGCATAACTCTCGAAAGCTTTGAGCTATAGTGCTAAAAAATATTGTGTGTCATTTTTAGCAAAAAAGCAACTTCAGGCTCGTGAATGGTCTACATCCCCCCACTTCTTCTACCCCCTCCCATACAAATTTTATGAAATTTTGAAATATTAAGAAAATGATTTTTCTTCGGAACTATTTAAGCTATCGAATTGAAATTTGGGTCAAAGTAATATGATATAGATGTCATTAATATCACGAATTATTATTATATCCGATTCCCTCACTCCTTCTACCCCCACAGAAATGGACAATTTTGAAAAACACATATTTTCGATTTTCATTGAAAATAGTAAAGCTGAAAAGACGAAATTTCGCCAGAATTAATCCTATTGTAATTGCAGTTAGTCTTAAAAAGAATCAACTTCACGTCACTCCTTCTACCCCCTCCCATACAAATTTCACGAAATTTTGAAATTTCAATTAAATTCTTTTTCTTCGAAAGTGTTAAAGCTATCAATTTGATATTTTGTATAAAGTATAAGAACAGAACTATCAATAATGGCAAACAAATTTGTTTTGATGCGTACACTCCTTCTACCCCCTCCCATACAAATGCTTAACTTTTGGTAAATGCATTATATCAATTTGCCTTAAAACTGAAAAAATAACAAACTTAAAATTTTGCCAGAATTTGTTTTTTAATAACTGCAATAAATGCTAGAAAAGAGAATCAGTTCCGCTTCACTCCTTCTACCTCCTCCCATATAAATGTTTGTATTATAAATTCAAGAAAAGCATCTCTCCTTCGAATATATGAGAGCTATCGAATTTGAAATTGAATCAAAGCATGTTGATAAGGATGATGATATACAGTTTCAAAATCAGAGTAAACGTTCCTTTTCCTCTGCCACCTCCCATACAAATGCCCCAATTTCAGAAAAACTATGTCCAATTTCTTTAAAAATAATGAAAACTAAAAACTTTAAATTCAGCAAAAAACATTTTGCATGCTGTGTTCGGTATCATATGTGAAAAATACAAAGCTGCCCGACTACTTCTACCACCTCCCATGTAAAAGTCTCTATTCACTATTCGAAATTATTTGAGATGACATATTTTCCGGTATATTAAGCCCTTTCTCATTTCATCTAGAGTATCATATGATTGGGCTTTACGCCCAATCATAATTCTGTTATGATTTTTTTAACATTATTGTCCAGGATAAAAAATATAATACCATGAAATATAAAAAGCAAACAATGTTTTCATTGTATCTATTGGAAGTTTGGAAATGTCCATATTCTATGGAAATGAAAACCTTTTTTTTGCTTTTTGATAGCTATTTGTGTTTTATGGTAGATAGGTAGAGGTAGAGGTAAGTTGAGGAAGTTAGATATATATAATAGAAGCATTGATCTCCTTTTTCTTTAGATAGCTGATGTTTGTATTTATAGATACTCATACATATAAAAAAGTATGTCGTTATTGTTCGTGACTTTTGAATGTCTTATGAATTATTAAAATCCGTTTAGTTCAGTGAACTTTTCGCTTTAGAAAATCAACCTAACCGGAATTCTTCTTCTTTTTCGATTTAAAGAATCTTCTTTTTCTTGAATAGCACTATCGCCCGAATTGGGTTTTAACCTCTTGACCATCAGGTTTCTTAACATTTTATTTGTTATTGTGTAAGGGTTGCTAGCCTGATTTAAACTATAGTTAAGGTTTAACAAGAAAGTGATATAATGATTTGATCAATTTGTCATTTTAGAAAATAGACACCCATCATCCTTTTCTCTACCAGATAAGGTGGTAAAAAAAGATGGGAAGGTCATTTTGTATATAACACCGATTGTAGTATACAAAATGTTTCATGCTGAATTCAATGTTTGTAGCTTTTACAATTTCGAGAAAATTGAACAATTTTTGTATTAATTTATGGCATTTGTAAGGGAGGTGGCGGAGAAACTGGGAGATTCTTTATGATTTTGAATCTGCTAATCAACATCCTAATCACATTGCATTGTTACATTCTTAAAGTCGATAGCTCTCATGTGTTCGAAGGAGAAATACTTTTCCTGAATTTAAATAAAAAAAATTTGTATGGAAGATGGTAGAAGGAGTGAAGCGAAGTTCATATTTTTTTAGAATTTATTGCAATTATTAAGGGAGAAATTCTGGCAAAGTTAAGTTTGTACTTTTTCTAGTTTCAATGAAAACCGATTAAATGCATTTACCAAAATTGTACATTTGTATGGGAGGGGGTAGAAGAAGTATTCGAATGAAAACCAAATTTCTCGGCATCAGTGATATTTGTAATAGCATACTTTTCGCAAAATTTAAAGTTGATAGCTTTGAAGGTTTTTGGAGAAAAATTATTTAGTTTAAATTCCAAAATTTCGTGAAATTTATTTGGAAGGGAGTAGAAAACGTGGAGTGATGTCGACAGTTTTTCCAAAATTGGAATAAAATTAATGGCGACAAAAATTAGTTCTCTTAGCTTTGCTAGTTGCATTGAAACCCGTATAAACGCATTTTAGAAAATTGTGAATTTGTATGGGAGGGGATAGAATATAATCGAGATCAATATTCTTTGACGTTAATGATATTCACATCATAGTGTACTATGACCTAATTTTCAAGTCAATAGCTAAAATGGCTTCGGAAAAAATCAATTTCTTTAAATTTCGAAATTACATGAGATTTGTATGGGAGGAGGTAGAAGGAGTACAGGAATGTAGCCTGCTCACGAACTTAAAATTACTTTTTTGCTAAAAATTACATATGTATGACAAATTTCAGTACGATAGATCAAAGCTTTCGAGAATTATTTTGTAGACAGGCGGACAGACGGTAGCTCAGAATCATGGTTTTTGAGCGACAACAAATTGTAACCTTGGCTACTTTGTGCGAACATTATTTCTTAGCGTTACAAATGGTAAGGCAAATACAATACACTCTCAGATTGCATTTACTATAATAATATTAAAAAGTGACGAATGAATTTGGTCGAACGGACTGAATTGTGCTAGCTAGGATGTAGCCTAGTGGGTAGCGTGTTGGTTTTGCGAAGGTCGTGAGTTCAAATCCCGGTCAACGCATAATTCTAGTACACTACCTGCTTGGATATACCTTGGTTACCTCTATCCACGAAAATAAAAAATTCGCAGATAGAGGGTTGTGCGAAGAGCTAACAACCCTTTCACAATAAGTAATGAAAATGTTAAGGAACTTGAAATGCAGGAGGCCAAGGCCCGACTTGGGCTGTAGCGCCATTGAAAAAGGGCTGAATTGTGCGCACGTAATACTTTGTAATGCATATTTTGCCGAAAGTAGTTGCTTTCGTTGTATACACAACTAAACATAATTTCGGTGCTTCTGTGAAGAAAGTATGTATTGCGAAATCTATCAGTTTGCGCAAACTAACCAAATTAATCTTAAAGTCATTTGCACTCGATGAAATTTTATAACTTTTCCGAAGCAAACAAATTTTCGCCATGAAAATTCTTAGTAAATCTATCGGATATAAAATATCTCGTAAAAGTTTTATTTCTGGGTTGAAAAAGGTACGACCTAGATAGCATCGGAGCTTATCAGGTTGCGATACACCCATTAAAGATACCTTTCTTTCCAATGCTGCTATTTCCTCAAGGCAATTGAAAATGGTCTTGTCAATGCGAGTAGGTAGGTACTCCTGAATTCAACGTCTAAGAATTTGTCCTTAATTTGTCGTCGAAATAATTTTCATTTTTTTTTCTCGCCATAAAAATGATGAGACCTTAACGGTTCCATGAACTTGGCAATAATTGTAATACCGATAAAAGTATCTAACAATAAAAGCTATACCAGGTATTTTTGTAGATATCTGGAGCACTCACAGTAAAGCAGAAAAAAAAAGAATTAGGTGCTAAATAATGGTTGAGGTATGATAGCATTTTTCTTGTCAAATATTCAAAGCAGCAAAAGAAAAGGTTACCGGCCCTATTCGATGCGTAAGAATAGAAAAAAATAAGTATTTTCCGAAATACGGTCGAACGGACTCGTAAAAATTTTATTTATAAAAACTACCCTTTAATATTCCGGCTTCCAGCTTATACCGTAAAAACGCCACGTGGATGTATTGATGCCAAGTTGATTGCTCTCTCGTAAGCTTTAAGAAAGTTTTATCACGAATACGTGACGTTTAAATTCTGAATAAGATTTTTCTTTTGAATTTCAATGCAATAGGTAAAAGCTGAACGTCGTCATAACGATACTCGAACGAGCCTCGAACATGGGAAAGATTATTACTTTGTCTTGAGACTTAAGCCGATTCTAATAGTATACGAGTATAAATGTTTGATGAATATTGCAGAATGTTTTATTGGACTACTGAGAACTTGAGTTGAGTTTATTGAAGTAACAATGGAGATGAATATAAGAAGAACAAGCTGTTAAGAAAATTAGTTAAAGTATGACTAGATTTCTTTGAAAGGTATTTTGAAGAATATTAAGATGACTGTAGGTAGGTAGGTAGGAAGAGATGGTGACCAATTTGAATGTAGGTCCACTGGCAAATTTCATTTGGCCGAGCAGCTGCAGTTCAGCCATCTGTTTGCCAATAATAACTCTTAAAGGCAATCCGCCACACAATCACAACATAAAGCAATATGGGTCTGATGACGACAACGTAGAGCCAATGGCCTACTTTGGGCTGCATTCTCCATTTCTTACCTATGGCTTTCTTACAGGAGTAAAGCACAACACTAGCTTCGTTGACACGTTCCTGATTTTTAGGTTTCCAACTCAGTTTCCATTCAAAAAACATAACACGACTATGATTGGGCAATCTTGCGATACTCTAAATGAAAGAAAAATTTTTCGATTTTAAAAAATTTTGTAGAGGTAGTGGTGGAGGGGGTGATGATTATCATCATCATCAATGGCGCAACAGCCCAAATCGGGCCCTGGCCTCCTGAAGTCGTCGCCTCCAATCGTCTCGATCTAAAGACCGCGTCTTCCAGCTGCTAATTATACTCTAGATGAAATCTGAGAGTATTATAAGTTTGCCACAAAGTTTATAACGCCAAAAAATAAGGCTCGGAGAAAAAATTAATGATACAGAAGTTCATACAATCATTCAAAAATCTCAAAACCAGATGTCCGTCCGTTGTCCTCTCTAGCTTGAGAACGCGTTGAGCTAGAAAGCTCAAATTTTTTACACGTGGCTTTTGACAAAAAGTAAGGTCAAGTTCGTGAACGGGCTAAATCGCTCTACCCCTTCTCATACAAAATTACATAATTTGGCAATAAACGGGTTTGCTAGAAAAGTGTGGAATTTGGAATATATAATTTTTTTATGTTGATTTCAATCTACTGTATTAAAGTTATTTGAGTTCTCCCCTTCTTTCCACCACGTCTCATATAAATTGCACTAAAATTAAAATTAAAAGAAAAGATTTCCGGATTCTACACTGTTACGCTTTATTATTCGTGACGTTTCGGTCTCTGCTGAGACCTTTATCAAACTGATCGACAATTACAAAAGACAATTATTATATAGACAAGGGGGTTAATTGAGTGTGGGAAGGATAATTAAGGTTAATTAATTAGTATCAGGTAGTTAATTTAGTTAAGGATTTTTGGGTACGAATTTTGTTCTTACCAAATTTTAACGCAGGTAGCCAAACTGCTGATAACTTGTATCCGGTGTCTCGGTTGAAGTTCTGTGGATGTTTCGAAATTTCTATGGCTTCTCGTACTATTCGTTTATAATATTTATTTGTCCTGGCCAGAATTTGCACATTGTCGAAATCGATTGTATGGTCCTCTGTTGTTGCATGTTCCGCGATCGCTGATGACTGTATCTGGTTTTTCCGTGTGCATCGTTGGTGCTCCTTGATCCTTGTTTGGACTGTGCGTCCCGTTTCTCCTATATATACTTTATCGCAAGAGCCGCATGGTACTTTGTATACTCCTTCAGTCTCCAATGGATTGCACTTTTTAATGAAATATTTGAAACAAATTTACGCAGTACATATAACATTTATCGAGCTGAAATTGTGCACTAAATAGAACTATTGGTAAGACCACAACAAATTAGACGATTAGTTTCACTCCTTCTACTTAGCACCGCCCCCACCCCCGCCCCCGTAGATTTTAAAGAAGCATACGACAGTATCGACAGGAGCGTACTGTACCAAATCATGCTTGACTTTGGAATTCCTCCAAAACCTGTTCGAATAACAAGACTCACAATGATAAACACTGAATCCCAAATGACTATAAAAACCGATTCCACAACCAGCTTTCGAACGGAATGTGGTTTAAGGCAGGGAGATGGTCTAGCCCCATGCTTTTTAGCTTGGCACTAGAGTATGTCATCCGAAAAATCCTAGTTGACACCAAGGGGACGCTACTATTCAGGTCCACCCAACTAGTAGCATACGCTGACGACTTCAACATTCTAGCAAGATCCTTCCCTAGTGCTAAGGAGGTATTTGTCGATCTTGACTCCACCGGAAAAGAAGTCGAGTTGCGCATTAATGAAAGCAAAACAAATGTAATGACGCAAACAAGAATGAGAACGCCAATCAGAAAAAACATAACAATTGCGGTAATTTGGAGAGAGTGGACAACTTCATATATCTTGGGGCTAATCTAACAAAGGACGATAATGAAACAGACGAAATTAAACGACGAATAATACTTGCAAATAAGACGTTTTATTCGGTACTTCCAATAATGAAATCCAAGAAAGTGCACAGGAACATTAAACTGCGGATTTATAAAACTATTATACGACCTGTGCTCTGTTATGGCAGCGAGACGTAGACATTAACGCAAACTTCCGAAAAAGCAGTTAAAGCATTCAAAAGAAAGGTCCTCCGAAGAACTTTGGGACCTGTGAGGGAAGGAACGGAATGGCGAATAAGATACAACCACGAGTTGTATCATCTCTACGACGAGCCAGAAGCTTCAACGTTCATCAAGCTACGTAAACTGCAGTGGGCTGGCTATGTAGAGCGAATGGAAGACAGAAGAATCGCCAAACGTGCTCTGAAAGGCAAAACGAGTGGTAACCGGCCAGTAGGCAAGCCACTCAAGCGATGGGGAGACTCGGTTGACGAAGATAGCAAAGCCATCTTAAAAATTAGCAGCTGGAGGACGTGGTCTTTGGATCGAAACGATTGGAGGCGACGACTTCAGGAGGCCAATGCAAGATTTGTGCTGTCGCGCCATTAATGATTATGATGAGTAAAGTTGCGCCTGACTTGTTGGCAGATATTTGTTCGCTTATATTATTATATAACGGACATACTGAACCGCATTTTGAAATTGTCAAAAAAACGCCATGAGTAAAATTTGAAGAACGTCGCAAACAATAACTTTCATGTTTTCTTCAATTTTCGATTTTTCGCAATTAATTGGAATTAGTAACTTTGCATGGTAAATTAAACCAATGTCTCCACGAGGGTTCTGGGCTTCTCTGGAGATGTTTTGCTCTGGTTTTCTCAAAGTGTATCCGATCGACTGCCAATTCCGAAGTTGGTCCTGTACCGTTTACTATTTAAAGCGAAAGTGATTAAAATTAAGCAATTTATATTGGCAATTTATTACCAAAAAATAAACTGCCAACAAGTCGGGCAAAACTTTATTATTCTTGGGACAAGTTGTGGATGAGTGGAAAGTCAATATGCAGGTTAGAGTGGTTAGGGAAGGCTAAGTGAAAGGGAGTTCTTGGGCAGGGCTGTTGTCAATTTAACATTATTTCATTCGTTTCTGCAAGTTTGGATTTTTGTGAGGGGAGGAGGAGGGGTAATAGTAAGGGTGGGTGAATGTTAATAGCTTTTTAATTAATTGTTTGAATTACGTCCAATATTCTCTGTATAGAATGTGTTTCATAGACGAAGTTGCATAGAATTTTCATAAAATTTCGTGTATTTTACATTCACGAAACCGAACATTTGTATGGGAGGGGGTAGAGAAGGTAGAGGAATCGTAAAATTTGTTATGCAGTTTTATTTCGCTTCTCTTGTAAGGTGCTTGTATAAAATTTCAAGTTCGTAGCTTTTAGTTTGTTGGTTATTAGTTGATTTAACAGAAATTGGTCGAAATCATAGTTTTGCGCGGGAGGGGGTAGAAAGGCAAGCGCGATTTCAAAACTTTTAAAGTCACTTCATTTGAAATATTTTTATAAGTTTTTATGCAAAATTTGAAATTGATAGTTTTAAGAGTTAGCTGATAACTGATTTCTTAAAAATGCTCGAAAAAATAATTTTGTATGGGAGGGGGTAGAAGTTTTAAAAATTTTCGACCAGTTAATCAAGTTTCTACATTAAAATTTCACTCAAAAATTTTCAGTTTATGTGTTTTTTTCAATGCACATGAAACACCTTGTGCACGTTAAACCGGGGGGTCAGTACATAACAATTATGAATCAAGTTATTATTATTTTTCTATGTGCATCAGATAGACGTAATCACATGCAAAATTTAAACTCTGTATCTTTCACCAGACCCCTAGAAAAATCACTCAAAATTTTCGACATTTTTGCTTATCACCTCCCTCCCATTACACCCCCCAACTTAAAATTTTTACCAAAATTAACAATTATATAGTTCTACAATCTGACAAATTTTCGAATTAATATCTTTACTATTTTTTGAGATATAAGGATTTGTAGTTTTGAAAAGTGCACCATTTTTGAAATGCTCCCCATTTCCCTCCACTACTATTATTTCAAAATGTTATATTTTTTTTGTATTTTTCTAGTACAGCTAAATATACGTTTTAAGTTTCAATTACATACCTTAAGAAATAGTTGAGATATTCATTTTTAAATGTTTTCCAATGCACTCCCCTTCCCCCGACCCTCCCCCTTACAATAATTAGCCATTCTCTAAGCTGATTCCAATGGAACTATATGCCACCTTAATGGTCTCAAAATATGAATTTTTTACGATAAGTAATTTCGAAGATATAATCATTTAAAAAAACAATTCGGCCGACAATTTGTTTTAGCCCCCCTTTTCGGACGCCAATGGATAAAAAAATTAAATTATTTCTGTACTTTGTCCCACAACCCTCTCTATATCTCTACTGATTTTCAACTTCCTATCTGCATTCGTGGTGGAGATATTAGCAAGTGTAGTTTTCGACTTTTTCCCTCCCCCCGCCTCCCCCTTCCCCCTAACACCCTCCAAAATTTAGAAAATAGAGCTCATTCACCCAATCAACAATCCACCCAAAAACGAACATTCTACCTTTAGCGGTCTTGGAGATATGAGTCCATATGTACGGCGTACGGCGGGACGGATTTTTTTTTTGCATTTTTAGGCTAATTTAGTCATGAAACGCGAAAAAAAAATTTCAGGGTAGCAAATTTTTTTTTCTTTTTGTGTCGATCACAATACTGTATTATTA
This sequence comes from Chorisops tibialis, assembly GCA_963669355.1. Classification (NCBI taxonomy): domain Eukaryota; kingdom Metazoa; phylum Arthropoda; class Insecta; order Diptera; family Stratiomyidae; genus Chorisops; species Chorisops tibialis. The sequence goes on from OY770264.1 coordinate 140,323,707, forward strand.
TAATATTAAGGTAATTGATATGTTGAGACCATCAAGATGGCATATACCTAGTCCTGCCATAAGTTCTGTCACATAATTTCTCACATTGGCAACAACTTTATTTTATGAGTGACATTTCAATATCGGCCAGTTTTATAAACGTCATAATGTTGTTGACAGTTGATGGTCATTTAAAGTGTGTTCGTTAACGTGTGAAGATGCAATGGGGTGTAATAGAAAACCGAACTGCAGTGATTGCACTACATAAGTGTGGAAAATCCGCGAGTGAAATTTTCAAGTTGTTGTGCCCGTTAAAAATAACGCAAAGATTTGTGTATCGTGCGATCCAGAGATATAACGCGATCCAGACTATTGAAGATCGACCTCGTTCTGGACGTCCGCGTGATGTACGTTCTTCTGCTGCCATCAAAGCGGTCGAGAGTCGAATTCGTCGAAATCCGCTTCGTAAACAACGAATCATGGCTCGAGAGATGAACATCTTCACCCGAAGTATGTCTCGCATCATAAAATCTGACCTCGGGATGAGTGCCTTTCGACGATCAACGGGACATTTGCTGACTGAGCAGTTGAAGCAAATTAGGAGCACCAGATCGAAAGAGCTCCTTCGGCGGTACGGCAACAACAAACATCGAGAAATTTTATTTACCGATGAAAAAATTTTTACGGTGGAGGAACATTTCAACCGCCAAAATGATAAGGTGTATGCCCACAGCTCCATAGAAGCCCGACAAGTTGCCACTAGGGTACAGCGAGGACATCATCCAGCATCAGTCATGGTATGGTGGGGTGTCAGCTACGAAGGGGTCACCGAGCTTCATTTTTGCGAAAAAGGCGTAAAAACTGCAGCGAAAAATTATCAAACGGACATCCTGGAGGGATGTGTGAAGCCGCTGAACTCTACGCTATTCAACAATCGACATTGGGTTTTCCAGCAAGATTCTGCGCCAGCCCACAAAGCTCGAACCACACAAGCGTGGTTGGAAACCAATATTCCACAGTTTATAAGGGCGACGGAATGGCCTTCTGGGAGCCCAGATTTGAATCCCCTGGACTACAAACTGTGGGCGGAGTTAGAGTCCATGGTGTGCACGAGACGACACCCAAATATCGAGAGCCTTAAGCGATCTTTGACAGAAGCAGTAGCTAATTTTCCGCTAGAAACAGTGCGTACTGCTATCGATGACTGGCCCAACAGATTAAAGAGCTGTGTTAAGGCTAAAGGCGGCCACTTTGAATAATTTGTTGCTTATTTTACTTCCATTAGTATGCCAAAATAAAATATATTTTCCTTTGTCAAAAACTCTTTTTCATTTATACAAAAATTGCCCATATACGTGTGACAGAACTTATGGCACGACTAGGTAGATCTACTAGAATCAGTTTAGATAGAATCTAATTATTGTAAGGGTCAGGAAGGGTGCAAAGAAAAACACTTAAAAATGAATATCTCAACTGTCTGTTAAGCTATGTAATTGAAACTTGAAACGTATACTAAGCTTTACTAGCGAAAAATGAAAGAAATATAACATGTGGCCATAATAGTAGTGGGGGGAAATGGGGAGCATTTCAAAAATGGCGCACTTTAAAAAATTACAAATCGGTATATATCAAAATTGAGTAGAGATATCAAATCAAAACATAAAAGAATTATGATTGGGCCGAAAGCTCAATCATATGATACTCTAGATGAAATGAGAAAGAGTTCAATGTACCGGAAAATATGTCATCTACAATTCTTTTAAATAATTAATAGTGGCTCTTGTATGGGAGGTGGTAGAAGGAGAGGAGGAAGGTTTGTAATTTTTGAATATGACACCTGATGTGGCATGCAAAATATTTCGTGCTGAATTTAAGGTTTGTAGCTTTCATTATTTTCAATTGGACATAGTTTCCTGAAATTGAGGCGTTTGTATGGGAGTTGGCTGTGGAAGTGGAGCGTTTAAAATGATTTTGAAACTGCTTATCATCATCCTTATCACCACGCTTTGATTCAATCTCAAATTCGATAGTTCTAATATATTCGAAGTATAAATGCTTTTCTTGAATTTAAAAATACAGATATTTGTATGGGAGGGAGTAGAAGGAGTGAAGAGGAGCTGATAATTTTTTTTAGCATTTATTGCAATTATTAAAAAACAAATTCTGGCAAAATTTTAAGTTTATACTTTTTCTAGTTTTAATAGAAATCGATATAATGCACTTAACAAAAATTATGCATTTGTATGGGAGGGGGTAGAAGGAGTGTACGGATCAAAACACATTTTTTTCTCGATATTGATATTTCTATTTTTATACTTTATGCTAAATATCACGTTGATAACTTTAACAGTTTCGAAGAAAAATAATTTAATTTAAATTTCAAAATTTCGTGAAATTTGTATGGGAGGGGGTAGAAGGAGTGAAGTGAAGTTGATAATTTTTTCAAGGCTGATTGAAATTATCATAAAATTAATTCTGGCAAAAATTCGTTTTTATAACTTTACTAGTTTCGATGAAAATCGAAAAACTGCATTTTTCAAAATTATGCATTTGTATGGGAGGGGGTAGAAGGAGTAATGGCATCGGATCAATATTCAGTCATATTAATGGTATCTATATCATAATACTTTAATCCAAATTTCAAGAGTGTTTAGGGAAGGCTAAGTGAAAGGGAGTTCTTGGGCAGGACTGTTAACAATATTTCATTCGTGTCTGTAAGTTTGGGATTTTATGAGGGGAGGAGTAGGGGTAATAGTAAGGGTGGGTGGGTGTTAATAGCTTTTTAATTGATTGCATGAATCAAGTCCAATATTCTCTGTATAGAATGTGTTTCATAGACGAAGTTGCATAGAATTTTCAGAAAATTCGGTGTATTTTACATTCATGAAACCGAACATTTGTATGGGAGGGGGTAGAGAATATAGAGGAATTGTAAAATATGATACGCAGTTTTATTTCGCGTCTCTTGTAAGGTGCTTGTATAGAATTTCAAGTTTGTAGCTTTTAGTTTGTTGGTTATTAGTTGATTTAATGAAATTGGTCGAAACCATAGTTTTGTATGGGAGGGGGTAGAAGCGCAAGCGCGATTTCAAAACTTTTAACGCTATTTCATTTTAATTATTTTTGTTAGTTGTTTCGCAAAATTTGAATTTGATAGCTTTTAATGATTGGGTGATAATTGATTTCTTGAAAATGGTCGAAAAAATAATTTTGTATGGGTGGGGGTAGAAGTGTTAAAGGTTTCCGACCAAGTAATATTTCGTATATTTAGGGATTTTTTTTCAATGCATTCCCCGAATTTTCAAGTTTCTACCTTAAAATTTCACTCAAAAATTTTCAGTTTATGTGTTTTTTTCAATGCACATGAAACACCTTGTGCACGTTAGACCTGGGGGTCAGTTTATAACAATTATGAATCAAGTTATTATTATTTTTCTATGTACATTAAATATAGGTATTCACATGCAAAATTTTAACTTTGTATCTTTCACCAGAGCCCTAAAAAAATCACTCAAAATTTTCGACATTTTTGCTTATCACCTCCCTCCCCTTACACCTCCCAACTTAAAATTTTTAAAAAAATTAACCATTATGTAGTTCCACAATCTGACAAATTTTTGATTTGATATCGGTACTATTTTTTGAGATATAAGGATTTGTAATTTTGAAAAGTGCGCCATTTTTGAAATGTTCCCCATTTCCCCCCGCTACTATTATTTCAACATGTTATATTTTTTTTGTATTAGCCTTGTATAGCTTAATATACGTTTCAAGTTTCAGTTACATAGCTTAAGAGATAGTTGAGATATTAATTTTTAAGTGTTTTTCTTTGCACCCCCCTCACCCGCCCCCTTACAATAATTAGCCGCTTTCTGAGCTGGTTCCGATGAAATCATATGCCACCTTGACGGTCTCTAAATATGATTTTTTTACGATAAGTGATTTCGAAGATATAATCATTTGAAAAAAAAATTCGGCCGACAATTGATTCTTAGCCCCCCCTTTTCGCAACCCAATGGATAAAAAAATTAAATTATTTTTAAAAGTTGTCGCACAAACCCTTCTATATGTATGTTGAGTTTTAGCTTCTTAGCTGTAACCATGGTTGAGATATTTGAATTCGTATTTTTCGGTTTAAGCGCTCCCCCGCCTCCCCCTGAACCCGTACACCCTCCAAAATAGGTATCCGCCTGAGATTCGCAACTATCTACAATCCCTCCAAAAATGAACTTTCTATCTTGAAGGGTTTGGGAGTTAATGTGCGCTGAGCGTACACGTCGGCGTACGGCGTACGGCGGACAGCGTACAGACAGACGGATTTTTTTTTGCATTTTTAGGCTAATTTAGTCATGAAACGTGAAAAAAAAAATTTCAGGGTAGCAACCTTTTTTTTGTTCTTGTGTCGATCACAATACTTTATTATTATAATAATAAAGTAAAATTAGTCAGATTGTAGAACTGTATAGTCTTTAATTTTGGTAAAAAATTTAAGTTGTGGTGTGTAAGGGGAGGGAGGTGGAAAGCAAAAATGTTGAAAATTTTGAGTGATTTTTTTATGGGTCTGGTAAAAGATACAAAGTTTAAATTTTGCATGTGGATACGTCTATTTGATGTACATAGAAAAAAATAGTAATTTGTTCCAAAATTGTTATGCACCGAAGTGGGGGTCTAATGTGCACAAGGTGTTTCATGTGCAATGAAAAAAACACATGCACTGAAAATTTTTGAATGAAATTATTAGGTAGAAACTTGAAAATTTGCAAAATGCATTTCACAAAAATCTCTAAGAGTTTGAAACTGGTCGAATATCTTCAAAACTTCTACCCCCTCCCATACAAAATTATTTTTTCGACCATTTTTAAGAAATCAATTATCACCCAACCATTAAAAGCTATCAATTTGAAATTTTGCACAAAAACTTACAAAAGTTGAAATAAATTACGTTAAAAGTTTGGAAATCGCAATTGCCCTTGTACCACCTCCCACACAAAAGTATGATTTCGACCAATTTCATTAAATCAATTAATAACTAACAAATTAAAAGCTACAAACTTAAAATTTTGTACAAGCACCTTACAAGAGAAAGGAAATAAAATTGCGTTACAAATTTTACGATTCCCCTACCTCCTCTACCACCTCCCATACAAATGTTTGGTTTCGTGAAATTCAAATACAATGAATCCAATGGAAATTCTTTGCAACTTCGTCTATAAAACTGACATTCTATACAGAGAATATCAATCAATTAAGAAACTATTAACATATACCCACACTTACTAGCACCCATCACCCATCCTTTCATGAAAACTCAAACTTGCATAAATAAACGAATGAAGTATGGAGCTTTCGAACGTTTCTGCAAAGTGTTAAATTGAGAACTGCTCTGCTCAAGAACCCCCTTTCACTTAGTATTCCCTAACCTCTCTAACCTGCATATTGACTTTCCACACATGCGCATTTTGTCCCAAAAATAATAAAGTTTCTCCCAACTTGTTGGGACTTTATTTTGATGTCGAATCGAATACTTGATGTTAAAAAGTTTGAGTTGGACCAGAGCAAGACAAGGTGGGCCCTCCTATAATTACTCAATGCGACACTAGAGGGGCTTCATCATTGTTCGACAAAGAAGCAAGACTATATTTGAAGGAAAATTTGGAAAATTCTCGATTTTTTTTTATTGCGAGCAATGCGCAGTTTTTAGGACTTGACTATAAAGTCACAAGCAAAACTGTAAAAGGAACAATTTGTCTTAATGCAAATGAAATATTCTAAAAACAACCATGAAACTTATCACTCCACGAATAGAATACGCAAGTTGTCGATTTTAACATTTCATCCAGAATCCATTATACTAAAGTTTGTTTCTTCGTCTTGCATGGATTGACTTCCAACCAAACTAGTTTAAATTTTTAGACAAGATCATACCAAAAATTTTTAGAAAAAATGAACCTGACTCTGATTTTGATGATTGCATAGCACTTTGAAATCATGTATTGGTGGCATCAAGACCAAGTTAAAGTACTTCCTCCACTCTATTTTAACCTCGAAGTGACGCAGCATGTTGTCCACCTGTAATCATTGTTGAGATCGTTTACAGGCAGATGTTTGAGGGACTATCTGATGTTGAAGAGCATAGTAAATAACGGGGAACCTTGTGGTAAACTATGGTCTAAAGAATATGAAGAGGAGTTCACGCCTTTCAAGCCTATGAATTTTGGGACGAAGAAAAAATTGGCTGCTAAGCGGAGGATAACAGCGGTGAACTTTGGGTCCTCACCACATTCCGCCAATTGTTCAATTTTAATAAAATGACCATCTCTGCCGAAGCCTTTAGATATTCAAGACTGAAAACTAAACTCTGATGAGGAAGAGATAGACTTATTAAAATTTGTTGCTGTAGCTCTTAAACAAAAAGTGGTACTTTTTCTTTGATCATAAAACATTGTAATTAATGTAACATATTCAAGCTAACCAAAATTCAGAAAGGCATCCTTTCTTCTTATGAATTTCGAGAAAATTTCAAAGCCAACAGCAACTCAGCCAACCGAAAAATTATGTATAGACCGAGCGTATACAAATAAAATTTCGAATTATTTTACTGCCCCACCCCCACCCCTCACGGTGGTTGAAAGCTTCCGGATGATGATCATGATGGTGGTACACCATTGCGTGATGTCACTCAAATAATTTTTAGGAATTCACAATCGATTCTCATAAATTATTTAAACAGCAATTTAAAAATTGTCGGCATCCCAGTTGTCTGTCATTATATTAATTTCGCAGGTCACCTCGTTGGTATATAGTCCCTCGATATAAACTTCCACTTTTATTATTGGTATTTACACGCAATTTGACAAATATATCGTGACGGGGATTTCAAAGAATCTGAATCAGAAAATCATTCTTCGATGGGGCTGCGATAGAAGCAAATAATACACTTAAATGGGTCGCTAGGGTACCGTGTTATTGTTACTCTCGATGGAAACATCAAATATATACTCGACATATAGGTTAGCTGAATATATATATTTTTATTTTATGGCTGAATAAGTCTGCTGGCTCCGGATAAGGAATTAGCACGAGCTGACTGGGTCCTGGGAAAATTATTTTCCACTTTTTTAAGCATCCACAGTTTAGACATGATGACATTGCTCTAGGCTATCATACAAAATGCTCCCTATACGTACGTGACTTTGACAAAAATTTACGCATTATCTTTGATAATGGATTTTTCTCGAATGTGTTTACTCGATGGGGAAAATACGATTTTCTTTGGATCTTTAAGGGCAATCAATCTTGAATTTTCTGATATTCCCTTTGGTTGCGCGTCTGTTTAGTATTAACACAGCTAGCACGCGAGCTTTTACACAGCAATATTCGGAATATTAAGATTGAAATTGTATGGAAGCAATTTATTTCGGCGTTTCAAGTCTTTAAGATTTCTTCCACACATTAATGAAGCTGGAACTTGTGAACGATTTTCTAAATAGTCGACGAAACTACAAATCTATTTTTAAGGCACCAAAACCAACCTAGCGGTCCCCATTCATTACAATACGCCATTGCGTCTGTCTGTCTGGCTTTCATCTATGTTATACAAATTACTTGAACCCCTCCACTCCTTCCACCACCTCCCATGAAAACTGCGCTTTTCATGAAATACTATAAACCGATTTGCTCAGTATGTATAATATTTATCAAATTTTATACTAACTCCTTAATTAGTAATATAAATAATTTCGGGGAAAATTAAACCGATTAGCTTCTCCCCTTTTACAACTTCTCATAAAACGTGACACAATATCACATCTTTCCAAAATTTGATTCTCTTAAAAAGTATGAGAGTTACTGATCTGAAATTTAACATATTTAAATTACATGATAATTATAGTTGTTTCTTAAGAAATCACTAAAAACTCATTACTCCTTCTACCATCTCCCATACAAACTGTACAATTTCACTAAAATCAATGCACTAACTTTCTCAGTATCTATTCAATTTTTGAAGCCAAAATTTGGTACAGAACATTGTTATAGCTACTCTAGCATGATGTAAAACAAATTAGTTCAATGCTGTCACCCCTTCTACCACTCCCCATACAAAATTTCTCGGGATCAACAAAGTTTCTATTTCATCTAGACTATCGTAAGAATGCGCTTCACGCGTAATCGTAGACCTGTTATGTTTTTAAGCTTGTTATTTTATTTGGTTTCTATACTCTAGATGAAATCTGAGAGTATTGTTGTGAGCTAGGGGTTCGCCTGGATTTCAAGTAAAGAAACAAATTCGTTTAAAAATAAGTGATAATTTATTTATTCGCACTTTCACTTTAATTCGCACTTTTAACTTAATTCGCCTATTTGGCACTACCGCCGCGTTTCGCTTTCTTATACCGGTTCGCGTTCTTCCACAGATGTCGCTGATTGACTGCCTGCTCGCTGAGAGCTACCGTGGTCTTAAACCATTTCCCTCTGTTCTCGAAGCTTCTGTCGTGGATGTTTTCGGGTGTATGTCTCGACTTTTGTAATCCTACATTTTGGAGTATACGGTTCTGACTATGCTAGAAGATTCTAGATGGCAGTTTACATTTTGGGGGACTGTTCTATATAGTTCTGGCACTTTCGGGAAGATCAATATTGCGTGGTTGCCAGATCTATAACAGTATTATAAGTTTGCCACAAAGTTTGTAACGACAAGAAATAAGGCTCGGAGAAAAAATGAATGATATAGAAGTTCATATTATCACTCAAAAATCTCAAAACCGGATGTCCGTCCGTCCGTCCGTCTGTCTGTCTGTCCGTCCGTCCGTCCGTGTCCTCTCAAGCTTGAGAACGCATTTATATAGAAAGTTAAAATTTTGTACACGTCGTTTTTGATAAAAAAGTAAGGACAATTTCGTGGACGGGCCAAATTTCTCCACCCCTTCTACCCCCTCCCAAACAAAATGACACAATTACGAAATTTATCAATAAACGGCTTTTCTCGAAAAGTATAAATGCTATTGATCTGAAATTTGGAACATAATAGTTTTATGATGATTCCATTCTACTGTGTAAGAATTATTTGTGGGGAGGACACAAATAATTCTTATCCTTCCACCTTCTCCCTTACAAACTGCACTTTTTCATGAAATGCTCTAAACCAATTTACTCACCTAGGGTATAGCCTAGTAGGTAGCGTATTGGTCTTGTAATATGAAGGTCGTGAGTTCAAATCCCGATCAACGCAATATATAATTCCAGCACATTACCTGCTTAGATATACCTTGGTCACCTCAATCTAAGAAAATGAAAAATTCATAGAAAGAGGGTTGTGCGAAGGGCTAACAACCCTTCCACAATAAGTAATGAAAAATGTTAAAGAACCTGAATATCAGGAGTCCGATTTGGGCTGTAGTACCATTGTTGAAGTTGAATTTACTCAGTGCGTATAAAATTTATAGATTTGAAATTGTGCACTGAACATTTATTTAGAATTATTAGTAAGATCAAAAAAAAATTAGACGATTACCTTTACCCCTACTACCCCCTAGGTGATTAGCTTCAATCCTTCTAACTCCTCCCATATAATTTAACGCAATTCAACAGCTTTACAAAAAGTCGATTTTCCTAAAAAGTATAAATCCTACTGATTTGCAATTTAAAATATATCAATTAAATGATGTTCACAATTATTTCTAAAAAAGTCATGAATAACTTCACACGCCTTCTACCACCTCCCATACAAACTGCACAGCATCACTAAATCCAATACACTAATTTTCTCAGTACCTATTAATTTATTGAACCCTAAGTTTTGTATAAAACATTATGATAGCAACCTTAGCGTGATGTAAAAAAAAAAAGTTCAATGTCGTTACCCCCTCTACCACTTCCCCTACAAAATTTCTTAAAATAATATCTTTCATCTAGAGTCCTGTTATGTTTTTTTTTAATTAACACAAGCTACAATTATTCACATTTCCTTAACGCTCTTCAACACGTATATGATCTCAGATCACGGGACTGATTTTATCAGGAGCCTGTTCCATACAAATACGAGTATCATGGTTTCATTCCTAATAATTTATGGTTCTGATTCCAACAAAATACAAAGCATTGTGTTCAAAGAACCATTAAACTAAGCAGCTTATATATCCCACATAATGTATTACTAACTACATTCTCAAAAATTGTTTATTATTGCGATTTTTACGTGGAGAAAGTCGCAGGGGATCGCTAGTATTCTATAAATCGATAGCTGAAAATATTTTCCCATTTACTAACTACTCAGACGGTACTCTACTTTATGTTGGGCGCCAATTTAACAATTCCGCAGGACGTATAATAAAAATCGTTCACTAGTTTTTATGAAACAGACATGGCCAATTCCATGAAAACAACCAAGTCGAAAAGAAGACAATGTCCTTTTTACAGGTACCTCTGCATTTGATATGAGAGATAATAATAATGACGAAACTTAGACTATAAGAGATCGGAACTACAAAAAATAGCATTGCAGTTAAAAATATCATGGAGATAAAATGCAAGAAAATTATTCAAAAGGATTTTTTAACGAGTTTTCTTGATATTTTATTGGACTATTCACCAGTGGTTTATATGGAACAATGATGGTGAAACGTATTGGTCGTCTGGGAGTGCCAAAAATGTAGTAAAAGGAATTTCGTTCAAATGATGCTGTGCTAAAAATAGGAACAAATTAGTACCACGCTATGGAGAAATATAAAAATATGCTCGCTGTAAATTTTCCGGATAGCTGGCTAACAATACGTACTATCAAATCTAATGTGGAGGCAATAAAAATGATAAAGAAATTCGTGTTCAATATGTTTTGAAAGCGGTCAGCAATTAAGCCCAGCGTTTTTTCGTAATTGCTTACATGCACAATTGTTCATTTTTCCAACTATCTGCTCATCCTAATTTATTGAATTCATTAAAGTTTCTGTTTCTCTGATCAATTACAAAATTGTTTCCATTTTGTCCTCTAACGGGGTCCAAATTGCTTTCGGATGGAAACTGTCGTTTTCAATCCTTTTGGGAATATTTTCGCATTTCAGTGAATTCGCTCCATCGAACGATTCAAATTTGGTCCCAAATACCATTGCGTTAAATGTTGCTGCTTCTCCTTTTTGTCACGATACTACAAATGAAATTTGTAACTATCCCTGTTCGGTTAGTGCAAGGTCCATGTCGCCCGGACTGAAGTTATGTCAAAGCAAATATTGTTTTTACGTTCCACCCGTGCTCTTCCTTACAATCGTCCCTTAGGATTCGTCATGTTCAGAACCTTAACATGCTTCATAGCGATATCTGAGCTATTTTGCTATATAGCTTATTGATGTGAGACCGAGCGTCGGTATTAGCATCCTTTTCGATTAACATGGATTTCAGAATCGACATTTGCATTTCGCCAGCATTTCGGACATTTTGTTCCACCCGACCTATCAGAAAGCGAGCAAGGGATTTTCGTATTCATGAGATGTTGCTGGAGAATGGCGATTATCCATTGGGCGATTCGTCCTTTTATCAGGGAATTGTTGGATCTTTTCAATGGAATTACTCTCGTAGGACTGCTATTGTTATGGAGATATTTTCTGCTAAATTTCAATTCAGCGAAAATTGCGAAACCTTGAAAAATTAAAAATGAGAGAAATGAATAGTGGATTCCTTTGGGAGCTTTTCGATGACCTTGCGGAAATTACATGGGAGTCTACATATTATTCTGAGTGAATGATTCAAGGGATGGAAATCTTGTTTTCTTCCCAGAAAATCAAATTGAGAATCAGTAAATCCTTCGAATAAATGGCTTAAGTGGCTAACGAGGAGTTTTGCGACGAAATATAAGTTCTGGTCAGAATAAATCTGTGTTCCATTTAAGGATTCAAATTTAGGCTTGGTTAGCATTATCGAGATTATTTATTTTGATTTTCGTAGAAAATATTCGTACAATGTATGTTAGCTATAAAGCTACATTTTATACTCTAGATGAAATCTGAGAGTATATTGTGTTAACTTTGCCACTTGCAACGCTTAAGGTAACGCACCTTAACGTTCCTTAAGTATGTGTCCAGACGATGCCTCATTTTCGTAAGCTTAGCGCATGCCTTTCACAAAAAAAGCGAAATAGTGCTCAGGCAAAGATCCCCATATCAGTTTGCTTTTGCGTTATTTCGAACGGTTTGCTTCTGCGCTTTTAAGGACGGTTTGCTTGTGCGCTATAGAGGGCGTTTTGCTTACGCTCTTGTTGTAAAAAGCATGCGCTAAACGCACTAAAATGAGGCACCGTCTGCTCGCGCAGAGTCGCTAAGGGTACAGAAATATTTGTTGTCGCTCAAAAATCTTCATTCCGAGTGACCGTCGTTCTGTCTGTCCGTCTGTTTGCCTGCACAACATAAATCTCGAACGCTTTGACCTATAGTGCTGAAATTTTTTTCAATCACTTTTGGCAAAAACGAAACTTTAAATTCATGAATGCAATCCTTCTACCCCTCCTATATATACCTCCTCTCATTCAAATAGATAATTTTGGTAAATGCATCGTCTGTTCGGTAGATCACCTCCTCGTGGTTCAGACTAAGTAATTGTTATATATCTACCTAATCTGGCAGCACTCGCTGGGCAGATGTCAGCAATACAGAACAACACCACGTTATTACAACTGTCAGTTACTTCACAATTATTCTGTCCTAACCTAAAATTGACACAATATATGAAATTACTATTGAACAAGAAAGAACGCATTTTATTCTTCGTAAGTACATAACAACTGGCGACGAGGACAACGGACGGACTGGCGTGCGTGCTTTTGCTTTTACATAACTAATCACGACGGAAACATTGAAAAACATTGTTGGTGCGCGAATTGGTCGAATCGGTTGTGTGGTGGTACGTGTCAGTAAATTTTTAAAATGAACCCAGAACTCTTACAAAGTCTGGTCGATGCAATACGCGCATTGCAATCGCCTTCTTCTTCTTCTAATGCAAATGTCTCGACGCATAACGACGGTCGCGGAATTCATTTGCAGCCCTATGATGAAGAAAGTGAATCGTTCGACTCTTACATTGATCGCATCGAAAACTACTTAGAATTACGTAACCTTGACAGTGCCGTTCCCGAGAACGATAGCCAGTGTACCAAAATTTTCTTAAATTGTCTCGGTCCAAAGTTGTATCACACTCTTACGTGCCTCACTGCGCCTCGCCCCACCAAACATAAAAAATTTGGAGAAATTGTGAATCTTCTTCGTGAACATTTATGCCCGCGGCTGAGTGAAGCAGCTGAACAGCACAAATTTCTACTCCGCGTCCAACACGAAGGTGAGTCAGTTGCCAACTTTCAGGCGGACTTAAAGAAACTAGCAACCTACTGCAATTTCACCTGAAATCACTGCAGCAAATCTACAATTTCGACCCATCTGCGTTCACAAGTTATACGGGGGATTAGCGACAGCGAAACACGTGAAAGGCTTCTACAGCAGGATTCCAATAAAACGTTCGACGACGCAGTAAAATTGGCACTATCTATCGAGTCTTCTAAATGTGAAAGCAAACAAATTCATGTAGCTGCAAGTACTACGAAGCAGTATTCAAAGGAATAACTGCAATTTTCGGGACAAGATGCGTGGGCGATGTTACAAGTGCGGTAAAAAGGACCACATCGCCAATACTTGTAAGGAATCAAATTTAAAATGCAATAAATGTTCTAAGCCGGGCCACGTAGAGAGTGTATGTTTCAGTAAAACAACTGGTAAAGTACACACCATTACGGAAGCAAAAATTCTCGATGTTAACGATAATTGTAGTAATCCGAGTGACGATGATTACTTCATAAATAATGTAATCACGGATTGCTTACAAACGGATAAAATGTTAATTGACATCAAAATACAGGATGTTAATCTTCAAATGGAGCTGGACACGGGCGCTGCAGTATCAACCGTGTCACTACAACTGTTTAAAGAAATTTGGCCCCAAAAGAAATTGCGCTCTACAAACTTAAGACTCAAGACATATACCGGGGAAATAATATATCCTTGCGGAGTTTGCGAAATGGCTGTATCATACAAAACCCGTAATATTCGAGCGGATTTATTCGTTATAAATGAATCGGTTGATCCAATATTAGGTAGAGATTGGTTCAAGAAACTAGGGTTAGGAATTCGTTCAATACACCAAATGAATAATGCAACCACAAAAGTTAACGATTTAAGTGAAGAAGAGTACACGTTACAAATTAAGGAAATTACATCCACGTATATGGAACTATTTTAAAAAAAAATCGGTAGGATTCCAGATTTTAAATGCTCGTTGAAACGAAAGAACGAATCGTGTTCACCCATTTTTATACGTCCAAGACAAGTACCATACGCCCTAAAGGATAAAATTGAAGCTGAAATCAGTCGTTTGGAAAAAGAGGGTATTATTGAGAAAGTCGTATATTCTAAGTGGGGCACACCTATTGTTCCAGTTATAAAGAAAAATGGAGAAATACGATTGTGCGCAGACTACAAAGCTACTATTAATAATCTGATAGAGGACGACAAATATCCCATACCTTGAGTGGAGGATATATTTGCAAAAATGGGTGGTGGAAAATTTTTCACCAAATTGGATCTTCATAAGGCATATTTACACATGGAAGTCGATGACAAGAGTGCAGACCTACAAACACTAAGCACACACAAAGGAAATTACAAAGTAAATCGACTTATGTTCGGAGTGAAACCTGCCCTTAACAGATGGCAATGTTTCATGGATTCCTTACTGCAGGATCTTGAAGGAACTTCATGCTTCTTTGATGATATCAACATTCAAGGAGAGACCCGGTCTGAACTAATACATAGATTCAAGAAAGTGTTACAACGATTGCAAGATAACGGGATACATCTCAATGAAAGCAAATGCCAATTCTTTTCGGATTCTATAACCTTCCTAGGACATGTTATTGACAAAGACGGTATTAAGCCCTTGCCAGAAAAGATCGAAGCAATTTCAAGGCCACCTCCTCCGTAGAACGTTTCTGAGCTTCGGACCTTTTTAGGTCTCGTGAATTACTACCAAAAATTCTTGCCTGATCTGTCAACTAAATTAAGGTCATTAAATGACTTGCTGAGGAAGAACGTATCTTTCAAATGGACACAGCAATGTAACACCATTTTCAATAACCTCAAAGAAGAGATTGCAAGTGCTCAGACATTGATAACATTCAACCCAAAATTACCGATAATTCTTGCAACGGATGCTTCACATATAGGCCTGGGAGCAGTGCTTTCACATATTACGAATAGCGGCGAAGAGCGTCCTATTGCATTTGCGTCTAGATCGCTAACTAAAGCAGAGTCCAACTACTCACAAATAGATAAAGAAGCGACTTCGATCGTATGGGGCCTCAAGAAATTTTTTCCAGTACTGCTATGGTAGGAAAATTACACTCATAACTGACAACAAGCCAATTGCAAGTATCTTGCAACCCGATAAAAGCCTCCCTTCAACTTCTGCTCTTCGATTACTACATTACGCAAATTTTATGTCTGGTTTCAATTACAACATTCGCTATAGGATTACAAAAAATCATGCCAACGCCGATTATTTATCTCGTTTTCCACTTCCAAGTAACATTCATGAAAACTACGAAGACGTCGATACCGTTTTTCAAATCAATCATATTGAAACACTTCCTGTTACACGAAAAGAAATACAAAAGGAGTTGCTTAAGGATGATGAATGCACATCATATTATAATGCGATCCAGACTGGTTCAAAGTTACCCAATGCAGAACCCATTCAAAATTTCTCTCTACAGAATAGATGTGTCTTTAATGGAATCAGAGTGATGATACCGAGAACACTAAGATCAAGGATATTGGAAGAACTGCACGCAGCGCATACGGGTATTGTTCGAATGAAGGCACTTGCGAGGAGTTAGGTCTGGTGGAAGGGAATCGATAGTGACATTGAACTGCTCTGCCGCAAATGTCATAGCTGCGCCAAATTCAAAGCGAATCCGAGTAAGGCTCCTACACATCCGTGGGATTACCCATCACAACCTAACTCCGCCATAGACGGTCCCAAGCCCGGTTGAGAAAGGAGGAGGGGAGGATTATTGTAACCGGAATGGCTGTAACAGACTAGCGTCTCCGGAAGTAAGAGGGGTAAACATGATGAAAAACCCGGTGTGCTCAGACTTGCAATCTAGTGTCAAAACTCAGACACGCATGAATACTCTGAAGCAATAATCCAGGCCAAGATCGAAAGATCCGATTAGGAGATTGGCGTATACACGGAAGAAGGATATTAAGATGGAGACCAGTAAAATCTTAATTATGGCATACTGGAAAATGAATATATACAAGATAGCATTTGGGCTGGTGACTGTGTTATTCTGTTACCTCAGTAAGCAGGAGTGACATCCTGCAGAAATGGCTTTCAGGCTAATACCACAGCTGTCTCCGTCCCGTTAAAACCCTGGCAGGCCTGAAAGTACGCTCGAAGTTCATCATCATTCAGTTGGTAGTGTAGGCTCAGATGTAACATTCCTGACTAACACTGATCCGGCCCTGAACGCAATTCCTCATAAAGGTTTGTGTCAACCCCTGCATGGCCTCACTGCTTGCATAGACAACCATGGGATCTTAAAGTGACTACACATATGAATAGAGATAACGACTTTCAGTAGGGACCCTTAAGACATGAGTTTAACCAATAATAATAGTAATAGTAATAATAGTAATAACAATAGCAATAATATTAGCAACGAAGAAACAAATAGATGTAACAACCCAGAAGATAAAACACCATTTGCAAGAAGTGCGCGAATAATTCGATCCCCGGAGAAACTGATGAGCAAAGACGACGTCGCACCAACGCAGCCATTGCCTTCATGTCCTGATGGAAGAATTTCCCTGGCGATAGTAATTGGTGAAGAGGAAGACCGTAAGTTTGATGCTCTTGATAGGCTGGGTGATAAAATCAAGGAGTTAGTCGAAATGATGGGTGGTGGAAGACGAACGATCCACCAACCTATGAGAGACGCGGTGAGTGCAATCGTGGCTATGCACAAACGCGCTACAAGGGACATACGTCGCCAAACGGAGACAGGGAAGTTTGATAAAAGCGCCCAAAAGGACATTCGTCGACAAGAGGCAGGGAAGACTGATAAAAGTGCTCAAACCTCGCCATCATTAGAGTGCATCAATAATGATCGACAACAAAAAAAGGGAGATAAAGGGCACCTGAAACGAGCCACCCCAACAAAAAAGCACAGAAAAGAAAGCGCTCCCGCAGATACTCGTAGCATACGACTGGATGAAGTACCAACAGAAAAATTAAGAGAGAACGAACCTAAAGAAATAGGATGGACGAAAGTCTTAAAAAAAAAAAAGATAAATAGGCGAGATAAACGTCTAAGTATGAAATCCAAACCTAAAGCGGTTAGACCCGATGCAATAGTCATCACCAAAACAGGAGAGATTTCATACAGTGACATCCTACGATTGGTGAAAGGGCACGAAGCATTGAATAAATATAGCGAAAATGTGTCAAAAATAAGGAAGACAGCAAAAGGACAAATGTTGTTGGAACTTAACAAGCAACGAAATGAAGACTCAGAGGAGTTCAAGAAGGAGATAGAAAAGGTCCTGGCGGCAAAAGCAGAAATTAAAGTTCTTACGCAAGAAACTCAACTAGAACTGAAAGATCTAGATGAAATTACGACAAAGGAGGATATCGTAGATGCTATACGTATGCAGATAGAGGGGTTAAGTTCCTTCAACCCTTCTTGGATAAAGTCAGTTAGGAAGGCTTATGCTGGAACACAGACAGCTGTGATTAGAGCGCCGACAGAAACCGCGAATAAACTTATCAATAAGGGGAAAATTAAAGTAGGATGGGTCGTCTGCCGATTTAGAGAAACAGTGAATGTAATGAGGTGCTACAGGTGCCTTTCTTTCGGCCATTTAGCAAAAGCATGCAAAAGCACCGAAGATCGCAGTACAAGATGCATGAAATGCGGTGAAGCAGGCCATTTTGCGAGAGATTGCAATAGCCTACCATGCTGCATGCTATGCAAAAGCAACGGAGGTGCCGACTCTAACCATCCTACAAGCAGTCGAATATGCCCCGCATACCTAGAAGCACGCAAAAGTAAAAAAACATGAAAATAGTTCAGATTAATCTTAATCACTGTGAAGCGGCTCAGGATATATTAAAGCAGAGAATATACGAAGAGAAATTTGACGTAGCGATCATTAGTGAACAATATCGAAACTTAGGAGATCTAGGATGGATTTCAGACAGAACAAAAAAGGCAGCAATCTGGGCCTGTGGAGACAAGACTTTCCAAGATAAGCCACACACTGATAACCAGTACTACGTAAGAGGAAAGATTGGCGGAATAAATATATATAGCTGCTATATACCACCGAGTGTTGGCAACGATGAGTATGAAAGGATTCTCGATGGACTCACGATCGATGTTAAGTCAACAAGCCCAAATATCATTGCTGGTGACTTCAACGCATGGGCCACAGAATGGGGAAGCAAACGCACGAATGGAAGAGGAAATATGCTACTCAAAGCCTTTGCGTCGCTTGATGTCATCGTTTTAAATAGCGGGCGCAAAAACACATTTGAAAAAAACGGAAGAGGTTCCGTAATAGACATTACATTTGCGAGCAGAACATTAATCCAGCACACAGAATGGCGGTTAAGTGATGCATACACGCATAGCGACCATCAGGCAATAATAGTGACAATTGATCCTGCTAAAAGAAATCGTCAAAAGCGCCAGCATGCGAAAGCGCAGACAAAAGGATGGAAAGATAATACACTAGATGAAGAAATCTTCAAGATGGTACTGAATGCCGAACATGATACGCAAGAAGGTATAGAAAATCATGCTCAAAGTGTAGTAAGCGAACTGAGTAAAGCCTGTGACGCGGCAATGGTGAGAAGAAAATCTCACAACGTACGGAAACCAAACTACTGGTGGAACGATAACATTGCTCGGCTACGCACTGCATGTCACAAAGCTAGACGACAGCTGCAGCGGAAAAGAACAACCGTAAATAGTAGTACTCTAAACGAGATATACAAAGAAGCCAGGTCAGACCTTAAAAAGGCAATTAGGCAAAGTAAACGAGAATGTTTCAGAGAGCTTTGTAGCAATATGAACGGCAACTTATGGGATGGAGCATATAGGGTAGTGATGTCGAAACTGAAGGGACCAAGGGGACAAGCACCAACGTGTCCTATACTTATGGAGAAAGTGGTCGAATCACTATTCCCGAAACGCTCCCATAGTAATGCTCCTGCAATAATAGAAAGTCCCACTGAAGTGAATAACGAGCCAGCGGTGGTGACTGCGGAGGAGGTACTCCAAGCAGCTAAGCGGCTCGAGAACAATAAATCGCCAGGATTAGATGGCATACCAAATAGAGCGCTTAAACTAGCTATAAAGCTCAATGCAGACGTCTACGCAGAAATGTACACGAAATGTCTAAAGGATGGTATTTTTCCCAAAATATGGAAACGTCAACGTTTGGTTCTACTCCCGAAACCAAACAAACCAACCGGAGAGCCGAGTTCTTACAGGCCGCTGTGCATGCTTGACTCCCTGGGGAAAATCCTGGAACGGTTAATTCTGAACAGATTAGAACAACATCTACAAGAGAATGAAAATATTTCAGAGAATCAATATGGATTCCGCAAAGGGCGCTCTACAGTCGACGCAATAAAAAAAGTAATAGACATTGCTGAAAAGGCCATTGAAGGCAGCAGATGGAAGAATGGTTCTAAAGAATACTGCGCTATAATTACATTAGACGTCAAAAATGCATTCAACTCGGTGACGTGGCCTCACATAATTAATGCTCTATTAAAATTGGAAACTCCACCATACCTCGTACGAATGGTCAGGAGCTATCTCGCAGATAGAGTATTACTATATGATACCGAAGAAGGAGTGAAGAAGTATAGCATAACATGCGGAGTCCCACAGGGCTCAGTACTAGGACCCGTTTTATGGAATATACAATATGATGACATCTTACGACTTCCAGTACCAGGAGGCGTACAAATAATTGGCTACGCGGATGATATAGCAATCACTGTGGTAGCAAAAGACTTACAGAGTATCAAAAACGTAAGCACCAAGGTGATTTCTGACATTAAGAACTGGCTTAGAGCTTCTAATCTAGAGCTAGCGGCACAAAAAACAGAAGTAGTTCTTATTACAAGCAGGAAACAAAGAGAGCATATAACGCTAAATATAGATGGACTTGAAATCGTATCCCAACCCTCCATTAAATACTTGGGTTTTATGATTGATGCAAGATTATCCTTCAAGACGAACATCGAAACAGCCAGCGCAAAAGCAGGACGAGTGAACTCCGCCCTATGCAGAATAATGGCGAACATTGGAGGACCAAGCCAAAACAGAAGGATACTTCTTTCAAGAGTGACGCGAAGTATCATAAGGTATGCTGCACCGATATGGAGCGAAGCACTGCGATACAAATCTTACGCGAATATTTTAAAAAAACCCCATGGAGTAAGTGCGTTAAGGGTATGCAGTGGATTTCGCACAATTTCATATGACGCCGCGAATGTCATAGCTGGTTTACTGCCGCCAGACATACTAGCTGCTGAAGCACAACGATTGTATCACAAAAAGAATACGATAAATCGATGCTTAACAGCAGAAGAGAAAAAAGAAGAGCAACGGATAAGTACCAATGCCTGGCAACTGCAATGGAACACCGTAAACAAAGGCCGGTGGACATATAGACTCATAAAAGACGTAGATAAGTGGGTCGGACGGAAACATGGCGAAGTAGATTACTACATGACCCAATTTCTGTCAGGGCATGGCTGTTATAGAAGCTATTTGCACAAATACGGCCATGATTCCTCCGCGTCATGTCCAAGTTGTACAGATGCAATAGAAAATGCAGAGCATGTATTCTTTCACTGTCCAGCCTACGAAATGGACAGAAGGAGAGTTGAGGACATCGTTGGAGAAAATATTAACCCCGACAACATAGTTCCACATATGCTGAGCAGCAGCGAAATCTGGAATGCGATGACACAGATGTGCGTGAAAGTTCTCACCGAGCTGAGGAGACTCGAAAGACTACGTAGGGAATAAGTAGTTGAATAAAATAGGAAGTGAAATATACTGGGTGACATAAGACTTATGTGACAATAAATTGACGTTTGAGCTTTAAGCTCCTCCCTCCTCCTGACGAAATACTTAACGGTTGTCCCGGGGGGTAGTGGGTTAGGCGAGGGGTTTTTAGCGGGTTCAAGTCCCGCACTTCAAGGCTTTCGATGCTTTTCCCCGCGTTAAAAAAAAAAAAAAAAAAAAAAAAACCCATCACAACCTTGGCAACGCATACACATTGACTATGTAGGACCCTTTATGGAGACAAATTTTCTTCTTCTTTTTCTACACTAAGTGGCTGGAAGCGATTCCAACCAAAAGCATAACTGCGAAAGGGACGATACAAAAATTACGCAATATTTTTTCAAGATTTGGGTTGCCATCAACGGTCATATCTGACAACGGAGCACAATTCCGTTCACAAGAATTCGAAGACTTTCTCAGGTCCAACGGAATAACGTACCGCTTCTGTGCGCCCTACCATCCGTCGAGTAACGGACAAGCGGAGCGCTACGTTCACACTGTAAAGCAAGGACTACGGCTAATGATGACGGAAAACGGAGATATGTACATTAAGCTGTGTCGTCTACTAATGCAACACCGTAAGCTGCCTAATGCGACTACTGAGGTCAGTCCGGCAGAGCTAATGTTCGAACGCCCCATAAGGACAAGAATAGACTTAGTTAAACGCGATTTCTATAGTGAAATGTTCGAAAGTAGCACCCCGAAGGGTGATCGGGTAATACGACAATTTGAAATTGGTGACTTAGTGCAAGCGCGATTCTATGACAATAAAAACATTAAGTGGAAATTCGGGACGATTTCATCAAGAAAGGGCAGACTACATTACGAAGTGTTAATAGACAATAGAATACACGTCAGACACATAGATCAGATTAGGTCAACCGACTGCGACAAGCCGAACGACAAACCATACATTATATAAGACATGAACAGTGATCACAACCGACAAACCGACGTAGTTGACGTACCTCAACCTGCGGAAGAAACCATAAGCAAAGTAAAAGATGTAATTACGGATCAAGATGACACCACTCCAGACCGTCAAGAATCCACCGAAGCATCGATTGCTCGTACAGACGATGAAGAACCGTCAGCCCCGACTATTAGATGCTCAACGAGGATCAGGAAGCAAGTTGATCGGTTACAATTAACTATGTGATTCCAGCGAGGATGATGTTATATATCCACCTAATCTGGCAGCACTCGCTGGGCAGATGTCAGCAATAAAGAACAACACCATGTTATTACAACTGTCAGTCACTTCACAATTATTCTGTCCTAACCTAAAATTGACACAATAAATGAAATTACTATTGAACAAGAAAGAACGCATTTTATTCTTCGTGAGTACATAACAGTAATGCTTAAAGATCGGAGGGAATAAGTCGAATAGCTCACTGTCGGCTCCGTATACTATAAGGATAGGGGGGAAATAAGTCGAACAGCTTACTGTCGGCTCCGTATCCTATCTATGATCTTTAGCGTATGTGATAGGGAGGATTGAAACCATTCAGCTAGCTGTTGACTCCGTATCCTATCACAGCATGGATCCTTTTGAAATCTGGACTGGTCATGTTTCAGGCAGTTGTCAAGAGGCTCTGTGGTTACAAAGGGATTTATCCCTATAGTGATTCGCAAGTGTACGTACTACCTATATGGTGACCATTATACACAACAACGCTAGAGGAGTAAACCTCGTATTTAAAAATTTCCTAATCTACGGTGGAACAGCATATGCCAATGGATGAATGAGTGGGTAACTAACTCTTAATAAGCGAACTCTGGATACCAGGTCCCCTCCAGTTTTAACCAGCCTTCCACTGGTAATGCGGAGCTCTGCCATGGGTGACTTTACTTTCTCGCGCTACTCGTGTAATTCCCATCATTAATAATAAATAATTAAACAAGGGGCTGATGTTTCCCTTATGGCATCATAAACATCGGCTAATGCCAATAAAGAGGTGGTAAGTGCAACAAATACCCCTCAAGAAACCGCGCTAGTAGTGACTACTGAGGCTAATCCTTCGGTCACTAAAAGGTTCAGGTGACCGCCACTTAGAGCAGACAGGAAAACTGCCGGAAAGCCTCAAATAGACGAATAAATGCTATCAGCGGAGCTGAAGCAATTGAGAAAATAAAAAAAGTTAAGCGGTACCGCTAGGAGACGGTACACGTATCACCGTAACCACCGCGAAACCACGAACAAGGCATACGACCTTGCCTGCATGCCAATGCAGCGCAGGCACAGGAAAAGGCGATAAAAAAATGTAGAACCTCATCAAAAACACCGCCTTCTGCTGGGAATGAAAATAAGAGGCACAAGACCTTAAGCAAAAGCGTCACGCACAGACCTGCAGGAGAGGCTCAGCACTCTACGTCGAGCACTAACTACAATACCGAGCACCCGCTTAAGATCCTAACTCCGGAGCAGCTTGCTGATATCCAAAAATCTATCCTGGACGAAATTCCAAAAGCAACCAAGAAGGTTACAAGTCCACAATTTGGTGGACTTAGCCTCAAGCCAGGGCGAATGCTAATTGTTTGCCTGAATGAGAAAATTGCATCTTGGTTGGAACTATCAGCTGAAAGCATCAAGCTGGACGACTCCACTAATATCAAGGCTGTCCGGAAGGTTAGAAGTGACAAGCCGTAATCTTACGAAGATGGCCAAAAACCTAAATAACTTAAAAGTTATTCAGGCGAATCTCCATCGTGCGACAGCGGCCATGGACGTGGAGATTCACTAAAGAGGAATTCCATGTTACCCTCCTACATAAACCAAGGGCTGCGATGGGTAAAATTATTAGAATTCCTCCAAAAATGGGTAAGTTCATTTATGACAAAAGAAACGACACGCCAAGAGCTGCACTTTTAGAGACATCTGAAAATTATTATCCAAATACTCCTTTTTTCATTAGAATAGATTTCGTAGCGGTACTGATGAAAATTCCAACAGCAGGAAGGGTCCACGAAGCATATGCCTTTCCTGGTCAGATGCTCTATTTCAAGGCGTCAAGGAGCTAGTGGCATACAGTAAGATCCACTATATACCAGACATCCTGGGCTGTGAAGCTAATACACACCACACTATATGGGGAAGAAATAATTTAATTAAAAGAGGTGAGTCACTTTTAGAATATCTTACAACTAACAATCAAGAGATCAGAAATAAAAGCAGCACACCGCCCTTCGTGAATATTGACAGGCAGGAAGTACTTAACCTTATCGTAACAAGCCCCTGTCTAGCTTACAAGTGCGACAATTGGCACATAAACAAAAAGCATCAATTTCAGATCACAGGCATATCTGTTTTAAGATCAGAACTTCACTTAGATACATAAGCCAGTATAGAAACCCAAAACGTACCGACTGAAATCTTTACCAGACAATCCTTGAGTACGAAGTAGGTTGCGCAGAAGAATCAATAAGCAACCCAGACTGCGTTCATCATATAGCGAACAAAATCGTTGGCAATGTAATATATGCCTACGAACAAATCCGTCGAGTTCAACACATAAAAAGGGCAAAACAAGCATCTTGGTAGGACGCGGAACTAGCGGCAAACCCCAGGATACTAGGAAATTGTTCAATAGAGCAAAAACTTTTCGTAGCTGGGACGAATAGAAAAACTCCCTCACTGAATACAATAAACTTCTAAAGAAGTAAAAAATATAGTCATGGAGAAGATTTTGTGAAGAGATAGATGATCTTCCAACGGTCTTGAGACTCCAAAAGGTGTTGGCAAAATAACGGACTTTTAGAGATACTAGATGGATCCTTAGCGAAAAACAGCAGGGAAACACTTGAAGTGTTATTGGCAATACATTTCTCAGACTGAAAAATAATTAACAATAATAAAGTTTTAGACATATCATCAAACTCCATTCAGCAATATTATTGTTTATAAGATCTTCACTCCGGAAAAGATGGACGATCAACACGTTTACACCCTACAAATCAGCCGGAGTAGATCAAATATTTCCCACATTACTGCAGAAGGGGTTAGAGATCCTAATGCTGGATAAGGATCTTTAAAGCAAGTTTTTTAAGGGTGTTATTTGTACCGAAGGCAGGCAATCGTCATATTGATCAGTCTAAATCATATCACCCTATAAGCCTTACCTCCTTTCTCGTCAAAACGGTGGAGAAGTTAGTGGACATTCACATAAGAACAGGGCCTAATAAGGTCTTTCTTAATAATAATCAACATGCCTACCAGAAAGACAAATCAACAGAGCTAGCCTTTCACGGTCTAGTTAGGCAAATAGAAAAGGCTAAACACTACAATAAATTGCCCTTTGCGCATTACTAGATATTGAAAAAGCATTCGACAATACTTCACATGACACCATAATAACGGTGGCTAGGAAAAAAGGACTTGAATCGGCCATGATAAAATGAATACAGGCCATGCTAAGGAGCCGATCGACAACCACGGATCTAGGTGATAGCCCATTGACTGCACAGACCTATAGGGTCTGTCCCCATGGAGGAGTATTATCTCCACTTCTTTGGTCAATCGTAGTAGACGAGCTCCTAGACTGCCTAACAGAACAAGGCTACGAGGCAATAGGATACGCCGATGACCTTGTTATTAATATTAAAGGCAAATATGATGAAACTTTTTTCGACTAGGGTATAGCCTAGTTGGTAGCGTGTTGGTTTATAATGCATAGTTCGGGAGTTCAAATCCTGGTCGACGTATAATTTCAACACACTGCCTGCTTTGGTATAACTCGGCCACCTCAATCTGAGAAAATGGAAACTCGTAGATAGAGGGTTGTGCGAATGGCTAACAACCCTTTCACAATAACAAAAACATGTTAAGGAATCTGATGGTCAGGAAGCCAAAGCCCAGTTCGGACTGTAGTGCCATTGAAGAAGAAGAATATGATGTAACTTTGTCAGAAAAGTCTAAGCCTAAGAACTTGAACATCAACCCAAGTAAGACTGAGATAGTACCATTTACGAATAGAACATGAATGAAAATATTCCTCTGATACATCTCCAAAATGGGGCTATCATAGGGGTGTTACGCATACAGAGGGATAGCAACCACAAGTCGGGGGATTTCAAATTTCACCTCAAAATTTTAAAAAATTCGTGAATCAAGGTTCTAAACTCAACACTGTCGACGCTATGCCGACAAAATTCAACTTTGAAACCCCATTCAAAGTAATAATCAGAAGACCCAAGGATTCGTGATCCATGCTACCTGAAATCGAAGAGGGATCAACCATCTGGTACACAGATGGCTCGCCCACCCCGAAGGGACAGGGGCCGGAGTCATAGGTCCTAACTTATCGATTTCAAAACCTCTTGGTAAGGAAGACACAATCTTTCAAGCCGAACTTATTGCAATGGAGCTATGTATCCAATATTAGGAGACCTCATCGCAACAAATCTATTTAAATTTTATCGGATAGTCAGGCAGTTCTCAAAGCTTTGGCATCCAACAAACACGAATTGAGACTTGTTTGGGACTGCCTTCAAAACCTTGTCATCCTGGGAAAGAGGAATAAAGTAACGTTAATGTGGGTCCCAGGATATGTGAGGACTGAAGGAAATGAAGAGGAGGACCGCCTCGCAAAAAATGGCGCAGAAACAAATTTTATTGCACCAGAGGCATTCTGCGGAAAATCAAAATGATACTTCAGCCTTATACTTAGAAAGTGGATTGGACGAGAGCATAAAATTTAGTGGAACAGATTTTCGGGTCGATCAATCTCAAAGAAATTTATCCTGCCACAAAAAACCAAAGTGGAGGATATTGTAAAATTCAGCGAGATTGATAGTAATACTCTAATCGGTCTAGTGACGGGGCAGAGTGGAGTAAACCACCACTATAAAAATATGGATCCAGCGACTTTAAAATTGGACCCACGCATGGTTATAAGAACGTTGATTTAATCTTATTCACTTCCTCTTCCACCTCCCATGCTTCTTGTTCTACAATGGCGCTACATCCCAAATCGGGCCTTGGCCTCCTGACCTTCAGGTTCCTTAACATTTTTTTTTTCTTTATTAATTGTGTGTTAATCGCACAACCCTCTATCTACGAATTTTTTATTTGCGTAGATTGAGGTGACTAAGGTATACCCAAGCAGGCAGTGCGCTGGAATTATGCGTCGACCGGGATTTAAACCCACGACCTTCGCATTATAGACCAACACGCTACCCGCTAGGCTACACTCTAGCTACACCTCCCATGCTAATTTCCCAATTTCAGAAAAAGAATGTCCAATTTCTTGAAAATTATGAATCTACAAACTTTGAATTCAGCATTTGCATACCACGTTTGGTGTGACATTCAAAAATTTAAAACCCCCTCTCCTCTGCTTCTTGCACCTCCCATTCAAAATTCACGACTTCCTATTCGAAAAAATATGAGATGACATGTTTCCCGATACATTAAACTCTTTTCCATTTTACTTAGAGAATTGCATGGTTGGGCTTTAAGCCCAATCATAACTCTGTTTTGGTTTTTAAATGAAACAGAAACTTTAGGGCTTTGACCTATTGTGGTAAAGCCGAGCATCTACTTTCTATCCAATAAGTAAAAACGCCTGGTGATCGTAACGAAAACTCAGAATACAAAATCTCAGAAGTTTTCATAACTAGAAAATTCTTCAATACTCTCTCTATTTTGGTAATAAGAAAAATCCTGAACGATATGACGCCGCTTATGGGTTTCACGACTTTCAATAGATCCGAGCCTTAAAATTAATTAATCATGTTCACTGGTTAGCAAACAATTTAAACAGCGATAATCATTCATTTTCGCAATTAGTATAGTAACAAATAATGGCTGTTACTAATATTGATAGCAATGACCCGTAAATTGTAACCTTATTTAAAAACAAACGACAATCTCTAACAAATATACAGACAATCATAAATATAGTAAATAAATAAATTATTCAATACTGTACCACTTTCAATCGATACATTCCGTTGCAAAGCACTAAAGTTGCATTAATTTTAGATGATAGCACGCTGTATCTACCGAAAATGTTTATGATGCATAACCCCTTTATCTACCTTTTCGCCGTTAGCAAGGTATTGGGTTGGACGGCCGGATACTCTCCGAGGACAAGTCAAATAAATTTGTCAGAAATCTACTGGATACGATTCTACTCCAGTGGTTTTTAATACCATAGTATCGTACCGGAACATAATACCACAGTTAATGCACAACTTATATATGCACACATATACAAAGGATATATGCACAACTTCCGAATGACTTATAACTAAATTATTCATCGGAAATGGTTTCCGGATTGCACGAAACAGAGCTCCATATCCCGAAGCGGCACTCTCTTCATCATCCATCCATTCGATAGCACTTATAAGGGATAATGAATTAATGTCCCTAATAAGCTCGACGAGCCCAAGCTATTTTTAATGCTTTCGACTCGAATATCTATACATCCTTCAGGAGTGAGGCAACAAGGATCAAGTCCCCAGAGTCATCTATTGACATCTTATGGGAAAATAATGATGTTGATAATACCATAGTAATCAGCTTTGTGCTGCTCGGTGTCCTGGAAGGAAAATTTATGAAAAAAAACGACGGTATCGAGTCTCAGGACAAACTCTCAAATGTCCTTAGATTAGGATGAAAAAAAAAAAGAAAATAATAATAAAAAAGGTCATATTTAATTTAATGATGGTTTCTTTTGATTTCTCTTGTCACGATACTTTTCAAATATACACCAAATCGATTTTTGATCAATGGTTAATGGTGATGCAGTCCTAGAAATCATTACGAAGTCTTGAATAATGGCTTGAAATATGAGAATTTTGATGGTATCGAATACGATGGAAAATTATTATTGATGGCTATCCTTGACACACTCGATGAATCTAAACACTCCTACATATCATGTTTAGTTATTAATTATATGGTGTCTTAAAGGTAGGTGATTTAATGTTACATGAAATTAATGACAATAAGGAATATTGAAGACTTCATTGATACACAGCATTGCCCGATGTACAATATTTTAAGCACAGAAATAGCAATTCAATGTTCTAAAAATTGATACATATATTACACATTCATGCCAAGAAGCATTTAAATAATGTATTGTCTATAAGACACAGCACGAGATCTCGGTACTGAATATGAAAAATTCAAAACAATCGATTCACAAGTTGTTACGTTAATCCCAAACAAAAACACAACAGAATGATACTCTAGGTAAAATGGGAAAGAGTTTAATATACCGAGTTTAATGTATCTCAAATTCTTCGAAGTCTGAATAAAGATGTTTCTATGGGAGGTGCTAGATGCAGAGGGGGCCACCTAACGTGGTATGCAAAACGTTTCCTGGCGAATTTAAAGCTTGTAGCTTGCATAACTTTCGAAAGAATTGAACAAATTTTGAATTCATTGGATTTGTATGGAAGGTGGCAGAGAAAGTGAAAGGTTTTGGATGATTTTGAAAGAAGAAATTTCTAATACAAAAATTTTTATTGAAGGGGGTAGAAGGAGGGAAGCGAAGTTGATATGTTTTTTAGGATTTATTGCAAATATTAAGGGATTTTTAATGCTGGCAAAATTTAAAATTCCTACTTTTTCTAGTTTCAATGAAAATCAATTATATACATTTACCAAAATAGTGCATTTGTATGGGAGGAGGTAGAAGGAGTAGTCTAATCAAAGCCAAATTTTTTGACATCGGCAATATTTGCAATAGTGTAATCTATAGTCGACTCTGTGCGAGCATTATTTCTTAGCGTTACAAACGGTAAGCCAAACACAATATTCTTTTAGATCTACAATAAAAAAAAATTGATCAATGATATAAAAAGATTTATGATTTTTGGACCTTTAGGTTTGCACAAAATCGGATTCTATGGGTATGTGCAGTATGTAATCGTACTTTATCCCGATATCATTCAAAATGCATAATGGTAGCTCTGTACTATTTTGGACTACCATCACGCTATTGTATTTTTCAATAAATTAATTATTATCAAGACTGCTCTCCATCGTGATACTCATCTAGGATTCATTTATGCATGTGTAGTTGAATTCCGTAGTGATACAATTTATATATGTACCTGCCCTATATAATTATATATGTGGATTAACGCTTGCACTCACCATTCAATGCAGCTGAAGTGCAAAATAATCAGATTTGAATTCGATATTGATTTTCAGTGTAATGAGCTCTATTCATTGTGTACTTTTTCAGGTAATAAAATCAAAATTACCGTGCACTTTCATATTTCTGGTACCATAAAAGATACGAGTACGCTTCAAATCTAATCTAAAATCTAGATTTTTCACTTTATCCGGCAAGTTTGAAAATTGTACGAACTTGTAGCACCTGCAGTGCACTCTGAAATTTCAATTTAAATTCACGCTACACGATTGCAATTTAATTTTAAATTTAATTTCCGTTCGAATTTGTTTTTTTTTTTTGTCATTACAAAATTGCAAGGTGGTATATTTTTCGAAAAATTCGTGATTCCTGATTCAGCTTACATCCTAATTTAATATTAAATTTGTATCCTTTCGAGTGCATTTTTGAATTATTTGCATTGAATTTTATCATATATGTAAGTACAATACATGAACGGGAAGAGTAATTCTTGTAAAGTTAAAACCCTGTGATAGTAGTTTGATTTATTAATTATTATTATCGTTGTTCTTCCATATATGTTCCTAGTTTAATCGTAAAATTATATCAATTGGGCTTCGTAAATTTTAATTGTAAATATAAATGAATAAATATAAAAGCACAAATCGATGTCCGACAGTTGAGGAATTGTGGTTTACCCGTACTTAAACTTTTGTTGTGGTCGACCTACATTTGGTAAACCAGTGTTGGACTGGACTAATGATTAATTT
This sequence comes from Chorisops tibialis, assembly GCA_963669355.1. Classification (NCBI taxonomy): domain Eukaryota; kingdom Metazoa; phylum Arthropoda; class Insecta; order Diptera; family Stratiomyidae; genus Chorisops; species Chorisops tibialis. The sequence continues at coordinate 140,354,735 of OY770264.1, forward strand.
ACAATGAAAATTCATTATTTCCCAAACAACATCCTCGAATAACTTAGGAATGCAAGAAAGATTAGTAATAGGACGATAGTTACAAACATCAATTCCTTAACCTTTCTTGAGCAATGGTCTGATAGTGGAGTATTTCCACGAACTAGGAAATATCTCCGATCTGAGAGAAGAGTTAAATATTTGAAATAAAGGCAAAACCAGAGAAGTGCTACAATGCTTTAATACGGCAACAGGGATGCCATCTGGACCTCTAGAAAAACTATCCGCGATGCTTGAAATAAACTTCAAAACGGTCGTTTCCTCAATATGAAGATCTTTCATCTCTAATAAGGTAGAAGGAAACTTCGCCATGTAAAGAAAATCCTTAGGACTAATAATTCAATTTGAGGTAGTGAAAGCAGTACGAAAATGGTCGTCAAAAAAGTTGCTTATAGCTAAGGGGTCATCACTGACTACACCGTCAAAGGACATAGAAGCGGGATAACCATCGCCTTTTGGAATTCACAAAATTCCAGAACAGATTAGGCTTATCCTTGATTGATCGCTTAATTTTACTGATGTAATTTTTACCTATAAAATTTATGTAAATTTGAGTTATGGCCAAGGGGAGGGGGCGGTGGTGATATAAGCGATGGTTACATGTCCACAATTTTCGTGTTGATTGATCGAATCACTTTCAAAATACGCTGTATAGAATGTTAGTTTCATAGACGAAGTAAATTCTATGAAATTCTCGGTGTATTTTGTTTCCTTAAAACAATACATTTGGGAAGGGGTAAAGGAGATGAGGGAATAGCAAGACTTGTAATGCAATTTTGTTAAGTTTCTTTTGAAAGGTGTTTAAGCCAAGTTTCAAGATCGTAGCTTTTAATTTGTTGTTGATTTATTGAAATTGGTCTAAATTATATTTTTGCATGGGAGGGAGCGGTGTGTCAAATGGGATTTTAAAACTTTTGATGCATTTTTTTGAAACATTTTTCAAAATTTCAAGTATGTAGATAGCTTTTAATGGTTTGGTGATAAATGAGTTCTTAAAAATGGTCGAACAAATACCTTTGTATGAGAGAAGGTAGAAAGTTTTGAAGATATTCGACTAGTTATAATCTTAAGTTTAAAAAAAAATACTAAATGAATTTTAAGTTTTTGTGTGTTTTTTTAATACAATTGGAACACCTAGTGCTGGTTTGGGGCCAGCCTTTGGTGGATAACAATTTTAGTTCAAATTAATAATTTTCCCTTATCTATATAAATATAATTGTAGTGTCTGTCTGTAATTTGTTTAGAAATGGCTATCAGTTAGTCTGTTGCTTTATTTAAGCAGTAACTAAGCAGAAACATGCGTTTTTTAAATTCTTCTCTATCTGTCCGGCTTTCACACAAAAACGGCTGAACCGATTGTAACGAAACTTTCACAGTTTATAAGGCATGCTCCAGGATGTAATCTGCTTTTGGTTTTATGTGACTCGCCTCACGCCTTCTACCCCCTCCCATACAAAGTGACACATTTTCAAAAATATGTATTAACCGATTTTTTCTTGAAACTATAAGAGCTATTAATTTGAAGCTTAAAATATATTAATTCTATTACAAATGCCATCTCAATCTAGAAATTATTTGAATCCCCTTACTCCTTCCACCACTTCCCATACAAACTATACTTTTCCATTAAATACTATACACCAATTATCTCAGTACGTATAACTTCCATCAAGCTAAAATTTTGTACCAAATCCATAATTGACATTATTATATATATCGAGGAAAAATTAATCGATTAGCTTCACTCCTTCTACCCCCTCCCGTACAATGTGACACGATTCCACGACTTTTCAAAAATTCGATCTTCTTGGAAAGTGTGAATGTTGCTGATCTGAAATTGAAAATACATCAACTGCATGATGTTTGTAGTACTTAGTCAAAAAACTACTAAGAACCCTTTACTCCTTCCACCACCTCCCATACAAACTGCACCTTGTCATGAAATACTCTACACCAATTTTCTCAATACGTATAACTTTCATCGGGCTAAAATTATGTATCAAATCCTTAATAAGCGTTATTAGTAATATCGGGAAATAATTAACCGATTAGCTTCACTCCTTCCACCCCCTCCCATACATGTGACACAATTTCTAAACTTTTCAAAAATTCGATTTTCTTCAAAAGTGTAAACGTTACTGATCCAATATTTAAAATATATCAATTTCATTATGATTATAGTTGTTTGTCGAAAAATCACCCCTCTTTCTACCACCCTCCATACAAATTGCACAATTTCATTAAATCCAATGCACTAAGTTTGTCAGTACCTATTCAATTTTCCAAGATTAAATTTGGTACAAAACATTTAATAGCTACTCTTGCATGATGTGAAATAAATTAGTAGTCATCTTTTGTACCACTCCCCCATACAAAATTTCTTATCGCATAAATTTCGATTCCATCTATAGTATCGTATGATTGGGCTTTACGCACAATCGTAGTCCTGTTATGGTTTTAAGCTTAACGTTATTTTATTTGGTCATTTTACTTTATTATTCTAATAATAAAGTATTGTGATCGACACAAGAAAAAAAAAACTTTGCTACCCTGAAATTTTTTTTTTTCGCGTTTCATGACTAAATTAGCCTAAAAATGCAAAAAAAAAAAATCCGTCTGTCGTACGCCGTCCGCCGTACGCCGACGTGTACGCTCAGCGCACATTAACTCCCAAACCCTTCAAGATAGAAAGTTCATTTTTGGGGGGATTGTAGATAGTTGCGGATCTCAGGCGAATACCCATTTTGGGGGGTGTACAGGTTCAAGGGGAGGCGGGGGGAGCGCTTAAACCGAAAAATACGAATTCAAATATCTCAACCATGGTAATAGCTAGGAAGCTAAAACTCAACATTAATATAGAGGAGTTTGTGGGACAACTTTTAAAAATAATTTAATTTTTTTATTCATTGGCGTGCGAAAAGGGGGGGCTAAGAACTAATTGTCGGCCGAATTTTTTTTTCAAATGATTATATCTTCGAAATTACTTATCGTCAAAAAATCATATTTAGAGATCGTTAAGGTGGCATATAGTTTCATCGGAACCAGCTCAGAAAGCGGCTAATTATTGTAAGGGGGAGGGTCAGGGGGGGTGCAAAGAAAAACACTTAAAAATTAATATCTCAACTATCTCTTAAGCTATGTCATTTAAACTTGAAATGTATATTAAGCTATACTAGGCTAATACAAAAAAAATATAACATGTCGAAATAATAGTAGTGGGGGGAAACGGGGAGCATTTCAAAAATGGTGCACTTTTCAAAATTACAAATCCTTATATCTCAAAAAATAGTACAGATATCAAATCGAAAATTTGTCAGATTGTAGAACTACATAATGTTAATTTTGATAAAAATTTTAAGTTGGGAGGTGTAAGGGGAGGGAGGTGATAAGCAAAAATGTTGAAAACTTTGAGTGATTTTTTTAGGACTCTGGTGAAAGATACAAAGTTAAAATTTTGCATGTGAATACCTATATTTAATCCACATAGAAAAATAATAATAACTTGATCCATATTTATTATTAACCGACCCCCCCGGTCTAACGTGCACAAGGTGTTTCATGTGCATTGAAAAAAACACATAAACTGAAAATTTTTAAGTGAAATTTGAAGGTAAAAACTTGAAAATTTGCGAGATGCATTTAAAAAAAATTCCTAAGCATATGAAATACTAACTGGTCGAAAATCTTTAAAACTTCTACCCCCTCCCATACAAAATTATTTTTTCTACCATTTTTAAGAAATCAATTATCACCTAATTATTAAAACCTATCAATTTGAAATTTTGCACAAAAACTTACAAAAATAATTGAAATGAAATTACGTTAAAAGTTTTGAAATCGCGCCTGCCCTTCTATCCCCTCCCATACAAAAGTATCATTTCGACCAATTTCATTAAGTCAACTAATAACCAACAAATTAAAAGCTACGAACTTGAAATTTTGTACGAGCACCTAACATAAGAAAAAAAAGAAAATTGCGTCACACGTTTTACGATTCCTTTACCTCCTCTACCCCCTCCCATACAAAATTATTTTTTCGAGCATTTTTAAGAAATCAGTTATCAGCTAACTCTTAAAAGCTATCAATTTCAAATTTTGCATAAAAACTTATAAAAATAATTCAAATGAAGTTGTTTTAAAAGTTTTGAAATCGCGCTCGCCCTTCTACCCCCTCCCGTACAAAACTATGATTTCGACCAATTTCGTTAAATCAACTAATAACCAACAAACTAAAAGCTACGAATTTGAAATCTTATACAAGCACCTTACAAGAGAAGCGAAATAAAAATGCATATCAAATCTTACGATTCCCCTACCTTCTCTACCCCCTCCCATACAAATGTTCGGTTTCGTGAATGTAAAATACACCGAATTTTATGAAAATTCTATGCAACTTCGTCTATGAAACACATTCTATACAGAGAATATTGGACGTAATTCAAGCAATTAATTAAAAAGCTATTAACATCCACCCACCCTTACCCTCTTCCTCCCCTCATAAAAACCCAAACTTGCAGAAATGAATGAAATATTGTTACATTGACAACAGCCCTGCCCAAGAACTCCCTTTCACTTAGCCTTCCCTAACCACTCTAACCTGCATATTGACTTTCCACTCATCCACAACTTGTTCCAAGAATAATAAAGTTTCGCCCGACTTGTTGGCAGTTTATTTTCTGTATGTACAACAAATAGATGTATCCACATGGAAAATTTAAATTTTTTATCTTTCACCTCTTCAGCCCTTAAAAAATTACTCAAAATTTTCGCCATTTTTGGTTACCACCTCAGTTCCCTTACACCTCCTGACGTAAAATTTTTACCAAATTTAAAAACTACCTATTTTTACAATTTGACAAAATTTGAATTTGATATATGCACTCAATTTTGAATTATATCGGTTTGAAATTTCGGAAATTGCATCATTTTTGAAATGCTCCCCATTTCCCCCCACTACTATTTTGTCCAAATGTTATATTTTTTTCGTATTTCTCTAGTATAGCTTAATATAGGATCTAAGACTCAATTGTATAGCTTAATAAATAGCCGAGACACTGATTCTTAAGTATTTTTCTTTGCACCCCCCCTCCCCTGGCCATCCCTCTTACAATAGTTAGTTTTTATCTAAACTGATTCTAGTGGACCTATATACCACCTTAATGGTCTCAAAATATTAATTTTGTATAGTAAGTAATTTCGAAGATATAATCATTTGAAAAAAAATTCGGCTAACAATTGGTTCTTAGCCCCCCTTTTCGCACCCCAATGGATAAAAAAATTAAATAATTTTTAAAAGTTGTCCCAAAAAACCCCTCTATATGTGTGTTGAGTTTTAGCTTCTTAGCTGTTACCATGGTTGAGATATTTGAATTCGTATTTTTCGGTTTAAGCGCTCCCCCCGCCTCCCCCGAACCCGCACACCCCCCAAAATGGGTATCCGCCTGAGATCCGAAAATATCTACAATCCTCCCAAAAATGAACTTTCTATATTGAAGGGTTTGGGAGTTAATGTGCGCTGAGCGTACACACCGGCGTACGGCGGACGGCGTACAGACAGACGGACTTTTTTTTGCATTTTTAGTCTAATTTAGTCATGAAGTCGAAAAAACAAAATTTCAGGGTAGCAAATTTTTTTTTTCCAAGTCGATCACAATACTTTATTATTAAAATAATGAAGTAATTACATAGATTCAGAGATAGTTGGGATATTAGTTTTTAAGGTTTTACTTTATTATTTTAATAATAAAATATTGTGATCGACTTGAAAACAAACAAAAAAAATTTGATACCCTGAAATTTTGTTTTTTCGCGTTTCATGACTAAAATAGCCTAAAAATGCAAAAAATAAAAAAATCCGTCTGTTTGTACGCCGTACGCCATCCACCGTACGCCGGTGTGTACGCTCAGAGCACATTAACTCCCAAAACCTTCAAGATAGAAAGTCCATTTTTAGAGAGATTGTAGATAGTTGCGGATCTCAGGCGGACACCCATTTTGTGGGGTGTAAGGGTTCAGTGGGAGGCGGGGGGAGCACTTAAACCGAAAACTAAGAATTCAAATATCTCAAACATGGTTACAGCTGGGAAGCTAAAAATCGATGTACATATAAAAAAATTATTTTAATTTTTATATCCATTGGGGTGCAAAAAGGGGGGGCTAAAAACCAATTGTCGGCCGAATTTTTTTTTCAAATGATTATATCTCAGAAATTACATAGCATAAAAAATTTATATTTTTAGACCAATAAGGTGGCATACAAATTCACACTGGAATCAGCTAACATAGAGGCTAATTAATGTAAGGGCGAGGGTCAGGGGGGGGGGTGCAAAGAAAAACACTTAAAAATCAATATCTCGGCTATTTGTTGAGCTATGTAATTGAAACTTGATACTTACATTAAGCTATACTAGATAAATACGAAAAAATATAACATTTGGACAAAATAGTAGGGGGGAAAATGGGGAGCATTGAACTTTCCAAAATTTCAAACCATTATATCTCAAAATTGAGTACAGGTATCAAATCAAAAATTTTTCAGATTGTAGAGCTGTATAATTTTTAATTTTGGTAAAAAATTTAAGCTGGGGGGCTAAGGGGAGGGAGGTGGAAAGCAAAAATGTTGAAAATTAAGAGCAATTTTTTTAGGGCTCTGGTAGAAGATACAAAGTTTAAATTGCAGATCGATACATCTATTTCTTTTACATACAGAAAAAATAACAAAAATTCTGCAATTGTTATGCATTGACCCCCCTGGTCTAACGTGCACAAGGTGTTTCATGTGCAATGAAAAAACACATAAGCTGAAAATTTTTGAATGAAAATTTAAGGTAGAAACTTGAAAATTTGTAAAATGCATTTGAAAAAAATCTCTAAAAGAATGAATTATTACCTGGTCGAATAGCGTTAAAACTTCTACTCCCTCCCATACAAAACTATTTTTTCGACCATTTTGCACAAAAACTTTCAAAAATAGTTGAGACAGAACTGCGTCAAAAGTTTTGAGATCGCATTTGCCCTTCTACTCCCTTCCATATAAAAGTATGATTTCGACCAATTTCAGTAAATCAACTATTAACCAACAAATTAAAAGCTACGAACTTGAAATTTTGTACGAGCACTTTACACAATAAATGAAATAAAACTGCATCACAAATTTTACATTTTCCTTACCTCCTCTACCCCGTCCCATACAAATGGTTGGTTTCGTGAATGTAAAATGCACCAAATTTTATGAAAATTCTACGCAACTTCGTCTATGAAACTGACATTCTATGCAGAAAATATTGGACATAATTGAAGCAATCAATTGAAAAATTATTAACATTCACTCACCCTTAATATCACCCCTCCCCCTCCGTCATAAAAACCCAAACTTGCATAAACGAATGAAATATTGATTACATGTACTGGAGCTATTGATCGTATTCGCAACTAAGTGTTGTTCCACTTGTGAAAGGGGATTCCACTTGTGAAAGGGGGTTCTACTTAGTCTTCCCTTACCGCTTTAACTTGCATATTGACTTTCCATGCATCATTAACTTGTCCCAAAAATAATAAAGTTGCGCCCGACTTGTTGGCAGTTTATTTTTCTTTGTAGCCCCCTTACCCTCCCTCCTACATATACCTAATCATTAGAATAATAAAGTAAAATAATAATATTAATAATAATAATTCCAAATTTAAGATATAATTGTGATAACTAACGAAAAGAGATGTTATGATAACATATAATTGCTAAGATTATTTACAAATTGCGGATCACCGATAATAAATTGTTAGTTAAAAAAATTTAATTTAATGTTAATTGAGATCGGGAAGCTATTATAGAATATAGGCGCTAGTACTTATCTCTTAGTGAGTTCTTCCTTACATTTATTTATATCTAATAAAGATCTTACTTGGATTCTTGTATTATAAATGGGAGTGAATAATAAAAACGTTGACTAGTTAAAATACATGAATTTAAGCAATCAGCAAGCAAACAATTGTCTGATGTTCATTACATTTAAATTAAAGAAGGATTGTGGAAAATTTTTGGATTTAGCATATTATTATTATTCTGCTCTGCAAATTTATTAAAGGTATCGAAGTAGCGGTATGCGTTGAACCCAAAATAGACCATATTAGACTATGCTTTGTGTCAGACAGAAATAGGCCATTCTCAAAAGATTTATGTATATTTAAGACACTTCATAGTAATAAATATGTGTAGATTTTTTTTTGTATATAAAAGTTACTTGCATGTCCCATTTTAGTTTCTTATCTATAATAATAACAAGATATTTCACTTCATTTACACTTTTTAAAATACAATTTCGTGAAAGAATTGAGTATTACGAAGTATTATTTTTGATAGTCTCGCCGAAGCATATGTAATTTGTTTTATTTAAATTAATTGCCATTTTATGCTTAGTGAGCCAATGTACGATAGTCATTAAGCCAACATTTGCTTTTGCAAAAGTATCGAACCAATTTGTGTCTTCAAATATCAGAGAGTCTCATCTGCAAAACATATTAAATGCCCATTTATGTTGGCCCCATCTATTCTGCAAAGATCATTTAAATATATAAGAAACAATAGCGGACCTAAGACCGTTCTTTGTGGTATTTCACATTTAACGGTTAATGGCTTACTACTTTTTTAAAAAAAAATGTCGAATCGTTTATCGTTCTAACTCAAATGATCGAACACGCCAGCTCTTTCACCATTTATGTTATACATTTTGCATTTTCTCTCATCATCAAGTAATTTTCCTTAGATTCATACACTTATTATACCTTTATGTATGGTTCCACCAGCATAATTTTTCACTCATTTAACATTTTTGGAACGAATGTCAAAAGTCGAAGTATTCCTGTACTGAATATCGAAAAAAACGAGCGAATTACTTATTTACCCCATCCAGGGGGGAAGCAATTAAAAGATATCAAGATGAAGATTGATAGTTCAATAAAAGTTATTTCTGTTCGTAAATATCAAATACTGTTGTATACCTCCGAAACACTGTTACATATCTATGCTAGTATACAATAAATAATATCACCTCATGACATCAAGCACAGGGAACATATTTGGCTTGGAAATGTTTTTTTAAAAGAACTTGGCCTTCTTTTAAATGTTCATCACGAATATACAATGAAGTCATTACTCACAGTTTAAGGATATCTACCTACTCTAGAAGGTACCAGATGGTACAACAATAATTTAAACATCGGTACAACAAAGTTTATGGTTGGATTGAGTGAGAATTTTCAAAGTCGTTGAATTGTCTTTCAACCTACTATACCTATCTACATATAATAAAATGATAGTAAGCAAGTTTGTCGATGATTGCAAGGTTGATTTATGAAATCCCGACAACATGACTACTTCACAATTCTTGTTTTATTCTATGAAATATCGTGTCAAGAGACGCTTTTCAAAACAATCGATAATGTAAGCTATTTTTGGAATGTCTTATTAGAGAATATGTGTGTAGGATTTTGTTTGGGTATTTCTTTCTTCTTTTTTTTGGATGTGTCTCAAACGGAGTTTATTTTAGAATTTATTGAACAACTTTTAGATTTACATACTTATTTTTTAACATCTATACATATAAATATAATTGTAGTGTCTGTCTGTCTGTCTGTCTGTCTTTCCGGCTTTCACGCAAAAACGGCTGCACCGATTGCAATGAAACTTTCACAGATTATTAGCTCTACCTCTGGGAGTAATCTGCTTTAGGTTTTATTTTTCTCCCCTCACGCCTTCTACCCCCTCCCATACAAAGTGACTCATTTTCAAAAACTTATAATAATCAAATTTTCATGGAAACTATGAAAGCTATTAATTTGAAATTTAAAATATATTATTTCTATTATAAATACAATCTTCAAGTATATAAATAGTTTGAATCCCCCAACTCCTTCCACCACCTCCAATACAAACTAAACTTTTTCATTAAATACTATACTCCAATTTTCTCAGTACATATAACTTTGATCGAGCTAAGATTTTGTATTAAATCCTTAATTAGCAGGGATCTTCAGAGGGAACCCAACAAAAGTCGATGTAAAAAGCGTAGGTAGCCACTTTAGACTGGTACATGGCCGGCCAAACCAGCAAAATCGTAGCTATCCTACATCGGCTGAGATTTGTTAAGAACAGGCTATGCCAAAAAGCCATTGCTGTCGTAGGTATTTCGGCTACCTGTAGCAACCAACCTGCGTAACCAACTCACACATTCAAACAGTAAAATTTCGTCCCTAGCGTGGTATCTATCGTATATGATTAGCCAGCGTATCCTGCGGGGGCTATTTTAGTACGTAAGATGTGAGGCACAAAAACAATAGATGTATTAATAGGCTGGCGATTTGGTTGGTATTCGCACCTTAGGGAAATACCATATCTTTTACGGTTTTTAAAGTGCTTAGTGGGTACGACTTCTCGCTGGGTTCATTCGTTATATAGTATGTATTATGTATTGTGTCAAACGTCAAGTGCTGCTTATGACGAAAACATAGAAAGTTTATCCAATTCAGTTTTTTCAATCATATGCTGTTGATCGTCTATAAGTGAAAAAGTCTATTGGTGATTTTTGACATTATATTTTGATTTTTGTCAGTGAGTAATTCTAAGTAAAGGAAGTTAAAATACGTACAAGTAATTATTAATTGAAATTAAGAGAAAAATCTATTGCTGCGTTTTAATATTATATTTTGATTTTGGCAAAAGAGGCCTTACACTAATAGTGATTTCTTTTCTAGAATTTAGTTCGCAGAAATTTTTTTGGAATAGAACATAAAAAGTGCTGAACTCTCAAGAAAATATGTAAGGGTTAAAACGGGGTAACATTTTTCGCAGAAATTAGTGTAAGCAGATTATATATGAAATATACCGTACATTACTATGAAAAGCACATTGTATCGATATTTACGCGGACGAAGTTGCGGGTATTTGCTAGTTAAAAATAAAAATTGTTAAAAAAAAACTTAATTATTAAAGAAATAGAACATTTATTACTAGTACACATTAAAACAAAACAGGACTACGATTATGCGATACTCTAGATGAAAAAAAATTTTTTTTTGATTTAAGAAATTTTGTTTGAAAAGCGGTAACGACATTGAACTAATTTTTACACATCATGCTAGAGTAGAAATCAAAAGGTTTTATGCAAAATTTAAGTTTCAAAAATTTAGTAAGTACTTAGAAAATTAGTGTATTGCATTTAGTGAAATTTTGCAGTTTATATGGGAGGTGATAAAAGGAGTGGGGAGCTCTCAATGAATTTTCCATAAATTACAACAAATATAATTCAATTGACAATTTTGCATAATTTTATCTCGATAAATTGTAATTGTACTGAGGAAATGGATTCATAGTATTTCAGAAAAAAGTCCAATTTGTATGGAAGGTGATAGAAGAAGTGGGGAAATTTATATAATACTATGGATTGATGTCATAATGAAAATAATAAATTCAAAATTTCAGATCTAATGCTTTTATAGTTTTCGAGAAAATCAGTTTATTGTTAAAAAATATTTAAAAAAAAATTTCTCTGAGGAAAATGCAACCCGCGTAGCAGGTGAGCATTTCACCACCAAACGATGCTGATGAGCTTGCCTCGCCAAAATTTTGCTCCAATTTTTGAATCTACTTCAATTAGGTTCAAATGAATTCAGTTTTAGACATCAAGTCATTAGTTTCGAACCAAAAAAATCGATTTTATTTGGAATAGAATAAAAAATTTTTGAAATCTTGATATTTTTCTGTAGTCAAATCGTAAAAAAAAATATTCGTTTAAAATAATATCGGCCGGTAATCGAACCCGGGACTACCCACTTGGCAGTCGTGCTTTCCCACTGAACCATCGATACCGACGAAATCATCTTGGCATAACTTATTAATCTACTTAATGTATTGTTATAGATCTGGCAACCACGTAATTGCTCTTTCTGGAATATACAAGAACAGTATCCCCTAATATGTAGAACGCCATCTAGAACCTTCAAGCAAACACCCGACGGAACTGTATACTCCAAAATATAGGCAATTAAAGATCTAGAATAGTCGAGATACAACCAACGACACCTGACGGAAGCTTCGAGAACTGGGCCAAATTAGTATAAAAGCACGAAGCTGTCAGACGGCAACCAGTCAGTTACTCGGCGACATTTATGGAAGACAACAACCGGTGTAAGAAGCGAAAGAACAATATCGGCGGTATTGCCATATAGTGTAAATTAAGTTAAAGTGCAAATTAAGTAAAAGTGCAGATAAATAAAAAATTATCCTTTATTTTTAAACGAATTGCGTTTTTCTTGAAATCTTGGCGAACCCCTAGCTTGCAACAGTATGTATGTGGAAGGGTGTGGAAAGAGTTGAGCAACTAGGCCCGTTCACGAACGTGACCTTACTTTTCTGTCAAATACGACGTGTACAAGATTTGAACTTTCCAGCTCACCACGTTCCCTAGCAAGATAGGACTCGGACGGAGAGACGGAAGGACAGACGGACGGACAGTCAGACGGACAGACGGATGTACGAACATTCGGTCGTGAGATTTTTGAGTGAATTTCTGCATCATTCATTTTTTTCTCCGATCCTTATTTCTTAGCGTTACAAACTTTGTTGCAAACTTATAACACTCTCAGGTTTTAAAAAAACCATTATTGCCAAAATATTAAAACTTTAAAAAATATGCGAAACAAAATTCCTTAAAATAATTGTAGGTTACTTGTTTTTCTAAAGTTTAGAAAAATTTGCATTTCATCGATAAATATTTTTACTTATTCAAATTTCAGCAATTAGTTAAATTTGTATATAAGATCATGGAAGATGAATCTTTTTTTTTTGCGAAATCTTTCTATTATTAGCAAGTCAGTTGTATTCTTATATTATTAATGCTGGACAAGAACCCGTCTTAGTTTTCCATAGTTCTTTAGGATTTGATCTAATGCTTTAATAAGACAATTATTTGAATAAATATTGAATTAAAATACAAATAAAAAATTTGTTTAAAGGCTTCGCATCTAGTTAACGACTTGGACAAAAAATAAAAATTTGTATCTATCGCAAACGTTTCAATTTGCATAGTTCATTTCATTCAATTCTGCACTGAACCACATCTCTCCATCATAAATTGAAGATAGAAAATATAATTGGTTTTTTTTTTTCAACACTTAAATTTTAATTGTGGCAAAAACATTTGTGTTCGTAGGCTGGCTTAAGTGCAAAACTCGATGTAATGCAAAGACTAATTGGTGCGTGTATACACTTCGCTTCGGGTGGAAACTCTGTAAGCTCGCTATCTCATCGGGCGAGAAATAATTGAATTTCAACATTGAGTCGGTCTAGCACTTAATTGAAAAATAACAAAAATTTAATTGCACAGTAAATAGAGTCGATCCAGTTATTCGAAATGAATTTTCAGGTGTTTATGAAATCCTCGAAAGGATGGTAGCAAAAAAATCATGCCATCTTAGCTTAAGCCTATACAGATCCTGAAATTTCGATTCAATTTAGTTGTCTTTTCGCGTTGAATGAAAAATTGCCGCAATCAATCGAAAATTAACTCCGACTAAATTAAGGATTTTCAAGGAATTAATTTTCAATATTGCGTTTTGATTAGGATCCGGTTAGGGATTATTTGGGTGTAGGTGTATCAAATGACATTTTACCCGAATCCAATCAACCACCACAATGAACGCCATAAATAGCCGTCCACGATGGTTTCAAATGTAGGGGATTAAATAGGATCAAAAATTTCACCGAAATTCTAGTAAAACTGACAACTAGAGATTTAATTTCAAATTAACTTGTTGGTCACAGTTCACAACATGAAAAGTTAATTTTACTCCTGGTTCGAAGAGGATTGAAATCGGATCCTTTTTGAACAGAATTTCGAACTAAACAATTATTTCGCTCAATCGAAATAACAAGGTTAACGTAGAAAATTTACCAACACAAATGGAAACGATTAATTAAATATCGCAATTTTGAGTTGATGCTTAATGAAAATGTTTGCAGAGGAAAAAAAAGTTCGATGTGATGTTAATTATGGCAAACTGTAAGTAATGCGTTTCAGTGGCGCTTTTCTGAATCGGAATGGTTGAGAGTAATGAAATGTTTATGTTCAGGATGAAATCTGAGAGTATTATAAGTTTGCACTAAAGTTTTTAACGCCAATAAATCCCGCTCATCCAGAGTCAGATAGGGTACAGAAATATTTGTTGTCCCTCAAAACTCTCGAAACCGGATGTCCGTCTGTCCATTCGGTCTTCTTTGGAAGTTCAAATTTTTTACACGTTATTTTTGATAAAAAAGTTAGGACAAGTTCATGAACAGACCAAATCGGTCCACCCCTACTACCTCTTTTCATACAAAATTACTCAATTTTCACGAAAAGTATGAAAGCTATTGATTAGCAATTTAAAAATATTATTTTTATGACAATTTTTTATAAAAATTATTTGAATCGCCCGCTCCTTCAACCACCTCCCATACAAACTTCGCTTTTTCATGAAATACTATAAGCCAGTTAAAAATTTTATAATAAAAATGACATTTGTCAAAAAGATTTTTCAGAAAACTGAAAAAAACTTACGTACGATTCTTGACATAGGTCGTTCTTTGTGCTCGACCTAATATTCTCGCCTTCATCTCTCAGAACTAAGGTAATTTTTGTCCACATTTGGACTGGTTTCATTGCAGACCAATAGAATGTGATGTTTCCAGATTTTTTTTTTTTTTGCGAAAAACGTCGTTTTTGTTATTAACCCATCAAATTACATGCTATAAAATTAATCGAGATGAAATTATACACAAAATATTCATTTAGATTTATTAGTCAGCCTGACAAAAATTAGATCATTAGCTACACCCCTTCTATATATGACACAATTTCACAACTATATAAAAATCGATTTTGAAGAAAATTATAAATGCTACAGATTCGTAATTTAAAACATGTTAATTAAATTATGTTTAAAGTTATTTCCAAGAACCGTAACAATTAGGATTGAGGACGTAACAATTAGGATTGAGGACAGTCGAGGTGAAGGCCTCGAGCAATAAAGTGATCATGCTGGATAGAGCAGGACTTTTTAGTTTAGTGGTATACAGAAAAAATAAATTGCCAACAAGTCCGGTGAAACCTTATTATTCTTGGGACAAGTTGCAGATATGTGGAAAGTCAATATGCAGGTTAGAGTGGTTAGGGAAGACTAAGTGAAAGGGGCTTCTGGGGCAGGGCAGTTCTCAATTTAACACTTTGCGGAAACGTTCAATAGCGTAGCGACACCAATAATGTGGAGTGCCACACTAGTAAGCCACGACGGTGGGCGTTGCGGCGGGCGTTAGTAAAAATCACTGGCGTCCGGGGGCGAACGATGCGGGAGCCGCCAGCGTCCGGGGGGGCGAGCGATGCTCGCGTCCTTGAGTGAGGCGCCTGCGTCCGAGGGCGAGCGATGTTCAGCTCTGACAAAAGTTGTTGAGTGTTTGCTATTTTTTTGTTATTTTACTCTGTGAACGATTTCAGTTCTGATAAGAACTGTATGTTATTTCACTCTTTGGTACTTTTGCGCTGTAAATAAAAAACCTTGCCCGTTCTGTCTCAAATTCAATACTGATATTTATTTTATCCTAAGCCTAGCCTATTTATACCTAAAAATATAATTATTGGTCTTGTACCACTCCAAATACAATTTAGATAGATAGATAGATAGATTTTATTTGTTTATGATAGCTTCTTACAGTGATTTGACACATATGTTTTTGTTAAATTTGGGTTCAGACACTTTGTCTTCTCATCAATGTTGGTAACTTAGATATTACTATCGAATAAAATGTACTAATTCAAGTTATTGTTGATTAGGAAAAAGAAAACAATTCAAAAACCGTATGATTACTTAACATAAAACTTACATTAACTAACTTAACCTACCTTAACTATTAGCTAAACCTATAACTAATAAAGTAAATTATTACTGGTTAATTGGTTCGAACTGCTTCGATTAGGGGATTGTCACAATTTTCTTGTCTGGATTTAAATTTTTCGGTGAGTTCATTTGCCGCTTCCTGGATTAGTTTTATTTTCGCTAGTTGGTGCAATTGATTTGTCGAGAAATGCCAGGGTTTGTCTAAAAGGATTTTTAGCCATTTGTTTTGGATGACTTGTAATTTTTTTTTGTGGATATTAGCGCAAGAGTTCCAAACTGGTGCACCTTATGTGATAGCAGGTTGGATAACTGCTTTATATAACAGCAGCTTATTTTCGGTAGACAAGCATGAACTTCTGTTTACCAGTGGATATAGAATGCGAATAGATTTTGAAGCTTTAGATACTATCGCATCTACATGTGCGTGAAAAGTAAGCTTATTATCAAGGTGAATTCCAAAATATTTAATAACTTTCTCCCATTGGATCTGTTCTCCCAGGACGTTTAGTGTAGGATTTGGAAGGAACCGCTTTGCTCTTCGTTTGGTGAAAAATATGCATTGAGTTTTTCTTGCATTGATTTTAATTTTTCAGTTGGAGTAGAAGTTATTGATATCATGTAGCTATATCATGTGCTAATAAATTATTGATAATGATATTCGGATCAGAGCAAGTGGTGTAAATAGCCGTGTCGTCTGCGAATGTAGCGATTTCGCATTCGGGTCGTTTGGGAATATCTGCCGTAAAAATGTTGTATAACGCTGGGCTTAGGCAGGAACCTTGGGGAACA
Organism: Chorisops tibialis; assembly: GCA_963669355.1. NCBI lineage: Eukaryota > Metazoa > Arthropoda > Insecta > Diptera > Stratiomyidae > Chorisops > Chorisops tibialis. The sequence continues at coordinate 140,371,484 of OY770264.1, forward strand.
CCAGAAGGGATATTATACGAGTCCAAGAAATGGTTTTTTACCCTCACGACAGCCTTTCTGTTAGAAATAAGTGCTCGTATAAAGTTAACAAGGTAATCATCAATACCAAACTTGGCAAGTTTGTAAATTAAACCGTCATGCCAAACAGAGTCAAAAGCTTTCTTGATGTCCAGAGTAATCATTCCGGTTGACTTTTTATTTGCAAATGCTACAGAAATATCACTTTTGACGCTAGATAGCTGATGCGTAGTGGAAAGTTTAGGTCTAAAACCGAACTGGAAGTAAGGTATAATGCGTTTGCTATCAACTATTGAGTTTAGGCGATTTAAAATAAATTTTTCAAATATTTTTCCCATTACAGGAAGTAGGCTAATTGGTCGGTAGCTTTCAACATTCGTAGGATCTTTTCCTGGCTTAAGGATAGGAATAATAACAGCTTGCTTCCAAGTTTTTGGAAAATAACCAATCTTTAAGCTGCAATTGTATATAAAGTTCAGGAATACAAGTGCGGTCTTGGGAAGATTTTTAACCATAAGGGTTAAGATGTTATCCATTCCTGGCGCCTTCCTAGGCCTCATTCTGCGTAAAATTTCCTTGATTTCCTTAGGTTTACTTAGGTCGGTAGGTTGCAGTTGTTGAATATCACTAATTGGGGTGTCAATATACGCTTTAACTCCAGCTTCTGTAGATTTGTCACCCAGGTTTTGCGCAGTGAGGTGGTATTTGTCTGCAAGTGCTTCTGCTTTGTCTTGGTCAGTAAAGCTATGGCTTGATCATGACTTAAGGGTTGCATCAAATTTCGATTATTTTTTTTAAATAAAGAGCTCAGCTGCCAGAGCTTTTTCGCTCCTTTCCCAAGATCAGCCAGCATACGATTTCATTTTTGGTTTCAAATTTGATATATAGAGAATTTAATTAATTTAACTAAATGGTTTACTTTCCTCTTTAATGTGTGGTCTCGAGTTCTTTGCCAAGCTCTTCTTGTGTCGTTCCTACGCTTTATGAGTGATCTTATGTAAAGAGTTAAATTTAATCCATTTTCAGGAACTTTAATTCTGGGAGTTGATTTATGAAAAGATTCTATCATTTTTTCAGTTAGAAGTTCAACACGTTTATCTATTTCGTCTTGGGACACAGAACGTGAGAGATCGAGATTCATAACCGTTAACTGATTTTTAAGCAGACGTTTGTACTTTATCCAGTTGGTTTTTGCTGTACAGGGTATAGTGTGCTCTACTCTATTTATTGATGTGTCCGACAAAATATTGAAACTAACAGGAAGATGGGAGGAAAGACAGTTCATTTAGGGTAACTGGTTGAGAGAGAGTGATTGAGCCGTTGCTTAAAATAAGATCTAAAGTGGAACACCTACCTTTAACAGGATAGTAGGTTGCCTCTGTAGGTGGATGCACAACCATTGAGCTTTTACTTAATTCGTCCATTGCTATTCTTCCTGCTTTATTGGCATTGAAACAATTCCAGTGTCTGTGCTTGGCATTTAGATCCCCGCAGATAAGTAGCTTCCCGGTACCGTTGAACATAAGGTTAATGTCTTTTTTAAAAAGTTCCAGCTTCATTTTATTTAATTTCGTTCCAGAAAAATAAGCTGCGACTATCTTAAGTCTCAGGTCAGGTGTTCAACTGAGGAAGTAGCAAATGTTTAATACCTTTCTTAATAAAAATTGCAACACCGCCTCCACCAATATTACGTCTGTCGTTTCTATGCACAATATAATTACTATTACTACACTTATTACTAGGTTTGAGCCATGTTTCAGTTAAAACTAAAACATCTATATTGTTCGAATTTAAGAAATCAAAAACTTTCACACATTTGTTGCATATGCTTTGAGCATTCCAGACAATCATTTTTAAATTGTCACAATTTGATAGACAGTTGTTGTTAGCCATATAAGAACTTACTTGCAAGTTCTATCAATACTTGGTATTGTTGCTGCTTAGTATTGCAACCGGCTAATTTGGTGAGAAGCTCAGATGAAAGTTCTATCAGCTGGTCCGTTGTAAATAAATGGTGTGCGGGTGTCCAGGCGAGTAACGAAGCGCTGCTGCGTATGTTGGCAAATTCGGTGTGGATTGCGGTATTGCTGACATCTGCCCTGCATTCCGTATTAGTAGGGCTGGGAAATGTTTGCTGGTCAGTGTGTTGTTCGTTGTGCTGGTTCCACTATTTCGGCTTTTTGGCCGCAAGCTCTGCTGAATTTTGATGTATTCGGCAAGTTTGGGACATTGGGCGTCCGAAGAAATGTGATTCCCATTGCAGTTTGCGCATTTAATTTTGTCAGTTTCAGTTTTTTTTTAGTGAACAATCGTTGTGCAAGTGCGCTTCACTACAAATCATGCATCGGGTTGGAAGGTGGCAGTGCGATGAACCATGACCGTACATTTGACAGTTTCTGCACTGTGTTGGGCCATTTTTCCTGTATTTGTAGTATTTCCACTCTACAATGGTGTTCATTATGACGTTCGTCTTATGCAGTTCCGAAATTTTTGTTCCCGTGTTCCTCTCAAAATACAATAAGTATATTGTATGATCAACATACCGCCGCTTTCTGGAGAAAAATTAAAAACCTTTACATCACTGCACGTTATGTTAATCTCCTTTAGATGGCTTTTCAGAGTTTCTGGCTTCATGGCATGCAATCCAGTAAGGACAATTTTTACGGGGCGATTATCACTGGTGCTATGAGTGAAAAAGTGGATTTTTTTAAATGCGAGGTGGTTGATGGTAATGGTAATGGTAAATGTCATTGCACTGCAGGAACAGTTTGATGCCCGAACTAGTCAACTTTACTTTGTAATCATTAATGTCTAAAACTTTCATTATAAGCTTAACTGTTTGTAAGTCCAATTTTGGGAAAACGATTGGAGGTATTTTCTGTTTTTTGGGCGGTGAGGTTTCGGAGACATCTTCATTGGTATTATCAAGATCACCTAAGAGGTGATACCTATTAGCAGTATTTGCCATTTTTACCGTTTTTTTAACTTTTAGATTATTGCGCAAGAGTGACTCATCCGAGTCATCGCGGCTTCGTTTGGCACTGTTTGAAGGCACTATGTAAAATAAAGTTATTACACAATTAACTGAGCTGTCTGGTTCGAGAGAAATAGATTACGCAATTCAAGGTTTGTTTACTTCGACAATCCAGGGACACTCGAAAAAAAGAACACGTCTGCACTCTAAGAAGGTTGCAGGTTGACTGGGAAATACAATTTATTTTATCGTTCTTCGACCTAACGGTCGGCCTTTAATGCTAAGTGCATCTAACAAGTACAATTTGACCTAACGGGTCCAATTTAAAATATTATTTTTATATTTCGTGCCATTTGGCTGGACACAGTAAATTTCAACTAAATAGCCTACATCACCCCCCTTCCAGACGAAGGCATAATGACTTACAATTAAAATTTTACTTGAATTTATTTTTACTTTCATTTACTTCACTTGAAATTAACCTTTTTTGGTGTACTTTCGGAATTCGATTCGATAACAAAAGCTGGTTTTAAGCGATCGATGCTTATGTTAGCATTTTGGTCGTTGATATTTAGGATGTAAGTCTTTCTAAATCTGCGTACTACAGCGTAAGGACCGTCGTATGGCGGTTGCAAACCCGGTTTAGTTCCTTCGGCTCGAACAAAAACTTGCTCACAATTTTCTAAGTCTTTTGGGATGTAAGTATTCTTCGCGTTTGTCGGTTTTAGCTTTGACATTTTGTTGCGCAGTTGGGTGACAAAAGTTTCAGGCTCAAAATCGCTTGAAGAGTTGTCAATAAAATATTCGGCTGGAAGTTTCAGTGTTTGACCAAAAACCAATTCTGCCGGCGAACAGTTCAAATCCGCTTTGAAAGCTGCTCTTAGTCCTAGAAGGATTATTGGGAGATCTTCCGTCCAATTTGCTTGGTTCTCGCGACATTTTAAAGCGGTCTTCAGCTGGCGGTGAAAACGTTCGACCATTCCATTCGCCTGCGGGTGGTAAGCCGTCGTGCGAATTCTATGAGTTCCTAGGCATTTATTTAACTCGAAAAATCGCTTTGACTCGAACTGTGTGCCTTGGTCGGTTGTGATTCTGGAGGGAACACGGAAACGATATATGTATTCCCGGAAAAACGTTGATGCAACAGTGTTCGCTGTAATATCTCGAAGTGGATATGCTTCCGGCCAACGAGTGAAACGGTCGACTATAGTCAGGTGGTAACTAAAACCGTTTGAAGGCTTCAAGGGACCGACTAGGTCCATATGAATGTGCTCGAATCGACAATTCGGTAGCGTGAACTTGCCAAGAGGCGTCCTGGTGTGCCGTGTCACTTTGGAGCGCTGACAACGAATGCAGTTTTTCGCCCAGTGATTGTATTCATTTTGGGCCAGAAATATCGCTCACTTATTAGCTTTCTCAAGCCACGGATTCCAGGGTGTGTCATGTCATGTAGTGACCCGAAAACTGAGCGACGGAGTTTTTGAGGTACAAAAGGGCACAAATATGCACAAATATGTGGTCGAAACTTCGCACCACACTGAAAAGTTCATTAAGGGAAACACTCGTTTTTCGAGTTTGAAAATCGAAGTTTTTGATTTGGATGCCGTCTGAAGTTCCTTCAATTCCTGATCGTTTTCCTGGAGTTTGATTTTTTCTCACTGTCTATAGAAGAAAGAGAAATATTTTCTGCGCGAGACAGTAAATCAGCCACTACATTGTCGCGACCTTTGATATGCCGTATGTCGCTTGTATGCTGGGCGACAAAATCCAAGTGTCGCATTTGTCTAGGGCTTCGATCCGTTTTTGTATATAATGCCATTGTTAAGGGCCTGTGGTCCGTATATACGGTGAAATAATGACCTTCCAAAAAATGCGAAAAATGTTTAATCGCTAGGTAAATGGATAGGAGTTCGCGATCGAAAGCGGAATACTTGCATTCGGCATTACTTAGCTTTTTCGAGAAAAATCCCAAAGCTTCCCAATGATTCTCTTCGTTTAATTGGTCCAGTACCGCTCCAACTGCGATATTTGATGCGTCTACTGTGAGTCGCAGTTTTGCGTCGTTCAAAGGGTGAACGAGAAGCGTTGCTTTCAATATTGCTTCTTTAATTTTATTCAATGCATCTTCACACTCTTCTGGCCAATTAAATGTTTTAAATTTTTTCTTTTTGTTGGAGTGTTGTGCGACGAGGGTGTGAATTGGCGCCAAAAATTCTGCTGGCTTAGGGATGAATCTGTGGTAATAATTTACCATTCCCACGAAACGTTGAGTGAGCCGAAGTGAGTTCGGACTGGCAAAATTCTTTATGGCTTGAATGCGAATTTCCGAAGGAAGGATTCCTTTGTGGTTGATCTTCTGACTTAAAAAATTGATCTCTTCCACTCCAAAATTACACTTGGCGCTGTTGATTTTTAGATCATAGGAGGCAAGTTGCGTGAATAACTTTCGTAGGTGATCTGCATGCTCTGCATGGGATCTGCTTGCTACGAGTATGTCGTTAATGTAGACGAAAACGAAAGGAAGCTCTCTTGTTACCTCATTCATGAATCTTTGAAAGGTTTGGGCTGCGTTCCGCAAACCAAAGGTCTTGCATACGTCCTCTTCAGCTATCGGGATATGATGGTACGCCCGCACTAAATCTACTTTTGAAGAAACGGCTTACCCCTGGAGTTGTAGTGAAAAATTGTGGATGTGTGGAATCGGATACCGATCGGATGTAGTAATTGCGTTTAAACGCCGGTATTCGCCACATGGGCGCCAATCTGTGGGGTCCCTTTTTGGTACTAGATGCAGTGGTGAAGACGATGGGCGACATATACCCAACTGTAGCATGTGATCGAATTCTGTCTTAGCTGGCCTAAGCTTTTCAGAGTTCAATCGACGTGGTTTCGAAAAAGGAAGGTGCCCGTTTGTAACAATGTGATGGACGACCTTGTGGTTTGCTGGTAGAGAATAGTCTGGTGCTGTGGTGAGAGTAGGAAATTCTTCAATAATTGTTCCATAATCTTCGTTGTTTTTGCTTATTTTCGGCGGGTCCGAAAACCTTTTGCACCTGATCCCGTTGACTGATAGTTTTGTTGCTGAATCGATTAATTTTCTTTCCCGCATATCTTTTATAATGCCGAATTTGTTTAACAAGTCTACGCCAATGATTGGTTTTTGAACGTCGCTGACCACGAAAGGAAAAGTGAAAGGTCGCCGTAAACCAATGTCGAGCTTCAATAATTTGATGCCGAAAGTTTTGATCGCGGATTCGTTGGCAGCAGTGAGATTTGTTTCCGTTTTACCGAATTTTTCTTTTGGGAAAAGGTTTTTTGGGATAACTGACACCTCCGCGCCCGTGTCGATTAGAAAATTGCACTTGTTCTCAGAACAGCGTGCGAATAAACGATATGCAGGTTTAATCCGACTGTATGTTGTAGCGACAGTCGGGTTGATTAGTTTTTTTTTACCGGTAGTTAACTACGGCTTAAAATTACATTTCTCGGCAAAACGCGCATGATACCAGCAACTAGTGTCACCCGACCGCGCAAACGTGTTCTGTTGAGCTTTGTAATTTTTTTATTACTTCGCAAACGGCTGCGACTGCGGTTCGACCACTGATTACGATTAAAGCCGCGAATTTCGTTTCGTAATTCGCTAATTTCGTTTTTCAAGGATTCCAACTCGCTATCACGGGTCGAAGCGATCGCACTTATGTCAGGTTTTTGCGTCACCTCCTACATTTTGTCCGCGAGTTCAAGTCTTTGTTCAAATTTTTGGTCTTTAGCGATTGCTAAAGGGATTGACACTGTGGCCGGTAATTTGCGTTCCCAAAGGGTTTGAATAAGCGTATCACTGATAGCGGTAATATTTCCGGCCAAATTTGACATGTGTCGGAAGAGTTCTGAAGGTTTGCGATCGCCTAAGTCCTCCGAGCTTAACAACTGCTCCCAACTTTTTTCGTCAGATGCGCTATGACGCTCAATTAATGTTTGTTTCAAACTCTCGTATTTTCCTGACTCGGGAGGAGCGTTTAAAATATCTATTACCGAATTAATTGCTTCAACAGGCAATGATGCTAAAACATACGCGTATTTGCTTTCATCTCTCCTAATCTTCTTTGCGGCAAATTGAGCCTCTGGTGCTATAAACCATGCAGAGGGAGCCTTGTCCCAAAATGTTGGGAGTTTTATACATATATGCGACTTCTACTTCTTCCTCCGTCATCTTCTATAGAAAAGACAGAATTGCAAAAAGAGAGCGCGTAAGTTGAAATCGTTTCAAACCAAGGTTTGAGGTGTGGCGGTTTATACTGCGATAAATACCCCAATTTAAATTGTTTACCGAAATTAGGTATATAGCTCTACAATTTGACAAATTTTTGATTTGATATCTGTACTCAATTTTGAGATATCTTCTACAATGGCGCTACAGCCCAAATCGGGCCTTGGCCTCCTGACCTTAAGGTTCCTTAACATTTATTCATTATTTATTGTGGAAGGGTTGTTAAACCTTCGCACAACCCTCTATCAACGAATTTTTCATTTTCGTAGATTGAGGTGACCAAGATATACCCAAGCAGGCTGGAATTATTCGTCGACCGGGATTTGAACTCACGACCTTCGCCTTATCGACCAACTCGCTACCCACTAGGCTACAACCTAGCTTTAAGATATACCGATTTGTAATTTTGGAAAGTGCGTCATTTTCGAATTGCTCTTCATTTCCCCGACTATTATTATGTCCACATGTTATATTTTTTCATATTTCGCTAGTAAAGTATACGTTTCAAGTTTCAATTACATAGATTAAGAGACAGTCGAGATATTCATTTTTAAGTGTGATTCTGGTGGATATATATGCCACTTTAGTGGTCCCAAAATATGAATTTTTTGTGATTAGTAATTTCCAAGATATAATCATCTGAAAAAAAATTCGGACGATAATTTGTTTTCAGCCCCCCCCCCCTTTTCGGACGCCAATGGATAAAAAAGTTAATTTATTTTTAAAGTTTGCCCCTTAATCTTCTTGCTACCTCTGCTGATTTTCAGCTTTCTACCTGCATTTGTAGGGGAGATATTAGCAAGTAAAGCGTTTGACTCTTTGCCTCCCCTCCTCCCCCTTCCACCTGACACTCACCAAAATTTAGATAATGGAGCTCACTTATCCAATCAACAATCCACCCAAAAACAAACATTCTACTTTTAACGGTCTCGGGGATATGAGTCCATATGTACGGCGTTATTAGAATAATAAAGTAAAATGGGATTTTTCTTTTTGAACTGAAAAGTAAAACGTTTTCGTACCGGAATAAGACGAAATATCGTCGTACACGTGTTTCCCGGGAAAAAACAAAGAAAAAACATAACAGGGCTACGATTACGCGTAAAGCGCAATCTTACGATACTCTAGATGAAATAGAATTTTTTGTGATCCCAAGAAATTTAGCATGGAAAGTATTAGAAGGGATGATAGCATTGGACTATTTTTTTTCCAATCATACTAAAGTATCTATAAAAATGTTTTATACGAAATGCTTACTCCAAAAATTGAATGGGAACTGAAAAATTAGTGAGTTAGGTTTAGTGAAAATGTGCAGTTTGTATGGGAGGGGGTAGAAAGAGTGGGGGGATTTTAATGATTTTTTCAGAAATAGCTAAGAATATTATAAAATTGACATCGCCGAAATTTCAGACTAGTGTCATTCATACTTTTCAAGAAAATCGATTTTTTATGAAGCTATGAAAATGTGTCATATTGTATGGGAGGGGGTAGAACCAGTGAAACTTATCAAATATTTTTTTCTGATCTTAGTGATAATACTGATAATACTGATAATACTAATTAAGTACTTATTACAAAATATGAGCTCAATAAATTTTATATGTTCTGAGAAAATTGTCTTAGAGCATTTCATGAAAAAGTGTAGTTTGTATGGGAGGGGGTGGAAGTAGAGGGAGGACGCAAATAATTTTTCTACTGTAGATTAGAATCATTATGAAAGTAATATATCTCAAAATTCAGATTAATAACTTTTATACATTTCGAGTAAATCCATTTATTGTCAAATTCCGAAATTGTGTCAATTTGTATGGGAGGGGGTAGAAGGGGTAAAGCTAATAGTTTAATTTTTTTTTAACTTACTAATAATTCTAAACAAATGATTAGTGCATAATTTCAGCTCAATTAATTCCATACATACTGAGTAAATTGGTTTAGAGTATTTCATGAAAAAGTGCAGTTTGTATGGGAGGGGGTAGTAGGAGGGGGAGGGCACAAATAATTTTGATACGGTCGATTGAACCTATTACAAAAGTAATATATTCCAAGTTTCAGATCCATAGCTTTTATACTTTTTGAGCAAATCCGTTTATTATTAAATTGCGAAATTGTGTCATTTTGTATGGGAGGGGGTAGAACGGGTGAAGCTAATCGTCTAAATTTTTTTGGGCTTACTAGACACTTCAAACAAATATTTGGTGCACAGTTTCAGCCCGCTAAATTTTATACGCACTGAGTAAATTGGCTTAGAGTAATTCATGACAAGTGCAGTTTGTATGGGAGGTGGTAGAAGGAGAGGGAGGACTCAAACAATTTTTATACGGTAGATTGGAATTATTATAAAAGTAATATATTCCAAATTTCAGGCCAATAGCTTTTATACTTTTCGTGCAAATCCGTTTATTGTCAAATTGCGCAATTGTGTCATTTTGTATGGGAGGGGGTAGTAGGGGTGGAGCGATTTGACCCGTTCACGAACTTGACCTTACTTTTTTTTCAAAAACGACGTGTACAAAATTTGAACTATCTAGCTCAACGCGTTCTCAAGCTAGAGCGCGCACAGACGGACGGACGGACGGACGGACGGACGGACGGACGGACGGACGGACAGACGGACGGACATCCGGTTTTGAGATTTTTGAGTGATTATAAGAACTTCTGTATCATTACATCATACAAACTTTAGAGCAAACTTATAATACTCTCAGATTTCATCTAGAGTATAATAAAAAAAATTTATAACATTCAGTAAAAGAAAAAAATATCGGACTTTGGTTAAAGTGTTGCTTAACTTGTGAAGACTGAGCTCAAGAACACCTTAGAATTAAAATAAAAAAAAAATTAAGAAGACTGAGTTCTTGCAGCCAATGAACTTTATATTTATTTATGCAACTATCCATCTATACTGTATTTAACTATTAATGTTCCGGCAAAGAATAAAATTGCCAAGAACCGAAAAAACGAGCGAAATTGGAGGCAACGAAGCTGAGCAGGGGGGGCCCCCATCTTCAACGACAATCCGGGTATTTTAATTTTCTTGTTGAATATTTTTTTTAAATTTTTCTTTTGTATGTTGAATAAAATAAAAATTAGAGAGAAAAATAAATTCTTCTTTTGTTCTTGCATGTAATAACTATAGCTTGGCAGGTGCGGTCGTACTTTTCGCTTAGTTTTTTTTTCTATAGGTTTTCTTAGCCAAATAATGCTGGAGTAGAGAGGGTAGAGGAGCATCCCGGAACGACTCCTGAAGGTGGAGTGAGTCGCGATCCGGGAAAGAAAGGAATGTAAGTATTGACGTTCCAGGTTCCGTACGGAAAAGGCTGAGCCATTGCTTCGCAACTCCTACGGAACCTGAGGTAAAAATAGCTGCAGAATGACATAGGTCCTTTCCCTTCCCCCATATTTTTTTATGCAGCACTTGGGATGGTGTACTCTTCTTGGTCGTTTCCCCCCACGCCCACGCTCTTGACTGCCGGTAAATTGTGCTGCTCAGATCTGGAAGAGCCCCATTACCTGCTTATGTCTTGGGAGTCGCAGCAATGAGGACCCATTTCATTACAGGGTCTATATACTAAGATGATAATAATATCATCTCTTGGAACACGATCGAAGGTGGCACTCAGTTGATTATGGAACTCCTCTTTGTCACCAGGTGTTGCGGTATTAGTTGGTGCGTAGCACTGTAGAATTGTGACGTTTTTAACATTGGTCCTAGGACTGACGACGATAATCCTATCCAAGATTAGTTCCCAGCTGATGAGACTGTTTTTCGCTCTAGGTATAAGGACGACTGCCACGCCATTTTTGGCTTCACTCTCAAGACCAACGTACAGAATGATGTTTCCGCTCTGGGTTCGTTCTTTTCCTGATCCTGTCCATTTGACCTCACTCAAGTCCAAGATTTGGATGTTACAATGCTTTATTTCATGGACTATCACTAATTTGCGATGCAAGGGCCATGTGACCCCAACCCTTCTCCCATCATTCAATGTTTGAACGTTCCAGATCCAATTCATAGTACATTTTCGAATGCCAAAATCCGTGTATCGGAGGCGCTGTATCCGTTTCTCGAATCAGTTCGGTCTTAAGATCACAGGTGATAAGCCCTTGATTCAATGAGTGTCCATTTGTCATTTTTAGAACAAGCAGGACTGTCTGTGCGTGAATTCTACTGTCCCCATCCTACAGGAGGAAGGGGTAATTTCACTAAATACAACATATTAATTTTATTATTAACTAATTAATTTTTCAAGCTTAAATTTTCAATAAATTTGATAGCTGAAGTGAAAAATTAGTTTAATACCGTCAACCCTTCCACCACTCCCCATACAAAATTTCGTAATATCAAAAAAATTTCTCTTTCATCTAGATTATCGCATGATTGGGCTTTACACCCAATCGTAATCCTGTTACGTTTTTATACTCTAGATGAAATCTGAGAGCATTATAAGTTTGGCACCAAGTTTGTAAGGCTAAGAAATAAGGCGCGGAGAAAAAAATGAATGATACAGAAGATAATATTATCACTCAAAAATCTCAAAACCGGATGTCTGTTCGTGTCCTCTCTAGCTTGAAAACGCGTTGATCTAGAAAGTTAAAATTTTATACACGTCGTTTTTGACGAAAAAGTAAGGACAAGCTCGTGAACGGTCCAAATCGCTCCACCCCTTCTACCCCCTCCCATTAAAAATAACACAATTGCGCAATTTGACAATAAACGGATTTGCTCGAAAAGTATAAAAGCTATTGGTCTCAAGTTTATAACATATTACTTTTATGATGATATCAATCTACCATATACAAATTATGCGTGTCCTGTCCATCCTATGGGAGGTGGTAGACTCTCATAAAAACTCTACTTTTTCATGAAATACTCTAAACCAATTTACTCAGTGCTTATAAAATTTATGACCTGAAATTGTGCACTAAATATATATTTGGAATTATTAGTAAGACCAAAAAAAATTAGACATTTAGCTTCCCCCCTTCTACCTCCTTCCATACAAAATGACACAATTTCACAATTCGACAATAAACGGGTTTTTTCAAAAAGCATGACAGCTATTGATCTGAAATTTGGAATATACTACTTTTATAATAACTTCAATCGTCTGTATAAAAATTAATTGAGTCCTCTCCTTCCTTCCACCACCTCCCATACTACAAACTGCACTTTTTTATGGAATACTCTAAATAAATTTACTCAGTACGTATGAAATTTATCGAGCTGAATTATGCAGTAAATAATTATTTAAAATTATTAGTAAGGCCAATAAAAATTAGGCGATTAGCTTCACTCCTTCTATCCCCTTCCATACAATTTGACACAATTCAACAACTTTACAAAATTCGATTTCTCTGAGACGTATAAATCTGCAATTTAAAATATGTCGATTAAATAATGGTTACAGTTATTTCTAAAAACATCATTAATAAATTCAAACTCCTTCAACCACCTCCCACACAAACTGCACAATTTCACTAAATCCAATACACTAATTATCTCAGTATCTATTAAATTTTTGAATTCTAAATTTTGTATAAAACATTTTGATTGCAACCTTAGAGTGATGTGCAAAAATTAGTTCAATGTCGTCACCTCCTCTACCGCTTTCCCTCCAAAATTTCTTAAAATAAAAAAAAACCCCCAATCGTAGTCCTGTTACGTTTTTTTCTTAATTTTCTTTTCTATAAATTAAATCAGTTTTTCTTTGAGGTTTTAGTAGAATTAAAAGATTACTGTTTGATATTGAAAAAAACAATTACAACGCAGCGGAAATTTAAAAGTACTAAAATTATTTAGAATTTAAAAAAAAAGAATAACAGAATTATGATTGGGCGTAAAGCTCAACCATATAGTAATCTAAATGAAATGGGAAAGAGCGTACATAATATACCGGAAAATTTGTCATCTCAAATTCTTTTGAATAATAAATAATGAATTTTATATGGGAGGTGGTAAAAGCAGAGGGAGGATGTTCGTAATTTTGTAAATGACACCGAACGTGACATGCAAAATATTTCGTGCCGAATTTAAAGTTTGTAGTTTTCATTATTATCAAAGAAATTGGACATAGTTTTCCTGAAATTGAAGTATTTGTATGGGAGGTGGCAGAGGAAGTGGAGCGTTTTAGATGATTTTGGACTTGCTTGTCACCATCCTTATCACCATGCTTTGTTTCAATTTCAAAGTCGATAGCTCTCATATGTTCGAAGGAGAAATGCTTTTCTTGAATTTATAAAATAGATATTTGTATTGGAGAGGGAAGAAAGAGTGAATGGAAGCTCAATTAATTGCAATTATAAAGTGACAAAATCTGGTAAAATTTTAAGTTTATACCTTTTCTAGTTTTAATGAAAATCGATGCAATGCATTTACCAAAACCATGAATTTGTATGGGGTAGAAGGAGTATGCGGATCAAAACAACATTTTTCATTGTCAGTGGTATTTTAATTAGTATACTTTTTACAAAACTGCAAGTTGATAGCTTTGATGGTTTTGAAGAAAAATGATTTAATTGAAAATTCATAATTTCGTGAAATTTGCATAGGAGGCGGTAAAAGGAGTGAGGTTAAGTTGATAAGTTGATTGCAGTTGCATTAAAATTATATCTACCAAAAATTCGTCTTTTCAGCTTTACAAGTTTCAATGAAAATCCAAAAAATTAATTTTTCAAAATTGTGCATTTGTTTGGCCCGAATTTCAAGCCAATAGCTTAAATAATTGGAGGAAAAATTAATTTCTTAAAATTTCCCAATTTCATGAAATTTGTATGGAAGGTGGTAGAAGGAGTGGAGGGGTATTCACGAACTTAAAGTTTATTTTTTGCTAAAAATGCCACGCACCAAATTTCAGCACGATAGCTTAAAGGGTTCGAAAGTTACGTTTTAGATAGACGGTCAGACCGTCACTCAAAATCGAGGTTTCCGAGCGACAACACATATTTTTGTACTCTTGATGACTATGAGCGAGCAGTATTTTTTGGCGTTACAAATGGTAAGGCAAACACAATATACTCCCAAATTTCATCTAGAGTATAAAAATTTTCGGAGAGTGAATAGTTGAAAATGTCAATTAGTTAAAAATATTTTTTTCTAACTCATACTCATCCAAGAACCCAAACAACAACAATAATTTGAAATGAAATAAACTGCAATGAAGAAAGTTTTATTCCAGAAAGTCTTCAATACTTGACAGCGTATCGTAAAAGGTTTACTTGAACAGTATACTATTAAAAATCCTTTTCCTACTATTTATTTACATTTCGTTCAACAAGAACGAGTTAAAACTAAGACTCCTTACGAAGCTTAAGTCTAAAATTAATGAAGCACAACCTTAACATTGAAATTGAAATCGTGTACTACCGTTTTATTACTCATCTTACGAATTTAAGGCATAAAACAGCAACCACCCTTATGTTTTATTGTCGCATTGAACTTTAACCCAGTTTTCTTACTTCACATGTGATTTCTGGATCCTTGACGAAAGTCTCGAATACGAAATAATTTGTGTTTTATGACACCATAAAAACCAATAAATCTATGGGAATCAAACATATGACATTTTTAGAAGATCAATGATTGATTTCTTACTGAAGGCATCACTTCACTCTATCAAGGATCATATGCTAACAAGTTTACTGCTTCACAATCCCTTGCCATGAATATTAAATCCAATAAGAGTTTCTGCCCTGAAGGCCAAGTATGCTATGGGTAGCATAATTTTTCAAGGTAGCATACTTAAATGCAAATATGCATAATGAAAACGAGAGGAAAAATACATGAGATATTCGAAACTTAATGCATGACAGCCCCGTCCAGGAATAGCTGCTTAAGCATATTTGGAGGGTTCATGAAAATGCAAAATATTCTCATACATACTTGAGTATATAAGATATCCAACTGAGAATTTGTCTTCGGGCTCAACCTGCGCATATTTTCATAATAAAAATTTTTCTTCCCGAAAAAAATGAAACGAATTGTTTCGTAAAAGTTTAGATAGAAGGTACATATACCTTACTCTATATTACGAGTATCTACATCTGTTCACCTAAGATGTTCAGGTGAAACAGATTCTTTGTTGCAAGCTATCTCTGGCATTATCTGCACAATTTGTTTGCCGTAAGGTTTGTTCGTTTCTGAGGGACCTATCCGGGTAATGCCTGGTATTATCATTCAAAAGTCACATTTAAAAAAGTATTTATAACTATATGATATATGTTTTTTCTACCATCTTATTTGTTGTTATTTGCCTACGGGCACAAACCAAACTACCAGATAAGTTGTATGGCATTTTACTTTGAAGGAACTGTGTAGACTATATACAGGTGAGTTAGGGTTGACATTGTAATTCGATTAAGACTTGCCGACCGGAAATGTCAGGAAAAGAGGACTAGGTTGTTGACAAGCTTTATTTTTCCTTTGTATTTGTTTTGTGCGCGTAATTGAATTTTGAACATGGAATGTTTTTCCGAATACATATGTGCATAGAATTTAAAGTTTATTTAACCTTTTATATGAGTGGTTCGAGGAAAAAGAATCAAGAGTTTTATCATATTTGTTCGCAGTTTATGATGCAAAGTGCTCCTGCTCGCTTCCATGGTCGACCAACCGGACGTCTTCCTTGAGAAATATAATTCAGAGTTTGTTTCCCGGTGTTTCACTCTGAATTCCACAAAGTGTGACCGATCCACTGCCACTTCTGCCGTTGAATCTCAATGCCTATTTTAGTCTGTTCAGTTATACTCCAAAGTTAGTCGTTAGAGATGACTTCTGACCAAAATATCCCTAAAATGCGCCGAAGGCATTGGTTCACGAAAGTTTGCAGTTTCTTGGTAAGTCTAACGGTGACTTTCCACGTAGTACAACCATATAACAACACGGATTTGACGCATGCGTCAAACTACTCGCAGCTTCGTGTGAAGGCAGATCTCTCTTAACCTGCAGAAAGGAAAAAGGATACCGAAGTCCTGACGAGCTTTACTTACACGAGCCTCAATATCCTTTTCGGCTCCGCCGTCCATGCTGACAATGGTTCCATGATAACAAAAATCTTGCACCTCTTCCACATCTTCTCCGCTAAGAACAACCGGTGTGCGTCTGTTCAAACCCATGTGCATGTACTTGTTTTCACGCACATTTATTTTCAGCCCCGCCTGTTTGCATTTAGACCATATGGCCAGCATACATTTTTATCCAGATCAAAAATTTAAATCCCTGTATAAAATTACTTATGCATCTCCCAAATTATAAAATTATGCTCACCCAGATAAATAAACCATAAATAATCTGATGACCATAATGTCGGTGGTTTCGTTGGAAATAAAACCATTTTCCAAAACTACTAATCTCCAAATGGTTGTCATAAATTTCATTGCTGAGCAGTATTTAAACCTCTAAACGACCGCTCCTGCAAACAATTTAACAAGAATAATGCAAATTAGATTAGATAATTTACGGATACTTATTTAAATTCGCACAGGGTCTACAGCAGCGTCATTATTTTTATGTTAATTGCATATTGAAATACCCGACTCCGACAAAATGGCGATTCTCCAAAGTGATCCAATAACATTTTCTCTTATAAAGTGTCTGTCAGTAGATTTAGTATTATTTTGTTTTTTTTTTCTCTATCTCGATTTATATTTTATCAAACTGCAGTTTCATGCAAATCAAGTTGTGTAGAGCTTAAAAGCACTAACAGCATCCGAAAATCAATTACGCCTAAGGCATACACAGGCATAGGGTAACTTCTGCCCTATACAGGCATTCGTTGGAGGATTAACGACCATACAATCAAGGCACATGGATCACATTGGAATTTCAGCGTAAGTTGTTTTTACCCGGTCATATGGAAAATGTAAATCCGTCCTTTTAGATTAACAATTGTTGTCGCTGAATATCTAATAGCTATGTGAACTACCTTCAAAACGTGTCGAATTCAGTTTTAAGTTTTGATTTATTTCGAATCGGATTGAATTCAATTTGTTTTCAATTTGGAAGAAATTTTGATTTAGTAAAAAATGTAAGGGAATTATAATTGGACTTAACTTCAAAATTTTCCAGAATTCTTGCATTTCTATGGAAGCTGGTGGAAGGGATTGCAGAATTTTTACCATTTTTTAACAATTGACCACAATTATTCTTGTTGCAGTGAGCAGTTCCAATTTATAAGTCAATAGTTCTCGAATCTTTGAAGGAAAAAACTTTCTTTAAATTTCGATTTATTCCAACTCTCTTACTCTTCTGGGGACTTTCCGCACACATCTAAAGTGGCGAGTGCTCAGCCTGTTCCCAAGAAAGGAAACAAAGCGTTACGCGCCAACTATCGCCCCACCGCCACAAATTCCGTTCTATCGCAAGTGATGGAGACGGCTATCTATCGCAAAACAGTCCGCTATCTTGAAGACAAACAACTTATAAATGATCGCCAATACGGATTCCATTCCGGACGCTCTACAAGTGACCCCTTAGTATATCTGACTGATCGGTGGGAATCTTGCCTCCATAAATTTGGTTAAAGTCAAGTTCTGGCACTTGACATCGCTAAAGCGTTTGACAAAGTTTGGCACAAATGACTGCTAGTGAAGCTTAAGGCAGTCGACTTTAATAATAACCTCGTAAAATGAAATGAAATGAATGCACCATACAAGTCGCATTGGGTGGCGTAGCATCTTTCCCCTTTCCCATAGATTCCACAATACACTGGATAACATCTATGAATTCGGCTCAATTACTAACGCTCACCGTGTCGCGGTAAATGTACCTAACTATTTGGATCATTAAACTCTGACCTGAACCTAATCTTGGAATGAGTCGGGATAAATAGAGTAGAGTTCAACACCACTAAAACACAGGCCTGTCATCTTTACCTTAGACGTGATGTTGCAGCGATGGTCTCTAATGTAACCTTCGGTGGTGTCCAACTAGATTCTTTCGAATGCTTCTCACTCCTTGGTATTACGATAGGTAACCACCTTAATTGGAACCAGCACATACTCAACGTAGCACTTGACACTTCCAAGTGCCTAGGAGTTTTCCGAAAAGGTAAAAAAAAATTTACTCCCAATGACCTTGCAAATATCTATAAGGCATACATTAGATCACTCCTCGAGTACAATTCGCTTTTATGGGCTGGGCACCCAAAGCGCAACTTGTGATGCTCGACCGTATCCGGCAACAGGTGTTGCGACCAACACGGTTTCTACAGACTGCATAAAACAGAAATGTCGGATTACTAAGCATTTATTACGACTACTTTCATGGTAAATGCAGTGAGGAATGTTCGAAGCTTATTTTACCTCTTCGCACATTGCCTGGGAATGAATACTTGTCTCGCTTCAAGCGCACACCAGTTTACTGTTAAGCTTCCAACTTTCCATGCAGTGAAATATAGGCAGCCATTTATACCCCGAACTTCAAGACTTTGGAATGCATTGCCAGAAGCTGTATTCCCATTATCATACGACTTTCGGTGTTTCAAATTCAACGTCCACCGGCATTTTAGATTTTTCCCTCCTTTTAATCCCATTTAATCTTAACTCATTTTTTCTCCCTTACCGACATGACTGTGTAAATTGCATTAAAGGGTGACCCTCTAAGTTGTGCTCGGTCACATAAAAAAACATAACAGAATTATGATTGGGCTTAAAGCCCAATCATATGATACTCTAGATGAGATGGAAATGACTTTAATATACCGGAAAATATCTCATCTCAAATTCTTTCGAATAGTGAATCGAGACTTTTGCATGGGAGGTGGTTGAAGTAGAGGGGGAGGTTTGTATTTTTCGTATATAACACCGAGCTTGGTATGCAAGATGTTTTTTGCTGAATTCAAAGTTTTTAGTTTTCATTATTTTTAAAGAAATTGGTCATCGATTTTCTTAAATTGGGGCATTTGTATGAGAGGTGGCACAGGAAGTGGAGCATTTAAGATGATTTTGAAACTGTTTATTATCATCCTTATCACCATGCTTTGATTCAATTTCAAAGTCGATAGCTCTCCTATACTTGAAGGAGAAATTCTTTTCTTGAATGTATAATACAGATATTTGTATGGGAGGTGAAGAAGGAGTGAAGCGGAGCTGATATTTTTTTCTAACGCTTATTTCAATTATTAACAAACAAATTCTGGCAAAATTTTAAGCTTGTACTTTTTCTAGTTTGAATGGAAATCGATAAAATGCATTTAACAAAAATTACTCAGAACCAGATCGACCATTTGGCTATAAGTCGCCGATGGAGAAGATGTCTCCTCGATGTGCGATCGAAACGTGGAGCTGACGTGGGGAGCGATCACCACTTGATGGTTGCCTGCTTGAGATTGTGTACAGCAGCTATCCGACGACCACAAATTCTTCAAATGAAGCGCAAGCTTAATGTGGATAAACTCAGCGATCCCAACAAAAAACTCGAATACACCACCATTCTACGCGAAAAGTCATCCACATTGGGTGAACATGAAATGCGCACACTAGACGCCAATTGGGAGGCAATCAGAAACACTTTTCTAACTAGTGCTGAAGAATCTGTGGGATATGTACAAAGCGGTGAGAAACCCTGGGTGTCGCAAGACACATGGGACAAGGTTGGCAATCGGAAAAAAGCCAAATTGGCAATCATCTCTCAACCCGATGTCAACCAACGAACGCCCGACTTGAGGCAGAACTACCGCGATGCTCATATACAGCTTAAAAAGGCTGTTAGACGCGACAAGAGAAAGGCCATTGAAGATCTGGCAAACAAGGCAGAATCTGCGGCTTACCTTGGGGATATGGGTTCACTATTTAAAATCATGAAACAGTTGACGAACAGGAATTTCACCGCCAACCACCTGGTGAGAGATGTCAACGGAACTCTCCTTAATATGAGTGAACACCAGTTGCGACGATGGAAGGAATACTTCTCTGATATTTTAAACATCTTGTCAGATGAAGATATTCCGGAAACAGAACAACTTCCAAACATCCAACCGCAACAATCCTCTATTAGGGACGATCCCCCATATAAGGAAGAGATAGTTTCCGCCATTCGGTCAATGGCGGGAAGGAAAGCTCCAGGTATAGACGGACTACCAACCGAACTCCTCAAAGCGGACCCGGAAATAACAGCCGATATACTCCTCCCACTCTTCACTAAGGTGTGGAATGATGGAAGATATCCGACTGAATGGAAGGAGGGCGTCATTGTGAAAATTCCGAAGAAGGGCGACCTTCGGGATTGTGGCAATTGGCGTGGTATATGTCTACTTACTGCCGTATCAAAAATTATGGCTAAGGTAATTCTCAATAGGATTAGTGATGTCGTCGAGAGCACTCTCGAAGTTTATCAGGCTGGATTCCGTAAAGGGTCGTCTTGTACCGACCACACAAATACCCTACGGATAATATTAGAGCAGTCAGCCGAAATGGGTTCGCCACTACATCTCATGTTTGTGGACTTCGAGAAGGCTTTCGACAGCGTTGAGCGAGATTACATATGGAATGCTTTGCGTAGGAGAGGTATTCCAAATAAGGTCATAGCTATGATTAAAGAATCCTACGAAGATGCAAGGTGTCGCGTCTTGCATAGAGGAGAGCTGTCCGAGAGCTTTCCTGTGCGAACGGGTGTCAGACAAGGCTGCATATTATCACCAGCCCTGTTTCTGGTGGTAATAAATGACATCTTGAAAGCTGCACTGGAAGGTGCGGAAGGTAAAGGTCTTCAATGGAGACTATTTAACATCTTAAGTCACCTTGAATATGCTGATGACGTGTGTTTGCTTGCACATACCCGTTCGGACTTAGAGTCAAATGTTCGCTCGTTGCATTCTAAGTGCAAAGAGGCGGGACTGAGAATAAATGTGCGTAAAACCAAGTACATGCACATGGGTTCGAACGCAAGCACACCGATTGTTCTTAATGGACAGGATGTGGAAGAGGTGCAAGATTTTTGCTATCTCGGAAGCATTGTCAGCATGGACGGCGGAGCCGAAAAGGATGTTGAGGCTCGGCTAAATAAAGCTCGTCAGGCCTTCGGTATCCTTTCCCCTTTCTGGAGGTTAAGAGAGATCTCCCTTCGCACGAAGCTGCGAGTTTTTGACGCATGCGTCAAATCCGTGTTGTTATATGGTTGTACTACGTGGAAAGTATCCGTTCGACTTACCAAGAAACTACAGACTTTCGTAAACCAATGCCTCCGACGCATTTTAGGAATATTCTGGCCAGAAGTGATCTCCAACGACGAACTTTGGAGTACAACTCGCCAGACTAAAATAGGTATTGAGATTCAACGGCGAAAGTGGCAGTGGATCGGTCATACTTTGAGGAAACCAGAGCGAAACATCGCAAAACAGGCTCTGGATTATAACCCTCAAGGAAGACGTCGGGTTGGTCGACCATGTAACACATGGAAGCGAGCAGTTGAGCATGAGGCCAGAGGAATAAACAAGTCCTTGCAACAGCTTAAAGCCGATGCTCAGGATAGTGCCTTGTGGAAGAGAGTTGTTTCTGTCCTATGCCCCTATAGGGGGTCTTAACAGGAATTTGATGCATTAGTATGGGAGAGGGTAGAAGAAGTGTACGGATCAAAACAATTTTTTTTCGCATTAATAATATTTCCATTTGTATACTTTATACAAAATATCAAGGTGATAGCTTTAACAGTTTCGAAGAAAAAAAATTTAATTTAAATTTCAAAATTTCGTGAAATTTGTATGGGAGGGGTAGAAGGAGTGAGGTGAAGATGATAATTATTTTTAAAATAAATTGCAATCATAGTAGAATTAGTTCTGATGAAATTTCGTCTTTTCAGCTTTACTAGTTTCAATGAAAATCGAAAATATGTATTTTTCAAAATTGTCCATTTGTATGGGAGGGGGTAGAATGGATTAGGGGATCGGGTCAATATTCCGTGATATTAATGACATCTATATCATAATAGTTTGACCTAAATATCAAGTCGATAGCTTAAATAGTTTCAAAGAAAAATCAATTTCTTAATATTTCGAAATTTCATGGAATTTGTATGGGAGGGGGTAGAAGGAGTAGGGGGATGTAGCCCATTCACGAACTTAAAGCTACTTTTTTGCTAAAAATGACACAGAAAATTTTTTGCACTATAGCTCAAAGCTTTCGAGAGTTGTGCTGTAGACAGACAGAGAGACAGACAGACAGACAGAAAGACAGACGGACAGACAGCAACTGGGAATCGAAGTTTTTGAGCGACAACAAATATTTCTGTAGTCTTGGCGGCTCTGTGCGAGCATTATTTTTTAGCGTTACAAACGGTAAGGCAAACACAATATACTCACAGATTTCATCTAGAGTATAAAAATCTAATTTCATTTCACATCTCAGTAAAGATTGAGAGGAGTCTATCGGCTGTTACTGGTAAACTGGAAATTGGAATGAGAGGTGTTAAAACAATGGAGATGAAATATTTATATAAAATGATTTGAGGAATTTTTGTTTATATGAGAGATGGTAAAAGAGCTGAGCGACATGACAATTCCTTCATGAAATTTTCAAGTTAATCGCTTTAATAGCTTCGCAGAAATACAGATTTTATGAAATACTATTTTGTTTTTTAATTTGTGTAGAAAGTAGTAGAAGGAATGTGGGAGTGAAAATCGTTCTCGACCTTAAAGTTAAGGTTTTACTGAATATTATTCGACATTTCACAGTGTTCGACAAATATCGTACGTAAAGACAGGCGACGAGAATGAGATCCTTATACTAATAAACAAACATAAGACTACTCATGCAAGTAATTGAAGGACTAAAGTAGTTCTAAATTTTCACTTTATGTTGAAGAGATTGCAATAACCCTAAAAAGTTGGCTAAAAGTCGTGCTCAATTACTTGAAAAATATATATATAAAAATATTATATTTTTGTTTTGTTTGAAAGCAAACAATTTCAAGTGGTCAGCAAACGCAAATGGTACAACTTTTAAAGGGTTAAAAGAGGCATTTTGCTAACATTAGACTCTCGAAATGTTTTCGTAAGCAATCGCAAATCCTATCTAAATTGACAACAAAATTAATGATATTTATGACTTGAAGTTCTTTATCGTCAATAAATTAGTTTGCCAACTTCAATTTCGCTTTATTTCTTTCGAAACATATTCACAAAGTTCACAATGTCTTAAGTTTAACAATAAAAAATATTTACCCAAAATAAGAAAGATTGTTATTCGAATAAAATAAAATGAATGTGTACGTAATGTTAAAAGTTTACGGAAATAAATTGCAGAATTGTTCTTCTGCAAAAATCTGAAAAATATCAAATTCATATATCAAATAGCATAGCATAAATATAAATTCTTTATAATGTCGTCAATTTTCTCCACTTGATTTATTCACAACGAGTCAAGGAACAAATAAGGTATGGTATGGATAATAAAAAAAATAATATGAACATTTCAGATTCCGGTGCATAAATCATTATTACGAACATGTATCACTAGACTGGCTACATAATATAAATTCGAGTTAAGAGAACATCATAAATTTGTATATGGAGAAAAGGATGATTGGTAATTTAATGGATAAGAAACGAACTGATACATTTATGTAAGAAGTGCTAAAACGAATAAATTATTTTTCAAAATTCATTTATAATTTCAAAATAATATTTTACGCAAATTGCTAACAATTGATTTTCGATTTGTGATTCGAAAAGTTTTTAGAAAAATCTTATAATATGATTTATTAAATTTTATATCGTTTGAATAGAAAGTGGTAGAGTTATAAGATACCTTTTTTTATTTAATGGAAATAAGTAAAATAAAATTTCTTCCAAATGAACAAGAAAGGTATTCGATTTCGCTTAAAAAAGTTTGAATAATGCCCTAAACACACGAAGCAAGTTAAACTATGTATTTTAACTCACGAGAAGTAGGCTGAATTATGTATTGAATACTGATATTCTAGAATGCCACTACAGATCAAATCGTGCCTTGGCCTCCAGACCTTCCAGTTCCTTAAAATATCTCATTATCTACTGTGCAAGTGTTGTTAACAGTGCTGTCGTCCTAAGGTAAACGGGATATACGCCGTATACCCTTTGTTCATTTCCTAGAAAAAGCGTATATCCTCTGGTACCATGGCTGTGTACGGTAGTATACGCTGCTATATAGGTCGTATACCCTATGTTTTTTAATAGAAGTAGCTTGTAGCGCATATATTTTTACATGGAGATTCATTTGTATGTATATATGTATCAGAAAGTTTCAAAACCTTCCCAGGTGAAAAAACCGCGTTGGCAAAAATTTGACATTTAAGAAAAATCCGTTGGGATCGTACCAATTAATATCAAACAATTTTTGTAATCTATGGTCGATAGGATGACTTCAAGACTCTGTTCTGAATCAAATCCGCAAACGTAGAACTTCTGAAAAACATGACGCGACAGCCAAAATCGAGACCTGGCCCCCAGAATTCATCGCCTGCAATCGTCTCGATCCAAAGACTGCGTCATCCAGCTGCAAATTATACTCTAGATGAAATCTGAGAGGTTTGCTCTAAAGTTTGTAAAGCTAAGAAATAAAGCTCGTAGAAATAAATGAATGATGCAGAAATTAAGTGGTGGACCGGGTTCACCAAATCACTTTGTGATGAATTATTTTCTCCGCTTGCGATGATTTTCAACAAATCTCTCAGGGATGGTTACTTTCCCAGTGCTTGGAAGCTAGCTAACGTGATCCCAATTTTTAAAAAAGGTGACAAGAATAATGTTACAACTATCGGCCAATCTCAACACTGAACTGCTTTGGAAAAATATTTGAACGATTAGTTCATAACTCTATCTCAGAACATCTTTTCTCAGGGTTCCATTCTCGGTCCAATCTTATTTCTTGTTTTCATAAATAACTTACCATCATTTTTATCATCTGACTGTCTTTTATATGCTGACGACCTCAAAATATTCCGAGTGATCGAATCTCTATCTGCCTGTCAGGCACTGCAAAGTGACCTTTATTCTCTATCTGAGTGGTGTCTTTATTTTTACTTTATTATTTTAATAATAAAGTATTGTGATCGACACAGAAAAAAAAAAAATTTGCTACCCTGAAATTTTGTTTTTTCGCGTTTCATGACTAAATTAGCCTAAAAAGGCAAAAAAAAAAAATCCGTCCCGCCGTACGCCGTACATATGGACTCGTACCTCCAAGACCGTTAAAGGTAGAATGTTGATTTTTGGGTGGGTTATTAACTTGGTAAGTGAGCTCCATTATCCAAATTTTGGGGAGTGTGGGGTGGAAGGGGGAGGCGGCGGGATGGAAAAAGTCGAAATATACACTTGCTAATATCTTCACCACGAATGCAGATAGAAAGATCAAAATCAGCACACGTATAGAGAAAGCTGTGGGACATATTCCAAAAATAATTTAATTTTTTTATCCATTGGCGTCCGAAAAGGGGGGGCTAAAAACAAATTGTCGGCCGAATCTTTTTTTGAAATGGTTATATCTTCGAAACTACTTACCATAAAAAATTCATATTTTGGGACAATTAAGATGGCGTATAGATCCACCAGAATCAGCTTAGAAATAGGCTTATTATTGTAAGGGGAAGGGTCGGGGGGGATGCAAGGAAAAACACTTAAGAATTAATATCTCAACTATCTCTTAAGCTATGTAATTGAAATTTAAAACATATACTAAGCTATACTAGCGAAATACAAAAAAAAATATTAAATTTGGTCAAAATAGTAGTGGGGTGAAATGGGGAGCATTTGAAAAATGGTGCACTTTTCAAAATTAGAAATCATTATATCTCAAAATTGAGTACAGATATCGAATTGAAAATTCGTCAGATTATAGAACTACATAATTTATAATTTTGATAAAAATTTAAAGTTAGGGGGTGTAAAGGGAGGGAGGTGGTAAGCAAAAATGTCGAAAATTTTGAGTGAATTTTTTAGGACTCTGCTCAAAGATAGAAACTTCAAATTTTGCATGTGAATACATCTATTTGATATACATAGAAAAAAAATAATAATTTGATCCGCAATTGTTATGAACCGACCACCCCGGTCTAATGAGCACAAGCTGTTTCATGTGCAACGAAAAAAACACGAAAACTGAAAATTTTTGGATGTAATTTTAGGGTAGAAACTTGAAAATTTGGGAAATACATTTAAAAAAAATTCCTAAAAGTATAAAATATTAACTTGTCGAATACCTTCAAAACTTCTACCCCCACCCATACAAAATTATTTTTTCGACCATTTTTAAGAAATTAATTATCACCTAACTATTAAAAGCTATCCATTTGAAATTTTGCATAAGAACTTATAAAAATATTTGCAAGGAAATTATTTTAAAAGTTTCAAAATCACACTTGCCCATACAAAAGTATGATTTCGACCAATTTCATTAAATCAACTAATAACCAACAAATTAAAAGCTACGAACTTGAAATTTTGTACGAGCAGCTTACAAGAGAAAAGAAATAAAATTGCGTCACAAAATTTTGCAATTCCCCTACCTCTTCTACCCCCTCCCGTACAAAATTATTTTTTCGAGCATTTTTAAGAAATCAGTTATCAGCTAACTCTTAAAAGCTATCCATTTCAAATTTTGCCTAAAAACTTATAAAAATAATTGAAATGAAATCGCGCTTGCCCTTCTACCCCCTCCCATACAAAAGTATCATTTCTACCTATTTCATTGAATCAACTAATAACCATCAAATTAAAAGCTACGAATTTGAAATTTTGTACAAGCACACTACAAAAGAAAGGAAATAAAATTGCGTCACAAATTTTACGATTCCCCTATCTCCTCTACTCCTTCCCATACAAATGTTTGGTTTCGTGAATGTAAAATGCACCGAATCCTATGAAAATTCTATGCAACTTCGTCTATGAAACACATTCTATACAGAGGATATTGGACGCGATTCAAGCAATTAATTAAAAAGCTATTAACATCCACCCATCCTTACCCCTCCTTCTCCCCTCATAAAAACCCAAACTTGCAGAAATGAATGAAATATTGTTAAATTGACAACAGTCCTGCCCAAGAACTCCCTTTCACTTAGCCTTCCCTAACCACTCTAACCTGCATATTGACTTTCCACACATCCGCAACTTGTCCCAAGAATAATAAAGTTTCGCCCGACTTGTTGGCAGTTTATTTTATTTTATTTTTATTTTATTTTTACTCGTAGACAATTGAAGTCCATTTAACAAAAAGGAAAAATACAAAAATTCTTAATACTAATCATAAAATCGAAAAATACATGTAGAATAACAAAAATGTTAAAAATATAATGATACAATAACTAATTACTAAGCAAACTAAAACAATTGAAAACAAAAACAAAAAATGACTATGCTAGACCTAAGCAATTTAATAATATCTTACATATTATCTTGCAAATAATGTCTTAAATTTAGTCATAATTTTGTCCCTGTAAGTATTTCTGCTTACAGAACAGTTAAAGTAATCTGAATGCAAGTTAAAATTTTTTATGGCACAAACAATAGCGTCATTCATCATGAAGTTAGAGGAATTATGCTCCATTTTCAGGATTCTGCGTTTCGAAGACTAAACCTGTGATCAACAAAAATAATGCGGGAGAGAAGCTCGCTCGAAATCAAGTTGGAATTAATTAAGTCGAAAGCAAGAGTTGCCGAAGCAAGTTCTCTTCTCTTCTCAAGCGTAGTCATATTCAGCAAGAGTAGCCTATACTTGTAAGAGGGCAAACGGTATCTATTAAACTGAAGGCTTCGTAAAGAAAACAGCAAAAATTGAACTTGTACTATTTCAACCCTGTACGAGTCAATCTGGGTCGAGGGTGACCAGACAACACTTGCATACTCTAGCAGAGGCAACAACAGCGTACAGAAAAGAGTCTTACACAAATGGGGGTCATTGAATTCTTTGACTCTCCTTTTTAAGAAACCCAGCATAGCCATACCACTATTCGAAATCTTATCTATGTGGGACTTGAAAGTCAACTTTGAGTCAAATATTACCCCAAGATCTTTGATTTGTGAGACACGTTTTAACTTTTCATTGCTGATATTGTAGTCAAACTGCAACGAGCTGGCTTTTTTCCTAGAGAAGGTTATTGCTGCACATTTTTTTTCGTTTAATTGCATAGCGTTATTTAAACACCAATCAGATAAAATGTCAATATTGCTTTGCAATATAAGACAATCCTGATTTGAGTCAATTGTTCTGAAGATTTTTAAGTCATCAGCGTAAAAGGATGCTTTGCAATCGTTTAAAAGTAATGATACGTCATTTATGAAAATTATGAATAAGAGTGGCCCCAAAATGCTTCCTTGAGGAACACCCGAGGAAACTGAGGTTGTTTTGGATAAATGCGATAAAAATTTTACTTTTTGTGTACGTTCGGATAAGTAGGACTTCAACCAATTAAAAAAAAACTCCTCTTATACCATATCGCTCCAGCTTAAATAGTAGCAGACCGTGATCCACTACATCAAAAGCGCTAGAAAAATCCGTGTACACCGAATCTACCTATTTCTCGTGGCCCAAATTACATCTGATGAACGCAGAATATTCTAAAAGATTAGAAACAGTAGATTTCCCTTTAAAAAAGCATGCTGACATGGATGAATAATAGGACTTACAATTTCTACTAGTACTTCAGCTACCAGTTTTTCGAAAACCTTACCAATAGAAGATAAAATGCTTATTCCTCTGTAATTTTGAATGTCCGATCTATCTCCAGACTTAAAAATGGGTGTTATATGTGCCAATTTAAAACACATAGGAAAAATGGAATTTTGAAGAGACAGATTAAACAGAGGAAGCAATAATCGAGTTAACGTGTAGGCGGTTTTATTCAAAAAGATTGGGGGAATGAGGTCTGGACCAGCACCTTTATTAGTGTTTAGATCAAGCAAACCAGTAATTATTTGATCATTAGTTAGGATCATATCAGTTAACTTCGGATCGTGGAAAGGAATATGTGAAAAATTAACTGGATCAAAATTATAAGGACTGGCAAATTTCGATTCAAAGTGTTTAGCGAATAAGTTTGAAATTTTTACGGGATCTGAAGAAGAACTATCATTAAGCTTCATAGAAGCTGGATAGCCTTTAGTTCCACGTTTGTCATTAATGTGTTGCCAACAATTTTTAGGACGATCGATCAGGCTGTTTAATATTTTGCGGTTATGGGATGCTAGGGCTGCCGCTTCACTAATATTGAAATGTTCACGAAGGTGCAGGAATGCAGTGTGATCCTCTACTGATTGAGATTTACACCATTTCCTATAGGCTTTATTACGCTTGTTACGTAGTACTCTAAGACTTTTATCCATATGGGGGGGACAAGATAACTTTGTACTAATGCGCTTAGGAGTTTGCTTATCTATTATATGTAATAAAGAGTCAATGAGGTTTTCAGCTATCACATTCACATCTGTAATATTGTCTGAAAATTGTAAATTAGAAATTTCAAAATTAATCTTTTCATAGTCTGCATTAGTAAAATCATATGTTATGGTCTTGTTAGAGTCCTTACGAAAATCATGGTTAGAGGAAAAATAATTTAATGTAAGTATTTTGTGAAAAATACTCGTCTTTTTCGTCAAAGTGGAAGTTGCTTCAGATAATGAAAAATTTGAAGTAAAACTAGTGAAAACAAGGTCCAATACGTTTCCGAAACCATTAATTTTATCACAAACTTGGAACAAACCAAGTGAGTGAATTTCAGTTAAAAATGTAATCTGATGTTCGCTTACGTTAAGTGGGTCAAACACAGAATTAAAAATTTCACTGGTCTCCCATTTTATACCACTTAGGTTTGCGTCGCCATATAACAAGAAATCGTCTCCAGGCAGGATTGATGAATGTATTGTTGCGAGCTAGGGGTTTGCCAGATTCCAAAGAAAACTCAATTCGTTTTTAAAATATAACGATAATTTATTTATTGCACTTTATACACAATTTCCCGATCACTTCATTAAATTCGCTCTAAAAAACTTAATTCGCACAATCCAGGAACACTGTCAATCTATCACTTTCGCTTATTTACACCGATAGGTGTTTTCCATGAAACTGTCACTGAGTAACTGCATTCCTTGTCGTGAGCTCTGGCTATTTATAATGGATTTATCCGAGTCTCGAACCTTCTCTGGTGTATGTTTTTCTTCTGCTGCGTCTGGACTATTCTGGAAGTCACTAGATGGCGTCGGGTGTCATTGTCTGTGTCTTTGAGAAATTACTAGAAGCCCTCTACATGTTGGAAGAATATTCTAAATAGTTCTGGCAGATTTGAGAGAGATCATTGCCAGATCTATAACATTACCCTCTCCTTAGTCCCTGTTCGTCCCGAACAGAGTCGTTCACTTCCGCAATGGCACCGTGGTACTTTGTTAGTCGGTCGAGATGTACCACTTTCATTTTTGTACGGGGTTTTTGATGTAATTGAATCCGATAGACGACATCGTTTAACCGGTTGATGATCTGGTAAGGGCCTTCCCAGTTGCGCTGTAGTTTCGGCGATCTGCCCTTCTGTCGTCTGGGATTGTATAGCCAAACTAAATCACCCTCTTGGAATCCTGATGAATTCGCCCGTTGATCATACCTCGTCTTCATGCGGTCGGTCGCCAAATCAATTTTATCTCTGACCAGGTTATAAATTGTGTTTAGTCGACATCGAAGATCCGAGACGTAATCTTTGGCATTCGTTGGTTGGTTTGGTGGCACACCAAACATTAATTCCGCAGGGACTCGAATATTCCTTCCAAAAATGACTCGGGACGGGGTTTCTCCTGTTGTTGAATGCACCGATGTTCTGTAGGCCATTAAAAATAGAGGGATGTGCTGATCCCAGTCCTGTTGCCTCTCGCTGACGAGTTTGGATAGGTTTGAGTTCAATGTCCTATTGAAACGTTCCACCATTCCATCGGACTGTGGATGTAATGGAGTTGTCCTGGTTTTGTTTATTCCCAGCATTTGGCACACGTGTTTGAATATTTGAGATTCAAAATTGCGCCCTTGATCGGAGTGTAGTTCACGTGGAGCTCCAAATCTGCTCACCCAGTTGGTAACAATTTGTTCGGCGACGGTTACTGCTTCTTGGTTTGGAATTGCGTAGGCTTCAGGCCACTTGCTGAAATAATCAATGACCACTAGAATGTAGCGATTACCATTTTCTGATTCCGGAAATGGTCCAGCAATATCCACAGCAATTCTCTCAAATGGGAATCCCACGTTGTATTGTTGCATTTCTCCCCTGGATCTGCGGTGTGGGCCCTGACTTGATGCACACGTAGTACATTTACGGCACCAATTTTCGACATCATCTCGGAGATGGATCCAATAGAACCTTTCTCGTATCTTTGCCAAGGTTCTATTTACACCCAAATGCCCACCGGAGGTACCTCCATGATATTCCTTCAAAACCTCCTCGACTTTACAATGCGGGACGATGGTTTGCATGTGATACGACTTTCCGTCAGCGTTTTCCCATTTCCGTTTTAATAATCCGCCGTCTAGGTGAAGGGAGTTCCATTGTGCCCAGTAACACTTCAGGGTTTCGCTGAATTGTGAGATGTCTTTCCACTCAGGCCGTTTCATTTCGTCCTTCCATGCCATGATCGGTGAAATATGTGGATCTTTACGCTGGGCGTCTTCCAGTTCTTGCTGATTCCATCCAGTCTTTGGTTCGGTCATTATCCTCTGAATGGTTTTTCCGGCTTCTTTTTCCTTCTCACGTTCGCGTTCTTTCTCCGTTTCCTTTTCGCGCTCATTCTCCTCCTTAGCGGCACGTTTACTTCCCTTTTCTCGTTCCGCATTCTTCCTTTCGCAATCTTCTCGATCATATCGCTTCCCATGTTTGGTCTTGTCACGATTATTCGCATGAAGTACTTGGCCGTCACGACTTCTACCCGTTCGCTCGTGATCCCTATTCGAATGCCTAACTCTGCTTCCATGATCTTTCCCGATGTATTGTTCTTGTTGCCGACTCGGGGTTTTCGATCTACTCTGGCGTCTTTTGTCACAACCGTGTGTAAGATTTGAACTCTGACGACTAGTTCTTAACCAAGATCTACATTCACGATCTCTACCTTCGCGTTGTTTAGCCGCGCAGCCGGAACAATGGTTGGTCGCTTTTCTGAGTTTACGGCAGTCGAGTCTCAAGTGTCCTGCCTGTCCACAATTCCAGCATCGGGGGGCACCAAACCTTTCGCTCCGCTTGGTGTGCTCTGCTTTCCGACACACACACTCTTCTACTATTTCTCGAACTCGATAGTTACTCCGCGAGCTTTGCTTGGCAGCTTCGAACGTCAGCCCATATACTAAGGCTTCGCCAATCGTTTTCTTACCTGCCAGTTTTAACGCCTGTTGCAGCTCTCTGTCCTGTACAGCATTGTTAAATGCGAAAACAGCTGTATCGTTGCGTTGCTCTGTTTGCGCATTGGGCAGCGATAATAGTGTGAGTCGTTCAATATCGCGTGCCAGCTCTTGAAGTGTTTCACCATTCTTTTGAGTTCGGTTGTACAGTTGAGTTTTGTAGATCTCTCGCATGTGGTCACTGCCGTAATGAAGATCCAATGTCCGGACTAACGTTGAAAAATCTTGTTGTTGCTCCTGCGGAATCGTTTGAAGAACTTCAGCTGGTGGGCCTCTTAACGCCAATATAAGAGCCGTTCCTCGTTCCAGATCATTCCAATGGTTGTTTCTTGCGGCAGCCTCAAATTGGGTCTTATAAATAGCCCACGGTGTTTGTCCATCGAAGATTGGAGCCTTGAGACCCTTGTGCGCAACATGCTCTGTCTTGATGACTCCGGTCGCTTTTACATTATCGAAGTCCATTTTTAGGCGTTCGACTTCTTCTTCGAAGACTCGAAGTTTCTTCTCTACGTTTTCTTCTATTGCTTTACCCATGGTGTCTATTTTATTATTTTGTAGTTCCAATTTATGGTTGAGGTCCCTTGAGGTCTCATCTAATTTCTGGTTAATGTCCGCAGATTGTTGCTCTAGTTTCTGGTTAATGTCCGCAGATTGTTGCTCTAATTTCTGATTAATGTCCGCTGATTGTTGTTTAATGTCCGCAGATTGTTGTTTAATGTCCACCGATTGTTGTTCAAATTTCTGATGCATGTCCGCTGATTGTTGTTCTAATTTCTGATTAATGTCTGCTGATTGTTGATCCAATTTGTGCATCATTTGTTGCATTAACTGTGTCAGAGCATTCGATGCACCAGAACACTCCTCTGCACGAGTTTCTTCGGTTTGGAACTCAAAACTATCTGCATTCTCACCCTCAGCTTCAAGTGTCTCGATCATACGGCTGACAAGTTCAGACTTGCTCCCTGTTGTAGATAACTCGCGTCTACTGAGCTCTTCCTTCAGCTCCGTTACTTTTAAGTCTTTTAAATAACGCGGCATTTTCACTACCAATTATTTTCCGCGATCGAATTCACTTAAATTTACGTCACTAATTAAAGTCACTGCTCACTCGAGAATATTCGATTTCACAAAATTCTCACTGTCCGTTCGAGAATTTTAGTTCCGCGATTTTACTTCGCTAATTTACGTCACTGCTCACTAAATTACCCGAGAATATTCGATTTCACAAAATTCTCACTGTCCGTTCGAGAATTTTAGTTCCGCGATTTTACTTCGCTAATTAAAGTCACTGTTCACTAGAGCACTCGAGAATATTCGGTTTCACCAAATTCTCACTGTCCGTTCGAGAATTTTAGTTTCACTTTTCCGCTCTCACAAAATTATCCGTTCCGAGAATTTTTAATTTCACTCGCGATTTTTAACCCGAATTTATCCTTGGAATCCCACTCTTCTGACACCAATTGTTGCGAGCTAGGGGTTTGCCAGATTCCAAAGAAAACTCAATTCGTTTTTAAAATATAACGATAATTTATTTATTGCACTTTATACACAATTTCCCGATCACTTCATTAAATTCGCTCTAAAAAACTTAATTCGCACAATCCAGGAACACTGTCAATCTATCACTTTCGCTTATTTACACCGATAGGTGTTTTCCATGAAACTGTCACTGAGTAACTGCATTCCTTGTCGTGAGCTCTGGCTATTTATAATGGATTTATCCGAGTCTCGAACCTTCTCTGGTGTATGTTTTTCTTCTGCTGCGTCTGGACTATTCTGGAAGTCACTAGATGGCGTCGGGTGTCATTGTCTGTGTCTTTGAGAAATTACTAGAAGCCCTCTACATGTTGGAAGAATATTCTAAATAGTTCTGGCAGATTTGAGAGAGATCATTGCCAGATCTATAACAGTATCAATGTTATGGATGCTGCGAGATCGGCATAGTGCTGCTCAGTAGAATCTGGTGGTATGTAAAAACAGACTAATACCAGACTTCTATCTAGCAATTGAATTTTACATGCGCAAACCTGAAAAATTGCATTAACCGGCAACTGAACCGAAATGGGATAGCTAGAGAGCTTATTGCTTACTGCAATAAAGACACCACCTCCACGCTGATCAACCAAATGAGATGGTTTAAATTTATCCATCCGAAAAATGGACCATCCTGACGGGATGATTTCCGCATCCAAGTGTGTTGAGAGGAGCCAAGTTTCAGTGATCATTGTAATGTCATAAGGACTGTTTGCCAAATCGTTACGAAACTGGGGCAGAGAGCTTCTCATTCCTGACATATTATGAAAGTAAAAATTCAAGTCAGTATTATTACTGAAAAGGTCAGGATTGGTTTTAACTTGTTTTAGACAGCGCTGATGTCTGCCAAAATTATGAGCTGAGTTAATAATAATATTAGTTTTAGATTCATTAGGAACAGTGCCATTAGGCACGAAAAAACCTGTTATGATCTTCACGTGCTCTTTGGAGATCAGAGATGTGTCTAGAAGACACATGAGAGCCGTAGGCATCGAGATCTTTCTGAACCTGCTCAGGGGAAAGACTAAATTGTTCGTGAAAGCGAGTATAAATTTGACGTAAGCTCTTAATATCAGTCGGGAGTCCTTCTTGTTGAATAGACAGAACCATACTGGTTTTAGTTTTTCCATTGATGCAGGTCGTGTCAGATTTGTTGTGCAGATAGGCAAGATAAAGCCGCACGTTGTCGAAAATTCTGTGATCTCTTAACCGCGACAGTAAGTATCGATTTTCAGAGGAAACTTCAGAGTTTATTGTAAGCTTCACAACAGGCGGAAGAAGCGGGTCAAGGAAAGGAGTATAAGTGTTATTACTATCTCTGGTATTAGCTTTGGGTAGATTTCTGTTTGAAGTATGTGGATACGGGTTAATTGTGTCTCCACGCACAAAATTATCATAAACTCCAATAGAGGACTTCGAGGTTGGAAGAGATTTCTCAACTCGTTGGGGAACTTTATTGATGTTGTTGGCGCTATTGGTTGAATAATTTGGCTTCAATCTGATGTTATTGCCCTTCATTATTGCAAGATCCACTTGGTTCGAGGAACTTTTCTTGTTTTTGCTATTAAATTTATTTTCATATTGAGGATTTTTAACATTATTTGCAAAACTGTTAATCTTGCCATTTTTAATATTACTAAAATTTTTATATCCAGTATTTTTATTGTTATTACTAGTTTTATTACTCTTATTTTTATTTAAATCGATCTGTTTGAAATTACTATTACTATTATTACTATTAGTATTATTTTTAAATTTTTTTAAAATTGGATGTACCTGCTCGTTTTTATTATTTTTGCTGCTATTACTAGTTTTAATACTCGACCATTTCTTACTGCTAATTGTGTATTGCCATCCATCATTGTCCTTGATTATTCCTTCAGGTGTCAAATGTAGCTGCATTGATGGCTTTTTTATTTGGGCCGCTACGTTTATGGATTCAAGAACAGGAACCGCAACTGCAGGAGAAGGATTTGCCGGTATTGAAAAACGTGGAGTATTTGTTGCTGGTATTAATGCTGGCGGAGAAGTTTTTGCTGGTATTGAGGTAGTTGACTCCATTTCGACGTCACCGGAGAGTTCCATCGCGAGAATGCATTCACGAATATCTTGCACTGCGTTATTGATTATGTATTTAACGCCAGACGTAGTAAGCCTCTCACTTGCATCCTCGTGAAAGATTTCTGGTCTAAAGTTGAAACCAGAATCAATGTCATATCGAGAAAGTATAGTTGATAGCTTCTCGTCCCATAGATTTCGAGACTCGTCAATGCTATTCAACATACTTTCGATTCTTTCTTGGAGAGGCCTTACAATATTTGCTGTGATATCTTGCGAGCTTGATTTGCATTGAACGCAAGATTATCAAATGCATCTACTAATGACTCGATTGAGGTGTCGAAAGATTGTCTTGATACTATAGTTGAACGAAGCTGCTCCATATCGCCACAAAGTGAGACAACTTTAGTCATAAGCGGCTGCAAAGCCACGTCTAAGTTGAGGGCCTGACTTTCGGATGTACAAAGAGACACATTCAAGGCCGTATTTTGTCTGTGTATAAATGTATCCATCGAATTTAGAGAAACATCAATTCTCTGTTGGTTTTTTTCGAGCAATCTTAATGACTTAATGACTGCATTGTTAAAATCGACACATATATCGCAAAAGTATTTCAGGCTAGACGGTGTTGACATACGAAAAGTTCTGCTTACACCGGCACAAACCGCATGAAAAGACCTTTGGCAAGTTGGCCCATCACATTTAATGATATTAATGTCATCACTCGAGACACACTTGACCGAGTCACACATTTTATTGCTTTTGTTTTTATTATCGATAGGCATTATTATTAATCAATAATTTAATATTAGTCAAGAATTAAAAAAAAAAAAAATGCACTTCGACAAAATCTACTCGGTAAGCGATTAGCACAATATAAAGGTTTACAAGACGACCGATTAAAATTATTGCGTAATGACAATAACAAAAATTGGATCGAATAGCACAATATAAAGGTTTACAAGACGACCGATCAAAATTATTGCGTAATGACAATAACAAAAATTGGATCGAAAATAAAATAAAATAAAATACTTTAGACTTTCGCGGAGCTAACCAAAACACGTCCGCACTGTACGATGAATTGAATGAAAAAAAAAACAATGACATTCCCCTTACCATTGAGAAATGTCTTTTCATGAAGTTCACTTGCGAACTTAACCCCCTTAACTTTACCTACATAATCAACGCGACTCGTCTTTCTGAGGTTAGCACTTATAAGGACCTTGGTGTTCTATTTGACAGAAGCTAAAGTTTACCCATCACTATGCTGAAATATCTGCTAAAGCCTATCGGCTCTCTAGTTTTATATTGCGCTCCACTAAATCGTTTTCGAGTATAACCGTTGCTGTTTTGCTGTTTAAAACGTTAGCTCGTCCTATCCTAAAGTACTGTTCTCCCATTTGGAATCCCCATTACCAGTGTTATATTGACCTTATTGAGTCCGCCCAGCGTATTCTTTCGCTTTGATATACAGCAAGTTTCTTATGCTAATCGTTTGGCCGAACTTGATCTTCCATCCCTTTATCAGCGACGTATTTTAATCGACCAGTGTACACTATACAAAATAGCTAACGGTATCGTTACTTCACCTTTGCTTATCGAACTATCACTCCGGGTTTCTACTGGTACGAGGAATCGTGATATTTTCAATCTCCTTCGAGCACTTCATAATGTTTATTATCATTCGCCCTTTCCTAGATTTCAAAGGATGCATGATCTCCTGCAGATTGGTTCTTTAACTGTTTCATATAGTTTATTTTTACGCACACTTAAACACATTCTTGACCTACCTTGATTAACGTAACTTCTAGTAATTTGTAATTTTATTGTTTTTTATTTTTTTTTAATTCTAAATGGCGGCCTTACATTATTGGAGCTATCTGTTTTAAAGTTGTAAATAAATAAATCAGTTAATATTATCACTCAAAAATCTCAAAGACAGATGTCCGTATGTCCAAAAAGTGTAAAAGCTATTGATCCGAAATTTGGAATATGTTATTTTTATAAAAAAATTTAATGTACGGTATAAATATTATTTGAATCCCCTTACTCCTTCTACCACCTCCCATATAAACTGCACTTTTTCATGAAATACTCTAGGCAAATTTACATCGAGCTGAAATTTTGAACAAAATATTTATTTAGAATTATTAGTAAGACCAAAAATTTAGATGATTGATTCTACTCCCTTCCATACATATGACACAATTTCTTTCACTTTTAAAAAGTCGATTTTCCTGAAAAATTTGAATGCTACCGATCTGCGCTTGAAAATATGTGAAATGAATGATGTATATAGTTATTTCTGAAAAACTCACTAATAACTCCCCAACCCCTTCTACCACCTCCCATACAAACTGCAAAATTTCATTAAATTCAATACACTAATTTTCTCAGTACCTGCTAAAAATTAAACCAGCCGCTCTTATAAAAACTAGTCTAACGGTTAGACTGCAATCCGTGCGCATACACCCGTTGGTTACAAACTCGCCATCGACGCGGTTACTCTCAAAACGTTGCCTAATTTGATCGCCATTCTTGTACAATTAACGAATTATCGAATTAACAATTAAAACTTGAATTTAACTTTGATCCGGGACTTTTATTTAATAAGTTGGTGAGCTCTGTTTTCCATCATTGGTGCCGAAACCCGGGACACGAGAGAAAGAAATAAGTTCAGTGATAACATAAAAATGGACGCATCATACCGCGCGGTTTATTGTGGCCAGATCACGAAACTAACGAAAGCGGCAACGGAATATCTTCAATCACAAACGGCAAAAGCGCGTGATGAAAACGCTGACGAGGTAGAAGAGAACGTGTGTTGTTTTTTGGAACGTATAAAAGTGGCGAACGCGAACTTGGTGAGGGCGAATGAAACGATCCTTCCTGGGATAAAAGAGGAGGAATTGGAACGAGAATGTGAGATTTCCGATGAATACGAGGATAAAGCAGTGGCTGTCATGGCACGCTTAAATCAACGTCTTCTTCAAATTCAACGGCTCAGAATTCAATTAAATTCCTCAGTTCCTGCAACGAGTCGTGATTCGTGCATAAAAAATTCGGTCAAGCTTCCGAAATTGCAATTGCAAAAGTTTTCTGGCAATACGAAAGAATGGCTTCCATTTTGGGAGCAATATAAAAGTTCAATACATGAGCGTGGATAAGTTCCATTATTTGCAGTCACTGTTAACTGGAAAAGCAGCAATGACTCTAGCTGGTTTTACTCCTACATCAGCGTGCTACGACGGAGCAGTGGCGCTTTTATTAGAGCAATTCGGAGATCACGACAAAAGTATCGAACATTGCATGTTGCAGTTTATGTCGCTTCCCAAAATAAAGTCGAAAGACGATTTTGTAGGACTAAGGAATTTATACAATATGGTCAACTCATCTATGCGTTCTCTAACCGCTCTTGGCGTTCCCGCGAATAGCTATAGTATCATGCTGAAGAGCGCTTTATTAAAGTCTTTACCGGGTGATCTTCGTGTGGATTTTCACCGGTTCCAAGAAAAAACTAAGGAGCATGCCGAGTTTGATAACCCTACGGAAAGAGAAGATGATACCAGCTCAGTAGAAGAGAGTTCATCATCATTGAAATTTCACGGCGACAGCCAAATAGCCTCTATCATTAAATTTTTGAAACGAGAAGTGACTTCGCTGGAGAAATCTATCGAGATAAGAGACTCGTCACGTAGTGTGAGTGCATTAAATACAAAAGCGGTGCCCACTGCAACAGGCTTAATGACACTAGACAGTAAAAGTTTGTATTTTTTCTGCAAGGCTCCCGACCATAAGTCAAGTTCATGCAGTGCTAACCTATCACATATCCAAAAAAGAGAAATGTTGAAACGAGATAGACGTTGTTTTCGGTGCACTGCTGGTGGTCATTCGGCTAAATTCTGCAAAGCAAAGCTAGTATGCAAAACCTGTAAAAGAAAGCATGCAACTTCTATGTGCGATCCAGATTTCAAATGAGAAAGAAGAAGACAGAAAGAGTTCACCGCTGCCATCACAACAGTCACTAAACTTGTGTACATCAAATAGTGGAGCTGTCATTTATACATTTCTTCAAACAGCCCGTGCTGTGATTTCGAAGAATAACTTGGAAGGAAATTGTGTCGTACGTATAATTTTTGATGGAGGAAGCCAAATGTCTTTCATACAAAAGGCAGTATCATCTAAGTTGCAGTTGCCCGTTGTTGGAACACAACAACTCAGCGTTATACCATTTGGCAGCATGGAACCGACACCGAACAAAAAACATTTAACCGAGTCGGTATGTATCTTAGAAGCCAATATGGTGGTAATTTTCTTTATTTTGAAGCAATCGAAGTGCCGGAAATATGTCTAGATGTCGTGAAGTCACCTGAAACATGCAGACAATTTAATGAGTTTGCACTAGCCGACGCAATCTTACCAGGAAACGTATTGGAGGAAGGCATTAGTATTTTGATCGGAGCAAACGAATACTGGAAGTTTATGACAGGAGCACATAAAAGAATCGATGGAAATTTAACCGCAGTGGATACCTTATTTGGGTGGACAATTATGGGCCCATCCGCTACTTGTGTTGCTCCTAATAATTGTAGCATATCAGCTCTTTCGCTAATGAACGAAAAAACTGTTGAAGAAATTGGAGGCCATTGGTATTGACAATAGTGAATCGTATGACTCTATCACTAATACTTTGGAGCATACT
Organism: Chorisops tibialis; assembly: GCA_963669355.1. Classification (NCBI taxonomy): domain Eukaryota; kingdom Metazoa; phylum Arthropoda; class Insecta; order Diptera; family Stratiomyidae; genus Chorisops; species Chorisops tibialis. The sequence goes on from OY770264.1 coordinate 140,412,365, forward strand.
ATTAAGAAACGAGAGAAAACATATGTAGCATCCTTGCTATGACGAGACCTAAATTTAGTTCTGGAGAATAATCGCCACATAGCGCTTCAGCGACTTTCTGGGTTGATAAGAAAATTATCCAAAAAACCACGGAAGCTACTAGAATATGATGTCGCTATAAAAGAGATGATAATAGCTGGATTTGCCGAAAAGGTAGACGCTAACGTAGCTCCTTGCGAGCGTTTATATTATGTGCCTCATAGACCAGTCTACCGAGAAGATAAAGACACAATGAAGCTTCGCATTGTTTTGGACGCCTCTGCAAAAGGGAAGGATGCACTATCGCTCAACGATCACCTATCAGCTGGACCAAACTTGCTTCAGGATTTATTAAAGATTCTTCTTAATTTTAGAATTGGCAGATATGCATTGGTGGCTGGCATCGAGAAAGCTTTCTACAAATTGAATTGACTGAGTGCGACCGTTATGTTCATCGTTTCGTATGGTTTGCAGATGCCCTTAACTCTACTGATGATTTGCCGCCGTACCAAGAGTACAGGATGACGAGGGTGACATTTGGCGTTACATGTAGCCCACTCTTATTGCCGGCTACTATTCTGAAGCATTTGAGCGGGTACGAGACGGAGTATCGTGAAACTTGCGATATTTTGAAGAATTCTTTCTACATGGATGATCTCGTATATAGCCACGACAGTCTAGAAAAAGTGAAACGAACTTATTCGTTTCACTTTTTCTAGACTGTCAAGAGGCTATAGAAATAATGGAAGATGCCTCCATGAACTTAAGGAAATGGAATTGTAATGATCAGTCCATCAGAAAATCATTCGCAAATTTATCAAGCCAGACTACAATTCAAAAGGTTTTGGGTATAAATTGGTTTATTTGTACGGATGAATTAGCGGTAGACTTGGAGTCCGTACATAAGTTCCTATTGCACCCCACGGCTAGAACAAAATGAAACTTATTGCAGCTACTGTCCAGAATCTTTGATCCATTGGGGTTGCTGGAACCGTTCGTCATCGGATTAAAGATCCTTTTTCAGGATATCTGGAGACTAAAACTGGACTGGGATGAAAAACTTCCTGAAGAGTTTTTAAAGACTTGGAGCGATTACGGAAAGCGCATACCATACTTAAAAGAGCTAGTATTTCCACGACATGTTGCAACGAAAGGTATTAACACAGTGAGAAAAGAACTTCATATTTTCGCCGATGCCAGCTTATGAGCATATGGAGCTGTCGCTTACGTACGAACGATCAAAGAAGGTATGATTTATATTAAATTACGTTGCGCCAAAAATAGAGTCGCGCCCTTAAAACAAGATGGAGAAAAGGAACTAACTTTGCCTAAATTGGAGCTAACCGCGGCTTTAATTGCAGTAAGACTTCACGATTACCTACAAAAGAACCTTACAATAACATTTGACCAAGCATATTTCTGGTCTGATTCCAAAATTACATTGTTCTGGATATGCGGCGATGTTGGTCGATGGAAACCGTACGTAGCAAATCGTGTGCGAAAAATTAAAGCCAAGTCAAATACTGATTCGTGGAGACATTGCCCAGGGGATAGTAATCCTGCAGACTTATTGACACGAGGATTAACGGGCCGTACTTGAGAACACCACATGGATGTCTGGACCTACGTGGTTACTACAACAACCAGAAAATTGGACAGTTCATGGAGAAAAATACTACGCATTACTGCGTACATCTTTCGCTTTATCGCCAGGTTGCGAAAAACTTCGGATCGCAAAAGCGGTTATCTTACTGCTACTGTATTACTGCTAGCTGAGTCGTATTGGATCAAGTATATCCAGTCACAAAATTATTCCTGTGAATTTACTACTTGTCGGAAAGGTTTCGGCGTTGTCAATTCATTGAAACTTCGTGATTTAAATCCTGTTTTAGAAAACAACGGAATTCTTCGAGTTGCTTCTAGACTACAGATGCTACCAGATAATATGGACTTAATTCTTCCCATAATTTTGCCAAAATCATCACATATAACGCACTTGATAATTCACGATATTCATGAACGTGTGCTCCATGGAGGAGTAAATTTGGTTTTAACTCATTTAAGACGCCGATTTTGGGTTCCGAAGGCTCGACAATTGATAAAAGGAATCATAAAGCGATGTGTTATATGCAAGCGTTTGACAGGGAAGCCTGCCTCTCAACCCTTCGCCCCGCTACCAAGCAGCAGATTGAACGCAACTAGACCTTTCGAGACAACAGGAGTTGACTTCGCCGGCCCACTCTACGTTAAGTCTAAACGCGAAGATCCATCAACTTGTAAAATATATATAATGCTGTTGTCCTGCTCTGTGGTCAGGGCTATTCATCTCGAGCTTCTTCCGGATGTGACTACTGAAAGCTGTTTGCTTGGCCTACGACGCTTTATTGCCAGGCGTGGTGTTCCTCACCTTATCATATCGGACAACGCGAAGACATTTAAACGCGCTTCATTGGAATTGGCGCAACTTGCTATATTTATTTCATCGGAGGAGCTAAAAGATTAGCTTAGCTTCAAAAATATAAAGTGGGAATTCATCGTGGAGCGAGCTCCCTGGTGGGATGGATTTTGGAGCGGCTAGTACGCTCTGTTAAGATTGCTCTCAAGGCCACTATAGGACGTGCGGTATTTAATGAGCCGCAGATGCAGACATTTTTGTGCGAAGTTGAGAGTGTCATAAACTCAAGGCCGTTGACATACATTTCGGATGATCCATCGGATTTGACACCACTAACTCCATCACATTTTTTAACTGGTACTAACGCCGTTCTTCCATCGCCAGATTATCGTTCTGCGTCTGTTAACGAAGACATCCGACAAAAATGGCTTGCTCGACAACGTTCTATAAACTTCTTCTGGAAACGTTGGGGAGAAGAATATTTGCAGCAGTTAAGGTCTGCTCATATTTATAAGGCGGCCAAGCCGTCAAATTTACATGAATCGTCCTGTCCTCGGGTTTTATGGAAACTTGCGTTGGTAGAAACTACTTTCGTTGGACGTGACGGTAAAATTCGTTCCTGCGAAGTAAAGACGCCGAATGGAGTACAAATGAGACGACCCGTGCAGCTCCTTTATCCGCTAGAGATAACTGGAGATCAATCCAGCCGGCGCCCGGAGGATGTTAAAAATTAAACCAGCCGCTCTTATAAAAACTAGTCTAACGGTTAGACTGCAAGCCGTGCGCATACACCAGTTGGTTACGAACTCGCCATCGACGCGGTTACTCTCAAAACGTTGCCTAATTTGATCGCCATTCTTGTACAATTAACGAATTATCGAATTAACAATTAAAACTTGAATTTAACTTTGATCCGGGACTTTTATTTAATAAGTTGGTGAGCTCTGTTTTCCATCAGTATCCATTGAATTTTTCAAGCTTAAATTTTCAAAAAAAACCCTTCTGATAGCAACTCTAGCAAGATGTGAAAAAATTGGTACAATGCCATTACCCCTTTCACCACTCCCCATACAAAATTTCTTAAAATCAAAAAAAGTCTCCTCACCTAGAGTATCGCATGATTGCACCTTACGCTCCTGTTATGTTTTTTAAAATGGCTTTGCTGTCTTCATCAACCGAGTCTTGCCATCGATTGCGTGGTTTGCCTACTGGCCGGATACTATTCGCTTTGCTTTTAAGAGCACGTTTGGGGATTTTTCTGCCTTCCATTTGCTTTACATGAGCAGCCCACTGCAGTTTACGTAGCTTAACATGGCGAGTTAAGGCAAACACAACAAATGTCGCTGTTGGTAACATAATAGTTCCGACGCCAAAAAATTAATTTTTGAATAGAAGCACCATTGAAATCATTATACCTGCTTGTATTATGCGTCACTCTCATGTCACCAGAGAATTAAGGGTTTCATTGTCAGTCTAGGGCCACAAAACTTATTCTAAAATTTTGCGATGGAAATCTCGTAGAAAGGTAGAAATTTTGCTAGATGAAATTGGTAAAAATAAAACCATTAAACTCACTACAACGAACGGTGAATTGGGGAATTCGCAGGTGTCAATTGTAACTCTGATCTAGTGTGTCTCCTTTTTGCATGGAGTGACTCTAGTGTAAGCAACTTCTTAACTCTCAACTCTCATTAGATTTGCGAAGTTTTATCGGCGTCATGTACCAAGCTTCAAGAGCGGTGTCGAGTATCTGAATGGTGGCGAAAGAAAGAAAATTGTTGGGGTATTTCAAGAGCTGCTGAAATCTAGTGAAGCCATCAGGGTAGATCACTATCAACTACAATTGATGCATTTGAGTCGAGCATTGAAAGAGAAACGACTACAGTACCACGACAAAGTGATTTAGCTGCACGGCAACGCACGGCAACATGTTGCTTAGGCTGGAAAACCTGCCAGGAAATACTTAAATGAGACATCCTACTCTCCCCGCTGTATACTACAGACATTGCCCCTTCTAAATATCACCTATTCTGATCGATGACGCATGGCCTGGCTGAGCAACACTTTGATTTCTACGAAAAAGCCAAAAACTGGGTCGGTTCGTGGATCGGCTCAAAAGGAGAGTAGTTTCGGCATGGAACCCGTATGCTGCCAGAAAGATGGAAAAAAAGTTATGGCTGCGATGGGCATTTCTTCGAATTATAAACATTTAATCATTTTTGCAAAATAAAGGCTCGAATTTTTGAAAAAAAAAAAATGTCGGTTCTTAATTTGCACTCCAAATACGTCGACCCACCTAGGCTACACCTAACTTCTATTTTTACTCGCTCTGATAAAATTTCGTCAGAATTTCGAACTACATAGTATATTCAGAAATCGGTGTTTTTCTACTTATAACGCTCCACCCACACCCTCCTCCACCTCCCACAGAAATTCACAATCTCGAAAACCACATTATATCAATTTCCTTGGAACTATAAAGTTAGAAACATGAATTTTTTTCAGAGTTTCTTTTACAATATTTTCAGAATATGGTAATAATAAACTCATAGACATTCTCACGCTTCTACCACCTCCTATGCGAATCATAAAAGCTTTCTTTAAATATATGAAATCTAAAAAATTAGCTCTACAATAATCTATATAAATATAATTGTATTGTCTGTCTGTTATTTGTTTAGAAATGGCTATAAGTTAGTTTTTTGATTTATTTTAGCAATAACTTAGCAGAAACATGCGTTTTTAAAATTCTTCTCTGTCTGTCCGGCTTTCACGCAAAAACAGCAAAACCGTTTGTAACGAAACTTTCACAGTTTATTAGGCATTCTCCAGGATGTAATCTGCTTTTAGTTCTATTTCACTCCCCTCACGCGTTCTACCCCCTCCCATACAAAGTGACACATTTTCAAAAATATGTAATAATCGATTTTTTTCGAAACTATAAGAGCTATTAATTTGAAACTTAAAATATATTAATTCTATTACAAATGCCATCTTTTAGTTTACAAATTATTTGAATCCCCTTACTCCTTCCACCACCTCCCATACAAACTATACTTTTTCATTAAATACTATACACCAATTTTCTCAGTACGTATAACTTCCATCAAGCTAAAATTTTGTACCAAATCCTTAATTAGCATTATTGTTAATATCGGGAAAAAAACTAACCGATTATCTTCACTATTTCTACCCCCTCCTGTAAAATGTGACACGATTCTACGACTTTACAAAAATTCGATTTCCTTGGAAAGTGTGAAAGTCACAGATCTAAAATTTAAAATATATCAATTGCATAATAATCGTAGTTGTTTTTCGAAAAAACCTCTCACTCCTTCCACCACCTCCCATACAAACTGCACTTTTTCATGAAATACTCTTAACCAATTTTCTCAATACGTATAGCTTTCATCGAGCTAAAATTTTGTATGGAATCCTTAGTTAGCATTATTATTAATATCGGGAAAAAATTAACTAATTAGCTTCACTCCAGCTACCCTCTCTTATGACACAATTTCACAACTTTTCAAAAATTCGATTTTCATGGAAAGTGTGAACGTTACTGAACTAAAATTTAAAATATATCAGTTTTGTTTCTCGAAAAATCACCATAAAAATTTCCCTCCTTCTACCACCTCCCATACGAATTGCACAATTTCAGTAACTACAATGCACTAAGTTTCTCAGTACCTATTCAATTTTTGAAGATTAAATTTAGTACAAGACATTTGATAGCTACTCTTGCATGATGTGAAACAAATTAGTTCAGTACTATCACCCCTTCTACCACTCCCCATACAAAATTCTTAACATCACAAAAATTTCGTCTGTAGTATCGTTTGATTGGGCTTTACGCAGAGTCGTAGTCCTGTTATGGTTTTAAGCTTAATGTTATTTTTTCCGGTTTTTTTTTTTAATTAACATAAGCTATAACTATTCACATGTCCTTAGTGCTCTTCAATACGAATATGGTCTTAGATCACGGGTTTGATTTGATCACGAGCTCGTCCTATACAAATGCGAGTATCGTGGTTTCATTCTTAATAGTTAAAGGTTCTGATTCCAACAAAACAGAAACCTATGTCTTCAAAGAGCCATTAAACTAATCAGTTTATATGTATATCCCGGACAATGTATTACTAACTACATTCTCATAAATTGCTTAGTTTGCGATTCTTACGCGGACAAAGTCGCGGACGATCGCTAGTATTCAATACAATAAAAATACGTCTAAGATCCCACCTCCCCTATAAATTACATCATTTTATAAAACCCATTCCTTAAAAACTATGAACAAGAAAAAAGGCACTATCTTGTGACTTTAATTTCAGATTTAAAAACTAACTTCATCCCATCTCGACCACCATACAAATGTCACCATTATTCAGTATTCTGACGAAGCTATGAAGTAATGTTTACTTCTATTTTCTTCACTTATGAAATATTTTCGGTTCAGGACGTAAATCTAATTATGAGGGTAATTGTACCCGTAAATCCCGCAATATGTCAGCACCGAGATTAGTTCTTCCTGATCAATACGACGATGACGTACGTACGTACTCAAGCTTCCAGTCTCTTAAAGTTGGTCTATTCATGAAACGCATTCACAGTACTGATTTTAATGGCTTCCAGGAGAGCTCTTAAGTTAATACGAGGACTTTGTGCATTTGCACATTAAACTCATTAAATCCAAACAGGTAGCAGTATTGGATTACTTCATGTAAAATACACATAGATGAAATATAGCTTGTCTACTGTCATCTTCTAAACAATTCATAAAGGACTGGAAAGGGAAGAGTTGAATGGCTAAAGCTAGTTGCTTAATGGCTCTCAATGGTCATATTGAGATTACAGGATGTGCTTGGAATTCGATCAAATAGTTCTAGAGGAGGACTAGTAAAGTTACAGAAATTTGATTTTTGCGCTAGTGCGATGTTAGTACAATAAGTTAAATAAAGTTTCTCGCCATCTGTTGTTGATTACTTTTTGAAATTTGCATAAAGCCAACGAGAAGTTTCATAAAAGTTTTCATGAAAATCCATCATCATTTACGATTAAAAGCATCTTGTAAATTTTTGCTTACATCAGCTTAAAATTTAACTTGGAAAAAAATTTCTAATAAGCTCCCCAAAACTAGTTTAAATAATAATATTGAATACATACTCATAAACGTGCATATTTGCGAAAATTACTGAGTTTAAAAGAAAGGAAGTCTCTAACGAGAAACTGAATTAATGTATCTTTATGTCTAACTAACTTAAAAGGTATTACGGTTGGGAAACTACAGCTTCCGGAATTAATGATGAAAACTTTACAAATCGTAACTACATCCGTATTTACACCCTGTACACTTCGCGAAAAAAGTATAGCCGCACTTGATTATACCATATTCGTCTGTGTTTCTTGGAATAATTTGGTTGAATATTTTCTAAGATGTGTATATTCACACGCGTTTTTAGAAAACCAGAATTATAACGGTTCTTCTTTGCTATTTAGGCTTTAATATCTTTTTAAGTGCGTAAATTCCAATTTTAGCTGTGTAAAAAGTATAGCCGCAGTAAAAATAAGTGCTATTGCAATTAACACTCGACCAATTTGAGTTCAGTTGTTGAATTGATCGGTTCGAATAAACTTTATAAAATTAAACGGTAAATTTATAAATCTTATAATTCCGAGTATTGTGAAATTATTAAAATGCCGCGTAGAACTTCTCTCACCGAAGTAGAAAAGGAGAAATTTATTGCGTATAAGGACGAAGGACGGAGCAACAGAGCAATTGCTGCAAAAATAAACCGAAGTGAAAAAGTGATAAGAAATTTTTTAAAAGATAAAGAGAATTATAGGAAAAAAGAAGAAGACAAGACGACCGAAAATTTTAACGGAAAGAGAACGACGATGATTTTAAGGATTGCATCAAACTCAGTATTATCCGCTTGTGAAATTGCCAATCGAGCAGGAATTAAAACAAATATTAGAAATGTCCAAAATATTTGAAAAGGATCTCCAATCCTGCAAAGAAGAAAACTCAAAAGAAAACCGCCTTTAACAAAGAAACATATCGACGCAAGGTTAGATTTCGGAAAAAAACACATGGCCTGGACGGATGAGTGGAAGAAGATTATTTTTTCGGATGAAAAACAATTTAACATGGATGGACCGGATGGATATGCCCATTATTATCATGATTTAAGGAAGAACGACGTATTTTTTCTAGACGGCAAATGGGTGGAGGATCTGTGATGATATGGGCTGCTGTTAACTACAAAAAAAAGACCAATGTTATCTTTTTACCGACGAGAGTAAACTGCGAGGTGTATAAGCAGATTCTTGAAGAAGAACTGATACTATTTCTCGATGATTTGGACGACCAGGAAATGATATTTCAGCAGGATAATGCCGCCGTGCATACAGTCAGATCAATAACTGAGTGGTTTCGAACCAAACAAATCGATGTAATGAAATGGCCGGCGAGGTCTCCAGACCTCAACATAATAGAGAATATCTGGGGTTTTTAAAGATTGCAAGACCTACAGCAGTATTTCTGAATTAAAACATGCCATTAAAGAAGCCTGGGAAGAATTACCACAAGAACTTATCAAAAGCCTCTATGAAACTGGTCCAAATCGTATTTGTGAACTATTAATGAAACAAGGACAAAATACTAAGTATTAAAAATTAAATTTAAATAAATCAATTAGTTGTTTTATTAGGTTTTTCATAACTGCGCCTATACTTTTTTCGCAGCTAAAATCCTTTTTCTAAACCTAAAAAGCAATAAAATCTCAATAGCAAAAAATAAATATTTATATTGTGTTTTTCTAAAAACGCGTATTAATATACATATCTCAGAAAAAATTCAACCAAATAATTCCAAGAAATATCATTAAAGGCGATTATATTCATGTGCGGCTATACTTTTTTCGCGAAGTGTATTTAGATGTACTATATATTCTAGTACGGTTCTGTATAAGAACATTTGTCACATCCCGTGCGAAATACCTTCACTCGCTCAAACACATACACTCAAACGCAAACCGTGTTACAAGAATTCTTGTGTCAGGGACCGTAATGGTACTTCAACTCACAGTTCTAATCGAATTAGAGACAATCTAATTCCGAGAATTGTCCTGAAAGTTTCGCTAAAATTTTAATTAATTTTACCTCTGTATGTCTTGAGGGAGTTGAAATTGTTGGGCGCCTAACAATATTCACTTTCATTTCAAATCTTCAAAATTCTATTATTATAAGTAAAGTCTTATTTAATTTAAATTTAGAAGAAAATCCGTTTGATAATGATTTTAATGGTATATATCCATGATTATATTATATTAGAATGTTTGCGATTCTAATAAAATTCAATTAATTCAAAGCGAATGAATTGTTTTCGGATTAATATTAATGAATGGTTCTTAATAAAACTTAAAGTTTAAACTAAATACAAAAATTTTACTTCTTAGGAGTGGCCGTGCTCTATGAAGTCTCCTTAAATCTTTTACAACCTCCAATATATACATACTTTATTATTCTAATAATAAAATAGTGTGATCGACTTGGGAAAAAAAAAGGTTGCTACGCTGAAATTTTATTTTTTCATGGATAAATTAGCCTAAAAATGCAAAAACAAACCGTCTTTCTGTACGCCATACGTGAACGCTAAGAGCATATTAAGTCGTAAGCCCTCCAAAACAGAAAGGTAATTTTTAGTGGATTGTATTATAGATGAGTGCTGATCTCAGGCGGGTTCTAATTTGGGGTGGGTATGGGTTGAGGAGGTGGAAGCGAAAGAACTAAAAATTAAGAATTGAAATATCTTAAACATGGCTCTAGCTAGGAAACTGAAAATCAACAATCAACGTATAGAGGAGGTTAAGGGGCAAACTCTAAACCTTAATTTAATTTTTTATCCTTTGGCGTCCGAAAAGGGAGCTAAAAACAAATTGTCGGCAAAATTTTTTTTTTTTTCAAATGGCTATCTCTAGAGTTACAATAAATAAATATTCCTACTTCTACAATGGCGCTACAGCCCAAATCGGACTTTGGCCTCCTGATATTCAGGTTCCTTAACATTTTTCATTACTTATCGTGGAAGGGTTGTTAGCCCTTTGCACAACCCTCTTTCTACGAATTTTTCATTTTCGTAAATTGAGGTGACCAAGATATATCCAAGCAGGCAATGTGCTGGAATTACATATTGCGTCGACTGGGATTTGAACTCACGACCTTCGCATTACAAGACCAACACACCACCCACTAGGCTATACCCTAGCTTTATAATTACTTGCTATAAAAAATTATATTTTGAGACCATTAAGGTGGCATCCAGATCTTTCATAAACAACTTAGACAGATGCCAATTATTCTAAGGGTCAGGGAAATGCAAAGAAAAAACTTAAAAATAAATATCTCGACTATCTTTTAATTTTCAATTACTTGAAAATTAGAACATATATCAAACGATACTAGCAAAATATCAGAAAAATATATAATTTTGGTATTACGTCGTAAATGGCAATTGCGAGCATTTCAAAAATGGTGCACTTTCGAAAGTTTCAAACCATCATATCTTAAAATCTAGTGCAAGTATAAAGTTCAAATTTTGTCAGATTGTGCAGCTCTATGACTTATAATTTTGGTATTGTAGGTGTAAGGGGAGGGAGGTGGGCCAAAATGTCAAACATTTTCAGTAATTTCTTAAGGGGTCTGATAAAAGATACAGAGTTCAAATTTTGCACGTGCATACATATATTTGATATACAGTAATCCTTCGGCATTCGCAAGCCTTACTTATTCGCGAACATTAAAAAGATGAACGTTTCAACATTCGCGTTTTGAATATTGGTGGAAGAAAATTTAAAAGAAAGGAAAATCAAAACGGTTCAGATGGTTCGAAAATTTTAAAAAAGATATAATTTCCACAATTTCAAATTGTTTGGTAAATTGGCGTTTGCTGATTCGTGATCAGAAATTTCCGTGGGAACTCCAAAGGATCATATATAAAGGAGGATATCGACCACACTAGGTTACCAATGCAGACGAAACGGGGCTATTCTGGGCGAAGATGAAATAGGAAGTTTTCTTCAAAAACAAAACAGGGATATGTCCTGAAGCCTGGAGCTGTCCGTTTTGTTGTGGCTTTCTTCTCTTTTGTACAAATGTCTCTGATGGTTGAATGGTAAATTTATATATTTAAATGCTTTTGAACAAAAAAGATAACATTTTAATTTTTAAAAAAGTAGAAATAATAGAACATTGACGGAAAGAATTCAAACATTAAAGATTACAGATTTTACTCTATTTTTAAATAAAACAAAAGAAGTAGTTAAATATCCAAGTTGAAGTTGATCGTGGTACCTTTGCATTCTTAACACCGCGAAGTGATAGTAAATATCGAGTGAACCTCGTGAAAGATAAAATATCTAAATTCCTAGTTGTAGCTGTTCCTTGCCGGAAATTCAGGTCATTTTTGAGGTAGATATATATTAAGCAAGTAGTTGTAAAGTTTGTAGAGAAAGCAAGCATCAAGAAAAGTCCGACATAGATGCAAAAACTGGAGTTGAAGTGCTATAAGTCTGACATTGTAGCTGATATGAGGTGTTTTTAGTCTGTAGTAAAAGGTGCGAGTAAATTTACGCTAAACGAATTCGATGGCCAAAACATGGCAAGCATGGTGAGGATTTCACGCAATGGAGCAGTATTTAAAGATGGGCTTAGGATTGTAGGAGGGTGGTTCTATAGAACTACAATGCACTTGGGCCACCTAGTTGGGCCCATTGTACTCCGCCTTTTTGTTATAAGATGGAAGTCACTTCTCTTGTTCTAACCACTTGGTTCGGTTTGTAGCCGAAGCAGGCTCGAATGTTGAACGCCTCTGAGGTCGTCAAGTTCTGAGAAGAATCTAGAGTAGACGACTGTTGGAGATTTTCGAGATTTGCGGACAGTAGGAAAGATAATGTGCGATAGATTCTTCGTCTTCCTCGCAACCTCTGCAAAGGCTGTCACTCGAGATCCGCATCCTAAATGCATGCAGCTTTAGCAAGCAATGACCTGTGGTCAGGCCAACAATAGTTCGGATGCTACAGGGACTACGTTGTAACAGCTGAGCTGTAATATTTTTTTTTTCGGTTCTTCCCAAAAGGGCTTAGCCGTTCTGCAGCTGTCCAGCTACCACCACCACGCCAAGAAAGAATCCAAAATAGTGTATTTGAAGCTAGTCCAGATCCTTGCCGTGCAAACGTGTCTGCTGCCTCGTTACCTAGCAGGTCGCTATTACCCGGTATCCAAATTAGAAAAACTTCCGTTATGGCTGCTACGCGATTCAAATTGTGTCTACAAATGGACACCAGTTTGGACGTAGTACAGTAGGATAGGAGTGCCAGAAGCGCAGCCCTGCTGTCCGAGAAAATGTAACAATTTCCGAGACAATTCTGCATATCAAGAATAATTTTTGTACACCCGTTAATGGCTAATACTTCTGCTTGGAACACTGTCGCGTGTTCTGGAAGATGAAATGAAGATTGGATATCGAGGTCGTGGGAATAAATCTCTGCACCTGCCTCCTGGTTATTTTTAGATCCGTGAGTGTAGAGATAAGGACCTGTACAGTTGCTGAGTATCGTGTTTGTTGCACTATTTGCTTCGTTCAGGAAACTTAGTGTGAAACTTCCGTTTCTCAGCCTGCGGTTGATTGGTCTAATGACTTTCAAATTTTGCCATGAAAAATTTGTGGCGCTGACCACAAATTAGTGTTATTTAATCTAATGGCAGCTAGGCTAGGTTGGTTTTTAGTACCACCGCTGGCCACCACACCAGCGCGCCATAGCAAATAATTGGTCTGACAATACTGGTACACATCCAGTGGATGAGGTTCGGCTTAAGGCCCCATCTCAAACCGAATGTCTTCTTAGAAGCGTAAAAGGATACAGTAGCCTTTTTTGCTTGTTCTTGAATGTTCGCCTTCCAGGATAATTTACTATAAAGAAGAAAACTAAAATATTTAACTTGATTCTAGAGGACCATAATGATACCCCGAATGTTTGGTGGATTGAAAACATGTGGTCTTCTTCTTTTTATGGAGAAAAGGACCAGATCCGTTTTTGAGGGGTTAATGGTAAGTCCTTTATCTAGTTCCCAACTGTCTAACAGTTGTAAAGCGGACTGCATAAGGTCCCCTAGAACTTGCTCAAACTTACCAGTTAGCTTGATGATAAAATCGCCAGCATATGCTATTGTGAGGTAGCCGTTCCGATTTAAAATGGAAAGGGGTTCATTCACTGTTAGGACCCAAGTAGAGGCGATATTATGCCGCCCTGTGGCGTTCCTTTGTGGACGGAGCCTTTTCTTGTCTCGTCACCCATCCGTGGTATAATTTTTCGTGGGCGAAAGCTAAGCTATCCATGTAGTCAGGAGAGGTTCCACACTATGGCTGCACAAAGCCTCAAGTATGACATCAATGTTGACGTGGTTAAAAGCGCCTTACACGTCTGGAAATACACGGAAATGGAGAAAAGCTTTCTCTACGGCGGCTACCTTTCAAATAGGCGTGTTGGTGGGGACATCTGGCTGAGAGGTTCAGATTTGCCCGTAGGTAGCTCTCCACTAGTCTTTCCAGGGTCTTAAGAAGGAACGAAGTCAGGCTCGAAACTGGCTTAAGTATGAAAACTACCTTAACCTCTTGCCATAGCTTCGGTATGTGGCAAAGACTGATGCATGCTTTATATATGTCAACCAGGTACTGAATTATTGTTTCGTCCGCATTCTGGATCATAGCGGGACAAACTTCGTCCAGTCCTGGTGACTTGTAAGGTTTGAAGGAACTGAACGCAATTCCTATGATTTCTGGCGTCACAACTGTATTTTCTAGCTTTGAGTTGGGTGGAATGCGATCGATACATGAACTCTGTGGCGGGGGCTCAAAGCATCCGGGGAAATGCGTTTGCATTATAAAAGCTCAAGTGACACGCCCCTAGACCCCATCCATGAATCATCGCCTTTATCCAGTAATTCGGGCATGGATAGGGTCCTCTTTATCCAATCAGTATCGTGGTTAGTTGTTGGTATATTTGTTAACATGCCCAATCTTTTATCTAAGGAATCTGGTGTTCTTATTAGGTAAGAAACTATTGCCGGTAGTTTACGGTTTATTAGCTCTTGATATTTAACCCAATCCGGTCTTCCTGGATTCTTATAAAACTGGCTATTTTTGCCGATCCCACTTTCTCAAATTTTATCCACATGTGGTCTGACAAGGATGGCTCTTTCAAAACTCTCCAGTTGCGGACCACTAGCGACTTAGAGTTAGTTGTGAGAGTCAGATAACTTCGCTTCTTACTATATTTATGAAAGTGGGGCTGTTGCCAACATTACAAACATTTAGATTGTTCATGCTAAGAGATTCTAGAATTGACTTACTGCAATCATTGCAGTCTGTGCTCGACCAGTAGGTGTGATGGGCATTGCCATCACAACCTATTACAAAGTCCCCTGTGTTGGACTTCACAAGCTGGCACAGGTCAGTCGTTGGAACATCCCTTGCTACGTATAGCTGGTATGATGAAACCAGTTTAACTGGCTGCGGTGTTCTGTTAAATGACCTCTCCCAGAGCATCGTTATTTTCGGGCTGCTGAATTGCGGGATTAATGTCAATTTTAGTGCTTTTTTCGCAATGACACATGTCTGTAGCTTACTTGTTTTGAGCCCGTGAAGGACTGTAAAAGTTTTGTTGTACCATCCAAGAATGTGGTTAGAGCCAGTCAACCACGGTTCTTGGACAAGTGTTCATCCAAATAACCTTTTAAGAGGTGTTGTTGGATAGCGGCGGTCGCCGCTCTACCGTAATGTAGATTGGCTTGAACCACTCTGAGTTAGCCAGATTCTGAGGTCGGCCGCATTTGGTTTCGGTAGTTTGAAGTGAACCTTGTTGAGTTCACAATCCGCGAAACTTTCCGATACAGACAACTTTCCCATAAAGCTTTGGTTGATTCGGAGAATAAGAAGTTGGCCCTTGTCTCTTTGCTCTCTATGGAAAAAGAGGTACGGACCTCCGTGGAAAGATTGTCTTGCAGCTTAATGTCTTGCAATAGGAGTTTAGGTTCTTCAATGATACCCGGAAGTCATACGGACACTTTTGTCAGTCTAGGAGCCTCAGCACCTTCCACCATCTGTTGCTTAATGTCCTTCAAGAGCTCGTTCATCTTGGAACCGGCTCCTGAAGCAAGACCAGAGTGTTTTGGTCAACACAAATTATCCTAAGATAACTTGGCTCGAAGTTATACTTCAAAAAGCTTAGTTTAGCTGGTGGATTACCTAAGAGGTGCTCCCTCAGAATGTTCCTCAATTAAGAGTAAATGTGAGGTCTCACCGACTCTGGTATAATGCCTAGCAGGTCGTAGGTGTTAATGACTGCTGCCTGGAGGGAGCTCCTAGCGACGTCGCTATAGATAGCCGATCTTGCCTGTTCCTTTTTCGCTGCAGGTATCGGCGTATTGCAATCATCTGATTGGATGCGCTTGTGTTTCTGCTTCAGTGGTTCGAGCTTATTACCGGCGACTGCGCCCGCTGACAATGAGGGTTCTTTGGCATCGCTAGAGGCACGAACCAATCGTCCCGAAGCAAGCGGGGATGAAAGTGTTTAAACCTATTCGACATTTTCCACTGATGGTTGCAAAATGGGAGTAGCAGTTGATTGGGGACCTGGAGTCAAGCTGTGAGTCTTACTCCGTTGGGCTGCCTTCTAAGCATACTCCTCCTTTTCGTTGCCGGCAGTTTCGGAACCACATCACTATCCATTGCAATGTTTGACACTACTTTCAGCGGAGTGGTCAGAGCTTGCAATGACTCTTTTGGAGGAGGCTTTACTACTCTGTGCACATTCGCTTAGCAAGTACTAGCTTTATTAATCAGAGAGGTTGCTGAGATACTGATACCTTTCGCCTCCATTCTGATTACTTCGGCCAGCACGTTGGCTGAGCGTGAATCTTCTGCAGCTCGTGAAACGTCCGTCCCAGAGGACAGTCGACTCAGAGCTACAACCACTTTAGCCTCTACCGCATCGTCAAACTTAGCTTTGGCTACTTTTCTTTTTAGGTTGTTCTTAGCACGGCGGCGGGCGCGATGTTAATACCACCTTGAGTGGGTTAGATAGTTTCAGTACCAAGGCCAGCCAAGATAGTTGTGCAGAATATTGTCGACGTCGAAGCATGAACAACATTTATACCCACTTCCTTTGGCTTATTCGGTTCTGAGGCTGCATCCACTAATGTCAGTTTGGATGCGAGATCACTGAGCTCTGACATGGAAGACTCAGAGCGCTGGGTGTTTGCCAGTAGCACAGCACTACTAGAACCTGGCTACACCGTTTTAGTAGCTCCCGAGCCACGTTCGGACCCGGTGACTTTAGCACCCTCTTTTGCGGGGGACTGAGGGACAATACGGGGGGACTCCATCTCATAGTTTTTTGGGCTAGTTTGCGGTATGGTTTTTACAGGAAGAATGTTTGCTGCTATTTCCACCGCAACATGCTCATTCATTTAGGCACAACGAGGCGGTTGCCAACGTGTGTGCGATGAGCACGTTGAGGAAGGTACAACTGTAAAACTTAATTCCATGCTATTGCCATGCTAACTGCGGACGAGAGTCTTGCAAGACACCGCGGCGTCCTCCATCCACCACCTGAAGACGCACCTGATAGGTTGCCCAACCCACAGGGGTATTTTAGATACTACGGACGGTTAAACTGGACTGTCGTACGGAGGACGAACCCAGCAAGTCTGTATGCCTTATTTGTAATCTCACAATAATGATTGACGAATTCAAGCTTGCGATCACTCCTAGATCTTTTATTGTGGATACTAGTACAAGGATGGATCCGCTAATAGAATAAGTGACGTTGTGCGGGTGACGTTACATGATTAAGTTTTTTCCCAGAATGCATTGTGGACTAGTCTTTCAAAAATTTTACCGAAGCAATTTAAGGTATAAATTGGCCGATAGTTGCAGACATTTTCGGTGTCTCCTTTCTTTAAAATGGGTACAACGTTAGTTAGCTTCAAGAAATCAGTAAAAGAGCCTTCCTCAAGTGATTTATTGAACAAGAGAGTTTACCGAAAAATTTCTCTTCGAAACAACTGCGAAAAATTAAAGCTCTTCAAAAACAACTTGTTGAAAAAGTCATACAATTCGACCCAATTCTATTACCGAGTTTGAATTTTAAGAGGGAAATGGAAGCATCTACGACCCCTAACAGAGAACTACTTACTTGCAGTAATAATAAGCTAATAACATAATATGTGTTATTATTTATTTACAACCATGAAACGTAACCCCTCTATTTATATACGAAAATAAGCCTGACATCCGCAAATTTGACTTTCATAGAGTTTTTTTTTGAACGTAACCCCCGCGAATGTCGAGGGATTACTGTATCAAAGGGGAGCCCTAAGCTGCACGAGGTTTTTCATGTGTATTGAAAAAAGCATATAAACTCAAAATGTTTGATTGAAATTTTAAGCTACGAAAATTGGAAATTTGTGAAGTTGGGAAATAATCACAAAAGCTCAAGATATTAACTGGTCGAAGACCTTGAAATCTTCTACCCCCTCCCATAAACAAGTACTTTTGCGACCATTTATATGAAATCAATTATCACAAAACTATTAAAAGTTATCAACTAGAAATTTTGCTCAACCACTTCTTAAAATATTTAAAACAAAGTTGGATCAAAAGTTTTTTTATTTATTTTCCCCTTCTACCCCCTCCCAAACAAAAGAATGATTTCGACCAGTTTATTAAATTAACTAATAAACAACAAATTAAAAACTACGTACTTGAAACCCTTTTAAAGACAAAACAAATAATACATAATAATATCTCAACTATTCTACCCCCTCCCATATAAATGAATGGTTTCAAGAATGTAAAATACACAGAATTTCATAGAATTTACTTCGTCTATGGAACTAACATTCTATACATCGAATTTTGAACGTGATTCAAGCAGTTAGTTAACAAATTATTAACATGTAACCATTCCTTCTACCGCACCCTACCCGCCACCCCTTCCCCCCTTCACACACAGATCCTCACTTCCATATACAAACAAAAGAAATATTGATTCTATGTTCTATGTACTGGAGCTACTGATCGTAATCGCATTTAAGTATTAAATAATTGACAAAAGCCCTGCCCTAGAACCCTCACTTACTTAGCCTTCCCTATCCATCCTAAACTGACCACGTATACTCAACTTGTTTTACTAATATTAAAGTTGCGCCCGACTCGTTTGCAGATTTTTTTTTTTATTCGTCAAACAGATTTTCTACTAATTTACGCATTGAATCAACGTGAAACTTAGCCAAGATCTTGAAAAAAGTATAAAGATTTTGCTTATTATATTTTAAGGGAAATCCAAAAATTTAAATCTTTCCATTCTGCCAACACCAATAAAATTTCAACAATGGATAAATTTTATGAAATTGAAAAATAAAAATATAAACATATTCCTTCTATCAGCTCACATAGATTTTCTTTTACATCTCTTTATCTATTTTCGGTGAATTTTGCAGCACCGTACTTTGTTTTACAGCAATGGAAAATGTTCTGGTTCTACATTGTTCAAGACATTTCTAGTCCAGTATTACAAACTACAAAAGGTCTCTAGGAAACACTTCACTATCATGCTGAGAATAATTATTATTATGTTGTACAATATCATTTTGTTATTTTCCAAAAACAAACAAGGTATCCTTTCCCATTACTCAATTATCCAACAATTTTGACTTCTACCCATTTCGAGTGTATATTACACAGACCGCACTAAATACGATATCGGTTAGAAAGACGAAATGCCTTTAAGGACAAACCGTTCCCAATGTCAACAAAACGTACGATAATGTGCGGTCTCTAGTCGGTCCTTTTCTTCTCGAAAATCTCCTGTCTGCTGCGAAAGGCAAATCGTATACCAAAGTCGTTGGGTGTCCAATTTAGGACTGGTAAACTGGTCCTTTATCACGATAGCAAATTGTCGGGTATATTTGCACACACATAGCATGCATATATAACTAAAATAAACGACAGCAAATGTTTCTCTAATTTTCTCATGTTGAGCTAATTATTCGAAATTCAATGTCCTTCTCGAGTATCGCAATGGTATTTGTTTGTGTTTTTCAAGTACCTATCGTGTAAATTCAGCAGGACGATTTCAACGCTTTTCTAGTACAATTAAGTCGGGAATATCCTCCGAAAACAAAAATCAAATTTAATTTGACTGAGTTTAAAAAGACTTATAAAATTTTATCCTTGTCAAATTACAGTCTATGCAAATTCATTGGGATTCCCGAATCGTACGAATTCTAGGTAGGTTTGTAATGGGATTTTAAGATCTACCAACGTTTTATGTTATTGGTTTAGGCGAAGAATTCAGGATGACAGGGATCACAAAATTGTTTTTGTTGAAGGTACAGTAGAATGTTGTCATTAATGTAGGATTCAGTTAACATGTGTATTTTCTTCTAATTTGATGAAATTTTCGATGCCTTTGGGTTGTTGTTTTGATGAATTAGCTCAGGAAAGAATTGAGTTTGAGGCATTGAAAATTATATTCAGTTACATCGTTTAAGGGTCGCAGATGTTCTTAGAGTGTCAAATAGCAATTGAATGATGCACTAATTTTATCGGAATCGTAATTTATTAACTAGCTCGTAAAACACAGTACAACAAGCACCATTTCACTTTATTATTCTAATGATAAAGTATTTTTATTATTCTGATAATGAAGTACTAGCAGCCTGAATTTTAGTTACCAGTGATTTGTAAATTGGGATCTGATCCTGTAATTTGCAAACAGTAGGACACGTGCTTTAAGATTGCTTCTAAAGGTATTAGGGTGTTATAATATTGTAGTAGCATTGGTATACTTTTAACAAGGTTACATGAGTACGAAATATGCAGTCTTGAACTGGAGTCCAAGAGTTTGACTATAATATTTTGTCAGGTGTGGGGTTAAAGTCGCAGAAGTCTAAGCAATTGTTTTTCGTCATGATAGATAACTGCCCCCATGGCTGTTTTCGACGTGTCATCGCAAAGCTTTATTGGTTTGTTGCAATCATAATAAGTTAGAATTTGGGCCTTTGATATTAATGTTTTTAACCTATAAATTCATTTTCGTGTTTATCATTCCAGTGCCACTGAATGTCTTTCTTTAGAAGTTCACGGAGATTATTATTTTCTAGAGCTAGATCTTTTAAGAATGATCCCAAGTAATTTACCATTCCTAAGAACGTTTTTAAGTTTGGTTTTATTAAATCTTAGCCCTATTGACCCAGCCTTTTTCAAAACAAGTCTTAATATTTTGTCGTGCTCTTCTTTAGAAGAAGCATAAATTAGGAAATCGTCAATGTAGATAAAAGCATTTGAAATTTCTGAAAAATACTTGACCATTTCATAATGAAATAATTCAGGTGCTGCACTTATTCCAAAAGGAAGACGCAAAAAGCGATATCTTCCTAACGGGGCTATGAAGGTGCAGAGCATTGATGACTCATCCTCCAGCGGCATCATCCAAAAGCTTGAGTTCGCGTCCAAAGTCGTGAAGTATTTGGCACCAGTTAAGCTCGTATTTACATTATCAACATTTAGAAAGGGGTAGTGTGGTCGTAAAATAGCCTTATTAAAATGTCGGGGATCCAGATAATTTTCCTGTTGGGATTCTTACTAAAACCATTAAACGCATTGGTTCTTCTACACGTCTAATAACATCAAGTTTTTCCATTCTCTTAAGCTCAGTATGTAATTCCTTCTATAATTCAAAAGGTATTTTCCGTGGTAGTTCTACGATCGGTAATACATCTGCCTTAACGATTAAATGACATTTATTACGCAGGCATCCAAGTCCTTCAAAAACATCCTTAAATGAATCTACCACATTAGAAACATTGGCATTAGTATTGATGATGTGTTTTTTTTATTATTTATACTATGTTCGGTCTCTATTAGTTTCAAATAGATACTGGATCTTAATCCTTGCACAGTTTTACAATTTATGTAAATCTAGAACATGAAAATTATTTTTATAATATTTACCGAGATAGTTACTGTAGTGAATTAGTCATTTCAACTTCCACTATAACTATTATATCAACTAAACTATACTTTATAGAATAGATTAAGCTATCATTGTGTACTAGAATAAGCTAAGTGATGCTGTACAAAATGTATGACAGATATCATTCTTTCTGATAAATAAAGTTCTTCTTGAATCGACTTTCGAGCTAGCAACATCTCTTGGACTTCGATCATCGAAATACTACATGGCGACGAGGAAAACAAAAAGCAGAGGATTCGGAGCTGAAAATTTGGTAATATAAAATTTATACGGCTATCAAAAAGTGTGTAGTTAAAAGAAAAGCGAATGTTTAGAGCGCGAACCACATCGAAACCATTGGCCATGAAACTGGAGAAATTCTAGAAATGCTAGAATTCGAGTCCGAGAGTGATAGAAAAAATTATAGAAAAATTCTTGAAGCACTGGAAAAGTACTGCATACCAAAAAAGAATACGGTATTTGCCAGTTACAATTTCCATAACAGGAAACAAAATCCGGAAGAACCGTTTGACAATTTTTTTCGGGATCTTAAAAAACTTGTTAAGCTATGCGAATTCAATGATGAGCACATAATGCTGCGAGATGCAATCGTACTTGGAATATCTGACAGGGAGACGCAAAAGAAATTGCTCGGAACTGAGGACTTAACGTTGGATAAAGCAGTGACGATCGTTCGGCAACAAATAATCAGCATACAGAAATACGGGAAAAAAACTACCGCTACAGAGCTGATGCAGTAATACAATCAAAAGATAAGTTAAGTAGTAAAATAAGAAATTATGGAAATAATTTTGTTCATAACCAATCGAAAAAAAATTCTAATTTTTCTTCTAGACAACTTATACCAAATTGTAAATTTTATGGAAGAATACATAACAAGGGAGAATGCAAAGCATTTGAAAAAGAATGCAAGAAGTGCGGAAAGAAAAATCACTTCGCCGTGGTGTGTCAAACTAGAACCATACAAGAAATTCGGAATGAGACCGGTAATGTAAACGATTTCTATATTGACTCGGTATCTGGGTCGAGCGTAAATGAAATTACAAAAACTGTTTGGAAAATACAAATTATAATAAAACATAACAGAATTATGATTGGGCTTAAAGCCCAATCATATGATACTCTAGATGAGATGGAAATGACTTTAATATACCGGAGAATATGTCATCTCAAATTCTTTCGAATAGTGAATAGAAACTTTTGCATGGGAGGTGGTAGAAGTAGAGGGAGAGGTTTGTATTTTTCGTATATGACACCGGACATGGCATGCAAAATTTTTTTTGCTGAATTTAAAGTTCTTAGTTTTCATTATTTTTAAAGAAATTGGTCATAGTTTTCCTTAAATTGAGGCATTTGTATGGGAGGTGGCAGAGGAAGTGGATCGTTAAAGATAATTTTGAAAATGCTTATCATCACCCTTATCACCATGCTTTGATTCAATTTCAAAGTCGATAGCTCTCATATATTTGAAGGAGAAATGCTTTTCTTGAATTTATAATAGAGATATTTGCGTGGGAGGTGGTAGAAGGAGTGAAGCGGAGCTGATAATTTTTTCTAACACTTATTTCAATTATTAAAAAATGAATTCTGGCAAAATTTGAAGTTTGTACCTTTTCTAGTTTGAATGGAAATCGATGAAATGCATTTAACAAAAATTCTGCATTTGTATGGGAGGGGGTAAAAGGAGTGTACAGATCAAAACAAATTTTGTTCGCATTATTAATATTTCTGTTTGTATACTTTATACAAAATATCAAGTTGATAGCTTTAACAGTTTCGAAGAAAAATAATTTAATTTAAATTTCAAAATTTCGTGAAATTTGTATGGGAGGGGGTAGAAGGAGTAAGGTTAAGTTGATAATTATTTTTAAAATAAATTGAAATTATAATAGAATTAATTCTGACAAAATTTCGGTTTTTCAGCTTTACTAGTTTCAATGAAAATCGAAAATATGTATTTTTCAAAATTGACCATTTGTATGGGAGGGGGTAGAAGGAGTAAAGGGATCGGATCAATATTTCGTGGTATTAATGACATCTAAATCATAATACTTTGACCTAAATTTCAAGTCGATATCTCAAATAGTTTCAAAGAAAATCAATTTCTTAATTTTTCGAAATTTCATGAAATTTGTATGGGAGGGGGTAGAAGGAGTGGGGGGATGTGGCCTATTCACGAACTTAAAGTTACTTTTTTGCTAAAAATGACACACAAAATTTTTTAACACTATAGCTCAAAGCTTTCGAGAGTTATGCTGTAGACAGACGCACAGACGGACAGACAGACAGACGGTCACACGGAATCGAGGTTTTTGAGCGACAACAAATATTTCTATATCCTTGGCGGCTCTGTGCGAGCGTTATTTCTTAGCGTTACGAACGGTAAGGCAAACACAATATACTCTCAGATTTCATCTAGAGTATAATAAAAATCTAAAAGTCATCGCAAGCACTTTCATTGTTATGCCTTCTTCAATAAAGTAAAAAGTTAAATATAATATTAATAAAAATTAAATTAAATGTAATATTAATAATATTAATAAAAAGTGTAAAAGATTACCCCACTTAAAGAGGGAGATGTAGTGAATTAGTCATTTCAACTTACACTATAACTATTATATCAACTAAACTATACTTTATAGAATAGATTTAGCTATCATTGTGTACTAGAATAAGCTAAGTGATGCTGTACAAAATGTATGATAGATGTCATTCTTTCTGATAAATAAAGTTTTTCTTGAATCGACTCTCGAGCTAACAACATCTCTTGGACTTCGATCATCGAAATACTAGTTACATTCAACGTTAATACAGCCAATAGTTAGAAGAGTTTCACCAAAAAATGTACAAATTTATGTGTTTGATTTTACAATTGACTTTTTACTTAAATTTACAGAAATTGAGTTTAAAATTGGCATTATATTAGCTTCAGCACCAGTATAATTCTGACACGACACAATACTGTCATTTATACCTAAATTAGCATACCAAGTTGTTGACAAATCGTCTTTAACCTTTTCCGATAGCTCCGATAAATAGCGGGGAATTCTTTTCATCCGAATCCAAATTTGCTTCAATATTACTGAAAATGCTCTTTTGCTTCGACATATTTCTGTAAAATGGTTTCTACACTTGTAAATGTGAATTTGTCCGCATCGACTGCAAGTTGATTTTTTTCCATGAATTATTACCACTATACGAATCGCACTCTCAGCTCAATATAAAATAAACTGCCAACAAGTCGGGCGAAACTTTATAATTCTTGGGACGAGTTTCGAATGAGTGGAAAGTCAATATGCAGGTTAGAGTGGTTGGGGAAGACAAAGTGAAAGTGACTACTTTAGCAGGGCTGTTATCAATATAACAATATTTCGTTCGTTTCTGCAAGTTTGGGTTTTTATGAGAGAAGGAGGAGGGGTAATAGTAAGAGTGGGTGGATGAGTGGGGGAATAGCTTTTTAATTGATGGCATGAATCACGTCCAATATTCTCTTTATAGGATGTGTTTCATAGACGAAGTTGCATAGAATTGTCATAAAATTCGCTGTATTCTACATTCACGAAACCGAACATTTGTACGGGAGGGGGTAGAGCGGATAAGGGAATCTTAAAACTTGTGATGCATTTTAATTTCATTTCTCTTGTAAGGTGCTTGTACAAAATTCCAAGTTCGTAGCTCTTAATTTGTTGGTTATTACTTGATTTAATGAAATTGGTCGAAATCATACTTTTGTATTGGAAGAGGTAGGAGAGCAAGAGCGATTTCAAGACTTTTGACGCAATTTTGTTTCAACTATTTTTAAAAGTTTTTGTGCAAAATTTTAAATTGACATCTTTTAATAGTTAGGTGATAATTGATTTCTTGAAAATGGCCGAAAAAAATAATTTTGTATGAGAGGGGGTAGAAGTTTTAAAGATTTTCGACCAGTTAATATTTCCTATAGTCATGGATTTTTCCTACATTTTCAAGTTTCTACCTTTAAATTTAACTCAAAAATTTTCAGTTTATGTGTTTTTTTCAATGCACATTAAACACCTTGAGCAAGTTAGACCGGAGGGAGTCGGTTTATAACCATCATGCCACAAGTTATTATTATGTTTCTGTGTATATCAAATAGATGTATTCACATGCAAAATTTAAACTTTGTATCTTTCACGAGAGCCCTAAAAAATCACTCAAAATTGTCGACATTTTTGCTTACCAAATCCCCCCCCCCTTACACCTCCAAACTTTAAATTTTTATCAAAATTAGCGAGTATATAGCTCTACAATCTGACAAATTTTCGATTTGATATTTGTACTTAATTTTGAGATCTCAAGATTTGAAATTTTGAAAAGTGTGCCATTTTTGAAATGATCCTCATTTCCCCCCACTACTATTATTTCAACATGTTATATTTTTCCCGTATTTTTCTAGTACAGCCTAATATATGTTCTAAGTGTCAATTACATAGCTTAAGAGATAGTTGAGATATTAATTTTTATGTGTTTTTCTTTGCACCGTCTCTGAACCTCCCCCTTACAATAATTAGCCAGTCCCTAAGCTGATTCCGGTGAAGCTATATGCCACCTTAATGGTCCCAAAATATGAAATTTTTACAATAAGTAATTTCGAAGATATAATCATTTAAAGAACAAATTCGGCCGCCGACAATTTGTTTTTAGCCCTCCCTTTTCGGACGCCAATGGATAAACAAATTAAATTATTTTTAAAGTTTTTCCCCCAACCTTCTCTATATCTCTAATGATTTTTAACTTCGTATCTGCATTCGTGGTGGATATATTTGCAAGTGTAGTTTTTGACTCTTTCCCTCCCCCGCCTTTCTCTTCCACCTAACACCCCCCAAAATTGTGCTCACTTACCCAATCAACAATCCACCCAAAAACGAACATTCTACCTTTAACGGTCTCGGAGATATTAGTCCATATGTACGGCGTAGGGCGTACGGTGGAATGGATTTTTTTTTGCATTTTTAGGCTAATTTAGTCATGAAACGCGAAAAAAAACAAAGTTTCAGGGTAGCAAATTTTTTTTTTCTGTGTCGATCACAATACTTTATTAGCCGTGTTTTTTTGCGGCTCTATCCAGAGCAGGTTAGCGTAACTACATTGAAAGCAACAACAAATCATCTATCCAGAGTAGGTTAGCTACCCCGGTTAGACCACTGGTGTAGCTAACCTGCTCTGGATAAATAGTTCCTGTGCTCATTGATAGAGGGCTCAGAAGTTAGAACTTGGGACTTTCATCTCCCAGCCGTTGGCAGCAATGAAATTTGAATTTGTCGAAAAGTGCTGCAGCTGCCTGAAACTGAAATGCGCTTACGATTGGAGTCATCCGAATCACTTGATTCTAATAGTTCCAATTAAAAAAACTTTCCTATTTGCACTCATTATTGGATCTGTAAGGAAAAGTCTTGAATTATCGCGGGAAATTCGCAATATTTTACAGAAATTACCTGTTGTTGACAACTGACAATTCGAAGTAGAACTGCCAAATTGTTTCCAGGTGCAACAACTTACCAGTTCCATACTTTAGTACTAAGCTTCTACTCTGGATCGTTTTTTTGAGGACTATCTTAACCTGCTCTACTCTCGTCCGCAAAAAAACACGGCTATTATTAGAATAATAAAGTAAAATAGGCTTTAAAATGGCTTCAGAAATACGCTTTAAAATGGCTTCTATTAAAGCTAAAGCGGAAAGCTCGCTTCAGCGGACATACAATGTTTAAATGTATACATGAAATGTAAACAAGTTCGAAGCTCTTACTAGCAACAAGTTGAGCGTATCTAAAATACTTCGGAAGCACTTTGTTTTCCCGCTGGAATAGTAAAAGAATGAAATGCGCGGGAAAAAATTTACCTTAATTTCACCCACCCACATATACTTTAACAGGATGTTGCTTCGTATGTACATACATCCTATGGAGCATGGAAAATTAATAGACTTTAAAAGTGAGGAAAAAATATTTCAGTATTGCAAAAATCTAAAATTTTTATTACGCTTAAAAATTTAAAATAAAGATGCCCTTATTAGTTGGAGAAAAATAAATGGCGTAGCTTTAAAATAGACAAAAATTATTGAACGTCGTCTTAAGCCCTATACTAATCAAATAATTGGCGAATACCAAGGCGGATTCAGAACCGGACGATCTACAACAGACCAGATATTCTCGGTGAAACAGGTGCTTGAGAAATGCTGGGAATATAACACAGACGTGCACCAAATATTCGTAGATTTTAAACAAGCATACGACAGTATCGACAGAAGCGTACTGTACCAAATCATGCTTGACTTTGGAATTCCTCCAAAACTAGTCCGACTAACAAGACTCACAATGACGAACACTGAATCCCAAGTGAGAATACAAACCGATTCCACAACTAGCTTTCGAACGGAATGTGGTTTAAAGCAGGGAGATGGTCTAGCCCCTATGCTTTTCAACTTGGCACTAGAGTATGTCGTCCGAAAAATCCCAGTCGACACCAACGGGACACTACTATTCAAGTCCACCCAACTAGTAGCATACGCTGACGACATTAATATTCTAGCAAGATCCTTCCCTAGTGCTAAGGAGGTATTTGTCAATCTTGACTCCGCCGCAAAAGAAGTCGGGTTGTGCATTAATGAAAGCAAAACAAAAGTAATGACGCAAACAAGAAGGAGAATGCCAATCAGACAAAACATAACAATTGCGGAATATAATTTGGAGAGTGTGGACAACTTCATATATCTTGGGGCTAATTTAACAAAGGACGGTAATGAAACAGACGAAATCAAACGACGGATAATACTTGCAAATAAGACGTATTATTCGGTACTTCCAATAATGAAATCCAAGAAAGTGCACAGGAACAATAAGCTGCGGATTTATAAAACTATTATACGACCTGTGCTCTGTTATGGCTGCGAACTTCCGAAAAAGCAGTTAACACATTCGAAAGAAAGGTCCTCCGAAGAATTTTGGGACCTGTGAAGGAAGGAACGGAATGGCGAATAAGATACAACCATGAGTTGTATCAACTCTACGACGAGCCAGAAGCTTCAACGTTCATCAAGCTACGTAAACTGCAGTGGGCTGGCCATGTAGAGCGAATGGAAGACAGAAGAATACCCAAACGTGCTCTGAAAGGCAAAACGAGTGGTAACCGACCAGTAGGCAAACCACGCAAGCGATGGGAAGACTCGGTTGATGAAGACAGCAAAGCCATTTTAAATAAACTGCCAACAAGTCGGGCGAAACTTTATTATTCTTGGGACATGTTGCGGATGTGTGGAAAGTCAATATGCAAGTAAGAGTGGTTAGGGAAGACTAAGTGAAAGGGAGTTCTTGAGCAGGGCTGTTGTCTATTTAACAATATTTCATTCGTTTCTACAAGTTTGGGTTTTTATGGAGGGAAGGAGGAGGGGTAATAGTAAGGGTGGGTGGATGTTAATAGCTTTTTAATTAATTGCTTGAATCACGTCCAATATTCTCTGTGTAGAATGTGTTTCATAGACGAAGTTGCATAGAATTTTCATAAAATTCGGTGTATTTTACATTCACGAAACCGAACATTTGTATGGGAGGGGAATCGTAAATTTTGATATGCAGTTTTATTTCGCTTCTCTTTTAAGGTGCTTTTATAAAATTTCAAGTTCATAGCTTTTAGTTTGTTGGCTATTAGATGATTTATGAAATTGGTCGAAATCATAGTTTTGTATGGGAGGGGGTAGAAGGGCAAGCGCGATTTGAAAATTTTGAAAGCAATTTCATTTGAATTATTTTTATAAGTTTCAATGCAAAATTTGAAATTGATAACTTTTAAGAGTTAGCTGATAACTTATTTCATAAAAATGCTCGAAAAAATAATTTTGTATGGGAGGGGGTAGAGGAGGTAGGGGAATCGTAAGACTTGTGATGCAATTTTCTTTCTTTTTAGTTGTAAGGTGCTCGTACAAAATTTCAAGTTCATAGCTTGCAAATTGTTTGTTATTAGTTGATTTAATGAAATTGGTCGAAATCATACTTTTGTATGGGAGGGGGTAGAAGGGTAAGCGCGATTTCAAAACTTTTAACGTAATTTCATTTCAATTATTTTTGTAAGTTCTTATGCAAAATTTCAAATTGATAGCTTTTAATAGTTAGGTGGTAATTGATTTCTTGAAAATGGTCGAAAAAATAATTTTGTATGGGAGGGGGTAGAAGTTTTAAAGATTTTCGACCAGTTAATAATTCATTCTTTTAGGGATTTTTTTTAAATGAATTTCGCAAATTTTCAAGTTTCTACCTTAAAATTTCATTCAAAAATTTTCAGCTTATGTGTTTTTTCATTTCACATGAAACACCTTGTGCACGTTAGACCAGGGGGGTCGGTGCATAACAATTGTAGAATTTTTATTATTTTTTATGTATGTACAATAAATTGATATATTGACCTGCAAAATTTAGACTCTGTATCTTTTACCAGAGCCCTAAAAAAATTACTCAAAATTTTCAACATTTTTGCTTTCCACCTCCCTCCCCTTACACCCCCTTACTTAATTTTTTTACCAAAATTAAAAACTATATAGTTCTATGATCTGACAAATTTTTGATGTGATATCTGCGCTGAATTTTGAGATATAATGGTTTAAAATTTTGGAAAGTTCAATGCTCCCCATTTTCCCCCACTACTATTTAGTCCAAATATTATATTTTTTTTGTATTTCTTTAGTATAGCTTAATATAAGTACCAAGTTTCAATTGCATAGCTCAACAAATAGCCGAGATATTGATTTTTAAGTGTTTTTCTTTGCACCCCCCCTGACTCTCCCCCTTACAATAATTAGCCTCTACGTAAGCTGATTCCAGTGAATCTGTATGCCACCTTGATGGTCTAAAATTATAAATTTTTTATGCTAAGTAATTTCGAAGATATAATCATTTGAAAAAAAAATTCGGCCGACAATTGGTTTTTAGCCCCCCCTTTTTGCACCCCAATGGATAAAAAAATTAGATTAATTTTAAAAGTTGTCCTATAAACCCTTTTATATGTATATTGATTTTTAGCTTCCTAGCTGTAACCATGTTTGAGATATTTGAATTCTTAGTTTTCGGTTTAAGTGCTCCCCCCGCCTCCCCCTGAACCCTTACACCTCCAAAAATGAGTGTCCTTCTGAGATCCGCAACTACCTACAATCCCTCCAAAAATGAGCTTTCTATCTCGAAGGGTTTGGGAGTTAATGTGCTCTGAGCGTACACACCGGCGTACGGCGTACGGCGTACGGCGGACGGCGTACGGCGGACGGCGGACGGCGTACGGCGGACGGCGTACAGACAGACGGATTTTTTTTTTTTGCATTTTTAGGCTAATTTAGTCACGAAACGCGAAAAAACAAAATTTCAGGGTAGCAAATTTTTTTTTTTTCCCAAGTCGATCACAATACTTTATTATTAAAATAATAAAGTAAAATTAGCAGCTGGAGGACGCGGTCTTTGGATCGAGACGATTGGAGGCGACGACTTCAGGAGGCCAGGGCCCGATTTGGGCTGTCGCGCCATTGATGATGAGTTTTAAAATAGCATCAATAATGATTTACAACAGATGAATAAAACGATTATGATCGTTCAAAAGAAAGCAATTAATTCTACTACAACCGTATTTGATTGCTAATTTTGAAGCGCTTTATTTTCACTTGGGTTCCATGGTTTCATATATCTACATATTTATCATAAAAAAAACATGGAGAACAAAGGAATAGTGGCCATTAAAAAATGCTGGAGAAATACTAACCGGTAGATTCGAAACAGACTTTTACCACAAAATTGTGCCGAACGACGCGTACCGTCATTAAGAATAGGAGCCATAGTAATGTTTTTTTTTGTGTTAGAAAGAAGACGCAGAATTTTGTGTAAGGAATTGTTATGTGCTAACAAAAAAGTAAGAACTCTAAATGTCCAACTTTGATGTCGATCACTGTGCTTTATTTGTATATAAAAAAAACATAACAAAATTATGATTAGATGTGAAGCCTAATCATATGATACTTTCCATGAAATAGGAGAGAGTTTAATGTACCAGAAAATATGGCAGCACAAATTCTTTCGAATAGTGTCTTGTGACTTCTGTATGGGAGGTGGTAGAAGCAGAGGATGGAAGTTTTTAATTTGCATACTCTAGATGAAATGTGTGAGTATTATAAGTTTGTCACAAAGTTTGCAAAGTTAAGAAATAATATTCGGAGAAAAAAATTAATGATACAGAATTTCACAAATCTCAAAACCAAATGTCCGTCCGTCCGTCTGTTTGTACGTCAGTCTTTTCTAGCTTGAAAACACGTTGATCTAGAAAGTTCAAATTTTGTACACGTCATTATTGACGAAAAAGTAAGGACAACCTTGTGAACGGCCCAAATCGCTCCACCCCCTCGACCCCCTGAAATTTGGAATATAGCACTTTTATGATGATTTCATTGTTCTTTACAATAGTTATTGGTGTCCTCCTCCTCCTTGTATCACCACCAATACAAACTGCACTTTTCCATGAAAAGGTCTAAACCAATTTACTCAGTGCATATACAATTTATCGATTTGAAATTGTTCACTAAATATTTATTTAGAATTATTAGTGCGACAACAAAATTAATCGACTAGCTTTACCCCTTTTACCCCCTACACAAAATAACACAATTTCGCAATTCGACAAAAAACAGATTTTTTCGAAAAGTATAAAAGCTATTAAAGTAAAATTTGGAATATACTACTTTTATAATGATTTCAATCTACTATATTAAAATTATTCGAGTGCTTCCTTTCCTTCCACCACCACCAATACAAACTGCACTTTTTCATGAAATACTCGAAACAAATTTACTCCGTACGTATAAAATTTATCGAGCTGAAATTGTGCATTTTTATTACGACCAAAAACTTAGACGATTAGCTTCACTCCTTCTACCCCTCCCATACAATCTGACACAATTCAACAACTTCTCAAAATGTTGATTTTCCTGATAAGTATGAATGCTACTGATCTGCAATTTGAAACATACCAAAAGCATTATTATACATCATACAGTTATTTCTGAAAAAATCGTTAAGACCTCGCCCCTCCTTCTACCACCTCCCATACAAACTGCACAATGTTCTCAGTACCTATTGAATTTTTGAATCCTAAATTTTATATAAAACATTTTGATAGCAACCTTAGCGTGATGTGAACGAATTAGCTCAATGTCATCACCCCCTCTACCGCCTCCCCCACAAAATTTCTTGAAATAAAAATATGTCTGTTTCATCTAGAATATCGCAGTCCTGTTATGTTTGTATATGCCACCGAACGTGAAGTTAAAATTTGCAGATTTTATTATTTTCAAAAAAATTGGACAGTTTTCCTAAAATTGGGGAATTTGTATGGGAGGTGGTAGAGAAAGTGGAAGATTTTACATAATTGTGAAAGTGCTTATCAACATTCCTATCACCATGCTTTGTTTCAATTTCAAAGTCGATAGCTCTCATATGTTCGAGCAAGAAAACCTTTTCTTCAATTTCCAATACGAAAATTTGTGTGGGAGGTGGTAGAAGAAGCGAAGTTCATATTTTTTTAGCATTTATTGCAATTATTAATGGACAAATTTTGGCTATATTTTAAGTTTCCCCTTTTTACAAGTTCAATGAAAATCGATTCAAAAGTTTAATCTTTGGCGTTTCTTTCCGACATTATAACTAAATTTAGAACAATAAATCAATTACGAAATATTAAATGTTCTTACTTTTCAGCACAGCTCACAGCTCCTTCACCCTTCTGAGCTAGCATCCAAATGTTGATTGTTATAAAACTCGGAACTTTTTGTTTTCCACTTGTCCTTGTAGCACTTAATAATAATACAACTTCAACCACTTCTCGTAATTCGTTCCTAAACCCTATTATAGAAGCAAAATTTCTCATGGGATATCTCATTCATAATTAACATTGTCTTTTTCATCTCTACCATTTCAATTTAATAAAATACAAAATTCTTCCTTCACCGAAACTCTGAGGCAGTATTAAGAGTTAGTTTCGATGCACCGGAAAACATTTTTTTAATTCCGACATTTTTCAAATGGCGTATCCTTTTCCATTCATACAAATAAAATAAACCGGTGCTTCCCGTAGGGTCATCAGTATCGAAGTTAGCGATAAAGCTCCTTGAGACACAGCGCGACTTCGGCAAATCAAATAATCCTTAATATTCTGCAGACATGTTCAATAAACGCGCAGGACTAGTATCCTATCATCTGCTCCGCAAGAATTAAAAATGGGGCTTAGAACATTTGTTTACCTATTTTCAGTCAATTACAGAACAATGAAAGACATAATTATCGTAAAGCCAACAAATTACCTTTTGTTCTACAAATTCTTAGCCTTTCGAAAGATCACAGCACGCTTTAACAAATCATTCCAAATTTTCATTGGAAATATGAGAAATTTCAAACCCGTTTTCACGATGGGGTGAAAAAAAGCATCGAAAATTGACTTCATGGTAAAAGTTACAGAGCCAACCCAGCAAACAATTGCGCGATAAGTCGCAGTGGCGATAGAAATGGCAATAGTAAGTTATCGCCTCTAACGATAAAATTGTAAGAGTTCTTGCTCTTTTATTAACTTGACGATAATTTCGCGAAAACATTTTCGAATCGCGATGACGACAAAAAGGCAAGAATTTCGGAGTGCAACAATGGTTGCCCTGTGAATCATTGCTTTCAACGATAAAATGTAAATCAACTGCACATTTTCATTGACTTCATGATAATTGCTCGACAAATCGACAGGCCGTGCAATAAGGAAACAATCTGTACATTCAATAAGAATGCAATCTGTTGAAACGATAAGAATGCGGTAAGTCTCTTCGACAAGAATGCGATCAGTTAATGCCATAAGAATTAGCGTCAACCTTTTCTCTACTAGGCTTTATCGCATTCGATAAAAATATGATAACGCGGCGATAGGCGATATTGCCTGTATGCTATCGATTCGTTATTGCATTCTTATCGCTATGTTTGCTGGGAAGCTACTGGAATGAATGATCGGTAGACGGATTGGAGTACAGGATTAGTTTGCAGTTTCCTTTTCACCCTTTCTTTCACCCTATTTCAGCGGAAATCCGAAAAAAAATGATGTAGATACCTAAAACTCAGAAATGGCACACCTTGATGAAAATGCCTTTGCAGAGGTATTTAGTTTGCTTATTTTAGATCATTGGTTTAAAAAATAATGCCTTTACAAAAAAGCTTATTCTTTTAAATATCTAGATTGTGATCGACTTCGAAAAAATTGCTACCCTAAAATTTTGTTTTTCGGGTTTCATGACTAAATTAATCTAAAAACACAACTGAATCCATCTGAACGCTCAGCACACAATAACTCCCAAGCCCTTGAAGATAGAAAGCTCATTTTTGGATGTATTGAAGATGGGTGCAGATCTCAGGCGGACACCAATTTTAGAAGGTTCATTCAATATAATTGTTTGTCTCACCCAAATATTGCCAATGTCTTAGCTTTGTCAAAACTTCGCCCAATGTTTTCTGCGGGTTATTCAGTGAAACGGTTTATTGCTTAAGCAAATCGCCGCTACATCATTGTCACTAAGCATCAAAACACAACGCGCCTAATGTATTGCACTGAACACTCTCACGATCCAGATGCAAATATCTAAAAAAAGTCTCTGAAACTTTTATCCACAATGTAAAAACATTTTCAAAGCATGCAATTTTTCATAAATAAAAATAAATTGCAGCATTCTTGGAATAATTCATTTTTTTTTATTTAGATCAAGAGCATAAAACATATTGTATTCAACACACTTTCCACGAAAAGTATCTCCGTGTCTCGGAGGAGGGATGTTTTATTATGAATTGCTAGTTTGAAGAGGATTTCTTAGCACTCAGTTACATATTTCACGATTCCCTTTGTCCAATAAAAGCATGGGTTGGTTGCTTTAAATAAACAAAGTTGTAACTTTGCATCCATTGTATTATTTCGGTCGTGCGGTTTTATGGACGGTTGACGATATGCTTTAGAGAATATAAAAATTCAAGATAACCAAAACTATTCACGAAATTTTTTAAGGTTTCTGATTTAGTAAGAAATAAATTTGTAGCTACGTATAATTAAAATGTGGTACTTTTTATAATTTTCTTTATGTTTATGATTTCGAAGCATTCTGAAATTAGTTTTTGCTGTAATGATTGTAACGCTAAAAAATAAGGGTTGAATAGAATCGCCAAGGATATAGAAATATTTGTTTTGATCGTCTGTTTACTGAATAAGTTAGGTTAGAAAAGGTTCGTGGAGTGGTTGCAGACCAAAGGGCCATCAGTGGTCCTATTGTCGCCTCTATGTTCTTACCATGGGAACCTACATATCATTTAGCCAGCCTCCTCTACTCGTGAAACTAATGAGCTTCATCGGTTCAAGGGACCGGAGACCGTTCAGCTTGGCGAAGAAGTACTCTCCAAAAATTTGTTTCCAAATCGTTTGGAGGTACGGGCAAAAGCATAGGAAATGCTCTATAGTTTCATCTTCCTCATCCCAGCCGCTGTCTTCGAGCCTGGTTTCTCAGAAGTGTCCGTAGGGAGTTTCCGTCGAGTCTCAATATTTTTATTGAATTCCTTCTATCAAACCATGGTTAGGTTTGTGGAGGAGTTGGACAGCAATATACGTAGGCCACCATTGGATTCATTGTACGCCTACATGTTTTTACAATGTGGTCCTACATATCATTCAGCTAGTCTGCTCTACCGGTGAAACTAATTAGCTTCATCGATTCAAGGGACCGGAGATTGTGATTAATTATTGAAACCCGAATAAAACACGCCGTTTGTATAGTAATGTATTTATTATCACTTTAACTCGTTAGTTTGAACCTATCGTTACGGGGTCTCGTTAATTACTAATTCTCGGCAAGTAGTGCCGATCGCTACTCAATCTCTTAAGCCCGAGTTTTGAGCTTTATATTTTTTCAACATCCTCCGGCCGGGCAGTAGGAAGGTCTTTCATCTCGATAGGATAGAGTAGTTGTACTGGACGTCTCAAAGTTGTATTGTCTGCAAACCGCACTTCACAGGCTCGTACTTTTCCATCGCGCCCTGGATATATAGCATTGATAGTTTTCAGCTTCCAGTGAACTCGAGAAGTTGATGGATTATGGACCAGCACTATATCGCCAGCTTGAATATGCGTAGCAATTTGATTAGTACCATGGTGTAACGACCTTAACTGCAATAAATACTCTGATTTCCAACGCTTCCAAAAAAACTCAGTGCACCTTAAACGTGATCTCCATTTTGCCTGAATTTGTTGGTTCGTAGGTTGTATCTCTCTCGTAGCTATGTCTAGATGAAAGCCCAACAGAAAATGTGCTGGGGTAAGCGGTGTTAAATCTAACGGATCGTCACTAGTATACGTCATAGGTCTCGAGTTTATAATATTTTCAGCTTCCGTCAAGAGTGTATGTAGTTGCTCGTAGTTAAGGATAGCCTTACCGATAGCAATCTTGAGGAATCTTTTTACGCTTTGGATTAGCCTTTCCCAAAAACCTTCCCACCACGGAGCCCTTTCAACGATAAAGTGCCAGGATATGCCTCGTTGACTTAAGAATCCATGAAATTCCTCGCTATTCATTATATCGCCAATAAATCCCAATTCAAGTGAAGCGCGTTTGAACGTTCTGGCATTACCAGAATAGATAATTCTTGGAGCTCCTCTTCGTGCGTTAAATCGTCGTAAGGCCATAAGACAACTCTCTGTAGATAAGTTAGGGACCAATTCCAAGTGAACTGCACGAACAACAGCGCAAGTAAAGATCATTATATAGCATTTGTTCAATGTGTTCTCATTCGGCTCATCTTTTGAATACATAGGTCCAGCAAAGTCAACGCCGATGATCTCAAATGGCTTCGATGCGATTCTGTCTCTGGGTAGTGGAGCAAACGTTTGAAAAATGGGTCTCCCTCTTAATTTTATGCAAAAACGGCAGCTCTTCGTTATCCTCTTTATAAGCTGGCGTCCTCGTGGTATCCAGAATCGCTCCCGCAAACGGCTGAGTACAATGTTAATTCCACTATGTAAAACGCGTTCGTGCATATCTTTAACAATTAATTCCGTTATCCTAGAGTTCCTTGGTAGTATAATAGGATTTATGACATCAAAAGTACAGTCGAGCAACGTTAAGCGACTACCAACTCGTAGAACACCATCTTCGTCTAACATCGGTATAAGTGTTAACAGTGCTGATGTTTTAAGAATTTCTTTGTTATGCTCCAATGCATGTATTTCATTAGAAAAGGAGCACCTCTGTATGTACTTTATCCAATAACTTTCAGCACGCGCTATCTCTTCAGCTTGAAGAAATCTGCTTTCTACTTTAATTTTTTTTATAGTACAATAAACGAATCGATAAATGTACGCCGTTATTCGGAGCAAACGTTTCCAATTGCTGATGTTCTCTAAATCTACTAAAGGTTCGATTGACGCTTCGATCTTCCTCGATTCAACAAGTAACGTTGTTAATGTAACTGGACAATCCAATAATGGTTTCTCGATTGGCCAATCTGCTGTAGCATTATTCAACCATCTTGGACCTGCTTCCTATAATTTAGAACGCAAGAGATTTTTTCCGGTTATGCCCCTGGTCAAAAGATCGGCAGGGTTTTCATTGCCAGGGCAGTGCCTCCACTGTAAAATACTAGTCAACCGACGTATCTCCTTAACACGATTATAAACGTAAGGTTTCCATTTATCCAATTCACCCTGAATCCAGTACAGAGTTATCATCAAATCCGTCCATAGAAAAAAATTGTCGACTGAAATCCTTAGGATGCTCTTTAGATAATTGTACAATCTGGCTGCTATTACTGCTGCTGTCAGTTCTAGTTTCGGTAAGGTAAGTTCCTTGCTTCCATCTTCTTTAATTGGAGCTACTCGACTCTTAGCGCAAAGAAAATTTACAGACGTGCCTCGGCAAGTACTTTCGCTTCTGACGTACGCAACAGTGCCGTATGCACTTAAACTGGCATCAGCAAATATATGAATCTGTATTACACTTACTTGATTTGAAGGAAATATGCATCTAGGAATAGACATCTCTTTTAATGTTACCAAATCGTTTGTGCAAGTATTCCATATCGAAAGTAAGTTGTCATCTAAAGTATCGTTCCAATCAAATTCTTACGCCAAATCATTAGAAAAAGCAATTTTAATTTTATTACAGTTGGTTCAAGGATGCCTAAGGGATCAAAAATTCTTGATATTAGTTGAAGAACGTTGCGTTTTGTACCTTTTATAGGAGAACTTAGGAAATTTTCGATTGACTGCAAGCTCGTCGCTTATTATAAACCATTTTATAAAAAGCACCTTCTGGGACTCTGTGCAATCTGTGGAACGAAAGAGTTCTCGCATGGTAGCATGGTTCGAATTCCACTTTTTCAAATTCATTGCTGCCCGCTTGAGTATCTCTAAGGATTCCAAATATATCCGTTTTTCCGAATCCACGTCCTGTAGACTGAAAATTAGATCGTCCATGTAGAACGAATCGCTTAAAATTTGGCATGTTTCAGAATAACGTTGTGCCTCTCCTTTTATGTGAGATTGAAGTGTAGCCGCCAAAAGAAAGGGACTGCATTTTACCTCGAAGGTGGCCCTTGTCATACGATATTCTTCCACTTCTAGTGGACAGTTTACGGATTTTAAAGCGTTCGCGTACCAGAAAAACCGGTGAGAATCTCGATCTCTTGGAGATAAAGCTATCTGTAGGAATGCCTTTTCAACGTCAGCCACCATTCCTATAGCTCCAATTCGAAAATTCAGTAGAATCCTCAATATATCTGGAAGCAGATTCGTGCCAGCATGAAGATGATCATTTAACGAAAACTTCCTATCTTCGTGAGCTGAGGCGTAAAAAACGATACGCAACTTCGTGGTCGCCTTATCGTCGCGATAAACACCTCGATGAGGCATATAATATTTGTGGTCACCTTGAATTCCTACTGGAGCACGCTCGACGATTCCAGCATCTATTTGCTCTCTCATCGCGTTATCATAGTCCATCAGCCTTTTCGGTTCTCTAGCGAGTTTTCTTGTTAAAGACTTTAATCTGCTCAAAGCATCTTTTCGATAATTATGAAGTGGAACACTAAAATTTTTCCATGGCAGAGCTGCTTCGTAGCGGTCCTGACCCTTGATTATACATTCTTGCATCAACTTGTCCGTCAATGCACTCTTTTCAATGTGGTCATTGCTTATTCCGAGTACTTCTAGATCCCAAAAGACTTGCCACTGGTTCTCGTCCACTGCACACGTACAAAGCGCCATGTCGTTTGACACTGTATTTGGTGTATCGTTAGATGTCGCGGTGAAAGGACCTTGTAAAGTCCATCCGAAAATAGTCTGAACTGCCATTAGTCTATCCGTAATTCGCTGAAGCCTTCCTGTTGCTATTCGCCAATAATTATCTGCTCCTATGAGCAAACTTAATCCATCTTCTCGTTGTAAATCAGTAGAGCATGAGTCCGCGAGAACAAAATTGCACAATTCCGGGCTGTCACTGCTAGGGACCGCCAAAACATCCACACAAATTTCAGGAACAACAAACGCGCAGATGTCAATGGATCCGGCATCAAACTGACTTCTTAAAACAACCGACACTACCTTGAATTCCGTCGGGGGCGAAATTTTCGTCTCTCCGAAAGGCAAAATGCTTAATTTTTTCGTCCCGACAACCGGCAATTTGAGTCTCTCAGCTATGCTTTCACGAATGTATGATCTTTGGCTTCCACCATTTAGCACTATCCGAATTAATAGTCCACTATTCTGATATAAAGCGGTTGCGTACACTCTTGCGGTACACTTCATTGTTATTGTACGCGCACAAATTTAACGACTTTTGTACCGAATTTTTCGTAAAACTGGGATCACACAAAGAAGTGGGATGTCGGTGGTTGCAGTTTCGGCACATTATACCCTTCACCTTACAAAACCTTGAGTTGTGGCCTCTTTTAGTACAACGATAGCATCGCTTGTCCTGCTTTAACAGTTCCTTTTTGTGTGTGAGCGATAACTTTGCGTCACATTCTACAGCGGCATGACTATTCGATTTGCAAAAGAAGCACAAAATATTTTCGTTAGTATTTGTGGTCATTAGTCCAGCTGCTGTCGAAGTATTTCTAATGCTTTCCCTTGGGCGGCCTTTTTCCACAAGTGCGTTCTCCAAAGACTGCACCTCTTGTTGTAAGAATTTGATGATGCTCTTTACTTGCCCGTCACCATCAAACG
This sequence comes from Chorisops tibialis, assembly GCA_963669355.1. NCBI lineage: Eukaryota > Metazoa > Arthropoda > Insecta > Diptera > Stratiomyidae > Chorisops > Chorisops tibialis. Next base: position 140,453,144 of record OY770264.1, read on the forward strand.
CAATAGAGCTTTCATCGTCATCGTTCTCTTCCTGATGCAATTACATGAACGATGGTAATCAAATCTTAGCTCACTCGGTAAACATCTCAATAAAACCGTTTTCAGCATAATATAATAATGAGTAGGAGGTACTCGTAAAGCCGTAAGATATCTGCTACAGGCTTGCACTGTGTTATACAGGGTGTTTGGCACTCCGTACATAACCTTGTAAGGGGTTATTCCTGGATATATTTTGAGCAAAAAATTGTTCTACGGAGATGGTCAATTTTCAATATCCACGGAGATACAGGGTGATCAAGAAAAGTCCTTCGGACCTGTACCCTCACTCACTCAAAACGCTATATCTTGAAAACTAATAATTACAATTCAAAGTGTTATAGCTTGTTTTTTAGGGAATCGAATTACCTTTCATTTGGTGTAATAATCCGCATTGTAACTGTATCCAATTCTGAGATATTTGCTTCAGAACACAAATTTTTAACATTTTGACCGTCAAAATTCTAAGATCAATGTAGTTTTTATCTAAAAAACCCATTATAAAAATGTCATTTTATTGTTGTTTTCTTTTGTGCCATATTATTGCCTACAAAAGATGCATACACTTGCATTGCATAAGTTTTATAGTTTAGAAGAAATTATCATTCCAATAATGTAGCACTTTTGTCAAAAAAGCAAGAATAGGTTGATCAACACTCTCCGCTTGAACTAAAAGAACTTAAGAATGGTTTTTATGGTTTATTTCAAATTTCCTTAATTACAATAAATGTTCAAAATGGCTACCTTCATTTTGAATGCACGCTAAAGCTCGTTTTGCCAGTGTTCTCTTTGTGTTCATACTCCTCAACTGCTGCCTTACTTCTGTTGCTGCCGCATCGATTCTGGTGTTTAGATCCTGCAACGTTACTACTTCCGTTGCGTAGACAAGGTCCTTCATCCGTCCCCATGCAAAGAAATCCATAATAGTTAAATCAGGGGATCTTGCAGGCCAGTGTATCGGTCCATTTCTACCGATCCAGCGATTGCTATAATTGGAATTTAACCAATCTCTGATTTGTCGGCCGTAATGAGCTGGAGCACCATCGTGTTGGTAAAACATGGAAGCCAATCGTTGCAGTGGCATATCATCCAATAACTCCTATAGATCATTTGCCAAAAAATGCAAGTAATTGGAACAATTTAAGGTAGGCGGAAGCCTAATAGGACCAATAAAATCGTTGCCAATCACACCTGCCCATAAATTGACACTGAATCTGTGCTGAAATGATGCCTCTCTTCTTGTATGTGGATTGCTCTCAGCCCATGTGTGTAAGTTGTGGAAGTTTGTGATACCGTCCCTGGTGAATTGGGACTCATCCGTCCAAAGAATGTTGCTGATAAAATTCTCGTCACTTATTTGTCGTTCAAGGAGCCAATTGCAAAACTTCATCCTTTTGGGTAAATCAATGGGTAACAGCTCCTGCACTGGTGTGTGGTGGTAGGGATGCAAACGTTCTGCTTTCAGGACACTCCAAACTTTCCACGTAGAGACGTTAAACCGCAATGCCAAGCGTCGTATACTAGTTGATGGATCATTTTTAACTGCAGCTAGGATTCGTTGATCAATTGAAACAGCGATTACCGGCGCAGGATTTGCATTCACTCTGCTTGTCCTAACACTGCCTGTTTCCCTAATCCTTCTGTAAACGTCTTGGAATACTCTCGCGTAAGGTATTCGACGATTGGGAAATCTGTGATGATACAAAGATCGCGCCGCTTGCTCATTTCCCTGACACTCTTCATAGACGAAAATTATGTCTGCATATTCTTCGGTCGTGAACTCAGGCATTTCGAAATTCTTTTCTAAATTTTAGTGACACCTTGTTCTTTTACAAATTTAACTAAAACTGATAAAAATATGAAGTATGGTTTGCTTTTATAGGCTTTTCATTTTGTTAGGTAACCCATTAAAAAGGGCAAAGTGCTGCACCTAGTTGTGTTGAAACTCATTTTAATTTAATTCATTTTCTCGATAATTTTAATACTATCTAAAGGACATTCATTGAAATTTAAATAGTAATTAAAGGACACAAAGAATATTTCAGTTTAACAACATTTCAGGTAGTTTTTTTAGAACGAGGGTTGGTTTATGGCATATTTTATTTTTAAGCCATATGTATTTTCGCTTATTACCTGGAAAACGGGAAAACCTAAGTCATAAGTATGTCTGCATCTTTTGTAGGCAATAATATGGCACATAAAAAAACAACATTAAAATGACATTTTTATAATGCGTTTTCTTGAGAAAAACTACATTGATCACAGAATTTTGAGGGTCAAAGTATCAAAAATGTGTGGTCTGAAGGAAATACCTCAGGATGGGGTACAGGTACAATACGGACTATTACACTAAATGAAAGATAATTTGATTCCCTAAAAAACAAGCTATAACACTTTGAAATGCAATTATTGGTTTTCAAGATATAGCGTTTTGAGTGAGTGAGGGTACAGGTCCGAAGGACTTTTCTTGATCACCCTGTATCTTCGTGGATATTGAAAATTGGCCATCTCCGTAGAACAATTTTTTGCTCAAAATATATCCAGGAATAACCCCTTACAAGGTTATGTACGGAGTACCAAACACCCTGTATAGATGACGAAGACCTTTTGCGTCCGTTCTAGAATGAACGATTTGCAACGCCATAAGCTCTTGCATTATTTGGTCTCTGAGCTTTTCGGAATTTCCGTACTCTTCAAGCAGCAGCGCAATGGCGCCATCGTAACCAGAGTACAACAAAGAGTAAGAACACTTTGTATAGTGCCTGGGTTAACATGTTTGTCACGTTCTACCTCCGAAAAATCCGGTTTTCCCCTCTGAAAATAAAGAGAGCAACGTGTCCCGCCGAGTCCGCGACACTTCTTATCTCTCATTCTCGTATATGGCGTTCTTACAGCTTTTGCTCACGTCGTATTCAACTAGGACGGCGGGTGCGCGGGTCATGATCGGCAGTTCTTACAATTTCGCTTGCTCTTGTCTAATAAAAAAAATCTTTGCGAGAATGAAATAGAAATATCAGATTTAATGTTCACTGTAAGCTTAAGAGAGAGGAAGCACACGTATCAGCGATGAAACACGAGTGTGTTTTCGGCAAATTTTTGGAGCCGGGTCGCATTTTTAGCTGAATGTTTCTACTATGTATATACTATGATCGTAACATGCTTCCGATGGAGTAAAACTGGCGATAGTTCTCTGAGCAGATCCCTTTAGCGCAGTTTGCAAATAATGGAATTTCTCTATACCAGTAAGGCTAGGATTTTCGTGAACGGCCGACCTGAATTGCTCCCAAAACGGAATCCAGTCTCTGTAGATACGTGAGAACTCTCTTAAACGAAGAGTTGGTAATTTCACCGCACTGCGCGCAGGAATTTCGTTAGGTAAATTAAGAGGATCTCTAGAGCGCGAGAGATTCACTCGCTTTATTTTATCTAACCGTAAATTGATTCTTCATATGGTTCCTATTGCTAAGTCCTCATAATCCGTGATTTTTACGAATTCCTTATCCGCGTCTTCCAATTTGAGTAGCGATTTCTCGCGAACTTGCACATTGATCGCAATAAGACTGTCATGAGCGGCTGTTAATCGTTGCAGCAGAACCGACAGATCTTCCTCTATTTTATCGAAATTCGCGGAATTATCTTCGATAACCCGATAATCCGAACTACTTAAATAATCATTAGCACTATTCGTTAATCGAGTCACTTGTCCACGATATGTCGCACGCGATATCAACTCCATTGTTTGAAAAGAAACCGTTAATACCGTTAGCCACGCGTACAAAATTGAGGATAGCACTATTTCGTTATTTTGTTCGTTAATTGTCCGATTTTAAACGCAATTTCCCGGGTTTCGGCACCAACATGTGAATAATTATTGAAACCCGAATAAAAACATAACAGAATTATGATTGGGCTTAAAGCCCAATCATATGATACTCTAGATGAGATTTAAATGACTTTAATATAACGGAAAATATGTCATGTCAAATTCTTTCGAACAGTGAATACGGACTTTTGCATAGGAGGTGGTAGAAGTAGAGGGGGAGGTTTGTGTTTTTCATATATGACACCGGACATGGCATGCAAAATGTTTTTTGCTGAATTTAAAGTTTTTAGTTTTCATTATTTTTAAAGAAATTGGTCATAGTCTTCCTGAAATTGGGGCATTTGTATGGGAGGTGGCAGAGGAAGTGGAACGTTTTAGATAATTTTCAACCTACTTATCATCACCCTTATCTTTGATTCGATTTCAAAGTCGATAGCTCTCATATACTTGAAGGAGAAATGCTTTTCTTGAATTTATAATATTTGTATTTGATATTTGTATAGGAGGTGGTAGAAGGAGTGAAGCGGAGCTGATAATTTTTTTAACACTTATTTCAATTATTAAGAAACAAATTCTGGCAAAATTTGAAGTTTGTACTTTTTCTAGTTTGAATGGAAATCGATAAAATGCATTAACAAAAATTATGTATTTGTATGGGAGGGGGTAGAAGGAGTGTACGGATCAAAACAAATTTTTTTCGTATTATTAAAATTTCTATTTGTATACTTTATACAAAATATCAAGTTGATAGCTTTAACAGTTTCGAAGAAAAATAATTTAATTTAAATTTCAAAATTTCGTGGGAGGGGGTAGAAGGAGTGAGGTGAAGTTGATAATTATTTTTAAAATAAATTGCAATTATAGTAAAATTAATTCTGACAAAATTTCGTTTTTTCGGGTTTACTAGTTTCAATGAAAATCGAAAATATGTATTTTTCAAAATTGTCCATTTGTATGGGAGGGGGTAGAAGGAGTAATGGGATCAGATCAATATTCAGTCATATTAATAACATCTATATTATAATACTTTAACCCAAATTTCAAGTCGATAGCTTAGGTGGTTTCAAAGAAAAATCAATTTCTGAAAATTTCGGAATTTCGTGAAGTTTGTATGGGAGGGGGTAGAAGGAGCGGGGGGATTTGGCCCGTTCACGAACTTAAAGTTACTTTTTTGCTAAAAATAACACAAAAAATTTCAGCAAGATAGTTTAAAGCGTTCGAGAGTTATGCTGTAGACAGACGCACAGACAGACAGACGACAGACGGACAGACAGCAACTCGGATTCGAAGTTTTTGAGCGACAACAAATATTTCTGTACCCTTGGCGGCTCTGTGCGAGCATTATTTCTTAGCGTTACAAACGGTAAGGCAAACGCAATATACTCTCAGATTTCATCTAGAGTATAACAAGCCGTTTGTATAATAATGTATTTATTATCACTTTAACTCGTTAGTAGTAACATTAACTCGTTAGTTTGAACCTATCGTTACGGGGTCTCGTTAATTACTAATTCTCGGCAAATAGTGCCGATCGCTTCTCAATCTCTTAAGCCCGAGCTTTGAGCTTTATATTTTTCAACAGAGATCATGCAGCTCGACGATGAAATACTTTCCGAGAATTTATCTTTGAATTGTTCTACGGTCTCATCCTCCTCACCACAGTCCTTGCAAATATTATCGGCTGTATGGCGTAAGGCGAGCGTGTTTCCTAAGAAGTAAATGGCCATGACTAATCTTACTAGTGTCCGAAGGGAGTTTCTGTGAAGTTTCAGTATTTTTATTGATTTCCCTCTTTCAAAACTACCTAATAGTATCTTCGTGGTATTACACGACTGGCTTCTGAACCATTTGAGACTTTCCCTTCCCTACACTTTTTTACCGTATATTGTCTTAATAACTCTTAAGACAATGTCAACATTGTACGTTTCCTCAACGACGGCAGTGGCAGATTCGTTTCGGCCATTTCGTTTCCAGGTATTCCTCGATGCCCAATAAAATCGCAAAGTGTAAGTTTTCCCCAATTCTTTCAATATGTCCATATAAAAACTGACTCGCTTACCATTAACTAATGCAATGCTAGTTTCGCTCCTTTCACAATAGCCATTATCTCTAATTGGAAGACCGTGGCATATTTTGGTAGATGCCTCGAAATCTGAAGATCAAGACTTCCAGAAAAGATAACATAACCTGAAACCTCCTCCATTTTCGAACCATCAGTAAATATCGCAGTTTCGTCATTCTGCATGACATAATTGTTTACTGATTAAATCTCGTTTATTATCAATGTTGGTCTTCTATATAATATCTCTCAGATTCGATGACCTGGTCCCAGCGTCGCTTTTGTTTAAAAAAGTACTTTTTATAAGCTTCTTTCGGTATGGCATTCCGTGCAATCGATTTTCTTTTCTATTGGCTCAATGTCTTCGAATCGCTTTCTTCGCAATATATATTTTAACTTAGGAAACAGCCAGAAGTCTGAAAATGGCAATATGCTTTCGCACCACTGCCGTATTAATTCAGAAGAAAATCTATGATGAGCGTCGATTAAACTCAAAACGTTCTGCAGGAATTTGCCTGCATTTTACCTTCTTATGCCATTGCAAACCCTTTCTCTCTCTCTCTTTCTCTCTCTGTCTATCTCTTTCTCTCTCTGTCTATCTCTTTCTCTATCTATCTCTCTATCTCACACACACACCCACACACATAATCGTCGATTACTAGTGACGAGATCTTTGACTTTAGCGACATTTGCCTCAGTGACCGACGTCGTTGTAGCGCCCCTTGTTGTAGCTGTTAAGGGCATAGTGTCCTCGCCGAAAGCCATCTGCAGTAAATCAAAAGTTTCGGTTGGCGTTTTACCAATCTTCTTCTATTCGTTCTAAAAAACCCACTACAATTTCACTAGAATCTAATCTAATCTAACTTTTGATCCGATAACTTTGATATTTTCAATAAAAAAAATTAAATTATTTCCTTCGAATTAATTAAAACTCACCTCAATTAAACAGAAAAAAATCATTTAAAGTAAAATTCAAAATCATATTAACTATATTTAAAAAAAACCATTATTTAAAATTTTTTACAACAGTTTTATTCAGATATTAACTACGCACAAAAATAATAAAATATTGAAAATAAAAAATATACAATTATCATTTTCGCTGGCATTTAGTTGATCATTTTTTATTGTATAAAAATATAAACAATAGATTGGCTTAAAATAAAAGTTTTTTTTATAAATTAGTTAAGAACATAAATATTTAGCCATTTTTAATTAAAAATTATTCTATTTTAATTCTATTCTTTTATCCTAAAAGAATTTCAATTTTTTTACGATTATCTACATTTGCTAGGATGTCATTTTATTTATTTCATTTAATCGGGTAATATAAATTGAAACAAGAAAATATTACATAGCATAATAATACAATACGAAAATAAATGATAAATTTAATTTTTTTTTCTCTAAGTTTCCAGTTAGTGTGGTCCACAGAATATTTCTGATTGCTTTTCTTTAGTTTTTATTATTAATTTTTTTTTGCATTTAGTTATGTTTTTTTATTATTATTTCTTTTTTGTATTTATCTTAGTATTATGCAGGATTTTTGTAATAGTTATAGGAGGTGAAGGGGATTTATTTGTGATATTATTATTTTAAAGGATTTTATGAAGACGTACTATGTTTAACCTGAAACCAATCTTTTCGTATCATTAATAATTTTTATGGCTTTGAATTTTTTTCGTTCTGATAATTCAATTAAAATTAAAAAAAAAAACTGCTTTGTAGTTTTTATACTCTAGATGAAATCTAATATTGTGTTTTTGATAAGAAATAATGCCTGTACATAGTTGATACGGGTACCGAAATATTAGTTATCAAACCTCCGAGTGACCGTCTGTCTGTCGGTTTACAACAACAACTGTCAACGGTCTACTCCCGAACACTTTGTGCCATCGAGCTGAAATTTTCCTTATTGTCAATTTCACAAAATTTCGAAGTTTCAGGGAATCGTTTTTTGTGCGAAACTATAAATGTTATCGATTTCAAAATTTGGCCAAAGTACAGACAATATAGGAAACCATCACTGCCAAAAATATTGTTTTGATACCATCACCCCTTCTCATTCAATTGCCAAATTTCGAAAAATGCAATTTATTGATTTTCAGTAAAGCTAGCAAAGATTGGAAAACGACTTTTCGTCAAATTTTATTTTTTTTTAAATAAAGATTGCAATCAATTTTAGAAAAGACTCCTTTCATTCCTCCAAACAAATTTAAGAAATTTAAAAATTTCAATCCATTTTAGTTTCATTTCATTTAAGAATTCCAAATACAAATTTGTTTATTATGAATGTTGATAATCAGTTTCAAAATCATGAAAAGCTTTGCACTCTCTCCCATCAGTGGTGTGGCGTGATATAATTGATATGTGAAGCAATTACTATTTAAAAATATTTGTTTGTTAATCTTCAAACAATTATGTAACATGTTTGTCATACAATAAACCTCTCAGCTGCTAGGAACATTTATAATGATGAGAGCACACGGGAACCTGAGAGTAGCTATACTATCATTTATTTTAATATTTTTAATAATTTAATTTTTTAATCAATGTTTTGTGAATAATTGTATTCAAAATTGGTAAACTTTTTAGAAGCAATAAGCAAAAAAAAATACAAGGTTAATAAAAATCTATTTACAGCAAAGTATACTTGACAGTTAAGATAATAGCAAATCTAATAATTCAAGATTTGAATACAAGCAAAAAAGATCCAAACACGATACAAATTCACCCTAGTACTACATAGCCACCTAAGTCGTTTGAATTCTTAAATTAACGGACATTACAATCCTTTACATGTTTGTGGACTTCGAGAAGGCTTTCGACAGCGTTAAGCGAGATTACATATGGAATGCTTTGCGTAGGAGAGGTATACCAGATAAGGTCATAGCTATGATCAAAGAATCCAACGAAGATGCAAGGTCCAATCTTATCCGTCGTACCCTGGATGTGAGGTAGTTTTACCCATCGTTTGTCTGCATTTCCTTCTTCAGTGTCTTCTCGTTCTGCCCGGGCATTCACAGCAAATGGATACAAAGTGAGTGAAATTAACAAGGCGTGGAAACCGAAGCATCCGAGGACAGCAGAATGAGAAGACACTGAAGAAGGAAATGCAGACAAACGATGGGTAAAACTACCTTACATCCAGGGTACGACGGATAAGATTGGAAAAATCCTTCGAAAATCCACCATCAAAACAACATTCACTACCCCCACTACTACCCGAGGAATTTTAGGAAACCAGAAGGACAAAAAACCATTGGAGACCGAAGGAGTATACAAGGTACCATGCGGCTCATGCGATAAAGTATACATAAGAGAAACGGGACGCACAGTCCAAACAAGGATGAACGAGCACCAACGATGCACACGGAAAAACCAAATACAGTCATCAGCGATCGCGGAACATGCAACGACAGAGGACCATACAATCGATTTCGACAATGTGCAAATTCTGGCCAGGACAAATCAATATTATCAACGAATAGTACGAGAAGCAATAGAAATTTCGAAGCATCCACAGAACTTCAACCGAGACACCGGATTCAAGTTATCAGCAGTTTGGCTACCTGCCTTAAAATTTGGTAAGAACAAAATCCGTACCCACAAATCCTTAACTAATTTAACTACCTGATACTAATTAATTAACCTTAATTAACTAATTTAACCTTAATTACCCTTCCTTCTAAATAATAATTGTATTTTGTAATTGTCGATCAGTTTGATAAAGGTCTCAGCAGAGACCGAAACGTCACGAATAATAAAGCGTAACAGTGTAGAATCCGGAAATCTTTTCTTTCAATAAAAAAGTAATTACGTGCAAAAAAGATATCGGTCGATGTGCAAAAGCCGATTCGTTTCTCCCTCAAAGCACGACAAACATAGGCAATTTTGGCAGATTTACTCTTTCACGTTTTTCTTCCTGATCATTTTTCGATCATCAAGAAAATTTTCCATACTGGCAATACTTAGAAGGAAGGAATGGGATAGCTTGCGACTAAAAGCTCTGGAAGCAAATACCGAGAGGTATCTCCCCTTCCTATAGAAGTCGAATATGGTCGAGTCGAGCGGGAAAATTTTGCCACTTACTGACCGGCAGTCCGGTGTATGCATTTTTTGAGAGCGTTTTTCGCCTGTGGATGGCTTTGGGCTTTTTTCGTTCAGCAAAAGCATCAGAAAAAATGCTTTCCTGTCCACTTAATAATGCGCGCTTTTCTCTAGCATTTTTTAAATAACGTTAGATATTCATTACAATTTGAATTTAGTATTTCTAGACTCAATAGAAGGCAAAATCTAAGGGAAGCAATGCTTGCCTTGCATCAATAGACACCATGCCACTGTCTCCAATGCTTAAATTATGAAAGCTACAAACTTTAAATTCAGCATGAAACATTATATACACGTTATATTCAAAACTTACGAACCTCTCATTCGGCTTCTACTACCTCACATAGAACAGGCACTATTGATTAATCTAAAAATTTGAGATCTTAACTCTTTTAATATTGCATAATTCTGTTAAGTCTTATTACTGCATACAAATTTCTTGATATCGAACGTATTTAACTGCGTGTCTTAAGTAATTTTCCCCGTGCAGGAGAATAAATCTTTAAGTTGATTGTAATAGGGAAAAATCGATAAAATTCAGACCTTGATGATTGCGTGGTCATGGCTTTTTGTAAAGAAGGTTAAAGGTGATGTAATGCAGTCATACATACGTATCTACAAAGTATGCTGCTATTTATAGAATATGCGAAAAAATGTAACTGCTTAGCGTTGAATAATTATTATTATTATTATTATTTTTTTTTTTTCGTTCTTATTAGAAATCATGGTCGTCACGCATATCGATATTTTCGTCAATTAGGAAAGTTATAAATTAAAAAAATTAGTTGAATGACGATCGTAAACTTTAATTATGGAGTCTTTTTCGTAGAATTTTCTTTCGATTCGTTTTATATGTTGCCTGGTTTTTAACTAGTTTGTGATAGGGTCTGTTGTGTAGATCGCCTCCACGCGGAGTAGACTAGATTATGCTGAGATGTCTGAAGATAGGAGGAACAACCGAATAGCTTACTGTGTGTATGTATCTAAAGTATGGTCTTTGGCGGATGAGATAAGTGGATTAAATCGTTCAGCTATCTTCAACTTCAAATTCCTGTTAAGACCCCCTATAGGGGCATAGGACAGAAACAACTCTCTTCCACAAGGCGCGGTCCTGAGCATCGGCTTTAAGCTGTTGCCAGGACTTGTTTATTCCTCTGGCCTCCTGCTCAACTGCTCGCTTCCATGTGTTACATGGTCGACCAACCCGACGTCTTCCTTGAGGGTTATAATCCAGAGCCTGTTTTGCGATGTTTCGCTCTGGTTTCCTCAAAGTATGACCGATCCACTGCCACTTTCGCCGTTGTATCTCAATACCTATTTTAGTCTGGCGAGTTGTACTCCAAAGTTCGTCGTTGGAGATTACTTCTGGCCAGAATATTCCTAAAATGCGCCGGAGGCATTGGTTTACGAAAGTCTGTAGTTTCTTGGTAAGTCGAACGGTCACTTTCCACGTAGTACAACCATATAACAACACAGATTTGACGCATGCGTCAAAAACTCGCAGCTTCGTGCGAAGGGAGATCTCTCTTAACCTCCAGAAAGGGGAAAGGATACCGAAGGCCTGACGAGCTTTATTTAGCCGTGCCTCAACATCCTTTTCGGCTCCGCCGTCCATGCTGACAATGCTTCCGAGATAGCAAAAATCTTGCACCTCTTCCACATCCTGTCCATCAAGAACAATCGGTGTGTTTGCGTTCGAACCCATGTGCATGTACTTGGTTTTACGCACATTTATTTTCAGTCCCGCCTCTTTGCATTTAGAATGCAACGAGCGAACATTTGACTCTAAGTCCGAACGGATATGTGCAAGCAAACACACGTCATCAGCATAATCAAGGTGACTTAAGATGTTAAATAGTCTCCATTGAAGACCCTTACCTTCCCCACCTTCCAGTGCAGCTTTCAAGATGTCATTTATTACCACCAGAAACAGGGCTGGTGATAATATGCAGCCTTGTCTGACACCCGTTCGCACAGGAAAGCTCTCGGACAGCTCTCCTCTATGCAAGACGCAACACCTTGCATCTTCGTAGGATTCTTTAATCATAGCTATGACCTTATTTGGAATACCTCTCCTACGCAAAGCATTCCATATGTAATCTCGCTTAACGCTGTCGAAAGCCTTCTCGAAGTCCACAAACATGAGATGTAGTGGCGAACCCATTTCGGCTGACTGCTCTAATATTATCCGTAGGGTATTTGTGTGGTCGGTACAAGACGACCCTTTACGAAATCCAGCCTGATAAACTTCGAGAGTGCTCTCGACGACATCACTAATCCTATTGAGAATTACCTTAGCCATAATTTTTGATACGGCAGTAAGTAGACATATACCACGCCAATTGCCACAATCCCGAAGGTCGCCCTTCTTCGGAATTTTTACAATGACGCCCTCCTTCCATTCAGTCGGATATCTTCCATCATTCCACACCTTAGTGAAGAGTGGGAGGAGTATATCGGCTGTTATTTCCGGGTCCGCTTTGAGGAGTTCGGTTGGTAGTCCGTCTATACCTGGGGCTTTCCTTCCCGCCATTGACCGAATGGCGGAAACTATCTCTTCTTTATCTGGGGGATCGTCCCTAATAGAGGATTGTTGCGGTTGGATGTTTGGAAGTTGTTCTGTTTCCGGGATATCTTCATCTGACAAGATGTTTAATATATCAGAGAAGTATTCCTTCCATCGTCGCAACTGGTGTTCACTCATATTAAGGAGAGTTCCGTTGACATCTCTCACCAGGTGGTTGGTGGTGAAATTCCTGTTCGTCAACTGTTTCATGATTTTAAATAGTGAACCCATATCCCCAAGGTAAGCCGCAGATTCTGCCTTGTTTGCCAGATCTTCAATGGCCTTTCTCTTGTCGCGTCTAACAGCCTTTTTAAGCTGTATATGAGCATCGCGGTAGTTCTGCCTCAAGTCGGGCGTTCGTTGGTTGACATCGGGTTGAGAGATGATTGCCAATTTGGCTTTTTTCCGATTGCCAACCTTGACCCATGTGTCTTGCGACATCCAGGGTTTCTCACCGCTTTGCGCATATCCCACAGATTCTTCAGCACTAGTTAGAAAAGTGTTTCTGGTTGCCTCCCAGTTGGCGTCCAGTGTACGCATTTCATGTTCACTCAATGTGGATGACTTTTCGCGTAGAATGGTGGTGTATTCGAGTTTTTTGTTGGGATCTCTGAGTTTATCCACATTAAGCTTGCGCTTCATTTGAAGAATTTGTGGTCGTCGGATAGCTGCTATACACAATCTCAAGCAGGCAACCATCAAGTGGTGATCGCTCCCCACGTCAGCTCCACGTTTCGCTCGCACATCGAGGAGACATCTTCTCCATCGGCGACTTACAGCCAAATGGTCGATCTGGTTCTGAGTAACACCATCAGGGGAAACCGCTATCTGCCTGCTTCGTAACCTATTCCAGCATTGGTATTCTTGCAATCCGGATTGATCATTTTCTAGGCAGATCTCATGATATTGCAGGTTACAAGGGGACTTATCCGTAAATTGATTCGAACGTGTACGTACTACATATATGGTGACCATTATAAAATACGACACTAAAGAAAATAAAAATCTCCTAATCTACGGTGAAACAGCATATGCCAAGGATGAATGCTTAGTAGGTAACTAACCTCTAATATCCGAACTTTAGATACAATGGACCCTTTAGTTTCATTCAGGCTTGCCCTGACAATGCGGAATTCTGCCAGGGGTAATTCTACTTTCTCGCGCTACTCGTGGGAATCAAATGGAAAAACCTAGTCTAACTAATAAAACTGCAGATCCCACCCCTCCAGCATAACAAACAATGGCTAATGTCAGAAAAGAATAGGTGAACACAACAACTAACACTCCTGAAGCAGCACGTGAGGTGACCGTAGAGACCGATTCTTCGGTCATGATTGCAAAATATCGCAATAAAAAGTGTATAAAAGAAACTCCAGCAAGCCTCCATTGGACGAACAACTGTTATCAGTAAGGCCCTTCAAGTCAGGCACTACCTACAGAGACGCGCCCAAAATGATCAGGATCAGAATTATACATACCGAACATCCTCACAAGATCCTAACATCAGAGCAGCTACGTGTTAGATAGAAATCAATCCTGGTCGAAATACCTGAAGCGCCCAAGGAGGGAATAAATCCACCATTTGGTGAACTAAACCTCAAGCTATGATAGATGTTAATCATTCGGCCTTGATACGCATACCGCATCATGATTAGAAAAGGCAGCTGCGAACATCAAGCAGGATGAGTTAATATCAGGGTCGTCTATAAGGAAAATATTCCACTACTAGAAATAATCACGAGATATTTTTCTCACGAAGAAGATTCGTTAGAGGAGATGCTCAAAATGTTGTTTTCTCTACTTCTACAATGGCACTGCAGCCCAAATCGGACCTTGGCCTCCTGACATTCAGGTTCCTTAACATTTATCATTACTTATTGTGGAAGGGTTGTTAGCACTTCGCACAACCCTCTTTCTACGAATTTTTCGTTTTCGTAGATTGAGGTGACCAAGGTATATCCAAGCAGGCAAGGCAATGTGCTGGAATTATATATTGCGTCGACCGGGATTAGAACTCACGACCTTTGCATTACAAGACCAACGTGCTACCCACTAGGATACACCCTAGCTGTTGTTGTTTTGGCGCCATTAATTGGAAAGTCCACAATAGGAGGGTAGAGGGCACAAACATTATAATAACCTTTTCCTTCGCCGTAAGGTCAAAGAGGTTAAAAGCGGCAAACCACAGAATAGCAAAGATGAATAGCTCCAAAGCTATTTAGATGAATTTCCATCGTGCAGCAATAGTCATGAACGTAATATCATAGAGGCTCGCAAAGGAAGAACCAAAGGCCACGAAGGGAAAAATTATTGGTTTCCTCAACAAATACCACATGGTTCAAAAAGTTCCGGGAATTTTGGTGGGATGGCGCCCCCACTCTCAAATCGATATCATTTTTCGGAAGTGCCAACTTTTTAATGAAGAATGTCAAATTTTCATGACATTTCATCTAGTAGTTTGGAAGCTAGGGTATAGCCTAGTAGGTAGTGTGTTGGTCTTGTAATGCGAAGGTCGTGAGTTCAAATCCCGGTCGGCGCAATATATAATTCCGGCACATTGCCTGCTTGGATATACCTTGGTCACGTCAATCTAAGAAAATGAAAAATTCGTAGAAAGAGGGTTGTGCAAAGGGCTAACATCTACAATAAATAATGAAAAATGTTAACGAACCTGAATATCAGGAGGCCAAGGTCCTATTTGGGCTGTAGCGCCATTGTAGTAGTAGTAGCTTGGAAGCTATCGCTGAGTGACGCTACTTTTGGTATTTCGTAAGCAATGGAAAAAAGTGAATTTCGCATTTTGATAAAACATTGCTTTGTGATCGGAAAAAACAAGAAACAAACATTGAAATGGCTCCAAAAACATTACAGCACATCTGCTCCGTTGAAAACAACTGTTTGTAGATGGTTTGCTGAATTTAAAATGGGTCGTAAAAGCATCCGCGATGCACCACGTTCGGGCCGGCCAAATGAGGCTACCACTCCAGAAAACATCAAGAAAATCCATCTGATCGTTTGAAAGACCTATAGAGGATGTCCTCAAGGTGGGGTACTATCCGCACTACTTTGGTCAATTGTAGTAGATGAACTCCTGGACCGTCTAACAGACCAGGTATACGAGGCAATAGGATATGCTGGTGACCTTGTCATTATCATTAGAGGCAAATTTGATTCAATAATATCGGAAAGAATAAAATCTTAGAGGTGATAATGAACTGGTGTCAGTCTAAGAACTTGAACATTAAAACTGGAACAAACATATAGAATGGACTCATACCAAAGCACTAAAGGCATTTTGAGCCTGTAAAAGCTTATTTAGCAGAAAATGGGGATTAAAGCCCAAAATGATTTACTGGTGTTACAGAACAATCATTCTCCCAATAGTCACATACGGATCAACGATATCGTGGACTAAAATATTACAAAGGGAAGCTCAACTTACGCTACAAAAAATCCAAAGGCTAGCTTGCCGTGGTATCACAGGTGCAATGAAAACCTGTCCGACAGCGGCAATGGAAATGTTCCTTAACATCCCTCCGATACATATCCAAATAAAAAAGGAAGCTATCAAAGGAGTGTTACGCATACAGGAGAAAAACAATTATAAGTCAGGGGATTTTAGAGGTCACCTCAAAATCCTGAAAGACCCAAAAATAGAGGTTATAACTTCCAGATTATCGGACGCGATGCCGACAAAATTCAACTTTAAAACCCCCTTCAAAGTTATAATCAGAGAACGCAAGGACTGGCAATCCATGCTACCTGATATAGTAGAGGGATCAACCATCTGGTATACAGATGGCTCTCGCATATCTGAGGGGACAGGAGCCGGAGTCAAAGGTCCTAACTTCTCGGTGTCAAAATCACTCGGTAAAGAAGCCACAATCTTCCAGGCCGAACTAATTGCAATGGAGCTATGCATCCAAGAAAATATAAGGAGAGCTCATCGCAATAAATCCATTTATATCCTATCGGATAGTCAGGTGGTTCTCAAAGCATCCAATAAACACGGATCGAAGAAAGTATGGGAATGCCTTCAAAACCTAATCACCCTGGGAAAAAGGAATGATGTAACCTTAATGTGGGTACCAGGACACATGGAGATTGAGGGAAATGAAGAGGCTGATCGCCTTGCTAAAAACGGCGCAGAAACAAATTTTATTGGTCCAGAGCCATTCTGCGGAAAACCAAAAGGGTACTTCAACCCCATACTCAAAAAGTGGGTAGAAAACGAACATAAAATCTACTGGAATAGACTTCCAGGCTTGTCAATTTCAAAAAAACTGATCCTACCACACAAAAACAAAGTGGAGGATATTCTAAAATTCAGCAAGAAGAATATTAGTACCCTACCCTGGGAAGGTGATGGCTAGCATATTTTGGGATGCACATGGCATAATTCACATCGACTATCTTGAGAAGGCAGAACCATCACGGGTGACTAGTTATTACGTAGCGTTATTGAACCGTTTGAACAATGAAATGCAGACAAAACGGCCGCATATGGCAAAGAAAAAAGTGCTATCACCACCGGCTCATTCATCGCTCAAAGCAATGGCAAAATTGAACGAATTGCGATACGGATTGCTGCTCCACCCACCGTATTCTCCAGACTTCGCCCCCAGCGACTATTATCTGTTTCCAAACTTAAAAAGATGGCTCCGGAGAAAGAGATTTTACTCAAATGAGGAGGTCGAGTTCGAAACTGATGCCCATTTTGAGAGCCTCGACGTCGACTATTATAAAAAAGGTATCGAAATGTTGGAAAATCGTTGGATGAAGTGTATCTCCCTCGAAGAGAACTATGTTGAAGAATAAAATCGATTTGTATCAAAAAGTTTGTGTTTTCATCATTTTTCCCGGGACTTTTTGAACCATGTAGTAAGTAAGTTAATTCTCGATACAAAAAAGCGACAGGTCTAGAGCTGCACTTCTAATATCATCGGACATTAATTATCTGAATATGCCTCTTTTAAACCGAACTTATTTAGTAGCAGTCCTGGTGAAAATACCAAAGGCTGGTGGGGTTCAAGAGGCGATACTTGCTTTGGCCTACTTTCCTGGTAAAAAAGCATATGCGCCACCTCAAGGCGTCAAGGAGCTTGTGGAATATAGAAAAATTCACAAAATACCAGTCATCCTGACCAGCGACACTAACGCAAACCAAATTATAAGTGGATGTAGTAATATCAGTAAAGGCGAGTAACTTTTAGAGTATCTTACTACTAACAACCTATACATACTAAATAATGGCAACACTCCAACCTTCATTAATTCTTCTTGGAAGGAAGTACTTGACCTAACAATAAAACACTCCTGCATGGTCGACAAGTGCGAAAATTGATACGAATCCAAAGAAGCATAACTTTCAGATTACAGGCACATCTATTTTGATATAAGGATTTCATTTAGCTACAAAGACAGTACAAAAGGCCTAAACGTGTCAACTGGAATCTTTACCAGTCAAGGTGGCATGAAGTAGGTGGCGTAGAAGAATCAACAAGCGATATATACTGCATTGATCAAATAGCTAAAAAAAACTCGTGAACAATGCTACGAACAAAGCTGTTCTGAACTGGCGATAAAATGCAAAAAACCTAGGAAATTGTTCACTAGAGCAAAAAACTGTGATAACTGGGACAAATAAAGAACTCCCTTGTTGAAAACTTTGTAATGTGATAGATGACCTCAAGACTCCAAAAGGGTATTAGCAAAAGAAACGCCGATTGATATCGGACTCTTAGAGAGACCAAATGGGCCCTTAACAAAAATTAGTATGGAAATGCTTGAAGTTTTATTAGCAACATATTATCCAGGCATGCGAAAGAATAATTAATGAAGATTTAGAAGTAGAGAAAGGGACTTAACGTCAATGGTATTTTTGGTAAAATCTTCACTCCGGAAAAGATTAGATGGACGATTAGCACCTTTAAACTCTTCAAATGGGCCGTAGTAGATAAAATATTGCCCGCATTACTACAGAAGGGGTTAGAGATACTATTTTCACTCTTGATAAAGATCTTTAAGGTCAGTTTTAAATTGGGAAATATCCCAAATATTAAGAGGAAAATGAAGAGAGAATTGTCCCATGGATCAGCCTAAATCATATCAAGTAAGTCTTACGCGCTTCACCATCAAGTTGCTGGAGAAATTAGTGGACCTCCAGATAAGAACAGGGCCTAACAAGGTCTATCTTAATAAGAATCAACATCTCTATCAGAAAACAAATCAACTGAGTCAGCCCTTCACGGTCTTGTAAGACAAACTTAAAAGGCTAACGACCAGAAAAAAATTACCCTTTGCGCATTTCTAGATAGAGAGAGAGCGTTCGAAAATACTCCACATAACGCCATAACAGCGTCTGCTAAGGTAAAAAACTTGAATAGGCCACGCCATGCTTCCACAACTTCTGCTATGGCACCACAACCCAAGACAATCCTTGATCTCCTGACCTTCAGGTTCCTTAGCATTTTCTTCACTAATTTATTGTGAAAGGATTGTTAGCTCTTCGTTCAACCCTCTATCTACAAATTTTTTATTTTCGTAGGTATATCCAAACAGGCAGTGTGATGGAACTATACGTCGACCAAGAATTGAACTCACGACCTTTGCAGTGTAGACTAGCACGCTTCCTTTTAGGCAACTCCCTAGCTACACGCCATGCTAAGGAGACAAATCACAACTATGAATCTAGGTGATAGTACATTGACTGCATTGACTGTCCCTAGTGAGGGGTGTTATATAACGACTAATCCAATTGTATAATCCGACTATGGCTTAATCCAGTTATAATACAATTGTAAAATCCGTTAATAATTTGATCTAGTTGTAAGAAAATAAATGAAAAACACTACAACGCAATTTCAATCGTAACGCCGGCTTGCACCGGTCTCAGGGTCAATGTCGCTGAGAAAACACACACCTGTTATGTGGCGCCTAGCCGTTGTAGTAAATATTGCTACCTGGGTGTTTTACAGCCGGCATGGCTTCGAAGGCCAGCATGGCCTAATAAACTAGGAAGTTGGTCACCAAATTGGGTAACTGAAAATGTATGACCGACTTCCCGATATGAAACGCGGACTTGAGGTTGCGGGTTGCAACACCGTAGTGAGTTATTTAGGTAAGCACAACATTAGTTAAGAATTTTGTAAGCTCACTTTTCCGAGTAGAGCAAAATGCAATATTTAAGTAGGTACGTAAGTAGGCTAAGTTCTAGATCGATGTTCTAGATTCAACGTGCTAGTTGAATGCAACGCAGACAAAAAAGAAGTGCAATAAAAAAGCTAGGGTGTAGCCTAGTGGGTAGCGTATTGGTCTTGTAATGCGAAGGTCGTGAGTTCAAATCCCGGTCAGCGCAATATATAATTCCAACACATTGCCTGCTTGGATATACCTTGGTCACCTCATTCTACGAAAATGAAAAATTCGTAGAAAGAGGGTTGTGTGAAGGGCTAACAACATTTCGCCAATAAGTAATGAAAATGTTAAGGAATCTGCATGTCAGGAGGCCAAGGTCCGATTTGGGCTGTAGCGCCATTGTAGAAGAATAAAGAAGGTACACTGGAAAAAAAGGACGTATCAATTCTAGAAATCGGAAATAGTAAAATACGAGTAAGTATGAAAATCAAACTAAGTTGCGGTGCGAATAGGGCGGCCTTAGGGTAGCTGCGCACACACACGCAACAAAATAAAAAGTCCGTCGCACGAATGCTGTCTAAGACATCACGACGGCAAACACCCCCCTTTCCAACCCCTCTCCCCAACAGTGGTTGGTGTAGTATATCAATTATGAAGTTAGTAATGCCATGTGAGATCTCGATTAAGTTTCAATTATACATGTATATTAAAAGAATTGTACTAGATCTGACATCTAGCATTTTTAGAAAATAAACGCACTTGTTCTTCGACAGTCATCAATCAAATTCCTGTTAAGACCCCCTATAGGGGCATAGGACAGAAACAACTCTCTTCCACAAGGCGCGATCCTGCGCATCGGCTTTAAGCTGTTGCCAGGACTTGTTTATTCCTCTGGCCTCCTGCTCAACTGCTCGCTTCGACAGTCATAGTGTTCATGTATTACAGTTGGAACTATCCTATAAACACAGAATAACCTCTCCCCGTTGGTTTTCCAACAGGGATACTATCTCCACTTCTGTGGTCAATTGTAGTTGACGAAGCCCTGGATAAGCGTTTAGCGAAACAAGGCTACGAGGAAAAAGCATATAGGTATTACAGCCCAAAATGAACTACTGATGTTACAGAACAATTATACTCCCAGTAGTCACTTTCGGAACTAGTCTGGTGGACTAAAATTTTACGACAAAATGCACAGCTTATGATACAAAAAGCACTAGCTGGTCTTAACATAATAGGCCCAATTAAAACCAGTTATACTGCTGGAACGAAAATTTTCCTAAACATCCCACCGATACATATCCACATAAAAAAGGAGGCTATCAAATGGGTGTAACGCATTCAGAGGGAAAGTGAATATATAAAAGCGGTCATTTGAAAATATTACAAGACCCGAAAACAGAGGATCTAACCTCAACATCGGGTATTATGCCGACCAAATTGAACTTTGAAACCTCCTCCAAAGTTATAATCAAAGAACGCTAGGACTGGTAATCCATACTACCTAAAATGGAAAAGGGATCAACCATGTGGTAGACTAATGGCTCATGCACCTCAGAGGGAACTGGAGCCGGAGTTACAAGCATAACTCCAGGGCTTCAAGCAATAACTCCTCGGCTTCAACCAATAACTCCTCGGCTTCAATCAAAAAATCTTATACCTTATCGGATAGTCAGTCAGTTCTAAAAGCCCTAGCAACCAACAAATACGGATCGAGTCTAGTTTGGAACTGCCTTCAAAACCTAATCACGCTTGGAAAAAGAAAGAAAGTAACCTTAGTGGGGATCACAGGACACAGGAAATGCGAGAAACAAAGCGGCAGACCACCTAACAATAAATGGCGCGGAAAAACATTTTTATTGAAACCAAACTATTCTGCGGTAAACCAAGAGGGCATTCCACTCTTATACTGAGAAAGTGGATTGAACAAGAGCACAGAATCTGCTGGAATAGACTTTCAGGCTTAGCAATCTCAAAAAAATGAATCCTACCACAGAAAAACAAAGTGGAGGAAACTCTTAAGCTAAACAAGTGTGATATCAGGTCTCTGATCGGCCTCTTCACGGGTCACATTGAAGTAAGCCACCAACTCAAAAAATATGGGTCTAGCTGATACCGACATCTGTCGCCTCTGTCTTAACAACTTAGAAACGACAGAAGACTCTCTATCCCACTGTGAAGCAGTAGCAAGGAAAACACAAAATCTTCTAGGAAAAGATTTCCTTACAACTGACAAACTAGCCAACATGGATCCCTTAAACATAATCAATACAGACAAGGCTATCAAATTGTAGGAAAAAGGGAATATACATACACATGGCCGAGAATGTCACAATGTTCTTACTTGTTTCCCAATAATGAATAATAATAACTATTTTTTTAATGAAAACTATTTTCGAGAAATTTGTCAATTTCATTTTTGTAGTTATACTCTATATGAAATCTGAGAGTATTATAAGTTTGCCACAAAGTTTGTTACGCTAAAAACTAAGGCTCGGAGAAAAAAATTAATGATACAGAAGTTCTTACATATAATCACTCAAAATTCTCAAAACCGGATGTCAGTCCGTGTCCTCTCTACCTTGAGAACGCGTTGATCTAGGAAGTTCAAATTTTGTACACGTCGTTTTTGGCAAAAAAGTAAGTACAAGTTCGTGAACGGGCCAAATCGTTCCACCTCTTCTACCCCGTCCCATACAAAAGGACACAATTGCGCAATTTGACAATAAACGGATTTGCTCGAAAAGTATAAAAGCTATTAGTCCCAAATTTGGAAAATATTACTTTTATGATGATATCAATCTATAATATAAAAACTGTGCGTGTTCTCTACCACCTTCCACCACCTCCCATGCAAACTAAACTTTTCTAAACCAATTTACTCAGTGCGTATAAAATTTAGCGAGCTAAAATTGTGCACTAAATATTTATTTGGAAATATTAGTAAGACTAAAAAAATTAGGCGATTAGCTTCACTCCTTCTAGCCCCTTCCATACAATTTGACACAATTCAACAACTTTACAAAAATTCGATTTTCCTGGAAAGTGTGAACGCTACTGATCTGCAATTTATACCGGAATATACCGGAAAATATGTCATCCCAAATTCTTTCGAATAGTGAATAAAGAATTTTGCATGGGAGGTGGTAGAAGTAGAAGGGTAGATTTATATTTTTGGCATGTGACACCGAACATGGCATGCAAAATGTTTTTTTGCTGAATTTAAAGTTTTTAGTTTTCATTATTTTTAAAGAAATTGGACATAGTTTTCCTGAAATTGGAGTATTTGTATGGGAGGTGGCTGAGGAAGTAGAGCATTTTAGATGATTTTGAAACTGCTTATCATCACCCTTATCACCATACTTTGATTCAATTTCAAAGTCGATAGCTCTCATATACTTGAAGGAGAAATACTTTTCTTAAATTAATAATACAGATATTTGTATGGGAGGTGGTGGAAGCAGTTAAGCGAAGCTGGTAATTTTTTCAAACAATTTTTGCAATTATTAAAAAACAAATTCTGGCAAAATTTTAAGTTTGTAATTTTTCTAGTTTTAATGGAAATCGATATAATGCATTTAATAAAAATTATGCATTTGTATGGGAGAGGGTAGAAGGAGTGAAAGGGTCAAAATAATTTTTTTTTTCGTTATTGATATTTCTATTTTTATACCTTATGAAAAATATCAAGTTGATAGCTTTAACAGTTTCGAAGGAAAATAATTTAATTTAAATTTCAAAATTTCGTGAAATTTGTATGGGAGGGGGTAGAAGGAGTGAGGTGAAGTTGATAATTCTTTTTAAAACTAATTTCAATTATAGTAGAATTAATTTTTGCAAAATTTCTTCTTTTCAGCTTTACTAGTTTCAATGAAAATCGAAAATATGTATTTCTCAAAATTGTCCATTTGTATTGGAGGGGGTTTAGGGTTTAGGCTTAGCTTGTAGGAGGGTGGTTGCATGGAACCACAAGCACTGAGGCCATCTAGTTGGGCCCATTGTACTCCCCCTATAGTTATAAGTTGGAAGTCACTCCTCTTGCTCTAACCACTTGGTTCGGTTTGCGAACCTTAACAGGCTCGAATGTTGGACGCTCTGAGGTCGTCTATTTCTGAGAAGAATCTAGAGCCTAAACAAAGGAGACGACTGTTGGAGATTTGCGGACAGTGACAAAGGTAATGTTCGATAAATTCTTCGTCTTCCTCGCAACCTCTGCACAAGCTGTCGCTCGCGATTCGCATCCTAAATGCGTGCAGCCTTAGCAAGCAATGGCCTGTGGTCAGGCCGACAATAGTTCGGATACTATAGCGACTACGTTGTAACAGCTGAGCTGTAATATTTTTGTTTGGTTCTTCTCAAAAGGATTTGGCCGTTTTACAGCTTTCCAGCTGCCGCCACCCCGCCAAGAAAGAATCCAAAATAGTCTGTTTGAAGCTAGTCTTCAGCACTGTTGGTGCTACGTCGACTGACTTCCTAGTGGAATTGATGTTTGCAGATCCTTGCCGTGCAAGCGTATCTGCCGCCTCGTTACCTAGCAGGTCACTATGACCCGGTATCCAAATTAGAAAAACTTCCGTTATGGCCGCTAGGCGATGGGAGGGGGTAGAAGGAGTGAAGGGATCGGATCAATATTCCGTAATATTAATGGCATATATATCATAATACTTTGACCTTAATTTCAAGTCGATAGCTTAAATTGTTTCAAAGAAAAATCAATTTATTTATATTTCGAAATTTCATGAAATTTGTATGGGAGGGGGTAGAAGGAGTGGTGGGATGTAGCCCATTCACGAACTTAAAGTTACTGTTTTTCTAAAAATGACACACAAAAATTTTTAGCACTCTAGCTCAAAGCTTTCGAGAGTTATGCTGTAGACAGACGCACAGACAGACAGACGGACAGACGGTCACTCAGAATCGAGGCTTTTGAGCGACAACAACGACAACAAATATTTTTGTACCCTTGGCGGCTCTGTGCGAGCGTTATTTCTTAGCATTACAAACAGTGAGGCAAACACAATATACTCTCAGATTTCATCTAGTGTATAGAAAAGTTTAATGAAGTCTTTCCGCACGATATTGGTGGCCCAAAGAATGTGTCTTCTGAATTCGTGCCATTCAATTCATTCCACGAAAATTTGGTAACGAAAACAAACACGTCTTCTCGAAAAAGTAAAACCCAATCACTCCTGAAATCCAAAATCAACAAGCTATCTATCATTCGTGGGCTTTCGGTCTCATAAATTCGAAAGCTTTATTTGTTGTTCACGTAGCCATTAAGATGGAAATGCGCATCATCGTTGAATATTATTCAAAAAAAACCTTGTTGATTCTTCAATATCCAATTGGTGAATGCAAGGAGCTGCCCATAGTCTGCAGAATTTTCATCGCAATTCGTGCTGCACAGAACTTCTTCTTCTACAATGGCGCTACAGTCCAAATCGGACCTTGGCCTCCTGATATTCAGGTTCCTTAACATTTTTTATTACTTATTGTGGAAGCGTTGTTAGCCCTTCATACAACCCTCTTTCTACGAATTTTTCATTTTCTTAGATTGAGGTGACCAAGGTATATCCAAGCAGGCAATGTGCCGGAATTATATATTACGCCGACCGGGATTTGAACTCACGACCTTCGCATTACAAGACCAACACACTACCTACTAGGCTAAACCCTTGCACAGAACTTCTTGAAACGCGCAATTGCTGAGCCCAATTGTGAATTGATTGTTGACATGGTTTCATTGTTTTCTAGTAGTATAAGGATGGCCACTACTTTTCACGATTAGAATTGAACCACTAATCTCAAATTTTTTGATTATTACTATGTCGCAATGTTGCGAGATGGTGCATTATGAGAACATAATGACGTGCGGATCTAACGTAATATAGTAGTAGTGAGTTTTCATAAATATTTCCATGCACCATGACTACACTTCAATATTTGCTAATGCTATTCACCAAAGATAGTTACTCAATGTTTGTCAAATAAATAGTGTTCAATTCAAAATATCCGTTCATTTTGAGACGCTATCAACTCTTTCATAGCCAGTTCATTTTATATATACAAGTTTTCATTCACTATTATTTTAACATCCAAGTTCCCCGGAAGCATTCTTGAAAACCCTTTAATACACTATAACCCTATCAGCTCTTGTAACTTTCACTATCTATCACTATCAGGATTCCTTAATGCAAGGAATTGCCATAAAATCGATTCCAAGTATAAAAGATGGAAATCATTTTACCCTTTGGCTCATCATTTAGTGAAGGGACAAAACAAACGTCAATATCCCTTCACCAACACATTAATAAACAGAGCACAGTAAATAGACAAGAACTAACATAAATTGGTGTCAACTAGCGTTAAGTCTGCGTCTTAAACATACTTTATCTATGGAGAAGTCGAATACATCAATATTCTCGTTAACTTCTCTTGCAAGACGCGAAATCGGTTCACTCATACCATAGTTAGTCCGCTGAAAACAAATCTGCAACAATCTAGAATGCCTCGGTAAAAATTGACCAACAGCAAATTGCATCAAACCCAAAAGTGAGGAGGAATCAACCACCCCAGTGAGAAGTTAACGAGCAAAAACAACGTCAGCAACTTCACGTCGTCTCGAGAGTGATGACATATTTAGTAGCTGAAGCCGGTCAATATAAGGAGGAAGACGAACTCTGTCATTCCAATTAAGGTGACATAATGCTATTCTCACAAATTTGCGCTGAATAGATTCAATTCTGCCAATATGCACATCATATTAGGGAGACCAAACTTGAGAAGCATACTCAAGATGAGATCTGACAAAGGTGTTATACAGACTCAACCTAACAAAGGAATTGTTAAATTCCTTGGATAAGCGAGTGGTGAAACCCAGCATAGAATTACCCTTTTGCACAATCTTATTTATATGCAAGCCAAAATCAATCTTTTGGTCAAATGTAACACCTAAGTCAATAACTGAATTAACACGATCTAAAATATAGTCATTGAGACTGTAAGTTACTTCAAACGGTGAGAATTTCCGAGTAAATGACATTACATGACATTTATCCAAATTTAATCGAAGGCCATTATTGCGACACCAGTTACTAAAATTTAACAAATTGTACTGAAGAAGATTATCTGAGTTAGAACTAATAGACCTAAAGATTTTAATGTCATCAGCATAGATGAGTACTTCCGAATATTTAAAAACAGAGGCTACATCGTTAATGGCCAGGATAAAAAGAAGTGGTCCCAAATGACTTCCTTGAGGGACCCCAGAATGCGCAGTAAATGGCTTAGACGTACAATCACGAAAGATAACTTGGTAGGTTCTATTAAATAGATAAGACTTAATCCAACTTATAAACCATGTCGGAAAACCCAACAATCTTAGTTTTAACAAAATTATTAAATGGAGCAATTTATCAAAGGCCTTACTAAAATCAGTGTATACACAATCCACCTGCTTACCATCCTCAATAGCCAAAATGGATTGTTATCAATATGTTATCAATGTTTCCAAAACTACATCAACAACTTCTCCAGATCTTACCCTATACTCATCGAATTATATTACCTCTCTTCTCACTTATTTCCTCTGTTCTACTTATAAATTAAAAAATTTGGAAATAAAAAAAATGTGAATACTGATAATATCGTCGAAATGTGTACTGACTATGCTGATAGTCATAGCAGAACTGAAATATTGTCAATATAATGAACATGTTGATTTTACGTTGTCGGTATTGATTAATAAAGGGTGTTTGAGAAAGAGGTGTAGGGTTGGAAAGGCCTATTATTTGACAAATGGTCAAATGCTAACATTTGTCATCTATAAACGCGAAAAATTTATCATGGAACGCTACACAGTCGTTGAATTTTATTACGAAAATTTGCATTCAATCGCAGTTACGATGAGCGGAATTCGAGCAAATTTTGATCGTAATCATGTCCCTTCTGAGACATGTGTGCGCAACCTACTCAAAAAATTCCAGGGAACTGGCTCAGTGCAAGATGTGAAGACACCGCAACGGCTTCGCCCCGGACTTTCGGCCGAAAATATCGCCGCAGTGAAGGACAGAAATGATATTAACCCATACACCACCATTCGTCACCATGCTCAAGAT
Source organism: Chorisops tibialis (assembly GCA_963669355.1). Taxonomy (NCBI): domain Eukaryota; kingdom Metazoa; phylum Arthropoda; class Insecta; order Diptera; family Stratiomyidae; genus Chorisops; species Chorisops tibialis. Next base: position 140,480,989 of record OY770264.1, read on the forward strand.
CTCGATCTCTCCACGTCCACACTGCAGCAAATATTGCCGGAAAATTTGGCTATACATGCGTACAAAGGTAAAATGACTCACAAACAGCAGCCGGCGGACCACCAGCAGCGCTGTACGTTCTCTGATTGGGTCTTGGGAACACATCCTACATATTTTATTGATTCACCCCTTATTTGTCGATTTACTTCTTAATGAGCAGTCCAGTAATATCAAAAATTGATAAAAGAAATTGTTGATGAATCGTCCTGACTAGCGTAGTGACAGCTATTAATACGGCACTGACCATTTATTGGCAACAAATACTGTTGTGTAAAAAGTTATTAATTAATCGAATAAAATAAACTTGAAAAGTAAACAACGAATTATTCAAAGCCATACTAAATATTTTCTTTGTTTTTAATGAACATAAAATCGTATCAACATTACCTCTTTTGTTACATAAAATAATTCAAAATTATTGAATTTTTTTTTATTCAATAGAAACAGTATACCCCGTGAATTCTCTTATAGTTGTGTGTTTTTTCATCTCAATTTTCTGCTATTTTCATCTTTTTATATATTTTTTTTTTTTTGTTTTAATTTTATATGATTTTTTTTAATTTATATTTTATATATCTGTTTGTTGTTTTTATTTTACAAATTTTGATTTATATTTAGATATCTTATATGGCATCGTTTATTTTTAGGCCTTATAACTAAACTTACAATTATTGTTAATTTTATTACTTATAATTATGATTAGATTGTGGTTTCATGTTTTGTGATTTATTTTTTTTTTATTCCACTTATACTTTTTCCACATATTTATCTATAGATGCATAACTTATTTATACGCTAAGTTTTATACTCTTAGAAGCAAAGATCACAACTCAAATTATAAATATTTTTGTTTGTTTCTTTTTATTTTGGTAATATTAATTTAGTGTTTTGTATTTTTTGATTTATAAAGATTTTGAATTTTATTTTAAATTAAATTAATAACAAAATTCAGCATAATTAAAATTAATAATTATTTCGATAAGAGCATAATAAATAGATAAGAAAGTGATCTCAGTAAAAATATTGCTTTTGTACGAACAATAAATTTTGATTAATAATTTTAATAGTCATTCTCGTTGTGTGCCATCAATTTAATGAAATATTTCAGAAAAATTATTTGTATCTAAAACTTATTAAAAGAAAAATTTAAAAATAATAAATAAATGTTTAAAAAAAAAAGTGATACCCACCTGTTTGAAAGAAAAGATTTCCAAATTCTACATTGTTACGCTTTATTATTCGTGACGATTCGGTCTCTGCTGAGACCTTTATCAAACTGGCAGTGTAAAAACCGGAAATCTTTTCTTTTGATTCGAAATGCACTGTGAAAACATTCACCAAACCAAATCTTTGTGACTTTTATGCGTTTATTTCTACCTGGACTTAATCAAAGCATTATAATTCTCAAGTCGAACTATTCTGTGTAGGAAAAACGAACACACAAAACTTCATTGGTGGTTTTTGAGTCGAATCGAAAAATGTCAAAATGTCAGGATATTTCGAAAAATGTATCGAAATTTGTGATATATGTATGACGAGTCAGTGGCTCGAACATAATTTTCACCACACTCCTGCGAGAATCTCTAAGACGTGACGTCTTATGAGATGCTCAAAGCCTTTAGTCGAACGTGTGTGGCCAGCTATTAACCTAGTAGAATACTTAAAATTTTGGTTGCAACCATTAAAACTTTAGAATTAAGCCATTTTAAAATATGAAAATTTGGAAAACTTAAAGCTCGTTATAGATCAATCTGGAAAACTGTGATTTAGAATCGGGAAAAAAAACATCGGCGACGTTCTGGAAGTATTCTCTAATATGTTATCAATCAATAAAATTCCTGTTAAGACACCTATAGGGGCATAGGTCAGAAACAACTCTCTTCCACAAGGCGCGATCCTGAGCATCGGCCTTCAGCTATTGCCAGGACTTGTTTAATATGTATGTTATAATGTGCTATTTAATTTGTTTGTCAAAATTGTTAGTCTGTTTTTTCAGTAATTTATTGTGGATAGAAAGTGTATTATTTCACTAATAGCTAGTGTTCCGCTAATTCTGCTCAAAAGATTTCAGCAGCTACGATATTTTTTTTTTCCTATTATCAAGATACTTCTTTCTAATTAGTATCTTTTATTGAGTTTACATTATGAGCTTGACACATACGAGTACACATGTCATACGCTTGGATCAAAGGAAATAACTAATCGGTAGCACATTATTTAGGTTTTCTGTCCTTCAGATTTCGTAACCATTGTTTCTCTTGAAGAGTTGTTAAGCCTTTATTCGTGTACTCTATTTTAGCATTTCTATTTTCGAATACACGTAGGATATATGTACGCAGAAAGAATGTCACGTTCAACTGGATTTGAATTCACAATCTTGACTTTGTGTAACATCTAATTAGCCACTTGTCTAAATCCAGATTAAGCGATGAATCACTGAAAAAGAAGAGTGCAAAATGCCCGGAAACTATCCGATTTCGCATTGCCTCGAAGTTAGAATTTTTAAGAATTTCATAAAAATTGCAATGTCCAAAACTTTCAACTTTTTTCTCAACATTTTAAAAACCTGTCATCTGATTAATTTTCCTTTTTTTTTTCTTCTCTCTCTCTCTCTCGATTGAGTGCACTTTAAACAAAAATCTTGATAATTTTACCAGATTTATTATCTCGGTCATTAATTAAAAATGTATTAATCTAGTCTTCTCGTCTCCCACATAGTTAAATTTAGATTTATACGGGTAATATTTATGCTTGAGAAATACTTTATAATTTATTTCCTAGCACATATAAGTTGCCGAGCTAGGAAAATACAATTAAGTATGCTTGAACGAAAGGATTTATCATTTCATAATTTATGGGCAATTTCCTCGTTCATTTTCCGACGTGAATTTTGCAAAAGAAAAAAAAAATCATGACTTTATTGAAAAGTTTCAAAAATTATTAAATTATTATGGAAATTTCGAAAGTTAATAATGTTTTTTTTTTTTGTTACGAACAGTTTATTAAAAGTATTAAAACAAAATCAAGCGATTTTTTTTTTCATTTACATTAAATTGAGTTTAGATTGATTTTCTTGAAAGTTTTTCACTTAAATTTTTTTAAAATGAAAAATCTCCAAAATTTATTTCGGATTGAAAAATAAATACATACAATATCAAAAAATTAACCAAATGATTTACAATTTACCTAATTGTTCGTGAATTATGCATTATCAACTGTTTTATTGAATAGAATAATTTTATTTTTAATTTAATTACACACCAATAAATATAACTGAAATACTATATTATCATTTAGAAAAACAATTAATTAATTAATAATTTTAAACTAAATGATGTTTGAGCATAAATAACGATCTTTTGCTTTTTATTTTATTCATTTCGCCGGGAACTAGCAAGAATAATTGCAAATAAATCAAACATAGCCAACTTCAAGCTATTAAGAAACAGTTTAGAAAAAGGAGATATAATGCATTGGGACTAGTGGAAGTTCTGGGGGTTATGGACACTGTTTAAAAGAAAGATAAGGTTTTAAAGGTTTTTTTTGTGAATTAAATGGATTTCAGAATGAAATTAGGTCTAAACTAAGTACGGCTATACTATATATGAAGATTTCGGGGTGAGTACCAAAATGTCTTTGGCGCGATTGTTTTCTAAAAGTACGTCCGCACGATGCCTAATTTTCGTGCGCTTAGCGCATGCTTTCTAGAATAAAAGTGCAAGCAAATCGTCCTCAATCGCACACAAGCAAATCGTCCATTGTACTCAATAGCGCACGTAATCCCCATATCAGTTGGGTATTACGTGCACTATTGAGGACGACTTGCTTGTGTGCTTTGGGGGATTGCTTACACTTTTATTCTAGAAAGCATGCGCTGAGCGCACGAAAATGAGCAATCGTGTTGACTTACCTTTGGTTTTCTCAAATGGCTATGTTAACGATAATCGAGAAATTCTAATCGTTATGATTTTCTGGCCTGATTTGTACGATTAGTATACCTTGATCAACTTAATCTACCAAAATGAAAAATTCGTAGATAGAGGATTGTGCGAAGGTCTAACAACTCGCCATAAATAATGAAAAAAAAAATAGAAATGTTAAAAACCTGAAGGTCAGTAGGCCAATGACCGACTTGGGCTGTAGCACCATTGTAGAAGTAGAAGAAGAAGTAAACTCCACAAGTACTCCGGTAATTCAACCTATCTGACATCGCCAAAACGATGGCACCAGAAACTTTACCACCTAAAATGTTTCCCAACTAGTCACCCTCCAGTGCTTCAAGGGCAATGACCAATGTCACTTTCATCTCTCTCCACTCTTTATTTTTTCCGAAATTCCTATTCCAACATAACTGTGCATAGCATTATAGGATAACCCCCAAAATTATCAATTATAGTCAGCGCCATAAAAAATTAGGGGTCCGGCGATCCGGATATATCAGTTCCCCATATGCGCAGTCCCTTTTTGATGTAAGTCATTTATTACTTTTCTAAAATATTGATCTGATTAATTAAAATAGATTCCAATATTCATTATTCTTGTAGCCATTGCTTTTAAACTAGTCAACGTATCTAAATTGATGATATGATGAGGCGTTTGGTTGTTGAAAGAGAATAAAATAAAATAATAATAAGAGAACAACGTTTTTTTTTCTTAATATAATTTTAATTAAATAAACTTGGAGAAGTTAAATAATTACAACATTATGCATTAATGACTTTTTTTTATGCTTTTAACTTCCGATTGTAGACATTTCCAAAAAAACCTCAGTCTAACCATCATCTTTAGCGAACATTCACACCCTTTTCTGTTGAGATTTACTCGATCTTTAGCTATTGTCGAGTTACACACACTTGAAATTATTATGATTACCAAAGTTCCCTATATAATGAAATAATAATAGGGCAATATCATAGTCAAACGACATCTTTTGTAAATTTTTTCATTCAATTATCATTCACGGACGTCTTATTAAGAGGTACCCAAGACTCTGTATGCCAAATTCTATAGAAATTACTGGCGAGTTTGTTCATACAAAGCACCAATTTCCATTGATTGCACACAATCGAAAAATGAAGATAAAGTGAAGAAGATATGAAAATATTGCAAAAGTTTTTATTTCTGAATATCTACAATCTTCGGTCAGGACGTTTCGTCCTATTGAAAATGAGGTGAATTCAGGTTTAATGTAGGGGTATATCTCGGCAATCGTACGTCATACCAAAAAACCGATCAAGCGAAAGAAAATTGTTAATGTCCGTTCTACACCTTTGTCACACAACATTTTTCGATCCGATTATAAATAGATTTCTTGTGACTTTTTTTTTCGGTTTTATGCTCTTAACTCCCGTTTTAGAAGTTAGTCTGCCCGAAGCGGAGCCCGATCTTTTGCAACCACTTACACCCTTTTCGGTTGAGATTTACTCGACTTGTCGTCGAAATACACACACTTAAAATTATCACAATTACCAAAGTTCCCTATTATTATTTCATAATATGGTGAACTAAAAAAAGTTATAAATCACCGTAGGGTGACTGTAATTCTGATAAGCAGAATCCTCAAAAACTAAGCGCAAGATCGTCTTCCACTGAATGATTATCCACGTTTGCGCCAACCTATTCCAAGAGGAAAGTCCAGAGGAGAGGACACTACAAGAAGGCGGCGCCAATAGAAAGTGTCACGGTTTCAATATGAGACAACGAGCGACTTCCTATCCCGCATGAAGCAATGGCGAGAACTTACTAAATAGACGATGAAGGCCCTTAAACATGCATAGCACCAGATTAGTTAACAATTAGATTAGTTAACAATTCAATGCGCGGACAACAGTAACCACGAATGGTTGGTCGAAACCCTAGAACGTATGAAGCCATAGCCTGAAGCAATGTAGCGCTCCTAAATGGATAAGGCATTCCCAAATCCACTATCGTGGTGGCATGAACAGCCAGAAAAACTCGTTTGCCCGAGAGTCCATATTGGGCAGGCTTTTGTCACGTAAGTTGGACAAGAGGGACTTGACACGGATAGCTAACTGCTACGTTATTATCCCACATAAATTCACATTATAACCTGGGAGTAGCCCAGTAGATAGCGATATGATCTCCAACCCAAAGGTTCTTGAATTCAAACCGCGGTCGACACTGTTGGCATGGTTATATATAAGACACCTCAATCTGAGAAAATTAAAATTCTTATACGAACGGCTAACAACCAGGTGTGGATTTGTGAGCGGATGGGGCAGTCATTCTAATGAAAGAAATGTTTAAGTCAGGTGGTAGCACCTTCGTCTTTCAAGTTGTGTCTCCAAGCTCAACTTTAATAAAAAATTTAAGAATATTTTTGAAACGTTTCACAAATGTTCCACCTACTTGAGTCATGATCAATTTTTCATTTTTCAGATAAAAAAGTGAGACTAACCATTCTTAAACATTCTATTCGCATCTGGTAAAGGGATGACCGCATAGTAAACTAAATTTACAAAGTCTACTAAATAGTTCTGCAAATCCAAAACTTGAAATTTACTTATTCGAAAATTTCAGTAAATCTATTTGTTGGAAGGAATCATTGGTTGCAAGATGATTAATGTTGACACAAAGAACCATGTCTTGTACTATCAACGTGGAAACCTGCCTCTCTGGGTTCATCCCTTCGATCCTCTATGAGCATGGAATGATTTTGTGGTAATTAGCGCCCCTTCACTAAGTGAAGGTGTCAGTTTATTCAGATTGTACTAGTGGGTGCGAGACTATCTAAATCTCTGACGTCCTGAGGGTGTCGGTACCCGCTGTTCCTAAGCGCAATGCCACGCCGAAATCCAAAAACTCGACCCGCATTTGGGCGTTAAGCCACCGACAAAATGTTTCTCTACCAAATTGGCTCCACCAATGCAGGAGGTTGAAACTACCTTCCATGGGCTCCGGAACACCTGTATTACCGAAAAACCTCCAGTCAGTTTTCACGTGTGTGAACTTGGCCCCCCCAATTTCGATTTTTGTAATTTTTCTTGTTGCAATCGGTTGGTGGTGATTGGTAGTCAATTTTTCTCGTTTGATGGTAATCCGTATTCTTAGAAACCGCTTTTACTTTATTTAGCGTGAACTTAGCCTCCCCAAACACATTTACTTAAATATCTGGAGTTACAATTATCTTAGCGTAAAACAAATTATGCCATACGTTTGGTGGTCGTTTCGTGGTATTTGGTAGTAACCTTTCAACATTTGGTAGTAATTCAATTACCTGTAATAAATGATTTTGTTAAAAAGCGTAATGTTAGCCCCCATTATGTATTTTTGTACATAACTAGTGTTACGATATTCTTACAGCAAAATGGATTTCACTAGACGTTTGGTGGTCATTTAGTGGTGATTGGTAGTCAGCTTTTATACTTTGGTACCCATTCACATAGCAATAGTAGGCAAATTTTGTAATGAGCCTTAAGTTTTCCGATTTTGTGTGAAGTATCGTTTGGTGGTGATAATTAGATTATTGAAGTAAATAATTAGATTCGATGCTTTTATTGGAAAAATGCCTTCAAGAAAATTCGATACCGTAACTATACTAATCACCATTAAACAATAAAATTAGACTACCAAATACCACCAAACGACTACCAAGTAAATTCTAAAAGCAAAATTAAAAAATTTTACATTTGGGGGTAAGTTTCATTCATAAATCGATTTCGAGTTGGTTTTTTTTTAAATACAGCTCTTGCGTGAATTCGGTTCTGTATCTATACTAATCACCACCAAATGATAAGATTAGACTACCAGATACCGCCAAACGATTCTCAAGCGAATGCAAAATGAAATATTCAAAAATCAAAAATATTGGGGACATTTTCATTCATAATTCTATTTCGGGTTGCTATTTTCGAAATAAAGCTATAATGGATATTCGATATTGTAACTATACCGATCACCACCAAACGATGAAATTTGGTTATCAAGCACCATCAAACGATCCCCAAGGTAATGCAATAAGAAAAATTTTTAAATTTTACATTGGGGAGGCCAACTTCACACAAAATCGGAAAGCATAAAGCTCAAAATTTCATTTTGAGCTGATTTGAGCATTTCATTTCATTTCAAAATTTGCCTACTATTGCTATATGAATGGGTACCAAAGTATAAAAAGTGACTACCAATTACCACCAAACGACCACCAAACGTCTAGTGAAATCCGTTTTGCTGTAAGAATATCGTAACTCTAGTTATGTACAAAAATACATAATGGGGGGCTAACTTCACGCTTGTTAACAAAATCATTTATTACAGCTAATTGAATTACTACCAAATGTTGAAAGGTTACTACCAAATACCACGAAACGACCACCAAACGACCACCAAACGTATGGCATAATTTGTATTACGCCAAGATAATTGTAACTCCGGATATTTAAGTAAATGTGTTTGGGGGGGGGGGGGGGTAAGTTCACGCTAAATAAAGTAAACGTGGTTTCTAAGAATACGGATTACCACCAAACAAACAAAAGTAACTAGCAATCACCACCAAACGACCACCTAACGATTACAACAAGAAAAATTAAGAAAATCGAAATTGGGGGGAGGGGGACCAAGTTCACACACGTCAGTTTTCGTAACTAAGCGAGTTACTTTCAGTTGAGTTTCTTGCGAAACATTTTCCCAAATCCCTCTTGTCAGCCAATCCTTTCTCCGCTTTCTGTCAGCTAGCGAGGCAAACACTTACGTCTAGTTTCTTCTCACTCTCCGAAACCACCATGTTTTTCAGCAGCCTGATATGTACTATTGGACATTCAAGATATACATACATATACATAGATAGCTAGCTTTCCGACGAAGCACCACAAACGCAACCAGCCTTCTGTGGTAGCTCGTTAATACTAAAATGACTAACAAGTCGCCGAGATCAGATGGAATAATACCAGCTATGATACAAACTATGGAAGGGCTGATGATTGGCTGATTGCGATATTCGAGGGATGCCTCAAACTAAACTAAGTGCCCCTAATATGGGCTCGAGTGGTATTCATACTAAAAGCGGGTAAGGATATTTACGTTAACCCTAAAAATGCTAAAAAGGGTACTAGATGTATACATCAGAGATACTATAGACCCAGAGCATCTTCCACAAGTGCAGCTTGCGTACGTAAAAGGGAAATCGGTAGATGCAGCCATTCATGAAATGATGATTTGCATCGAAAAATCCCTACAGTTTAAGCTATAGTAAGGCCAATCCTGCTGTATGGCATACTGACATGGTGGTCATCACTGAGTAATATAGCATACCGGCAAAGACTGGAAAAAACACACATACAGACATGTCTGGGAATCACTGACTTAAGACCACATCTTTAGATTCGCTGAATGTCTTACTTTCTTTGCCGCCAATCGACCTGTTCGCAAAAAACGTGACAAGTGCATTCTTCAACGCAAGGACGCCAAGCAACCAAAAACGCACGGACATAGTAGTATGTATAAGCCTACCTGCAATAACCACAGATTCTATGGTTACAAAGTCTGGGTTTAATAGGAAGTTCTCGATACGTGTACCAAACAGGGAACACTGGGAAACAAGAACCTGGGACCATATAGGATTAATAAATCTATTCACTGGCGGATCTAAAATCGATGGAAGAGTGGGTCCAGCAGTGTGCTCTAGTGACCTTCTTCAGGTTGCTAATCCAGAAGGCAGCCGAAATTGCCAACACACTGCAGACCGTTAACAGAAAAATTAAAATCTACACAGACAGTCAGACTGCCTTGAAGGTACTGGAATCATGCACTATCAAACCTACGGCAGTCATCGAACTTTGTTAGGTTCCGGGCCAGAGCATATCAGATAAAGAAGTAGCGACGTGTTAAGCTTAAACTAGACTCCGCGGAAAACTTACCACTACCCATACATACCGTCAAGCCAGATGGAAAATTATCGAAACATGAAAAACCACGAAAATAATGTGGAATGCGAGTGAAGTGAAGAAGATAAAAGGCTTCTTATCATTAACCAGGTAGCAATGTGCGACAGTAGTTGGTATGGTTACCGGCCATTGCCTTATTGCAGCACTTGGTTACATAATGGGTTTGGTAACGCATGATCTCTGTAGGAATTGCAAATAGCCAGGAGAGAGTGAAACGGTAGAGCACGTATTGTGTAACTGCCCTGCTCTTGCTAGAAGAAGGCTTAAAACCCCCGGCGTACCGTTCTTCCCCCACTTCAAGCAGGTCTTGAGCAGTATGCGGAATCTGTTGAATTTCACCGTGACAACGGAAATACTTGTGCTCAACAAGGAACTCGTAACATCGCAGGATGATACACATTAGGTTTTCCTCAATTCATGTGGTATCACTATGGATCGTTCTATGTGGGCTAAGGCTGTCACTCCAACATAACCTAACCTATGTTGCATGTTCTATTTATTTAAATAGTCCATTACAGCGTCATCTAAAGGCACAGGATGACCACTATTTAGCCGTATGAACGCAAAAATTTGGATATGAGCAGATCATAAGTAGAATTAGAAAAACTGCTGCTGGTACAAAATTCCACGTTTAGTGTAAATTGAGTAACTCTGCTATGACCAAAGCGCACAATACTGCAGGAGTAGGTCTGATTTCATGACGCCATAGAGATATTTCTAGTTTTATGCTGATTACTCCTAAATTGATACCAAATATTGCGGGTAATTCTTCGTGTAGTAACTATTTGTCTAGTCGAAGGCCAATTTCGCATTGCAATCGTGCGAAAAATTTCTCACGTTTTAACTTAACACTTTCATACCTTCGGCAAACACAACTTGAGGTCATTTTTTTGATCTGTTGATCAATTGGTACGGTAGAAAATTTAATCATTTCCTTTCTACCATTTCGATGCCTTCGTACTTCAATTAAATGAGGCTTGTCCAGAAAATAAGAGTACTCGATTTTTTCTATTTAAAAAAAAATGTATTTAAAATAAAATTACAGGATTTTGTTGGTAATTATGTCAATTATTTCTCCACGCAGTCGCCTTCCCGTTCTTTGCAGGTTGTGAGCCGTGGCATAAGCTTTTTGATACCCTTCGCAAAGAGTTCTCCAGCCATATCCTTTTTCCAATTCAGGACCTGATGTTTCATCTCCTTGTCGGTTTTTTCCACCCATGTAGGTCTTCAGGGTGATAAACAGATAAGATTCTGAAGGCGCCAAATGAGGAGAGTATGCGGGGTGGTTCAAAATGTACCAACCAAATGAGTTCAAAAGTACCTTGGTGGCGTTAACCATATGCGGGCGGGCGTTGTCGTGCAACAAGCATACTCCCTTCGTCCAAATTCCTTTCCGACTGTTTCGAATTGCTTTGTTTTAAATTTTGAATTTCAGTCGGTGTTTTCCCTTCAGCAAGAAGGAACCTGATGCCAGCGCGCACCTCGCACTTGGCAGGATTTCTTATCGACATATTTCATACGACCCCCACCGCAACTTAGTGTGGCCAACCTTGGAAAACGATTTCTCACAGCGCGAGATGGCAACCATTACTCTTACTTTCTGGATGTGCCTCGTACATGTTTGACTTCAAAGAAGTTGCTGCGGTTACAACTTTCGCAGCAACTTCTTTGGAGCCAAACATGTACGAAAGAACTACTGCAAAAAAAAGAAAACTTAAAGAGTACTGATTCTCTTGAGATGTTCATTACCTTTAAGAACTATTTCAGACCTGATGTCTTCGATAGTAATACAAAAAATAGTCCTGATGTGATTTTATTCTGCCTAGAGTGCTTGGTAGTCTAGGGCCGAAATTTCCTAAAATACAAATTTTAACAACTCATTTCATTCGATATGCATGCTTTCGTTAATGAAAAATGTATGCAAAACAATGAACGGATAATAATTTCATATATAGCAGAAATAATAATAATTTGCAACTTTGAACGGCAAACAATATCAATCAATGGATACAATCAATTCCTAGCCACTATTGAAATGCTTAATTAACAGTTAATGATCGAAATGTAATAAAGTGTTTAAAATAGCAATTATACCGAGTTCATAGCGCAACGATATGTTCATTAATTTTATCGTGAAAAAAGAAAGAAAATATCGCTAAATTTTTTGCAGTCAATTTAGTTTTTTTAACGCATAATTTGATTAATGAAAAATTAAATGCATTACATTGTAATAGATAGAGTAAGTCATGATAATTATTCCTTTTCATAGTTTCAATGATTCATGTTTATATTTTATTAGGTTGTTGCAGATGAAATGGCGTCTTTGCTAGTGAAATTTCAAACAACTTATAAAACTTAATTTTATTAATCGAAATATGTACCAGCAGATGCAATACACTTCTCCCAACGAGATACAAATGCATTTATGCCAGTTTCATAGAAGTCCGACTTTCTAGACTGAAGAAATTCCTCGAAGGCATTTTTGATGGCAGCTTCACTGTCAAATTGTTTTTCCGCAAAAAAATTATCCAAATGTTTAAAAAAGTGGTAATCGGTTGGCGAGAGGTCTGATTAATATGGTGGATGAGGATTTTTTTACCGTTATTCTTGATACATGAGGCCGTGCGTTGTCATGAAGCATTATAGCTCCATCTCTGTTGATCAATCTAGGCCGTTGAACGCGCAGTTTTTGGTACATTTCATCGAGTTGGGTACAATCAAGCCCCTCTAGAAATATCAGGCCGTAATGCTGAGCTGTTTTACAGCAGGTTTTGATGACGCCAGTGATGACGTCGTGCTTTGACAGTTCTCTTGACTGACATTTCGCAGAGAACTTCGGGCTAGTACGGTGTATAAGAAAAAACATAACACTACACACTACTTTAAATTAATAGTTTTTTATTCTATTTTCAGCGCAGTGGTGTATAAATGTGCGGTCGGAGGATGAGTACACTCTGAAATTCATGGTTGCCGGGAAGGAGAGCTTCTCTTACTGCAACAATAACAGTAACGAATTTGACGGTCTGAAAAAGGATCTGTCCGACGATTTCATAAAACGAGCCGGAATGCAATACAATTAGCCAGGCTGGAGAAATCGCGCGCTGAGAACTGCCAATAGATCGCCCAACTCGAAGAAATGATTGGATCTAAGCAAAAACAGATCGTCGAACGGTAAGCTCGTATCAAAACCATTGATAATATCGTTCGAACGCAACAGATGAGCATAAGAGATCGCGACGATCTGATCAGCCGCGTTCATAGCCTCAAACAATTGCTCGACTCGAAGTTGAATTCGGTCTTAGAGCTGCAGGACATCAATGCGTCGCATAAAGTCGCCTGATCAAGCAGAAAATCGAAAAAGTCACCGATTTCAATAAATACCTGTACAAAATTTTTGCCGATCGCGAAGGAATGGCCAACGTTCAAGATCTGTGCATCAATCAAAACAGTAACATCAGTGTCGAGGATCAGATCGACAAGGTCGTACCGTTTCTCGACAACCTGAAACGTATCTGGCTGCAACAAGTGAAAGATGCGACGCAACAGGTTTCCAAATTGGGAAATCAACTGAAGATTTCGGTGTGCGAACACGACACGCTCCTGGACCAAAAACAGATGGCAATCGAGCAGCGATATCAGGAACTTGCAGCAAACATCAATGAGCTCGACATGGAAATTATCATAACGGGCCATCGGAACAAGGAAGTCGAACGCGACGAACTGCCTGCGAAGGAGACCGAAGTGGAAAGATTGAAGAAGGAAAACGGGAAGATGTTGGCCGAAGTCGAAGATTAGTGCGAGATTTTGCAAGCGAAGAGGGCTACGCCGTTCACAACACCCTAGAGGAAGTTACTTTGCTGTTGAAGGATATTCCATAGTAGTTAATTAGAGTCTAAGGTTTCAGCCTTTTTTTCAATTAATTCTTATTTTGTCCCAAAGAAACTTTTGGTGTTTTTTTTCAATTTCCCATGATATTTACAAATAAATGCAATATTATTGTAATACAAAAATGATTTTTTGATTGACAGTCGAATCATTCAGGGACGATAATATCCGAGCAGGACCATGTACGCCGTCACCTGAATAAGGCTCTCAGATCAACGCCAACACGCGCGAGGCGAATCCTAATAGCTCTTTGAGTAGAAACTTTTTGTGGTAGCTATAAAACAGACTGCCACGACATGTCAAATTGAATTGTCAAACTGACAAATCTCGTACTTGGGTGAGCTCCGACTTGCTCGGACACCTTAGGCTTAGTTCAGAAAAACCTGGTATTCTACGTCATCGTTTTCAGCAGTATGGCCTGGTATTTCTAAAGGGCCTTGGTACAACACTTCTCTGCAAAAAGTAATAGTGAATAACACCAGCTGCAGACCACCAAAGAGTCTCCGTTATCTTCTTCGGATGAAGACTTTGTATCGGCATGTGTTTCCATCGTGCCGATTGTCGACGATTGTCGTACAATATCCACTTTTCATCACATGTCCCTACTCTGTTCAAAAACGGATTGCCTCTGTTCCGAGAGAGCAAAGAACTGCAAATTTTCATTTAATGTGTCATGGTTTGCTCAGTAAGCTCATGCGGAACCCACTTATCAAGCCTTTTGACTTTTCCAAGCTTTTGCAAGTGCCCGGAAACTGTCGAATAGTATCTGCCCAGTTTCTCTGCAATATCCCTTACAGTTTGGCGTGAGTCAGACTCCACTAGTAAACGCAGCTCGTCGTTGTCTATCGATGGTCCTGGGTGACATGACTTTTTTTGAGGGGTCAAATCTCCTGATCGGAATTTTTCGAACCATCGCTTTGTAGTTCATTCGCTTACTGTGTCAGCCCCAAATGCGCTGTTGATGTTTTGGGTTGCCTCCCTTGCGTTGTGATTTAAACTCGTAAAGAAAAAAGTAAACGTTTTTGACTCGATTCCATGTTTTTTTTATTTTTTTTTTCTCCGATCTCAATGAAGTCCAAAACTGAAACGATTCCATGACCAAATGTACGAGTATTTATACTTCAATATTCATTACGCCACCTGGCGGCAGTTTGAGACATGAAAATCACAACTAACTTCACTTCATCGCGAAAGTCGCCATTTCATCTGCAACAGCAACAACCAAATACTAAGTAATATTTTTCTGCCGACCGGATTTATTTATGCAATTAATTTCGATCAAACGGAAGAGTACAAATAAATTGTTTATTCTCTTTTAATTCAGGATAGACAGTCCATTTTGTTGTAATCAATTCAATTACCCCTGTAGGAGCCAGGAACTGTTCTCTTCCAGAAGGCACCGTCCTGAGCATTTAGTAGTCGCCAGGGCTTGCTTATTTCAAATGCTCGCTTCCATTCGCCCAACCCAATACATTTCTATCGATAAATAAACCGCCAACAAGTCCGGCGAAACTTTATTATTCTTGGGACAAGTTGCGGATGTGAGGAAAGTCAATATGCAGATTAGAGTGGTAAGGGAAGACTAAGTGAAAGGGGGTTCTTGGGCAGGGCAGTTGTCAATTTAACACTTTGCGGAAACGTTCAAAAGCTCCAGTACTTATAATCAATATTTCGTTCGTTTATTTATGCAAGTTTGAGTTTTTATGAGGATAGTGGTGAGGGGTGATAGTAAGAGTGGGTGGATGTTAATAGTTTTTTAATTGACTGCTTGAATCACGTCCAATATTCTCTGTTTAGAATGTCAGTTTCATAGACGAAGTTGCACAGAATTTTCATAGGATTCGGTTTATTTTACATTTACGAAACCAAACATTTGTATGGGAAGGGGTAGAGGAGGTAGGGAAATCGTAAAATTTGTTACGGAATTTTATTTCCTTTCTCTTGTGGTGTGCTCGTACAAAATTTCAAGTTCGTAGCTTTTAATTTGTTGGGTATTAGTTGATTCAATGAAATAGGTCGAAATGATACTTTTGTATGGGAGGGGGTAGAAGGGCAAACGCGATTGCAAAACTTTTAAAAGAATTTCATTTCGATTATTTTTATAAGTTTTTGTGCAAAATTTGAAATTTATAGCTTTTAAGGATTAGCTGATAACTGATTTCTTAAAAATGCCCGTAAAAATAATTTTGTATGGGAGAGAGTTGAAGAGGTATGGGAATCGCAAAATTTGTGACGCAATTTTCTTTTCTTTCTCTTTTAAGGTGCTCGTACAAAATTTCAAGTTCGTAGCTTTTAATTTGTTGGTTAGCAGTTGTTTCATTGAAATTGGTCGAAATCATACTTTTGTATGGGAGGAGGTAGAACGGCAAGCGTGATCTCAAAATTTTTGACGCAATTCCATTTCAACTATTTTCAAAAGATTTTGTGCAAAATTTCAAATTGATATATTTTACTAATTAGGTGATAATTAATTTCTTAAAAATGGTCGAAAAAATAATTTTGTATGGGAGGGACTAGAAGCTTTCAAGGTGTTCGACCAGTTAATATTTCATTCTTTTAAAGATTTTTTTTAAATCCATTTCGCACATTTTCAAGTTTCTACCTTCAAATTTCATTCAAAAATTTTCAGTTTATGTGGTTTTTTCATTGCACATGAAACACCATGTGCACGGTAGACGGTAGGGGGGTCGGTGCATAACAATTGTGGAATTTTTATTATTTTTTCTGTATGTACAACAAATAGATGTATCCACATGGGAAATTAAAATTTTGTATCTTTCACCAGAACCCTTAAAAAATTAGTCAAAATTTTCGACATTTTTGTTTACCACCTCCCTCCCCTTAAACCTCCCGACGTAAATTTTTTAACAAATATAAAAACTACCTAGTTCTACAATGTGACAAAATTTGAATGTGATATCTGCACTCAATTTTGAATTATAACGGTTTGAAATTTTGGAAAGTGCACAATTTTTGAAATGCTCCCCATTTCCCCCCACTACTATTTTGTCCAAATGTTATATTTTTCTAGTATTTTTCTAGTACAGGTTAATATAGGTTCTAAGGTTCAATTACATAGCTTAATAAATAGCCGAGATATTGAGTTTTAAGTGTTTTTGTTTGCACCCCCCTGACCCTCCCCTTACAATAATTAGCTTTTATCTAAACTGATTCTAGTGGACCTATCTGCCACTTTATTGGTTTCAAAATATCAACTTTGTATGATAAGTAATTTCGAAGATATAATCGTTTGAAAAAAAATTCGAGTGACAATTGGTTCTTAGCCCCCCCTTTTCGCACCCCAATGGATAAAAAAATTAAATTATTTTTAAATGTTGTCCCACAAACCCCTGTATATGTATGTTGAGTTTTAGCTTCCTAGCTGTAACCACGGTTGAGATATTTGAATTCGTATGTTTCGGTTTAGGCACTCCCCCTTCCCCTCCTTGAACCGTACACCCCCCGAATGTGCGCTTAGCGTACACACCGGCGTACGGCGGACGGCATACAGACAGACGGATTTTTTTTTTGCATTTGTAGGCTAATTTAATCATGAAACGCGAAAAAACAAAATTTCAGGGTAGCAAATTTTTTTTTTCCAATTCGATCACAATACTACCTAAAAGTAAAATTGCATGCATTACATTGTAACACACAGGGTACAACATCGAAGAACTTCTCAATTTTTTGTTTGACATCATTTTGTTAAAAATAGTTTCTCTTAAGCACAAAATTAAAAAAAAAAATCAATAAAATCATCATTTTAAAATTTAATTTAATTTTCAATTATAATAAAATAAAAAATAAAAACAAAAATAAAATCCTAATACTGCATACAAATTTTTTTTTTTTCTCTCTTTTGGTGACACCAAGCCTTAATTTTATTTACATAATGTCCTTTTTGTTTACAATAATTTATTTTACTACATTTTTTAATTTTTCTATATTTTGGTAAGATTTGGTATACAAATTTATCTACAAAGTGTTGTTATAAGGTCTGTGCAAATGAACAGAATAAAAATAGATTTGAAAAAATTCGCTGTCTGACTAGGAATTAGTATTGGAATCAAATTGTCTTAAGTCTAAAGAGGTTCCAGATTTATGTTGGGAGTTTGATTTCTTGAAGAATGGTTTCTAAGAAAAAACTACGTATGTAGGGGATATTTTGATTGAATGATTGGATATATGACAAACGCCTTATTAGAAGGATAAGCGAAAAAATCACGTGGTTAATTTATTTAATTATTAATTCTAACATCCTTTTGGTGAAAAGGCTTAGAGATGTATGGCGCTATGTGGTTTTCGAAAAATCAATGATAATTCAGTTAGAAATTAATTCAAGACCTGCAGCAATTCACCCCTAACTCAAAGTTATAACCTTAAAAGGGGGAGTAGTGCTAATTAAATTAAAATAAAATAAAATTGTATAATATTGTATTTATAAAAAAAAGCATTAATAATAAATAAAAAAAAAAATTCTATTTGGGGTTCAGCTTAGAAATTACTAATAATGCTTTAACTGCAGGTTTTAATAATACACAAAATAAAGTCTCTGTCACATTTTGTGAAAAATGCTGAATGTTACCATTCACCAATTTGATTTTTTCGGGGGACTAAACAGAGTTGGTTGCATTAAACAGCACGTCACTGGGTATTATGTAGATGCTTCCCAAGTTTGCGCTGTAGAGCATTCAAAGGACCCAGCAGTTTTATTCTCCAGTAAACCGATTAATAATAATAATACATCAACAATTACCAAACCTTTAATATTCATGTTACTCTGCATAGACCTTAAACAATTGTCATAATAGATTACAAAATTATTTGAACTTCCAAATAAAAAAAAAAAAGAATACACATAGCTACCAACATGTAGTTGTCAAAAACTTAAGAAAAATGAACTTATAAATAATTAACAGCATAGACATTTTGTTACAATAAATAATTCGTTTAACATTCTTCTGTTTGTTTCTTTAATTTATTTTAATTCTGTTTAAAATTGTAGTTTTCTTTTTTATAATATTTACTTGCTTTAATTTTGTTTTCTTTTTCTTTGTTTTAGTTGTAAGTTTTGAGCTTCTGATGGCATAAAACTGCACCAGTCAACCTTATCATTAATTTTTTTTTTAATATAGAGTTTACTTGTTTTCTTAAAGTTTTGTTTTTTTTTTTTAATTTCTTATCACAGAGAGACGTGACGTGTTATGCTTAAATTAGGTGGAGAGAGAGACACTAATGTTAGTTGTTTTTTTTTTGTTATATACTTGAAACACTTTGCCTGGGTACCCAACGTTCACAATTAAAAGTTAATGTTGTTATTTTTCTGCAATTTTTATATTTTAGCTATCTTTACGACTGTTATTAGGTAATTAAGAATTCGAATAGTATACAGTAGTGGTTTTAATTTCAGTATAGTGCAAACTGTTTGGAAAGTAAGGGTAGTAGGTGGGATTAATAATAAT
Organism: Chorisops tibialis; assembly: GCA_963669355.1. Taxonomy (NCBI): domain Eukaryota; kingdom Metazoa; phylum Arthropoda; class Insecta; order Diptera; family Stratiomyidae; genus Chorisops; species Chorisops tibialis. The sequence goes on from OY770264.1 coordinate 140,500,274, forward strand.
ACGTAATTAATTGCATATTATTATCGAATAGAAAAAAATATTATATTGTAATAATTAAGCTTTTAAGTGGCATAATATTTTGTTGTATTTAATTAAATTTCTTTCGTAATGAGAGGGATTTTTCTCAATTACATCTAAGCTAGAGCTTGAAATGGATATTTTTCTTTAAGTTGTGATTCTTGCAATGGCAGTTATGAATAAACTTGGAAGTATGAAAACAGCACGGAGAAAAAATCACGAAATTTCACAGTACGTCCAGAACCAGGTTAAGAAACATGCGAAGACTACATGTCCAGCGTGAAAAAATTATAGTAAGCAATTATCATTGTTATTCGTCAGATTGAAATGTATATTATTATAGTTTCTGCGGAGTCCGGCTATCTAAATCGGGCGTTTCGGAACACACTGTTTTTGTAAATGGCTTGTGAGCAGTTCGCACAAGCCTCAACTTTTTTGATTTTAGGGGGGAAAGAAAGATGGAAAAAAAGAGTCATTTTCATTATGCCACTTAACTGAATAAAAAAAAAACATCCTTTCATACAGTTTACCTAGCCGGCAATTCAAAATTATTGTTTAGTACCTTATACAAAACAACAGGAAAGAACGAAAAATTCCGTGAAATTAGGACGAGTAAAATCCATGACTACTTATAACACGGACCTACTGTACATTATATATGATCTTAATTTATGCATTCTTTTCAAGTGATCGTCTGCACAATCTTCGTCTTCTTAGTTATCCTTAATTTTCAAAGAAAACTTTCCCGTGCACCCTGACCTTCACCACCCAAAACGACCCGCTGTGATGGTGGCTCTCCATACTGACTGTGATAGAAATCCTCTCGCATCATGATGTTCAGACTCGAGCACCGAAAGTAGAGGATTTCCTGAAATGGTTTGCGAAAGTCTCGATTCAGGGTGGCATAGATGATCGGATTCAGTAATGAGTTGGCATAGCCAAGCCATAAGAATAGTGACGTCAGTATTTCGGGAACTTGATGACTCTCTTGCTCGAGAAATGGACGAACTAGTGCTAATATAAAAAACGGTAGCCAGCATATTGTAAAGGCTGACATTATAATTCCTAGTGTTGTAGATGCTTTTCGCTCCTTGGCTAATTGAAACCGTAGCTTCTTTTGGTGCGGCGAACCGATTATTATGCCGCCCGTTCCGGTACCGCCGGGACAAATCTGTTTCTGATCCCGCTGCGTGGCACCGTTCAGGGCATTTTCGAGTCGCGTCTGGGCCCGTTTCTCGTCCATGACGATTCGCCGGGCCGCCCGGAATATCTGATAGTAGACGAACAGCATGACGGTTAGTGGTATGTAAAAGGATCCTAGTGTTGCGTAGATCTGATAGCCGAAATTCTGGCATACGAAACAGACAGCTTCGCCCTGCTCGTTGACGTGCTCGTTGCCCAGAATAAGAAGCGGCGGTAACGAAATACAGGCTGCCGCCAGCCATACAAGACCGACGCACATCATCATGCGTCGCGGTGTCCTTTTCACGCCGTATTCGAGTGGTTTCGTGATTGCCCAGTACCGATCGACAGAGATCGCGCACAGATTCAGGATCGATGCGGTGCAGCAGAGTACGTCGAAGGACACCCAGATATCGCAGAATAACGAGCCAAAGCTCCATTTCTTCAGGACCTCGTTGAGCAAGGCAGTGGGCATGACTAGAATGGCAACACATAAATCGGACACGGCCAGCGACACGAGCAGATAGTTGCAGGGTCGGCGCAGCTTCCGGACCAGACAGACAGCAACACATACTAGAACGTTGCCGACTACTGTTCCAAGAATGATGATAAGCAGGATAATGCTAACGATGATGGTATGTATGGGTGGTAGACTGATCGAATCGTCCAACGTCGATAGTGTTGAGTTCGTCAGGAGAGTTTGATTGCTGCTAAGCGTCGAAGTGCCGGACGTTATGATGCTACTTTCCAATATGCCACTACCCTCCAAAAACGTTGATGCTGCTAGAATGGCGGCTGTTGCAGGCTCGGCTGACGGATACAAAGTAATTGTCGTATTGAACGGAAACGCCTCGGTAAAAACTTGATTTACTGTAGATGGATCCATGCAAATTGGGGTATTAATATTTTGAGGTTAATTGGGTTGAGGAACCCCAGCGCACGGTTTCTCAATCGTATTAAGCCCCCATCTCGCGATTCATCGTCTCCCGGGAGTTCTAATTCGGTCGACTCCGGACCGATTTAATGAGACTCCTGTCGCGTCCTTAGCAGGCATATGAAACGTTACTACGTAAATAATTGCGCATTATACCGGAATGCTGTATATATTCTGATGGTTTTCAGTATGTTCTTCGTTCAACTGCAAGTTAAATTTAAGTGAGTTTTATTCTCGTGTGTCCCGACCTCAAGTGCTCCTTCGTAAATGAACTTGACTCAACTCTATTCCTAGATAAGACACGACAACGACTATACCGCACTGTTTCGAGCTTGTAAAGTGATTCCCATATCAAGAATGAAGTTAAGTGTTTCTCACTTCCTGCATATGTACTTGAGATGATGAGCGACGTACATGCTGTCGGTGTTTCCATACAGTATAGCACACTGTACAAACTTCGTGGTAGTCGTAGGAAGTTAAGAAAAAAGGAAGCTTGTCGTAATTTAAAGTTCACCACCTTCTTCTAGTCCTTGAATTATTCTTTCGAAAGATGTGCTCTCGTTTGGTGTGTTAGTAAAGTGCTGTATTGTAAAGAGGATTCTGGTTCTTCTGTCCGATTATATCTGAAAAAAATAGATAAAAAGGATTGAGTAAAGTTGAATTTTTTTTGGTGTTTATTAGAATTTAACTTTATCTTGATCGTATTATATGAAAATTGAGTTCAAAATAAACTTTCAGTAGTGTCAGTGTTAGATAGCGAAGTTACTGACATTAGATTGCACACAGTTTTCAAAAGTAGTCTTGGGGAGGTCAGGAATTGAGGATTTCATTTATCGTCGACAAATAGTTTACTTAACAAATCACCAACTTTGAACACATCACTGAACGATAATGTGCAATCCTCAAGAAAACAAAATTCTTTAATGTTTCGCTTAACGCGACTAGAGTTATCAGGTTTCGTTGAGACTTCAGGTAGCTTGCTTTGTCACTTACCAACTTCTTTTGGATTAAATTAGCAATTAGACATTGGTGTAATCTTCCTATTTTTCCAAACCTATGAAAGTAGAAAATTAATTTTTGGAGTATTATAGATGGAAAGTGTTCCCAGGCAGACTCCAGTTTTGAGGGGTGTAGCCAGGGCTGTAGTCGTAAGTTCAGCAGAGGGTATACACTGTACACTAGAGTGATCACCGGTGACCGGTTTTGCTAATTTTATAAAATCATCAATAATATCGAACTGCAATTTAATTATCCCACACAACAATTGATTATACACTTATAAAAATGTGCTCTAAGTGCAAAACAAAGTCCACATGGTGATCAAAGGGTTTGTAATAGCTATTAAAGTATTGAATTCGCAAGGGGTCGCTCGATTTTAATAAGTTCACTTTAATTTAACTGCAAAACTTTATTTAATTTAATTAAATCGCTATTCGCTTGCGACTGTTTATACTCTAGATGAAATCTGAGAGTATTATAAGTTTGCCACAAAGTTTGTAACGCTAAGAAATAAGGCTCGGAGAAAAAAATTAATGATACAGAAGTTCATATAATCACTCAAAAATTTCAAAACCGGATGTCCGTCCGTCCGTCCGTCCGTGTCCTCTCTAGCTTGAGAACGCATTGATCTAGAAAGTTCAAATTTTGTACAGGTCGTTTTTGACAAAAAAGTAAGGACAAGTTCGTGAACGGGCCAAATCGCTCCACCCCTTCTACCCCCTCCCATACAAAATGACACAACTGCGCAAACTATAAAAGCTATTGGTCTCAAATTTGGAACATATTACTTTTATGATGATATCAATCTACCATATAAAAATTATGCGTGTCCTCTCTTTCCTTCTACCACCTCCCATACAAACTGTACTTTTTCATGAAATACTCTAAGCCAATTTACTCAGTGCAAGCTGAAATTTTGCACTAAATATTTACTTAGAATTATTAGTAAGACCAAAAAAATTAACACATTTAGTTTCACCCCTTCTACCCCCTCCCATACAAAATGACACAATTTCGCAATTCGACAATAAACGGAATTTTTCAAAAAGCATGAAAGCTATTGATCTGCAATTTGGAATATATTACTTCCACAATAATTTCAATCTATTGTATAAGAATTAGTTGAGCCCTCCCCTTCCTTCCACCACCTCCCATACAATCTGCACTTTCTTATGAAATACTCTAAATAAATTTACTCAGTACGTATGAAAATTATCGAGCTGAAATTATGCACTAAATAATTATTTAGAATTATTAGTAAGACCAAAAAGTAATTAGGGGATTACCTTCCCTCCTTCTACCCCCTTCCATGCAATTTGACACAATTCAACAACATTGCAAAAAGTCGATTTTCCTGAAAAGTATGAATGCTACTAATCTGCAATTTACAATATGTCAATTAAATGATGTTTAGAGTTATTTCTAAAAACGTCATTAATAAATTCACACTCCTTCTACCACCTCCCATACAAACTGCACAATTTCAATAAATCCAATACACTAAATTTCTCAGTACCAATTAAATTTTTGAATCCTAAATTTTGTATAAAACATTTTGATAGCAACCTTAGAGTGATGTGAAAAAATTAGTTCGATGTCGTCACCCCCAATACCACTTCCCCTACAAAATTCCTAAAAATAAAAAAAATTCTCTTTCATCTAGAGTATCGCACGATTGGGCTTTACGCCCAGTCGTAGTTCTGTTATGTTTTTTTTTTTGTCCACAAATTATCGCACTTTAATTTTTACTCTTTCTCTTTCTAAACTTCGACGGACTCGTCGACGGCTCCAAACTAGACAGGCTGTTGTCAAAAAATGCTCGTCGTTTTATATTACTTTTGTCGCCGAATTATTCCCCTTGCCGCGTAAATCTTTTCATTCTCAGTCGAGCAGAGTTAATTGCTTCCATAAAGCAATGCCTCGTCGAATGAATCTTTTCCCTGTTGGCCGAATCTCTACGTGTAGTTGTTGTTGCTTTCTATAAAGTATTTCCACATCGTCCGAGTCTTTTCCCACCCTTCCGGGTGATTATTGTTCGTTTCCATAAAGTATTTTATCGTCGTCCGAGTCTTTTCCCACCCTTCCGGGTGATTATTTTTGGTTTCCATAAAGTATTTTATCGTCGTCCGAGTCTTTTCCCACCCTTCCGGGTGATTATTTTTGGTTTCCATAAAGTATTTTATCGTCGTCCGAGACTTTTCCCACCCTTCCGGGTGATTATTTTTGGTTTCCATAAAGTATTTTATCGTCATCCGAGTCTTTCCGTGTCGCCTTGTCACTGTTGGCCGTTTCTCTACTTTGCCATGTTATTATACTCTAGATGAAATCTGAGAGTATATTGTGTTTGCCTTACCGTTTGTAACGCTAAGAAATAATGCTCGCACAGAGCCGCCAAGGGTACAGAAATATTTGTTTTCGCTCAAAAACTTCGATTCCGAGTTGCTGTCTGTCCGTCTGTCCGTCTGTCTACAGCATAACTCTCGAACGCTTTGAGCTATCGTGCTGAAATTTGTTGTGTGTCATTTTTAGCAAAAAAGAAACTTTAAATTCGTGAACGGGCCACATTCCCCCATCCCTTCTACCCCCTCCCATACAAATTTCACGAAATTTTTAAATATTCAGAAATTGATTTTTCTTTGAAACTATTTAAGCTATCAATTTGAAATTTGGGTCAAAGTATTATGATATAGATGTCATTAATATGACGGAATATTGATCCAATCCCGTCACTCGTTCTACCCCCTCCCATACAAATGTATAATTTTGAAAAATGCAGTTTTTCGATTTTCATTGAAACTAGCAAAGTTATAAAAACGAATTTTTGCCAGAATTAATTTTATCACAATTCCAATCATAACTCAAAAAATTATCAACTTCACCTCACTACTTCTACCCCCTCCCATACAAATTTTACGAAATTTTGAAATTTAAAATAAATTATTTTTCTTCGAAACCGTTAAAGCTATCACTTTGATATTTTGCATAAAGTATAAAAATAGAAATGTCAATAACGGGAAAAAAATGTGTTTTGATCCTTACACTCCTTCTACCCCCTCCCATACAAATGTATAATTTTTGTTAAGTGCATTATATCGATTTCCATTAAAACTAGAAAAAGTATAAACTTAAAATTTTGCCAGAATTTGTTATTTAATAATTGCAATAAATTCAAAAAAAAATTATCAGCTCCTCTTCACTCCTTCTACCCCCTCCCATACAAATATCTGTATTATAAATTCAAGAAAAGCATTTCTCCTTCGAATATATTAGAACTATCGAATTTGAAATTGAATCAAAGCGTGGTGATAAGGATGATGATAAGCAGTTTCAAAATCATCTTAAACGCTCCACTTCCTCTGCCACCTCCCATACAAATGCCTCAATTTCTGGAAAACTATGTCCAATTGAAAATAATGAAAGCTACAAACCTTAAATTCAGCACGAAATATTTTGCACACCACATTAGGTGTCATATCCAAAAATTACAAACCTTCCTCCTCTGCTTCTACCACCTCCCATACAAAAGTCACTATTAATTATTTAAAAGTATTGGAGGTGACATATTTTCCGGTACATTGAACTCTTTCTCATTTCATCTAGAGTATCATATGATTGGGCTTTACGCCCAATCATAATTCTTTTATGTTTTTTGGAAGTGTTTGTCTAAAATTTTAAGTTAATAGCTTTTAATGGTTTGGTGATAATTGATTTCTCCTTGATTTGGTGATAATTGATGTCTTGAAAAAAAAATAAAATAAATGAATAAAGTTATATGGGAGGGGGAAGAAGTTTAGAAGAAATACGTTCAGTTAATATCTAAGCAAAAGCACAAAATTGCATTTTTATACTCTAGATGAAATCTAAGAGTATATTGTGTTTGCCTTACCGTTTGTAACGCTAAGAAATAATGCTCGCACAGAGCCGCCAAGGGTACAGAAATATTTGTTTTCGCTCAAAAACTTCGATTCCGAGTTGCTGTCTGTCCGTCTGTCCGTCTGTCTACAGCATAACTCTCGAACGCTTTGAGCTATCGTGCTGAAATTTGTTGTGTGTCATTTTTAGCAAAAAAGAAACTTTAAGTTCGTGAACGGGCCACATTCCCCCATCCCTTCTACCCCCTCCCATACAAATTTCACGAAATTTTGAAATATTCAGAAATTGATTTTTCTTTGAAACTATTTAAGCTATCAATTTGAAATTTGGGTCAAAGTATAATGATATAGATGTCATTAATATGACGGAATATTGATCCAATCCCGTCACTCGTTCTACCCCTCCCATACAAATGTATAATTTTGAAAAATGCAGTTTTTCGATTCTCATTGAAACTAGCAAAGTTATAAAAACGAATTTTTGCCAGAATTAATTTTATCATAATTCCAATCAGAACTCAAAAAATTATCAGCTTCACCTCACTACTTCTACCCCCTCCCATACAAATTTTACGAAATTTTGAAATTTAAAATAAATTATTTTTCTTCGAAACCGTTAAAGCTATCACTTTGATATTTTGCATAAAGTATAAAAATGGAAATGTCAATAACGGGAAAAAAATGTGTTTTGATCCATACACTCCTTCTACCCCCTCCCATACAAATGTATAATTTTTGTTAAGTGCATTATATCGATTTCCATTAAAACTAGAAAAAGTATAAACTTAAAATTTTGCCAGAATTTGTTATTTAATAATTGCAATAAATTCAAAAAAAAATTATCAGCTCCTCTTCACTCCTTCTACCCCCTCCCATACAAATATCTGTATTATAAATTCAAGAAAAGCATTTCTCCGTCGAATATATTAGAACTATCGAATTTGAAATTGAATCAAAGCGTGGTGATAAGGATGATGATAAGCAGTTTCAAAATCATCTTAAACGCTCCACTTCCTCTGCCACCTCCCATACAAATGCCTCAATTTCTGGAAAACTATGTCCAATTGAAAATAATGAAAGCTACAAACCTTAAATTAAGCACGAAATATTTTGCACACCACATTAGGTGTCATATCCAAAAATTACAAACCTTCCTCCTCTGCTTCTACCACCTCCCATACAAAAGTCACTATTAATTATTTAAAAGTATTGAAGGTGACATATTTTCCGGTACATTGAACTCTTTCTCATTTCATCTAGAGTATCATATGATTGGGCTTTACGCCCAATCATAATTCTTTTATGTTTTTTATTGGAGACTTTGAGGCCTATAAAGCATTTCATTCCTGCCCGACTCATTCTTCGGTCGCCCGAACACTGTCGTTGCTTATTTGGTAAAGACTTCGCAGGTACTCAGAGTTATGTCGTTCTCGTTCTATTCTTTTCCTGTAGGTTAAGTCTTTAGGTGCAGTTTTCTGGTTGGTTGAATACTCAAGGTCCCTCACTCGATAATCGTCCGTTCTATAGTGCAGGTCGATTGTAGTTGTTGCTCTTTCTTGGTAGTTCGATAATCGCGCGTATATTTGTTTTTGGTTAAAGACCGCAGCTTCCTTAAAGTATTCGTACGGGCGAATTAATTTGACGATAAGCAAGTAGAGCTGATATTTTGTCCTACTTTCGAGTGCAATAGAACACCCTGGGTATTTGATGAACGACTAGGGTTAACATGCAGCAGTATTTTACACTGACTCTGTTTGTAAAATAAAAATGCTATATACTGAATAGATATTGGGTTCCTAATTTTCATTTCAACGAAAATAACAAAAAATAAACTGCCAACAAGTCGGGCGAAACTTTATTATTCTTGGGACAAGTTGCGGATGAGTGGAAAGTCAATATGCAGGTTAGAGAAGACTAAGTGAAAGGAAGTTTTTGGGCAGGGCTGTTGTCAATTTAACAATATTTCATTCGTTTCTGCAAGTTTTGGTTTTGATGAGGGGAGCAGGAGCGGTAATAGTAAAGTTGGGTGGATGTTAATAGCTTTTTAATTGATTACTTGAATCACGTTCAATATTCTCTGTATAGAATGTGTTTCATAAACGAAGTTGAACAGAATTTTTATAAAATTCTGTGTATTTTACATTCACGAAACCGAACATTTGTATGGGACGGGGTACAGAGGGTAGGGGAATCGTAAAATTTGATATGTAGTTTTATTTCATTCCTCTTGTAAGTTGCTTGTACAAAATTTCAAGTTCGTAGCTTTTAGTTTGTAGTCAAATATTAGTTCGTTACATTCTAAATGCAAATAGGTGGGACTGAAAATATATGTGCGAAAAACCAAGTACATGCACATGGGTTCGAATACAAGTACACAGATTGTTCTTAATGGACAAGATGTGGAAGAGATTCAAAAAATTTGTTATCTCGGAAGCATTGTAAGCATTGAGCAGGTTAAGATAAACACGAAGCTGCAAGCTCTTGACATATGCGTCAAATCCGTGTTGTTATATATTTGCACTACGTGGAAAGTAATCGTTCGACTTACCAAGAAACTGAAAACTTTCATGAATGAGTGCCTCCAAAGTATTTTAGGAATATTTTGGCCAAAAATGATCTCCAATGACGAACTTTGGAGTGCAGCTAGACAGACTTAAATAAGCATTAAGATTCAAAGGCGGAAGTGGCAGTGGATCGGTCACACTTTGAGAAAACCAGAGCGAAACATCACCAAACACGCTCTGGATTATAGTTCTCAAGGAAGACGTCGATTTGGTCGACCATGTAGCACATGGAAGCGAGCAGTTGAGCAGTTGAGCAGTAGGCGAGAGGAATAAACAAGTCCTGGCAACAGCTAAAGACCGATGCTCAGGATCGCGCCTTGTGGAAGAATCATTAAGAAACATACTAGAAGGACAGCCATCAAAGTTTTACTTAGAGTTGATAAAACTTCAGAATTGATTCGGTTTACTTTTAAAGGAGTTTTTAACAGTTAAAGTTACTTGTTACATGCAGTCCGTGACTGACATATTAAATAATGAAATAAGTTTATGTAAATTATTTATCACTCCTTGAGAGCGTGTGCGATTTCCAAGCTTTTGTTTTTCGATTATTCAAATTAATTAACGTCATTAACGTACAGGAGCGCAATGCAAAAAGCAGTCATTAAAAATTAAAAGTGTTAAAAATTAGAAGTGATCTTATCACCATCAGATTTATTCAACACAGGCGACCAATCACAATTGAATATGTCAAAATTTAAAGTTTCAAAATCAGCTTTGGCGAAATTAAAATCATAACCACGGCTATGAAACCAACTAAATATAAAACCAAGTATATGCACACAGAACACAAGGACAAGATGTGGAAGAGCTGCAAGATTATTGTTACCTCGGAAGCATTGTCATCATCCTGAAATTGTTTTATGTCATGTTTAGCAAAAATATAAACTTTTAGTTCGTGAAGGGGCCACATTCCCTCCCTATTTCTACCTTTCACGAATTATTTTTCTTCGAAACTGTCAAAGCTGTCAACTTGAAATTTTGATAAAAGTGTAGTAATGCAAATGTCATTAACGTTGTTTGATCGGTATACCCCTTGAACAAATTGCATAATTTTCGTAAATGCAATATGTCGATTATTAAAACTAGAAATAGTAAATAAAAAAGTAAGCTTAAGACATCCCAGAATTTGTCCCTACATAATTGCAATAAATGCTAAAAAAGATATCAAATTCGCGTCACTCCTTCTACCTCCTCCCATACAAATTTATATGTTAGAAATTCAAGTAAAGCATTTCTCATTCGAACAGAAACCTATCGACTTTAAAATTGGAGCAAGACATATTAATGAGGATGTTGATAAGCAGTTTCAGAATAATACAAAGACCTCCACTTCCTCTGCCACCACCCAAATAACACAATTTCAGAAAATCAATATCCAATATCCTTGAAAATTAGCTAAAGCTACAAACTTTAAATTCAGCGTGAAATATTTTGCATACCAAGTACGATATCATATACAAAAATGACAAATTCCCCGTGTTCGACGAACAAGTAAGTTCAGATTCGTGAACGAGAAAAATCGCTGCCTCCTCCTGCCCCTCCCATACGAAGTGACATATTTTCAAAAATTTAATGTACAATAATCAGATTTTCTTGCAATCTATGATATAAAATCTATTTGAATCCCCCACTCCTTGTACCACCTACCACTAATTATTTAACTGATAATTATAATGCCAATTAAATAATTATTTAATGAGGAGTCGTGTCCTAAACTTCCGTGGTCTAACAAGGAATGGAGCAACCTAAAAAACACAAAAAATAAAGCTTTTAAGCATTTTAGAAAAATTGAGTTTTTGTACGACCGGAACAATTTCCTTCGTCTCAGGAAGGAGTTTGATTGGCTTAGTCGCTTTCTTTACAGACAATATGTCGACTCAGTTGAATCAAAGATTAAACGTAGTAGTAACTCGTTTTGGATCTTCTTCAACTCCAAACGTAATCTGCTTACAATTCAACCTCAACAGTTGATTCAAATTTTTCAGGAAGGTTCGACGGTTTGGTCTCCATTGTTGATATTGGCAGTTTAACTATAACTGAAGATGATGCACTAGTGGCTCTATGCAATTTAGATATTTAAAAGGATCTGGTTATGATCAAATTCCGGCTATGTTCTTAAAAGGTTGCGCATCTTCGCTTTATGAGGTGTTAGCTATTATTTTCCACAATTTGCTCGAGTCCGGTTCATTTTTGGATACTTGGAAACTGTCTTTCATAACACCAATATTGAAGTCTGGTCGCAGACATATGGTTGAAAATTATAGACCAATATCCAAACTGTCCTCCATCCCTAAGTTATTTGAAACATAGTTAAGGAACAGCTATTTTTCCATATTAAAAAGGTTATTTCTAACAGTCAGCATAGTTTTATTGGCGGACGTTCTACGTCTACAAATTTAACGATTTTTACTAAATATTGTATAGATGCAATGGAACAAGGCTTTCAAGTTGACGTTTTCTATTCAAATTTTAAAAAGGCATTTGATCGGGTTCATCATGGTCTTTTGATTGAGAAATTGAAGGCACTAGGGTTTCATTCAAATCTGTTGAACTGGTTTTCATCTTACTTGACGAACAGAAGACAAGTTGTGCGAATAAATAAAATTTCTTAACTTTACTTTCCTTTTTGTTTTGTTTGTAAATGACATTCCTTCAATATTTAAATTTTTTAGCTCTCTTTTGTACGCTGACAATGTTAAACTCTTTTCTAAGATTTCAAGCTTGGATGTTTGTCTTGAACTTCAGGCTGATATTGCTAAGCTCTATAATTGATGTTATATTCTTAGAACTTAATTTTGATAAGTTCGGAATATTTTCTGCCTACAAAAATCTTTTCCCATTTTAGTTGATTACAACTTAAATAACAGATCTCTTCAGAGATCCTCGGAGGTAAAGGATCTTGCCGTGTTGATCGATTCTAATTTTAACTTTTCTTCTATAACTTCTCAAATCGACTACATAATCTCCAAGGCTAATTTATAAGACGTAATGCTAAAGACTCTTTGTTTCTCTTGTGAGACCTATTTTGGAATATTGCTGTGTGATTTGGGATCCTGTATATCAGATTCATGTGTTGAGAATTGAGCGAATTCAATGTAATTTCTCTACTCGTAGATATGCTCTTCGTAAGTTTAACTGGAGCGCTGACATTCCCACGTATGAAACCAGATGTCAATTAATTGGCTTCCAATCTTTGGCTCATCGAAGAAAGTTATTATGCGTGATGTTTATAAAGAATGTTATCTGTTATCGCATTAAAAGCCCTGAATTGCTCAGTTATCTCCCAATTTTTGCTCCGGAAAGGCCATTGAGGCAGAGGACGATTTTTCATCCCATCGCGCACTGCACAAATTATGGACTTAATGAACCTATTTCTAAATGCAACTCCTAATTTAATATGATATGCGACAAAATTGATTTTAGTGATAGTCGACCGCAGTTCAAAGCCTATGTTGTAGGAAATTTATAATTTTACTGTGTAATTACTTTTATTTTTTTATTGTTGTTTCACTTAATGTTTCTTACTGTTTTCGAATTTTAATTTTTAATATGCAAAGATTTTTTTTATTGTAATTAATTCTTTAGTGTGTTGAGGTATCCTCTATAAATGAATAAATATATATATGTATGTAGATGTAGCATACAAAAAATTAGTGCACAATTCGTAAGATCGAAAAAAAGTAGCTAATTATCTTCACTTCATCTACCAGATCCCATACAATATGACACAATTTCACGACTTTACTAGAAGTCGATTTTCTTGAAAAGTATGAACGCTACTGGTCTGCAATTTAAAACATATCAATATCATGATGATTTTATTTTAGTTCTTTCTAAAAAACACATCATTAAAAACCCCTCACTCCTTCTAACACCTTCCACATAAACTACACAATTTCCCCAAATCCAATTGACTACTTTCCTTAGTACCTATTCAATTTTTTAAGCTTGAATTTTTTATATATACACTCGGCAGAAGAAGTTTTCGTACATACCCAACACCTCCGACATATCTATAAAAAAACATCGTTTCTAACATTTTATTCCGAAACATTTTTTTTCCTATTTTTCATTACTTCATTATGAACATAAAACAAAACAAAACTGAAAATTACTGTACTCTAAAACAACGGTAAAATTCGGAAACGAAAAATAGTCTGAAATTCCAGGAATAAAAAGTCTGCGTTCAAAGCGTATAAAGGGAAATCAAAGTCTCTAAGTTGCAGTTAAATCATTAATAACAATAAAGTTTCTGTAGGAAAGTTGATAAACGTGTTTTTATCTAAGGTTTGCATTAAAAATAATTGCTAAAAAACGTTAAGTAAGAGATGTCTAACAAAGGAAAGGAAATTGAATTTGGGGAAAGGAAAATTATCGGGGATTTGTGGAAAAAAGGTACGCCGTATCGTGAAATAGGTGCAATAGTCAGCAGAAGCCATTCATCTGTCCAACGAGTCGTAAACAACTTCAAAAACACAGGAGTTTTGGTTTCAAAACCCAGATCTGACCGTCCTTCAAAGTTGAGCCCACAGCAAACTCGGAGTTTGCTCCGAACGATGAGGGCTTATTCTAGATTAACTGCAGCTGGTATGGCAAAGGACATCAAAGCAAAGTACCGCAAGTCTATTTCTGATGATGGTGTTCGTAAAATTCTTAGGAAATATGGGTATCACGGACGCGTTGCCCGTTGAAAGCCATTTATAACAACAGTAAACAGACTCAAGCGGCTGGCGTTTGCTAAGGAACACATAAATAAGCCAAACAAGTTATTTTCTCGGATGAAAGTAAATTTTGTATTTTTGGAATCAAAGGTAGGAAGATTGTATGGAGAAAAACTGGCGCGGCAGTAAAGCACGGTGGTGGTGGTCTTATGATATGGGGGTGTATGGCTAGTGGAGGAGTTGGAAAAATGGAGTTTATTGAAAGTATTATGAATAAAATAGACAACCTTAATATTCTCAAGCGCAATTGGAAGAAAAGTGCAGAACATTTGGGCTTAAGCGACAACTTTTACTTCCAACAAGACAACAACCCTAAGCACACTGCGGAGGTAGTAAGACTCTGGTTGCTGTATAATGCCAAAAATCAGCTTCGTACACCGCCCCAATCTCCTGACCTTAATCCAATAGAGCATTCGTGGCATCACTTGAAACAAAGGATTCGAGCGCACACAATAACGTCGAAGGTAATGCTCAAGGAAATCCTGATCCAGAAGTGGAATTCAGTAACCCCAGAGTTCACTAAGAAGCTGGTAGATTCCATGCAAAAACGGTTGTGGGAAGTAATAAAGAAACGAGGATATCCCACAAGCTATTAACGAGAAAAAACAATTGTTTTATTTTGAAAACAAATATTTGTACGCAGACTTTTTATTGTTGCAATTCAGGACTTGGTTTCGTTTTTTAATTTTAATATTTTTATGGAGTACAATAATCATCATTATACTCTAGATGGAATCTGAGAGTATTATAAGTTTGCTCTAAGGTTTGTAACGTCAAGAAATAAGGCTCGTAGAAAAAAATGAATGATACAGAAGTTAATATTATCACTAAAAAATCTCAAAACCGGATGTCCGTCTGTCCGTCTGTCCGTCCGTCTGTCAGTCTGTCCGTCCGTCTGTTCGCTCTCTAGCTTGAGAACGCGTTGAGCTAGGTTGTTCAAATTTTGTACACGTCGTTTTTGACAAAAAAGTAAGGTCAAGTTCGTGAACGGGCCAAATCGCTCCACCCCTTCTACCCCCTCCCATACAAAATGACACAATTGCGCAATTTGACAATACACGGATTTGCTCGAAAACTATAAAAGCTATTGGCCTCAAATTTGGAATATATTACTTTTAAGGCAATAAAAATCTACCGTATAAAAATGCGTATGCGTGTCCTCCCTCTCCTTCTACCACCTCCCATACAAACTGTACTTGTCATGAATTTCTCTAAGCCAATTTACTCAGTGCGTATAAAATTTAGCGGGCTAAAATTATGCGTCAAATATTTAATTAAAATTGTTAGTGAGGTAAAAAAAAATTAGACGATTAGCTTTACCCCTTCTACCCCCTCCCATACAAAATGACACAATTTCGCAATTCGACAATAAATGGATTTGCTCGAAAAGTATAAGAGCTATTGCCGTGAAATTTGAAACATATTACTTTTAAAATAATATAAATCTACCGTATAAAAATTATGCGTGTCATCTCCCTCCTTCTAATACCTCCCATACAAACTGTACTTGTCATGAATTACTCTAAGCCAATTTACTCAGTGCGTATAAAATTAAGCGGGCTGAAATTGAGCGTCAAATATTTATTTAAAATTGTTAGAAGGGCAAAAAAATTTAGACGATTAGCTTCACCCCTTCTACCCCCTCCCATACAAAATGACACAATTTCGCAATTCGACAATAAATGGATTTGCTCGAAAAGTTTAAAAGCTATTAGTCTGAATTTCGGGATATCTTACTTCCATAATGATTTCAATCTACAGTATAAGAATTATTTGCGTCCTCCCTCTCCTTCCACCACCTCCCATACAAAGTACACTTTTTCATGAAATGCTCAAATCCGATTTTCTCAGAACGTATAACGTTTGTCGAGCTCACATTTTGTAATAACTACTTATTTAGCATTATCACTAAGATCAGAAAAAATTATTTGACTACCTTCACTGCTTCTGCCCCGTCCTATACAATATGACATAGTTTCACAACTTCATAAAAAATCTATTTTCTTGAAAAGTATGAATGTCACTAGTCTAAAATTTAAGATATGTCAATTTTATAATATTCTTAGTTATTTCTGAAAAAATCACTAAAATCCTCCCACCGTTCCTACCACCTCCCATACAAACTGCACATTTCCACTAAATCTAACACACTAATTTTCTCAGCTCCTATTCAATTTTTGGAGTAAGCATTTAGTATAAGACATTTTTATAGCTACTTTAGCATGATGGGGAAAAATTAGTTCAATGCTATCACCCCTTCTAACACTCCCCATACAAAATTTCTTGGGATCATAAAAAAAAAATTTCATCTAGAGTATCTTAAGATTGCGTTTTACGCGCAATCGTAGCCCTGTTATGTTTTTTGTTTTGTTTTATGTTTGTAATAAAGCCATGACAAAAAAAGAAAAAAAATTATTACTTAAAACGATGTTTTTTATAGATATGTTGGATGTGTTGAGTGTGTACGCAGACTTTTTCTGCCGAGTGTATATTTATTTCAATGTCACCCATTCTACAATTCCCCATAAAAAAAGTTCTAAAGTTACAGGGATTCCTATTTCATTTAGAGACCACATGATTGGGCTTTACACGCAATCTTAGTCCGGTTATATTTCCGATCTCTGTATTAGACTTTAAGTGTTCATGCGGCTTTATTGAAATTAGTATTATTGTTTTTTTAATTTAATTCATTTACATTTTTCTCAGTTTCACATTTCGATATTTCCCATCTATAATTTCAACTACATTTTCCACAAAGATTAATAAATATATAGTTTCGAAATGGCGATATTAATATGTGAAAAAAAACTGACCAATCGAAGAGCTACTCACCTTTCGTGTAATCTATCTTAGCGTAGCACGAGTGCAGATGTGTTCATGCGAAGCCAGTTTTATTTATAATCAATGAGGGAAAATTGTGTACGGTATGTACTGAAATCTAACTACGTATACCAAAATAAGTTTCATTGATTAAATAATAAACATGATACGCCAGACCATAACTAATTAAATGAAATTTAAGTAAAAGATGTCGCCATTTGCACTGCCAGCATGTAAAGAATTTATGAACTGTGAGGAGTCCGGTAACATTTTTTATCACTCAGAACGCATTGCATAACATTATCAGATTTATTTTTTTTTTTTTTCCAAAATATTTAATTGCTTTTTGCATTATTTATAAAATGTAGTTGAAAACTGCTGTAATACTCTTTTTCCCTAATTTGCTCCATCGTTATCTCAACCGCATTGGATTCCCGCTGATGCACTTAACAAGAATGAATTTCAAAAAAATTGTTGGAACAAATTCGCTTGAATTTATTACCACTGGTTGTAAATGTGCGGTTCTAAACGATATAATTAAAATACCACTTTGACAAATTGAAATTGGTAGCGTTATGCATTACCCGACATATTTTCAATGGAACAATCCATAGCCGAGGTTGATATTTTGTTCGAGCCTATCCCAGGACGATGTTCACTTAACTAGAGCTGAATAAATTTTAAACACTTTACAAACATTTCAGAATTTTGTTTGTTTTCAATGTTATATGAGTTGGAAAGATAGTTTTTATCGGATAAAACATTATAATTTGCTTACTATTGAGTATTAAGTTTGCATATGTCTATACGATTGCATCTTGAATATTGCAGCACTCCGTAGCCGTTGACCCTCGACCATAAGATGCGACAAGTTTCTGTAAGTTACTTTATAACTTGTTTTGCAGTTGTTTTGTATGTAATGAGGAAATAACTTGATTTCGAGTGGTTGCAAAATTAACAAGATATAAGATTAGCTGCTAATAACAAAAAGTGTGGAGATGCTTACTTAAATGAATTGTACAGGACGGTCTATCTTTGCAATTAAATGTTAACTACTAAACAAACAACTGACTTTTCTTCCTTAAAAACAAGATAGTTAGTAGTAGTTCACCATATTATGAAACAAAGAGGAACTATTGTGTCCGTGATAATTCCAGCCCGTCTGTGTGTCTCGACGAAGATTCGAGTAAATCTCAATGGAAAAAAGATGAAAATGATTGCAAATGGTCGGACACATTATCGGGTGGGCCTGCATTGTTTTTGTAAATGATCACCAACCGCAAGCGAAAGTTATGAGCATTAAATCAAAAAAAAATATTTTGTTAACTGATCGAACAGTTTTGTATGACAGAGCTGCAGAACAGCTTAATACAATTTTTTTCCTTACTGCATTTTTTCATTGCACCGCATGGCTGGCGAGATAAATGATTTTCTGGTTATATTGAATCCCGTTTCGTCGTATTTTCAATCGAGTGAAAAAACATTTGGAGTAAAAGTTGTATAACATCCAAAATCAACAACTTTTTCTCACATCTACATTTTAGTTTATTATTTTAACAATAAAGTATTATGATCGACTTGGAAAAAAAAACATTTTTGCTACCCTGAAATTTTGTTTTTTCGCGTTTCATGACTAAAATAGTCTAAAAATGCAAAAAAAAAATCCGTCTGTCTGTACGCCGTCCATCGTCCGCCGCACATTAACTCCCAAACCCTTCAAGATAGAAAGTTCATTTTTGGAGGGATTGTAGATAGTTGCGGATTAGAGGCGGACACCTATTTTAGGGGGTGTACGGCTTCAGGGGGAGGCAGGGGAACGCTTAAGCCGAAAAATATAAATTCAAATATCTTTACCATGGTTACAGCTAGGAAGCTAAAACTCGATATACATATAAAGTGGTTTGTGTGACAACTTTTTAAAATAATTTAATTTTTTTATCCATTGGTGTGCAAAAAGGGGGAGGGGGATAAGAACCAATTGTCGGCCGATTTTTTTTTTTTTCAAATGATTATATTTTCGAAATTACTTAATATAAAAAATTTATATTTTTAGACCATCAAGGTGGTTTGGTGAATGTTTTCACCATGCATTTTGAAATGAAAGAAAAGATTTCCGGATTCTACACTGTTACGCTTTATTATTCGTGACGTTTCGGTCTCTGCTGAGACCTTTATCAAACTGATCGACAATTACAAAATACAATTATTATATAGAAGGAAGGGTAATTAAGGTTCACCGGTGGTAGCGGAAATTTTCATGGAGGAATTCGAAAAGAACGCCTTGAACTCAGCTCCATTAACACCGAAATTATATCTATGGTATGTGGATGGCACGTTCATCATTTGGCAACATGGGAAGGAAGAGCTCGACAAATTCTTAGCACACCTGAACTCACACCACGAGAAAATTAAGTTCACCATGGAAACAGAAAGCAAAGGGAAACTGCCATTCTTGGATGTACTCATCGAAAGGAATGATACGTCGCTAAGCTTCGGGGTATACAGGAAACCAACTCACACCAACAGATATCTCCACGCTCTTTCACATCACCATCCAAGCCAGAAAACAGGCGTACTGAAGACCCTAATACACAGAGCTCGACGCATAACTGAAGGAAATCCGGGCAGTCTACGAAAGGAAAAGGAACAGTTGAATCAGGCATTCACAGAAAATGGATACAAAGCGAGCGAATTTAACAAGGCGTGGAAACCGAAGCATCCAAGGACAACAGAACGAGAAGACACTGAAGAAAGAAATGCAGACAAACGATGGGTAAAACTACCTTACATCCAGGGTACGACGGATAAGGTTGGAAAAATCCTTCGAAAATCCAACATCAAAACAAGATTCACTACCCCGACTACTATCCGAGGGATTTTAGGAAACCAGAAGGACAAAAAACCATTGGAGACAGAAGGAGTATACAAGGTACCATGCGGTTCATGCGATAAAGTATACATAGGAGAAACGGGACGCACAGTCCAAACAAGGATCAATGAGCACCAACGATGCACACGGAAAACCCAAATACAGTCATCAGCGATCGCGGAACATGCAACGACAGAGGACCATACAATCGATTTCGACAATGTGCAAATTCTGGCCAGGACAAATCAATATTATCAACGAATAGTACGAGAAGCAATAGAAATTTCGAAGCATCCTCAGAACTTCAACCGAGACACCGGATACAAGTTATCAGCAGTTTGGCTACCTGCCTTAAAATTTGGTAAGAACAAAATCCGTACCCACAAATCCTTAACTAATTTAACTACCTGATACTAATTAATTAACCTTATGAAAGAAAAGATTTCCGGATTCTACACTGTTACGTTTTATTATTCGTGACGTTTCGGTCTCTGCTGAGACCTTTATCAAACTGATAAAGCAGAGCAGCAGAGGCCGAAACGTCACGAATAATAAAGCGTAACAGTGTAGAATCCGGAAATCTTTTCTTTCATTTCGAAATGAACTGTGAAAACATTCACCAAACCAATAATTAACCTTAATTAACTAATTTAACCTTAATAACCCTTCCTTCTATATAATAATTGTATTTTTTAATTGTCGATCAGTTTGATAAAGGTCTCAGCAGAGACCGAAACGTCACGAATAATAAAGCGTAACAGTGTAGAATCCGGAAATCTTTTCTTTCACCATCAAAGTGTCAAATCCACTGGAATGAGCTAAATAGAGGCTAATTATTGTAAAGGAGACGGTCAGGGGGATGCAAGGAAAAACACTTAAAAATCCATATCTCGGCTATTTATTGAGCTATGTAATTGAAACTTGGAACTTATATTAAGCTGTACTAAAGAAATACGAGAAAAATAATATTAATATTTGGACAAAATAGAAGTGGGGGAAAATGCGGAGCATTGTACTTTCCAAAATTTCAATCCGTTATATCTCAAAACTGAGTGCAGATATCAAATTAAAATTTTGTCAAATTGTAGAACTACACAGTTTTTAATTTTGATTAAAATTTTACGTCGGGAGGTGCAAGGCGAAGGAGGTGGTAAGCAATAATGTCGAAAATTTTGAGTGACTTTTTAGGGCTCTGGTAAAACATAAAAATTTTAAATTTTCCATGTGGATACATCTATTTGTTATACATACAGAAATATTAATAAAAATTCTAAAATTGTTATGCACCGACCCCTTTGGTCTAATGTGCACAAGGTGGTTCATGTGCAATAAAAAAACACAAACTGAAAATTATTGAATGAAATTTTAAGATAGAAACTTGAAAATTTGCAAAATGCATTATAAAAAATTTCTACAAGAATGAAATATTACCTGGTTGAATACCTTCCAAACTTCTACCCCCTCCCATACAAAATTATTTTTTCGACCATTTTTAAAAAATCAATTATCATCTAAATAAAATTAAAAACTATCAATTTTAAATTTTGCACAAAAGCTTCAAAAGTTTTGAGATCGCACTAACCCTTCTACCCCCTCCCATACAAAAGTGTGATTTCGACCAATTTCAATAAATCAACTGCTAACCAACAAATTAAAAGCACCTTTCAAAAGAAATGAAATAAAATTACATCACAAATTTTACATTTGCCTTACCTCCTTTACCCCCTCCCACACAAATGATTGGTTTCGTGAATGTAAAATACACAAAATTTTATGAAAATTCTATGCAATTTCGTATATGAAACCGACATTCTATGCAGAAAATATTGGACGTAATTGAAGCAATCAATTGAAAAATTTATGACATTCCCCCACCCTTAATATCACCCCTTCCTCATAAAAACCCAAACTTGCATAAATGAATGAAATATTTATTACTTATACTGGAGCTATTATTTGTATTCGCAATTAAGTGTTAAATTGACAGCAGCCCTGCCCTAAATGGATTCCACTTGTGAAAGGAGGTTTCATTTGTAAAAAGGGGTTCCACTTGTGAAAGGGGGTTCCACTTAGTCTTCCTTAACCACTATAACTTGCATATTGACTTTCCAAGCTGTAATGATCGTGGGAGGCCTTCAGCCCGAACCATCATACTCGCACCCCATTTTAAATGTAGCGCGAATATACCGCACCACCAAACAAAAAAAAAATATATAAAAAATACAAAAAAATACAATTTCTATTAAAATAAAAAAATTTATGTGATACTACAAATTTATGAAATAGATACTCGTAATAGCTCACACTTGAAAGCAACTCTGTCAGAAGTCAATTCTACAAGATGACACACAAGTATAACAATACGTGATTGGTTCATATTGGTCATAGGACGTTCTGCGAGAAAGAATATAAAGAAGGGGTCTACTTCTTAAGGAGCTTCCTGGAACATAGATATTGAAGCATCGATGTAAGCTAGGGTATAGCCTAGTGTGTAGCGTGTTGGTCTATTGGTCTGGTGAGTTCAAATCCCGGTCAACGCATAATTCATGCACACTGCTTACATGGATATATATTGGTTATCTCAATCTACGAATATTAAAAATTCGTAGACAGAGGGTTGTGCGACGAGCTAACAACTCTTCGGCAATAAATAATTAAAATGTTAAGGAACCTTAAGGTCTGGAGGCCAGGGCCCGATTTGGGTTATAGCGCCGTTAAAGAAGAAGCAACGAGGTAGATTTCATTTTGTAACTCAAAACATCCTTCACGAACATAACACTAGTAATAAACCGTCTAGCTTCTAGAGTTAAGGAGACACCTAGAATTATAAGAGAGTATTTCATTTTGCTAGTGGGACCTACGAACAGTAAACCGAGTAAATGATTTCTGCACGGCCTCAATGCGTGCCCGGTGTGAGGTATGAGGATGCGGATAAGGACAACTGCATACTCAAGATGAGAACGAACTAGCGACATATATACATATATAATATCTTCAATGTGAAAGGATCCTGAAAATCAGCCTAACACTATGAATGATTTAAAACATATATGGTTAATGTGAGGAGAAAGATCAAACTTATGATCAAATACAACTCCAAGATCACAAATGACCTCCTCTACAATTTTAAACTTGAATGAGTCAATTAATACTTGCTGGTTACGACCCTTCAAATACGAACAAAACCATTTAAGAAGCGATGAATGAATACCGAAAGCACTAAGTTTTTCAACTAAAAGATTAAAAGATCAACACGATCAAATACTTTCGAAAAGTCAGTATAAATGACATCGATCTGAGCACCCTGTTCAATCGCATTAAGTAAAAAGTGCTTAAAAATTACTAGATTTGTAGTAGTAGATTTATAAAACGTCTTTGATTTTACTTTGGTTGGACGACGCCTAGCTTTAAGAGGCTCCATCAGTTCCAAATAACCTTATTATGGTCATAGATTTTTTCGTCATCTTAATTTAGCCAAAAGTATAGCTCATGGTAGCCAAAGTTTCAAGACAATCGACTCGATAGTTCTTACGGCAAGCCTGAAAAATAGCACAGAACATTCTATCGCCCTTAAAAACAAGGTTTATTCCTTATAATTACAAACAAATCCTAAGCCCAATTCGTTACCCAACAAAAATTTCAAATCAATCATTAATTTATGATTAGTTCAAAATTCAAAATTTTATCCCTACAGAACCTATAGATAGAAATTATTTCATTGAAAATTTCACACCCATTTATTTACCGAATTCACATTCCGGTCGCAAATTATAAACTGCACTTTATGCATTATTTACGTATACGTGCAAGCGATATATTAATAATCTATTTGCGTTAACTATTGATCATCGATTATGACAACTTTACATAATGCAATTTCAAAAGTTAATTTGAAATGAATGAATGCATCTTTTGATCTTTACCATTTGGTTAGACCGTGAACATTTAGCAAATCTAATCTGGTCTGCGTGCACGCAAAGTAAAGACAAGCTTCTGTGTAATTAGTAAATTTTTTGCTCTTTAAAATTGAATTAAACTTCACCATTCATCATGAAATGGGAAAAAAAGTTTTCAATTGGCAGAAAGATGCTTGAAGTGTACTCTAGTATATTACACAGCAACAGGTTAAGGTATTTAGTGTAATAGCAATGAAATGCTTTACGAACAATATTTAACTTCATCTGTAGAATAAGATACATAGAAAAATGGGTTCGTTACTTTATAGCGCTATACTCGATTTGCACACCAAGTAATTAACAAAGTTAAGCCTTGGGCTCATAATTTAGTGAGCACTCTACAAAAACAGTCCTTTGCTGTTTTCCCTTGCCTGCGAACCAACTCATTAAGGACGACTGAAGTGCTGAATACTACTGTCGGATGCAATTTTATATACATACATATGTATAAAATATACAGTGAGAAAATAGACGAGAACTTTGTCGATTGAATGTACAGTACTAATTATTCTCTGACACGATATTATTTTTCACCGTAAATTATGCAAGTTAAGGATTCTTCAGGTAAATAAGATTGCTCTCTCAATTAAGAAAAGTAAATTGAGAAAATAAAGAAATTAAATGTTTTCGTAATTAAGAGCTTGTTGAAAATGATTTTTATGAAATTACCAGTTACGGTATACGTTCTTTATTTAAATAAAATTATCTGCCAACATGTTGGGCGCAATTTTACTATTTATGGGGCAAGCTAAGGAAGCTAAGGATGTGCGGGAAATCGATTTGCAAGTTAGGGTGATAGTAGATAGGGGCGACTCATACCATCATCATACATCATACCATAACACATAGAATCAATATTTCATTCTTAATTTTATGCCAGCTTGGATTTGTATAAGGAGCGGGCTTTGCAGAATATTCGGGTGGATGTTAATAATTGTGTAGTAGATTGTTTGATTAAATCATATTAAAAATTCTATGTATAGAATGTTAATTTCATAGACGTAGTAAATTCTAAGGCATTCGATGTATTAAATATTCAAATACTCAGACTTCCATGTCGTAGTGGCAGTATGCTTGCTTTACAGCTAATAGGGCCACTCCAGGCAGTAGGATTTTGTAAGCACGAATTTTTCAGTTACTACTGGCAATGAAAAAGTTTTCGAAATAAAAAAAAGAACAAATGATGTTAAATGGCAACAGTTCTACTTCCAGAAGGTCTATATACCCAGTAGATGGTTTCTGTTCGCTTTCTATCATTCAGTCCACCATAACATCTGCAAATATTTGTCAGTGGCAGCCAGTACAACTGGAAAATATACCAGCTTCACCACTCGTAACCGTCGTTCTCACTCCCCTTCTTCTACCTTCTCATTGCTATTTGAAGAATTAAAGCCCTAACAAAGTTTGTGCATTGCACGTAAAGGCCCGAGATTGCCTATAACACATGTCATTCTGTAAAAAAAAACACATTTGCATGGAAGGGGTTAGAAGACTTCAGGGACTCGTGGTTTGTGATGCAGTTTTATTTCGCTTGTTTTAAAAATTATTTGTACAAAATTTCATGTTCGTAGCTTTTAGTTTATTGGTTAGTAGTTGACCTATTTAAATTATACATTTGTATGAGATGCGGTAGACTAAGTGGAAAGTTTCGAACAATTTTGAAACTTTTTACCACCATGTTTTGTTCCAATTTTAAAGGTAATAGCTCTCACTTTTTCGAAGAGGAAATGCTTTTCTAGAATTTCTAATACAGAAATTTATATGGGAGTGAGTAGAAGGAGTCGACAATTCATTGCAATTACTAAAAGACAAATTGACACGAAATTTGAAATTTTTACCTTTTCTAGTTTCAGCTGAAATCGATATAATGTGACTACTAAAATTATGCAATTTTCAACGTTAACAGTCTTTACTTCATTGTACTTTGTCCAACTTTTCAAATCGATAGCATTAATAACAGTGCCGGTTCAAATTAATTTCCCTCCCGGATCATTTCAAACAACTAGTCTTGGATACATACATATTTTCCTCATTACCACTCACACTTCCAAATGAGTACCTCCCTCCGTTTCGAACAACCACACAATAGTGATGTCAAGTTTCGTTACTTTTCGGTACCAGTAAGTATTCGTTACTTTAAGAAAAATAATCGTTACATTTTATTCTTTTCTAGGAACTCGTTTTTTAAATGACCGCCACACCATGTTGCAGGGATATGTAAGCCAGTAATTCAAAAAGAAGTAAAAACCAAAAAGAAAACAACATTTTTTTTTTAATTACGTTATAGTTATTTATTTTCAATTTTAGATGAAACAACATTTTAAAATATGTCAGTTGATACATTTTATTTAAAAAAAAAATAAAAACATTTCAACAAGCAGATCTTAAAGTTTAAAATATTTCAAAAAATATTCATTTTTTTAATTTCACTCCGAATATACCTTTACCAAAATATGAGAAATCGCTTCCAGTGCCCTATGCAGTAACTATATGCAACAAGAAATCGCGTAATGATGCCTATTCCGATTTCAAGCACTAACGTAACTCTTTTCAATATTTAACAAATTTATTTTGTCCGATAAATTTTTCTTCAAAATAAAAAGTAAAACGGCAATGTGAAGTAAATAGCTTTTATTAAGTCCAAATTTTCTTCAAGAAAAATCCTTCGAGTTCGACAATCTGGTATCCCACAAGACTAGAAATAGTAACAAACGACTGACTGCCCTTGCCATGCCACAAATCCACTCGACGACATTGTTGGTGTGAAAGAAACGAAACGAAAAAAACCTTTGATTTCCCTCCTGTGATGCAACGAAAAAAACAACTAATCGTTACTTTCGGTATAAGTACTTTTTTTGTATGTGGAACGAATGCTCGAGTAAAGAAACAGTAACGAAATGTTATGACAGTTCAGTTACTTTTTTGGAAGCTCATTTCATTACTTAAGTAACGAATATAATTCTGCGTCGATACTCGTTACTTCGAATTTCGGTCGGTAACCAGTACTCGTGTAACGAATAGTTACCTTTTTGACATCATTACCGCACAATAACAGTGATTTGACGCATGCTTTGTACGAAACATGGTATGTTTTAATATAAAGGAGTTTTCAAAAATACAGAAAACTTGGCATGCTTTATTGATTCAAGCCACAACAACATAATTCTTCCTCATACTACAGGGCAATGAGTATACACCAAGGAGGATATATAAAGTGGAGTACCTGATAGCCTGTCTCATGTGGGAATACTTTTTGATTCGGAAATTGCGTCCAAGCTTAACTTGGCTTCAAACTTTTACAAAAAATACCATAATTTGTATTCTCTCTTGGTTGCTAATATTCAGTCAGCAATAAAGTAATTTCCAGTACAATGGAGTTTGCTGTTTTATTTCAGAAATATTTATTTTTTCAATTTTTATTAGTTTTTGGTTCGTGTCTAAGCTAAGCACTTTAGCAACGGACAATTTAACGCGGAACAGTGATAGTTACTTTAGGTTTAAGTATGCCAAACAAGGATAGCGAAACAATTATTTCGAAAATTTTACAATTATTTCGCACAATTTAACGTGAGAAAGAGCTAGTTGCAATATTCTTAAGTGTGCCAGAGAAAGATAGCGCAACGATTTTTTTTGAAAAATTCCGAGCATTTCGCTAGTAAGGGAGGGAAATACTTTCATTCCCATCTTCATACACGGCAAAGCATGCTCATCATCATCAATGGCGCGACAGCCCAAATCGGGCCCTGGCCTCCTGAAGTCGTCGCCTCCAATCGTCTCGATCCAAAGACCGCGTCCTCCAGCTGCTAATTTTTAGAACGGCTTTGCTGTCTTCATCAACCGAGTCTTCCCATCGCTTGCGTGGTTTGCCTACTGGCCGGTTACCACTCGCTTTGCCTTTAAGAGCACGTTTGGGGATTCTTCTGTCTTCCATTCGCTCTACATGGCCAGCCCACTGCAGTTTACGTAACTTAATGAACGTTGAAGCTTCTGGCTCGTCGTAGAGTTGATACAACTCATGGTTGTATCTTATTCGCCATTCCGTTCCTTCCTTCACAGGTCCCAAAATTCTTCGGAGGACCTTTCTTTCGAATGCGTTAACTGCTTTTTCGGAAGTTCGCGTTAATGTCCACGTCTCGCTGCCATAACAGAGCACAGGTCGTATAATAGTTTTATAAATCCGCAGCTTATTGTTCCTGTGCACTTTCTTGGATTTCATTATTGGAAGTACCGAATAATACGTCTTATTTGCAAGTATTATCCGTCGTTTGATTTCGTCTGTTTCATTACCGTCCTTTGCTAGATTAGCCCCAAGATATATGAAGTTGTCCACACTCTCCAAATTATATTCCGCAATTGTTATGTTTTGTCTGATTAGCGTTCTCCTTCTTGTTTGCGTCATTACTTTTGTTTTGCTTTCATTAATGCGCAACCCGACTTCTTTTGCGGCGGAGTCAGCATGCTCATAGTCACTCCTTATTATATATCCTCCTTGGTATACACCTATCCGGTACAGATTGACATAGTTTTTGTATTAAATGTCAAATAAATATTGAAAGAAATGCCACAGAAAAATGTCGGTTGTCGACAAAATTTTTGATCAAATTGGTGACATTTTCACCAAAATTTTTTGATAAAACACCGAGAATATTTTGATTGAAACTTTTCCCTTTTCTGATGAAATTTTCGGGCAATTTCGAACAATACATTTAGTGACATTATTGTGACAAAATACCACATTTTTTAGTCATGAAAAAATCTAGCTACTGGGCGGAACGTATTTTTCATTGAAGCACGAAAGCCTAACATTGATTGTGGGTGACTTATGTTAAGTGAAATTTTAACAGAAATGTGACAATTTTTTTTTTTCATTAAAAAGATTATAACTGACTTATAACTCCGGAAAAAAAAACAAATATCCACAGATTGACATAGCTTTTGTATAATTTGTCAAATAAATATTGAGACAAAATTTGTGACATTAGAGTGGAAATTTGTGACATTAGAGATCAAATTTGTGACAATTTCGCCAAATTTTTTTTGACAAAACACATAGCTTTTGTATTAATTGTCAAATAAATATTGAGACAAAATTTGTGACATTAGAGTGGAAATTTGTGACATTAGAGATCAAATTTGTGACAATTTCGCCAAATTTTTTTGACAAAACACAGAGAATATTTTTTTTTTTCAAACTTTTCCCTATTCTGATGAAATTTTCGTGACGAAATTGTTATGACCTGATTTTCATTGGGTGTTGCGGTTTTCGGTATCTGGCAAAACAGTTTAAATGTTATATTTGTGACATTTTAGTAAACATTTTGTCGACACAGATTTCCGACAAAGTACGGCAGCATATTTTAACGATAAATTGGGTATAATAGTTGACAAAATTTGTCAGATATTGGATTTATAATACCCATTACAGTTCACATGCAAATCTGGTAGCATTTGGAGCTGTTCTTGTTATTGAAAACAAAGCTGTATAGCAGCGTGTTACACTTAAACTTCAAAAAAGAACTCAGGCTTAAGAGATAATAATTCATTTTTTGATTCAGAGAATTTAAATAACTACATTGTTATTGAACTACTATACAAGTAGTTACAAAGAAAGAATAATCGAAAAAACTTCATATATTATGCGACGTGACGGGCGACACAAAACATGAAAAATAATTTCGCTAATATTTTCATGGCAATTCATCGCAGCAAATATTTGTGACAATTTTTTCAAACAAAAAAAAACGGCAATAAATTTGAATTTTTTGGCAACTCAATTTTCGTAAGCGTCACATTTTTCTGTAATGACTAAATTTCGGTACAGGTGTGATACATCATTTATTTTTTAACTTTGAAAGGGCTTAACTTTTCGGTCTTTTGATGATGTCGCATATCAAACATTCTGTCCGCCGAAACTGTTCCATTTGAGCCTTGGTAGGACCGGCTCTAATTTATAGTTTCGGAGAAAAATCAATTTCTTGAAATTTGTATAGGAGTCATTAGAAGGAGTTGGGGGATGTGACTCGTTGACGAACATAACATTTTTTTTACTAAAAATTACATAAAAAAAAATGTCAGCACGATAGCTCAAAGCATTAGAGAGTTATGTTGTAAACAGACGGACTAGTGAACGAACGACCAGACATATAGACGGCCAGACAGATAGACAGTCACTCGGAATCGAGATTTTTTAAGCGAAAACAAATAATTCCGTACTTTTGGCGACTTCTTGTGAGCATTATTTCTTAGCGTTACAAACAGTAACGCAAACACAAGATACTCTCAGATTTCATGTAGCGTATAAAAACGGTCAATGTTCGGCCTTTTAACAGTGCAATGGCATCAGAATTTAGATACTTGGTAACAAGATACAAATTTTTTACTATATTTTCGACATTGAACATTTGGTAGCGGAAGTTTTTCCTTCCAGTTTTACTATCTCAGGATATGCAAACATTAACTCCACTAGGAAGTCAGCCAATGTAGCACCAACAATGCGGAAAACTAGCCTCAAACAAACTATTTTGGATTCTATCTTGACAAGGAGGCAGCAGCTGGACAGCTGCAGAACGGCCAAATCCTTTTGAGAAGAACCGTATAAAAATATTGCAACGTAGTCGCAATAGCTTTCAAAGTATTGTCGGTCTGTCCAAAGGTTATTGCTTGTTAAGCTGCACGCATTCAAGCTGTCCTTTCAGAGGTTGCGAGGAAGATGAAGAATCTATCGAACATTATCTTTGTCATTGTCCACAAATCTCCAACAGTCGTCTCCTTTGTTTAGGCTCTAGATTCTTCTTAGAACTAGACGACTTCAGAGGCGTCAAACATTCATTTATTTATTTATTTATCATAACAAGATATTTAGTTACATAACCATTAACTTATATTTATACTCTAGTTGAAATCTGAGAGTATTATAAGTTTGCCACAAAGTTTGTAACGCCAAGAAATAAGACTCGGAGAAAAAAATGAATGATACAGAAGTTCATAAAATCACTCAAAAATTTCAAAACCGGATGTCCGTCCGTCCGTCCGTCCGTCCGTCCGTCCGCCTGTCCGTCCGTCCGCCTGTCCGTCCGTCCGCCTGTCCGTCCGTCCGCCTGTCCGTCCGTCCGTCCGTCCGTCCGTCCGTGTCCTCTCTAGCTTGAGAACGCGTTGAGCTAGAAAGTTCAAATTTTGTATACGTCGTTTTCAACAAAAAAGTAAGGTCAAGTTCCTGAACGGGCCAAATCGCTCCACCCCTTCTACCCCCTCCCATACAAAATGACATAATGGAATCAGTAGTAAGACTAAAAAAAATGGATGATTTGCTGTAGTCCGTCTACCCCCTCCCATATAAAATGACACAATTTCGCAATTTCACAATAAACGGATTTGCCCGAAAAAAATAAATGCTACTGACCTGAAATTTGGAATATAATACTTTCATGATGATATAAATCTACTGTATAAAAGTTATTGGAGTTCTCCCCTTCCTTCCACCACCTCCCATACAAACTGCACTTTTTAATGAAATGCTCTGAGCCAATTTACTCAGTGCATATAATACTTATCGAGCTGAAATTGTACAGGAAATATTTAATTGGAATTAATAGTAAGATTAAAAAAAAGTTAGGCGATTACCTGTACTCCTTCCACCCCCTCCCATACAAAATGACACAATTTCGCAATTTCACTATAAACAGATTTGCTCAAAAAATATAAATGTTATTGATCTGAAATTTGGCATATAATACTTTTATGATGATATAAATCTACTGTATAAAAGGTTTTGAAGTCCTCTCCTTCCTTCCACTATCTCCCATACAAACTGTACTTTTTCATGAAATGCTCTAAACCAATTTACTCAGTGCGTATAAAATTGATCGAGCTGAAATTGTGGACGAAATATTTTTTTAAAATTTTTAGTAAGACCAAAAAAAATTAGATGATTACATTCACTCCTTCTACCCCCTCCCATACAACCTGACACAATTCCACAACTTTATAAAAGGTCGATTTTCCTGAAAAGTATGAATGCTACTGATTTACAATTTAAAACATGTCAAAAGCATGATTTTCTGAAAAGTCATTAAAAACTCGTCCCTCCTTCTATCACTTCCCATACAAGCTGCACTATTTCACTACATCCAACACATTAATTTTCTTAGTACCTATTAAATCTTTAAATCCTAAATTTTATATAAAACACTTTGATAGCAACCTTAGCGTCTTGTGAAAAAATTAGTTCAATGTCGTCACCCCCTCTACCACTTCCCCTACAAAATTTCTTAAGATCCAAAAATTCCTCTTTCATCTAGAGTAAAGCCCAATCGTACTTCTGTTATGTTTTTTAATTTAATTTAATGTAACTTAAAACAAATTAACTTACATAACTTAAACTAAACTAGTAAGATGGGCACTGGTCGAAGGATGGTCATACAGGGTTTTGGATACTTTAAAAAACAGAGCGCAGTCCTAGTTTGTATGTCAATTTACTCATTGGGGGTGAGTAGTGAGCACTGAATTTGTTAAATACTCTACAACATCTGTTAATAGGCTCATTTTGTCCGTAAACTGTACTATGCGGATATTCCTTTAGTAGTCCTGAATGTCTCGTCAGCCTGACATTGTCATTGAGTCTGAATTTGTTTGAGATTTGATCAACCATAGTATCGCCATTCAAAACACCTAAGGTAAAACAGGATGTGAGCATAGTTCTTCTAGAACTAAGAGGTAAAAGATTTAATATTTGGAGCCTAGTTGCGTACGGTGGAAGGTTCTCAAAGTCTCTAGGATCATACAAGTCCATAAGAGCAAAGAGATGGAATTGCTTCTGTATTGACTCTATTCTGTTGCTGTATAACTGGAAAGAGGGATCCTAAATGGGACATACATATTCCAGAAGAGGACGGACAAGGGAATAGAATAATGTTTTAGTGACCCATACATTCTTAAACTCTTTGGCTCTTCTCATAATAAATCCAAGAAGTTTATTGGCTTTTGAGATTAATCGGTTGTAGTGAGATTTAAAGCACAGTTTATTGTCGAGTAGAATGCCGAGGTCCTCAATTTGATCTACGCGATGTAGTTGAGATCCACTTAGGAAATAGTCATGTAGGTATGTGGATCTTTTATGTGAGAAGCTTATCGTGTGGCATTTACCGACATTAAGCTCTAACTTGTTCTGACTACACCACTCATCTAGTGCAATAAGCTTGGATTGCAGGAATGCGGCATCATTGGGTGAGGTAACAGTATGATATATTTTCAGATCATCAGCGTACAATAGATGCGAGACATTTTTTAATACATCAGATAAATCTGAAATGAAAATGTTAAATAAAAGAGGTCCCAAGTGACTTCCTTGGGATACCCCAGAGGACACTACTATTTCCTTGGAAATAAAGCCTTGGAATTTGACAAATTGAGTTCTATTACTGAGATAGGATTTAATCCAGTCAAGTAGGGATCCTGCAACACCAATTTTTTTTAATTTCAAAATCAGGCTGTTGTGATCAACTCGGTCGAAGGCTTTGCTAAAGTCAGTGTATACTGCGCCGATTTGATGCCCATTTTCCAGTACGCAGAGCGTATCAGATACTAGAATCATGAGGTTAGTCATGGTTGAGCGCCCTTTTCTAAAACCGTGCTGCTGGTCATTAAGAATAGGGTTGATTATTTTGGTTAATTTGTCGCAGATAATTTTTTTCGAATAATTTCGGTATGGCTGATAGAATAGCTATACCTCTATAGTTCTCCACATTTCGTTTGTCACCATTCTTATGGATGGGTGTGAGATGCGACGATTTCCAAGCCGATGGGAATACTCCCAATGAGAGTGACTTGTTAAAGAGCCAGTATAGAGGTGTTGAGAGCTGAAGGGCACATTTCGATTTCGAGCCTACTTCGGTGCACAAATCGAACCAAGAGGCTAGCACAGGAAGAGTAGAAACCATTTCATAATGAATAGGAGGAGTACAATGGGTCCAACTAGATCTTCTACGAAACTCCTCCTACAACCTAAACCTACACCTACTATTTCAGAACTTTAACTATTCTGATTTGTAATTTTATAACGTTTTTACTTGGTTTTTTACATCGAGTCCCTGCATAGTCCTTAGAAGCAAATATCATTTGAAATTTTCATAGGTAATCGAACTCCTCGGAACGAGCTGTTTTACAACGTGTAAACGAAATAACTGTCGAAAATACTAAATTCCAACATTACCAAATGCTTTGACAGAATATAATTGAAGCCTCAAATGGCTCAAGGCCTTTTTGGTGATTTGTTAAAAAGGTCAATCAAAACGTCATATAATTTTCTTCACCTGTTTTTACAGATGGTGACCGAATTATTATGAATATCGTTGAGAAGGTTCATTTACTGGCTACGCGTTTCGCAAGAAAGTCTCAACTACCACTATCAAATTAGTCTCCCCCAAAACCACCGCAATCTGGTTTCACACTTGTACCTATTCTCTTTCAAGCATATATTTTCTACAAGATACTCAAGAAGCTCAATATTCACAAATCTGCTAATCCCCCCTATTACACTTAAGAAAGGTTTCCCCCTCTGGCTAAGCCCATTCGCAATCTATTTTACGTGTCATTCTCTTCAGAACGCTTTCATGTAGAAAATGACGAATGGCAATCCGTTAGAAAGGAGACAAAGCGATTCCATCGAACTACCTCCCTATAGCTATCCCTTTAGTCCTATCGAAAGTGATCGAAACGGCAATTAATCGCAAACTACTCAGTTACCAGTTACCAGTTGGTCTATCTGACTGAACGTTGGAACTCGAGCATTTACAAATACGGCGAAGATCTAGTAATGGCTCTTGACATTACAAAAGCCCTTGGCCGAGTCAGGTACAAAGGACTATAGGTAACACTCACAGCCATAAGCTGTAATAGTAACCTTGTCAAATGCATTGAGAGCTTCCTTTTTGAACGCTCGATACGAGTCGTAATGGATGGCGTATCATCCCAACCGTTTCAGATCGATTCTGTCGTCCCTCAAGGCTCTGTTATATCCCTCTCTTTTAACTCTTCATTAATAACCTTCTGTCAACAAAACACAATCCACTTTGCAGATAACAATACTCTGGATAGCACCTTTCAATGTGACTCTGTTACTAAAGCTCATCGAATTGTACGATTCAGTGAACTCTCAATGGGGCAGGAAAAATAGTTTAGAGTTCAATGCATCAAAAACTCAAGCCTTTCATCTATCCCTTAAAAGGATGTTCCGGCGGGTTCCTCGAATATAGCCTTCGGTAACGTACAATTACAGTCTTCAGAAGTATTTACATTACTCGGCATATACTTAACAAATATCTCAATTGGAATAAACATATTTTTGATATTGCACTTGATGCCACCAAAGGCCTTGGTGTTCTTGATGTAAATAAACTGCCAAAAAGTTGGGCGAAACTTTATTATTCTTGGGACAAGTTGCGGATGTGTGGAAAGTCAATATGCAGGTTAGAGTGGCTAGGGAAGGCTAAGTGAAAGGGAGTTCTTGGGCAGGGCTGTTGTCAATTTAACAATATTTCATTCATTTCTGCAAGTTTGGGTTTTTATGAGGGGAGGAGGAGGGGTAAGGGTGGGTGGATGTTAATAGCTTTTTAATTAATTGCTTGAATCGCGTCCAATATCCTCTGTATAGAATGTGTTTCATAGACGAAGTTGCATAGAATTTTCATAGGATTCGGTGCATTTTACATTCACGAAACCAAACATTTGTATGGGAAGGAGTAGAGGAGGTAGGGGAATCGTAAAATTTGTGACGCAATTTTATTTCCTTTCTCTTGTAGTGTGCTTGTACAAAATTTCAAGTTCGTAGCTTTTAATTTGTTGGTTATTAGTTGATTTAATGAAATTGGTCGAAATCATACTTTTGTATGGGAGGGGGTAGAAGGGCAAGTGTGATTTTGAAACTTTTAAAATAATTTCATTGCCAATTTTTTTTATAAGTTCTTATGCAAAATTTCAAATGGATAGCTTTTAATAGTTAGGTGATAATTAATTTCTTAAAAATGGTCGAAAAAATAATTTTGTATGGGAGGGGGTAGAAGTTTTGAAGGTATTCGACCAGTTAATATTTTATACTTTTAGGGTTTTTTTTAAATGTATTTCCCAAATTTTCAAGTTTCTACCCTAAAATTACATCCAAAAATTTTCAGTTTTCGTGTTTTTTTCGTTGCACATGAAACAGCTTGTGCCCATTAGACCGGAATGGTCGGTTCATAGCAATTGTGGATCAAATTATTATTTTTTTTCTATGTATATCAAATAGATGTATTCACATGCAAAATTTAAAGTTTCTATCTTTGAGCAGAGTCCTAAAAAATTCACTCAAAATTTTCGACATTTTTGCTTACCACCTCCCTCCCTTTATACCCCCTAACTTAAAATTTTTATCAAAATTATAAATTATATAGTTCTATAATCTGACGAATTTTCAATTCGATATCTGTACTCAATTTTGAGATATAATGATTTCTAATTTTGAAAAGTGCACCATTTTTCAAATGCTCCCCATTTCACCCCACCACTATTATGACCAAATTTTATATTTTTTTTGTATTTCGCTAGTATAGCTTAGTATATGTTTTAAATTTCAATTACATAACTTAAGAGATAGTTGAGATATTAATTCTTAAGTGTTTTTCCTTGCACACCCCCCGACCCTTCCCCTTACAATAATAAGCCTATTTCTAAGCTGATTCTGGTGGATCTATACGCCATCTTAATTGTCCCAAAATATGAATTTTTTATAGTAAGTAGTTTCGAAGATATAACCATTTCAAAAAAAGATTCGGCCGACAATTTGTTTTTAGCCCCCCCTTTACGGACGCCAATGGATAAAAAAATTAAATTATTTTTGGAATATGTCCCACAGCTCTCTCTATACGTGTGCTGATTTTCATCTTTCTATCTGCATTCGTGGTGAAGATATTAGCAAGTGTATATTTCGACTTTTTTCATCCCCCCGCCTCCCCCTTCCACGCTACCCTCCCCAAAATTTGGATAATGGAGCTAACTTACCAAGTTAATAACCCACCCAAGAATCAACATTCTACCTTTAACGGTCTTGGAGGTACGAGTCCATATGTACGGCGTACGGCGGGACGGATTTTTTTTTTTGCTTTTTTAGGCTAATTTAGTCATGAAACGCGAAAAAACAAAATTTCAGGGTAGCAAATTTTTTTTTTTTTCTGTGTCGATCACAATACTTTATTATTAAAATAATAAAGTAAAATGATGATGATGATGTAAAAAGCGGATTTAGCTAATATCTACAAAGCCTACATTTGTCATCGTCTCGAGTACAACTCACACATATGGGCTGGAACACCTAAAACACAACTTGCGATATTCGATCGAATCCAAAACCATGCGTTCCGTCTGGCTGGAGATGAGAATATAACAGATCCTATAGATCCTATCTATCATCCTAGAAACATTGCGGTACTCAGCGTTTACTATCGATATTTCTACGTTAAAAGCAGCGAAGTACTGTCAAACCTCATCCACCATCTTTTTAACCATTCCGGGGATACTCGGCAAGCTGCACGCGCTTATGAGTTCACTATTAAGCACTATTAATAATTATCATCGCGTATAGTGAAGTAGTAAGACCTTCACCGCCGAATATCAAGACTATGGAATGGATGGTCATCCCACGTGCTCCCAGCAACTTACAGCATTCAGTGTTTCAAGGTTAACATCCACCGATAGAAACTCCGTTGTAACCCAATCGCTCACCTATCCAATTCAACTTGACTATGCATCCAATGCATTAAAGGGTGACCTTTTAAGTTATGTTCGGTACTATAAAAAACAATCATAAATTTCCCAAATCCGATGACATCACTTGACTCCAGAAATTTTCCGAAAAAAAATTAATTTGGTGTTTCATTCCTGACTGACTTTCTTGCATAAAAAAAACTCCCTTTTGCCACTGAACCGAATTAAATCTTTTTTTTTTAAGAAACCTCCGGATTAAGGTAAGTACCGCCTACGGTGATGCAGCCACTAAGTAATCTATTAGAACCTTGGTCCTTTTATTTTTATAATGTACCAACTACCGAAAACAAAGAAGAGGATTTTTCATACTTCACCGAACAAATTAGATGTCTATGGTTTAATAGGATTCGAAATTGCTTCGGGTAATCATCTGAAGTGCTTTTTGTTTTTGCTCTACGAAATTAAATTCAATTTCCCCGGCAGTCTTCGTCAGTCAAACATGACAGCAAAAGTCCAGGGAGAATTTTTTTTTTACCGATTTCTTAAGATCACTAAGGATAATTGTTTGAAAAAGACGTATGAATTTGGCCAATACTATAGAGATAGGAAAAGGGTATTAAATTATATTCGTTATATAGAATTTAAGATTATCAAAAGTTTAATTTCTCAGTAGCGTTATGGACTTAAGGCTTAACCATAAGTCCTTCATTCTATTAATTTTTTCTATAAATAGTAATGTCATAAATTTGAGGTTGCCATTTTAGGAAAATTTAGGATAACGAAATTGAAGTCGTTGTTGTTGCAAAAATATTGAAAATTTCTTCTATAAAGAATAAATCATTAAGGATCATCATTTGATTGCCGTTGAACAAGGCTAAAAGTATTGAGCGAAGCTCGGAACAAGAAAGGTGAATTTCGGCAAAAAGGGTGTGGTACTTCATGCCTACAATAGCGAGAGAGACGGCAATCAGTGATTGTTTCTTATTAGATGAAAGAAATTATTAACAAAATGTAAAAACTTCATAGTTTTTATCTTTTAGTGTCATAGAATTGAAAGTAGTGTAAATTCGTCAATATTTAAAGTCCCTATTTAATACTATCGTATAAATCTGTCTGATTTTTTGTCAATATTTCAATCATTTAAGGTCCACGGTATTAAATAATCCGCCAGAAATGTGGTTTCAGAAATCATTTTACTCGAGAACCATTTGCATTTTTATACGCTGGAATCCTGACAGTGATAAAATCTGAGAGTTTGACACAAAGTTTGCAACGCTAAGAATAACGGCTCGGAAAAAAACCAATGATGAAGAAGTTCATATTATAGCTCAAAAATCTCAAAAAAGGATTTCCGTCCATCCGTTCGTCCGTATGTTCTTTAGCTCGAGAACGCGTTGACCTAGGAAGTTCAAACTTTCTACAAGTCGTTTTTAACATAAAAGTAAGATCAAGTTCATGAAGAAAGCAATTCGCTCCACCCCTTCGACCCCCTCCCAAATAAAATAAAGTGATTTCGGAATTCGTGAATAAACTGATTTTCTTAAGAAGTATAAAAACTATTGATCTGAAATTGAGAAAATATTATTTGCATGCTGATTCAAATCCACAGTATAAAAATTATTCGAATCCTTTACTGCTTCCACCACCTCCAGTACAAACTGCGCTTTTTCATGAAATTCTATTAACCAATTTACTCTTTTACTGTACAGAGTTAATCGAGCTGAAATTGTGCAATATTAATTTAGAATTATTAGTAAGCCCGAAAACAATTGGAAGATTAGCAGCACTCCTTCTACCCCCTCACATACAATATGACACAATTGTATAACATTACAAAAAGTCGATTTTCTCGATAAACATGAATGCTACTGATCGGCAATTTAAATACGTCAATTGAATGATGGTTACAGTTTTTTCTAAAAAAAATTATTAAGAACTCCCCGCACCTTCTACCACCTCCCATACAAACTCCACATCTTCACCAAATCCAATGCACTAATTTTCTAAGTACCTATTAAATTTATAGAGCTTAAATTTTCTACAAAATATTTTGATAGCAATTCTGGCTTGATGTGAAAAAATTACTTAAATGCCGGCATCCCTTCTACCACCTCCATACAAAATTTGTTAGGATCAAATTAGAATCTCTTTCATCTATAGTATCGAATTGTTGAAATCCTCATAACAATGATTCAATTCATTGATAAATGTCTCAGCAAAGACCGGAACGTCAAGATCAATAAATCAGAACAGTACAAAGCCCGAAAATCTAGGCTTTAACTCAAAATGCACTGTAAGAACATTCACGCACAAGAACAAATATAAATTTGTAAACTTTGTAATTAATCTTACCTAAGCTTCCGATTCAACTGACAAACTCCTCTTGGATACTAGGTGTTTGTTTTCAAAAGTTTGTTTATAAATTCAATAGAAATCCTTTTAAAGTTAAAAGCCAAGAAAAAAAAGCATTCGGAAAAAAGAAACGTGCTCAGACCACACAGGGATCTAACGCTCTCGAATGCTTTGCCAAAAATATGTTGGCCATCTGCTAAGCGTGTTCGAATTTGTGTCATGTTTGAATTCAAAGAGCCAAAACTATGCTTAAAGAAAAATGTTTTGATCTTCCGATAAATTCCTAATGGCATTCGAAACGGGCAACGCTATGTCATTCCAGAATATCTAGGAGTCTGTAAACTATCTTAATTGAAATGTAGATAAACGATATCGCTTTATTTTCAATTAATTTCGATTTAAATTTGTAAAGTGTCTTAATACGATGACTTGGAAGAAAATATTGTTCAAATAGCTCTAGTTAAATGCGAACACTTTTGTTTTTGCACAATCTAAATACAATCTGTCTTAAATTTTCTATTAAGAAAAGAAGAAGAAAGCGAGCCGACACCAACGATGACGGTAGCGGCAGGTTGACAAGTTGACTTTTAATTTTAGATCAATGGACTGTTAGCATATGGAAAAGTCAACATTTGTGAATTTCCAACACATTCGAGCCAAGATATAAAAAGGCTTTATGCGGAGCGACTGATGGATGGAACGAGCAATATTCACGCTTTCGTGTTGAAAGTTGACACAAGTGTCACTGATTGACATGTCTCCTCTGTATCTTAGAGATATCAAGTCTGTCTTTCTTTAGGCAAAGTATATTTTTGCTGTGTCTCCCCAAAGGGAAATACAATACAAACTTTAGACAAACAGACAATAGAAAATCGTACGTCGGCACTGAAGCTATATATCCTGAAGATGAATGTGTTAAAAGCAGGCGATACTATCAACTTCCTTGGCGGCACAATGAAGGAAATGTTAAATGACATTTCTGTGAATCCCTTGAAAGGCGAAAGGAAATGGTTCCAGGTCATGCTATTTCCACCTTTTTTGGCCTGCTGAAATCGTTGGGGGTGCTTTCTGCTATACGTCTGAAGATTCCTCAATGGCGGAAGATGAGTTAATGGAGCATTAAAATTCGATAAGCAGGCAATTTCTTCCAATAGATCATAAAAATAGACTACTCTTCGATAGCATTGTTGGTTGGAATAAGATAGAAATCTAAATGAAAAATTTCAAGTTTCTCGATGAAATGAGGCGAGGAATTGGAAAGTGCATTGTATATTTATAGAATCAGAAATTTAAAAGAAAAAAAAATGGGGGATTAGATTTCTTGGAGTTTCGCCTAAAGTACGTTTCAAGTGGAAATGGAATTAGTGATGTTCTCTTGAAATTTTAAAGGAAATATCAAATTTCTCTTGGCCATTTGGAAGTTATTAAGAAAAATTTTAAGCTTGCTCAATGGGCACTAATTCAAAACTCAAAAAAATTGATCCAGTTAGTCCAAACAAAAACGTTGGATTGTCCAGAATATCAGTCATGACCTGAATCAGTAGATAAGCTGAAAACGAAAATGTTCATTCAAAATTTCAAATTTTTTTTTGAACATATTTGGCACCCATTCAAAGTGCAATCGAAATTTGCCAAAAATATAGCACTTTTGAAATTGTCATTAAATCGAGCGAATCTATTTGAAATGCGCTTAAGAGAGTGAACTATTCGTGATTTCCGACCGGGGGAGTAATTGGCTGAAAGTCGTCTCGTCAATTTCTGTCAAAATTTTTGAATATTTCGTTGCATCTATTACACACCATTTAAACATATTCGAAATTTAAACAAGCGTAACTTTGAATAAAATTCAGAGTCAACGAAAATCACTTTTTCGATTCAAAAACTAAATATACCGCTTAATATCACGAAAAAAGCAAAAGATATTTTTGCAGACATCTTTAAGAAAAACACTCGGGAAAAATTCGGAATTGTTTGCATTTATATTGCTGCGACATCTGCCTTATGTTAAGACTTAACTGCTGACGTATTCTTCTGTATATTGTGAGTGTATCGAATTTCGATTCTTAAAATGTAGATGTTCTTATTTTTCTTTTTTTTTCTTTTTTTTTCTTTTATTGCTTTATTTTGTCTCTCAATCAGATTGACTGCAGAGTATTTTAAGGGCATTTCTACCGCAAAAGAAGTAAAATTGGAATACCATCTGGATTTCTCTGCAGGCAATTTCTATAACGTGTAGCTCATTTTTCAATTACTTTATGTCCTTTTTATATCGCCCGCAACGATAAATTAAGTTATAGCATTTTCGTTTTTTTTTTTTTTTGCCCGAAGTTGACCGAAAAATCAATAAGTTTTATGGCTTCTAAGTACAATATTGATGATTTATAGCAAGAATTAGAAATTAAATTTAAAATTTAATTGAAATTGATAGTCAGGGATTATGTTTCAACCATTATAGATGAAGCAAAATATAACTTTGCGAATATATGTATGTATTTCCATAGAGTAAAGTTGTGCCAATAAAATTTTCCTAGAAGAATACAATTTAGCTTTAAGAATTTCGGCTCAAAAACTTTCAAAAATCATCGAATATTTCGACATTCGATATTAATATGAAGTATTGGTTGCAAACCTGGGTATAGCATGGTATGTATAATTTTAATATATGATGCAAAGGGCGTGAGTTAAAACCCCGGTCCACGTATAATTCCAGCACTCTGCGTAGGAATATCTGGGCCAACTCAATCTATGAAAATGAAAAATTCGGTTAAGCGAATCCACAATAACATATTGTTATAGATCTGACAACCACGCACGATCTCTATCGAATACGCGAGAAAGGTATACTCCAAAATGTAGACAATTAAATATCTAGAACTCTCCAGTATAGTCTAGACACACACCCGACAAAACACCGACGGAAGCTTCGAGAATAGTAGGAGAAATATATAAAAGCACGGCAGCTCTCAGCGGAGAGGAACTCATTTTAATGATCGAGATGCGAACCAGTGGAAGCGATACGCGGCGGTAGCGCCAAATAGGCGAATTAAGTAAATGTGTGAATTAAGTTAAAGTGCAAATTAAGTAAAAGTGCGAATAAATAAATTATCCCTTATTTTTAAACGAATTGTGTTTTTCTTGAAATCCCGGCGAACCCCTAGCTCGCAACAATTGGTGTCAGAAGTGGGATTTCAAGGATAATTTCGGGTTAAAAATCGCGAGTGAAATTGAAATTCTCGAAAGGATAATTTTGTGAGAGCGAAAAAGTGAAACTAAAATTCTCGAACGAACAGTGAGAATTTCGTGAAATAGAATATTCGCGAGTGCTTTAGTGACTTTAATTAGTGAAGTAAATTTAAGTGAATTCGAATCGCGGAAAAACTTGAAATAATCGGTAGTGAAAATGCCGCGTTATCTAAAGGACGTAAAATTAACGGAGCTGAAGGAAGAGCTCGGTAGACGCGAGTTATCTACGACAGGGAGCAAGTCCGAACTTGTCAACCGTATGATCGAGACACTTGAGGCTGAGGGTGAGTATGCAGATAGTTTTGAGTTCCAAATCAAAGAAGCTCGTGGAGAGGAGTATTCTGGTACATCGG
Organism: Chorisops tibialis; assembly: GCA_963669355.1. NCBI lineage: Eukaryota > Metazoa > Arthropoda > Insecta > Diptera > Stratiomyidae > Chorisops > Chorisops tibialis. Next base: position 140,543,888 of record OY770264.1, read on the forward strand.
ATGCTCTAACACAGTTAATGCAACAAATGATGAACAAATTAGATCAGCAATCTGCGGTCATGAATCAGAAATTAGAGCAACAATCAGTAGACATTAAACAACAATCAGTGGATATTAAACAACAATCTGCGGACATTAATCAGGAATTAGAGCAACAATCAGCGGACATTAATCAGAAATTAGACCAGACCTCAAAGGACCTCAACCAAAAATTGGAACTGCAAAATAATAAAATAGACACCATGTGCAAGGCAATAGAAGAAAACGATTGGCGAAGCCTTAGTATATGGGCTGACGTTCGAAGCTGCCAAGCAAAGCTCGCGGAGTAACTATCGAGTCCGAGAAATAGTAAAAGAGTACGAAAGCAGAGTACACCAAGCGGAGCGAAAGATCTGGTGCCCCCCGATGCTGGAATTGTGGACTGGCAGGACACTTGAGACTCGACTGCCGAAAACCCAGAAAAGTGACCAACTACTGTTCCGGCTGCGCTGCTAAACAACACTAAGGTAGAGATCGTGGTCAAGAACTAGTCGTCAGAGTTCAAATCTTACACACGGTTTTAATAAAAGACGCCGGAGTCGGTCGAAAACCCCGAATCAGCAAGATCGATTGCAACAAGAACAATACATTGGGAAAGATCCTGAAAGCAAAGATAGGCATTCGAATATGGATTGCGAACGAACGGGTAGAAGTCGTGACGGCCAAGTATCTCATGCGAATAATTGTGACAAGGCCGAACATGAGAAGCGATGTGATCGAGAAGATCGCAAAAGGAAGAATGCGGAACGTGAAAAGGAAAGTAAACATGCTGCCAAGGAGGAGAAGGAGCGCGAAAAGGACATGGAGCAAGAACGCGAACGTGAGAAGGAAAAAGAAGCCGGAAAAATTCAGAGGATAACGACCGAACCAAAGGATGGATGGAATCAGCGAAAACCTCGCACTAAAATGAAAGTGGTACATCTCGACCGACTAACAAAGTACCATGGTGCCATTGAGGAAGTGAACGACACTGTTCGGGACGAACAGGGACTAAGGAGAGGGTAATGTTATAGATCTGATAACCACGCACGATCTCTATCGAATACGCGAGAAAAGTATACTCCAAAATGTAGGCAATTAAATATCTAGAACTCTCCAGTATAGTCTAGACATACACCCGAAAAAACACCGACGGAAGCTTCGAGAATAGTAGGAGAAATATATAAAAGCACGGTAGCTCTCAGCGGAGAGGCAGTCATTTTAATGATCGAGACGCGAACCAGTGGAAGCGATACGCGGCGGTAGTGCCAAATAGGCGAATTAAGTAAAAGTGTGAATTAAGTTAAAGTGCAAATTAAGTAAAAGTGCGAATAAGTAAATTATCCATTATTTTTAAACGAATTGTGTTTGGCCTGAAGGTCAAAAGACCAAGCCCGATTTGGACAGTAGTCTATTGAAGAAGAAGATTGAGTACAAATATTTCTACTATAGATGACATCTGAAAGTAAAAAAGTGAGCAAGAAAAAAGTGCTCGCCAATGGCAGAGAAATATTTGCTGTCGCTCTAAAGCCTCGCATCCCAGTCATCACCTGTCCGTCTGCCTTCAACATAACTCTTGAACGCTTTGAACTATCGAGCAGAAATTTTCTAAAGAAAAAACTTAAAAACTTCAAGTTCGTGAACGGGCTACGTTCTCCACTCCTTCTACACCCTCCTATACGAATTTCATGAAATTGTTATTAATTGATTTGTCTAAAAAACTGTTTAAGCTATCGGCTTGAAAATTAAGTCCAGTGAATATCATTAACGTACCCCTTCCCAAAAAAACGCACAATTCTGAAAAATGGATTCTCGATTTCCGTTGAAACTAGAAAAACTGAAATGACGAATTTTTGCCACAATTATTTCTATTATAATTTAAGACTATTTCGAAAAAATTATCAACTTTACCTCCTTCTACTCCCTCTCATTCAAATTTCACAAAATTTTGAAAAATTAATTAAATTAATTTTCTTCGAAACTGTGAAAGCTATCGACCTTTTCAATTTTGAGCAGAGTGAAATAATGGAAACACCATTAACGTCGAAAAACTTTGTTCCGATCCATATCCAATACATTATATTGATTGCCATTAAAACTAGGAAAAGTAGAAAATTTAGATTTAAATGCCAGAATTTGTCGCTTAATAATTCAACTGCGCCTTACTCCTTCAACCACCTCCCACACAAATTTCTATATTAGAAATTCAAGGAAAGGATTTCTCATTGGAACATATAAGAGCTATTGATTTTAAAAGCATGGGGATAAGAACGTTGATAAGCAGTTTCAAACCCTCCACTTCACTCTGCCACCTCCCATACAATTTCAGAAAAACTACGTCCAATTTCTTTAAAAATAATGAAAACAACAAACTTCAAATTTTATTATATAATTTATCGCTTCACCAACATATGATTACTTACAAAAAATTAATTACAACATTACTTATTTTTTAACAAAGTTGACTTTATCTGAGCAATATTTAGATTGAAATCAATGTTGCTATAATTAGCGTTAAAAGCCCGTGAAATAGAGGTTATCGGTTCGTGCTGGCCGTAACTAGTTCGAAGGAAACGAATGTCGAGGAGTACGTAGTCTCTCAAGGAACGGCAAGGAATTTTGAAGGAGAGAGCTCCAAGCAAGATGGGGGAGTCAATTTCGCCTGAAATTAATTTGACTGCGACTGCAGTACCAAGAACAGATCGCCTATCTTCGAGTGAATCCAACGAAAGCAGTTGAAGTCGTTCTTGGTAAGGGGGGAGACATATTGGGTCTGACCAGGGAAGTCCCTTAAGAGCAAATCTCAAAAATCTTCGCTGCACGGACTCAATTTTATTCTTATGAATATCATAATAAGGAGTCCACACCGGGCAGGCATATTCAAGAATTGATCGCACAAAAGTACAGTAAAGTGTCTTTGTGATGTAAGGGTCATTAAAGTCCTTAGACCATCGTTTTACGAACCCCAAATGGAGTTAGCCTTGATAACAATACAGTCAACATGGTCGTCGAAGGTAAATTTATCATTAAAAAGTACGCCTAAATCGCGAACTATGCTTAATTTTTGCAAAGCAATTTTCTCTAAAACATAGACAAATTCAATTGGATCCTTTTTCCTAGAAAAAGATGCAGTGGTGCACTTTCCAATGTTTAAAGGCATACAGTTTAGGGTACACCAGTCAAAAAATAGCTTTAAGTCATTTTGCAAAAGTAAATTATCATTCGTACAGGTGATAGTACGAAATATGTTTGCATCGTCAGCATATAAAAGAATATTAGAGTTAGAGATTACCGAACTCGCGTCATTAATAAATAAAATAAACAGGAGTGGGCCGAGATGGCTACCCTGAGGTACACCAGAAGTGTTTGGAATAACCGATGAAAAACCATCTGGAAATTGCACCTGTTGGGTGCGACTAGAAAGATAGGATTTTATCCAATTAGTAAAAATAGTAGGAAATCCAAGTATGCAAAGCTTGTGAATCAGTATTTTGTGATTAATCTTATCAAATGCTTTGCTAAAATCTGTATATATGCAGTCAACTTGTTTGCCTGCTTCAATCGCTGGGATGGCAAAATTCGAAAATTCTAGTATATTTGTTGTTGTGGATCTACCTTTGATGAACCCGTGTTGCGTTGGGCTTATTATTGATTTGCAATGAAAGTATATTGCGTCACAAACAATTGCTTCGAATAATTTTGGCCGATAATTGCATACGTCGTTCCGTTTACCTTTCTTAAATACAGGAGTTATTGTTGAGAATTTCCACAAACTAGGGAATACCCCACAACGAAGAGATGAATTAAATAGGGACCTAATTGGAGATAAAAGTGCAGAAGAGCACCTTTTAAGTACAACAGATGGAATTCCATCTGGACCACTATTAAAACTCTCAGTCATGTTCGTGATAAACTTTGATATAGTGGGTTCATCAATAAGAAGAACCTTCATCTCCAGTGTAGTAGAGGGTACTTCGATGATCCAACGTACATGAAAATGGTGCCCAAGACAAGATATACATCATTGTGCCACGTCACTTGCTGCAAAAATGTCTGTACGCTTTGCGACTATAAGTGAGCTTTTCTTGGTGTTATAAAATTCAGAGCAAACTTAAAATAGTCTCAGATTCCATCTACATCATACATAAACCGCCACCTAGTCGGGCGTAACTTTATTATTCTTAGGAAAAGTTGAGGATGCGTGGAAAGCCAACATGCACGTTAGAGCAGTTAGGGAAGACAAAGTGAAAAGGGGTTCTTGGGCAGGGCTGTTGTCAATTTAACACTTAATTGCTGATACGATTAATAGCTCCAGTACCTATGCTAGAATCAATATTTCATTTGTTTATTTATGCAAGTTTGGGTTTTTATGATGGGAGGGGTGACAGCAAGGATGGGTGGATGTTAATAATTTTTTAATTGATTTCTTGAATCATGTCCAATATTCTCTGCATAGAATGGCAGTTTCAAAGACGAAGTTGCATAGAATTTTCATAAATTTCGGTGCATTCTATATCCGCGAGACCAAAAATTTGTATGGGAGGAGGTAGAAGTGAATCGTAAAATTTGTGATGCAGTTTTATTTTGTTTCCCTTGTAAGGTGATCGTACAATATTTCAAGTTCGTCTCTTTTAATTTGTTGGTTATTAGTTGATTTAACGAAATTGGTCGAAATCATAGTTTTGTACGGGAGGGGGTAGAAGGGCAAGCGCGATTTCAAAACTTTTAAAGCAACTTCATTTGAATTATTTTTATAAGATCTTATGCAAAATTTGAAATTGATAGCTTTTAAGAGTTAGCTGATAACTGATTTCTTAAAAATGCTCGAAAAAAAAATTTTGTATGGGAGGGGGTAGAGGAGGTAGGGGAATCGTAAGACTTGTGATGTAATTTTCTTTTTTTTCTACTGTAAGGTGCTCATACAAAATTTCAAGTTCGTCTCTTTTAATTTGTTGGTTATTAGTTGATTTAATAAAATTGGTCGAAATCATACTTTTGTATGAGAGGGGGTAGAAGGGAAGACGCGATCTCAAGACGTTTGATGCAATTATGTTCGAACTAGAATATTTTTAGAAGTTTTTGTGCAAAATTTCTAATTGATAGCTCTTAATAGTTGAGTGATAATTGATTCCTTAAAAATGGTAAAAATAATTTTGCATGTGAGGAGGTTTTAGAGTTTTTTTTAAATACATTTCATAAATTTTGAAGTCTCTCCTTTAAAATGTTATTCAAATTTTTCGGTTTTTAAGCTTTTTTCATTGTACATGAATCATCTTGTGAACGTTAGACCAGGGGGATTTGTGCATAACAGTTGTGGAACGAATTGTTATTATTTTTCTATGTATATCAGCTAGATGTATTCACATGCGAAATTTAAACTATGTACTTTTCACCAGAGCGCTAAAAAAATTATTCAAAATTTTCGACATTTTCGCTTACCACCTTCGTTTCCTTACAGCAAAATTAAAGTGCTCTACAATCTGATAAAATTGCAATTTGATATCTGCGTTAAGTTTTGAGATAAAACTATTTGTAATTTTACAAAGTGCGTCATTTTTGAAATGCTTCCCATTTCCCCCCACTACTGTTATGTACAAATTTTATATTTTTTTCGTTTTTCGCTAGTATAGCTTAATATATGCATGTTTTAATTTCATAGCTTAAGAGATATTCAAGATATTAATTTTTAAGTGTTTTTTTTTGCACTCCCCCTGATCCTCCCCCATAAAATAAATAGCCTCGCTCTAGGCTGATTCTGGTGAATCTGTATGCCACCTTAATGGTCTAAAATATGAATTTTTTATGATAATTTTTTTTTTTTTTAAAACCGAACACAAGTTAGGGGTCACTCTTTAATGTAAATTACACAGTCATGTCGGTAAGGGAAAAAAAAGGAGTAAGGAGTTGGGGTTAGTCGGGATTAAAAGGAGGGAAAAGCCCAAAATGCCGGTGGACGTTGAGTTTGAAACGTCGAAGGTCGTATGACAATGGGAATACATCTTTAGACAATGCATTCCAGAGCTTAGAAGTTCGGAGTATGAATGACCGCCTATATTTCACTGTACGGGAAGTCGGAAGCTTAACAGTTAACTCGTGTGCGCTTGACGATAGGCGTGTGTTTCTAGGAAATGAGTACAGAGAAGGAATAAGCTTAGCAAGTTCCTCACTGCATTTACCACCATGAAAGTAGCGGTAGTAAATCCTTAGTACACCAACATTTCTGCGATGCTCAAGGGAGTCTATAGAAACCGTGTTGTTTTCGTCTCCAATTAGTCGGAACGCCTGTCTCTGGACACGGTCAAGCATCGCAAGTTGCGTTTTGGGTGACCCAGCCCATAAATAAGAATTGTACTCGAGGCGTGGTCTAATGTAGGCCTTATAGATATTTGCTAAGTCACTGGGAGTAAAATATTTTTTACATCTTCGGAGAATTCCTAGACGTTTGGAAGCGTCAAGTGCTACGTCAAGTATGTGCTGGTTCCAATTAAGATGGTAATTTATTTTGATGCCAAGGAGTGAGAAGCATTCGGAGGAGTATAGTGGGACAACACCGAAGGTTACATTAGAAACCGACGCCGGGACATCACGTGTAAGGGAAAGATGACGGGCCTGCGTTTTTGAAGTGTTGAACTCTACTGTATTTATCCTGCCCCATTCCAAGATTAGATTCAGGTCAGAGTTCAATGATCCAAATAGTACGGCACGTTTAGATGCTAATTTACCGGACACGGTGAGCGTTAGTAATCGAGTCGAATTCATAGATGTTATCCAGGGTACTGTCATCTGCAAAGCAATGAATCGGATTGAGCGTTGACGACAGAAGGTCAATGATAAAAATAAGAAAGAGTGTGGGTGACAAAACAGAGCCCTGGGGGACTCCGGAATCTATGGGAAAGGGAGAAGATGGCACGTCATCCAATACGACTTGTATGGTGCGTTCATGTAAGAAACTCTCGATCCATTTTACGAGGTTATTATTAAAGCCGACTGCTTTGAGCTTTACTAGGAGACAATTGTGCCAAAACCAGTCAAACACCTTAGCGATGTCAAGCGCTAGAACTTGACCTTCGCCAATTTTATGGATGCAAGAGTTCCAACGGTCAGTCAGATAAACCAAGAGGTCACCCGTAGATCGTCCGGAACGGATCTCAGGTAGACGAAATCCAGATGGTGACACCGGCGGGGGAGACTGGTTTGTCGCTGGTAGCCTGGAGTTTCGTGCGAAACTTGCTGCGGGAAGATTGGCTTTCTCAACAGGATGGACTACAATTTGGTCCCCATCTATAAGAGGTGGTGTAGATGATTTAACATGGTTGCTGTTGACTGTTTTGACAAATGACCAAAACGATATCGAGCCATTTGGCGATTCGAGGATTTTCTGTCGAAGCTTTTGGTCGTGTTGAAACTTACCACCCTTCAAAATCGACTTGCATGTATTTCTTGACATATTGTAAAGAGATCTGTTGGCAAACGTTGGGTTGCTCTTAAAAATTTGAAAATATTTTTTCTTGTTCCGGATGGCCGTAAGACAATCTATAGTAAACCCCGAATCCTTCGATGGTTTGATACCTTTGTAATTAAAGGGTATGAAGAGTTTCATACCCTTAAGCTGACAAGCTGTATCACAATTATTAGTCTCGAAACACAATTTCCAATTAAAGGCCTTGAAAAACTGATTTAATGCTCCCCAGTCTGCTTTTTTGTAACACCAGATGGTTCTTCGAGGAACTTTGACTTTTAACGTATTTACCACTGAAATCGGAAATTGTGCTCGAATCATGAAGTGATCAGTATTCCCAACTGGGGATGGCGATATCACAGAAACAGAATATTTGTCGGAATGATTCGTTAGAAAAATGTCAAGAAAGTTTGAAGCATGGTTTGCTATTTCAGGCAATCGAGTTGGTTCGGTTACCAACTTCACTAGTCCATTTAGTGAAGCGAAGAGCTCAGAGTCTTGACCCTGTTGGTCCGTATTGGTAGAATGTTTCAGCCAGGCAACATTATGAACTTTGAAATCGCTCGCTATAATGATTTCAACGTCATAGTTTGCATCATACAATGCCTGAATAGACTCAGACAACCTATCCAATTCTGTTCTAGTTTTTGCTACTGTCAATGTCGGACTTCTGTTAACATAGCAAAAGAAAATAATTTGCCTTTGGACCTGAAGTTTCACCCAGGAGTAGTTAAACTCTGGATTAGTGCAAGTACCTAGATGGGAAACAACTTGAGTAATTTCGAAGATATATTCATTTGAAAAAAAAAATCGGCCGGCCATTTTTTTTAGACCCCCCTTTCCGAGCACCAATCAATAAGAAAATTAAATTATTTTTAAAGTTTGTCCCACAACCCTTTCTATATTTCTGCTAATTTTCAGCTTCCTAGCTGCATTCCTGGTGGAGAAATTAGCAAGTGTAGTTTTTGACTCTTTCCATTCCCCAGCCTCCCCCTTCCGCCTAACACTCCCCAAAATTTAGAAAATGGAGCTCACTTACCCAATCAATAATCCACCTAAAAACAAACATTTTACCTTTAATGGTCTCGGAGATATGAGTCCATATGTACGGCGTAGGGCGGGACGGATTTTTTTTTTGCATTTTTAGGCTAATTTATAGTCATGAAAAGCGAAAAAACAAATTTTCAAGGTAGCCAATTTTTTTGTTTCTGTGTCGATCACAATACTTTATTATAAGAATAATAAAGTAAAATGTGCAATGCACAGTGTCACAAGTCGATGGTACAGATGATCAAATTGCACGAATTGAAGTTCGATTTTCTGCCTCACCCACCGTATCCTCCAGATCTGCAGACCTCAGAAGGATGCTCCAGGGAAAGAGATTTGTATCGTTGCCAAAAAAAAATGCTTATTTTGAGGTTAAAGCCAAATCGTTCTATAAAAAAGCATCGAGAGCGGCGCTGGAATGATTGTATCACTCTAGAAGAAGGCTACATATGTTGATGAATAAAATGGAATTTTGCCAAAAAAATATGTTTTTCTTGGTGAGCCTAGGAACTTTTTGACCGATGTGTTAGTAACGATACAAAAGGCTTTAGGAGCTTACTATTCCCCAATAATTTTAATGGTCCAAGACTGGATACTATTCAAACAGGAAAGAGAAGTTTGCTGTGGAAAAGAAAAACAAAGGGGAATTCTTTATATTGCAATGAATTTTTCATCTTTCAGTTATTTATTTTGCTTACTGCTCAATGATATCTGCTAACTGGTTATGATCGGTGTCATCCGTTCAGTGTTCAATTAGAAATAGCAAACACAACAGCCACCGAAGAAGAAAGGTAGAAATGAATGAGAAGAACGGTAAGGAGCAGATTACGAAGCAACTAAGCAGATGAGCAGGTTATGGAGCAACTGAGTAGATGAACAGGATGCTAAGCAACTGCCCAGATGAACATAGGTTACGAAGCTATTAAGCAGCTGAGCAGGTTACTGTGCATATTAGGATGCTACTGAGAAGTTGAGCAGATTACTAAGCAACTGAGCAGGCTACGGACCAATTGAACAGACAAGTTACTGAGACACAAAGCAGGTGAGCAGACTACTAAGCGGATGAGCAGGTTACGGAGAAGTTGAACCGATTAGCAGGTTACTTACCAGCTAAGCTACGGAGCAACTAAGCACATTCGGAGGTTACTGAGGAACTGAACAGAATTATTAGCTTTGAGCAAATCTGTAAACTAGAGCTGCTACGAACAGATTGATGCACTACGAGTAGGTCAGTGACGTACAACTGCAATTAGGTTCGAGTGAGGAGCGGACTGCAAATTAGTGGTTGAAGTGCGATTTGTTTGGTGAGCTTTGATCGGATTGGTTGGCTATGGTCTAGTCGGAGAGGAGCAACATTCGAGATGGTCGATAAGAACAACAACGCTTCAAGCAAGTGAGCTGGCGGCAACCTTATTAGCGATCGCAGCTATGTAAAAAAGTATACTATCTCTACAAGTGCAGCAGAGAAAATTCAGGTCCGTATCACCTCACGAATACATGTAGTAGTCCCATCAAAACGATACAACGGACACGGAGAGCACAGTCTACTATGTCCAATCAATCTCTATAAAAAGCGGAAAGGAACAAGACCTGATGAACTTCCGTATTCGGAAATCAAGGATCAGTGGTGCAATACGGAGCAGAAGGGTAGCAGTTTAACAATGTGCGATATTTTAAAAATAAACTAAATAATATCCCATCATTACTCACAGATATCAAATATCAATATGCTGAACGCAGCTGATGTCCTTTGGCTTAATGTAACTATTACTAATTTCACATTAGCAATGGTTTGCATGTTTAGACCACAGACTTTGTCAGGAAATGAAGACAGCACACTACTTGAATGAATAAAATCCTTAGCTCTGTCAATCAAAACAATACTACTTTTTATCTGGATGTAAAATCGCCAATAAATAACTATTTAACAACTGAAACGGCCGATGCGTATTTCGTCGAAATGCACTTAAATAAGCAATGTATACCAATTTATTAATGATCCAAAAAAATTTCGTTCATCATTACTTCACTTAATTTTAAGCAACCATCCTAATCCCATAATTAAAGTAGACTATCTTCTATCTATTGACAAAAGCGATTACGGCATCCTTCTAGCTGGCGTTCAAACTTTGTGCCAAAAATAAAAAGACGCAGTAGAGATACGAAGAAATAGTCACTACAAAGAGTATTTTAATTTCAGCAATTGCTTAAACACCGAAGGAAGAAGAGCGGTGCGGCATTTCGAAGAGGAAGTTGCGCATAATGGAGAAAAGTCTTTTCAGAATTGCATTCGGCAGCAAATATTACCGAGAATGTCGCTTCCAACAACATTACGTGATCGTGATACTGGACAAATCAAAACCAATCCATGAGATACTCCTAATATATTCGCAAGGTACTTTTGCAAAAACTACATGAAGAAAGACACTGCCACTATTACAGATATTACCGAATCAACAAGGATCAGAAACAGCATTGGGAACATCAAAATTAGCGAAACAGATGTGATCGAAGTACTGAGTGATCTTTGCGGAAATTTTACTGCGGGCTCAGAAAACATTCCATCTATTATCCTAAGATTTTGTGTGATCATATTAGGTCCAATCCTTTGTACAATTTTTCGTTCAAATCCGGAAATGAATGAATTTTCAAATCAATAAATAGATTTGATAGTTATAAAGAAAAACATTTATTTCTTAATTACCAGATATACATATCTATGAGACGTGGTAGGAGGAGAGCAATGATGTGGTCCATTCATGAACTTAAATTTTATTTTTTGGTTAAAAATTACTTGAAACCAATTTCAGCTTAAAAGTGTAAAGCATTCAAGAGGTTCGAAGTTTTCGAAAGACGTATTCCAGCCTTATTTCTTTATGTTGCAAACATTATATTTGTTTCCTATATTTCATCTAGAGTATAAAGTCTGTGATAGCTTTCAAGAAGCAATCAATTGCAGAGAAAGAATGCAGTAGTTTCACAAACACAAAAAAAAAATCCTGAATATAGGTCGGGCCAATATTCAGGATTTTTTTTCATCCGATATGAGTAAATATCAAGTGAGTGTCATGCCATGAACTTACAGAACGTTGCCGTTGTCAGATAAAAAATATTTTCATACCAACATTTTATTCCACATATCCCGTTCATAAAATATAGTTATGCCAGTACAGTATATCGACGTTAGCGATAGTGCACCATAACATTATTAAAGGATCCCATCTGCCATCCAAACATTATTCCTACAGTTCCGGACGGACTTGGCAAAGTGAATGTTTTCCTATGTCCCACACAAAATGCGACGTCCACGATCCTTGCATTCTCCAACATAGCCACCAAACGAACTTCCTAGTCTAAACATTGGAAGAAAAAAGGAAAACTCCTGTGAATTTTTTTTTTTTTACATATTTCTCGTTTAAGCTCGAGAACATAAGCAGAAAAAAAGGACAATTTGAGAAGTAAAAAAAAAAAATACCAACACTCTTTACTTGGGTTTTCCTTGGCATGTAAAACGCTTATTTACTTTTTTTTGCTATTAAAATTTATAGCACCCCTGCGAACAACGTCGTTCTATGCAGCCATGTCGTTAAATAGATAGGAAATATAAAGGACAAAGAAAAAAAAACTACAAGAAGAAAAAAACAAAGAAGAGTTTTTGCCGCTTCTGGAAAAGCTCCTTGAAGTCCGATAATGAGGAAAAGTCGGAAATTTTTCTCGCAGCAGGTGGTACCAGCAAAAAAATAACAAGGAATATCGAATAAAAAGACGACTGGACATTCTGAACGAGAAAAAACTATTTAAAGAACTCTCTACATCAAAGGGAAGTAGTTTTCAAGTTTTTCGTCTTTCTCTCGTCTCATTAGGAGCTAAAATGATTCCGCAATTAAAGATCGACATAAATTGAAAATGCCCCTGAAAGGATACTTTGTTCTTTCTTATTTTTAAGAAAAAATGTAGTGTAGCCGATATTATATGAAAATAGGAAATACTAAATCGACAGCAATTAAGAATTATAATTGGAAAAAAACGTCAATATCTTCAATCTTATTTAAAATTGTGAATTCAATCGTTTTTAATTGTTTTGAAATTACTATTTTTTAAATTACTAAAATAATTCGTTACTCGAGATTCGAACCAATAATTCAAGAACTAACCGACAGATAGCGCTATCGACATCAAGATGTAATCACAGAAATGAGAAATTTTTCAATTTCGGTAATTTTCTCGTTGAGAAATTTCAAACGAGACAGTATCAAAAATAGCAGAGCTATGGCACATTTATGCACGATTTTAAATGAACATGTAGATATCAGACTTCAAAGTTTCTTATGTGTTTTTTGATTCAGATTAGAGACGTGAAACCATTTGTGGTCCATTTCCTGTTTAGATCAGGAGCTGATGGCCAGTAGTGATGTCGAAAAAGTAACTATTCGTTACACGAGTATTCGTTATCGACCGGAATCAAAAGCACCGACACAGATTTATATTCGTTACACTTAAGTAACGAAAAGAGTTCCTGAAAAAGTAACTGAACTGTCAAAAATTTCGTTACTGTTCCGTTACTAGAGTATTCGATCCACATGCAAAAAATAGTACCTACACCGAAAGTAACGTTTAGTTGCTTTTTACGTTACATTATAGGAAGGATACCTACACTTATGCATAACGCCGTACCGCCATTCCAAAGCAAGAACGGAAGGAATACTCTTGCTATATCTTACAGCAAAGTCAACTGAGATGTGTTTTTCGTTTCGTTTCTTTCAACACCAAGAATATCGTCGAGTAGAGTTGGTGCGCTTCGCTTAAGCGGCAACGCAGGCATTTTCAATTCAATAAAAATTACTTCTTTCACATTGTGGTTTTATTTACGTTAGTCTTTAGGGATTTTCTACTTAGAACAGGAATAATTCAAAATCGGACTTGGCATCTTTATGTTGATACACGTACTAGGCCAACAAAATCAAGATCGATTCACAAGCTATCTCTTGTTGCTTATAGTTACTGCATGGGGACTAGAGGCGATTGCTTCTAATTGAATTTAAAATTTGCAAAACTGGCTTACCCGTCACTGCAACATGATATGGCTTTCATTCCAAATAAACGAGTACCTTGTAACGCATAAAATGTAACGATTACTTTCCTTAAAGTAACGAAGAGTCACTGGTACCGAAAAGTAAAGAAACTTGACATCACTAATGGCCAGTTTCATTTTACAGCAGGAATTATCGCAGCGTAGCACTTGGACTATTCTTTCTCAGCCGGACGTAAGCGTCTTCAGTACATGAAGTCCTTGAGTTTCCTAGCATCCATAGGAGTGTGATATGGTAGTCTTCCACAATTTGTTTAAGAGCCTGAGCACATTCCCATATTGATTTAGTACCAGGAGTGCGGCTTTGCTATTGGAGAGAATATATTTAGCTCCTCCTGTTAGCGTATTCCTACTTAGTGATAGCAAACTTTTCGTCGTGGAATATAAAGGAACAGTTCCTTCACTATATCATTCGAGCCTTGGGGTATTGCCCATATATTCGTGCTTCTACTCCTTTGTTGCTTGATGGACCTTATATTCGAATGTACATTATTCAGTATATTCTGTCCTTGTCGCTATGTGTATTTTAAAAGGTTTCACGATGTTAAAATTTGCTGACAATTGATCGCTCAGTCTAACTATACACACGAAATACGTAAGGTCTTTGAGGCATAACTCATATTCCAGGGAAGAAAAGCTACAGCACTCTCTACGAAACTTGTCAGACCATCAACGAATTGCACAAATTGGATTTTCGTGGAAATAATTTCAAAATATTCCGTACGAGTGATTCTTAATTCTTAATCCAAAGATTGATTCTCTTATTGATCCTTTTCATCGGAAATATCGCTAACGAACTCTTGAATCTCTGCAATTTTTGCTGTTTTTTTTTTAGAATTATGAAATAGTATTCTAATTAATGATCCCATGAGAAATTACTATCGATTTCGTTGCATTAAGTAGTACGAAAGGAATCGTAGCTAGAACCTAATTGGAAGTAGAGCATCTTGAATTTAAAGTAGGACACAAAAAAGTTTGAATGAATTTCTCAAGGGTATTACAAGCATAGATGAAGGCAAAATTGAAAATTAAAAAAAAATAATTTTGGAAACATATATGTACAGAAGGGTATTTTTGTAGATGCACGGATAGAGTACATGGTGAAAGCATTCAATACAGTTGTAGCCTTCGACTCGCCATAATGATTTCTATGCATATTTTTGGTTCTTTTCATTCTCTCGTAACTTATTAACATTCTTCGAGGCTTATTGATATCATCCTAATGTTACAATTGATACAAACAGTTGAAGGAAAAAAATTAACTATATTGTTGCATGACAGTCCAAAACCGCTGTTCAACTGTTGCGATCTTCAGATGTTTACAATAAGTAGAAGAGCGGGGAACCTTCTGGAACAGACGTGTGGCTATATAAATCAAGCGTTTCAGAAATCAAGATACATTTACAATTCGGAACCAATAAACTTCGATTGATCCAAAGCGATAATTAGTTTGTGTAAATAAAAAATGTTCTAGCTATTTTTTAAAAACAGAATATTGTTTGTATTTTGTTAATTCAACTTTAAAAACTTTCAAAAATTTAAAAAAAAAAAAGAAATTCAAAAAATACCCAAGACATCAGCTTTGGTTTGCAAAAATTCAATTGCGTATACCTAATAAATTCTGTTTAAATTCGTATGAAGAATTTTTGCTTACATTGTAGTCCAGCCTTCATTGATATTTTGTAAATTTGTTGAAACTTCTAGTCGAAAAAAAAAATGTTTCTACTACCAAAAAGCTAGAGAATCTCTATTCAGGCTTATATTAAGGGGGTGGGGCAAAGGAGGCGACCTTCCCGATGCCGTCTTGAGAAGGCCCGAAAGTACGACTATGTGGCACATAATATTTAAGAAAAATAAAAAAAGTAAAACACTTCCGCATTGCAATGGAAATACAGGGACACCAAAGTTCTTGATAAGAAACAAAAGATACTATAAGATGATGTTAGACTGTAGCACTGGCATACTGCAATAAAATACGGGGACACCAAAGTATTTTAAACTAAACAAATTATCGCTATAGCCACTCTGCACAAGTAACCAAATATGGAGAACAGCAAGGCCGAAGTATTACTCGTATTGCGATACTAATAAGTGGACGCAAAAGCCCCTTAAACTGGCACACTAACCTAAACCGAAGATCACATAAATGGCACAGAAAAAAGTGGAACATCGCAGACGGATCCTTATTGTCCTTATTGCAATGTGTTTTAGCTTTCTTACGATTTTTCCCAGGCTTTTAACGGGTCGGAAACAACGATATGTGAGCTTCGTAGAGCTGTGGTGTAGCCTAGTCGGTAGTGTATTAGTCTACAATGCGAAGGTCAGGAGTTCAAATCGCGATCGAAGTTTAATTTCAGCACACCACTTGCTTATGTATAACTTGGTCACCTCAATCTACGAAAATTAAAAATTCAAGGGTTGTGCGAAGGGCTAACCCGTCTACAATTAATAATTAATATGTTAACGATCCAGAAGGTCAGAAGGCCAAGGCTTGATTTGCGCTGTAGTGCCATTATAGAATAAGAAAATTCCATATGCTGTCTATTAAACCAAAGGTCGCTATTAGGTTAGGATAGGTTCGTGGAGGGATTGAACACTAATGTACGTAGGCCACCAGTGGGCCCATTGTACGCCCCCGTGTTTTTACCATTTGGACCTACATATCATCCAGCCAGCCTGCTCTACCTGGGAACCTTATGAGCTTCATCGGTTGAAGGGACAGGAGATCATTCAGCTCGGTGAAGAAGTACTCTCTGAGAATTTGTCTTTGAATTGTTCGATGGCATGTACAATTACAGAGGAAATGCTCTAAAGTCTCATCCCCACCGCAGCCTCTGCAAATGTCCTACGTTGTAAGGCGAAGTCTTCAAGCGTATTTTCTATGAAGACAGTTGCCCGTGACTATACCTACTAGTTTCCGTAGGAAGTTTCTGTCGAGTCTCAATATTTTTATTGATTATATATTATAAACACTCGCTTTGTAACCATTTAAGATTTTCCCTTTCCCACACTTTGGTAATGTGTATTGTCTTAATCGCTCTTAAAGCAATGCCTACATTATCCGTTTCCTCAACGGTGGCATTGGCAGATCCCTTTCTGGCCAACCTATCTGCCATTTCCTTTCCAGGTATATCGCGACGCTCCGGAACCCAACAAAGTCACAAAGTTCAGGTTTTTTTCCCAATTCTTTCAACATGTCCACACAATGGTTCAATCGTCTTGAATTGCAGCTGTAAGCAGAGAGGGTCTTCAGTGCAGCTTGGCTGTCCAAGTCGAGGTTGCTGTTAACATATCGTCAGAGTAAGCCATATCATCCCAGATGGACAACACGTAGAACATATGGACAGCTTTCGCTATCTAAGAAGGCATTGTAATGGCAACAAACGGACAAAGTTTATATGCAACACCATCACCCATGAACTACAGTTTGTCATCAACAAGTGTCCATTATTAATATGTAAAATATTCTGCCCGAACGTCATCAGCAACACATGCCTTTGAAACTTAACGAACGAGAGGCCTTTAATGAAACGGATAAAGAGAAGGAAATGAAATTGGATTGGGCAACCATAAAAAAGCAATCCAATAGTACTAAAAGTGATTACAAATAAGGCATACAGACCTGCTGATTTCGTTCTCCGTACGAAAGACCAGTTTAACCATCCAAGAACAGCTGACCTGCTATTTTCAACTCTTATCCGTATTATTTAAGAATACTGCTACATTGTGTGGAGCCCTCACCATTCTTGCCATATTGGGGCCTTCGAATACGTTCAGCGATTAAAAAAGACTGATGCAATGACAGACTTTTTGCACTTCAACTCCAGCCTTTGCATCTACCTTTTCTTGGAGCTTGCTTCCTCTTCAAACTTTGCAACTACTTCCTCTATACTCTCTAACGACCTGAATTTCCGGCCAGTAACTATCTCAACCAGGAATTCAGATATTCCAATTTTGCTCGAGCATCACTCGATATTTACTATCATATTACTTCACTCTATCACTGTTGAGAATGCAAAGGAACTAGGATCAACTTCAACTTGGATATTTAACTACTTCTTTTCTTATTTTCAAAGTAAAGTAAAATCTATAATCTTTAATGTTTGAATTCTTTTTGTCACTATTCTAATAATTTTTCAGCTTTTGTATAATTGAAAATGTTATCCGTTTTGTTCAAGAGCGTATACATAAATAAATAAAAGGTAGGTATTAGAAAGGGATTTTCATCGTACGAGGCTACCTGGACGACCAAAGATAACCTTGAGATTGCCAACACTCCAAGAAAGAAATACCAGTAGCAAACACATTAAGGAGGAAATTTCAAGTGGCTCCCAAAAGGAGTAACTGAAAAAGAATTAGTAAACTGTCGAAAACTCATCGTTCATACCAAGATCAAGTATGCTCCTAATCTACCCAACTTGAAATATTTACCGACCACCTCGACTTAATCCTGGAATGGGGCAGGAAAAATGGAGTAGAGTTCAACGCTGCTAAATCACAGGCCTGTCATCTTTCCCTTAAACATGATGTTCTAGCGTCGACGTCTAATTTAGCCTTTAATGACGTACATATTAGCTGTTTAGATGAGTTGATTGAAGCAAACATATCTTTGATATTGCCCGTGATACCTCCAAGCGCCTAGATATTCTTCACAAATGTAAAAAATATTTTACGCCTCAAGACTTAGCTACCAACTACAAGGCTTACATTTGACCTCGTTGACAGTACAATTCGCATTTATGGGCTGGAGTACCCTAAACACACCTTGCGCTGCTCGATCGAATCCAAAAACATGCGTTTCGACTAGTTGGAGATGACACCATTACGGTTTCTATTGACTCCATCGAACATCGTAGGAACGTTGGAGTACTAAGCATCTACTATCGCTACTTTTATGGTAAATGTAGTCGGAACTTAAATCACTCATTCTTCCACTGCATACTTTTCCCCGGAATACTTGCCAAACTGAACGCGCATACAAGTACACGGTCAAACCCTTGCCTTCTCGTACAGTGAAATATAGACAATCATTCATCTCCCGAACATCCAGACTTTGGAACCTATTGCCTGCTAGCATATTTCCAAGCATGTATAACCTTCAACGCTCCAAAAATAATGACCATCGCCATTTCCGTCTCTCTCCCCAAAAATTCCCATAACACTACCAAATTTCATCCTCTTCCTATACCGACATAACTGTACAATGCATTAAAGGGTGACTCCATAAGTTATAATCGGGAAGTTAAACTACGAATTAACGCTTTTGTAACCTCCACTCTTTCGCTTCTGAATCTCGACTTTCGATTGTCTCCGACGTCTGTTCAATTTCTCACTCATTTGCTTGCCATAACTTGACAGTCTCTTTTCACAAAAGCTCACCCTTTTCATACCCAGCACAACCGACGTGTCCACTGACTCAATCAATCAATCAAATTCCTGTTAAGACCCCCTATAGGGGCATAGGACAGAAACAACTCTCTTCCACAAGGCGCGGTCCTGAGCATCGGCTTTAAGCTGTTGCCAGGACTTGTTTATTCCTCTGGCCTCCTGCTCAACTGCTCGCTTCCATGTGTTACATGGTCGACCAACCCGACGTCTTCCTTGAGGGTTATAATCCAGAGCCTGTTTTGCGATGTTTTGCTCTGGTTTCCTCAAAGTATGACCGATCCACTGCCACTTTCGCCGTTGAATCTCAATACCTATTTTAGTCTGGCGAGTTGTACTCCAAAGTTCGTCGTTGGAGATTACTTCTGGCCAGAATATTCCTAAAATGCGCCGGAGGCATTGGTTTACGAAAGTCTGTAGTTTCTTGGTAAGTCGAACGGTCACTTTCCACGTAGTACAACCATATAACAACACGGATTTGACGCATGCGTCAAAAACTCGCAGCTTCGTGCGAAGGGAGATCTCTCTTAACCTCCAGAAAGGGGAAAGGATACCGAAGGCCTGACGGGCTTTATTTAGCCGAGCCTCAACATCCTTTTCGGCTCCGCCGTCCATGCTGACAATGCTTCCGAGATAGCAAAAATCTTGCACCTCTTCCACATCCTGTCCATTAAGAACAATCGGTGTGCTTGCGTTCGAACCCATGTGCATGTACTTGGTTTTACGCACATTTATTTTCAGTCCCGCCTCTTTGCATTTAGAATGCAACGAGCAAACATTTGACTCTAAGTCCGAACGGGTATGTGCAAGCAAACACACGTCATCAGCATAATCAAGGTGACTTAAGATGTTAAATAGTCTCCATTGAAGACCTTTACCTTCCCCACCTTCCAGTGCAGCTCTTAAGATGTCATTTATTACCACCAGAAACAGGGCTGGTGATAATATGCAGCCTTGTCTGACACCTGTTCGCACAGGAAAGCTCTCGGACAGCTCTCCTCTATGCAAGACACGACACCTTGCATCTTCGTAGGATTCTTTAATCATAGCTATGACCTTATCTGGAATACCTCTCCTACGCAAAGCATTCCATATGTAATCTCGCTTAACGCTGTCGAAAGCCTTCTCGAAGTCCACAAACATGAGATGTAGTGGCGAACCCATTTCGGCTGATTGCTCTAATATTATCCGTAGGGTATTTGTGTGGTCGGTACAAGACGACCCTTTACGGAATCCAGCCTGATAAACTTCGAGAGTGCTCTCGACGACATCACTAATCCTATTGAGAATTACCTTAGCCATAATTTTTGATACGGCAGTAAGTAGACATATACCACGCCAATTGCCACAATCCCAAAGGTCGCCCTTCTTCGGAATTTTCACAATGACGCCCTCCTTCCATTCAGTCCCTCATTCCACACCTTAGTGAAGAGTGGGAGGAGTATATCGGCTGTTATTTCCGGGTCCGCTTTGAGGAGTTCGGTTGGTAGTCCGTCTATACCTGGAGCTTTCCTTCCCGCCATTGACCGAATGGCGGAAACTATCTCTTCCTTATCTGGGGGATCGTCCCTAATAGAGGATTGTTGCGGTTGGATGTTTGGAAGTTGTTCTGTTTCCGGAATATCTTCATCTGACAAGATGTTTAAAATATCAGAGAAGTATTCCTTCCATCGTCGCAACTGGTGTTCACTCATATTAAGGAGAGTTCCGTTGACATCTCTCACCAGGTGGTTGGCGGTGAAATTCCTGTTCGTCAACTGTTTCATGATTTTGAAAAGTGAACCCATATCCCCAAGGTAAGCCGCAGATTCTGCCTTGTTTGCCAGATCTTCAATGGCCTTTCTCTTGTCGCGTCTAACAGCCTTTTTAAGCTGTATATGAGCATCGCGGTAGTTCTGCCTCAAGTCGGGCGTTCGTTGGTTGACATCGGGTTGAGAGATGATTGCCAATTTGGCTTTTTTCCGATTGCCAACCTTGTCCCATGTGTCTTGTGACATCCAGGGTTTCTCACCGCTGTGCACATATCCCACAGATTCTTCAGCACTAGTTAGAAAAGTGTTTCTGGTTGCCTCCCAATTGGCGTCCAGTGTGCGCATTTCATGTTCACCCAATGTGGATGACTTTTCGCGTAGAATGGTGGTGTATTCGCGTTTTTTGTTGGGATTTCTGAGTTTATCCACATTAAGCTTGCGCTTCATTTGAAGAATTTGTGGTCGTCGGATAGCTGCTGTACGCAATCTCAAGCAGGCAACCATCAAGTGGTGATCGCTCCCCACGTCAGCTCCACGTTTCGCTCGCACATCGAGGAGACATCTTCTCCATCGGCGACTTATAGCCAAATGGTCGATCTGGTTCTGAGTAACACCATCAGGGGAAACCCAAGATGTTTTATGATGACTCTTGTGTGGAAAAAGGGTCCCTCCGATGACCATTTGCCGAGTACTACAGAACTCCACAAATAATTCGCCGTTTTCGGGTCTCTTAATCCAAGGTCGTGAAGGGTCGACCCAAGGGTCACCATGCCTCCCCATGACGTGTTCTAGTCCAGTGTTGTCTGATCCAACCTGGGCGTTCATATCTCCCGAGATGATAATAATATCACCTCTTGGAACACGTTCGAAGGTGGCACTCAGTTGGCTATAAAACTCCTCTTTGTCACCATATGTTGCGGTATTAGTTGGTGCGTAGCACTGCAGAATTGTGACGTTTCTGACACTGGTCCTGAGCCTGACGACGATAATCCTATCCGAGATTGGTTCCCAGCTAATGAGACTGTTTCTCGCTCTCGGCGTAAGGACGAACGCCACGCCATTTCTGGCTTCACTTTCAGGGCCAATGTACAGAATAGTGTTTCCGCTAGGGGTTCGTTCTTCTCCTGATCCTGTCCACCTGACCTCGCTCAAGCCCAAGATTTGGATGTTATAGTGCTCCATTTCACGGTCGATCACTGATTGGCGGTGCAAGGACCGAGTAACCCCAGCTCTTCCCCCGTCATTCAATGTTCGAACATTCCAGAAGCCAATCATAGTCCGTTTTCGAATGCCAAAAGTCGTTACCGTAGGATCAGTCCGTATCCGAGGCGATGTATCCGTTTCTCGTATCATTTAGGTCTTAAGATCACGGGTGATAAGCCCATGATCCAGTGAGTGTCCATTTGCCATTTTTAGGGCAAGCAGGACTGGCTGTGGGTGAATTCTACAGCCCCCATCCCAGAGGGGGATAGTTAGCTCAGGTCCGTGGAGTCGCTAACTCCAAAGATAGTTGCAGGAATTGGTAAAACCTCATACTACAACTACCCCCTTGCGGGGTCCACTGACTGTCGACGGGTATTTATTTTCTTCTTCTATTAGAGATTGCAGATTTGTTGGCTGAAGACCTCGAATATTTGATGAGCGACATAGAGTGTGGGGATGTACATGATCGGAATTTGTGCCCGCGTGCATTATTAGTTGAAGACCTCGACCGTTTGATGAGTGACATAGTGTGAGAAGTTCCATGATCGGCATTTGGGTGCGTATATTTGTTGTTGGTTGATAGTGAAAGATTGCGATCATATGATGAACAACTAGGGCTGACATATAATAATACATATATACATCACATACAACACACAAAAGAGTGCTGTAACTTGGATACGTAGATGATTTTGTGAGTATTAAAGCAAACACATGGAGGAAAAGAAATGAACCAGTTGAACTATATTTTCTGATATATATCGCTACTAATAATGAGAAAAACATAGTTTTGATGACGATAATAAGGACTTTCTCAGTATTATGGTTGCAAAATATGAACGATAATACATCTTTGAAAGTATCAACCCCACGAGAATCCATCGAAAGTATGTATAAACTTTATTTCTGATATAAAAATAAGAGGGGCGCCAAATTCAACTAGTGCCCCGAGCGCCATTTGGCCTCCGCATGGCTCTGTCGCTGTTCAAAATTTTTTTCACATTTCTAATTATAGAATATTCAAATTCATCCGAGCGAAATAAATTTTTGCCTTAGTATTAAACATCCCGCTTAAATTTCATTCAATAAATTATTTCATTAACATTCAAATTATACTTCCAATCATTTCACTCCGATCGGTTTTGGCAATGTTAACATATTTTTTCAAAAAATCGATTACAATCGAACAATATTTCCCTAAGAGGGTATCACCTATACTTTTCAGCAATAATAATAATAATCGCTTCTCATTTCCATTTTCACATATCATAATCGGCCTAAAATTATCATTAAATGAAATTAATATTCGCTTAATGTCGTGCTATGACGATTGTTTTCATACCTGAATTTTGGCAAATATGTAACAGAATTTCGGTACGTAATGTTTCGTGTGCTATAGCGAAACAAATTAGAGCCATGCATGCGTTATGGATATGCGATAAATGAGCCTAATTAAAAGTTACATGGTTTTTGAATGATATTCATGTTCGCATGCTCATCAGACAGAGAGGCTTATCATTTTATTTAATTTCCGGCTTCCACGTTATCGAGTCTGGGCGGATGAATTACGTGGTCATCATCGAACAGAGCTAGATAGGCTAGTGGCGATATTAAGAAGTCAGAGAATCCATTTAAGACGATCCGAAACTATGCGACTCAAAGCGGACCGCACTATAATAATGGGTCCCAAGGGTAGTTCCGTCAACCCTATCGGAAGTGCTTTATTAAACTCTCATTCTGTAATAAGTTTTCTTCCAATTGACCGAGAACTCGGTCATGATGGATGCAAACTTGAAGTTAATTAGCATGTTAAATAATGCTATGAGTCGATTTACACGCATCATTAGTGGTTCTGTGTCCCCTAGAGAATGAAGGTCGATTACTCTTTGTTCCATCAGGGGTTAAGTCGATAGTTTCGAGTCTTTGTTAATTTCAAGCCATATTTCATAAATGTAGTGTTGTGTGTGTTTGATGTTCGCCCGAAGAGCAACATTTTCCTCGAGTAGTGTTAGCCTGGTTCTTCTCATTAGGCGACATTGTCACAAACGAACTTGACAGCGAGGACTTCATAATTTCATTCAACACAGCATACGCCATCTGCCCATTGTCGAAATGAAATATTAACATTTCGAAATGTATTTCATACCTTGATGAATATTCTATGAGGCAGACGCGGAATTTTCCTCTACGCTTTTCGCATGGTTTCATCACTAAGCACTGAAAATGGCTGGCAGAATCCGCTTTTCATCGGGATTCAGATACAATGATGATCAAGGTTGAATCCGGTGCAAAAATTTACTAGAGCGAAACTGATAACGTAGCGAATTTATGAATAGAAACGATGGTTTAATGGTAATGAGCGAAAATGGAAGAAATACAGAAATTTTCGAATTTACGGTGGAGGTGCACGCGTTAGTCGCGTATTACTCGGCTAAAAATCGCTAAGATTATTTCATATCTATTAAATAGAATTAGGTTCTTTACTTTCAGCAAACTTGCCACATTAAACATTTTTGAAAATTACTTTTAATTAAAGTACAGTAGAAAATGTTTCATTCCAATATCTGTAAAAAATGTGCATTTAAAATTAATGAAGGTCGTAATTATCCGTGTTAAAAGAAAGATGGCACCACCGCCATTAAATCTGTATTTCATCGGTTAGTGTCATTTTTGAAACAATGAGGCATCTATAGGAAGTGGGAAAGTTTCAGTTTTTTAACCATAAAAAAACATAACAGGACTACGATTTCACATAAAGCCCAATCATTAGATACTTTAGATTAAATATAATTTTAGCCATTTCAAGAAATTTTGTATGGGGAGTGGTGCAAGGGGTGATAGCATTGAACTAATTTTTTTCATATATATCATGCTAGAATAGCTATAAAAATCTTTTATATAAAATTTAAGCATCAATAATTTAATGAGTATTGAGAAACTTAGTGAAAATGTGCAGTTTGTATAGGAGGTGGTAGAAGGAGTGGGGGTTTTTTAGTGATTTTCAGAAATAATTATGAATACTATGAAATTAACATCTCTCAAATTTCAAACCAGTTACATTCAAAGATTTCAAAAAAAAATCGATTTTTTTGAAGTTTTAAAATTGTGTCATATTGTATGGGAGGTGGTAAGAGCAGTGAAGCTAATCAATTGATTTTTTCCAATCTCAATTATAATGCTAATTAAGAATTTATTGCAAAATTTGAGCTCGACAAATATTATAAGAAGTTCAGTTTGTCTGGGTGTTAGTTGGAAGAGTGGGAAATGAAATAATTTTTATAACATACATCACATTTATGGTTAAAATAATATTTTCTAAATTCCAAAACATTAGCTCTTATGGTTTACCGTAAATGATGAGTCATTTTGTATTCTCGAAATTGACCTTACTGTTTCGTCAAAAATTGCTTGTACAAAATTTGAAATTTGAAGCCTCAAGCTTATTCGTCAGCGATATCGAAAAATCTCTGACTATTAAAGAGTACACTAAAGCAGCTTTCATCGATTTTTAGGGTAGCTTTCAACAACGTAAAATAAGAAACAAATACGCACGCACTTTCAATTCTGAGGTATACGCTTCGCTTGCCATGCTGATTAATTTCATCTTTACATCCAGTATTGTCATCTGGAAACTTGATGTCGCATCAGCTAGCATATTCGTTCTTAGCGGTTCTCCGTAAGGCCCTCCAATTCATTTGAGCATGGCGATCAATAGACTACCGCTAAGACTGGTGAAGGTATGCTGTAAAGTGATTGCTTATGCGGACGAAGTTGCAGTAGCCATCTTTGATAAGCATTCGAGTACTCTGGGCGAAGTTATGCAAAATGCTCTCTCAATACTCCTAAATGGACTCGGGAATGTGGACTGGGGATGAGCCCACTCAAAACTGAGCTAGTCCTTTTCACAAGGAAACCCAAAACTCCTCATGTTGACTCTCTTAAGCTGAATGCTACCACTTTTGTTTTCGCAGATATAGAAAAATATCTCTATCTGAGTTTGGATAGGAAACCAACCTAATATTCAGCTACTGTTACGATTTACTTCTGAAAGAAAGCTATAGGTAAAAAATGGGAAATGCAGCCCAACATAGTGCATTGGCTCTTCGTAGCCATTATCAGACCCATGTTGCTCTATAATGTGATTATGTGGTCGACAGTCCTAAAGACAAAGACAAACCGCACTCTCCTCGGTAAGGCGCAAGGAACAGCATGTTTATGCATAAATAGGGCTCTGAGAACAACCCCTCTGCAGCATTAGAAGTAGTGTTTCATTTGCTACCTCTCCACACTATTGCTAAGCAGATGGCTGCAAGTGCAGCGCACGCCCCAAAAAAACTTGCGAGTGGACCTGCATTCATACTGGTCACTCTATAATTCTAGCAGATTTCGAGAATTTAAACCAAAACACAGAATACAATCTCCCAAGTTTTGATTTTGATATAATTTGCTCACCGTTATCTCCTCGAGATAAGAGTGGGAGGCGGGTGAAATACGGAAAGAAGAGTCCATTCTATACTGATGGCTTCAAAACTAGAAGTGGAGTGGGAGTATACCTAGTCTAGCCATAAATACTGTTATAAACTTTTTGAAGCACTGTTCAATGAAAGAGGTGTTATATGTTAAGAAATCATTGTTTATTTATTAAATGCATTGTCAACAACGGAAATTGCAACCAGTTATTCGAAGTGATTGCCTTTTGCCTTTACACAAGCCTTTAATCAAGCTGGCCACTTATCTATGGGAGCACGCACGACTTCAATCGGAAAGTTGGCGACTGTATGTGTAAGAGACTTTTTTAAGGATTCGATATTAGGATGTCTTTTAGAGCACGTCATTTGCTCTAAGACAGACCATAATTCGTAATCCAGCAGATTCAGGTCTGGGCTAGAGGAAGGCCAATCTTCAGCTTTAATAAAATCTGGAACATTTTCTTCAAGCCATTTTTGGGTTGACTTCGCCTTATGACCTGGTGCAGAATCTTGCTGGAAACTCCAAGGCTGATTTTTGAATAATGACGTGTTTAGAGGTTTCACTACACTTTCAAGGACACTTTTTTGATAAATTTTGGCAGACGTTTTGACGCCCTTCTCACAAAAATGAAACTTTGTCACCCCGTTGTAGCTAACACCCACCAAGGCTGGATGATGACCTCTTTGAACCTTTTGGGCAACTTGAGAAGCTTTTCTGGTACTGCGAGCATAAACCCTATCGTTTTGTTTATTAAATGTTTCTTCGACAGTAAAAATTTTTTCGTCCGTAAACAAAATTTTACGGTGTTCTTGGTTTGCGTACCGGCAAAGTAATCGTTTTGATTTTTCCACTCTATTTTTTTTTAACGAATCTGTTAGTAAATGCCCGGTAGATCTACGATAAGCACCCAACCCCAAGTCACTTTTGATGATACGTGAAATTGTTCTTTGGGGTATTTTCATCTCACGCGATAAATTTTTTTGTTTCCGAAGAGGATTACGGCGAATTCTCTCGCGCACGGCTTTAACCGCTTGAGGTGTTCGAGTAGTTCGCGGACGGCCACTTCTTTCACGGTCACTTACTCCAGACGTATCATTAAATTTTTCAATAGCCCGATATACAAACATTCGGTTTATACCAAGGGTATGCAGAGTCTTAAAAATATCACTTGGTTGCATTCCTACTTTATGAAGTGCGATCACAGCAATTCTATTTTCTTTGTCACCCCAATCCATGTTCACTACACTAAAAATTAAACTCAAATGATGACAAATGCATCAAGCACAAGCGTACTATAGCGATTAGCTCAATTTTTAAGAAACGCAATATAACGGTTCCTTTCTGCAGGGTTGCCAAACCTTGTAACAATATTTATGGCTAGACTAGGTATGTTTTCTCGTAATGCTTAACTTCAGCATATCTTCCGTCTTCCGGATTATTAAAGTATGCTTCAAGAAGCCTTTGCCTAGCTGAAGAATAATGTAGCACCTACGAAGGATACTGGCATCTTCACTGATAGCCAGGCTGTTATTAAGTCCCTGGAATCAGTCATGTCTACATCCAAGACTGTTGTTGATTGTCGCGCGTCTCAGAGTGAGATAGCTGAACAATTCAACATTCGCCTGTGCTGGATACCAGAACATAGAACTTTTCTGGGAAACTGCAGAACCGATGATATCGGCCGGTACGAAACCTCCTTGCAGATTCAATCTGAGGAAGAGAAGCTGAGTATGCCTCTCGTAACTTATAAGCTGCAACTTAAGCTGGATGCGATTAGCAAAGCCAAAGACGGATAGGCAAACGGTGTTACATGTAATACCACCAGACTGATTTGGCATATTCTTCTATAATGGCACTACAGCTCAAATGCTCCTTAACATTTTCATTATTTATTGTGGAACGGTTGTTAGACCTTCACCCAACCCTTTAGCCACGAATTTTTCATTTTCGTAGATTGAGGCGACACCCAAGCAGGCAGTGTGTTGAAATTTGCGTCGACCGGGATTTGAGCTCACGACCTTCGCATTGTAGCCCAACACGCTACCTACTAGGTTACACCCTAGCCTTGGCATATGCTGGTTCTAAAACGCTCTGGTGGACTGATCTCGCTAAAAAAGCAGATGATCAGCTCCGTAATATGAGTCTTTACAGGACATTGCCTTGACCTTCCGTTTATTGATTTTTGCAGGAGCAGCAAAGATAAGTAAGAGGAAGAGTTGATTATTCATCTGTTAGAAGGAGACGCCACCTAGGTCCACACTTCTTCGATAGTCTCGGTAATTTGGCAAATTCGGAACCTTCTACGCTTCATAGAAAGCACCAGATGTTTCACCGAGTAGGAATGTCTTCTGAGATCCTGTGGCCTCACAACGGACCAGCTTATATTCTATGTGCACTCCAACACCAACCTACCCAGCAAACAAAATAATTCGTAAAATAATCGTTAATTATTAATAAGCGATTTGATCGTTAACGAGCGTCATTAACGACACATTAATGATTCATCAAGCGAACTAAATCGACATTCGTTAATGAATTATTTTCAACGATTCATTAATGATTTGTAATACACTTACAAGAAACAAGTATTTAAGCAAGTATATACTCGTTATCAATGAATCCTTAATGAATTTATTCTAATTCATTAACGAACATCGTTTAAGATTCATAAACGATATTATTTATGAAACATTAACGATATTTTGAAAAATCTTAATGCAAAACAAGGGAAGATCGCAGATACTTTTTCTATTCTGTTGCTTATGCCGTTGAACTTTCCACGGATGCGCTCACACTCAAGCACGTAGGCACTCCAGTACGATCCTTTGCAAACTCAATCACCACCGTTTGCAATATCTTGAGATATCGACACGACATCATTTTTGGTACTTTCGATGCGCATAGTAAGATGAAAACTGCTATTATTATATATAATAAGATCGAAGTCTGTGACCCATCTTGTTTACACTAATGTTGGGTTTACCTAAGATATTGATGCAGTTTATTTGTATTGTGTCAGTTCATGCTCGTTTTAGGATCATTATTTGCGAGCGTTCGTTAAATTGTTAACTGAGTACATATTTAAATGGAGAAATAGACACTCCACCGGTAGAAATACATTTTTGGTAAGCTGGAAAAACAGACAGTCCTCTTACTATGTGTTAAAAACAATAAAAGTCAAAGAGAGAGAGAAAAGTTAGAGAACAAAAAATGTAGTCAATCAATCGACCAATCAGTCCATTTCTTGTATAGGCCACACAATTCTGCAGGACGCAATCCTGACCACTGGCCTTTATTAGCCGCCAGGACTTGTTTTTTCCTCTCCGCTACTCAACTGCTCGCTTCCATGTGTTTCATGATCGACCAACCCGGCGTCTTCCTTAAGGATTACAATACCAAGCTTTTTGACGATATTTCGCTATGGTTTCCTCAAAGTGTGACCAATCTACCGCCACTTCCGCCTTAGAATATCAATGCTTATTCCAGTTGTACTCCAATCTTCGTCATTAGTGATTACTTGTGGCTAAAATATCCCTAAAATGCGTCAGAGGCATTGGTTCACGAAAGTTTACAGTTTCTTGATTAACCTCAGTCACTCTCGATGTAGGACTGCCATACAGCTCGGATTTGATGCTTAGGTCAAACACTCGCAGTTTTATGCGAAGGGAGATCTATCTTATGCACGGGTCATACGACGTTGGTTTACCAGCCGCTAGCCGCATTACTCCCTCTACTTCTACAATGGCACAACAGCCCAAATCGGGCCTTGGCCTCCTGATCTTCAGGTTCCTTAACATTTTTCATTATTTATTGTGGAAGGATTGTTAGACCTTGGCACAACCCTCTATCTTCGAATTTTTCATTTTCGTTGATTGAGGTGATCAAGGTATACCCAAGCAGGTAGCGTGATGGAATTATGCGTCGACTGGGATTTGAACTCACGACCTTCGCATTGTAGACCAACACGCTATCCACTAGGCTACACCCTAGCTGCAAGGAAACATTACTACTGTGAGAATGATTGACGAAAACAGACGAATAACCTACCAGCAGTCACATGAGCGATTTTAGCAGCGACTGATGAAGTAGAAACCGTTCTACTTTGCCACGCTGCTAGGCCTCCAGCTGCTAGCGGCTAGTAATCAGCGCTGTGTGACCGCCACTTTAACGTTCACAAAAAAGAAAGGGTAACGATACGAGCCTCAATAATCTTTTGAGCTCACCTGTGCATCACTATCAGAATTCCTTAATGCAAGGAATTGCCATAAATCGATTCCAAATTAAAATATGGAAATCAATTATCCTCTGGCTCATCATTTAGTGAAGGGACGAAACAAACAATAAAATCCCTACACCAATTACATAAATAAAAATAAAATAAACAAAAATTGACAAAAAATTGGTATCAACTAGCATTAAGTCTACGCTTTAAACATAATTTGTCGATAGAGAAGTCGAATGCATCAGCATTCTTATTCACTTCTCTCGCGAGACGCGAAATCGGCTCATTCATACCATAGTTTGTCCGGTGAAAGCAAATCTGAAGCAATCTAGGCTGTCTTGGTATATATCGACCAACAGCAAACTGCATCAATCCCAAAAGTGTGGAAGAATCAACTAAACCAGTAAGAAGTTGATGAGCAAAAACTACATCAGCTACCTCACGTCGTTTGGAGAGTGATGACATATGTAATAGCTTAAGTCGATCAATATAAGGAGGAAGACGAACTCTGTCATTCCAATTAAGGTGGCATAAGGCAATTCTCACAAATTTACGCTGAATTGATTCAATTCTGCAAATGTGCTCATCATAATAAGGAGACCAAACTTGAGAAGCATATTCAAGGTGAGATCTAACAAAGGTGTTATAAAGAATCAATTTAACAGAGGGATTTTTAAATTCCTTGGATAAGCGAGTGGTAAATCCCAACATAGAATTACCCTTTTGCACAATCTTATTTATATGCAAGCTAAAATCAAGTTTATGGTCAAATGTAACACCTAAGTCAATAGTAGAATTGACACGATTCAAAATACAGTCATTAAGACTGTATATTATTACAACCGGCGAGACTTTCCTAGTAAAAGACATAACATGACATTTATCCAAATTCAGACGAAGATCATTATGGCGACACCAATTACTAAAATTAATCAAATCTTCCTGAAGAAAATTGTCCGAGTTGGAACTAAGAGATCTAAAGATCTTAATGTCGTCGGCATAAATAAGTACTTCCGAGTATTTAAGCACAGACGCAACATCATTAATGGCCAAGACAAACAAAAGTGGCCCCAAATGACTTCCCTGAGGAACACCAGAATGCGCAACAAATGGCTTAGAAGTACAATCACGAAAAAGAACTTGATAAGTTCTATTGAGTAGATATGACTTAATCCAACTGATAAACCATGTAGGAAAACCCAGCATGTCTAATTTCAATAAAATAATTGAATGGGGCAATTTATCGAAAGCCTTACTAAAATCAGTATAAATACAATCCACCTGCTTACCCTCCTCAATTTCTACAATGGATTTATTCGTAAACTCCATCAGATTGGTGACTGTTGACCTGTTTTTGACAAATCCATGTTGTTTACTTGAAATCAGGGATTTACAGTGAAACGACAGGCACTCATACACCACAGATTCAAAGAGCTTTAGAATAGCTGACAACTTAGCTATTGGTCGATAGTTGACAACAGCAGATTTTGCACCACTCTTGTGAGTCGGTATGATAAAGGAGGCCTTCCATACATTCGGGAAAATCCCAGATTCTAGCGACCTTTTAAAGAGGAGAGAGAGTGGCTTAGCAATAGAGAGACAGCAGTGTTTAAGGACAACTGCAGGAACACCATCTGGGCCAGGAGAAGAAACATCCTTTAGGCGAGAGATATGGTCAACTATATCGTTATAAGAAATCGGTATACCAGACAACGTAGTTGAACAAGTACCTTTAAAATTATCAAAATACGACATATCAGGGATAAAGTCACTACCAGAAAAGGAACCACTGAAGAATGTGGCAAAAAAATTACAAACAGTTATTTGGTCATTACTATTACTACCAAGGAATTGAAAAGAAGCTGGATAACCATCAGACTTACGCTTACAATTAACAAACTTCCAAAAATTAAAGGGATCTCTAATAATATCCGACTCCACTTTAAGTAAGTATTCAGAATATAAGCGATTTGATAATTCTTTGAATAAGTCATAATATTCTTCATACAAACGAAAATCAATGTCATTCTTCGTCCTAGTATACCTATTCCACGCTGCATTACGCGAGTTGCGAATCGCACGCAACTCACTCGTGTACCAAGGATACAACAATGAACTATTCTTACGATAAGTAAAAGGAACTGTAGGAACAAAAAATTGGTACAGAATATAATAAAAATCAAATATGGCACCCTCAAAATCAGGATTGTCAAAAATTTTATCAAAGTTAAAATTAGAGATAAGATAGTCCAACCGTGATGACAATGTCTCTGAGGTAGCAAAAATATTGCACCTCTTCCACATCTTATATGTTAAGAACAATCTATGCGCTAAATGTTATGAGAATGCCAAAGAAGAGCAAAAAGGATTCTCTTTCAGGTCTCTCTCTCGTACGAAGGAAATTATCAATTTTAATGAAATATCAGCCGTGTATGGACTGCTTCATCAAGTGTCCTTCGAATTAACCATAAAAAATGCTCGAAATATGCAAATCGAATTCCTTAGATTCGATTTAAGATAAAGGACATAGGTGCTTAAAAAAAACGGTTTCGTGTATGTTTTATCCTGGACTAAAATAGAGATGTGTAAGAGGCGATTTGTAGAATAGAATGCTTTGAAAATGTAGGGCTCTCCAGTGAAAAGTGTTTGAATCGGGATGTATACCTTCTGGCAATTTAAAGAATGTTTTATTTTCGAGCCCATGTGCAGTGCATATACTTCGTTTTACGCACATTTATTTGCAGTCCTGTCACTTTGCATTTTGAATGCAACGAACGAAAATTTAACTCTAAGTCGGAAGTGCAAGTCATCAGCATAAGCAATGTGATTTAAGAAGTTAAAAAGTCCCCACTAAAGACTTTCACCAGCTACAAGTGTAGCTTTGAAGAGGCCATTTATCACTTCCAGAAATAGGGCTGGTGATAATATACATTCTTGTTTGACACCCCTTCGCACAGGAAAGCTCTCGGATAGTTCTGCTATATGAGACGCTAGATATTGTATCTTTGTAGAATTACTTAATCATAGCTATGATCGTATCTTATCTCCACTACGCGAAATATTACATATGTAATCTCTCTTAGAGCTGTCGAAAGCCTGATGAGCTTGATAATGGTCTCAACAGAGAGCAAAACATCACACATAATAAATTAAATAAAATCCGGAAATCTTCCCTTTTAATTCAAAATGCAAACATGAAAACATTCACCAAACCAACATGAAATGTAGCTGCGAACCCAACTCGGTTGACTGCTCCAATATTAATCGTAAGGTATTTGTATGGTCTGTATTTACGGAATCCAGCCTTATAAGCTTCCAGCGTGCTCAGCTATTCAGAATTACCTTAGCCATGATTTTTGAAACGATGTCAATTGCCATTATCCCGATGGTCGCCCTTCTTCAAGACTTTCACAATGAAGCCCACCTTCTATTTAGCTGGATATATTCCTTCATTTCACACCTCAGTAAAGAATGGGAGGAGTATATTGGCTGTTATTTCCGGGTCCGCTTTGAGGATTTTGGTTGGTACTACGCTATACCTAGGGTTTCCTTCTCCGCCATTGACCGAAAAGCGGAAACTAATTCCTTCTTAATTGGGGATCGTCCCTTGTAGAGGATAGTTGCGATTGGGTATTTCATAATTTTGAAATTGTCCGTCCGTACGTACACTCTCTAGCTTGAGAGCGCGTTGAAAAAAGTAAGGCTAAGATCGTGAATGGGCCAAATCGTTCTACCCCTTCTACCCCCTCCCAAACAAAATGACAACAAACGGATTTGTACGAAAAGTATAAAATCTATTGATCTGAAATTAGGAATATATTACTCTTATGATGATTTGAATCTATCATTTACAAATTATTCGTGTTCTCCCCCGCCTTCCATCACCTCCCGTACAAACTAAGCAAATTTACCGAGTGAACTGATGTTTAAAATATCAGAGAAGTATTCCTTCCATCGCCGCAACTGGTGTTCACTCATATTAAAGAGAGTTCCGTTCCCAGGTGGTTGGCGGTAAAATTCGTGTTGGTCAACTGATTCATTATTTGAAATATCGAACCCATAACCCCAAAGTCTATTGACATTTTCAGTGCAACAGGATGTGGGTATATTCTATCGCTTCCATTCCACAGGTGATATAATTGACATAATCCATCGAAAATTGTCGATAGTTTCATTATTCTTCCAAAGGTTTTGTTATAGTAAGGCAGCTCCTCACCTGCCACATCTGACGAGCCGCCACTGAATAAAAGAAAGTAAAATATTCTTTCAATAGACTTAAGCGTGGCTATAACTTCTTAATCCTATCTAAACATATGTGTTGAGCTGTTTGAATTCTTGAACATACTTCTTAAATTATTTATATTAATGACAAAAAAAAAATAATAATAATCTAATTTCATAGCAATTATACAAGAAACGCTATTAAATTTAAAAACTCGAATGATTATGCAAATATGTATCTGTATCTCCCGGCGAGAGCTCCAATAAAGCATATCGCCGAACAAATCAGTATTGATCGGGATCAAAAGTTATGAGTAAAAAAACTTCAAAAAAACAATAATAATAATAATTCTGATTATCGAAAAATTCTCTACGTCAAAGTTCTAAAACAGCTAAGAGCAACTTTTTTACATAGTGTGTTTATACTCTAAATGGAATCTGACAGTATTATAAGTTTGCTCTGAAGTTTGTAACGCCAAGAAATAATGCTCCACAGAGACGCCAAGAGTACAGAAAAATTTGTTGTCGCTCAAAAATCTGAAAACCGGATATCCGGATGTCCATCCGTCCGTCCGTCCGTCCGTCTGCCCGTCCGTCTGCCCGTCCGTCCACCCGTCCGTCTGCGCGCTCTCTACCTTGAGAACGCGTTGAGTTAGAAAGTTCAAATTTATTACACGTCGTTTTTGACAAAGAGGTAAGACTAAGATCGTGAATGGGCTAAATCACTCTACCCCTTCTACCCCCCAAAAAAAATGACAACAAACGGATTTGATCGAAAAGTATAAAATCTATTGATCTGAAATTTGGAATATATTACTTTTACGATGATTTTTATTTATTTTTTTTTTACAGAATGATTTGTGTTATAGGCAATTTCGGCTTTTATGTGCAATGCACAAACACAGTCATAGAGGAAAGGCATGGGATTGGGAAGGGGAGTGAGAATGACTGTAACGAGTGGAGAAACTGGTATATTTTTCAGTTGTACTGCCTGCTACTGACAAATATTTTGCAGATGCTATGGGTGACTGCATGATAGAAAGCGAACAGAAACCATCTACTGAGTATCTAGGCCTTCTTGAAGTGAAACTGTTTCACTTTTACATCGTTTACCCATTTTATTTCAAATAATTTTTCATCGCCAGTAGTAACTTAAATTTCGTGCTTAAAAAAATTCCACTGTCTCGAGTGAGAATGTGGGAATCGAACCCACGACCTATTGACTGTGGAGCAAGCACGCTGCCGACTACGTCACGGAAGCCTCTATTATTATTCGAGTCCTACCCTTTCTTCCACCACCTCCCATACAAACTGCACTTTTGCATGAAATACTCTAAAAAAAATTACTTAGTACGTATAAAATTTATCAAACTCAAATTGTGCACTAAATATTAATTTAGAATTATTAGTAAGACCAAAAAAATAGTAGATTAGCTTCTACCTCCTCCCATACAATCTAACACAATTTCACAACTTTGCACAAAGTAGATTTTCGATTGCTATTTATCTGAAAATAAAATACGTCAAGAACATGATGTTTATAGTTATTTCTGAAAAAGTCATTAAGAACTCGCCTCTCCTCCCACCACCTCCCATACAAACTACACAAATTCACTAGATCCAATACACTAATTCTCTCAGTACCTATTAAATTTATGAATCCTGCATTTAGTATAAAAAATTTTGATATCAACTCTGGCGTGATATGAAAAAAATAGTTCAATGTCGTCACCCCCTCTAAAAATGTCTCTTTCATCTAGAGCATCGCGTGGCTGGGCCTTACGCTCAATCGTAGTCCTGTAATGTTTTTTATACTCTAGATGAAATCGGCGAGTATATTGTGTTTGCCTTACCGTTTGTAACGCTAAGAAATAATGCTCGCATAGAGTCGCCAAGGGTACAGAAATATTTGTTGTTGCTCAAAAATCTCGATTCCGAGTGACCGTCTGTCCGTCTGTCCGTGTGTCCGTCTGCCTGTCCGTCTGTCTACAATATAACTCTCGAAAGCTTTGACATACCATATAGTGCTGAAATTTTTCATATACCATTATTAGCACAAAAGTAACTTTAAGTTCGTTAACGGGCCACATCCCCCCATTCCTATGCAAATTTCATGAAAATTTGAAATTTAAAGAAATTGTTGTTTAATTTATTTTCGCCATGGTGTACAAAGTATTATAAAATTGATTTTTAAGTCTAATAATTCAGAGATCAGTTAATTTACTATACAGCTGTTGAAAAATTTTGAGATTGTGTAACTTGTTTGGAAAGTCTTACGTATATAATATTTTAGTTGACATGTATGCCGAGGAAAATGTCGCTTAAAAACCTCATTAACTTATTGTACTACTTAAAACTAACTTACATTAAATACATAATAAAGAAAAGAGTTTATTACAATTAATTCAGTATCATACTAGCAGATAAGTGTTAGACTGCGTTGAAACTTACTTGCTAATGCTTCTAACCTATAACAAATTTTATTAACTTTGGCTAATTCATGTAATGCTTCGGTGTTATAGTATCTAGGCAAATTAAGTATAATTTTGAAAATTTTATTTTGAGCAATTTGCAATTTTGAAATGTGAGATTTTGCACAATCTAGTAGTAGCTGAGCACCATAAACTATAATTGGTTGGAATATCATTGTGTATAAGAGCAATTTGTTTTCTAAATTTAATTTTGACTTTTGGTTGATGAACGGATACATAATTTTAATCAATAAATTGACTTTGCTTAAGGTCTGTAGTACGTGCTCTTTATACGTAAGCTATTTATCAAAAACGAAGCCAAGATATTTAAAATTGGAGCTCCATTGCACTGAAGTTGCATTAAATGCTAATTTTGAGATAGGCACATAAGGTGCCACTCTGCGCTTTAAAAAGAAAATCGCTTGCGTTTTAGCGTTGTTTATTTTAATTTTCCATATGCTAAAGTATGATGTTACAGTAAACAATGCATTTTCTAATGAGATGGATATCTCAGAGCTCAGAGTGCTGGTTGTATAGATGGCAGTATCGTCAGCAAATAAGGCTATCTTACAGTTTTCTGGACGAGGGAAATCATACATGTAGATGAGATGTAGTAGGGGAACTGAGCTTTGTGGAACCCCTTCTTTTATTTCATATACTGAAGAAAGGTGTCTGTTAACGGAGACTTGAAAAGTTCGATTTTCCAAAAAACGTTGCAACAATTTTATAATGTAAAGTGGAAAGTGACATTCCATAAGCTTGAATAAAAGACCTTTGTGCCAAACTTTGTCAAATGCCTTTTCTATGTCAAGAGACACCATGCCCAGCGATAGTTTTGACCTGTAGGCTTGATGGATAGCATTTTTGATGCGTACCAACTGGTGTATTGTTGATTGGTGCCTTCGAAAACCGAATTGTTCGTCTTGCAAAATATTTTTCCCCTCAATAAACTGTAAAATTCTATCTTTTACGAGTCTTTCGAATAGTTTGCCTACGTTGCTTAGTAAGCTTATCGGTCTATAGCTGCTTGCTAAGTTGGGTGGTTTTTTCGGCTTCAACACAGGTATGATCTTAGCTGCTTTCCATTTACTGGAATAATGATTAAGTCTAATGCATGCGTTGAAAATATACATTAAAAATAGAATACCTTTTCTGGGAAGATACTTCAGACAGATGTTTGGAATGTTATCAGGTCCCGTTGATTTTTTGGCTTTGATTGACTTTAAAACATTTTGCAGTTCTTTAGGTTTGAAGAATATATTTTGAAGGTCGAAATTACAGGGTACGCTATCAAGTTGAATAATTGCATTTTCAACAATACTTTCTGTAGCCGCATCACTTAGCTCATTGTTTAGCGTAAAGTTATCAGCAAAACAGTAAGCCAAGTATTCAGCCTTTTCTTCTTGCGTAGTATAAATTTCATCATTATTTTTAAGTGGTGAGATTGGTTTATTTTTGTTTTTCAGAACTTTCACTATATTCCAGAAAGGTTGAGATGCTTTCTGCAACTGCGAGAGTGTGTTATTCCACTGAGCATTCCTAAATGTTATGATCATATTCTTTATAATGCAGTTTATATCTTTCCACTTCATTTTGGTTGCGTTATCTCTGTTCCTTTGCCAACGTCGTCTATAAGAATTTCTTATGCTTATCAGTGATTTCAAGTCTTGAGGAAAAGGCACGTTTATGTGATTTGGCAAAGAAGTTTTTGGCACACTGCGGTTGATGGCATAGTGGATGATGTCTTCAAAATCAGACAACTGGCTATCCACATCTGATTTTGAGTTTATGGACTGCAGTGTTAGTCTGCCAGGGTTTAACTTCGCATTTATAAGATTTTGAAACTTAGGCCAATTTGTTTTTTTGTAGTTAAAAAAAGTGTTGCTTTCAGTAGTTATTGGAGTAGAAGATAGCTTGAAGATTACAGGTAAGTGATCAGACGTGAGTTCGTTTAGGACCGTCATTTCGGAAAACAAAGAGGGCTTATTACATAGAGCTATATCCAAGGTCGATTTTTCCTGTTGTTCAAGGGAACGAAAGTTGGATTTTTTGGGAAGAGTAAAGTTATTGGGTATGAATGGAGATAATTGTTCAGTATACCACCCCACTTATTATTTCTAATACAGCCCCAGGATTGGTGTTTGCAATTTAAGTCACCTCCTATCAAGAAGTCACCATTTAGTCCGCATAGTTTTTGCATATCAGATCTAAACAATGATTCTTTATTAGTGCCCCTTTTGCAATTTCCACCGGGAAAGTAAGCTGATATAGTTTTAAAACTAACGCCCGTTGTGAGTTTAATTTCGATCCCGAAATTTTCTATGAGTTTAGTATTTAATGCTTTAATAATATTATGTTTTATTGTTTTATGGATTACAATAGCTACTCCATCCGCTCTAGAATGTGAAATTGATTTTTCTCCGAAACCGTTTCAGCTATTGACTTGAAAATTAGGTAATAGTATTACAATGTGAATGTCATTACTATCAAAAAATATTGATCTGATCCCCTTACTCCTTTTACCCCCTCCCATACAAATGTATAATTTTCAAAAATGTATTTATTCGGTTTTCATCGCAACTGGCAAAGCTGAAAGAACAAATTTTTGTCAAAATTAATTTTATTACGATTCCAACGAATTTTGTGAAAATTGTCAACTTCACCTCACTCTTTCTATCACCTCCCATACAAATTCCACGAAATTTCAGAATTTGAACAAAATTATTTTTCTCCAAAGTCGTCAAAGCTATCAACTTTAAATTTTGGGAAAAGTATACTATTACAAATATCATTGATGCCAAAAAATTTGGTTTTGAGTCGAATACTCCGTCTAACCCCTGTCATACAAAAGCACAATTTTGCAAAATGCATTTAATCGATTTTCATCGAAACTAGAAAAAGTACAAGCTTAAAATTTTGCCACGATTTGTACCTTAATAATTGCAATAAATGTTAAAAAAAACTATGAACTTCGCTTCACTCCTTCTATCACCTCCCATACAAATTTTTGTATTGAAAATTCAAGAAAAGTATTTCTTCTTCGAATATATGAGTAACATAGCAATGTGATTAGGATGTTGATAAGGAGATTCAAAGTCATCCAAAACCTCCCCTTTTCTCTGCCACCTGCCACGCATGGCAGTCGAGATAAATAAGATTCTGGTTACATCCAACCACGATTCTCCGTATTTTCAATGGGAACAAAAAATATTTGGAGTAAAATTTATAGAGCTATGAATATACAAAAAAAATTAAAAACTTATATTTTCTTCATGTTTTTTTTTAAATCTACAATTTTTAAAATAAAACTGGTTTATATTGAATCTAGATCAATAATGAAAACATTTTCATCCTATCATGAATCTTGAATTAGGTTTACCTTCTTTTTATTTTTCATCAATTTTGTTTTATATTCAAACTGACCCATTTCCCTTAGCCAAAACAAATCTATCTTCGACACAAGAACAATATACAATTCATTAGCTTTCATAGCACTTTTTCATTACAATTTTTCCCTTAACCTTAACGTGAACTTAGCCATTAACCTTCTAAGAAGTTCATGAATTCAAAATCAATTTTATAATCGATATTATTTCTATTTTCCTATGAATTTGAAATGATCGGATAGATGGGAAGAAGTATTGATTTGTTCGCAACATAAGAACGTTTTCTTATTAAAAACATAACCACTAGATTCTATTTACGTAAAATAGGTAGGGTTTTTATTTCCGTTTTTAATAGCCTTAAAGGTACTGAAACAGGTTGAAATTTGCATTTAATCATTTATTTGTGATATGCCTTCTTTTTCACACAATTGTTATAAATTATTCAATCTGTTAGACACGCGTGTAAAACCGAAAGTTAGACGACAACCTGAAAGTCAACAGTATAACGATTAATATTCAAGGAGCAAGTTTCAAAACATTTTAGGTACACGACATCAAAATCAAAAATAATACTCAAGTGTTTTTCATAACTATTTTATGGAAAATATTTTAGAATAAAATTGTACGAAAGTATAAAGCTAGGAAATATCATGTAATATAAATATGAATCAATAATTATTATTTTTTTGGTTTACAGTGGTTGGACAGTATTCTCATGTGTCTCAATATTTGGAAATTAATATTATTTCCGTTTCCGCGCGGATAAGGCATACTATTGATTATTTAGTGTGATGTTTGGATCTATAGTATTATAATTCTAATCAAATTAAATCGAGTGGAAATTAAAGCCGATAATAATCCTTGGGAAAAATACTCCATGACAGTAAGTATTTCTATTATGATTTTTCAGAATAAAATTCTTCTTTAGATATGTTCCATAATTTTTATGATAATTTATGACTAATGCGAACAAATATATTAAGTTGGATTGGTAAATGTTTTCACAACGCATCGAATTTAAAGGAAAGATTTCCGGATTTCACACGGTTGTGCTTTATTAAACGTGACGTTTCGATCTCTGCTGAGACCTTTGTTAAGCAATTTTTATAAAGGTTTCAGCAGAGTCTGTTGTCTATCTTAAGAAAGCATTGTCGAAAAAGTAAGTTGAAACCCCCATATGGGCCAAAACCATCCACTTCTTCTACTACCCAGCACGCAAAAGAGCACACTTTTGCAACTTCAATTTTCGCTAAAAGTACGCTTGTGCTCCTGCTCTGATAAAACTTGACTTCTTTTCCGTACCTAGAGGAAAAGAAAAGGAAGAAATCATCAATTAACGTGGAAATCTAATTTGCTTACACTCGATAGATCATAAAATTCATAAAAAAGTGCAGTTTATATGGGAGGTGGTGGAAGGAGAAGGGGGTTTTTGGTGATTTTTTGAGAAACAATCATCATGCAATTGATATATTTTAAATTTCAGATCAGTAACATTCACACTTTTCAAGAAAATCGAATTCTTGTGAAGTCGTGAAACTGTGTCACATTGTATGGGAGCGGGTAGAAGGAGTAAAGCTATCGGTTAATTTTTTCCCGATATTAATAATAATGTTAATTAAGGATTTAATACAACATTTTAGCTCGATGGAAGTTACACGTACTGATAAAATTTATGTAAATTGGTTCATGAAAAAGTGTAGTTTGCATAAATATTGAGACACGGTTTTTTTGTGATGAAGTCAAAACGACAAAAGATTTTTCGAAACTGTTTTGCTATTTATTAGCCACCTGATAGCCAAAACTCAGAAAAATTCATGCCTTCTTATGTACGGATCAATACTATAAAACCGAAAATTCGCAAGTGTGCATGCCGATGTAAACAAAAGGAAGAAATTATCAATTAACGTAGAAATCTAATTTGCTTACACTCGATAAAAAATGGGACAGAGCTAAATTCAGTCTACTTCATAGTTTTCCCTAAGGGTCTTCTCCTTAAGGAATAAACAGTAAATACAAAACAGAATTTTTTGTTTTCGGTTTATGTTTACTTTAGATCTTAAAATTTTTTCACAGTTTTAAGATCGATCTTCGTCTGATCAGACGTGCTCGCGGTAAGAAACCGAAATTTCATTCTGATGTACAAAACAAGTGGCATCTATATATCTTATACGACTCATCACTACCATTCATCTAAAGAGAAATAAACACTAATAGCCAATCGTCAATAAAACACCTGTGAATTCTCAATTACCGCTCATCGCTGATCGATAATAGGAACTTCATACGTATTTAGGCAATATGCCAGCAAACAATTTAACGAGCGCTCGCAAATAACGATCTTAAAACGTGAATAAAATGCCACGAAACAAATAAACTATGTGATGATTTCGGCCTTTATGTGCAATGCACAAACACAGTCATGGAGGGAAGGAATGGGATTGGAAAGGTTGGGGAGTGAGAACGACTGTAGCGAGTGGAGAAGCTGGTATATTGCTCAGTTGTACTGGCTACTTACTGACAAATATTTGCAGATGTTATGGGGGACTGAATCATAGAAAGCGAACAGAAACCATCTACTGAGTATCTAAGCCTTCTTGAAGTGGAACTGTTTCACTTTTACACCGTTTCCCCATTTTATTAAGAATAATTTTTTATCACCAGTAGCAACTGAAAAATTTGCGCTTAAGAAAATCCCGTCTGGAGTAGGAATCGAACCCACGACCTATTGACTGAGAAGCAAGCACGCTGCCCACTACGCCACGGAAGCCTCACATATTCATTAATGAATTAATGATTCATTGATAACGATTATTTACTTACTTATATACTCGTTTCTTGTAACTGTTTTACAATTCATTAATGAATAGTTAAAATTCATTTTTTCATTTAGTCCGCTTGATGGATCGTTAATGACTCGTTAACGAAGCTCTTTAACGATTAATTCGCTCGTTAATATAATTCATTAACTATTTTTTTTGCTGGGATTAGGAGATGGTATGCTATTATGCATATCTGCGATTTTTTCACTGC
The DNA here is from genome assembly GCA_963669355.1 of Chorisops tibialis. Lineage (NCBI taxonomy): Eukaryota > Metazoa > Arthropoda > Insecta > Diptera > Stratiomyidae > Chorisops > Chorisops tibialis. Next base: position 140,587,640 of record OY770264.1, read on the forward strand.
TATTTTATAAGAGCAATCGCATATTGCGATTGAAAATTGAAAAGAGCTGCGATTAGACGAGCAGAGCAAATGCATACTGCTTACGTTCTATCGCCAATAAAATTGACGCAATGATCATCGCTAAAAATCCCAGAGTTTTTGTTCGCACTCGCACATTAGTCCCGCAACTCACATATTCCACGCAACCCCGATGAAATCGTAGCTCAGAATAAAGCTTGCCAAACAAACTGCCACTTACAGAAATCAAATAAAAATACACCCGGTCATAGAAAACCGAACCAAAAGGTTTATTGTTTTCTTTTTTTCTTTACTCACACAAGCAATTTCATCATGAAGAACGTAAAGCTCTTATCAGATCCCGAAACTCATGGAACCCAACAAATCTAAGTCGAAGTTACCCAGGCCCCAGCGCTAACTCATCAATCACGCAACGAAAGACCTTAAACGTCGTTCTTTCGTGTCTTTTGATTGCCGCTTGGGACATCTGATAGATTCCATTGTCATCATATCTGTTATATCGCTCGCGTTCAACGATCAGTGATATCAAAGCCTATCAATCACATAAGCTAGCTGATAGTCTTTGGAGATATCGACACCATCTACACACTGCTCGTGCTCACAGTGATATTGCTCTACACTGAGGAGTAGAGTAATGAATGAATTGAATTGGGACTGGATGTACGACTGCGATTTGCTTAGCGATATTTTGATCGGTGGGATCTGATCTGATAGCTGAGGTGGGACGTGCGAAGTGGTCAATAGTGCGCTTTGCTGGCGATTTGTTTGGCGGATTTTTTTTTAATTGTGCACTAGCATGGAGAATAGAGGTGAACAAATCACTGCTATTGGAAGAGTTTCTCTTTTTCACAGATATTGAAAAAGAGCGGCGGTCTCGTACTCCATTCGTATCCTCAAACAACTTTACAGCACGACACACAAAAGTTCTGCTAATTCCAAGTGGCTGCAACATCCGAAAGACATCATATCTTTCGTAGCGACAGTTATTCAAAACAATTACCGGAATCGGCTTTTCTATATCGACATATTTCATGACTGTAAACAACTGACGCTGAAATTTTGTTGCACGTTATCATAGCATAAGTGCCACTTGTCAAAACGCAACCAAGATTTAATGGTTCAATCACAGTAAACGTCCAAAGCTTTTGTCAATATTTATGCGAGGACTAGGTTCTAACAAAACTTGTAAATATGTTCAATCCAAACCCTATTCGTGAACATGTTCTATTATCATGGCAACAAAAAGTAAGTAGTCGTCATTTGAAATATTGGTAATAAATTTTTTTGAAAATGGTAACTTTTTTCAGTTTTTTAAAACCATAAGCGAGTTCAAGTCATATTTAATTCTCGAAACAAAATTTTTCAAATTTGTTCAATACAAATGCTAGTAAATTTATTAAAGATTAAAATTAAGTACGGTTTCATTATCTTGTACTATTATTCAGAAATAGGCGAATGAAGGACACGAAGTCATCTTAACTCTCCCCGCTTTCTGAAAACTAAATGCGATCAATTTTTAGTACAAGACAGGCGTAAAATTTTTGTTTTATTTAACAATTAGTTGCAATTACGATCAATAGCACATTAAGTCCATATTTCATTCGTTTATAATGCAAATTTGGGTTTGTTTGTTGGACCTAGGGAGGGGAGAAAGAAACAGGAGGGATGGGTAATACATTTTTAATTGATTTCTTGAATCACGACCAAAACTCACTGTACAGAATTTTAATTTCTTTGGCGAAGCAAATTCTATGAAATTCGATGTATTTTGTACTCTTGAAACCAAACATTTGTATGAAGGGGGTAGAGTAGTTGAGCGAATTTGTGATGCAGTATTATTTCGTTTGAAAGGGGTTCGTACAAAAATTTTAAGTTCGTAGCTTTTAATTTTTTGTTTATAATGGGTAGGGGGTAGAACGGCAAGCCAGATTTCAATATTTTTGATGCAACTTTTTAAATATTTTGATGGCTTTTAATGGTTTTTATGAAATCAATTATCACAATTTCATAAAATAATCGAAAAAATCTTTTGTATGAGAGGGGTTAGAAATTTAGAAGGTATTCGACCAGTTAACATCTTAATCTTTTAAATTTTTGTAAATGAATTTCACAAATTTTTAAGTTTTTTTAATCAAAAATTTTGAGTTTTTTTTTTCACAATGCAACACTTGAAACATCTCGTGCAGGTTAAGTCCCCCCCCCCCCCCCCCTCGTACCGAACAGTTCTGATCCAAATTATTATTTTTTCTTTATATACAGTGTGTTAGATAATAGCGTGTACAGCATAACTTACAGTCGGTAAGTGATACGAACCTGAAAATTCTTGTATTTGGTTTAGGGACTATGGTGCATTAGTCGTAAAGTTTCAGTCTTTGTCGATCTTCCGTCAGAGAAACACAGAAACCGCGATGAGTGTCGTATATTCGAAACGTTTTGAAGCCGTGTTCCTATGTGCGCACCCAAAAGGGCCAAAAATGTCATATGACTCAGCTGCCATATATATATTAAAAAGTCAAGGGCATTTGTTGCGAAGTGGGTGAATAGTTTCAAAGACTTAAAAAATGTCGACGACCTTCCAGATCGTGGTTCAGCAGGACAAAAAAGTAATTGTGACATTGTTTTCACGAAATCCTGGATTATCCCTCGGTCAAGGGCAAAATTGAAGCAAAATGGATACGACATATCGCACGTTACATTACGTGAACATTTGCGTGCGAATAATTTAAAATGGCAAATCACATTGAAGAAACCTTGCTGTCTGAAAAACACACTGCGAAAAGACTTGCCTGAGCACAAGAAAACATTGATCGTGACTGGAGCATTGTAGTTTTTTCTGATGAAGATTCCGTTTGGGATTATGTTATCATACCAAGTTCATGGTGCTCCTCATTAAGCCAGTTCGTCCAGCGCACCGTCAAACATCCAATCATCTTTGGGGCTGCTTCTCAAAGAAGGATTTTGGCGTGTTTCACCTCTTTACCAACAACCTCAATGCTCCCAGAATAGTCGAAATTTCCAAGAAAGCCTTGTTACCGACTGCAAAACGTCAATTCATCAAAAAAAAACGAAGAGTGGATCTTGCAGCAAGACAATGATCCAAAACACCGGAGCCGACTCTGCACTGAATGGAAACAGGAAAATGGCATCATTACACTCGATTGACCATCACAATTGCCTGATGCCAATTCAATCGAAAATGTCTGGGCCTACATAAGGCAGAAGAGAAACGTCTCTTCACTTTGAAGCAGCTCTCTGGACGAATTCGACGCGTTTGGAGGGCTTTCCCCAAGAATATGACGGTAGAAAGTATGCAGCAGAGATGCCAAGCGATTACCGACCACAGTTTAATTATACGTAAAACAGTTGGCAAACGAGAAAGAACTTCTCGAACTGAGCTCACCAATATGCGTGCAATCTCCACGCACATATGCGAACAATCTACGTGTAAAATATGGCTTAGTAATCAGCTGTTTAAAGTTTTGGGAGTATAAGCATTGAGCGAACCAATCAAAATCGTTCATTTGGGAGTAAAGCACTTTTGATGCGAAAAATTTTTTGATCTATGGGTAACATAGCCAGTTTTCGCACTCAGTCTTCTTTCGCTCTGTTACCGACGCTGGTGGTGATTGGACCCACTATTAGAGCTATTGCGCATTGCACCGGAATATTTTGAACGTATGTACCTATATATGTAAAACAAAAAATTTCAAATAAATATTTTCCGAATAACGCTGTACACGCTCTTACTTAACACACTGTATATCACATGGATGTATGCAGGTGCAAATTTTAAATTTGTGTCTTTTGCCAGAGCCCTTTGAAGATATAACGGTTTAAAATTTTGAAAAATGCACCATTTTTGAAATGCTCCCCATTTCCTGATGAGAATATAATATTAATGTGCACCAGATGTTCGTCGATTGTTGTCAAGCATACGATAGTATCGACAGTAATGCTCTGTATAGAGTAAAGATTGAACTAGGTGTCCCACCGAAATTAGTTCGGTTAATAAAAGCCACGATCGAAAACAATGAGTGCCATGTGAAAATCCAAAACGAGGTAATTCAAAGCTTCTCAATAGAGTCAGGTCTCAAGGAGATGATCTTGTCTCAGCTAGGTGCTCAAGTATGTCGTCGGGAAGGCAATTTCAGTAACCTCAGTGGAGACCAGAGGTATGCTCGTAAAGAGGTATGCTCGTAAAATCCGCACAGTTGGTGACTTACGCAGACGACGTGGATTCTGGCCCGATCAAAACTTTGTGCTAAGGAGGTATTCTAGGAGTTGGAGTCGGCAGCGAATGAAGTAGGGCTCAGGGTCAACGAAGCGAAAACTAAATACATGACCCAGATACCAAGAACTGTCCCAGAGAGGCATAATATTATTATGGGTGAATACAACTTCGAGCACGTGGATGAATTCGTATACCTGGGATCCCGTCTCACAAAAGACGGTGATGAACGACATGAAATTCAAAGAAGAATTACGGCAGCTAATAAAGCATTTTATGCAGTCCTCCCAATAATAAAATAAAGGAAAGTCCAAAAATAATAAACTACCCATCAACGAAATATTAATTCGTCCTGTGCTCTATATGAATACGAAACGTGGATATTGACGCGGATGTCGGAGAATTGAATTGAGCGAAAAATTCTTCGGAAGGTGTACGGAGCAGTTAAGGACAGAGATGATTGGCGAATTCGATTAGTTGTATCAACTATTTGATGACCCACTAGCATCTGCTATGATCAAGCAAGCTTCAATGGGCTGGCCACGTGAAGCGAATGCACGAACAATGATTTCCAGAACGAGTGCTCAAGGAAAAAGCTCGAGGCAGCCGATCGCAGGAGAAGCCACGAAAGCGCTGGGAGGACTCAGTCGACGTAGATTGCAGATCGCTTCTCGATTTTTCAAACTGGAAGACGCAGTCGTTGGACCGAGAGAACTGGAAAAGGGTTGGATAGGACAAGAATTTTTGTCCCAAGTTTGTAGAGCTCATCTGCAGTTTGAGGCGGTACAATGTACCACTCAATTGTACCAAGTCACATAGCGAGTTTGCATACATACAATTTCTTCTTTTTCAATGGCACTCTAGCCCAAATCGGACCTTGGCCTCCTGACAGTCAGGTTCCTTAACATTTTTCATTACTTATTGTGAAAGGGTTGTTAGCCCTTCGCACAACCCTGTTTCTACGAATTTTTCATTTATTTTTTTTTAATTTTCGTAGATCGCGGTGACCAAGGAATATCCAAGCAGGCAATGTGCTGGAATTATATATTGCGTCGACCGGGATTTGAACTCACGACCTACGCATTATAAGACCAACACGCTACCCACTAGGCTACACCCTAGCTATTTTACATACAATTTGTATCACCTCAAATGAGGTGTAATGTTGCGAATGAGGTAAAAACGTAGAGCTAAAATACATAACATTCTATGCACACGGCATACATTGTCTATATGTGACCCTAGCCGAAGCTCTCGCAATCATGCATGTTATTACCTCATTCGCTCATTAGCTACTATCACTCCTCAATAAGATAAACTATATGCATGCGAACCGGCCATGTGACAGTGTTACAATTTCACATTCATACCTCATTTGAGTTGATACCTCATTTAAGGTGATACCTCATATGAGTTGAAACTAATCGTATATATGCAACTATTGCCATACATCATCTCTCATCAGCTCTCCTGCTCATACATACATGCTACGTCATTGCCTTATTCGTTTTCACACCACTCCTCACTTCTCATTCGCACGAATCTCCCAAAAACAGTGTAGTAAGTGGTACAAATATTGTCTTCATACGGCAGCCATGGCTATAATTCAAATGGAACAAAAACTGTGAAATGGGACAAAAATATTTTTTGTAGTGATGGAACATTTTGACTTCCATGATATTTGTACCACCTCATGTATGAGTAACTCAACATTAAGAGGAGATGCATCTGGGAGGCCAAGGCTCGATATAGGCTGTAGTGCCATTGCAGAGTCATCATAATCTAAGTTGAATATTGTTATTTCATTGCTCGAAAGCTTCAAAACCGGATGTCCGTCCGTGCGCTCTCTAACTTTAGAACGTGTTAAGCTATAAAATTCAAATTTTGTGCACTTCGTTTTTCCACAAAATAAACTGATTTTCTCAAAAAGTATAAAACTATTAATTTGAAATTTGGAACATATAAATTTTTCTGATGATTTCAATCTACGGTATAAAGTTATTCAAATATCCCACACTCTTTCCTCCACCTCCCATGAAATACTCTAAACCAATTTCCTGAGTACGTATGGAATTTATCGAGCTGAAATTGTGCAATAAATATTTACTTAGAATTATTAGTAAGGAAAAAAAAAAAGTAGACGATTAGCTTCTCTTCTTCTACCCCCTCCCATACATAATGACACAATTTCACAACTTTACAAAAAGTCGATTTTCTTAAAAAGTATGAATGCTAGTGATCTGCAATTTAAAACATCGCAATTGTTCATAGTTACTCCTTCTACCACTTTCCATACAAACTGGACAATTTCACTAAATCTAATACACTAATTTTCTCATGATGATGATGATGAAACCAACTGCATAATGCAATTAGTGTTGGGTGAGTTTTATACTTCGTAGAATGAACTGAGCTACACTATTGACCAGAATGACCCAAGGCCACCATACCCATACCTGAGGTTTTCGTATTTATACAGTTTTCCGCGGTGTACACCATATTTTCCATCAATCAGCTGGTTCTTTACGCCTAGCAATATTAAAACTTTTCTTATTTTCGTATCAACAGAGAACCAAAACAACTTTCCCGGCTCCATTTATCACATATCAGAACCACCATATCATTCACATTATTTTTGGGTTGTTGCCCACAGTCACGGCAATAAATCACCACACTAGGAAATCGGTAGGTGTTCCGCTGATTCTATTTGCACCGAATAACTAACTCATCGATCATTTTCCGATAACGCACGCTCGTTACTGATTACGGGGGCAGAAAGTCACAATCATCACTTGTCAGGTGCGTGGGTCGTCGGGTGGTGATAGTGGCAAAATTGCACTTGAGACACGCGAAAGAACAACGAAATCACTGAACAACGCAATCGCAACGTACATACATACAGTCGAATTTTTAACGTAGCCACTTGCAATTGAATAATTATCACTAGATTGATCGCATATTTGGTCGACACTAAGTCACACCATGATTTTCTTCCCGTATTCATCTTCTTCTGCCCCGACGTTGCCTAATCCATAACAAAATTCGTTGGGGCTCATTTGCATACCTTACTAGCGTCATGATTCGCTCGCTATCGTATCGAATAAACAACAGCGGAGATTTTGTTGTCGCGGTCAATTTATGGATGATACCGATCGGCATTTATATAATGCGACATTTTACTCTCTAATCGTTTTCGATTATGCTAGTGTTTTGTGTGTATAGCATGCGGTGAAGGTCAATAGGGTGGGCGATGCCCGATGACCAATGTCCAGGGCATACGAATTTCACCAGATGGGTGACCTCATATGTATAGTTTCCAACTCAACTTCCGCTAACTGAGCCATAAAAAAATTCAAAAAAGAAAATACAGAACGAAAAGAAAACATGTATCGATAAGTTTTCCGGCAGTTTTGTTTATGACATGAATGAAAGCAAAAATTAACTCTTTCTGTCGTTAAAAATTTCAAATTTTTATGAACTACTAACAGAGTTCATAAAAACTTATTTTTAAATATTATGAAATTCCTCTTATCTTTTTGTAAATAACGAAATAATATCTTTTAATTTAGGTTGGGCGTCAAGAAATGATGTTGGCCGTTTAATATTTTCAAAAAAAAAAAAAAATCTAATTTGAGGCAATACTTCATGTGTAGGACAGTTGTCTATTTGATCGCTTCTATATTCAGACACTATCAATAAATAATTGGCAACGTTTTTAATTAATAACTCGAGATACGGATTTTAAAATAGAAATTCAATATGACAACATTCGAAGTAAAATTAACGCACTGGAATCATGATTTCGGGCTCGTAGTAAGATTATAAATTTTTTTAGTAAAATATTATTAAGATATAATTTTATCAAAAATTGGATAATTATTCAATAGGAGCGGTTTATTGTTGTTTGAAACGAGTTTTGGAGTTCTTCATAAATTTGTGTGGCTTTGGTTACTTTTTAAAGTCACTAATTTCGCATCATTTTCGAAAATTAAAAAAATTAAGGGTTTACCATCCGAACCGTCGAAGTAACATCTAAAATTTCTGCGAACGATTCCACTTATCTCGATACTAGATTCGTATTCGGCACCAATCTACATACTATGTGTCTCCAGTAACACGAGACAACCGAAACTTATGCCAGAATCTTGCCAAAACAATCGAAACGATTAAAACTTTATAGGTCAGTGGTCAGATATATCGACCACTCACGTTTTCATATGAATTCTTTGTTTCTGAAATAATATTTGGCTTCCATTGATTGAAAACGGTAGAAGAAAGTTCGCCCTTGATCATCTCATTAGTTTTCCTCATCAGAAGCCATACGTGCAAAATTTATGTAAATGCGATGCGCAATAAGTGGTTCGTGAGTCCACCACCAAGCCTTCCGGACTGTGCAGATTGTTTTTCGGGTGTGTATGGTGTAAAACAATAAAATTTTACGAATGAAATTTTTATTTTAATTACTTTTGTTCAAATATATTCAGCGTATTTTTACAGAGATAAAAAAACCATAATATTTAATTGTTAACTACAAGAATAAACATAACAGAATTATGATTAAGCGTGGGAAAGTACCGGAAAATGTATCATCTCAAATTCTTCGAAGTGTGAATAAAGACTTTTGTATGGGAGGTGGTAGATACAGAGGGAGAGGTTTGTCTTTTTTGTGTATTACACTAAACGTGATATGCACAATGTTCCATGCTGCATTTAAAGTTTGTAGCTTTCATAATTTACGAGGAAATTGAACAATTTTTATCTAAATTTATGGCATTTGTATGGGAGGTGGCTATCAACATCCAATTCATATTACTTTACTACAATTATAAAGTAGCTCTCATATGCTCGAAGGAGAAATACTTTTCTTGAATTTCTAATACAAAAATTTATATCGGAGGAGGTAGCAGGAGGGAAGCGATGATATTTTTTTAGCATTTATTGCAATTATTAAGGGACAAATTTTGGCAAAGTTTTTTAGTTTCTGCTTTTTCTAGTTTCAAAGAAAATCGATTAAATGCATTTACCAAAATTGTGCATTTGTATGGGAGGTGGTGGAAAGAGTATACGAACCATAACCTAATTTTTCAACAGTAATGATATTTGCAATAGTATACTTTTCTTAAAGTTAAATTTCATAGCTTTGATTGCTTTGAAAAAAATAATTTATAATTAGCTCGGCGATTGGAAACGACAAAAAACAAAATCGACACCATTCTTAACCAAATAGCCTTCAAAAAACGATGCAGAGATAAGTACTTAGTTCCTAAAGGCTTCAAAATCGTGGGCACATGGGCAGCAAGGCTAATTTGAAGAAAGCTCTTGAGAAATGACATCAAACTCAAGAGAGTTAAGCTGAACTACCTCAATAAAGAAGCCCTATCCCCTCATCTCCTCCTCGGTAGCCTTTTAACGAGGGATACCTTTAATTACTTTGATTCCTTCATTTCAGAACGCAGAGAAGCAGAATTCATCGAGAAGAAAACGATATACGACACGTATAATTATGGTGGATTTGTATCATTACAAAAGTAATATGTTCTAAATTTGAAACCAATAGCTTTTATACTTTTTGAGCAAATCAGTTTATTGTCAAATTGCGCAATTTTGTATAGGAAGGGGTAGAAGGGGTGGAGCGATTTGAACCGTTCACGAACTTGTCCTTACTTTTATGTCGAAAACGATGTGTACAAAATTTGAACTTTCTAGATCAACGCGTTCTCAAGCTAGAGAGGACAGGGACGGATAGACGGACGGACGGACATACGGTTTTGTGATTTCTGAGTGATAACATGAACTTCTGTATCATTCATATTTTTCTCCGAGCCTTATTTCTTAGCGTTACAAACTTTGTGGCAAACTTATAATACTCTCAAATTTCATCTAGAGTATAAATATAACAGGGCTACGACACTCTAGATGGAATAAAATTTTTTGTGATCCCAAGAAATTTTGTATGGGGAGTTTTGGAAGGGGTGAAAGCATTGAACTAATTTTTTCCCATCACGCTAAAGTAGCTTTAAAAATATTTTATACAAAATGGTTACTCCAAAAGTTGAATAGGAGCTGAGAAAATTAGTGTGTTAGATTTAGTGAAAATGTGCAGTTTGTATGGGAGGTGGTAGAAAGGGTGGGGGGATTTTAGTGATTTGTTCAGAAATAACTAACAATATCATAAAATTGACATCTTTTAAATTTTAGACTAGTAACATTCATACTTTCCAAGAAAATAGATTTTTTGTGAAGTTGTGAAACTGTGTCATATTGTATGGGAGGGGGTAGAAGCAGTGAAGGTAATCAAATATTTTTTTCTGATCTTTGTGATAATGCTAAATAAGTATTTATTACAAAATGTGAGCTCGATAAATGTTATATGCTCTGAGAAAATCGGCTTTGAACATTTCATGAAAAAGTGTAGTTTGTATGGGAGGGGGTGGAAGGAGAGGGAGGACGCAAATAACTTTTATACTGTGGATTGAAATTATTATGGAAGTAATGTATCCCGAAATTCAGATTAATAGATTTTGTACTTTTCGAGCAAATCCATTTATTGCCGAATTGCGAAATTGTGTTATTTTGTATGGGAGGGGGTAGAAGGGGTGAAGCTAATCGTCTAATTTTTTTTTGACCTTACTAACAATTTTAAATAAATATTTAGTGCACAATTTTAGTCCGCTAAATTTTATACGCATTGAGTAAATTGGCTTAGAGTAATTCATGACAAGTACAGTTTGTATGCGAGGTGGTAGAAGCAGGGGATGACACGCATAATTTTTATACGGTAGATTGATATTATCATAAAAGTAATATATTCCAAATTTCAGGCCAATAGCTTTTATACTTTTCGAGCAAATCCGTTTATTGTCAAATTGCGCAATTGTGTCATTTTGTATGGGAGGGGGTAGAAGGATTGGAGCGATTTGGCCCGTTCACGAACTTGACCTTATCTTTTTGTCAAAAACCACGTGTACGAAATTTGAGCTTTCTAGCTCAACGCGTTCTCAAGCTAGAGAGCGAACGGACGGACGGATGAACGAACGAACGGACGAACGAACGGACGAACGGACATTCGGTTTTGAGATTTTTGAGTGATTATATGAATTTCTGTATCATTCATTTTTTCTCCGAGACTTATTTCTTAGCGTTACAAACTTTAGAGCAAACTTATAATACTCTCAGATTTCATCTAGAGTATAAATATGCCAAACTAATCCCTTTAGACACTCATACACCAAAAATTCACGGACTTCCAAAAACTCACAAGGAGAATACCCCGCTTCGACAAATCATCAATTCGGTACACTCACCTAACCAAAAACTGGTTACGGCTCTGGCGACTGAGTTACGCCCACTAGTAGATAATACATTGCGCTCTGACAAAGATTCCGCTCATCTAGTAGAGATTCTTAATCAACTTGGAACCAACGGATATTTTAATCAGCCTAGACGTGGAATCACCGTTCACCAATATCCCGATTAAGGACACCTTAACTATCATCAGAAAACTCATCCCGGACAACAGGTATGACTTAATATAATTTTGCTTACTGTCTTTCAAGCAATAGGGAAACTCTACAAGCAAATGGAAGGAGCGGTAATGGGATCTCCAATTTCACCTATGGTAGCGGAAATTTTCATGAACGAACTTGAAAAGAACGCACTGGACTCAGTTCCATTAACACCGAAATTATATCTACGGTATGTGGATGACACCTTCATCATTTGGCAACATGGGAAAGAAGAGACCGACAAATTTTTTAACCAAATTAATTTACAAATTTGACCCTAAGTAATCTTTCCCACACCCAATTAACCCCATTCAGAATAAAATAATAGCCATCAGTAATTGTCGATCAGTTCGATAAAGGTCTCAGCAGAGACCGAAACGTCACGAATAATAAAACGTAACAGTGTAGAATCCGGAAATCTTTTCTTTCAAAAATAATTTAATTGAAATTTCATAAAATTTGTATGGAAAGAGTGAGGTGAAGTTGATAGTTTTTTTCAAAAATAGTTGAAAATGTTATAAAAATAGTTTTGGCAAAAATTTGTTTTTTTAGCTTTACTAGTTGCAACGACAACCGAATATTTGCATTTTTGAAAATTGTACAGAAAATTGTACATATGTATGGGATTTTTTGTCACTAATAACATTCACATCATTATCTTCTTCTACAATGGCGCAACAGCTCAAATCGGACGTTGGCCTCCTGACATTCAGGTTCCTTAACATTTTTCATTACTTATTGTGGAACGGTTGTTAGCCCTTCGCACAACACTCTTTCTATGAGTTTTTAATTTTCGAAGATTGAGGTGACCAAGGTATACCCAAGCAGGCAATGTGCTGGAATTATATATTGGCGCCGACCGGGATTTGAACTCACGACCTTCGCATTACAAGACCAACACGCTACCTACTAGGCTACACCCTAGCTTTTCACATCATTATACAATGACCTAATTTTAAAGTCGATAGCTGAAATGGTTTTGGAGAAAAATCCATTTCTGTTAATTTCGAAATTTCTTACAATACATATGTATGTATTGCAGAAGGAGTGAAAGGATGTAGTCCGTTCTCGAAATTAAAACTATTTTTTGCTAAAAATGACACAACACAAATTTCGGCACAATAGGTCAAAGCGTTCGAAAATTATGTTGCAAGCAGATGGACAGACAGAGGACAGACGGTCACTCTCGATTCCTAGTCGACCGTCTGTGCGAGCATTATTTCTAAGCGTTACAAACAGTAAGGCAAACACAATATACTCTCAGATTTCATCTCGAGCATACAAATGTAGAGGAAGCTCATGTCCGATTTTTATTTAATACACCATAACATAGAAAATGTTAATGCATGATATTTTTGGCGTATTTTATTGTAAAGATACAAATCTCAGATTCAAACTGTTGCCTAAACATTTACATATAATGCACTATTATTAATGTTGTGAACGAAAGTGTAGCAAAAGTCAAAACAGTCCAAGATACAAGTATAATAGTACTTGTACCTTGTGCAAGTGTGCTAATCAACAATAGCGGATCAAAAACGTCATATGGTTGGTAAACGTAGGCATCTTTCAACAACTCATCATCATTAGATTTGTAAAGTTTTATCGGCGTCATATACTTTTTTGTTCGCGAATATGTCGAAGTTTGAGCCAAATAAACGTCGTTTGCAGGAAGTTTTGCTTTTTGGTTTAAACCTCGAATGGGGCAGGACAAATAGAGTAGAGTTTAATACCTTAAAAACACAGTCCTGTCATCTATCTCTTAAGCTGAACGTTCCGACGTCCACCGCTAATATGTCCTTAAATAGCATACAAATTTCGCCTTTTGCAGACTTAACGTCATCTTATGTAAAATTCAGCAATCGCTCTTCGTGCTTTGAAACGTCAAGATAATCCGCGGAATTGTAAGAAATACTTTTCTGCCTTCGAACTAGCTACCATCTACAAAGATAGATATGGCCACGTCATGAATATAACATGCATGTTTGGGGTGAGGCCCCAAAATCACGCCAAGCTTTACTCAACGACATCCAAAAACATGCATTACGAACAATCGGAGATGAGGCTATATTGGCCCCAATAGACTGAGCATCGTCGAAATATCCCCCCCCCTCCTCCCGAAATACTGACCAAACTACACGCTCACATGAATACACTGTTAAGCCCTTGCCGTGGAGAACAGTAAAATTTAGACAGTCTTTCATCCTTCGGATTCTCTTTCCAAAATACAACCTCCAGCAATTTACAAATAACATCAACCGCCACTTCGAACTCGTCCCTCCTGTGTTTCCCTACCAAGTGTACATGTTTCCCTGGCCCATGTAAATAGTGCAGTGCGCATATAAGGGTAACCTCCTAAGTTATTTCGGTAGATTCAAAAAAAAATCAAAAGTGAGTGTAATACGCTGTAGCGGCATCGTAAAAGGCCTATTTATATGCTACAAGTTTCTTCATAGGAGTACAACTATGTCAAGTATTGAAGGGACGAGATAACTCTTAGTTAGCAGTCAGACCCCAATTATATTTTTCCCCACTTCAAATTCATCTTTTTTCTTTATAAACATGGTTACATGTCAAATCAACTTGCTTATTATCTACCACTAAACACTGATGGAAATTAATGCGCGCACGCGAACATTATATGGAACACCTGCATGAACTTGGTGGGAATATTGAAAGTCTCAACATTTAGTAATAACAACGCGCGATCATCAAATATCCAAAGCCTTATACATTTAACCAACCAACAACAAATTACACTGGCAATTTAGAGAAGTAACTACAACCACACGTATGGGCTCGTACGACGGGGAAATACTTTAAAGAAAGCAACAATAACCACTCGTATGAGTTCGTACGACCGGGAAAAGACCTGGTCGACGAGGCAATGCTTTATAGAAGCAATTAACAGCGCTCGGCCGAGAAGGAAAAGTCATCCGTCAAGGGATGGTTCGCCCGACAAGAGTAATTTAAAAAGCGAGCGTTTATAATGAACATGTCAGTCTGATTTAGAGCCGTCGACGAGTTAGTCGATGTTTAGAAAGCGAAAGAGTTAAGATTGGCAAGCAATAATTTGTGAGCAAAAAAGTCTCACGTGTTAAGCGATTAAGTTAAATTAAATAAAGGTTTGCGGTTTAATTAAAGTGAATTTGTTAGACTCGTAGTTTTATTTTTACTTGAAATCCAGCGACACCTTACCCACTTCAATAAAATTTTTAAGTTTTTAGTTTTCTATCAAATTAACAAAGGTCCCAGTAGAGACCGAAACGTCATCATTAATAAATCATAACTATATTTTCTTTACGTTCTATTACACTGATTTTTAACAAAGTTATAATTGGTGTTTGCCACCCTGTGTTTCGTCTGAATTCAAGAAGTTTGACTCATCGCAGCACGACAAACTAAGATTTAAAATGCCTGAAACTGTGTTAAGCTAATCGCAATCCTGACAAAAAGTTAAAAGGCATATTAAATTTTTATAAAAAAAAAGCTGACTGAAAATTGAGCCAAAATCAGTAATAAAAAGCAAAATTTCGTTTCTCATAATGAAATTCTAAGACTAAGGTTAATTAATAAAGAATCAGTTCGTCAAAATTACAGTAAGTTGATGTCTCGTATTTTAACAAATGTAATTTAATAATTACCTTTGGTTTTTGTTCTGTTCAGCGAACTACGCTACGGCAATCATGATACGTAGTATAAGTCGTCGATTCTAAAAAAATAAATAAAAATAATCAATTACTTAATGCTGAAAATTTCAAAAATACGGTAATTACATCAAAAGGTGCCAAAAAAGAATTAAGGGTAGATGAAATTTGTAAAATCTAAAAACATATTTTAATTAAGCATAACCATATTAAAATATATTTTTTTTTCCTAACTGCTTATTTATTCATTTATTTATATTCTTTTACAGAGGTCTGTTGAGATACAGACTAAAAAAGAAATTTAATACTATATATATATTAAAATTAAACGAGAAAGCAAAAAAAAAGAACCATAAAAACATTAAGAGAAACAAAAACTGCGCTCAAATTTCACTAAAATTAACTTTGTAGTATATCATAATGAAGTAGGAGAAGTATCTAGAAATAAGTTTATTAAGTCCATAATATTGGGTGTATCAAGAAGAGGTGTAGGATTTGTTTTCAGGACCCAATCAGGGAACGTACGGCGCTGCTGGTGGTACACCGGCTGCAGTTCTTGTTTCGATTGGACTTTGTACGCATGCCGAGCCAAATCTTTCGACAATATTCGCTGCAGTATGGACATGGAGAGGTCGAGTTCTTGCGCACGATGACGGATGGAGGTCATTTTCAACACTGTTTTTCACTGAGGCGATATATTCGGTCGAACGTCAAGCAAGCTCGTTTCTATGTTTTCATGTCTTGAACTGGGCTAGTCTCTTGGAATTTTTTGAGTACATTGCGCACACACGTCTCAGAAGGCACATGATTACGATCAAAGTTTGTTCGAATTTTGCGCATCGTAATAGAATTTTCGTAATAAAATTCAACGACTGTGTAGCGTTCCTTGGTAAAATTCTCGCGTTTATACAAATATCAAGGTTTGACATTCGGTCAAACGACTTGCTGTCAAATAATAGGCCTTTCCAACCCTACACCTCTTGCTCAAACACCCCATAGGTGCAGTGCGCGATGGGATCGTCCTTTGCCTAAAAGGTCTTTCTAGAGCATAAATCGGAAGATAGCAATTCTGTGCAATTAATGTGATAGAAGATGACACATAATAAATATCACGCATAAGAGCTTTCTTCGTTGAACCATAGATTGTCATTTAACTAGTTATCGAGGCATTTCTTTCGAATGTTTTAACTGCTTTTCCGGAAGTTCGCGTTAATGTCCACGTCTCACTGCCATAACAGAGCACCGGTCGTATAATAGTTTTATACATCCGCAGCCTGTTTTTCAGATTTCTGTAGAGGGTTTGTTTCGGTGACGCTTTGTTTGCGCCTCGCCCGACCTCCGATCTGGAGGATAAGTCCTACTTATTTATTACCTAAATGATGTAGTTCAATCACATCTCTCGCATTAGAAATGTTTCTTTCCCTGACCCCGACGGTGTTTCTGTAATTGTGCTTAAGCACTTTTGTCTATCAGACTACAGCTTTTTATAAAATGTTGCTAAAATTAAAGCTAGTAAACAGAAAAAATAAACTGCCAACAAGTCGGGCGAAACTTTATTCTTTTTGGGACAAAATGCGCATGCGTAGAAAGTCAATATGCAGGTTAGAGTGGTTAGGGAAGACTAAGTGAAAGGAGCTTCTTGGGCAGTGCAATTCGCAGTTTAACACTTTGCGGAATCGTTCAAAGCTCCATATTTCGTTCGTTTATTTATGCAAGTTTGAGTTTTCATGAAGGGAGGGGAAGGGTGATAGTAAGAATGGGCAGAATGTTAATTTCAAATTGATTGCTTGAACCAAATCCAATATTCTTTGCATAGAGTGTCAGTTTCATAGAAGTTGCATAGAATTTTCATTGGATTCGGTGTATTTTAAATTCATGAAACCAAACATTTGTATGGGAGGGGATAGAGGAGGTAAGGGAATCGTAAAATTTGTGATGCAGTTTTATTTCTTTTCTCTTGTAAGGTGCTTGTACAAAATTTCAAGTTTGTAGCTTTTAATTTGTTAGTTATTAGTTGATTTAATGAAATTAGTGAAAATCATACATTTGTGTGGGAAAGGGTAAAAGGGCAAGAGCGATCTGAAAACTTTTAACGTAATTTTATTTCAACTATTTTTGTAAGTTCTTATGCAAAATTTCAAATTGATAGCTTATAATAGTTAGGTAATAATTAATTTCCTAAAAATGCTCAAAAAATTAATTTTGTAAGGGGGGGGGGGGGGGGTTTTAAAGATAATCGACCAGTTAATATTTCAAACTTTTAGAGATTTTGTTAAATGCATTTCGCAAATTTTCAAGTTTCTACCTAAAAAATTTCAGTTTATGTGTTTTTTTCATTGCACATGAGAGACCTTGTGCACGTTAGACCGCCACTTCGGTGTATAACAATTTTAGAACAAATTATTCTTTTTTTTCTGTGTACATTAAATAGATGTGTCGACGTGCAAAATTTAAACTCTGTATCTTTTACCAGAGCCATAAAAAAATCACTCAAAATTTTCAGCATTTTCGCTCTCCACCTCCCTCCCCTTACACCCCCCAACTTTAATTTTTTACCAAAATTCAAGATTATATACAATCTGACAAATTTTCGATTTGATATGTGTACTCAATTTTGAGATTTTGTGATTTGTAGTTTTGGAAAGTGTGCCATTTTTGAAATGCTTCCCATTTCCTCCCACTACTATCATGTCCACATGTCGTATTTTTTTCATATTTCGCTAGTAAAGTTTAGTACACGTTTTAAGTTTCAATTACATAGCTTAAGAGACGGTCTAGATATTAACTTTTAAGTGTTTTTCTTTGCACCCCTCCTGACCCTGCCCCTTACAATAATTAGCTTCTATCTACACTGATTCCAGTAGATCCATATGCCATCTTAATGGTCTCAAAATATCAATTTTTTATGGGAAGTAATTTTGAAGATATAATCATTTGAAAAAAAAATTCGGCCGAAAATTGGTTCTTAGCCCACCCTGGATAATATGGATAAAAAAATTAAATTATTTTTGAAAGTTGTCTTACAAACTCCTCTATATGTATGTTGATTTTTAGCTTCCTAGCTGTAACCATGGCTGAGATATTTGAATTCGTATTTTTCGGTTTAAGCGCTCCCTCTTCCTCCTCCTGAATCCGTACACCCCCCAAAATGGGTATCCGCCTGAGATCCGCAACTACCTATAATCACCCCAAAATTGAACTTTCCATCTTGAAGGGTTTGGGAGTTAATATGAGCTGAGTTTACAAGTCAGCGTTCGGCGGACGGCATACAGACAGACGGACTTTTTTTAGGCTAATTTAGTCATGAAACGCGAAAAAAAATGTTCAGGGTAGCAAATTTTTTTTTCCCCCAAGTCGATTACAATACTTTATTATTAAAATAATAAAGTAAATTGAAAGAAGCAATTTCATCATTTCCTTTCTGCTGGCCTGTGCTGGATCTAAGACGCTTTGGTAGACTGATCTCGCTAAGCAAGCAAATGATCAGATCCGTAGCATAAGTCGTTACAGGACACTGCCTAATAGGGAGACATGCTCATAGGCTTGACCTTCCGTTTAATAAGTTTTACAGGAGCTGCAAAGATAAGGAAGAGGAAGGAATGATTCTTCATCTGCTATGCACTTGCCCTGCTGCTCTAGAAGAAGGAAACGCCACCTCGGCCCATACTTCGATAGTCTCGATAATCTGGCAAATGTGGAAGCCAGGAGCCTTCAACGCTTCATACAAAGGTCCGTTTGGTTCAATGAGTAGGAGTACCTTCTGAGATCTTATGGAATCATAACGGACCAGCTTATGGTCTATGTGCGTCTGGACTTAACAAAGCACATGATAAATAATTTTTTAAAAACTATTAAAATCATTCAATTGATGCTTGTTTTAGAAAATAAACTGCCAACAAATCGGACGCAACTTTATTATTTTTGGGACAAGTTAGAGATGCATGGAAAGTCAGTATGCAAGTTAAGTGGTTAGGAAAGACTAAGTGAAACCCCTTTTCACAAGTGGATCCCCTTTCACAAGTGAAACCCCCGTTTCACAAGTGGAACCCTCCTTAGGGCGGGGATGATGCCAATTTAACACTTAGTTACGAATACGATCAATAGCTCCAGTACATGTAATCAATATTTAATTCGTTTATGCAAGTTTGGGTTTTAATGAGGGAGGGGGGAGGGGTCATATTAAGGGTGAGTAAAATATTTTCTGCATAGGATGTCAGTTCCATAGACAAAGTTGCAAAGAATTTTCATAAAATTTGGTGTATTTTACATTCACGAAACCAATCATTTGTATGGGAGGGGGTAGAGGTGGTAAGGGAAATGTAAAATTTGTGATGCAGTTTTATTTCAATTCTTTTGTAAGGTGCTTGTACAAGATTTCAAGTTCGTAGCTTTTAATTTGTTGGTTAGCAGTTGATTTATTGAAATTGGTCGAAATCATACTTTTGTATGGGAGGGGGTAAAAGGGAAAGTGCGATCTCAAAACTTTTGACGCAGTCCCGTTTCAACTATTTATGAAAGTTTTTGTGCGAAATTTCAAATAGCATTTAATTTTGATTTTTTTTAAAAATGGTCGAAAAAATAATTTTGTATGGGAGGGGGTAGAAGTTTGAAAGATATTCGACCAGTTAATATTTCATTCTTTTACACATTTATTTTAAATGCATTTCGCAAATTTTCAAGTTTCTACCTTAAAATTTCATTCAAAAAACACCTTGGTCACGTTAGACCAGGGGGATCGGTGCATAACGATTGCAGAATTTTTATTTTTTTTTTTTCTGTATGTATAATAAATAAATGTATCCACATGGAAAATTTAAACTTTGTATCTCTTACTAGAGCCACAATTTACCACCTCCCTCCCCTTACACCTCCCGACGTAAAACTTTTACCAAAATCCAAAACTATGTAGTTACACAATTTGACAAAATTTGAATTTGATATCTGCACTCAGTTTTGAGATATAATTGTTTGCAATTTTGGAAAGTGCAATGCTCCCCATTTTCCCCCACTACTATTTTGTCCAAATGTTATATTTTTTTCGTATTTCTTTAGTATAGCTTAATATAAGTACCAATTACATAGCTCATCAAATAGCCGAGATATTGATTTTGAAGTGTTTTTCTTCGCACCGCCCCTGACCCTCCCCCTTACAATAATTAGCCTCTATGTAAGATGATTCCAGTCGATCTATATGTCACCTTGACGGTATAGATATAAATTTCTTATGTTAAGTAATTTCGGAGATATAATCATTTGAAAAAAAATTCGGCCGACAATTGGTTCTTAGCCCCCCCTTTTTACACCCCGATGGATAAAAAAATTAAATTAATTTTAAAAGTTGCCCCACGAACCCTTTTGTATGTATATCGATGTTCAGCCTCCGAGCTGTAACCATGTTTAAGATATTTGAATTTTTAGTTTTCGGTTTAAGTGCTCTCCTTGCCTCCCCCTGAACCCTCATACCCCCCAAAATGGCTGTCCGCCTGAGATCCGCAACTATCTACAATCCCTCCACAAATGAACTTTCTATCTTGAAGGGTTTGGGAGTTAATGTGCGCTGAGCGTACACATCGGCCTACGGCGGACGGCGTACAGATAGACGGATTTTTATACTCTAGATGAAATCTGAGAGTATATTGTGTTTGCCTTACCGTTTGTAACGCTAAGAAATAGTGCTCGCACAGAGCCGCTACAGAAATATTTGTTTTCGCTCAAAAACTTCGATTCCGAGTTGCTGTCTGTCCGTCTGTCTACAGCATAACTCTCGAACGCTTCGAGCTATCGTGCTGAAATTTGTTGTGTGTCATTTTTAGCAAAAAAGTAACTTTAAGTTCGTGAATGGGCCACATCTCCCCACTCCTTCTACCCCTCCGATACAAATTTCACGAAATTCCGAAATTTTCAAAAATTGATTTTTCTTTGAAACTATTTAAGCTATCGATTTGAAATGTAGGTCAAAGTATTATAATATCGATGTTTTTAATATCACGGAATATTGATCCGATCCCTTTACTCCTTCTGCCCCCTCCAATACAAATGGACAATTTTGAAAAATACATATTTTCGATTTTCATTGAAACTAGTAGAGCTGAAAAGACCAAATTTTGTCAGAATTAATTCTACTATAATTGCAATTTATTTTGAAAATAATTGTCAACTTCACCTCACTCCTTCTACCCCCTCTCATACAAATTTCACGAAATTTTAAAATTTAAATTAAATTATTTTTCTTCGAAACTTTTAAGGCTATCAACTTGATATTTTGTATAAAATATACAAATAGGAATATTAATAATACGAAAAAAACTTAAACTTTTGCCAGAATTTGTTTCTTAATAATTGAAATAAGTGTTAGAAAAAATTATGAGCTCTGCTTCACTCCTTCTACCCCATCCCATACAAATGCACAATTTTGAAAAATGCAATTTTTCGATTTTCATTGAAATTAGTAAAGTTATAAAAACGAATTTTTGCCAGAATTAATTTTATAATAATTCCAATCAGCATTGAAAAAATTATCAACTGCACCTCACTCCTTCTACCCCCTCCCATACAAATTTCACGAAATTTTGAAATTAAATTTAAATTATTTTTCTTCGAAACTGCTAAAGTTATCTACTAGATATTTTGCATGAAGTATAAAAATAGAAATGTCAATAACGGGAAAAAAATGTGTTTTGATCCGTACACTCCTTCTACCCCCTCCTATACAAATGTATAATTTTCGTTAAGTGCATTATTTCGATTTCCATTAATACTAGAAAAAGTATAAACTTAAAATTTTGCCAGAATATGTTTTTTAATAATTGCAATAAATGCTAAAAGAAATTATCGGCTCCTCTTCAATTCTTCTACCCTATCTATATAATAATATCTATATTATAAATTCAAGAAAAGCATTTCTCCTTCGCATATATTTTAAAACTATCGAATTTGAAATTGAATCAAAGCGTGTTGATAAGGATGATGATAAGCAGTTTCAAAATCACATTAAACGCTCCACTTCCTCTGCCACCTCCCATACCTCAATTTCAGGCAAACTATGTCCAATTGAAAATAATGAAAGCTACAAACCTTAAATTCAGCACGAAATATTTTGCATACCACATTAGGCTTCTACCACCATCCATACAAAAGTCACTATTAATTATTTAAAAGATTTGGAGGTGACATATTTTCCGGTAATGGAACTCTTTCTCATTTCATCTAGAGTATCATATGATTGAGCTTTACGCACAATCATAATTCTATTATGTTTTTTATTGCATTTTTAGGCTATTTTATGCTTCCGACAGACGATGCGAGTTAATATATATTAACTTCCTATTTTGATATAAGTAGGCCGAATTATGTATAGGATAATGACACTAGTAATATCGAAAAGCGAGATAATATATATTAACTCGCATTGTGTGTCGGTAGCCTAAGCCATGAAACGCGAAAAAAAAATTTCAGGGTTGCAATTTTTTTTTTTTTTTCAAGTCGATCACAATAATAAAGTAATAAACCAAAACTTTTACAACTTGCCTCTATCCTATCTCCAAGAATATAAATATTTGGCTTCCGTAAAACTTTTATTTTTTTTTTGCTGCAATTTTTTAAACATAAAAATGCCTCACAAATAAATCATAGCAGAAAAATTTCAACAATGTGACACATAAATTTACGATTAATTTTGTCATAGTAATTCTTTTTTTTTTCGAAATTATTCACTCAAACTGACAAAATTTATTTATGTCAAGTCATCGCTAATATTTTTTATTATTCAATCTAAAAATAAATATTTTTTAAGTAAAGAACCCGAGTTTTATATTTATGAGACAATTTGTTTTTTTTTTGAATTTATGTATTCAAAATAAATTTATTAATTATATTCAAAATTTGAAGTTATCTATTTGCTAAATTGTTTATTCCAGTTTTTTTTATCATTTCTACATTTTACGATTCTTGTTAATATTTGATTAAGATATTTTCTGTTTGCTGTGCAAAAATTAAAATGAAATTTCTTAATCCAATTTTATTTGTATCTGGTTGATTGCAATATTTAGTAATTTTCTTTATTGAAATATATCTTCATCAGTCTTTTGATTAGAACTTAAAAAAAAAGAACATTTGCTGTCGTATGATTCTTTCGATAGTCGTGATAGCAATGATTACTTTTTGACATCGGTAAATTATGATAAATGACCATCAGTGATAAGTCAAATTCTAATAAAAAACCGTCACTGTGTCTAATCTTTTCTCATTTTTTTTTTCATTCCTTATCAAATGATGTTATTAATTTCGTTTTCGGTTGACCACTTATGAGCCAATTGTCACCAACATGGCCGTAATTTCAAAAAAGTTCTAAGGAAGTATCAATCAAGGAGGACGCAAAAAAAAAATGGAAGTTAGTGAGACACTTATTGAGGTTTTGATGAAAAAAAATTGTTTGCACGATAACCATCGGATTGTAATTTGTAGTGACTTTAATAGCATAGCGATTGGGATATCATCGAAATTATATTTTGCAATACGGAAGGCAGTCAAGACTGAGATAACAATTTCAACAAAAAAAAAGTTTAGTTCTAATTAAGAATTCAATACCTTTTTAGTAAAAGAAATTCAAACGAAGCGAAATCTAATTGTATCTATTTGCACTGATAGAACAACTTTAACTAGTTCACCACAATAAATCGCTTCAATATTCACCAAGAAAATACCATTCAGAGGCGATCCGACAAGCAATTTATTATTTAATCGAAATTCCGAAATTAGTGTAATTCATAATGTTTTTATCCTTAATTCGTATATCGAATCCGATAAACTATGTCTACGCTCAAGCACTAACTATTTAATAAGTGATTTCGTCCACTTAGCACATAGGAATTTCCTCGTTATCATGGTCTAGATAAAAAAAAACGGATCGGTATCCCTTCACTTGAGGGTCATATATCATGATGTCATAGAGAAAATTTGTGTTCCATAACATCATTTCTACAACACCTACCGCTCGTTCAGTACCTATCAACCACTCACTAGATGATTACTTTAACACGCTTCGATAATAATTTAATTTTCCGCATAATTTCATATTTGTCCCGCACATATGCGCCAGTATTTCATACCTCGGCCCCAAAGAGAAAATTACTGCACGAGATTTTTCCGAAGCTATTAGAGAGCAATCTATTTTACGAGTTTGAAAACTTTTGAAAACTAGAATTTTCATCTTTTTTTTTTAACATTCATTTCTGACTAGGCATAATATGGATTGACCGAAAATAAATAAATTATCTTGGCTAATAATAATGCCATGCGAAGGTCGTTCTAATCTTAAAGTTAATCAATCATCTTCGAGACAACGAAATCCATAAACAAGCAAAAATCGAGCAAAATTATAGTCTTATGGCGACAAATTCAATGAAAGATAAGTCGATATTCGTGAGCTTTGCTTTTTGGCCAATGAGTAAGATGAATGAAAGCCTTCCAATTTATGTTTGTAATTTCGCCATAAAACAGAAATAATGAAATGAAAACAAAGCTATAAGGTATTTCCGGAAGAATGGTATTAAGCTGGCATTATATACATAGATTCTAATTGAATAGAGAAATTGCAGGAGCTGTGAAAATCAATTTTCTCGTGACTATTAATCATCAAAAATACCAAAAAATTTCAGATTAAGATCGAGCTAATCAGCACCATCATACCAATTAATCGATTTATATTTGATAGATGTGGTAAATATTTTGGACAAATAATATCGTTCTCGACCAATGAACCTGATTCGCGATACGATTGGTGATAAGGACTGAACTTTAATTTGAAAACAGCAACGATGGCACGTCAGGTATGGCGCAATCAAGATGGTGTGAAGGGAATCAATTTTCTTATCATGTTTTATGCAACTCGCAGTCCAAGGAAGAAATAAATAATTATGCAAAATCTATTTATCTTTACACACAAAAATTGCAATACGATGCAATATGATGGCTCGAATGAAACCAATAAAAAACATAGCAGAATTAATAAAAAACAGAACCAATAAAAAACATAGCAGAATTATATGGTTTCCGGTCGGGAAGATCCACAGGTGATCTATTGGTTTACCTAACTGAACGCTGGAACACTTGCATACACAAATTTGGCGAAGGCCAAGTACTTGCATTAGACATTGCGAAAGCGTTTGATAGAGTTTGGCATAAATCCCTACTTTCGAAGCTAAAGCATTTGGCTTTAATGCTTCTTTTTTGTTATGGATTGAGAATTTCCTATCGAAGCGCGCTTACAAGTTGTTTTAGATGGCGTCTCTTCGTCTCCCTTTCCTATCAATTCCGACGTCCCTCAACGCTCCGTTTTATCACCTACCTTATTTCTAATCTTTATTAACGACCTTCTGTCGTCGACTCTCAACCCAATTCACAGCTTCGCAGATGACAGTACACTCGAAAACATTTACAGCTTCGACTCAATTGCTGAGGCGCACCAATCTTCTGTGCCTATTAAGCGCCAGAAGTTATTTAATTCGTTAAACACTGACCTCAACACAATCCTGCAATGGGGCAGAGTGAATCGAGTAGAGTATAATGCCACTAAAACACAAGCCTGTCATCTTTCTCTTAAATACGGCATGACGGTACCTGACCTTATCTTTAATGGTGCAACTCTTGATCCTTCGGAGAATTTCTACCTGCTGGGTATGCACATTAATAAAAAACTTGACTGGAGCCAGCACCTCCATAATGTAGCTTTAGACGCCTCCAAGTGCTTAGGCTTTATCCGAAGGTGCAAGAAATATTTTACACCATCCGATCTTGCAACCATCTACAAGTTATACATAAGGCCCCGACTCGAGTACAATTCACATATCTGGGCTGGAGCACCTAAAACTCATCTAAAGACGCTGGATCGAATTCAGAGTTTTGCGCTTCGACTTATTGGAGACGATATCATAACGGCTTCTATAGACTCCCTTGAACATCGCAGAAATGTCGGAGTACTCACCCTCTACTACAGATACTTCCATGACCGCTGTAGCCTTGAGATTAGTCGTCTTATCCCTCCCTTATATAAGTTCGCGCGCAACACTCGTGCTGCTGAGCGCGCTCATGAGTACACGGTTGAGCCACACAAATCACGTACGGTGAAATTTAGGCAGTCGTTCATACCCCGAACATCCAAAAATGTGGAATTCACTAACCGCGGCCGTTTTTCCTAGTAATTATAACGTCACGCAATTTAAAGTCAATATTAACCGATTTCTTTTATCCTGTCCATCCTTTTTCAATTAATTGCTCATTTTGTTTATTTTCATCTTGTTTCATTCCTTCCTAAACCGACTGGACTGTATGCTACAGTATTAAAGAGTGACCCCTAAGTGCAATTTGGTACTTCAAAAAAAAAAAAATTATTGGGCGTAAGGCCCAAACAAATGATACTCTAGATGAAATGGGAAAGAGTTTAATGTACCGGAAAATATGACATCTCAAATTCCTTTAAAAGTATGTTGTGACTTCTGTATGGGAGGTGGTAGAAGCAGAGGGGGGAGGTTTTTAGTTTTTGTATATGACACCGAACGTGGCATGCAAAATGAGTTTATAATTTGCATTTTTTATTATTTTCTAAGAAATTGGACATAGCTTGAAATTGGGGCATTTGTATGGGAGGTGGCAGAGAAATGGCGGGTTTAGATGATTTTGAAATTTCTCATCAACATCCTTATCACGATGCTTTGTTTCAATTCCAAATTCGATATGTTCGAAGGAGAAATGCTTTTCTTGAATTTATAATATAGATATTTTTATGGGAGGGGTGGTAGGGGTGGTAAGGGTGCAGCGAAGCTGATAATTTTTTTTAGTATTTATTGCAATTATTAAGGGACAAATTCTGGCAAAATTTTAAGTTTGTACTCTTTTTGGTTTTAATGGAAATCGATTAAGTGCATTTACTAAAATTATGCCTTTGTATGGGAGGTGGTAGAAGGAGTATACGGATCAAAGCAAAATTTTTCCTCGTCAATGATATTTCTAGTAGTAAACTTACAGCAAAACTTCAAATGGATAGCTTTGACAGTTTCGAAGAAAAATAATTTAATGGAAATTCCAAAATTTCGTGAAAATTTGTGTGGGAGGGGATAGAAGGAATAAGGCGAAGTTGACAATTTTTTTTTAAACTGGTTGCAATTGTAATGAAATTAACATTCGCAAAAATTTTTTATTTAGCTTCGCTAGTTTCAATGAAAATCAAATAAATACATTTTTGAAAATCGACTATTTGTATGGAAGTGTGACGGGATCAATATTTTGTGAATTGAATGATTTTTACATGAGTAAAATTTCAAGTTCATCCCTTAAAAAGTTTCGAAGAAAAATCAATTTCTTAAAAATTCGAAATTTCATGAAATTGGTTTGGGAAATTCCAATAACAGAACGGGTCAAAGAGGCGATACTTGCCTCAGCATACTTCCCTGGTGAGGAATCAGATGCTTCACTTCAAGGTGTCAAGGAGCTTGTGGAATACAGCAAGATCCACAATACACCAGTCATCCTGGGCTGCGATGCTAACGCACACCAACACTATATGAGGAAGTAGTACTATAAATAAAAGAGGTGAGTCACCTTCAGAATATCTTATTACTAACAACCTAGAGATCATAAATAAAGGCAGCGCCCCAACCTTCATGAATAGTGCCAAGCAGGAAGTACTTGATCTTACTATTACAAGCCCCTGCCTAGCTGACAAGTATGACAACTATCATGTATCTAAAGAAGCATCACTCTCAGATCACAGATATATCAGTTTTGAGATAAAGTATAGAAACCCAAAACGTATCGACTGGAATCTTTACCAGGCAATCCTTGAGTACGAAGTAGGTAGCGCAGAAGAATCAATAAGCATCCCAGACTGCATTGATCCTATAGCAAACAAACTCGTTGGCAATGTAATACATGCCTACGAACAAAGCTGTTCTGTTCAATACATGAAAAGGGCAAAACAAGCACCTTGGTGGAACGCGGAACTAACGACAAAACGCAAGGAAACTAAAAAATTATTCAATAGAGCAAAAACCTTTGGAAACTGGGATGAATACAAAAACTCCCTGAATACAATAAACTTTTAAAGAAGTCAAAAAGAGAGTGATGGAGAAAATTTTGTGAAGAGATAGATAATCGATTTAGTGAATGTTTTCAAAGTGCATTTCGAATTGACAGAAAAGATTTCCGGATTCTACACTGTTACGCTTTATTATTATTATTAAGGTCTCAGCAGAGACCGAAACGTCACGAATAATAAAGCGTAACAATGTAGAGTCCGAAAATTTTTTCTTTCAAAATAGACAATCTTCCAATAGTCTCGAGACTCCAAAAGGTGTTAGCAAAAGACACTCGACTGAAATCGGTCGTTTAGAGAAATTAGATGGGTCCTTAACGAAGAGTGGAAACACTTGAAGTGTTATTGGCAACACACTTCCCGGGCTGGAAGGTAATTGACAATAATGAAAATTTAGAAGAAGATGAAAAGATTTATCGTCAAACTCCATTCAGCAATAGTATTGCTGGAAAATCTTCACTTCGGAAAAGATAAGATGGGCGATCAATACCTTTAAGCCCTACAAATCAGCCGGAGTAGATAAAATCTTCCCTGCCTTATTGTAGAAAGGGTTAGGTTCTTAATGCCAACAAAGAAAACAAACTTTACATGGGGATACAACTCAATTATTTGGAGGAATGCAAGGATAGTTTTTGAATCGAAGGCAGGGAATGGTCCCATTGATCAGCCCGAGTCTTATCGCCCTATAAGTCTCACCTCCTTCTTCGTCAAGACGATGGAGAAACTAATGGACCTTTACATAAGAACAGGATCTAACAAAGTATGTCTTAATAAGAATCAATATGCCTACCAGAAAGGCAAATCAACAGAGTTAGCCCTTCACGGTCTAATCAGACAAATAGAAAAGGCTAAAGACTATAAAAAAATTGCCGTTTGCGCATTCCTAGATATTGAAGTAGCATTCGAGAATACTCCACATGACGCCATAATAGCGGCGGCTAGGAAAAAATTACTTGAATCGGCCACGATAAAATGGATACCGGTCATGCTAAGGAGCCGATTGACAATCACGGATCTAGGTGATAGCACACTGACCGCACAGGCCTATAGGGGCTGTCCCCAGGGCGGAGTAGTATCTCCACTTCTTTGGTCAATCGTAGTAGATCAGCTCCTAGAGCTCCTAACAAAACAATGCTACGAGGTAATAGGATATGCCGCTGACCTTATTATTATTATTGAATGCAAATATGATGTAACATTGTCAGAAAGATTACAATCTACTTTGGAAATGATAATGACCTAATGTCAGTCTACGAACTTGAACATCAACCCAAGTAAGACTGAGATAGTACCATTTACGAATAGAAGGAAAATTTACATAACACCTCATTCTATAAATGGAACGCCAATACCCTTTTCAAATGAGGTCAAACATTTAGGTGTGATACTTGATAACAAATTCAACTGGAACAAACATGTAGAATGGACTCATGCCAAAGTATTAAAGGCATTTTGGCCCTGCAAAAGCCTATTTGGCAGAATATGGGGATTACAGCCCAAGATGGTCTACTGGTGCTGCAGAACAATCATCCTCTCAATAGTCAAATACGGATTAAGAGTCTGGTGGACTTTTAGTCAACAACAAAAAGCACAGCTTATTTTACAAAAAATTCAAAGACTAGAGTGTCTGCAATGAAAACCTGTCCTACTGTGCCAATGGAAATATTCCTAAACATCCCTCGATACATCTCCAAATAAAAAAGGAGGCTATCAAAGGGGTGTTACGCATACCGAGGGATAACAAATACAAATCGGGGGATCTTAAAGATCACCTCAAAATTTTAAAAAAGTCGAGAATTCAGGTTCTAGCCTCAACACTGGCAGACACTATGCCGACAAAATTCAACTTTGAAAACCCAATCAAAGTAATAATCAGAGGACCCAAGAAATCGCATTCCATGCTACCTGAAATCGAAGAGGGATCAACCATCTGGTACACAGATGGCTCGCGCACCTCGAAGTTACTGGGGCCGGAGTCATAGGTCCTAACTTCGCGGTTTCAAAACCTCTTGGTAAGGAAGACACAATCTTCCAAGCCGAACTTATTGAAATGGAGCTGTGTAACCAAGAGAATATTAGGATTTCCCATCGCAAAAAATCTATTTATACCTTATCGGAGAGTTAGGCATTTCTCAAGGCCCTAGCATCCAGCACAAACGAATCGGGGCTTGTTTGGGACTGCCTTCAAAACCTAATCATCCTGGGAAAGAGGAACAAAGTAACATTAAGTCCTGTGACATACAGGGATTGAGGGAAATGAAGAGGCAGACCACCTCGCACAAAATGGCGCAGAAACGAATTTTATTGGACCAGAGCCATTCTGCGAAAAGCCAAAAGGATACTTCAACCTTATACTTAGAAAGTGGATTGAACAAGAGCATAGAATCTACTGGAACAGACTTTCGGGTCTATCAATCTGAAAAAAATTTATCCTACCACAAAAAAACAAAGTGGATGATATTCTAAAATACAGCAATAGTATTAGTATTAGTACTATAATCGGTCTATTGAGGGGCACAGTGGAGTAAACCTCCACCTCAAAAATATGGGTCCAGCTGACATCTGTCGCCTCTGTCTCAATGACTCAGAAACGACAGAACATTTCCTATGTCACTACGAGGCAGCAGCAAGGAAAAAATTAAATCTTCTAGGAAAAGGTTTCCTTACAACTAATGAACTAGCCCCCTTAGACATACTTCATCATCATCATCAATGGCTGCACCGATTGCAATGCAACTTTCACAGATTATTAGGTCAGGATCAAGCAGTTCCGAAGATATAATCATTTGAAAAAAAAATTGGCGGAAATTTGTTCTTAGCCCCCCTTTACGGAGTCAATGGATAAAAAAAAATTATTTTTAGAGTATCTCTCAGAACCCTTTCTATACCTGTGCAACTTCCTATCTGCATTCGTAATGGAGATATTAGCAAGTGTTGTTTTCGACTCTTTCCTTTTCCCGCCTCCTCTTTTCACCCTAAATTTAGGTAATGGAGCTTATTTAGCTAGGGTGTAGCCTACTGGGTAGCGTGTTGGTCTACAATGCGAAGATCGTGAGTTCAAATCTCGGCCGATGCATAATTCCAGTACACTACCTGCTTGGGTATACCCAGTTACCTCAATCTACAAAAATGATTATTTGTAGAGAGAGGATTGTGCGAAAAGCTAACAACCTTTCCATAATAAGCAATGAAAGTGTTAAGGAACTTGAAAATTACATTATTCGCAGCGTTTTTAATTCAAGACTTCGCTTCTGGAGCTGCCAGAAAGCAAATAAAGCCAATAAAATTCTATTCCAGGAGCTAATTGTTGGTAAATTTCTAGATCACATACCCAATGAACCCTCGTATTACCCTACAAAAGGTATCTGTTCTATCTTGGATTTAATTCTGAGTAATGGACCCAGCCTATTACCGAAAATTAGCTCTCCTCTCCAAATATTCCAGTTAGTTTTGATTTAGAACCGAGCATGCCTGTTGATCGGTAATCGAGTACCTTTCCATGCTACTCGAAAACGAGCTGGGTTCAATTTAAAAAAAAAAATCAATCCAAGATCATAGATCTTCAGGAACTAAATCTTTCCAAAATCTCCAGTCCAGAAGAAATTAACTACGTGATTAAAAAAATTTGTTACCTTAATCTGGAATTCATCATCGAAAAGCACCCCAAGAATACCAATGCTCATGAACTGCCATCGATACAACTACGAAAGCTCCAAAAAAAGTAAAAAAAAAATCGTCGTCAATGGCAAAGAAACTGAGATCCCATTACCATGTCCTTGTAAAATGACGTGACAAATAATATTCAAAAATCAATTCTCCGGAAAATAAACTTAAACGGGAAGAACACACTGTCCGAAATGAAGAAAGGTTATCAAAATTTATGGAAACCCAACGCTTGCTTGAAAATGTAAAGGCAACAAATTCCTATATAATTCCAATCGAAATCCACAAAACAGCAGCAAAGAAAAATCCGAAGCTCTTGCGGATAATTTTCTTTCTGGCCTATGTGATCCTGAAGTAAACAATTTACTCGACTCAATTTCAGATAGAAACCCAGACCTTAATCCTTCTTAACCCTATTTGAAACGCAAGAAATCACCAGGAATCGAGACACTACCAAACATGTTGCTGAAAAATCTACCTTAAGAGCAGTAATCTTGCTGATATTTATTTTCAACGCTTGTGATAAAATTTGTCATTTTCCGCATAGAAAAATGCAATAATCATTCCTATCACCAAACCAGGAAAAGGTACCAAGTTTCCCCAAAACTATCGTCCAATCAGCTACTATCTACTCTCAGTAAACTTCTCGAAAAAATCATACTCCATTAGATGCACAAGACACTCGAGAATAATAACACGATCCCTTCCCGTCAATTTGGATTTGTTGCTGGTCTTTCCACCAACCACCAATTGTACAGAATCACCGAGCATATTAAGGATAAGTTCCAACAAAAACAGTCTACAGGTATGATTACCTTAGACTTTTAAAAAGCCTTTAACTCTGTATGGCACAATGGTCTGATATATAAATTAGAAAAGTTTTCGTTTCTCCTTACCAAACTCTGCACCTCGACTAATACCTGCGGGCGTACCTCAAGGGTCTTGCCTGAGTCCAATACTATTCAATATCAACACCTCAGGCTTCCGCAAAGACTCCAAATGTGAAATAGCTATGTGTGCTGACGACACATCCCGGCATCAAATGTAATTCAAACCTTACAACTGCAGCTGGAATCCATCCACAAGTTTTTTACAAAATTACCCCTTCAAAAATCGAAAGTGCAAGTTGAGTACGCCCAACAAATTATTGGTCTTCAGTAGCATTGCATTGCTCCTATACGGAGCTCCGATTTGAAATATTTGTGCTGCTGTTCACAAAGGTAAACTGCAAGTCCTACAGAATAAGTGTCTGAAAATCATTTTGAACCAACCATTCTATTTCTCAACTCGCCGGTTGCACTAAATGGCGGACGCACTGCTTATATCTGATGCATCGACAATTCAGCGTAACAAGTTTATTTCACGATGCTCTGACTTCAACAACTCCTTGATCTCATCCTTGCTGTCTCGTTAAAATCATGCAATATTGTATCTACGCATTTAAACTTAATTCAGTTTTACTCAATCGAGTTACATATATGTATATGTACTTAATGAATTTTATTTAAATCTGTTTAAGTTTAAAGTTACGTTAAGTTTAAGCTTAAATTGTTATAAGTTAAAGGGGTTTCTTTCCACACTTTTTCCCTAACTAATAAACAATTGAATTTTCACTTATAAATCTACAATGTTTAATAGCAAAAACATAGTTGAAAAGGTGCCAGCCTGAACTTAAATTAAGATTTAGTAACAAATTATAATATGTGTCGAAATAAAGTAAGTAAGTACAATATAATAATATTTTGTTAAAAGCCTTCTTTTCAAATTCTAAATAATCTTGAAATTCGATTTTCTATTTCATTAGTTTCATACCAGCTAAACTATTATAATTATATATTAAATTTCTTTGACAGGCGTTCTGCTTAAAGAAAATGCTAAATATCAAAATAAGTTTAAAAACAAAATGTTTGTGTTGAACTTCTTCCATTCGACTATTATTCCATCTACAAAAAAAAATTAGTTTTCATTTTAAAAATATCTAACATAAATATTAGTCAATAATTTCGAACTTAATTATAAGGAAACAAGTAAATTTTTACATATCCGTTTCCGTTTCAAGATTAATGAGCTGAAAGAAGTTATAAGTTATTTTCTCATATTTACAATGTAATGAAATTAACTTTTTGCAAATCTATTTACGAGAATTTATTTTGAGTAAAATTCTAAGAAAATTGTTGAAAATAAATCGTATATAATTAGTTGTACGTCAATCTTTATTATGTCAGGTTTAAGAATTAATTTATTTTAAGACAATTTTAGCGGGAAATTTAAAAAAAATGTGTTTAGGAAAAACCCACTTTCAGAAAAAATTAAAAAATGTATCGAGGACAAGCCTGGTCCCAAATAGAAATGACAGTTTTGGAGAATGGAAATATATTATTGCAGCAAAAGAAAAGAAAATAAACACAAAAACAAAATTTCTATTAATTTGACAATGCCAAAATTATGTTAAAAGAGTTGACAAAGTGAATTTTTGCGGTTAATTTGATTTTTAAAATCTTTTTTGCATCAGACGAATTGTAAAGAATAAGAAAATGTTGCTAAGAAAAGTAAAAAAAAAAAAACATTGTTATTGTACACGACCAAAAAAATAATAATACCTCCAAATAAGTATTGATAAAAATAGCTAGAGTGTAGCCTAGTGGATAGCGTGTTGGTCTACAATGCGAAGGTGTTCAAATTCCGATCGACATATAGTTACAGCACACTGCCTACTTTGATATACCTTCTTCTTCAAATGCACTACAACCCAAATCGGGCTTTGACGTCCTGACCTTCAGGTTCCTTAGCATTTTTTGTTATTTTGGAAGAGTTGTTAGCCCTTCGCACTATCTACGAATTTTTCATTTTCGCAGATTAAGGTGGCCCGAATGTAGCCGCGAGTGCAGTGGGATGAAATTTTACGTTGGCAGAGATTTGAAATCTCAACGTTCGCAATGTAGACCAACACGCTACCCACTAGGCTGTACTCAGGTGATATACCTTGGTTATCTCAATCAATGAAAATTAAAAATTCGTAGAAAGAAAGTTATGCTAAGGCCTAATAATCCTTACACAATAGGTAATGAAAATGTTAATGAACCTGAAGGAGGCCAAAGACCGATTCTTCGATTTATCGATGCTGTCATATGCATGTTTGAAGTGAACAAATACCTGGTGCACATCACTATTATATTCCCAGCACTTTTCCAGCACCTGCTGAGAATATCTGGTCCGTGGTCTAAATCCACCTTGGTATTCACCAATTACGTTGTCAGCATAGGGCTTAATTACCTATATTTTCCACAATTTTCTTCAAGATCTTATAAGACGTATACAACTGAGATATTCCTCGGTAGTTTTCGCAGCAGAGTTTATTAACTTTTTTATCAATTGCAGATGTGATATTCCTGCGCCAATCTTTTTTTTTACGGCCGTCGAAATTAACTTCGGGGGTCACCCTTTAATGCGCGATGCACAGTTAAGTCGACACGGGTACGGGGAAACAAGTGGATAGAAGAAAGTTAGTAGGGAAACACAGGAGGGGAGATTTTGAAGTGGCGGTGAACGTTGTTCTTAAATTGCTGGAGGTTGTATCCTGTCGGAAAGAGATTGCCTGGTAATGAGTTCCACAACACTGTCGTCCGAGGGATGAAGGACTGCCTAAACTTCACTGTTCTCCACGGCAAGGGCTTCACGGTGTACTCGTGTGAGCGTGCAGCTTGGCGAGTATTTCGGGGGGCATTGAATGTAGGTGGTATAAGGGCTTTTAGTTCCTTGCTGCATTTACCATGGAAGTATCTATAGTAAATGCAGAGTGCACCGATATTTCGACGATGCTCGAGGGAGTCAATTGAGGCCGATATAGCTTCATCTCCAATTAATCGGAATGCATATTTCTGGATACGGTCAAGAAGGGCCAGATGTGATTTTGGGGCCCCAGCCCAAACATGCGAGTTGTACTCCAGACGTGGTCGGATATAAGCCTTATAGATGGTAGCTAGTTCGGTGGCAGAGAAGTATTTCTTACACTTCCGCAGAATAACTAGGCGTTTCGAAACATCAAGAGCGACTTCGTAAATGTGTTGGCTCCAATCTAGGCGATTGTTAAGTTTTACACCTAGTAATCTAAAATCTGCAGAAGGTGGAATCTGTACTCCATTCAAGGACATATTAGTGACCGACGTCGAAACGTTATGTTTAAGAGATAGATGACAGGACTGCGTTTTTACGGCATTAAACTCTACTCTGTTGTTCCTGCCCCATTCCAGGATTAAACTGAGGTCAGAGTTCAATGACTATATCGACTCATTACGACAAGAGGCCACCGATATCGGACGAGCGTCCGCGGGAGAGTCGAATTGGTAGGTGTTATCTAAAGTGCTGTCATCTGCGAAACAGTGAATAGGATTGAGAGTATACGACAGAAGGTACTTTATGAAGACTAAAAAGAGAGTGGGAGATAAAATTGAGCCCTGAGGGACGCCGGAGTCAATAGGAAAGGGTGCAGAAGTTACTCCGTCTAGTACGACTCAAATAGAGCGCTCGGAGAGGAAACTCTCAACCCAATGAAGAAATAAAGTGTTGAAACCAAAGGCATTTAGCTTGGCTAGGAGGCATTTGTGCCAAACTCTGTCAAACGCTTTGGCGATGTCAAGAGCAAGAACTTGACTTTCACCAAATTTGTGGATGCAGGAGTTCCAACGCTCGGTAAGATAGATCAGGAGATCGCCTGTAGAGCGACCCGAGCGAAATCCATATTGGCGATCATGAATGAGATTTTTATCCACAAGAAAGTGGACTATCCTGCGATTGACAGCAGTTTCCATTACCTTTGAAAGCACTGAGGTAATGGCTATGGGACGGTTCTTTGGAATTGGCTGAACATTCGCGACCTTCCAGATCTTAGGAAAGCACCCTGAAGAGTATGAAAGATGGTAGAGATTACGAAGAGGCTTAGCTAGAGAGGAAGCGCAGTTTTTAAGGACAATGGGGGGGATGCCATCAGGCCCAGCAGACTTGTGAATATTGAGCTCTTGCAGGATCCTGGAAATAACCCTAGTTCGAAAACGAAGAGGTGGCAGCGAGAAACCAGAGTCCGTGTAAGTACGGAGGACTCTGGCTTGACTGTGAAAGCTTCGAGTTTCTAGCTAAGTTTGCTGCCAAGAGGTTTGCTTTTTCAACAGGATCAACAACGGTTCGGTCACCAATTAAGAAGAGGAGGTGTTGAAGATGTGCTGAAATTCTGGTTGACCGATTTCACAAATGACCAGAAAGATCTTGAGTTTTTGTGATTGTCAATGATCTTAAGTTGGCGCTTCCGATCATGTTCGAATTTAGCTCGTTTTAATATTTTATTGCAGGCATTTCTTGCCACCTTTAATGAGTCCTTGGTTTCTAACGTCGGATTATTGCGAAAGGTAGCAAAAGACTGCTTTTTGGCTCTAATTGCTTCGAGGCACTCATTGTTAAACCATGAATCATTTGCAGGTCTGATCTTTTGAGGTTGCATGGAATATAAAGCCTCATGCCTTTTAAGATTGTCTCGGTCACAAGTTGCGAGATGGTATCACAATTACCGGACTCAAAGAACAGCCTCCAATCAAAGGTACGGTAGAATGAATTAAGATCTTCCCAATTAGCTTTCTTATAGTGCCATAGCGTTCTACGTGGTGTCTTTGTAGTCGGTGGATTTGCTGCTGTGATAGGAAACTGTGCTCGAATCATAAAATGGTCAGATGTTCCTACTGGAGCCAATAAAGAGACCTCAAACTTTAGTGGGTGGGTGGTTAAAAAGAGGTCAAGCAAATTTGGAGACTGGCCTGCAATGTCAGGTAGACGAGTGGGGTTGTCTACAAGCTGCACTAAACCGTTGATAGATGCGAAGAGCTCAGCGTTACGACCCGGCTGGTCCATATGCGTGGAATGTTTAAGCCAGGCAACGTTATAAACATTGAAATCGCCCGCGACAACGATCTCAGCGTCAGGTTGTGCAGCATATATAGCTTGAATAGCGCTTGATAACTTATCAAGTTCTATGGTGGTATTTGCTGTACTCATTGCCGAACTTCTATAAACATAGCAGAAATAAAAGATGTGCTTTTGGACATTTATTTTTATCCAGGAATGTTTCCTGCGTCCATAATCCGTGATTAATCTGTGTAGGTGATGTGCTACGTAGGTGTTCCCGCCTTTCAGAAGTTCAGCTGAAATTTGATCAGTGCCCGTCGCTTTGATTTGTGGGGGTTCTTTCTGTTATATCAGTTGTACCTGCTAGCATGTCTGCTGCTGCTGCTGTTCGTACGGATGGATGAAGGGCTCGGAAAAGGTGTTGAAAGTGTTGTGCCTATCTTAGTTTTGTATCTTCCGCATTACTTTATAATTTTGCCTCCAGCAGGTCTATGGTTAGTATCCCTATTTCGCCCTTTTAACTGGGGAATACGTGGCTCTTATGTTCTGCAGTTTAAAATTCGTTCATGTTCTTCATTATACTCTAGATGAAATCCGAGCGTAATATAAGTTTGCCACAAAGTTTGCAACGCTAAGAAATGAGGCTCGGAGAAAAAATGAATGATACAGAAGTTCATATTATCATTCAAAAATTTCAAAACCGGATGTCCATCCATCCGTCCGTCCATCTATGCGCTCACTAGTTAAAATTTTTTAAACGTCGTTTTTAACAAAAAAAAAATAAGGCCAAGTTCGAGAACGGGCCAAATCGCTTCGCCCCTTCTAACCCTTCCCATTAAAAATGACTCAACTTAGGAATTGCTATAGATTTGAAACTTAGATTACATTATGTTTATGATGGCATCAATCCACAGTATAACAATTATTTTAATCACCTCAGTCCTTCCACCACCTCGCATACAAACTGCACATTTTGTTGAAATATATCAGGATGTCCTATAATCCAATTTACTCTTCTTCTTCAATGAGACTACAGCCCAAATTGGGTCTTGGCCTCCTGATCTTCAGGTTCCATAACAATTTATTTGTTATTGTGAAAGGGTTAGCCCTTTGCACAACCTTCTATCTACGAACTTTTATTTTTGCAGATTGAGGTAGCAAAAATATACCCCCGCAAGTAGTGTGCTAGAATTATACGACGACCGGGATTTGAAGTCAGGATCTTTGCATTTTAGACCAATACGCTACCCACTAGGCTACACCCAGGTTAATCCAATTTACTCAGTACGTATAAAATTTAGAAAAAATTAACTGAATGCAGTTATCCTTCTACCCCCTCCCATACAAAGTGACACGTTTTCAGAACTTTACATAAAAACGAATTTCTCGCAAAGTATGAATGATATATGAGAGATGTCAATTGCATAATCTCCATAGTTATTACTGTAAAAAAAACACTGAAAACCCCATGCCCCTTAAATTAATTACTAATTTTCTCAAAACCTATCTAATTTTTGAAGCTTCAAAGTTGCATAAAACATTTTGATAGCAACTCTATCATGATGTGAAAAATTATTTCAATGCCTTCACCCCTTCTACTACACCCCATACAGAATTTCTTAAAATCAATAAATTTCTCTTTCATCTAGAGCTTGATTGGGATTTACGCCCAATCGTAGTCCTGCTATGTTTTGATTGTACTTCCATTTTTTTGTCAGCATATTTTGTTTGCAAACTGTCTAATTGTCAGTTTGCCTCGTGTCGGCCATTCTGTTAATATTTCGCAAGCTTCATTTTTTCGCTCTAAGGCATCTTGGCATTCGTTGTCGAATCAATCATTTTTTTTTTTGGTGCACCGGGGTTATTGTTCTACCACCTCCTCTGCGACAGATATAATGCCATCCTTGATGTTTTACTATATTTCTTCTATTGGCATGATGGTGTTGTTGTTTAGCGCTGTTACGAAGTGCCTCAACAAGGCTGAAAAAGTCATTTGCATTGCTGAAAATGTATTTTTTAATATTTTCCGGACAAAGGACAGGAGCTCACCGAGTGATTGCAATGATATCCATAGATTTTCCATGCCAAATATCTTCTACAATGACGCTACTACCTAAGCCTTGCTCATCTGTCCTTCAAACTCCACGAAACTCCTATGGATGTGTTGATAGCGCTTCGCAGGCACTATTATGAAATTTGTGTCGAGTAGGATTTAAACTTAAGATCTTTGAATTCTGAACCAGTCAGTACTTCTCAACAACATCCTAGAACTCCCTTAACTATACTAACTAGTCACATCATTAATTAATTATGAATATTACTTTGCGATAACATCATCCCTTGAGTACACTGCAATATGCAGTATGCATTTCATATTCCACAAGTTATGACAGGATTTTGAAAACTTTTCACCACTCAACCAAATAGCACACATCAAATCCTTACATGACGATAGATAGCCTCACTGTAGCCTTTTACGCGCGGCAAATAACTTTTTAATGAAGTTACGGAAGTTGAATTTTACAAGACAAAAACCGTCATGCTGAAAATTATGTTTATGTCGAGAATCAAACAATTTTATGTAAATCCAAATTAAGCTAAGCGTTAAATTTTTCGACTATAAGGACAATAACATTCTCGAGAAAATAAAGCAAAAGGAAAAGTTCTAAATCGTATTATAAGATGACTTTAATCAGAATTTTAGAATTATTCGAAAGCCTCGCTGCCGAGCACATGGGTAAATAACACACGACGAAGTACGGCGTAAATTATTTTCGAATTTACACACCGAAATTCTAATTACTGACTACTGCTTGGAATGAATTATTTCGGAGGGTACGGAACCCTTAAATCGATAATAATGTAATATTTTGTTATGTTGTTTATACAGGGAGCTGTATGGATGGAGCTTTAAGGCCATTAATTATTAGCACAATGTAATTTCAGAATTTCAGACGGTACATACCGCTTAATCGTTGTTTTCTTAATCGTAATCTACGAAAGAGAAAATTTAATTTTCATGAGAAACATTCGAATGCGGAAGGAGTTGGGTTCACAAAATGTTATTAAATAATTAACAAGTTGCGTTTCATTATTCAGAAATACTCGCTGCTTGTATTTTAAATTATTCGGTGCGGTGAAACCGAAATTCGGTAGTAGGTAGCTAATTTTAGCACCAAAGCTATATTTAATCGTTTTATATCTTATTTGGTCCGGATTTTATCTTTTTATCTTTACAATTACATTACAACCGGATAAAGTCTTCTGACTTTTTGCTCCAGGGTTTGTTAGGTTTGCGGCTGACAGGTTGGGTTATTGCTGAGATATATTTGCAGGCGATGCGGATCCTTTTCAGCAGTTTTTCAGTTAAACTAATTTCTATTGTTGTAAACAAACTAAGTATATAATGGCTGAGCATTATTCAAATTTTAAATTTTAAACACACAAGGCATTTGGAAAGCAACGCAAATCCCAACTAAGTATTTCAAACATTTCTGAAAACAACCAGTCCCCTATCGCTAATATTCCCGACAAATAAACTGAAAATTACCCTACAACATGCCTTATAAGGTTATCTGTTTTTATACATGATTTATTTCAATGTGGATTGCTTATATCGAATTAAACTTTATTACTATTGTCCACGCTATAAAAATGTCCACGTAAATCGTAATTATAGAGCAGAATGTCTGTATGTTTGGTAATCATCATGGACTCAACCATTATGGTGAATTTTGTAGTACCAGATAATTGCATTTAATTATTATTATTGAAATAAAATTTCTTTTATTGAACAACATATGGCGCATAATTATACTTTTTCGAATTGAACAAAATATCCTATAAGTAGTAATTTATTTCCATTTAAATCCTCGTTATTTTACGTGATAAGACAATTTTGTTAAAATATTTATTTTTCAATTTATTTTCTTTTAAATTATGGGTTATTATTGAATTGAATTACAAATAAACTGCCAACAAGTCGGGCTCAACTTTATTATTTTTGGGACAAGTAAAAGATGCATGGAAAGTCAATATGCAAGTTAAATTGGTTAGGGAAGACTAAGTAGAACCCCCTTTCACAATTGGAACCCCCTTTAGGGCAGGAATGGTGACAATTCAACACTCAGTTGCGAATACGATCCAGTACATATAATCAATATTTCATTCGTTTATGAACGTTTGGGTTTTTATGTGGGAGGGGGGAGGGGTGATATTAAGGGTGGGTGAATGTCAACAATTCTTCAATTGATTGCTTGAATTACGTAAAATATTTTCTGCATAGAATGTCAGTTTCATAGACGAAGTTGCATAGAATTTTCATAAAATTTGGTGTATTTTATATTCACGAAACCAATCATTTGTATGGGAGGGGGTAG
The DNA here is from genome assembly GCA_963669355.1 of Chorisops tibialis. Lineage (NCBI taxonomy): Eukaryota > Metazoa > Arthropoda > Insecta > Diptera > Stratiomyidae > Chorisops > Chorisops tibialis. The sequence goes on from OY770264.1 coordinate 140,630,056, forward strand.
AGGAAGTAAGGGAAATGTAAAATTTGTGATGCAGTTTTATTTCATTTCTTTTGTAAGGTGCTCGTACAAAATTTCAAATTCGTAGCTTTGAATTTGTTGGTTAGCAGTTGATTTATTGAAATTGGTCGAAATCTTACTTTTGTATGGGAGGTGGTAGAAGGGCAAATGTGATCTCAAAATTTTTGACGCAGTTCCGTTTCAACTATTTCCGGAAGCTATTGAGCACAATTTCAAATTGATAGCTTTTAATTTTTAGGTGATAATTGATTTTTTCAAAATGGTCGAAAAAAAAAATTTGTATGGGAGGGGGTAGAAGTTTGGAAGGTATTCGACCAGTTAATATTTCATTCTTTTAGAGATTTTTTAAATGCATTTTGCAAATTTTCAAGTTTCTACCTTAAAATTTCATTCAAAAATGTTCAGTTTATGTGTTTTTTCATTGCACATGAAACAACTTGTGCACGTTAGACCAGGGAAGGTCGGTGCATAACAATTGCAGAATTATTTTTTTTTTCTGTATGTATAATAAATAGATGTACATATCTACATGGAAAATTTAAACTTTGCATCTCTTAACAGAGCCCTTGAAAAATTACTCAAAATTTTCGACATTTTTGCTTACCACCTCCCTCCTTTTACACCTCCCGACGTAAAACTTTTACCAAAATCCAAAACTATGTAGTTCCACAATTTGACAAAACTTGAATTTGATATCTGCACTCAGTTTTGAGATATAATGGTTTGAAATTTTGGAAAGTGCAATGCTCCTTATTTTGCCCAACTACTATTTTGTCCAAATGTTATATTTTTCTCATATTTCACTAGTATAGCTTAATATAAGTACCAAGTTTCAATTACATAGCTCAACAAATAGCTGAGACATTGATTTTTAAGTGTTATTCTTTGCACCTCTCCTGACCCTCTCCCTTACAACAATTAGCCTCTATGTAAGCTGATTCCAGTGGATCTATATGCCACCTTGATTGTCTAGAAATATAAATTTTTTATGCTAAGTAATTTCGAAGATATAATAATTTCGAAAAAAAATTCGGCCGACAATTGATTTTTAGCCCCCCCTTTTTGCACCCCAATGGATAAAAAATTAAATTAATTTTCAAAGTTGTCCCACAAACTCTTTTATATGTATATCGATTTTTAGCCTGCTGTAACCATGTTTGAGATATTTGAATTCTTAGTTTTCGGTTTAAGTGCTCCCCCCGCCTCCCCCTGAACCCTTACACCCCCCAAAATGGGTGTCCGCCTGAGATCCGCAACTATCTACAATCCCTCCAAAAATGAACTTTCTATCTTCAAGGGCTTGGGAGTTAATGTGCGCTGAGCGTACACACCGGCGGACGGCGTACAGACAGATGAATTTTTTTTTTTGCATTTTTAGGCTATTTTAGTCGTTATGAAACGCGAAAAAACAAAATTTCAGGGTAGCAAATTTTTTTTTTTTTTTCAAATCGATCACAATACTTTGTTATTAAAATAATAAAGTAAAATAAGAAACCTTAGTCTGATAAATATAATTTAAGTATCTTCTATACATGTCTTCTTCTTCTTTGGTAATTTTTTTTTACTACTTCCGATTTGAATTAATTGAAATTTCTCTCTTCTTCAATGGCACTACGGCCCAAATCGTGCCTTATCCTCCTAACATTCAGGTTCCTTAACGTTTTATTTGTTTTGTGAAAGTGTTTTTAGCCCTCGGCACGCAGATTGAGGTAACCAAAATATACCCAAGCCAGTAGTCCGGCTGCAATTATACGTCGACCGGGATTTCAACTCACGACCTTCGTATTACCGACCAACAAACTACTCACTAGGCTACACCCTAGCATTTAAATTTCCTTATTGGTGAAATAATTATCAGGGAGAAAAGTTTGATTTAGCAGTGGAGGCCGGAGAGGAGAACTTTTACCGTGAATATTTTTGCAGATCTTGGCGACATCTGTTTTCTTTAATTGAGCTAATTTTCCTCGGTTTGAAACTAAACTAAATAAACTACCAACAAGTCGGGCGTAACTTTGTTGTTCTTGGAACAAGTTGAGGATGCGTGGGAAGTCAATAAGCAGGTTAGGGAGGATGGAGCAGACTAAGTAAATGGGGGTTCTAGGGCAGGGCTGTTGTCAATTATTTAACACTTAGCTGCGATTACGATCAATAGCTCCAGAACGTAGTATCAATTTTTCATTCGATTATTTATGTAAGTTGGGTTTGTATTGGAGAGGGGGGCGAGGTTTCGACTTAAGGGGTGAGCGGATGTTAATAATTTTTTAATTGATTACTTCAATCACATTTAAAATTTTTTGAGCAGAATGTAAGATTTGTGGTTGGAGTAAATTCTATGAACTTCGGTGAATTTTATATTCATGAAACCATACAATTGTATGGGAGGTGGTAGAGGAGAAGAGGGAATCAAACGTTATGATGCAGTTTTATTTAGTTTCTCATGAGAGATGTTCGTAAAAAAATTGCAATTCAAGCTTTTAATTTGTTGGTTATTAGTTGATTTAATGAAATTCGTCGAATTCATACTTTTGCATGGGAGATGATAGAAGGGCGAGAACATTTTCATAACTTGTGATGCAACTTTGCATTAAATATTGTTAAGATTTTTGTACAAAATTTCAAGTTGAACATTTTTAATGATTTGGTGATAATTGATCTTGAAAATGGTCGATGAAAAACTTTGGTATGGAAGGGGGTAGAAGTTTTGAAGGTATTCGAACAGTATATCTTAAACTTCTAAACTTTTTTTTTGAATGAATTTCACAAATTTTTAGATTTGTAGTTTAAAATTGCAATCAAAAATTTTAAGTTTTCTTGTTTTTTTCAATACACATGAAACACCTTGTGCATGTTAGAACCTCTCTTCCGTATATAACGGTTCTGATTCAAATTATTATTATATTCTAGATGAAATCTGAGAGTATATTGTGTTTGCCTTACCGTTTGTAACGCTAAGAAATAACGCTCGCACAGAGCCGCCAAGGGTACAGAAATATTTGCTGTCGCTCAAAAACCTCGATTCCGAGCGACCGTCTGACTATCTGTCCGTCTGTTCGTCTGTCCGTCTGTCCGTCTATCGGGCTGTGCGTCTGTCTACAGCATAACTCTCGAAAGCTTTGAGCTATAGTGCTAAACATTTGTGTGTGTCATTTTTAACAAAAAAGTGACTTTGAGTTCGTGAATGATCTGTATCCCCCCACTCCTTCTACCCCCTCCCATAAAAATTTCATGAAATTTCGAAATATAAAGAAATTGATTTTTCATTGAAACTATTTAAGCTATCGACTTGAAATTTAGGTCAAAGTATTACGATATAGATGTCGAGTATTACGATATAGATATCGTAATAATATTACGGAATATTGATCCGATCCCCTCACTCCTTCTACCCCCTCCCATACAAATGGACAATTTTGAAAAATACATATTTTCGATTTTCATTGAAACTAGTAAAGCTGAAAAGACAAAATTTTGCCGAAATTGATTCTAATATAATTGCAATTAGTTTTAAAAAGAATTATCAACTTCACCTCACTCCTTCTACCCCGTCCCATACAAATTTCAGGAATTTTTGAAATTTAAATTAAATTATTTTTCATCGAAACTGTTAAAGCTATCAACTTGATATTTTGTATAAGATACAAAAATTGAAATATCAATAACTGGAAAAAAATTGTTTTGATCCTTACACTCCTTCCACCCCCTCCCATACAAATGCATAATTTTTGTTAAATGCATTATATCGATTTCCATTAAAACTAGAAAAATTACAAACTTAAAATTTTGCCAGAATTTGTTTTTTAATAGTTGCAATAAATGCTAGAAAAAATAAAAAATAAACTGCCAACAAGTCGGGCGAAACTTTATTATTCTTGGGACAAGTTGCGGATGAGTGGAAGACCAATGTGCAGGTTAGATTGGTTAGGGAAGGCTAATTGAAAGGGAGTTCTTGGGCAGGGCTGTTGTCAATTTAACAATATTTCATTCGTTTCTGCAAGTTGAGGGGAGGAGGAGGGGTAATAGTAAGGGTGGGTGGATGTTAATAGCTTTTTATACTCCAGATGAAATCTGAGAGTATTATAAGTTTGCCACAAAGTTTGTAACGCTAGGAAATAAGGCTCGGAGAAAAAATTAATGATGCAGAAGTTCATATAATCACTCAAAAATTTCAAAACCGGATGTCCGTCCGTCCGTTTGTCCGTTCGTGTCCTCTCTAGCTTGAGATCGCGTTGATGTAGAAAGTTCAAATTATGTACACATCGCTTTTGACAAAAAAGTAAGGACAAGTTCGTGAACGGGCCACATCGCTCCACCCCTTCGACCCCCTCCCATACAAAATGACACAATTATGCAGTTTACCAATAAACGGTTTTTCTCGAAAAGTATATATGCTATTGGTATAAAATCTATATAAATATAATTGTAGTGTCTGTCTGTTATTTGTTTATAAATGGCTATAAATAAGTTTTTTGCTTCATTTTAGCAATAACTAAGCAGAATCAAAAGTTTTTGTCTGTTTGTCTGTTTGTCTGTCTGTCCTTCCGGCTTTCACGCAAAAACGGCTGCACTGATTGCAATGAAACTTTCACAGTTTATTAGGTCTACCTCGGGGAGTAATCTGCCTTAGGTTTTATTTTACTCCCCCCACGTTTTCTACCCCCTCCCATACAAAGTGACTCATTTTAAAAAACTTATAATAATCAAATTTTCATGGAAACTATAAAAGTTATTAATTTGAAATTTAAAATATATTATTTCTATTATAAATGCAATCTTCAAGTATATAAATAGTTTGAATCCCCCTACACCTTCCACCACCTCCCATACAAACCAAACTTTTTCATGAAATACCATACTCCAGTTTTCTCAGTACATATAACTTTCATCGAGCTAAGATTTTGTACTAAATCCTTAATTAGCATTTTTATTAATATCAAGAAAAAACTAACCAATTAGCTTTACTCCTTCTACCCCCTCCCATACGATCTGACACAAATCCACGACTTTGCGAAAATTCGAATTTCTTGAAAAGTGTGAATGTTACTATCCTGAAATTTAAAATATATCAATTGAATGATAATTGTAATTGATTCTCAAAAAATAACTAAAAACCCTCCACTCCTTCCACCACGTCCTATACAAACTGCACTTTTTCATGAAATATTCTAAACCAATTTTCTCAGTACGTATAACTTTGATCGAGCTAAAATTTTGCATTAAATCTTCAATGAGTATTATTATTATTATCGGGAAAAATTAACCGAATAACTCCACTCTTTCTACCCCCTTCCCGTGCAATGTGGCACAATTCCACGAGTTTGCAAAAACTCGATTTTTTTGGAAAGTGTGAATCTAACTGATCGAAAAATTAAAACATCTCAATTGCATGGTGATTATAGTTGTTTCTAGAAAAATTATCTAAAACCCCCCACTCCTTCTACCACCTCCCATACAAACTGCACTTTTTCATTAAATACTCTAAGCCAATTTTCTCAGTACGTATAACTTTGATCGAGCTAAAATTTTGTATTAAATCCCTAATTAGCATTATTATTACTATCGGGAAAAATTAACCGATTAGCTCCATTCTTTCTACCCCCTCCCTTATAATATGACACAATTTCACGACTTTGCAAAAACTCGATTTTCTTGAAAAGTGTAAATCTAACTGATCTGAAATTTAAAAGATATCAATTGCATGGTAATTATGGTAGTTTCTACAATAATTACCAAAAACCCCACTCCTTCTACCACCACCCATACAAATTGCACAACTTCACTAAATCCAATGCACTAAGTTTCTCAAGTTACCTAATCAGTTTTTCAAGCTTAAATTTGGTGCAAAGTATTTTTATAGCTTCTCTAGCATGGTGTGAAATAAATTATTTTAGTACAGTCATCGCTTCTATCACTCCCCACACAAAAATTCTTAAGATTACAAAAATTTCGATTTCGTTGGTAGTATCATATAATTGGGCTTTACGCACAATCGAAGTCCTGTTATGTTTTTAAGCTTAATGTCATTTTATTTGGGCTTTTTCTAATTAACACAAACTACAACTATTCACATGTCCTTAACACGTATACATATGATCTCGAATCACGGGTTTGATTTGATCACGAGCCTGTCCCATACAAAAGCGAGTACCATGGTTTCATTCTTAATAACTTATGGTTCTGATTCCAGCAAAATACAAAGCATTGTGTTCAAAGAGCCAGCAAACTAAGCAGATTATTTATCCGACATAACGTACTACTAACTACATTCTCAAAAAATGTTATTATTGCGATTCCTAAGCGGACAAGGTCGTGGGCGATCGCTAGTATAATATATAATTTTTTGATAATTTTTAAGAAATCAATTATAACCTAAATATTAAAAGCTATCAATTTGAAATTCTTAACAAAAACTTTTACAAATTGTTAAAATGAAATTGCGTCAAAAGTTTGAAGATCACGCCTGCCCTTCTACCCCCTCCCATACCAAAATATGATTTCGACCAATTTTAATAAATAAACTTATAACCAACAAATTAAAAGCTACGAACTTGAAATTTTATACGAGTACCTAACAAAAGAAACGAAATAAACCTGCATCACAAATTTTAAGATTCCCTTAGCCTCTCTAACCCATACAAATGTTTGATTTTGTGAATGTAAAATACACCGAATTTTGTAAAAATTCTGTGCAACTTCATCTATGAAACTGTCATTATCTACAGAGAATATTGAACGTGGTTCAGGCAATCAATGAAGATATATTACCATCCACACACCCTTACTATCACCTCTGACCCCTCCCCTCATAAAAACCTAAACTTGCTTAAATAAGCGAATGAAATATTGATTATAAGTATGTACTGGAGCTATTGATCGCATCCGCAATTAAGTGTTAAAGTAACAAGTTAGTCATTTAGTCTTTCCTAACCACTCTAACCTGCATATTGACTTTCCACGCATCCCCAACTTGTCCCAAGAATAATAAAGATACATGCGACTTGTTGGCAGTTTATTTATAATAATACCAATCTACTTTAAAGATTGTTTACTCAGTGAAATTGTCCACAAAAAATTTATTTAGAATTATTAGTAATACCGAACAAAATTAGATTCACAACTTTACAAAAAGTCGATTTTCTTGAAAAGTATGAATGCTATAGTACCTACAGTACTCCCTCGTTAATACAAACCCCGATAACACGAACATTCGGTTTACGCGAACCATTTCTTTTCCCCCATTAAATCCAATGATTTCAAACCAAAAATCACCGACTAGCACGAATTATTCGGGTAACACGAACTACGAACTCAATTTTGTAACGCCAATACGAAAATGTCGGTTAACACGAATTTTATGATTGACGATGGAAACGAAAAAAAAAGAAAAGCCAAGGAGTCTTTGTTTACCGGGAAGTTTTGTTTATGCTTTTATCCTTAGACTTCCGATCTGCCCTTTATCGTTATTGTTTACTTTGAAGATTCGCTCTAGTTCTATCGCGTCTTTCTTGAGTTTATGAAGGGAAAATGAGTGCTAAGAAAAGTGTCCAAAGATCTATTGATCTTTCGATAAAGAGAAAAATTCTGGAAGAAGTGGAATGTGATTTGATATCGAAAAAAAATACAGCATCCCAAAATCAACTTTGTCGACAATCATCAAAAACAAAGACAAAATAGACGCTGCTATTGCTTCAGGATCATCCGGCTCATTAAAGCGGTTCCGTAAAGCTATGAACGAGGACGTGGAAAAGGAATTTTTGAAGTGGTTTACAAAAGTGAGAGACAATAATGTGCCGATTTCGGAAACACTAGTTAAAGAAAAAGCTAAAGAAATAAGTGATTCACTCGGGTTCGAAAATTTTAAATGTAGCGATGGGTGGCTCTGGAGATTCCAAAAAAAAAAATTGGGTCTCTTGTGGTGAGCGGAGAACTGAACAAGGTCAGTGAAAAAACCGTCAACGAATGGCTAAAAGAATTTGAAGAAGTAAATAAAAAACGACAGCAAAGATATTTTTAACATCGATGAGACAGGGGTGTACTACAACTTGCTGCCAGATCGTACTCTCGATTTTAAGGGAAACAAGTGCCACGGTAGCGGCAAAAACAAAGAACGATTAACTGTGGTCATATGTTGCAATGCTACAGGCTCCGAAAAGCTGAAATTATGGATTATTGGAAAATACCAAAACCGAAGATGTATGAACAAAATAAATCATCAGAATTTGCCATTTGAATACACCAACCAAAAAAATGCTTGGGTTGATTCGACCTTATTTCGTTTATGGCTAATAAAATTTCAAAGGAAAATAGCAGAGGAAAATCGACACGTCCTGCTAACAATGGATAACTGCAGCGCTCATAACATCTACGACTTGTAGCTGCCTAATCTAAAAGTCGTATTTTTCCCAGCAAATTGCACCAGTCGTCTCCAGCCATTGGACCAGGGAATCATTGCTGCTTTCAAGTGCCATTTTAAAACGCGACTTGTGGGAAACGCCATACTTTCCATTGAATCCGATCAGGCTCTTGTAAAATGGAACATCTTGCAAGCGATGTGAGCTATGACTGCTTCATGGAACAACGTTTCGCCAACAACCATATCGAATTGTTTCAAAAAAGCTTGGACCACCGTGAACTCGGACAAACCCATGAAAGTTGAACCAACATCGTCGCCTCTACTAAACCTGGAAATTATGATCGACGGACCAGAAGAATGGGAGAGACTCGTAGTGGCAACTGAACCATAGCTCTTACTTTTTCGGAGTTCCTTTCACTGGACGAAAACTTACCAGTGTATAGTTTATCTGACGAAGAAGAACAGGAAAGAGAAGACCAAGAAGAAGAGAAAGAACAAGTGGTCGAGGAAATAAAGAAGCGCAATCGAAGTGAAGTCATAACGGCATTGGAGATTTTACAAAGGCTTACAAAAACTTCTACCGAAAACCTAGATGTAAGTTTTGAAGACAATTTGGACAAGATAAGAAGAGAGTGCATTCAACAATTTCCAAAAACTTACCAACAAACCACAATTACCAACTATCTGAAACACAGGTAGAAATATAAATTCGTATGTCATCGTATCCTATGTACAGTATATACACAAGTGTTCATCAAAAAAATATATATTTTCAGAATGGATATAAACTGTGTTTAACTGCGTGGAGATGGATGCAGTATGTGTGTAATATTCGGGTTCGGATAACACGTATTTATTTAACACGAATTGAGTATTTCTTTCCCCCGTCGAGTTCGTCTTAACGAGGGACTACTGTATTACATTTTTGAAGCTTAAATTAAATCAATAAAACATTTTGATAGCAATTCTAGCATGATGTGAAAAAATTAGTTCAGTGCCGTCACTTCATTTTTTTTTTTTTTGAATCTATGCAATTTTCAATTTATGTAAATTGATGAAGGATTTCGTAAACGCGTCTTCTAATCGGTTAAAAAATCCTTCGCTCTCTCAAGAGTATAACGTATCAACGTACATCAATTAGAATAAACCAGCTTCGTTCTTTCCCTTAAGATCGTGACCTAAATTATTTTTTTTATGATGCACATCACCAATTTTTTTGAGGTTAGGAGAAGTTCTAATAATCTACTTGAAAATCTTATTTGGTCTGTTTAAATGGCGCTTCTTGAGTAATGCTACGAGAAAATGTGAAGAGCCTTGAAGTCAAGGAGAATAGGTCAAGTAGAAACAAAAATTATGATGAAAAGTTTAACTCGAATTTGAATCCTCAATTAAATAAATTTTATTACGAACGACTTTTATGAGTTGCCTAGTGATAATTTATTTATTATTCCGTCGGATAAATTATTGCATGATTTTCAACTTAGAACTTGATAATCTCTAATTATTCTCACTTGTAAATACCGCTTGGCTTCCCGGGACCTCAAAGTTACGACAGTCCTTAAATCAATAAATTGCAAATTGTTGAATTTCTAAACTATGAAAAGACAAACTTTATCAAAATATTTGCGAAAAGTTTTACTTGTACAAGTTACTTGTTTCGTGGTGCTAACCTCCGACCCGATGTTATCGATTGCCATAGGAGAAAAGTTCATCCGTGAAGATCAATAAGTCGTTTTTGTTCTCCGTACCAGCAGGATTATTCGACTAAGTGAAAGTTTCCTTTTACTGGATTTAATCCTGTTATCCGTAGCAGAATTGCATTGTCAAAGTTTTTCGCAATATAACTGCATACGAGTAGGTACATATTCCATGCGAAATTCGTCCTGTTTTCATCATAACAATTGTGCTAACTTAGAAGTAAAAGTAATGCTGAGAAAAAAAAAACAATTCTCCACACATTTTTAATCTACAAAGTACTCGCGTTTAAAAAAGATTCACAAAAGTGCACAATATATGTCATGAGCTGTAATTAAAGGAGCAACTTCTTTTGTAATACCGCGACCGCCGTATACATAATACATATGTGTGATATGTATTCATCTTTAACGTTCTTGCTAGAGGAACTTTCCTGGAAGATACGTTTAATGCGGGTGCACAGGACTCAGGAATTTCTTTACTCTAGGATTACTTTAGTTTTCGTTTACCACAATATCTACAGATCCATGCATGCCGAAAGCTATTTGAGGCGGCTTTACTTAAGATTGGTGCATAGTGAAAACTTTATCAAGAACTATGTAGGTAGCTTTATTTAATCTGCTTGCTGTGATTCTTTGTTTTTCCAAGTAAAGACAAGGTAGCAACTTTGTATTGCTTAAAATATAGCAAAGTTCGGTGGAAAGGATTAAATAGAAAATCACAAATACTAATGTATTAAATGCTAGTAGATATGTATAGTACATATTTGATTCAACACTTTCCAATTTCAATCACTTAAATCGCTCACTATCCCGCTGAATCATTTCATGCCCGATTTGTCGAGTAAATTGAATATTCGGTTGATTGCTCGGTTGTCGGGTAAGAAATTTGGTCAGTCGAATAACAATGTTGCTGACATCGTGATTACCATGATAGCACTATTGGGACGGAGACAAATCATTCTCAACCAAAGTTTGGAATGACGATATCTTCAATCCTTCATGGCTCAGTTGTTTCGCGCTCGGTTCAGTATTTTCGCATACTTCTTTACGCTGCGAGTTCGAAACTCCCTAGCGTACACCTTTTTTTACCTACTTTGCCGCTTATTGCACTTCGCATGCACGTCACCAGAGAATTTAGGGTAATATTTTATATTATATACTACTCTCTGCAACCAACACACGCATACCCACCCGACGTTCCGATAATCACGTAAACTGGAAGAAAATACAATAGATCGATCATATCTTCAGAATACTGCAGAAAATCGCATCCCGATATCACTGAATTCGTCAAGTAGATTGACTGCGTCACAAATAGGGAAAAACTATCAAGACGTAAGGCAGGAAAATAAAAATGTTCCCCACAAAGTTCATATTTCGAAAGAAAATTTTATGAAAACAAAAGTCATTCGCAGATGTTATACACCGAATGCCAAACAAGCGAAACACTACCTCGATCTTACTTATTTACTTACGATGGCGCTACAGCACACTACCTTGATCGTCAGGTGTCATTCACGCATAAGAGTCCAAGATAAGCATTTAAACTCGGAGATGTAAGTGGCATTGGATCGGTCACAGTCTGCAGAAGACTGCAGCAATTCTTGGTCATGAAGCATCCCGAATTCAAAAAATTTATCGATTAGGTCGACTGCTTCATTGAGCCAAAACATTCGAGTTGTAAGGCAGGAAAATAAGAATTTTCTGTCGAACATTTCCACAAATCATCGTATTTTGCTAAAGGTTAATGTAAATGATTAATAATAAATATTCAATAAATTGGCAACAAGTCGGGCGAACCTTTATTATTCTTAGTACAACTTGCGGATGCGTGGAAAGTCAATATACCGGTTAGAGTGGTTTGGGAAGACTAAGTGACGAAGCTGTATAGAATTTTAATAAAATTCGGTGAACTCTACATTCACGAAACCGAACATTTGTATGGGAGGGGGTAGAACGGGTAAGGGAATCGAAAACTTATGATGCAATTTTACTGCATTTCTCTTGTAAGGTGTTAGTATAAAATTTCGTAGTTCGTAGCTTTTAATTTGTTTGTTATTAGTTGATTTAATGAAATTGGTCGAAACCATCTCTTGTATGGAAGGGGGCAAGAGGGCAGGCGCGATCTCAAAACTTTTGACGCAATTTTGTTTTAAATATTTTTAGAAGTTCTTATCCAACATTTTACATTGATAGCTTTTAATAGTTAGGTGATAATTGATTTCTTGAAACTGGTCGAAAAAAAAATTGTATGGGCGGGGGTAGAGGTTCTTAAGGTATTCGACCAGTTAACATTTTATATATTTAAGAATTTTTTTTAAATTAATTTTGCAAATTTTCAAGTTTCTATCTTAAGATTTCATTCAAAAATTTTCAATATTTGTGTTTTTTTCAATGCACATGAAACACCTTGTGCACGTTAGACCGGGGGTTCGGTTTATAACAATTGTGGAACAAATTATTTTTTTTTTCTATGTATATTAAAGAGATGTATCCACATGCAAAATTTAAACTTTGTATCTTTCCCAGAGCTCTAAAAAAATCACTCAAAGTTTTGGACATTTTGGCTTACCACTACCCTCCCCTTACACCTCGCAACTCGAAATTTTTACCAAAATTAATGATTATTTAGTTCTACAATCTGACACATTTTAATATCTGTACTCAGTTTTGAGATATAACGATTTGTAATTTTGGAAAGTGTGCCATTTTTAAAATGCTCCCCATTTCCCCCCACTACTATTATGTCCACATGTTATATTTTTTTCATATTTCGCCAGTACAGGTTAGTATAATTTTCAAGTTTCAATTATACAGCTTCAGAGACAGCCGAGATATTCATTTTTAAGAGTTTTTCTTTGCACCCCATGACCCTCCCCTTTACAATAATTAGCCTGTTTCTAAGCTGAATCTGGTGGATCTATATGCAACTTTAATGGTCTCGAAATATGATTTTTTTGTGACCAGTAACTTCGAAGATATAATCATTTCAAAAAAAATTCGGCTGACAATTTATTCTTAGCCCCCCTTTTCGGACGCCAATGGATAAAAAAATTAATTATTTTTAAAGTGCTAGTATTATAATAATGCTAATATTTCCACCAGGAATGCAGATAAGAAGCTGAAAATCAGCAAAGATATAGAGAGGGTTGTGGGACAAACTACAAAAATAATTTAATTTTTTTATCTATTGACGTCCGAAAAGGAGGGGGGAGCTAAGAACAAATTGTCGGCCGAATTGTTTTTTCTAATGATTATATCTTCGAAATTACTTGTCATAAAAAATTCATATTTTTGGACCATTAAGGCAGCATATAGCTCCACCAGAATCAGCTTTGAGAGAGGCTAAGTACTGCAAGGGAGAGGGTCAGGGGAGGTTCAAAGAAAAACACTTAAAAATGAATATCTCAACTATCTCCTAAGCTATGTAATTGAAACTTGAAACATATATTACTCTATACTAGCGAAATACGAAAAAAATATAGCCCGTGGAAATAATAGTAGTGGGGAGCATTTTCAAAGTGGCGCACTTTTCAAAATTGCAAATCGTTAAATTTTGAAATTAAGTACAGATATTAATTTAAAAATTTGTCAGATTGTAGAACTAAGTAATTATTAATTTTGGTGAAAATTTTGAATTGGGAGGTGTAAGGGGAGGGAGGTGGTAAGCAGAAATGTCCAAAATTTTTAATAATTTTGTTAGGGCTGTGGTGAAAGATACAAAGTTTAAATTTTGCATTTGGATACATCTATTTGATATACATAGCAAAAAAAAATAATAATTTGTACCACAATTGTTATAAACCGACCCCACGGTCTAACGTGCACAAAGTGTTTCAAGTGCATTGAAAAAAACATAAACTGAAAATTTTTGAATGAAATTTTAAAGTAGGAACTTGAAAATTTACCAAATGTATTTCAAAAAAAATCCTTAAATATATGAAACATTAACTGGTCGAATACCATTAAAACTTCTTCCCCCTACCACACAAAATTATTTTTTCGACCATTTTCAAGAAATCAATTATCACCTAACTATTAAAAGATATCAATTTGAAATTTTGTAGAAAAACCTATAAAACTAGTTGAAATTAAATTACGTTAAAAGTTTTGAAATCGCGCTTGCCCTTCTACCCCCTCCCATACAAAAGTATGATTTCGACCAATTTCATTAAATCAACTAATAACAAACAAATTAAAAGCTACGAAATTGAAATTTTGTAGGAGCACCACACAAGAGAAATGAAATAAAATTGCATCACAAATTTTACGATTCCCTTACCCGCTTTACCCCCTCCCATACAAATGTCCAGTTTCGTGAACGTAGAATACACCAAATTTTATGAACGTTCTATGCAGCTTCGTTTATGAAACACATTCTATACAGAGAATATCGGTCATGATTCAAGCAATCAATTAAAAACATCCACCCACCCTTACTATCGCCCCTACTGTTCCCCTCATAAAAACCCAAACTTGTATAAACGAATGAAATATTGTTAAATTAATAACAGCCCTGCCCAAGAATTCTCTTTCACTTAATCTCCCAAACCACTCTAACCTGCATATTGACTTTCCATGCATCCGTAACTTGTCCCAAAAATAATAAAGTTTCGCCCGACTTGTTGGCAGTTTATTTATGCTTCTTCTTCTTCTTCTTCAATGGCGCTACAACCCAAATCGGACCTTGGCCTCCTGAACTTCAGGTTCCTTAACATTTTCATTATTTATTGCGGAAGAGTTGTTAGCTCTGAAATTATTATAAAGTATGAGCTTTCAAAATTTCAAGAAACTGATTTTTCTCCGAAACCATTTAAGGTATTGACTTGAAAATTAAGTGAAAGTTTAACGATATAAATGCCATTAACGTCAAAAAATATTTATCCCCTCACGCCTTCTACCCCCTCCCATACAAATGATTATGCTTTTTATTCGATTTTCATTAAAACTAGCAAAGCTGAAAAAAACAAATTTTTGCCAGAATTACTTTTATTATGTTTCCAATTAATTTAAAAAAAAAACATAACAGAATTATGATTGGGCTTAAAGCCCAATCGTATAATACTCTAGATGAGATGGAAATGACTTTAATATACCGAAAAATATGTCATCTCAAATTCTTTCGAATAGTGAATAGAGACTTTTGCATAGAAGGTGGTAGAGGTTTGTGTTTTTCATATAGGTTACGTATCGGGAAACACATGCGAGAAATGTGGGTATATTTGGTCAAACGCATCGGAAAAGATCACAAGAATACACACGTTTATCTAATGTTTGCGCATCGGAAAAACTATGCAAGCAAACATAGGCATTGGATTAAGGTGTTAAGAAACGGTCCTAAACCCATCATAAAATGTAGATGCACTTTTGCATTTTCGAATGTTAACGATGGGAACCAAATTATATTGCTTTCCCATATGCTGAGCCAGTAAATTATAAATTAGGATAAGCTCTTAGAAATTAAGTTAGTCTTAGGATGTCAGTAGAAGAGTTAACATTGAATTACGTGTAAAGTTATTTTTTAGAAAATAAAATAAAACATCAACACCCGAGTTTTATTAGTGGCAACTTATAAATACCGAAAGCATACCAACGATTCAGAAGAAATAGACCCTGTACTGGCAACGAGATTAATAGCGGCCCTCGAAAACTTGGCCGTCCCACATAAAATGAACCACGGGGAGAATCGAACAATGAGGATATTAAAGGAAATCGCGTACCTCAAGGAATACGGCGGTGATCGAAAACAACTAACACAGTTCATGAACGCAGTGGAAACTCACCTAGATTCGCTGGAACCAAACGCAAAAGCTGAATGTTGGCAGGCGATTTACAGCACGAAAACCACTGGCAGAGCCAAGGAACTTCTAATACACAACCAACCAGTAACATGGGGAGAAGCCAGAAATCTCTTGAAACAACATTTTCGACCAAGCGCAAGTTATAAGAATATATCTAGTAAAATAAGTAATCTTAAAGTAAGTTCAATTTTCGATTTAAATAACAAGCTGGAAGATATTATTCAGGAAATAAATTCATTTGCAAGTTATGAAAATAACCCAACCGAAACTAAAAACATTTTTTACCACACTTTAATTAATCGTATTCAGCAAATTGCGGCAGGAAACCTGTCACGAGAAATTAAAGATATGTTTGATCTCCATAAAATTAAAGAAATTTTATATTCTTACGAAGGGTATGATCAGCACAACATAGACAAAGTTTTTTTTTTGGAAAAACAACATACGCACCACCACAGATATTATACTAACGGAAGGGATAATAACAAATTTCAAAACGTTCGCAATTCCCAAAATCATTATGATCATAGCAATGCTAACCGAGATAACAATGATCGCGGACAAAATTCCGGAAACTACAGACTAAATCAGTACCGTTCACAGAATAACTTTCGATCACAAAACGACTCTGGACAAAGACAGTTCCCCAATCAAGGAAGACCGACTTTCAACCCCTCAGGGCAATTCAGAAATTCCCATCAACAGCCCGAACCAGAAGATTGGTCATGTCACTCATGAAAACCAACAAAACAACCAATTTGAATAAGTTCACAATATCGAACCAGTTTTTTTTTCTAAATTAGGCCTCGGAAACAAAATATTCACCAATTTGACTATCGACAATATCAAATACAAAGGATTGATCGACACAGGGTCAACCATGAGTATTTTAAATTCTAGTAAAGTAGACTGTAGAAAATTTAAAGTGTTCGAACGAGTCAATATGAAACTCCAAACAATTAATAATTTAACAACTGAAATCGTAGAAAGAGTGATAACAAGTATTCCGCAGGAATTTAATTATGACTTTAAGGGTGCTACAAGGTGGTACAAACGTAACTTAGGGAATAAGCCATATGACATTTTAATTGGTATGAACTTGCTCAGTAAAATTGTCAAAATACTAGATTTTCATAAAAAATATCTCGAGCTTAACAATGGGATGAAAATACGTACTCTTCTGAAAACGAAACAGCTTTCGATTGTTTCGAACTTAATTCAAATGATAATGAAGTGGATTTAAACCACTTAAACGAAAAAGGAAAAGAGAACAAAGTTGCAGACTTTTTGAGTCGAATTCCAGATAACACCATGAACAGTCAATCAGTGAACGATATCACTGATGACGTAACAGTACACTCACAAGAAGAATAACAATTGGATCACGTACCTATAAAAGAAACCATCGTTAATAGATATAAAACCCAACTCATACTAACCTATGATGTTGAAAATGAAATAGAAATACTACATAATAGGAGAATAATTTATATGGATATGACCAAAGATAAGAAATATTGGACAGACTTATTACAAAGATATATTAAACCCGGCCTTACAGGAATCTATACTGAATTATCATACCACCAATTTAACAAAATTCAACAAGTATTTATAGAACTCTTTAGCCATAATAAAGAAATAAAATTCGTAAAGGCTACTCTACGAGCCCAGGCAATAAAGACTCTAGAGGAAGCTCAGAAACAAATATTTCTCTATCACACCCAAGAAAATATTCACAGTGGGATAATAGAAACATACCAAAGTTTCAAAAATCGAATCCCAAACTAGTAACAGAAATAACAAAAATCATTAATAATTGCAAAACATGTTTGGAAACCAAATACGAGCGGAAGCCAATTAAAATAAAGTACCAAATTACAGAAACCCTGTCAGAAGCCAACCAAATCCTTCACTTAGACACATACTATTATATGAAACAACCATTTCTAACCTTAATAGACAAACTAACTAAGAAAGTGTATATGTACTATTTACCAAACAGAAACTGGAAAAAAAAGATAGAGACTCTAGAAGAACATTTTTCAAAATTCGGGAAACCGAATAAAATTATAACCGACAACGAATTCAAATCAGAAAATCTAAAATAATATCTCCGAGAGCAACAAGTAGAATTACATCTAAGAAAACCTAATACTCACACAGGTAACAGCGATATCGAAAGGTTTCACTCAACATTACAGGAAAAATTAGTAGCTATGAAAAACCTAGATTTAACCTTAATTCAAAACAATGCATAGATAATATATAATATAAATAAATAACTATAACAATAGATATCAATCAAATTCCAGTTAAAACCCCCTATAGGGGCATAGGACAGAAACAACTCTCTTCCACAAGGCGCGATCCTGAGCATCGGCCTTAAGCTGTTGCCAGGACTTGTTTATTCCTCTGGCCTCCTGCTCAACTGCTCGCTTCCATGTGTTACATGGTCGACCAACTCGACGTCTTCCTTGAGGATTATAATCCAGAGCCTGTTTTGCGATATTTTGCTCTGGTTTCCTCAAAGTATGACCGATTCACTGCCACTTCCGCCGTTGAATCTCAATACCTATTTTAGTCTGGCCAGTTGCACTCCAAAGTTCGTCGTTGGAGATCACTTCTGGCCAGGATATTCCTAAAATGCGCCGGAGGCATTAGTTTACGAAAGTCTGTAGTTTCTTGGTAAGTCGAACGGTCACTTTCCACGTAGTACAACCATACAACAACACAGATTTGACGCATGCGTCAAAAACTCGCAGCTTCGTGCGAAGGGAGATCTCTCTTAATCTCCAGAAAGGGGAAAGGATACCGAAGGCCTGACGAGCTTTATTTAGCCGAGCCTCAACATCCTTTTCGCATCCGCCGTCCATGCTGACAATGCTTCCGAGATAGCAAAAATCTTGCACCTCTTCCACATCCTGTCCGTTAAGAACAATCGGTGTGCTTGCGTTCGAACCCATGTGCATGTACTTGGTTTTACGCACATTTATTTTCAGTCCTGCCTCTTTGCATTTAGAATGCAACGAGCGAACATTTGACTCTAAGTCCGAACGGTTATGTGCAAGCAAACACACGTCATCAGCATAATCAAGGTGACTTAAGATGTTAAATAGTCTGCATTGAACACCTTTACCTTCCCCACCTTCCAGTGCAGCTTTCAAGATGTAATTTATTACCACCAGAAACAGGGCTGGTGATAATATGCAGCCTTGTCTGACACCCGTTTGCACAGGGAAGCTCTCGGACAGCTCTCCTCTATGCAAGACGCGACACTTTGCATCTTCGTAGGATTCGTTAATCATAGCTATGACATTATCTGGAATACCTCTCCTACGCAAAGCATTCCATATGTAATCTCGCTTAACGCTGTCGAAAGCCTACTCGAAGTCTACAAACATGAGATGTAGTGGCGAACCCATTTCGGCTAACTGCTCTTATATTATCCGTAGGGTATTTGTGTGGTCGGTACAAGACGACCCTTTACGGAATCCAGCCTGATAAACTTCGAGAGTGCTCTCGACGACATCACTAATCCTATTGAGAATTACCTTTGCCATAATTTTTGATACGGCAGTAAGTAGACATATACCACGCCAATTGCCACAATCCCGAAGGTCCTTATCTGGGGGATCGTCCCTAATAGAGGATTGTTGCGGTTGGATGTTTGGTAGTTATTCTGTTTCCGGAATATCTTCCTCTTATAAGA
This sequence comes from Chorisops tibialis, assembly GCA_963669355.1. Classification (NCBI taxonomy): domain Eukaryota; kingdom Metazoa; phylum Arthropoda; class Insecta; order Diptera; family Stratiomyidae; genus Chorisops; species Chorisops tibialis. The sequence goes on from OY770264.1 coordinate 140,649,634, forward strand.
TGTTTAAAATATCAGAGAAGTATTCCTTCCATCGCCGCAACTGGTGTTCACTCATATCGAGGAGAGTTCGTAGATATCACTCTACCATAAAAATGACCCCTGAAGAAGCGATGCACGCAGATGCAGCACAGCTAAGGGAAAGAATTACAGTAGTAAAAACAAAGGAAATTAACAAGTTAAATGAACATAGGGAAGACTATGAAGAAACTAGAAAGGTCGTACCAGTGAGAAACTACAAACGAGACCATTACAAAAATGAACCTAGATATAGAATTAAATTTATGAAAAACGAACATCCTATCAATGTTAAACGACCCCGAAAATTCCCAGGTAATAACATTAGTATTTCCAATACTAATGCTACTGACGCTAACGCAAACCGAAGCAACACTGACCGTGAGTCCAATCACCAGTAACAACAAATATACGACAATTACAAATCAAAAACAATCTAACAACAAAACTGGACTTTTACAAATTAAAAAACGTAAGACTAGGACTTTGGAAATGTGCCGAACGTACCCTAGTAACAGCGATCAAAATACGAAACTCATTTAAACTGGTAGAATTTAAGCTTATTAAAAAAAAATTAAATAATTTATAACAAAATATAATTTAGAAATCAATGGAACGAAATATCAATTCGATAAAGATATTCCGTACGAAAAAGAAGTAAACCTTGCAAATAATGATACAGCTAACAATGATTATAAACTAGAAATCAAAAATAGTGCGGATAAAAACACAGGAACCTAACAAAATTCAGGAGAATTTTAAATTAAACGAGGGAGAGGTTACGTATCACGAAACACATGCGAGAAATGTGGGTATATTTGGTCAAACGCGTCGGAAAAGATCACAAGAATACCCACGTTTATCTAATGTTTGCGCATCGCAAAAACTATGCAAGCAAACATAGGCATCGGGTTAAGATGTTAAGAAACGGTCCTGAACCCATCATCAAATGTAGATGCACTTTTGCATTTTCGAATGTTAACGATGGGAACCAAATTATATTGCTTTCCCATGTGCTGAACCCGTAAATTATAAATTAGGATAAGCTCTTAGAAATTAAGTTAGTCTTAGGATATCAGCAGAAGAGTTAACATTGAATTACGTGTAAAGTTATTTTTTTAGAAAATAAAATAAAACATCAACCCCCGAGTTTTATTAGTTATATGACACCGAACATGGCATGCATAATGTCTTTTGCTGAATTTAAAGTTCCTAGTTTTCATTATTTTTAAAGAAATTAGTCATAGTTTTCCTAAAATTTGTATGGGAGGTGGCAGAGGAAGTGGAGCGTTTAAGATAATTTTGAAACTGCTTATCATCCTCCGTATCACCATGCTTTGATTCAATTTCAAAGTCGATCGCTCTCATACACTTGAAGGAGAAATGCTTTTCTTGAATTTATAATACAGATATTTGTATGGGAGGTCGTAGAAGGAGTGTACCGGAGCTGATAAGTTTTTTCAACACTTATTTCAATTATTAAGAAACAAATTCTGGCAAAATTTCAAGTTTGTACTTTTTCTAGTTTGAATGGAAATCGATAAAATGCATTTAACAAAAATTATGCATTTGTATGGGAGGGGGTAGAAGGATTAATATTATATATTATTAATATTTCTATTTGTATATTTTATACAAAATATCATGTTGATAGCTTTAACAGTTTCGAAGAAAAATAATTTAATTTAAATTTCAAAATTTCGTGAAATTTGTATGGGAGGGGGTAGAAGGAGTGAGGTGAAGATGATAATTATTTTTAAAATAAATTGCAATTATAGCAAAATTAAATCTGACAAAATTTTGTCTTTTCAGCTTTACTAGTTTCAATGAAATGGGAGGGGGTAGAAGGGGTAAAGGGATCGGGTCAATATTCCGTGATATTAATGACAGCTATATCATAATACTTTGACCTAAATATCAAGTCGATAGCCTAAATTGTTTCAAAGAAAAATCAATTTCTTAATATTTCGAAATTTCATGAAATTTGTATGGGAGGGGGTAGAAGAAGTGGGGGGATGTAGCCCATTCACGAACTTTTTTTATTTATTTTATTTATTTATATATGTAGACAACTAAAGTCTATTTTACAAAGAAAAAAAATAATAATAATAGAATAAATAACAATCATTCTTAATTCTAAATTAGAAATACATAAAAAAAAACTAAATAACCATTACTACAACTGCAATAATCTAAACAGCAAACAAAATATGATTGTATTAGACCTAAGAATTTTAATAATATCTTACATATTATCTTACAAATAAAGTCTTAAATTTAGTCATTATTTTGTTTTTGTAAGTATTTCTACTTACAGAACTGTTGAAGCAACCTGAATGCAAATTAAAGTTTTTTATGGCACAAGCAATAGGATCATTCAACATGAAATTAGAAGAATGATTCTCAATTTTCAGAATTCTATTGTTTCGAAGACTAAACCTGTGATCAACAAATATAAAGCGGGAAAGGAGCTCGTCCGAAATTAAATTATAATTAGTTAAATCGAATGCAAGGGTTGCCGAAGCAAGCTCTCTTCTTCTCTCAAGCGTGGTCATATCAAGCAAAAGTAGCCTACATTTGTAAGAAGGCAAACGGTAGCTACTAAACTGAAGGCTTCGTAAAGCAAACAGTAGGAATTGCACTTGTACTCTTTCAACCCTGTATGAGTCGACCTGAGTGGAAGGTGACCAGACAACACTTGCATATTCAAGCAGAGGCAACAACAACGTACAGAAAAGAGTTTTACACAAATGTGGGTTATTGAATTCCTTGACTCTCCTTTTTAAGAAACCCAACATAGCCATACCACTGTTCGAAATTTTATCTATGTGGGACTTGAAGGTCAACTTTGTGTCAAATATTACCCCAAGATCCTTAATTTGAGAGACACGTTTTAACTTTTCATTGCTAATATTGTAGTCATACTGCAAAGAACCAGCTATTTTTCTAGACTTCAAGTTACTTAACTTTAAGTTACTTTTTGCTAAAAATGACACACAAAAATTTTTAGCACTGTAGCTCAAAGCTTTCGAGAGTTATGCTGTAGACAGACGGACAGACGGACAGACAGCAACTTGGAGGTTTTTGAGCGACAACAAATATTTTTGTACCCTTGGCGGCTCTGTGCGAGCGTTATTTCTTAGCGTTACAAAGGGTAAGGCAAGCACAATATACTCTCAGATTTCATCTAGAGTATAATTATCAACTTCACCCTACTCCTTCTTCCATACAAATTTCTCGAAGTTTCATTTATATCATTTTTGTTCGAAATTGTTAAACAAAATATGGAAAATGGAAATATCAATAACGTTGACAAATTTGGTTTTGACCCATATGCTCCTTCTACCCCTCCCATACAAATGCAGCATTATATCGAATTCGATTGAAGCGAGAATAATTAAAAACTTATAATTTTGGCAGAATTTGTATTTTAATAATTGCAATATATGCTGAAAACAATATTATCATCGCTTCACTCCTCCCACCTCCTCCCATGTAAATTTTTATTTTAAAAATTGAAAAAAAAAAACATTTCTTTTTCGAACATTGGAGCTATATACTTTAAAATTAGAACAAAGCATGGTTATAAGAATGGTAGTAAAAAGTTTCAAAAACGTCCAAAATCTCACACTTCCTCTGCCACCTTCCATACAAATGTCTCAATTTCAGAAAAAGAATGTCCAATGTCCTCAAAAAATCATTGAAAACAGAATTTTTAAAGTGTTTTTTTTTGGTATATTCCATCATATTAATTTTAACTACGGAGTATTTCCCAAGATCTTTAATTCGAACTACGTTTTTTTAAATATTGTCATTATACTAGATCATCTTCAATCTCTATCTTGAAAAAAAACCAATTAAAAAGCATCTATTTATAACAAAAAAAAGTGCACCGCCTTCATGTAAATATTCCAATTGCTTTCCTCCTGAAACTCTCCTACATTGATCAAAACGTAAGCGACAAAAAACAAACAATACAATTAAATACGAAAATATACGCACAAAAAAAAACAGCAAAATATTTTCCTTACAACACGTCAAAGCTTCGACTTTCTCAGATTAAACTTTCCGACAAATTAGATTATCTTTCATGAAATTTAATAGAATTTAAGCATTTGGAAATCGTAAGAGCCTAAGAATGTTTTTCAAATCATTTAGCATGGCGGCGGCGCCTGCAAATTGCCCACGATAAAAGTGAATCGTGGCGCGGCTTATCGTAACTTCCGCCACTCTAACTTCATCTCATATCCAGATCAAAGATTTTCTGAGTTTTTCTTACTCGAAGGAAACCTCGCCAGATGTTGATTTTCGTTATTATTATTTTTTTTTTTGCGTACACCTCCACAAGGCACTTAACAATTTTCATCGAACCCAATTTCGTATAAAATCTTATCAAAATAGGAACGATTTTCCCTAAGTAAAAACTTTTCAACTTTTCTCGTGTATAATCAGATGGCAGATACTTTTCATCGTAAAATCATTTTTCATCGATCAGTAAATAATTTCAAATTGTTTTTGTTATTTTGGTTTATTAACTCCTTCTTGACATTTATTGCCTCTTAAACAATTTAAATTTATTGTTATGCTTTAGTTTATAGGTTGTATTTTGCAAAAGAAAAAAATTGTTAATATATTTATTTCACATACTCTGTCTAATTTCCATCAAAATTGGAAAGAAAAATATTCAGTTTTTTTTTTTAAGTGCGCTATGAGTAAGCGTGTAATAATTTCAATGAAAAATAAATCAACTCGAACGCAATGAGTTTGAAAAAAGACGATGCGTTCGAAAATTTATAGAAAAAAAAATTGTTCGCGGACATTAATTCGAAATGTAAATGTTGCGTACCCGTTCCGGTATTATTCTTTTTATATTATTTCAATATATTTTTGCGAGCCAGATTTACGTATATTTTTAGCATTTTAGATGAGAAAATTATTATTTGTTTATTTAATATTGATCCGATTGAAATTCTTGATTCAAAGTAATTTTAAGGTATTTGTTTAGTGGTCGTGATAAATTTTGAGAATATTGTAAATTTGCTTAGTGCGATATTTTAAATAGTCGATTTCTTTTTTCGAGCATAGCCAATCAGATGCTTGGGATTGGGGTTATTCAGGAAAAAAAATCAATAAATTTCGATAATTTTAGCTTAAATATACTATAAATCAATATTTTTTTAGTGTTGATAATAAAGTAAGTCGAATTTGTTTATGTTAGATGTCATAATTTTTTGTAGTTAGCAACTAGGGAAGTAAAAATGTAAATTTTAGTAGGGTAATTTGATATTGAATGGCTGTTTGATAAAAAAAAATTTGCATCTTTTATTTAAAATTAGAGTGATGAATTGTGGAGAAGTATCAGAAAATGTAATATTAGAAATATTTCGAGAAATTTGCGGAGAATTCCTTTTTCAGGATTATTTTTTGGAATTGGAATTTAATAAATGAATTCGCGATAATTATGTGAGAAAAATCAGTTTTGTATTAAATTTTTAATTTATTGTATTATTTATTTGGTTTTTACACTTTAGATACGATGTAAGAGTAAATTGTGATTGCTCTAACGATTGTTAAGCTAAGAAATTAAGCTCGCACAGAAGCGCGCTCAAAACTCTTGATTCGAGCTAAAAACATTGCTGTGCTCTTAGTAAAAAAAATATAATTCGTAAGCGGATCACAGTCATCGACTCCTTCTGCCACCTCCCATACAAATGCGAGAAATGTCAATTTATCATTATTAAAGCTATAAACTTTAATTTCAGAACAAAAAATTCGCTTTCCTAGTTCAATAATTTTAAACCTTCAACCACCTCCCATACACTATTCTAAAGAATTCGAGATGATATATTTTCCGATGTATTGAACTCTTTTCTATATTATCTGGAGTATCGCATGATTGGACAATTTTTAGGACAGGGTGCTAGCCCCTTTCCACTGGAGCACAGCTCCAATGAATTTGAGAGGATTTTGATTTTTTCGGTATTAAAAGGAGCGGCGATGAATATTTCTCTAAAATGGCTTTATATTACTGTGTTGCAATGAATACTACTACATACAAATTCGAATACGGATGTCAAAGTCACTATTCATAGAATACGAATACGAATATTTATACAATAGATGAATAAAACTTTAAAAATTTAAAAAATAAATCAATTCAATAAATTGAAGATAATTTTGATATTCTAAATTTACTTATTATTATTTCGAGGGGTTAATGGGAGTTTGGATGTGGTCTATTTATTTATTTATTTATTTAAGGACTTGATGAACAGAAAGTAAAAAAAAAAATATTCCAATTATACAAGACGTCCAAAACAAAAATAAGTGAATTACAATATTATAAATAGAAAAGTAAAAAAAAAAAAAAAAGAATTGTGATAGTTAAATAGAAATTCAATATATACATATACAAAGTTATTTAATAGAAAAGTTGAATCTTAAATATACCTTGAAAGATTGTAGACTGAAGTCATGAAAACTAAGGCAAGATTGATTAAACATTCGAGGCAGCCTAAGTAAGGGAGAGTGAAAATATACGTTCAGCCGCGCATGTGGTACAGCGAATAGAGTATGTGATCTAGTATTACTTACATTAGAACGCAATTGGAGTTCATCTTGAAGATTAGTGTTAAGAACGAAATTTACTTTAAATAAAAATAACATGTCCAAATATATCCTCCTGTCCTTTAAACTTGTTAGGCCAAGCAATTGTAATCGACTCTCGTAGCAAGTGTCAGATAAATGCAGCTTACGGAAAACCGATTTGGTAAAACGTCGTTGTACTGATTCCAATGTAGTCTCGAGATATAGGTAGTGAGGGTTCCACACAACAGAACAATACTCTAGACGAGACCGAACCAGACTATTAAATAAATTTGTTTAAACATGTATTTTATGGAAAGTATGAGCAGTTCTTAATATAAATCCACATAATCTAAATGCATGTTTGCAGACTTCGACTATGTGCTGATCAAACTTTAATCTGCTGTCAAACATTACTCCTAAATCCTTTATTCGTGAGACTTCAACGAGGAGAGCATTATCTACATGGTAGTCAAAGTTCAGGCTACAATCCTTATTTGTATAAATCATTTTAAAACATTTTTGTATGTTCAAACGGAGGTTATTCAACTTACACCAATCATTTAATTTATTAATGTCGTCTTGAAGGATTTTACATTCTGAAATAGACTTCACGACTCTGAATAGTTTGAGATCATCAGCATACATTAAATGATCAGATTGAAAACCCGCAAGAAGGTCATTCACATACAAAACGAAAAGTAGGGGGCCCAAGGTGGAACCTTGGGGAACACCAGACGATGCAGAGTAAGGATAGGATTGATCACCATTAAATATGACGTATTGTTTACGATCACTTAGGTACGAAGAGAACCATTGCAACAAAGCAGCATAAATTCCAAACGATTGCAGCTTATTAAGCAGTATAGAGTGATCAACACAGTCAAAGGCTTTAGAAAAGTCAGTATAAATCGTGTGGACAGAGAAACGATTTTCGAGCGCACATGAGACTGAGTTAGAGAAGGAAACCAGATTCGTCTCCGTGGAACGTCCTTTAAAAAATCCATGCTGCTTGATAGATATTAGGGCGCTGACTCTTGAAAAAATGTGTATATGTAGTAACTTTTCAAATATATTTGAAAAGCAAGAAAGTAAACTGATTGGACGGTAATTTTCAACTTTATGCTTATCACCCTTCTTAAAGATAGGTATAACGTAAGATTCCTTCTATTGAGTGGGGACAGTGAGGGACAAAGTAAAAATTTTCGCCAAAGGTTCAGCAAGGATACGAAAATGTTTGGAATTTCATCTGGTCCAGCAGTGCCATTACCTTCTAAAGAGTTGATAACAGCAAGAACGTCGTGACTTTCGAACTCTGGCAAGAGATTGACATGATTATCGATGAAACAAGGCGTAGATGATGGTGAACTGGCGGAATAGACAGACTGGAAATATTGAGAGAAAAGTTCAGCAATGCCACATGGGGTAGAAGCAGTAACATCCAAGTGTGTAATAGTGAAAGGGTGGGACGAAGTAGTTCGAGACGAATTAGCATAATTCCAAAACGGCTTAACATTCCCAGTAGAAAGACAGAAATTTAGGTTGTTCACATATGAACGAAAACCTTTCTTTATTTCCTTCTTTAGCTGCCTTCTCAGATCAGCAAAACGGGATGCGTTTGCCGGATTACGGTTCTTGAGAAAAATTCTTCGTGCCTTGTTTTTTATGAATAATAGTTTAATAATGGTATTGTTGAACCATTGTGGAAAGGAACTGCGTTTCGTGGAGTAGAACGGAACACGCTCAGAAATGATTGAGTTTAAAGAACCGTAAAAAGAGTCAACAGAAGAGTCAACGGAGTCAGATTCCAGGGTTTCAAGCAAATTAAGCTCATGTAAAACAGAAGAGATTACATCATAATTACACTTAAAGAAATTGCGCTTTGAACGATTTGTAAACGATGAACGGTTACGTGTATTTATTTTAACCATAAGCTCAATGGGAGGATGATGGGAGTCAGCGGGTACAAGTTCCATAGTAGAAGAAAAAATACCAACAAAGTCGGACCTTATATTCGAAAAAATGAGGTCTAGAATTCTATCATTCTTATTCAGAGTAGAATTTAATTGCGTAATAGCACAAAATTCCATGAAGGCTTCGAGGTGGAAAAGGTGTTGAGAATACGAAGGCAAGGCAGAAGGAATGTTATTATACCAACTTACGTATGGCATATTAAAATCACCACATATGATGAATTTGGAGCGAGGGTCACACTGATTTATAAAAAATGACAGAGATTCGAAGAACGCTGACAGTTGACTTGCCGATGACTTACAGGCGACATAACAAGTAAAAATGTACAGAAAATGTCCTGCACATTTAACTTTTACAGCAATACATTCAAAACTGCAATTGAAATCAGTACAAGCCTCGGAGAACAAGTTATTTTTTTTTGCTATCATGACACCGCCACCATCGGATTTATTTGAACATACAAGATCGCGAGCACGACGATCAAAAATTGAGTAGTTAAGCCAGGTTTCAGAAATACAAATAACATCGAAGATTTCGGATAGAACTGCATTTCGAAATGTAACAACCTTTGTTTTCAGACCTCTTACATTCTGATAAAAAATAGAAATAGACGATTTATTATTATTGTTTGATAAATTCGAAACTAATGAAATGTTTGATTCATACGAGTTGGCATTGAGTGTTAGATGAGAGCTTCCTTCGATGGTAGTGTCCGAACTATGACTATGATTGGCTTCTGGAACGTCCCAACATTGAATGACGGGAGGAAGGGCTGGGGTCACTCAGTCCTTACACCGGCAATCAGTGATCGACCGTGAAATGGAGCACTATAACATCCAAATCGCTTGAGCGAGATCAGGTGGACAAAATCAGGAGAAGAATGAACCCGTAGCGGAAACATCATTCTGTACGTTGGCCCTGAGAGCGAAGCCAAAAATGGCGTGGCGTTCGTCCTTACACCGAAAGCGAGAAACAGTCTCATTAGCTGGGAACCAATCTTGGATAGGATTATCGTCATCAGGCTCAGGACCAGTGTCAGAAACGTCACAATTCTACAGTGCTACGCACCAACTAATACCGCAACATCTAGTGAGAAAGAGGAGTTTTATAGTCAACTGAGTGGCACCTTCGAACGTGTTCTAAGAGATGATATTATTATCATCTCAGGAGATATGAACGTCCAGGTTGGATCAGACAACACTGGATTAGAACACGTCATGGGGAGGCATGGTGACCCTTGGGTCAACACGTCACGACCTTGGATTAAGAGACCCGAAAACGACGAAGCGCAAGATTGATGTGGATAAACAGAGAGATCCCAACAAAACACGCGAGTACAACACCATTCTACGCGAAAAGTCATCCACATTGGGCGAATATGAAAATCGCATACTAGACGCCAATTGGTAGGCAACCAGAAACACTTTTCTAACTAGTGCTGAAGAATCTGTGGGATATGTGCAAAGCGGTGAGAAACCCTGGATGTCACAAGACACATGGGACAAGATTGGCAATCGGAAAAAAGCCAAATTGGCAATCATCTCTCAACCCGATGTCAACCAACGAACGCCCGACTTGAGGCAGAACTACCGCGATGCTCATATACAGCTTAAAAAGGCTGTTAGACGCGACAAGAGAAAGGCCATTGAAGATCTGGCGAACAAGGCAGAATCTGTGGCTTACTTTGGGGATATGGGTTCACTATTTAAAATCATGAAACAATTGACGAACAGGAATTTCACCGCCAACCACCTGGTGAGAGATGTTAACGGAACTCTCCTTAATATGAGTGAACACCAATTGCGGCGATAGAAGGAATACTTCTCTGATATTTTAAACATCTGGCCAGAGGAAGATATTCCAGAAGTAGAACAACTACGAAACATCCAACCTCAACAATCTATTAGGGACGATCCCCCAGATAAGGAAGAGATAGCTTCCGCCATTCGGTCAATGGAGGGAAGGAAAGCCCCAGGTATAATGGAATACCGACCGAACTCCTCAAAACGGAGCCGGAAATAACAGCCGATATACTCCTCCCACTCTTTATTGAGGTGTGGAATGAAGGACGGTATCTGACTGAATGGGAGGAGGCCGTCATTGTGAAAATTCTGAAGAAGGGCGACCTTCGGCATTGTGACACTTGGCGTGATATATGCCTACTTACTGCCGTATCGAAAATCATGGCTAAGGTAATTCTCAATAGGATTAGTGATGTTGTGGGGAGCACTCTCGAAGTTTATCAGGCGGGATTCCGTAAAGGGTCGTCTTGTACTGACCACACAAATACCCTACGGATAATATTGGAGCAGTCATCAGAAATGTGTTCACCACTACATCTCATGTTTGTGGACTTCGAGAAGGCTTTCGACAGCTTTAAGCGAGATTATATATGGAATGTTTTGCGTAGAAGAGGTATTCCAGATAAGGTCATAGCCATGATTAAAGAAGCCTACGAAGATGCAAGGTGTCGCGTCTTGTACAGAGGAGAGCTCTCCGAGAGCTTCCCTGTGCGAACGGGTGTCAGATAAGGCTGCATACTATCACCAGCCCTGTTTCTGGTGGTAATAAATGACAATTTAAAAGCTGCACTGGAAGGTCGGGAAGATAAAGCTCTTCAATGGAGACTATTTAACATCTTAAGTCACCTTGATTATGCTAATGACGTGTGTTTGCTTGCCCATAACCATTCGGACTTAGAGTCAAATATTCGCTCGTTGCATTCGGTTTCCGTTGTTATATTTTGTTCCAGGGCTCTTGACTATAATACAACAAAAACCGTAGAACAAGAAATAGCAACATAATGCGACAAGGATATGAAGTATATATAATGATAGAACGCAGTGTAACTAAGGCGTGTTATTTTTTGTTCCAAGGCTCTTGGACTATAATAGAATAAGAGCACTAAAATGAAAATTAACAACGGAAAGCGACAAGGATATGAAGTGCATATAACGATAGAACGCAATGTAAGTAAGACGAATGACGAAAAATGAATTTCCAAAAACGGTGCTAAACGAGTTCTGCGCAGTTGGGGTGAAAACCTAATTTGAAGATACAGACACAAAACTGATTTCATTAGAAAGTTTTCACTGAGCACTTTACAAAAATATAATTAGTTTTCATATAATTGGTTACCTTTGATAGAAAACGGTAAATTATTATTTTAAATTAAAAAAAAATATTGAGTAAAATTTTTACAAAATAGTTTATAATTTCGATAAAAATTTAAATAATCGAGGAGAGCTCCTCAATGGCTTTTCAACGACACCAGTTTTTTGTCGATATCTTCGAATTATTTTTTCATCCCACTTCATTGGATACGTTTGGCACCGGATTTGGAATTTTTTTTTTGTCCTTTGTCAAACAAGAGCCATAGAACAAAAAATAAGAATGAAAAGCGACACGGATATGAAATGCATATAATGATAGTGTGTAACTAAGAAAAAGGATGAAAAATTAATTTTCAAAACCAGTTCCAAGCTAGTCCTGCGTAGTGGGACAGAAAAATAATTTGAAAGTACAGACACAAACTTGGTGGCATTCGAAAGGTCTCGCTGAGAACTTAACGAAAATATAATTTCATTCTTGATAATTTGTTCCCTTCGACACAAAAACGGTAAATTGATATTATAAATTTAATAAAATATTGAGTATAGTTTGTAACTGCGAGAAAATAATTAGATATTCGTATAGAGCTCCTCAAGAGCTTTCCAATTACACCAAGTTTATGTAGATATCTTAGGCATCGGATTTCGAAATTAATGTTTCATCATTCGTCTAAGTTGAACATGGTACTATTATTATATGTACCCTTGTCGCTTGTTATTGTTCTAGGGCTCTTGGAATATAACTTAAAGATTTTTATACTCTAGATGAAATCTGAAAGTATATTGGTGTTTGCCTTACCGTTTGTAACGCTAAGAAATAATGCTCGCACAGAGCCGCCAAGGGTACAGAAATATTTGTTGTCGCTCAAAAACTTCGATTCCGAGTTGCTGTCTGTTGTGTGTCATTTTTAGCAAAAAAGAAACTTTAAGTTCGTGAATGGGCCACACCCCCTACTCCTTCTACCCCCTCCCATACAAATTTCACGAAATTTCGAAATTTTCAGAAATTGATTTTTCTTTGAAACTATTTAAGCTATCGATTTGAAATTTGGATCAAAGTATTATGATATAGATGTCATTAACATGACAGAATATTGATCCGATGCCGTCACTCCTCCCATACAAATGCATAATTTTTAAAAATGCAGTTTTTCAATTTTCATTGAAACTAACGAAGTTATAAAAACGAATGATTGCAATCAGTATTGAAAAAATTATCAACTTCACCTCACTCCTTCTACCCCCTCCCATACAAATTGCACGAAATTTTGAAATTTAAAATATTTAAAATATTCTTTCTTCAAAACTGTTAAAGCTATCAACTTGATATTTTGCATAAAGTATAAAAATAGAAATATCAATAACGAGAAAAAAATTTGTTTTGATCCGTACACTCCTTCTACCCCCTCCCATACAAATGCATAACTTTTGTTAAGTGCATTATATCGATTTCCATTAAAACTAGAAAAAAACTTAAAATTTTGCCAGAATTTGTTTTTTAATTTTTTAATAATTGCAATAAATGCTAAAGAAAATTATCAGCTCCTCTTCACTCCTTCTACCCCCTCCCATACAAATATCTGTATTATAAATTCAAGAAAAGCATTTCTCCTTCGAATATATTAGAACTATCGAATTTGAAATTGAATCAAAGCGTGGTGATAAGGATGATGATAAGCAGTTTCAAAATCATCTTAAACGCTCCACTTGATCTGCCACCCCCCATACAAATGCCTCAATTTCAGGAAAACTATGTCCAATTGAAAATAATGAAAGCTACAAACCTTAAATTCAGCACGAAACATTTTGCAAATTTTGTACGAAAGAGTTGGATCGCATCAATTGTGTAGGTAACAATTTAACTCCCCACTCACCACACAATATTGTATTGCAAATGGCACGGTAAGTGTGCAAAAGTGTTATTAAGCTGCGATACAGTGCCATTGTGTGCGAGTTGTGTGATCTATAGTGAGTTACCGAAATCCATTTGATGCTGATATTGCGCTTGATTGGCACAGTGATCACTCTTTCTCTCACAATCTTGAAGAGTCGACACGTGGTCACAGGGCCTTGATGAGTGGCTGTGCATACAAACGTAATTTGATGTTTATACTCTAGATGAAATCTGAGAGTATTATAAGTTTGCCACAAAGTTTGTGACGCTAAGAAATAAGGCTCGGAGAAAAAAATGAATGATACAGAAGTTCATATAATCACTCAAAAATCTCAAAACCGGATGTCAGTCCGTCCGTCCGGCTGTCCGTCCGTCCGTCCGGTTGTCCGTCCATCCGTGTCCTTTCTAGCTTGAGAAAGCGTTGATATAGAAAGTTCAAATTTTGTACACGTCGTTGTTGACAAAAAAGTAAGGACAACTTCGTGAAAGGGCCAAATCGCTCCACCTCTTCTACCCCCTCCCATACAAAATTTAAAGATTTAGCGTGCTGAAATTGTGCACTAAATATTTATTTAGAATTATTAGTAAGACCAAAAAAAATTAGACATTTAGTTTCACCCCTTTTACAATGTTTAAATTAAATTTTTCATACAATTTAATAACTAGTCGGATAACCGTGACGCTTAAGAACTTCCACCAAACGGTTTTTCTTCGAAGCTACAAGTTTACTGGTCTCCTGAACTGTTATTTCCGTCCACTCCTTTAATATTATGTCTTTGATCTGTTTTTACTTGAAATCGTATGTTTGCGTATTTTTCTTTCCAATAGAGCCCATAAATGCTCGATATGGTTCAAATCTGGTGATTGTGGAGGCGTGTGTAATTGTTTGGGGGCCTTGTACAGTAACGAAGTGCGCACAATTCCCGCAGTGTGCTTGGGGTCGTTGTCGTGTTGAAAATAAAATTGTTCATGCAGTCCCAATTTGTCAGCACTGGATTGCTTATTACGCTTTAAAATATTCAAATATATATGCTTATCCATCGTTTTCTCCACAAACTCCAGGTGGCCCGTACCATTGGCTGCCATACAACTCCAAACTATCACTGCACCACCTCCATGTTTTACTGTTGGGTAAAGATTGCTCCTATTGTATGCTTCTCCTCGCTTACGCCATACTAATTTGTGTCCTGTTATACCGAAAATACAAAGCTTCGATTCATCAGAGAAAAGCACGTTGTTCCAGAACTCTTCAGGCATATTTAAGTATTGCTTTGCGAAAGCAATGCGCTTTTTTCGATTGATTGCAGAAATAAGCGGTTTCTTTCGTGAAATTCTAGCATGAAAACCAGACCGTCTCAAAATTCTTCGTGCAGTAACGACAGAAATACTTTTGGCAAATCTTTCCTGAACAAGATTTGCAATTTGCGTCTTCACTGCATTCAATACTGAGCGGCTTTCACGGGACGTCAGCTTCGATGGGCGACCAGAACGAGGTTTTGACGTGATAATTCCAGTAGTTTTAAAATTTCTTATAACGGTATAGACTCCATAATAAAATTTATATCTTGTTTTTACAAAAAAAACAAGACACTTTATTCTAGTTATCTGATCAATTAATATATCAATAAAATGCAATCAATATTTTAAGCAATTTACCTTCTGCACGCTCGCAAGATCGCAACAATAATGACCGCTTGTAGAATTTCGATCGTTTTTTATGTTACGCTGAAGAACAAAAGTACCGTTATCTCGGATGTTTTGCGAACACGTGCAAAGAAATTTGGCATCGTCACTGTTCATTGAATATTTCATCAGAAAAATAAAAACTGAGTTTGCTAAGTTGTTTACTTTTTGAAATATATTCTAGGAATCATTATTTTATTGGTTGCTTGTAAACATATGACTCTGAGTGTATATAGTTTTGGTACGTATTGAGGTTGATTAACGTTGATTTCCCTGCCGAGAAACCATGCTGATTCTGAATGATCACTGGTGACAGTAATGGAGTTAAATTATCCATGAATAAGCTTTTCAATATTTCGGATGTAATTGACTGTGTACAAATAGGACGATAATTACGGATGTTAGTTTTATCGCCAGTTTCATGAACAGAGATGAGAAAACTTGTTTTCCAGGTAATGAGAAAGCAGCCAGTATTGAGAGAAAGATTGAATATGATAGACAATGGTAAGGAAAGATTAGCCGTACATCTTCTAAGCAAAATAAGAGGTACACCATCTGGTTCTTCACTATTAGATACGTTCAGTGCTATCAGTTTTTTGTAAATTGATTCAACGTCAAACCTGAAGTTCGAAATATTAACGTGTAAGTTATTGAAATCGGATGAGCTAACATTATAGCAGGGTAGAATTTGAAACGTGCAGTTATACGTTTCTGCAAAGTAATCACGAAAAATAATGGCAACTTCACAGGCATCACCGCTACGAATTTGATCTAAGTCCACTGTAGATGGCAAAAAGTTCTCCTTACGAAATGAGTTGACATAATTCCAAAATAATTTAGGATTAGTGAGAATCATTTGTTCGATATTGTTTATAGAATTCAATAATTCATTGTGGATATGATAAGAATGAAATAAAGCGCAAGTTGGATAGGGATATGATAAGCATAGGACAGGATAGCGAAGCTTCTTTCCTCAATTGCCTTAACTAAAACCGAACTAACTAATTTAAACTGGAGTTCCCTAATTACAAATTGTAAATATTAACGTTTCAAACACCCAAAAATAAAACTAATAATTACTGCGCTACTTTCTCTTATAAAAACCTATTATGCCGATATCTACAGAAATAATATTAACTCAGCTCTACAACATTGAAAGATATCTCGAAAAAGTAAACCTGGAAAATGTTACATAATATTTCAGTATGTAATTTCGTAAAAGGACCCAAAGTTCATATGCGATTCTATGATATTTTTCTTTATCATAGAATCGCTTGTAAACTTTGAGTCCTTTCACAAGATTACACAATGAAATACTATGGAATATTTTCCAGGTTTACCTTTTCGAGATGCTCCTAGATAGAAACGAACATGAATAGTTTTTCTGTAAGTTAAGTTGAAAAGAAAGATAATACAGATGTGCAGGATTCTTACGAATAAATGTGTTTAGCTTTCTTTTTTCAGTCTCTATTTATCTCCAAAGATAGCTTTTAATTAACTTAATCAAAGTAATCATTCTTAGAATTAGTTCGAAAATTGGCGACGATCTTGGCGATAGATATGCTTGATTTCATAGTGTTTTTATTACCTGTATTTCTTGAAATTTATCGAAAACGATTGGGTATATACTTTTCTTCTATCGTAACGCACAAAAAGATACGTCTGGCATAAAATCCGTAGACAGTTTACCTTGCCATTACTTTTAAGTTTTGTTTACTATATTTGCTGCTATGAAATACATTGGCTTTTCATTGCTTGAATATTTGAAATGGAAACATTTAATTGGTAATTAGTGGTTCATTGCAATTTTACCATCCTGTATAATTCAATAAATCGGGCGCCATAAAAATTTATTAGATCTTGTGTTTTTCAATACACATGAAACAGTTTGGTTTGGTCCAAATTACTATTTTTATTTTATGTACATCGAATGGATGTAGCTAGGGTGTAGCCTAGTAGGTAGCGTGTTGGTCTTGTAATGCGAAGGTCGTGAGTTCAAATCCCGGTCATCGCAATATACATATAATTCCAGCACATTGCCTACTTGGATATACCTTAGTCACCTCAATCTACGAAAATGAAAAATTCGTAGAAAGAGGGTTGTGCGAAGGGCTAACAACCCTTCCACAATAAGTAAAATAAAAAAAAAAAAAAGTATTAAGGAACCTGAATATCAGGAGGCCAAGGTCCGATTTGGGCTGTGACGCCATTGTAGAAGTAGAAGAAGAAGAATTGATATATGCATCTGCAAAATTTGAACTTAGTGTAAAAAATTTACTCAAAGTTTTCACTATTTCGTACATCCAATTCCCTCTCCTTACACCCCGCAACTTCAAAATTTTACAAATATACATTATACAGCTCCATAATCTGAGGAGATTTCATCTAAATATCTATATTGCATTTTGAGATATAACGGTTTGAAATTTTAGCAAGTGTACCACTTTTGAAATACTCTCCATTTCTACTTGCTACTGTTCTGTCCAAAATTTTTAGTTTATATACATATAGTACTAAAGTTTTAACTACAAATCTTTAAAAATAGCCAAGATATTAATTTTTAAGCGTTTTTATTCGCACTCCACCTGACCCTGAAATTTAACTGTACAATGAATTTTCCAATATTTTGCACCGAGAGCACGTAGAAAATGTGAGTGGATCGGAAATTGTTTTTTAACTTTAGACTAATCACATCAACCAAATTTTAATGTCAGCTATTAAAAGCAGTGAAGTCCAGATCATGAACTTAAAGTTAGTTAGAAAATTCTTATGTTCCGAAATTTATAAAGCATTGGCAATGACATCAAAATTTGACCAAACTATACTACTATGAATACAATTGACGTTAAAAATATTTGTTTTGATATCCCCATCCCTTCTAATATCCATTCCACACAGATGCACAATTTCGAAAAGTAGATAACTCAATTTTTGAGTGAACTAGTCAAGTTAGAAACATGAAATTTTGCCAGAATTTTTCGTAAAACAGTTTTTGGCTTCACTCCTTTTGTTCTACCTCTTAGCTTATACAGTTTCTCATATTTTCTAAATTCAAAGGAAGACTTTTACTTTTGAATGGGTCAGTGCTATTCGCTTGGAAGTGGTTGATGATAAGGCCTATCATTCGTACTATCGATTTTATGACTTAGTCGCCTTCTAAATTCCGACTGACTCTTTCGTTATGTCGATCACACGACTCGGTCGGCTTTTCAATCACGACTGTAGATAACTAAATTTTTTTAGTAAACTAGTCAAGTTAGAAACTTGAAATTTTGACAGAATTTTTCGTAAAAAAGTTTTTGGCTTCACTCCTTTTGTTCTACGTCTTAGCTTACACAGTTTCTCATATTTTCTAAAGTCAAAGGAAGACTTTTATTTCGGAATGGATCAGTGCTATTCGCTTGGAAGTGGATTATGATAAGGCTGATCATTCGTACTATCGATTTTACGACTTAAGCGCCTTCTAAATTCCGACTGACTCTTTCCCTTCCGAACACCGACTGACTCTTTCGCTCTCCAATTTTCAAATGGCTCCAACATGTTGCCTATGACCTCGTGATCGCTCTGCAGATCACACGACTCGGTCAGCTTCTCAATCTCAACTGACACTTCATCACAAATGCGCACTTTTATGCCATTTTTGTCAGCCCACCATGCCGCTTCAATTAATCATCAACTTCACAGCAATTATTGGCCCTCCATGCCGCTCCTGAGTACGCGCAATCAGTTCAAGTCTATGAGTCACTATGGGTCCGTGTGTAATTGTTGTTGCTTTCGTTCGCGGAAAAAAACTTGCAGGTGTTCTTTTATTAGTCTAGTATTAATGAAGATCTCGAATATTCGATAAGCGGCAAAGTGTTCGCATATAACATTACCCCCTCCTTAGCTCTTGTTCGTCCTGAACAAAGTCTTTGCTGTTGTTAATGTAGTCATGGTGTTTCGCCAATCTGTCCATGTTTTCCTGATATTGCCAATTGTTTTGCCAAACTTATCTAGAGGCACATTGTGAACCAGAAATTCCACTTCGCTCACAACAGTCACATCGTAAGTTCCCTGTCTGCCTGAAATTCCAAAATCGGAGAACTTTGTTGATAGCGCTCTGCTTATTGGGCTCTTTCTTCTGACACAATGTTTGTTCAGCTCCGACAGTAACTCTCCGGATTCGCCAATCATTCGGCGGCACTTGTTAGGCGACACATCCTGGGTTTGGTTTGGTTCTACTGTATTCACGATTCATCTGACCTCTAGCACAAGTATTTCTTGATCGCAGTCATTTTACGGACCCGCGAGTTACCTTGCGACAATTATTAAGCAGCTTCAAAGGTCAGAGCGTACACTAAAACTTCCCGCAGTGCTTCCTTGCCCGCCAATCTTAATGCCTGTTGTAACTCCAGCAGAGCGTTGATAAATAGGTACACTGCAGGATCTATGCTGGGAAAAGATAACAGCGTCAACCTGTCAATATCCGGAGCAACTTGTTGTAGCATTTCACCGGATTTCTGTGTTCGATTTTGAAGTTCCATTTAGTAATTCTCACACATATGGTCTCCACCGTAACGAAGGTCCAAAGTCTGCAATAAGAACTGAAAGTCACAGTGTTATTCGGCCGTGGGAGTCTGAAAGATATCGGACGTAGATCCCCATTACGCCAATATTGAAGCCGTAGCTCGCTCCTGATTCCTTCAATGGTTGATGGTGACCGCCGCCTCAAATTCAGTCTTGCAGATTATCAGTGGTGTTTGACCATCGAGGGCCTTTAGATTTCTCTGAACCACATATTTGAATTTGATGACGCCAGTTGTTTTCACCACCTCGAAGTCCCTTTTCAGTCGGTCTAATTTCAGAAGTCTCGCGTTTCACTATTCTTTAATTTGCTTGCCAAGCACGTTTGTCTCTGGGCTTATTTCTTCTATCAACTCTCTCGCTTGTAAATTGAGGCCTTACTTTAGTTCTTAGTTTTGCTCTGTGACGTAATGACTTTGCTGGTCCATTTTAATGCTCTGTTGATCCATTTTATTGTTCAGATCTCTAGCCTGTTGACTTTGTTGATCCATTTTTGCCATCATTTATTGCATCAGCTGCCGAATCAGTGCAATACTAAAGTATTGAGATCGACAAAGTGCCCCAAGAATAATAAAGTTGCGCCCGACTTTTTGGCAGATTTTATTAATTATGATTTGAGTATTTCCTAAACATATTTTTCGGCTTGAAGAAGCCAAACAAAATCTAACTAATTTTTCAAAACTAATAAATCTGCTTTTTTGAGGTCAGATAGAAGATAAAAGTTTCAATTAAATTTTATCTGAATGTATAAGTCTCAGGACCTACCCAGTTTTGTTCACAAGTTATATTACGAGTATCACTCATTTTGCACTTATAACTAATTTTTCTTAATTTACTTCGTGCAAGACGTAATAGGTGAGAAGTCAAATAGCGAAACAACAAGGTCAGCTATTTTTGGAGATGAAAACTATATAAGATGCACGCTAGAGATTATTTTGAAGTTGATTAAATTGGGCAAGGCATATTAAAAGTTTGGTAATTAGATATTGCTAAAAATGGTAAATTATAACAGTTTTGGTGAAGACATGCCTAAAATCCATGTTTGTAAATTTATAGCAAAGTCAAATATCTATGATAAAATTAGCTTCATCACGAAACCCGTTCTACTATCTCCCATGTTAAAATCAAGTTATGGACTGTCAATTCTTTTAAATTAGTTATTACACCAATGGCTCAACAAAATTCTATGTTAAGTGAAAATTACCAAAAATTTCTATTATATTGTATAAATTATTACTCCATGGGACACTAGAGGCGGTTTATCATAGTTTGGCAAAGGTGAAGCTCTATATTTGAAGCGAATTTTAAAAAAGTGTCGACATTTTTTTCTGTTTCGTTCTCAACATCATCACTTATGCGCAGTGGATAATGCTTGACTAAAAATGACAATCAAAATTTTTGAATAAACAATTTATCTGAAACTGGATGAATTTTGCAAAACTAAACTCACCACATCACGAATGGTGAATTAGGGTAGATAAATTTACAGGTATTGATTGCGACATAGATATCTGCCTGACTCTGCTACAATAGGTCATATTCCTCTTGCCATGCAAGAGTGACTCTAGCATAAATTAATTAGAGTTCCTATATATTAGGGTTCTTGTATAAGCTAAGCAGAAGACACCGTACTCCGGGTTTGGCCTTTAGGTACACCTTGCGGGGCGCGAAAACTTTGAATATTTTGCGATTTTCTTAATTGCGTGGAAATAAGAACGCATACCGACTGTTAATATCATTTACATTTATGGAAAATTATCAAAAAATAAACAAATCATTAGCAATGTGCATATTCTTCCACTTCAAAATTCAAATCACTCAACTAGCCAAAGGTCAGCTGATCACCAGACGAAAATTTCACATTACTCAAGACCAAACCCTGTGTACGACGTGTTCTGTTAGCTTATACAGGAACCCTACTATATACAGGGTGTTTGGTACTCCGTGTGCCACCTTGTAGGGGTTATTCCTAGATATATTTTGAGGAAAAAATTGTTCTACGGAGATGGTCAATTTTCAATATCCGCGGAGATACAGGGTGACCAAGAAAAGTGTTTCGGACCTGTACCCTCACTCACTCAAAACGCTATATCTTGAAAACTAATAATCGCGATTCAAAGTGTTATAGCTTGTTTTTTAGGGAATCGAATTACCTTTCATTTGGTGTAATAATCCGCATTGTAACTGTATCCAATTCTGAGATATTTGCTTCAGAACACAAATTTTTGACACTTTGACCATCAAAATTCTGGGGTCAATGTAGTTTTTCTCAAAAAAACGCATTATAAAAATGTCATTTTAATGTTGTTTTTTTATGTGCCATATTATTGCCTACAAACGATGTATACGCTTGCATTGCATAAATTTCATAGTTTAGAAAAAAATATCATTCTAATATTATAGCACTTTTATCAAAAAACAAGAATATGTTGATCAACGCTCTCCGCTTGAACTAAAAGAACTTAAAAATGGTTTTTATGGTTTGTTTCAAATTTCCTTAATTACAATAAATGTTCAAAATGGCTACCTTCATTTTGAATGCACGCTAAAGCTCGTTTTGTCAGTGTTCTCTTTGTGTTCATACTCCTCAACTGCTGCCTTACTTCTGTTGCTGCCGCATCGATTCTGGTGTTTAGATCCTGCAACATTACTACTTCCGTTGCGTAGACAAGGTCCTTCATCCGTCCCCATACAAAGAAATCCATAATAGTTAAGTCAGGAGATCTTGCAGGCCAGTGTATCGGTCCATTTCTACCGAAACAGCGATTGCTATAATTGGAATTAAACCAATCTCTGATTTGTCAGCCGTAATGAGCTGGAGCACCATCGTGTTGGTAAAACATGGAAGCCAATCGTTGCAATGGCACATCATCCAATAACTCCTGTAGATTTATCAAAAAATGCAAGTAATTGGAACTATTTAGGGTAGGCGGAAGCCTAATAGGACCAATGAAATAGTCACCAATCACACCTGCCCTATAAATTGACACTGAATCTGTGCTAAAATGATGCCTCTCTTCTTGTATGTGGATTGTTCTGAGCCAAGGTGTGCAAGTTGTGGAAGTTTGTGATACCGTCCCTGGTGAATTGGGACTCATCCGTCTAAAGAATGTTGTTCATAAAATTTTCGTCACTTAGTTGTCGTTCAAGGAGCCAATTGCAAAACTCCATCTTTTGGGCAAATCAATGGGTAACAGCTCCTGCACTGGTGTGTGGTGGTAGGGATGCAACCGCTCTGCTTTTAGGACACTCCAAACTTTCCACGTAGAGGCGTTTAACTGCAATGCCAAGCGTCGGATACTGATTAATGGATCATTTTGAACTGCATGTAGTATTCCTTCATTGGTTGGAACAGCGATTATCGGCGCAGGGTTTGCATTTACTCTGCTTGTCCTAACGCTGCTTGTTTACTGATTCCTTCTGTAAATGTCTTGAAATACTCTCCTGTCAAGTATCCGACGATTAGGGAATCTCTGATGATACAAAGACCGCACCGCTCGTGTATTTGCCTGACACTCTCCATAAATGAAAATGATGTCTGCATATTCTTCATTCGTGTACTCAGGCATTTCGAAATTATTTTCTAAATTTTAATGACACCTTCTACTTTTAACAATGTAACTAAAACTGATAAAAATATTAAGTAAGATTTGCTTTCATACGCTTTTCATTTTGTTAGGTACCCCATTAAAAAAGGCAAAGTGCTGCACCTAGTTGTGTTGAAACTCATTTTAATTTAATTCATTTCCTCGATAATTTAATACTAATTAAAGGACATTCATCGATAATTTAAATAGATATTAAAGGACAATAAGAATATTTCAGTTTAAAAACATTTCAGGCAGTTTTTTTAGAATGAGGGTTCCTTTATGGCACATTTTATTTTTAAGCCATATGTAATTTCGCTTATTACCTGGACAACGGGAAAACCTATGTCATAAGTAAGTGTGCATTATTTGTAGGCAATAATATTACACATAAAAAAACAACATTAAAATTACATTTTTATAATGCGTTTTTTTGAGAAAAACTACATTGATCCCAGAATTTTGAGGGTCAAAGTATCAAAAATTTGTGTTCTGAGGCAAATAGGTAATTTGGTTCCCTAAAAAACAAGCTATAACAGTTTGAATTGCGATTATTAGTTTTCAAGATATAGCGTTTTGAGTGAGTGAGAGTACAGGTCCGAAAGACTTTTCTTGATCACCCTGTATCTCCGCGAATATTGAAAATGTACCATCTCCGTAGAATAATTTTTTTCTCAAAATATATCTAGGAATAACCCCTTACAAGGTGGCACACGGAGTAC
This sequence comes from Chorisops tibialis, assembly GCA_963669355.1. NCBI lineage: Eukaryota > Metazoa > Arthropoda > Insecta > Diptera > Stratiomyidae > Chorisops > Chorisops tibialis. Next base: position 140,673,767 of record OY770264.1, read on the forward strand.
CAAACACCCTGTATAACACATAAACTATCTTTTAAAAAGTTTGGCCTTTACGTTCTCCAACGATCGCATCGCTTATTTTTGGCTAGTGAATCGGCAAACTTTCGGCTGGTTGAATTCCACGCAGAAGTGAATTTCGCAGTGAAAAAATACGCACATCGCTAACGATTTGATTATTTATGATAATTTTCCATAGTTATAAATGATGTTAATAGTCAGTGCGCTTTTTTATTTCTACGGAATTAAGAAAATCGCAAGAATATTCAAAATTTCTCAGCCTAAAAAATGTACCTAAAGGCTAAGCCTTGAGTACGGTGTGTTCTGCTTAGCTTATAGCGGAACGCTAGAATAAATCAGCCGAATAAAATCTAACCTAATCTAGAAAAGATCTTCTAAATCTTGTAAATCGGGGCGATTCATTGAATTCAATTCTGTGAACAATAGGGCATATTGAGGCGAGTTATTTCACCAGACTAAATTTGTACTGGAGTATAAAAAACTTAAAAGAGTTTCAAATGCTTTCAAATTTAATTCAGAGTTTTTGTTGCAAGTTTAATTATTTACTAATTATTCAAGGGATATCTTTATACCGCCTTCTTCTGTCATCATCGCCATTTTTATACTCTAGATAAAATCGGGCTTGCGTTACCATTTGTAACGCTAAAAAATAATGCAGAGTCGCCAAGGATACAGAAAAAAATTTTTTTTTCGCTCAAAAACCTAAATTTTTTGTGACTTCTTGTCCGTCTGTCCTTTTGTCTACAACATAAATCTCGAACGCTATCGTGCCGAATTTTCTTATGTCATTTTTAGCACAAAAAAAAAGAAACCTTAAGATCGTGAACGGGCCACATGCCCACTCTTTTTACCTCCTTGCAAATAAATTTCAATTGCTCAAATAAAATATTCCTATGTTGAGCTAAACGGGCTTCTATTTTCACATTAAAAAATATCGTATAATGAACTCAAGTCTGTCAAAATCGTCCTTGGTGTGCAATTTCTTATCTTTGAAATTCCAAAATAAGAAGTGCTTTTCGATGGAAAGAAGAAGATTACTTGTACGTAATCGTACTGAGTTTAGAGTAGGAATGCGATGAAAATAATTGAATTAAAGTTTTGCGTATAGAGAAGTTGGTTCTAATGGTAGAGGAATTTAATTAGATAAAACAGAGATAGTAACTCGGGGGGTTTTACTATCTACTTCTTAAGTTGATTCAATTATAAAGAAATATGCGCAAAGATTTCATTTAAATTTGATAAGGGAATCGGTTAATTATAAGCTAGGGAGCTAAGTATATAACGTGAACTATTTTAATCAGCGAAAAATGGGTGATAAAAGCGTCATATACATACTCGTATCTAGTTAATTGTTTATTGATAACAAGCATTGCTGTATTAGCTGTTATCAACTTTGAAGCTCTCAATTTTAATTATATTATTTGCAGTTCTATTGTGATCGGTTAGCTTGACCAAAATTCCTATTATATAGGTACTATCGTATCAAAATGCAATAGGAATTGATTTATTTTTTAAGTAATTTCATGCAAATATTCATAATTTTTTTTTTTTGGCACACTTCCATTCCTATATTTCATTCACAAAATTTTAAAATAAATCTAAATAGTGTTCAAGAAAAATTATTTATGATGCTCAACAAAAAAAACAAAACTTTTCGTTGATGATTTGAAAGTGAAATTAAAACAAATTTTTCTTATCAAACCTCTTGTTATCACAAATCCGCAAAAAGATAACTACAGAGCACTATTTTTTAAATAATGACACATAGCGCTGCTAAATTATCACTAAACGGATGGGTGTTATACGCTATTTTAGCTTAATGAACACTAAATTGTCAAAAAGTGGTCATTCATCAGCTAAATGTTCTCATTTCTCGCATAATTGCGGCTATAATGATATATGTGTTTTTCATGCAAGAAAGATGAAGAAAGTCCTTTTCCGACAGCTCTGGCTTATGTGAAATTTTTAATGGCCCACTTATGAAAGATGGCTTACAAACGACTAAACTACAGAGTAGTGGGTATATGGCGGTTTGGGCTCATTTCTGGCTTTCTCCTTAGCGACACTAGCGCCACGAGCGGAGGTGGCCGATAGCAATACTAATTAGTGGGATGGGGTAATGCAGTTCGTTTTCTGGGGTGGCCGATAGCAATACTAATTAGTGGGGATCCAAACCGGTAGTTGGACTTTGAGAAGGCTTTCGCTGTTTCTTCAGAGATGGCAGTAGCAGTATCCCTAACTGACTTTTTTTTGAAATGTCAAGATTGATAAGAGTTTTATAAATTATGCCCCTAACTGACTTTTTTTTGAAATGTCAAGATTGATAAGAGTTTTATAAATTATGCCCCTAACTGACTCTTTTTTTGAAATGTCAAGATTGATAAGAGTTTTATAAATTATGCCCCTAACTGACTCTTTTTTGAAATGTCAAGATTTATAAGAGTTTTATAAATTATGCCCCTAACTGACTCTTTTTTGAAATGCCAAGATTGATAAGAGTTTTATAAATTATGCCCCTAACTGACTTTTTTTTGAAATGTCAAGATTGATAAGAGTTGTATGAATTATGATTCACATATGATGAAATTGATATTTACATTGATAGGAATGAACACGTGGGTTATATTTTTAATTGGACTTTAAGAATGCTTTCGTTGTTTATATTGTGAAATAGGTTTTGATCAGCTTGTTTAGTTTTATGAATTAGGTGTCATATACATATGATGAAAATTGATAGATTGTGTGTATGGAGATTGTTATTGTTATTAATAGCGTGATATTTTTTTTTATGAAGTCATCATCGAGTAGGAATAATTCTTTCGAATTGTTTATGGTTTAGAGTATTCATATGATAGGTTGTTTACATTTTTTTGTGTATGGAATTTTTTGGTTTACGAGTGAGATTGATATGAAAATTTCACCTCAATTCGCCAACATATATGATCATTTTTTTTTGATAAACGAGTTCAAGGTCTAAGATTTGTATGAAAATAACTTGTATTTGTGGTAGATGAAGCACTTGTATGGTTACATGGATATAACGCTGTTATGCAATAGGGGTAAGCTTTGTATGGGATGTTGGTTAGTGATGATGTACTGACGTTCCATGACGTCATCAATTAGGGTTGCCATAAGGTCATCGATTATAGTTTCATGACGTCATCATCAATTGGAGTTGCCATAATGTCAAAAAAAATAAAAAAAAAATAAAAAAAAAAAAAATAAAAAAAAAATAAAAAAAAAATAAAAAAAAATTAAAAAAAAAAATAATTAAAAAAAATTAAAAAAAAAATCAAAAAAAAAAAAAAAAAAAAATCATAAATTTACAGATTCGCATGACAATGTTCCTATGCCTAATACTGATAAACCCGATTAATGGGCTATTTAACGTACACGAACTGACAGGATTTACAGAAATACAACTTAACAAAGTAGAAATAGTGACCAAAGCAAATATTATCATACACATAATTGACATAAAAGAAATTTTAGACGTAATAAACGAATTTTCAACCAATACAGCTAATTTTAACGGAGAACAGAAGAACTTACTTATTACAGAACTAAAACAATTGACAAACAAAATTAAAAATATTTTAGGAATTATATAGAAATAGAAAGAAAAGTGCTTTATTGAATATAGTCCGATGTACAGCAAAATGGTTATTTGGAACGATGGACGAACAAAACAGACTAGACACATAAAATCACATGAAGACGACAGACGAAAATAATCATAATCTCATTACCGTAATAAACCAACAAATAATTATAAACAACAATTTAATGAATCTTTCAGACAGCTTAAAAATTGAAAAATAAATATATAGAACCATATCAACTACAACAACAACAACTACAACACTATAAAATACAACCAAACAACCATACAAACACCTGCTACCAACTTGTACCCATATGATACCAATTTACCTTATTAAATTTTACTATAAGTTAAGAAATAAAAAAGAGTCTTGTGTGTTGTTATACTTGTATACCAAATTCTGATTAATATGCATATTTCAAGAAAAAAACAAACTGAATGATGGTTTTAAGCATATTTATTATCAAGATATTTTTTTTAAATAATAAACATAAGAAAATTATGATATGTATCGGTTATATTATATATAGAATAGCTATTTCTTTAACAATGAAACAGTTTTCAGATCCTCTAAATTTAATATTTATATTATTACTTCAGCTTTTCTCAATGCTTCAATGATGGCAACAATCTCGTTGATATGATAAATATCTCCCGCCTGTAGCGCTGATACAAGCAATTGTAACCGGTCCACCAATTCATTGGGGTCATCCCAAGAAATATACTGTTTTGGTTCGATTGATGTTTGTATTAAATCTCCTCCTCTATGAGTTAAAAGTTTGTTAATAGTTTTTGTATATTTATATATTTTTATTTGTCTTTTGCTGGGTTCGATTGATGTTTGTATTAAATCTCCTCCTCTATGAGTTAAAAGTTTGTTAATAATTTTTGTATATTTATAGCTACGGTTTCCATTTATTTGTCCTTCGCTGGTATAGTGACGTCTATAGGCATTAGTATCGAGCAGAATATTTCTATAATTCTGTAAATCATCTTTATTGTACAGAGTCTTATCTGGAACTTTCATAAATAGTAGCTCATATATGCCCGGAGTACCCTCATAGGTTTTATCTTTTATTAATATTTGACTACCATCGATTGTAAAAATCGAGTTTCCAATTTTCCATTGTTCATTTTCATGATAAACACCATAAGTACTATCAATGAAATCCGGATTATTTACAAATATATTTAAATATTTTGTAGGTATTTCATCAAATTCTCGCTCGTTCATATATTCAATGAGTTCTTGCCGACCTGAAGGAGTTGTCACATATTTACGTATGCTTCTTACATCCGGAGACTTTAATGGTGTTTCAAAAGTATCAGTTAGATTAAGCTTTCGTCCGAATTTGGGTGTTGGAGTTTCAAAGTCTACGTCACTTTCACTATCATCTGTAGATTGAGTTTCCATGTTTTCTTCTTTTTCAGGTTCATATTTACTATGATTATGATTTTCTACATCTCCTTCTCTTTTAGGCTCGAATTTACTGTATTCATACAGTTTAACTAATTTTTTAAGAGGTCTTGTGATTGGCTTAAAAGTTTGTTCTTGTCGAGTTTCAGCATTAACTCTACCTGTTTTGAATTGCTTATATTTTTTACGTAACGAGTTACTAGACTTTATAATTTGTCTAAGAATATCTTTATCGGTCGACTTCTGCATTTTTCCTTCTTACACAACAACAACAGATTAACAGATATCGTACTGCTTCTGTACTGAGGTGTACTGCTTTAATACTGCTTCTGTACTGAGGTGTACTGCTTTAATACTGCTTCTGTACTGCTTTTGTACAGCTTTAATACTGCTTTGTACAGCTTTAATACTGCTTTGTACAGCTTTAATACTGCTTTGTACAGCTTTAATACTGCTTTAATACTGCTTCTGTACTGCTTTGTACAGCTTTAATACTGCTTTGTACAGCTTTAATACTGCTTTAATACTGCTTCTGTACTGCTTTGTACAGCTTTAATACTGCTTTGTACAGCTTTAATACTGCTTCTGTACTGCTTTGTACAGCTTTGATACTGCTTTGTACAGCTTTAATACTGCTTTAATACTGCTTCTGTACTGCTTTGTACAGCTTTAATACTGCTTTGTACAGCTTTAATACTGCTTCTGTACTGAGGTGTACTGCTTTAATACTGCTTCTGTACTGAGGTGTACAGCTTTAATACTGCTTTGGACAGCTTTAATACTGCTTCTGTACTGAGATGTACTGCTTTACACAGCTTTATTACTGCTTTCAGGTTTTTAAATATAGTTTTTCAAACTTTTTTCTCATATTACTGAATCAAAGTCTTCATATTGATTATATATAGTTGTATTTATTTGATATTGGAATCAAGATAGGAAATAACTTCTCTTGGATGCTGAAAGTGAACAGAATTCAAAGCATATATACAGTATTCATATAAATCTAGAAACATGACTGCTGAGTGTTGAAGGGAAAAGTATAGATTTTTTTTTTTTTTTTTTGTTATTCGAGCCTCAATGTGATTACAACCAACTATACAACCACACAGCTGTACAACCAACTATACAACCACACAGCTGTACAACCAACTATACAACCACACAGCTGTACAACCAACTATACAACCACACAGCTGTACAACCGACTATACAACCACACAGCTGTACAACCAACTATACAACCACACAGCTGTACAACCAACTATACAACCACACAGCTGTACAACCAACTATACAACCACACAGCTGTACAACCAACTATACAACCACACAGCTGTACAACCAACTATACAACCACACAGCTGTACAACCAACTATACAACCACACAGCTGTACAACCAACTATACAACCACACAGCTGTACAACCAACTATACAACCACACAGCTGTACAACCAACTATACAACCACACAGCTGTACAACCAACTATACAACCACACAGCTGTACAACCAACTATACAACCACACAGCTGTACAGCCAACTATACAACCACACAGCTGTACAGCCAACTATACAACCACACAGCTGTACAACCAACTATACAACCACACAGCTGTACAACCAACTATACAACCACACAGCTGTACAACCAACTATACAACCACACAGCTGTACAACCAACTATACAACCACACAGCTGTACAACCAACTATACAACCACACAGCTGTACAGCCAACTATACAACCACACAGCTGTACAACCAACTATACAACCACACAGCTGTACAACCAACTATACAACCACACAGCTGTACAACCAACTATACAACCACACAGCTGTACAACCAACTATACAACCTCACAGCTGTACTTGGTTGATTGTAATCACATTGAGGCTCGAATAACCAAAAAAAAAAAAAAAAATCTATACTTTTCCCTTCAACACTCAGCAGTCATGTTTCTAGATTTATATGAATACTGTATATATGCTTTGAATTCTGTTCACTTTCAGCATCCAAGAGAAGTTATTTCCTATCTTGATTCCAATATCAAATAAATACAACTATATATAATCAATATGAAGACTTTGATTCAGTAATATGAGAAAAAAGTTTGAAAAACTATATTTAAAAACCTGAAAGCAGTAATAAAGCTGTGTAAAGCAGTACATCTCAGTACAGAAGCAGTATTAAAGCTGTCCAAAGCAGTATTAAAGCTGTACACCTCAGTACAGAAGCAGTATTAAAGCAGTACACCTCAGTACAGAAGCAGTATTAAAGCTGTACAAAGCAGTATTAAAGCTGTACAAAGCAGTACAGAAGCAGTATTAAAGCAGTATTAAAGCTGTACAAAGCAGTATCAAAGCTGTACAAAGCAGTACAGAAGCAGTATTAAAGCTGTACAAAGCAGTATTAAAGCTGTACAAAGCAGTACAGAAGCAGTATTAAAGCAGTATTAAAGCTGTACAAAGCAGTATTAAAGCTGTACAAAGCAGTACAGAAGCAGTATTAAAGCAGTATTAAAGCTGTACAAAGCAGTATTAAAGCTGTACAAAGCAGTATTAAAGCTGTACAAAGCAGTATTAAAGCTGTACAAAAGCAGTACAGAAGCAGTATTAAAGCAGTACACCTCAGTACAGAAGCAGTATTAAAGCAGTACACCTCAGTACAGAAGCAGTACGATATCTGTTAATCTGTTGTTGTTGTGTAAGAAGGAAAAATGCAGAAGTCGACCGATAAAGATATTCTTAGACAAATTATAAAGTCTAGTAACTCGTTACGTAAAAAATATAAGCAATTCAAAACAGGTAGAGTTAATGCTGAAACTCGACAAGAACAAACTTTTAAGCCAATCACAAGACCTCTTAAAAAATTAGTTAAACTGTATGAATACAGTAAATTCGAGCCTAAAAGAGAAGGAGATGTAGAAAATCATAATCATAGTAAATATGAACCTGAAAAAGAAGAAAACATGGAAACTCAATCTACAGATGATAGTGAAAGTGACGTAGACTTTGAAACTCCAACACCCAAATTCGGACGAAAGCTTAATCTAACTGATACTTTTGAAACACCATTAAAGTCTCCGGATGTAAGAAGCATACGTAAATATGTGACAACTCCTTCAGGTCGGCAAGAACTCATTGAATATATGAACGAGCGAGAATTTGATGAAATACCTACAAAATATTTAAATATATTTGTAAATAATCCGGATTTCATTGATAGTACTTATGGTGTTTATCATGAAAATGAACAATGGAAAATTGGAAACTCGATTTTTACAATCGATGGTAGTCAAATATTAATAAAAGATAAAACCTATGAGGGTACTCCGGGCATATATGAGCTACTATTTATGAAAGTTCCAGATAAGACTCTGTACAATAAAGATGATTTACAGAATTATAGAAATATTCTGCTCGATACTAATGCCTATAGACGTCACTATACCAGCGAAGGACAAATAAATGGAAACCGTAGCTATAAATATACAAAAATTATTAACAAACTTTTAACTCATAGAGGAGGAGATTTAATACAAACATCAATCGAACCCAGCAAAAGACAAATAAATGGAAACCGTGGCTATAAATATACAAAAACTATTAACAAACTTTTAACTCATAGAGGAGGAGATTTAATACAAACATCAATCGAACCAAAACAGTATATTTCTTGGGATGACCCCAATGAATTGGTGGACCGGTTACAATTGCTTGTATCAGCGCTACAGGCGGGAGATATTTATCATATCAACGAGATTGTTGCCATCATTGAAGCATTGAGAAAAGCTGAAGTAATAATATAAATATTAAATTTAGAGGATCTGAAAACTGTTTCATTGTTAAAGAAATAGCTATTCTATATATAATATAACCGATACATATCATAATTTTCTTATGTTTATTATTTAAAAAAAATATCTTGATAATAAATATGCTTAAAACCATCATTCAGTTTGTTTTTTTCTTGAAATATGCATATTAATCAGAATTTGGTATACAAGTATAACAACACACAAGACTCTTTTTTATTTCTTAACTTATAGTAAAATTTAATAAGGTAAATTGGTATCATATGGGTACAAGTTGGTAGCAGGTGTTTGTATGGTTGTTTGGTTGTATTTTATAGTGTTGTAGTTGTTGTTGTTGTAGTTGATATGGTTCTATATATTTATTTTTCAATTTTTAAGCTGTCTGAAAGATTCATTAAATTGTTGTTTATAATTATTTGTTGGTTTATTACGGTAATGAGATTATGATTATTTTCGTCTGTCGTCTTCATGTGATTTTATGTGTCTAGTCTGTTTTGTTCGTCCATCGTTGCAAATAACCATTTTGCTGTACATCGGACTATATTCAATAAAGCACTTTTCTTTCTATTTCTATATAATTCCTAAAATATTTTTAATTTTGTTTGTCAATTGTTTTAGTTCTGTAATAAGTAAGTTCTTCTGTTCTCCGTTAAAATTAGCTGTATTGGTTGAAAATTCGTTTATTACGTCTAAAATTTCTTTTATGTCAATTATGTGTATGATAATATTTGCTTTGGTCACTATTTCTACTTTGTTAAGTTGTATTTCTGTAAATCCTGTCAGTTCGTGTACGTTAAATAGCCCATTAATCGGGTTTATCAGTATTAGGCATAGGAACATTGTCATGCGAATCTGTAAATTTATGATTTTTTTTTTTTTTTTTTTTTGATTTTTTTTTTAATTTTTTTTAATTATTTTTTTTTTTAATTTTTTTTTATTTTTTTTTTATTTTTTTTTTATTTTTTTTTTTTTTATTTTTTTTTTATTTTTTTTGACATTATGGCAACTCCAATTGATGATGACGTCATGAAACTATAATCGATGACCTTATGGCAACCCTAATTGATGACGTCATGGAACGTCAGTACATCATCACTAACCAACATCCCATACAAAGCTTACCCCTATTGCATAACAGCGTTATATCCATGTAACCATACAAGTGCTTCATCTACCACAAATACAAGTTATTTTCATACAAATCTTAGACCTTGAACTCGTTTATCAAAAAAAAATGATCATATATGTTGGCGAATTGAGGTGAAATTTTCATATCAATCTCACTCGTAAACCAAAAAATTCCATACACAAAAAAATGTAAACAACCTATCATATGAATACTCTAAACCATAAACAATTCGAAAGAATTATTCCTACTCGATGATGACTTCATAAAAAAAAATATCACGCTATTAATAACAATAACAATCTCCATACACACAATCTATCAATTTTCATCATATGTATATGACACCTAATTCATAAAACTAAACAAGCTGATCAAAACCTATTTCACAATATAAACAACGAAAGCATTCTTAAAGTCCAATTAAAAATATAATCCCACGTGTTCATTCCTATCAATGTAAATATCAATTTCATCATATGTGAATCATAATTCATACAACTCTTATCAATCTTGACATTTCAAAAAAAAGTCAGTTAGGGGCATAATTTATAAAACTCTTATCAATCTTGGCATTTCAAAAAAGAGTCAGTTAGGGGCATAATTTATAAAACTCTTATAAATCTTGACATTTCAAAAAAGAGTCAGTTAGGGGCATAATTTATAAAACTCTTATCAATCTTGACATTTCAAAAAAAGAGTCAGTTAGGGGCATAATTTATAAAACTCTTATCAATCTTGACATTTCAAAAAAAAGTCAGTTAGGGGCATAATTTATAAAACTCTTATCAATCTTGACATTTCAAAAAAAAGTCAGTTAGGGATACTGCTACTGCCATCTCTGAAGAAACAGCGAAAGCCTTCTCAAAGTCCAACTACCGGTTTGGATCCCCACTAATTAGTATTGCTATCGGCCACCCCAGAAAACGAACTGCATTACCCCATCCCACTAATTAGTATTGCTATCGGCCACCTCCGCTCGTGGCGCTAGTGTCGCTAAGGAGAAAGCCAGAAATGAGCCCAAACCGCCATATACCCACTACTCTACAGGACTAAGAATTCTTCTTCTATATGTCACTGGTTTTACATTAAAAAAATCAATAAATTTAGAACACATTTTTGATGTTTTTTACTCAAAACCGAATGTCAGTCTGTCCGCCTGTCTGTCCGAGTTCGTGAACGGACCGAATTGCTCCATCCCTTCAACCCACTCCCATACAAAATAACTCATTTTCAATCATTCACAATAATCAAATTTTCTTGGAAACTATAGGTACTCATAACTTAAAATTTAGGACATATACTTTTTATCATAAATTCAATATATAGTTTAAGCAATATTCGAATCCCCTTACTACTTCCACCACCTCCCATACAAAATGGACTTTTCATGAAATACTATACACCGATTTTCTCAGTACTTATAACATTTCTTGAGATCAAATTTTTAAACAAATGCTTAATTAGCATTGTTATTAAGATCCGAAAAAGTTAACTGATTAGCTTCACTTCTTCTATCCCCTCCCATACAAAGTGACACAATTTCACAAATTTACAAAAAAATTATTTTCTTTAAAAGCATCAACACCACTGATCTGAAATTTGAAAAATGACAATTTCATAATGTCCGTATTTATTTTTGTAAAAATGGCTAAAGACACCCAACTCCTACAAATTGTTCAAATTTCATTAATTCTAATACACTAATTTTCCAGTAGATGTTTAATTTTGGAGCCTAAATTTTGTATAAAACATTTTTATTGCTACTCTAGCACGATGCAAAAAAATTAATTCAATTCTGCTCTACCACTCCCAATACAAAATTTCTTAAGATCCCAACAGTTTTTATTTCATCTAAAGTATCCTATGATTGGGCTTTAGCCGCAATATTGGTTCTGCTATGTTTTTAAGAAAATTTATATGGGTACTGGTAGAAGGAGTGATAGCATTGAATTAATTTTTTCACATCATGCGAGAGCTACCATCAAAATGTTCTACTGAAAATGTATGCTTGAACGATTAACTAGTTCTGATAAAATTAGTGTATTGAATTTAGTGCAATTGTGCAGTTTGTCTGGGAGGTGGTGGAAGGAGTGGGGAGTTTTTAATGACTTTTTTTAAAAAATAACTATAAACATCATTCAATTGATATGTTTTAAGAAAATTGACTTTTTGTAAAGATGTGAAATTGTGTCGTGTTGTATGAGAGTGGATAGAAAGAGTGGAGTTAATCGACTAATTAGTTTCGTACTTACTAATAATTCTAAATACATATTTAGTGCATTTTATACGCTCTGAGTAAATTGGTTTATAGTATTTCATGAAAAAGTGCAGTTTGTATGGGAGGTGGTGGAAGGAGTGAGAGGATTAAGATAATTTTTATATAATATATTGAAATCATCATAAAATTCATATTTTCAAAATTTCAAACCTTTCATGATTTCATGTTTTTCAAGAAAATCCGTTTTTTGTGAAATTCCGAAATCGAGTCGTTTTATATGGGAGGGAGTGGAAGGGATGAAGCTATTTTACCAAAAATAACGAGTACAAAATTTGAGCTTCGTAGCTCAACTCATTCTCATGCTAGAGAGTGCGCAGATGGTCGGACGGACATCCGGTTTCGAGAATTTTGAGCAAAAACAAATATTTCTGTACCCTTGGTGATTCTGTGCAGTATTTCTTGGCGTTACAAACTTTGGAGCAAACTTATAATACTCTCAAATATCATTTGGAGTATAAAAAATGCTAAATACGGTTTTCTTCTCATTAGCATCGATCTACTTAGAAATATTAGCTTTTATACGCAGAATCGTCTACGTTATCCAAGTCTTCTACTGTACTGTGCAGTGCAAGCCAAGTGAAATTAGAATTTTTCGTATATTGCGGCGGAGTTTGGGCCAATCGCGAAAAACCAAAAAAGTGCAACTGCAAGCAAATTTAGTTTCCAGTCAAATGGTGTTAGTTTCATCGCGACTGGTCGAAAGTCGACCAGTGCGGTGAAATACGTACAAGGGTCCAAGAAAAAATGACGCGAAAGTTTCGAGTTGCAAAAAAATTACGTATGGTGTTTCCAAAACACTAATAATGGACGATCCCCTGGGGAGTTATACTCCCAGTATCATTTTTGTTCTTCTAGATATTCCAAATCTTCCCGAAAGTCATCAAATTCATTTTTCTGAGCAATATATGACATTGAAGCGATTTATTTCACACTAGAGATCGTCCGCGAATTTGTCCGCGTAAGCGTCACAATAATAAACATTTGTTGAGAATTTAGTTAGTAATACATTATATAATCTGCTTAGTATAATGGCTCTTTGAACGCAATGCTTTGTTTTTATTGAAATCAGAACTATAAATTATTAAGAATGACACCATGATACTCGTATATGTATGGAACAGTCTCGTGATCAAATCAATCCCGTTAGATCATATACGTATTGAAGAGCGCTAAGAACATGAGAATATTTGTAAAAAATAAAGCCCAAATAAAATACCATTAAGATTAAAAACATAACAGGACTACAATTGTGCGTAAAACCTAATCATACGATACCATAGCTGAAATCAAAATTTTTGTGATCTTAAGAAATTTTGTATGGGAAGTGGTAGAAGGGGTGACAACATTGAACTAATTTATTTCACATCACGCTATAAAAATAACCAAATAGCCAAATTTAAGCTTCAAAAATTGAATTGATACTGAGAAAATGAGTGCATTGGTTTTAGTGAAATTGTGTAGTTTGTATAGGAGGTGGTAGAAGGAGTGAGGGTTTTTATTGATTTTTTGAGAAACAACTACAATCATCATGCAATTGATATGTTTTAAATTTCAAATCAGTAACTTCCATACTTTTCAAGAAAATTGAATTTTTGAAAAGATATAATATTGGGAAAAGCTAATGGATTTACTTATCCCCGATATTAATTATAATACTAATTAAGGATTTAGTACAAAATTTGTGCTCGATAAATTTTATATGTACAGAGCAAATTGGTTTATAGTATTTTGTATGGGAGGTGGTAGAAGGAGTGAGGGGATTGGAATAAATTGAATAGATAGATCAGATTTATGGGAAAAATAATACATTCTAAATTTCAAATTATTCGCTTATATGGTTTTCGAGAAAATTTGATTATTATATTATATATTTTTGAAATTTTGGACCAAACTCAGATTATAATTTGGAGCGTACCTAATAATTGAAGAAAGTTTCATTACATTCGGTTCAGCCGTTTTTGCGTGAAAGTCAAACAGACAGACAAATAAGAATTTTAAAAACGTGTTTCTGCTTAGTTATTGCTAAAATAAAGCAAAAAACTAACTTATAGACATTTAGAAACAAATAACAGACAGACACTATAATTATATATATATGTTACGATTAGACATTTTGCTTAACCAAAATGTTATTCTAGATCTTCTTTAATTTGTAAACGATCAACATTTAAAATATGCATGCAAGCAATTCTCACGGTTAAACGTTCATTCAAGTGCATTCCATTTGATGACACCCGAACCAAGTCATAATTTGCAAACTTTCGCACGGAAGATAGATGCAGTGTCATCAACATTTTTGTATTTATGCTAAGAAATTTATATGATAGTCGTCTAGTAATTCACCTGCGAGCGGAAGCTCTGCCCGATCGAATAAAGAACATTTTTCCTAACTAAAAGAATTATCGTTTAAATTAATTATTTCAACAAGTTTACGGAGATCAGTTAGGCTCCCGTAACAAATAAATGGTGGCAGCGGTAGTGGGATTTACTGTGAAAAAAATAAGTTTCGCGAAATTTGGTCAATACGTTGACATCAGTAAATCATTTTCGAGTGTTCAAAGTGTTCAAGATCGAATATTGGGAAGCCTGCTAAGTCTCAGTAATTTCTGGAGAGGTCGACTGGAAATATTCGAAGAAGAACCGGACAACAATTCGACGATTCACGTAGGTCGTGAAGTGCTCTCGTCAGCGACGCTTAGAACGAGCTACTTAACTACTAGGACCAATTTGAAACGGTGTACCAGCATTTCCTAGGAAATTTGCAGCGTTTTTCTGGAATTCGATCCAACTCTACATCCAAGGATATCAACGGAGTCGATTGAACCGAAATACATGCGGCTGATAGAATACAGTTCAACAACAGAAGGAAGCTAAAATTTGAGGATGCAACGCTTAACTTTTGTTTTCGGATTAATATTGTTTTGAATATTAATTTTATAAAAGTGATAAATTAAGATCATAAAAAAAATTAGAGGATATAGTGAGAAAAATTTCTTGTGTAAGAAAATTGTTGTGAAATGCAAAAAAAAATTATCGTGTAATTTCTAGCAAGTGAAATTGAAATTTAAAGGTGTGTTCTCTGAAAGTTTAGAATTTTCGTGCGGCATATTTAAAGAAAATTGGAGAAAAACGAAAAACCAGATTAGAAAAATAAATAAATATGTATATGAATTTTGTGAATTAAATAAAAAGAAATAACAATTTTTGGTGTAATGAATAAATAAAAAAAATATTTTGGTGTAATCGTTGTAATTTATAGTAAGTGAAACCCGAATTATAATTGTTAGTTTTTCGAAACAACAAAAGTTTCTTGCGGTATTTATCTGTTATTTCTTTTACCGATTTGGTTACTTTTATAAGAAACCTAACTCAAAGCCAAGGAATAAGCTTTTAATAAAAAATTTGTGTACAATTTTGGAATTACCAATTAAATATTGTACGTCAAATACGTGTTTTGTGATTTCTCTTGAACCTGTCAATTTATCTTACCCTTCATATAAAAGTGGTAGCAAAATTACAGGGAAATTAATTTCAAATGAGTGATTTCTATACAATCTGGGTTGGAACACATAAGTACAAAGCAACCCTAAGTGAAATTTTGAACCTTCATACAGAGGAGGAACTCTTAATAGAGGTAAAAAGTGAATCAGGGAAAAAGTGTCTGAAATATTTAGACTTCGTAGAATATTATGCAAAAATCGGCTTTAATAATAAAGATATAGGAATAAAAGGCCATCCTAGCACAAGTAGAGAAATAGAACGACAAGACATTCTCGGGAAAGTCTGACGATGTGTTTAACTTCCTAAATAGTTGCACTCAGGCTATGAATCTAGCGTCCGAACCTCAAAAGGACGTACTTTTTAAATATATACAAACACAAATTAGAGGTGATGCGCAATTAATCTTAATGAATAAAGAATTCGAAAAATGAGACGACCTAAAGGCTGAAATTAAAAAATATTTTCCAAGAACCTCATAGCGCATTGCAGTTGCACCGCGAATTGATAAGTATCCGGCAGGGATATAATGAAACAGTAGTTTCATACACACAAAGAGTACAAACATTGCAACGGAGGATATTGCAATCTAGAAGTACCAGTGTAAAAGCCGAACACAAGGCAGGGGAAATTAATTATTTAAACGAAGACGGTTTTCATAAACGGTTTGCGTCAGAATTTGTGCACATACGTGATCACACAAAAACCCAAATCCGTTGACGAAGCAAGTCGATTGGCTCAAGAAGAAGAGCAAAGACTAAATGCTTTTAGATCTAATACGTCAAAAGATTTTTCAAACCGAAATCAAGTTCCCAAGATAAGTCATGTTAAGTCCTCAATAAAATGTTTTAACTGCGGAAAAGTAGGCCATATGGCAAGGGAATGTAGATCTTCTAGAAACCAGAATCAAAACAGTGTAAATCAGAATGGTAATAGTCGAAATAAGAATATCGTTGACAGAAGTAATAGAAATTTCGATAACAAATTTGTAGCAAACAATGGTAACGCAAATAGTCACTCAAATGAACACTTTAAAGTAAGCACTATCAATAAAGTGTTCGAAATAAAAAAGGAAATAGCATATACTCCATATATTTTTATTATGGTAAACGATGAATATATAACGGCATTAGTCGATACAGGGGCCGATATTAGTTTGATTAGAATGGAAAACGATTCCCGGATACGATGCAATACTAGGTATCGATTTTCTGACCAAGGAGAAGGCTCTTTTTAACTTAAAAGACAGGACCTTAACTTGCGAGAACACAACTGTAAAAATCGAATATGATGATTTTGTAGTACCAGGTCAGTTCGAGATCAAGCGTTTTATACAAGTAGATGGTAAAATTGGTGACAAAGTCCTGATTCCGGAAACCGAAATCGATGGACTCTTAATCCCAAATATGTATGCTATTATTGATAAAACTTCTAGAGTTCCAATTAACATCGTGAATACTACTGAAACCCAAAAACTGTGCAAGACAAATAAAATCCAAGTATATAAAGTAAAAGAAGAAACAATAATTGAAAAAGAAATTGAACACATTACCATAAGGGATAGTCATATGAATAGTGAAGAGAAAGAATCGATATACAAAATTCTAGAAGATTATAGAGAAATCTTCAGAGAGATAGATGCAAACAATTTGACTAAGGCAGCAGAGCACGCCATTGACATAATGAGTGACTCTAAACCTGTCCATGTAAAAATATACAGATACCCAAAGATCCACGAGAGGTGGAGGTCAACGACCAAGTTAGCAAACTACTAAAAGATGGGACAATTCGTGAGAGTGTTTCACCCTGGAACTCACCATTGTGGGTAGTTCCAAAGAAATTAGACGCATCCGGAAAAACAAAATGGCGAATGGTAATTGATTACCGTAAATTAAATGATATGACCATCACAGACAATTATCCTCTACCCAATATCTCAGAGATATTAGACCAGTTGGGCAAGGCGAAATATTTTAGTACGATCGATTTGACTTCCGGATTCCACCAAATTCCAGTTAAAGAATGTGATAGAGAAAAAATAGCGTTTAGTACACCATACGGGCACTACGAGTACAACCGTATGCCGTTTGGGTTGAAAAATGCAACCACTTGTTTCCAAGGGATGATGAACAGTGTTTTATCAGGCCGTCAAGGCACTAGATGCTTTGTATATTTAGATGATATAGTCATCTACGGGCTAAATCTTGACGATCACAACAAAAGACTTCGAGAAGTTTTTGAAAGACTGAAGGTTAACAACTTACGAGTGCAACCGGACAAATGTGAGTTCCTCAGGAAGGAAGTTGCCTACTTAGGGCATATTATCACGGAAAACGGCGTCAAAATGGATCCCAATAAAATTGAATCCATTGTAACTATGAAACCGCCAAAAACAGAAAAAGAGATTAAATCGTTTCTAGGCATGACCGGGTATTATAGGAAATTTGTAAAGGATTACAGCAAAATTGTAGCGCCGATGAATAGACTATTAAGAAAGGATGTTGAATTTGCTTGGACAGATGATTGCCAGAAAGCATTTGATACTATTAAACTAAAACTAATTGAGAAACCAATTTTGAAATATCCTGACTTCGATAAACCGTTTACCTTAACGACAGACGCTAGTGGATATGGGATTGGAGCAGTTCTTACTCAAGAGTATGATGGTAAAGATCTTCCAGTACAATATCTGTCAAGAACGCTTAATCAGGCTGAAAGAAATTACAGTACGTATAAAAAAGAATGCCTTGCAGTCGTTTGGGCCATAAGACAGTATAGACCTTACCTCTATGGTGTACCATTTACAGTAAAAACGGACCACAGACCACTTCAATGGTTAAAAGATTTGAAAGGACCAAGCAGTCGTCAAAGGCGATGGAGAACAATACTTGAGGAATATACTTATGAAATGAAGTATTTACCGGGTAAGGAAAACGTGATTGCAGATGAGCTAAGCCGAAATAGAAATGTGATGATCACTAACTTGAAAGAGCGCAATAAATGCAATTAGGACATTGCACAAACAAACAATGGGGTATACAGGCTCAAAATTCTGATGACTCAGAAGATTCTGAATCACATCGTAACGTTAATAACAGATCAAAAACGGGACTAAGGTACGAAGAAATAGATCAAACAGTACAAGAACAAGGAGAAAATTATAACATTCCAAACATCTGACTGAAGTATCTTCCCAGAAAAGGTATTCTATTTTTAATGTATATTTTCAACGCATGCATTAGACTTAATCATTATCCCAGTAAATGGAAAGCAGCTAAGATCATACCTGTGCTGAAGCCGAAAAAACCACCCAACTTAGCAAGCAGCTATAGACCGATAAGCTTACTAAGCAACGTAGGCAAACTATTCGAAAGACTCGTAAAAGATAGAATTTTACAGTTTATTGAGGGGAAAAATATTTTGCAAGACGAACAATTCGGTTTTCCAAGGCACCACTCAACAATACACCAGTTGGTACGCATCAAAAATGCTATCCATCAAGCCTACAGATCAAAACTATCGCTGGGCATTGTGTCTCTTGACATAGAAAAGGCATTTGACAAAGTTTGGCACAAAGGTATTTTATTCAAGCTTATGGAATGTCACTTTCCACTTTACATTATAAAATTGTTGCAACGTTTTTTGGAAAATCGAATTTTTCAAGTCTCCGTTAACAGACACCTTTCTTCAGTATATGAAATAAAAGAAGGGGTTCCACAATGCTCAGTTCTTGCACCCCTACTATATCTCATCTACATGTATGATTTCCCTCGTCCAGAAAACGGTGAGATAGCCTTATTTGCTGACGATACTGCCATCTATACAACCAGCACTCTGAGCTCTGCGATATCCACCTCATTGGAAAATGCATTGTTTACTGTAACATCATACATTAACAAATGGAAAATTAAAATAAACAACGCAAAAACGCAAGCGATTTTCTTTTCAAAGCGCAGAGTGGCTCCTTATGTGCCTATCTCAAACTTAGCATTTAATGCAACTTCAGTGCAATGGAGCTCCAATTTAAAATATCTTGGCTTCGTTTTTGATAAATCGCTTACGTATAAAGAGCACGTACTACAGACCTTAAGCAAAGTCAATTTATTAATTAAAATTATGTATCCGTTCATCAGCCGAAAGTCAAAATTAAATTTAGAAAACAAATTGCTCTTATACACAATGATATTCCAACCAATTATAGTTTATGGTGCTCCGCTACTTCTAGACTGTGCAAAATCTCACATTTCAAAATTGCAAATTGCTCAAAATAAAATATTAAAAATTATACTTAATTTGCCTAGATACTATAACACCGAAGCATTACATGAATTAGGCAAAGTTAATAAAATTAGTTATAGGTTAGAAGCATTAGCAAGTAAGTTTCAACGCAGTCTAGCACTAGCAGATAATACAATACTGAATTCTTTGTAATAAACTCTTTTCTTTATTATTTATTTAATATAAGTTAGTTTTAAGTAGTACAATAAGTTAATGAGGTTTTTAAGCGCCATTTTCCTCGGCATACATGTCAACTAAAATATTATATACGTAAGACTTTCCAAACAAGTTACACAATCTCAAAATTTTTCAACAGCTGTATAGTAAATTAACTGATCTCTGAATTATTAGACTTAAAAATCAATTTTATAATACTTTGTACACCATGGCGAAAATAAATTAAACAACAAACAAAGAGAATTATCGTTTAAATTAATTATTTCAACAAGTTTACGGAGATCAGTTAGGCTCCCGTAACATATATATATGTATAGATGACTAAATTTGCACAAATACTTTCAAATTTGGTTCAGAGTTATCGTTGCAAGTTTAATTACTAATTCTGCAAGGGATATCTTTATATACAGCTTTTGCTATCATCATCGCCATTGTCATATAATGCAAAATTTCCTAGCAAATTATGAAAGCTAAAAACTTGAATTTCAGCACGAAACATACGCATAAGCCTCCTCTCTCTGCTTGTACCACCACCCATACAAAAGTCACTACTCACAATGCTAAATAATTTGAGATGACCTATTTCATCCGGTAGATTATTCTCTTTTCCTTTAAATCTAGACACAACGCTCAATCATAATTCTATGTTATGTTTTCTTAACAAAAATGATTACTTGTACATAGAAATATTTTCCCATGCAGTTTATTTACTACCAATATACTTTTTTATTTATATATATTTGCAAATAAATTTCCCAATTTAATTGTTCACATATCGTTCAGTTTTGGCCATCATACAATTTAAGTATCCTTAATTGAATAGTGATGGATCGAAAAAAAGGCTAAAGGTAATAAATAGTTCGATCAATACAACATGAGAATAACATTAAATAATACTTCTTGTTTACCACTTTGATTAGGATAATTACTTCAAATATAAATTCACCGCAATCAAATTCCTTTTTCGTTACTTTCGTATTTCAATCGAACATGTATTTATCAAGTATCGTTTTCTAATTAATTTAAGTATGGCCGGAATGGATACCATACAGCATTATTACGCGAGACGTACGAAAATTACATTTTATTTCAGTTGGCGCGGATATCCATTAGGCAAATTGAAAAGTCATTCTGGTCGCACTTATCATAAAACTCGTATAACTCGTAAACTATCATAACAATTGAAATTCTATAAATATATACTTATTCAATATTTGTTTTCTGTTGTGTTCAGTTATTATGAAACAATCATAATCGAAATAAAAACGTAAGCATACTGTCAATCATAACCTTATTCCCTTGTGTAGTTTCTCTTAATTCATTTTCTTAATACTTTTTTCAATAATTAAAGGCAGCATACATAAAAAGTAAGAATAACTTTTGCATATTGATGAGATACATACATATTGTGTAATATCAGCAGTGATTTTATTTTTAAATACTTTAAGATAATCGTATTATCTATTCGAATATGGTGTGTTGTTAAAACAATTGTCGCTAATATAATAACCTTGAGGAAAAATTTGTTTTTATTTGGTTGTTGGCGAAATTTTGAAACATTACGAATTTAAATTTGAAACCATCAAAATAAAAAAAAAATTTTAAATGTATTTAAAATTTATTGTTTTGTTTTCTTTTTTTAAGTAAGTCATTGTTTAAAAAATAACGCTCTACAGTTATCTTTTGCGGATTTATGATAACAAGAGGATTGATAAGAAAAATTTGTTTCAATTTCAATTTGAAACATCAACGAAATGTTGTTGTTGTTTTTTTTCGTTCAGCATCATAAATAATATTTCTTGAACACTATTTAGATTTATTTTAAAAATATATGAACTAAATATAGAAATGGTAGTGTGCCAAGAAAAAATAATTATGAGCATTTGCTTAAAATTACTTAAAAATTAAATCAATTTGTAATTTCTAATTAGTTACAGGAAAAATCCTATTACATTTCGATACGACAGTTCTACAGGTACTATTTTATGTTTGTAGTTGAGCTAACCGATCTCAAAAGAACTGTAGATAATATAATTAAAATTGAGAGCTTCAAAGTTGATAACAGCTAATATAGCAATGCTTATTATCAATAAACAATTAACTAGATACGAGTATGTATATGACGCTTTTATCACCCATTTTTCGCTGATTAAAATAGTTCACGTTATATACTTAGCTCCCTAGGTTATAATTAACCGATTCCCTTATCAAATTTAAATGAAATCTTTGCGCATATTTCTTTATAATTGAATCAACTTAAGAAGTAGATAGTAAAACCCCCCGAGTTACTATCTCTGTTTTATCCAATTAAGTTCCTCTACCTCTAGAACCAACACGCAAAACTTTAATTCAATTATTTTCATCGCATTCCTACTCTAAGCTCAGTACGATTACGTACAAGTAATCTTCTTCTTTCCATCGAATAACACTTCTTATTTTCGAATCTCAAAGATAAGAAATTGCACAAGACCAAGAACGATTGTGACTGACTTGAGTTCATGTAACGATATTTTTTACGTGAAAATAGAAGCCCGTTTAGCTCAGTGGTAGAGCACTGGTCTCGTAAACCAGGGGTCGTGAGTTCAAACCTCACAGGGGGCAAGTTTGTTAATACGTTTTTTTTTACTTTTATTAAAATTTTATTATATTAATAATTAAAATTTGGATAAATTAAATTTTTAGTAATAATTTAAAGTGAAAGCTTGCAATCAATTGAATGAAATTCAGTGGTTTTCCGTGTGAAGATAAACAAATGGTGTAAAAAGTTCTTCTTGGGATTAACCCATGTTTTGCAATGAAACATAGACCTTACGCAGCCTACGCGGTGGTGCTGTAAGTTGAAATTTATGAACCTGTATGAAGGTAATGTGACGCAGCTTACGTAGTCTTAAGGTAAAAGTCCAAAAATTTAAACTTTTACGTAGGATAACCTAAAAATTGATTTCAACTTCATTTAAAGAGTTTCCTATTAAGACCGCCAGTTTTGAAATTTGAAAAAAAAACCCCAGTGTTTATTTAAAAAGCTCTGATATTTTTATTATAATGAAGAATATAGATATGGAGGTTATGTATGGAATAAATTATCAGGCAAACGCTGCGGTTTCTTGGACAACCGAACGGTGTCCCATTAAGACCGCCTATTTTGAAATTTATAGAAAAAGAAAGTGTTTATTTGAGAAGTTCGGATATTTTTATTTTAGTAATGAGTGTAGACATGGAGATTATGTACGAAATAGAATATCCGACAATGTGGCACGACTAATACAAAAAAAAAATGGGATTAAATTCAAAATAATTCAAAACAGGCGGTCTACCTATTAAATTTTTTTTTATGAAAGTTAAGGTGGCATAAGTAATGTTTGTTAACACAATCACTTAGTATTCGAACATTTTTGATAAATAAGCGCGAGTTTGGAAAACGAAATATGTTGAACCGAAAACCGTCGCGAAACCCTTCCATGGGAAAAATTAGAGGAAAAGCTACATCGGCTGCGTAAAATCTACATACACGTAAGGTCTACGTTTCGTTGTAAAACAGGCATTAGGGTGATCATAAGAAATAGAGGATTTTAGAAATATTTAATTTATTTTTATAGCGCTTGAGATTAGCCTCTTCTTACAGTTTCATTTCGGTTAGAACAGTTTCATTTTCATGTCGGATTAAGTTTTCAATTTATTTTCGACTTTGATATTAATTTTCATTGCGGATTAGGTTTATGTTTAATTGTTCGATTATTTGAGTTTTGGCCTTGGTGTGAGGCTTAAATTTAATTCAGTTTTAATTTAATTTGAGCTGATTTTGAAAAGAATTTTAATCGATTTTAATGTGAATTAGTAATTTTGTGATTAAGTTAGTTTCGTTTTGGTATGATTCGCTACTTTTATTGAGTGAAACGTGATTTAAATTTGGTTTTGATTATTTATTGATTTTCGTTTCTATTCTGTTTTGTGGAGACTGAATTGGATATTATTATGAAATGCTGGTTGGTTTAATTCAAGTTTCGGTAATTTTAAGCAGTTATTCAATGAATTCGAATACTATTCGTAGAATATTGGAAATTATACGAATATTCGTATTCACCGCATACCTTTACGAATTTCTAATTTCACAGTAGTGAATAGAAATTGAACGTGCTTCAATTACTTGTTCAGAATTTTCGCTTGAAATCGAACGCGATCTATTAATACCATGGACAGGGGATTCCCGGAACATAGATATGATTGTACGCGAATTATGAATAGCTATTTTTCGCGTGAAGTTATTATTCTCCAGATGAAATCTAAATAATATTCTCAGTATTATAAGTTTACTCTAAAGTTTGTAACGCCAGGAAATAATGCTCGCACAGAGCCGCCAAGGGTACAGAAATATTTGCTGTCGCTCAAAAATCTCAAAACCGGATGCCCGTCCGTCTGTACGTCCACCCGTTCATTCGTTCATCCGTTCACTCTCTAGCTTGAGAACGCGTCGAGCTAGAAAGTTCAAATTTTGTATGCGCTTTTTGCCAAAAAAGTAAGGTTAAGTTCGTGAACCAGCCAAGTCGCTCCACCCCTTCTACCATATATTTATCGAGCTCATATATTATATATATATATACAGTATTGGACAAAACTTAAGCACCCCTTTGCGAAATATCAGTTATCGTCTGATATTATCAGGAAAACTTGATGAAAAAAATTTGTACTTAGTTTTTATTATTTAATTACATGTAAATATTATACAGTAGACTCGCGGTTATATTAACACTGCATTATATGAACCTCCGGATTATATGAACTCCAAATATTTTACATTGAGTACTCTGTCATCTGAACAACCTCCTAGAAATACGCCCGTTCATATGAACAACTCGGTATGTACCGTTAGATTCCATTAAATGAATGCCAGAGCTCATTCCACAGTATTTTGGAGAGACAGTTTGTGCAGTGTAGTTTAGTTTCTCGTAATATTTAGTCATTTTCCATGCAGCCATGCCGCGTAAAGTGCGAAATTGTTTAAGTCTAAATGAGAAGATGCACATTATTGAGCAGTTAAAAAAAAGTGCGTGTGTTACAAGTTTAGCTAAAAAATACAAAGTTGCGAAATCAACAATCTGCAACATAAGAGGAAACAGCTCCGGCATTTTAAAAGCTGTAAACTGCACTTTCGTTGGCCCGGGAAAAAGAAAGGTCCTTAGACGGTCGGAACTACCCAGAATGGAAAAAGCACTTTATTACTGGTTTTTAAATCAATGTGACAAAAACCTGCCAGTGAACGGAGAACTCATAAAAGAAAAAGCAAAGAAGCTGCACGCAAAATTTAAAGAAAAAGATTCTGGTTTTAACGCAAGTGACGGATGGCTCCAGCGATTTAAAAGCCGATTTGGTGTTAGATTTTTAAAAATTTGCGGAGAAAAACTCTCAGCTCATCCGGAACTCGTGGAGCCCCTCAAAATTAAATTAAAAAAAATAGTCGAAGAACTTGATTTATCGACTGATCAAATATACAATGCCGATGAAAGCGGTCTTTTTTGGAAGTTGCTGCCGGAAAAAACGTACGTGTCAACATTAGAAAAAGTGGCTCCTGGACGAAAATCAGAGAAGCAAAGAGTGACATTTTTGGCTTGCACTAACGCAAGTGGTAGTCATAAAATTAAAATGCTTGTTATCGGAAAAGCGAAAAATCCACGAGCATTCAAAAATTTTGTCTGCTCTCTGGAATACAAAAGTTCTCGTAAAGCTTGGATGACCTCGAATATTTTTCTTGAATGGTTCCATAAGTCATTTGTAGAGCAGGTAAGAAACTGTTATTGCTACTGATTTTCAGAAATGATGTTTTTTTTTTATGTAGGTGCGTCGATTTTCGCGATTAAATAACATGGTGCCAAAAGCGCTTCTTATCCTAGATAATGCGCCCTCACATCCTCCAGCACACATGCTAAAATCATCCGATGGGCTTATTTTAGCGGTATTCATGCCGCCAAATGTTACATGTCTTATTCAACCTATGGATCAAAACATCATAAGAATTACTAAACTGTACTACAGAACAAGTTTATTAGCGTCTGTCATTGCAAAATCGTCGGATCCATCACGAACTCTAAAAAATCTCACCTTAAAAGATGCTGTTGTTAATTTATATTGTACATGGAATCGATTGGAGAAAACAACAATAATCAATTGCTGGAAACCCATACTGTCTACAGCCGAGGATGAAAACCTTTCAGACGATGATATACCGCGCAGTATTCTTAGAGCTCAATGGAATCAAGAAATTGCAGAGACTATTTCAGAAACTTCTCGAGTGCTCAATAGTTTCTGCAGTCCTGGAGTATGTAAACTTCATATTTCAATATGAGACTAATAAATTGTTCCATCATTTAATATTAACAGATTGACTTAACTACAGAAGATATCGACAGGTGGAACAATGATATAGCTGATAGTGATGCACAAGAAGACGACGAAGAAAATGAAGGCAGTAACATCGATGATACAGAAGACAATCAACGACAGAAAATATCCGCAGTAGAGGCAATACAAGCTATGAACAAAGCAATAGAATGGGCTGCAGATAATTCAGATAACTTTAATGACGTTCTTGTTCTACGAAAGCTGAGGGAAAAGGCAGTACTAAAAGCGTTGAGCGCAAATCAAATTCAGACAAAAATTTACAATTACATAAGGACTACATAAGGATTTATATGTTTATTATTATTTTGTTTTCAAGAATTTAGTTAATTTCACAAATACTATGTGATTTAAATACATATAAATTGCATTATGAACTATGTAATTGCATTTTTTATTAACCCCGCTTATATAAAACCCCCGTTAATATGAACACACCAAACCTTAATTAGTACATGTTTTATTCCTTCAGAATATTTTAAATTAAATTTCGATTCGTCGGAAAAAAAACCATTCTCCACTTTTGAATAGTCCAGTCTAAATGGTCCTTGGCAAACTTTAACCTGGCCCTCCTGTTCTTTTCTGAGATGAAAGGCTTTTTTGCAGGCCGGTAAGCCGGCAAACCAGCTTCTTCAGCTCTTCTCTTAATTGTCCTTGCACATACTGGTAACTTCAAATCAATTTTAATTTGATTAGAAGAGACCGTAGGTTCAACTGCAATCCTTTTTTTGATCAAAGAATCATCTTTTCGTGTTGTTTTTCGAGGCCTTCCTCCAGAATGTACAGGAGATATGCGACCCGTCAGCTCATATTTTATGATTAGTCGCGATATAATTGACCGATTTATCGAATATCTTTTACTAATATTATGTCGAGATAATCCACTTTTATAATCAAATATAATTTTATGTTTAGTTTCACTACTGTACGTGTTTCTTGCCATTTTTAGTCTCTTAATGTCTTAACAAAAGAACAGAATGCGCACCACTATTCACGACAGAAATTTTGCACAAATGTTGAAGTAATGATGAAATTTTAATGATTCATATCAGACAAATGCATTTCTGATGTAATAACTATTTCCTGCTAACTGTTCGGCAGTAGCGGTATGAAAAAAGTGAGTATAGAAGAGGGGTGCTTTAGTTTTGTCCAGGCAACTTTTGAGTACTGAGAAATATTTTTGTTTTATTTTTTGTTGTTGAAAATACTGAATTGCCATTGTTATGTTTTTTTATAATACACATGTAAATAAATAATAAAAACTAAGAACAAACCTTTTTCATTAAGTTTTCCTGATAATATCAGACGATAACTGATATTTCGCAAAGGGGTGCTTTAGTTTTGTCCAATACTGTATATATATATATATATCATCATCATCATTATCAGCTTGTCAACCATGTATATAGATCATGGTGTAGCCTCCCCTAAGTATTGGCTTCTCATTGCCCTCCATTTTTGTTTGTCTTTGGCTAGTCGTGTCCAGGTTATACCGGCTAGCTTTCTTATGTCATGGTCCCATCTAAGTTTCGGGCGTCGTCTTGGTCTTTTCACTCCCCTTTGGTACCAATTGATGACTTTTGTGGTCCATCTATTATCCGATATTCTTGCTAAGTGCCCGGCCCATCGCCATTTCAGGCTTCTGATCCTATTGATCACATCGGTGACCTGTGTTTTTGGTCTTATCCAGGTTAGTCTCTTTCTATCTCTCCTTGTGATGCCCAACATGCATCTTTCCATTGCTCTTTGGGCAACCTGGAGTTTTCTGATTGTATCTGCTGTTAGAGTCCATGTTTCACAGCCATAGGTCATGACTGGCAGAATGCATTCATTCTTGATTTGAAGATTTTGGAGTTTCTCCCAAATGCGCTCCAGGCTAGCTTAATTCTTCTGTTTATTTCGGGTAGTAGCGATCCTGAGTTTCTTATTGTTTGGCCTAGATACACATATTCGTCTACCACTTCCAATTCGGTGCTATTAATTGATATTTTATCCTGGCCTGTCGCTATGAGTTCGTTGTACATAACCTTTGTTTTATTGAGGTTCATTCTCAGTCCTGCTGTCTCACTAGCCGCGCTTAGGTCTTCGAGTAGCGTTTGTAGTTCATCTTGGTTTTGGGCGATAAGGACTATGTCATCTGCGAATCGTAGGTGACTTAGCCGCTCTCCATCTATGATTAAGCCTTTATTGTCCCACTCTAGGCCTCGAAAGATTTCTTCCAGGGTGGCGTTGAAGAGTCTTGGTGATATGGTATCTCCCTGTCTAACACCTCTTTGTGTCGAACACCTTGACCCTCGCTTTGGCGTTCTTGTAGATGTTGGTCAGTGTTACTACATATGGTTTCTCAATACCTTGGCTTATAAGTGCTCTTATTATTGCCTCGGAGTAAATTGAGTCGAAGGCCTTCTCAAAGTCAATGTATGCCAGGGCGAGGGGAAGTTCGTATTCTTTCGCTTTACTCATGATCTCTCTCAGTGTGTGGATGTGATCTATAGTGCTAAAGCCACTCCTGAAGCCAGTCTGTTCTCGTGGCTGTTCTGCATCTAGGGCTGATTGCATTCTGTTATTGACGATTTTAGTGAATACTTTATAGAACGCAGGGAGCAGACTTATCGGTCTATAGTTCCTAATGTCTTCCCTACTGCCCTTCTTGTGGATCAGAATTATGTTGGCGCTGTTCCACTGTTCAGGGATTTGTCTGGTTCTGATACAGCTTGTGAATACGTCGGCCAGAATCTTCCATATTTTTCTGCCCGCATATTTCAGCAATTCCACTGTGATGCCGTCATTACCAGCTGCCTTACCATTTTTCATTTGTTTCAGCGCCGATTCCACTTCGCCGATGAGCACCTCTGGGACCTCTTCTTCAGGTGCTGCTGATGTAGTCGCTGCTATTGTATGGCTTATTTCGGGGGCTTTGTAGAGATCTTGATAGAAGGTGGTTATAATCTCTAGTATTCTTTTCCTATCGGTTATCCTTTCATTATTGTGTTGCATAGCAATCACCTGTTTTCTACCAATCAGTAGTGCTCTTTTCGCCTTTTTGAGGCTCCTGTTGCCCTCGATGGCGTTCTTTAGTACTTTTTCGTTATATTTCCTCACATCTTCTGTTATTTTCTTTCGGACTGCTTTGCAGGTTTCGGTGTATTCAATCCTTTGGATGTTCGAGGATAATTTCATTTCCCTGCGTTTCCTGAGTAGAGCTTTGGTTTCGATTGAGAGCTTGCGGTGTCTATTGTCTATGCTTGGTCCACCTACTTCTTCGGCACATTTCAAGATGACGGCTGCGAGGCGCGTTGCGTCCTTGTTGCGCATTTCGGAATCTAGCATTTCTTGGTAGAGCCTGGCGTTGTCTCTGATGTTGTCTGTGTTAATACCTGGTCTTCTTGGTTTTCCAACTAATCTGAGTCTTTCTGCTTTTAGATCTAGGGCAATCTTTGCTCTAGCCAGACGATGATCGCTTCCTGAAGGTCGTGAGTCCAAGTCCCGGTCGACGCAATATATAATTTCAGCACATTGCCTGCTTGGATATACCTTGATCACCTCAATCTACAAAAATGACAAATTCGTAGATAGAGGGTTGTGCGAAGGGCTAACAACCCTTCCACAATAAATAATGAAAAAACGTTAAGGAGCCTGAATGTCAGGAGGCTAAGATCTGATTTGGGCTGTAGTGCTATTGTAGAGCGAGAGAGAGATATTTGTAGCTACTTTAGCATGATGGGGAAAAAATTAATTCATCCCTTCTACCAATCTCCATACAAAATTTCTTGGGATCACAAAAATTCGATTTCATTTAAAGTATTAAAAGATTGCGCTTTACGCGCAACCATAGCCCTGTTATGTTTTTTAAAAAGTTGTTCTAGTTATTGTTGTCGTAAACGAGATGAAAGTAATATTTGAAAGCATTTTGATGAAAAGCCCGGTAAAGGTCTAATTCACTGCGCAAAAATTTTTACATTCAAAATATTTTCAATATCTTAGATTATAAAAAAAAGGCCAAGTGCCGAATCCTCAAGCTTATCTCTAAATAAAGATCCTATATTTTTAGCAATTTTCAGGACTCCCGGTATTTAAACGAAATATTATAAGTAATTTTGGGAAATCAGCGAACATTAAGGCGTTGTCAATAGAGATGGGCAAAATAGTTTCTTTCACTTAACTAATTCACTAGTTCTTATTCACTAAAAGTACTAAGTACTAGGAAAGCTCCAGGTATAGACGGACTACCAACCGAACTCCTCAAAGCGGACCCGGAAATAACAGCCGATATACTCCTCCCACTCTTCACTAAAGTGTGGAATGAAGGAAGATATCCGACTGAATGGAAGGAGGGCGTCATTGTGAAAATTCCAAAGAAGGGTGACCTTCGGGATTGTGGCAATTGGCGTGGTATATGTCTACTTACTGCCGTATCAAAAATTATGGCTAAGGTAATTCTCAATAGGATTAGTGATGTCGTCGAGAGCACTCTCGAAGTTTATCAGGCTGGATTCCGTAAAGGATCGTCTTGTACCGACCAAAGAAATACCCTACGGATAATATTAGAGCAGTCAGCCGAAATGGGTTCGCCACTACATCTCATGTTTGTGGACTTCGAGAAGGCTTTCGACAGCGTTAAGCGAGATTACATATGGAATGCTTTGCGTAGGAGAGGTATTCCAGATAAGGTCATAGCTATGATTAAAGAATCCTACGAAAATGCAAGATGTCGCGTCTTGCATAGAGGAGAGCTGTCCGAGAGTTTCCCTGTGCGAACGGGTGTCAGACAAGGCTGCATATTATCACCAGCCCTGTTTCTGGTGGTAATAAATGACATCTTGAAAGCTGCACTGGAAGGTGGGGAAGGTAAAGGTCTTCAATGGAGACTATTTAACATCTTAAGTCACCTTGATTATGTTGATGACGTGTGCTTGCTTGCACATACCCGTTCGGAATTAAGAGTCAAATGTTCGCTCGTTGCATTCTAAATGCAAAGAGGCGGGACTGAAAATAAATGTGCGTAAAACCAAGTACATGCACATGGGTTCGAATGCAAACACACCGATTGTTCTTAATGGACATGGTGTGGAAATGGTGGAAGTTTTTTGCTATCTCGGAAGCATTGTCAGCATTGACGGTGGAGCCGAAGAGGATGTTGAGGCTCGGCTAAATAAAGCTCGTCAGGCCTTCGGTATCCTTTCCCCTTTCTGGAGGTTAAGAGAGATCTCCCTTTGCACGAAGCTGCGAGTTTTTGACGCATGCGTCAAATCCGTGTTATTATATGGTTGTACTATGTGGAAAGGGACCGTTCGACTTACCAAGAAACTACAGACTTTCGTAAACCAATGCCTCCGGCGCATTTTAGGAATATTCTGGCCAGAAGTAATCTCCAACGACGAACTTTGGAGAACAACTCGCCAGACTAAAATAGGTATTGGGATTCAACGGCGAAAGTGGCAGTGGATCGGTCATACTTTGAGGAAACCAGAGCGAAGCATCGCAAAACAGGCTCTGGATTATAACCCTCAAGGAAGGCGTCGGGTTGGACGACCATGTAACACATGGAAGCGAGCAGTTGAGCAGGAGGCCAGAGGAATAAACAAGTCCTGGCAACAGCTTAAGGCCGATGCTCAGGATCGCGCCTTGTGGAAGAGAGTTGTTTCTGTCCTATGTCCCTATAGGGGGTCTTAACAGGAATTTGATTTGATTGATTGAGATCCGAGCAGCCGTTCCCAAAATGTCTGCGAAAAATGCGAAATTCAGCTTTATGCAAGGTGTCCCGAGTCAAAAAAAGAAGAGGAAAAAAAAAACATCCGACTTAATACGATCAGCTGTTGTCGAGAAAAAACCTGTTTACAAGGTTTTTTCGCAGACCTCCCGAGTAAAAAAGGAATAAGATGGATAAAAAGTATAACAGATCTACGATTGGGCATAAAGCCCAATTGTGCGATACTCTCGATGAAAGAGAATTTTTTTTGATTTCAAGAAATTTTGTAGGGGAAGTGGTACAATGAACACTGAACTATTTCTTTTTTTCATCACGCTATCAAAATGTTTTCTACAAAATTTAGAATTCACAAATTTAATAGGTTCTGGGAAAATCGGTGTATTGAATTTAGTGAAATTATGCAGTTTGTATGGGAGATGTTAAAGGGAGGGGCGAGTCCTTAAAGACTTTTTCAGAAATAACTATAAACATCTTGTTTTTAATATGTTTTAAATTGTAGATCACTAGCATTCATACTCTTCAGGAAAATCCACTTTGTTGTAAAGTTGTGAAATTGTGTCAGATTGTATGGGAAGGGGTGAAAGGGATGAAGCTAATAGTCTAATTTTATTTGGCCTTACTAATAATTCTAAATAAATATTAAGTACACAATTTCAGCTCGATAAATTTTATACGTACTGAGTAAATTGGTTTAGAGCATTTCATGAAAGGAAAGGGAGGACGCAAATACTTTTTATACAGTAGATTGCAATGATAATGAAAGTAATATATTTCAAATTTCAGACTAATAGCTTTTACACTTTTTGAGCAAATCCGTTTATTGTCGAATTGCGAAAATATGTCATTTTGTATGGGAGGGGTAGGGCTAATCGTCTAATTTTTTTTGGTCTTACTAACAATTCTAAATAAATATTTAGTGCATAATTTTAGCCAGCTAAATTTTATACGTGCTGAGTAAATTGGTTTAGAGTATTTTATGAAAAGGTACAGTTTGTATGGGAGATGGTAGAAGGAAGGAGGACACGCATAATTTTTATGCTGTACATTGAAATTGTCATAAAAGTAATATATTCCAAATTTCAGACTAATAGCTTTTATACTTTTTGAGTAAATCCGTTTAGTGTCAAATTTCGAAATTGCGTCATTTTCTATGGGTGGAGAAAGAAGGGGTGAAGCGATTTAGCTCGTTAACGAGCTTGACCTTACTTTTTTGTCAAAAATGACGCATACAAAATTTGAACTATCTAAAGTAACGCGTTCTCAAGGTAGAGAGTGCACAGACGGACGTATCATTCATTTTTTTCTCCGATCCTTATTTCTTAGCGTTACAAACTTAAGAGCAAACTTATAATACTCTCAGATTTCATCTAGATTATAAACACACCCGACTTGATTGAAGCAGCCGTTCTCAAGATATCTGGAAAACAATGGTTAATTAAGTTTTTTGTTAATACATCGAGTCGAAAAAAGGAAAGGAAGTAATATGAAAAAAAAAATCACACCTGACTCAATCCGAGTAGCCCTTCTCGAAATTTGTGCAAAAAACTACAAAATATTTTTTTTTTTGCAGATAATTGAGTCAAACTCTGAATCTCATCAAGTTAATTTTACAGATGTCCCGAGTCGAAAAAGGGGAAAACGGTGCACCCGACTCAGTTCGAACATCCGTTCCCGAGTTATATACAAATGAGTAGGAGACGGTCACAAAAAAAGAAAAAGAAAAAACTGAAAAGCTAAAAATTCGTTCATGAATTAAACGTATCAAAAACGTATCGAATTAAAAAAAATTCCTGATTAGTTTGATCCACAAACAATTCTGTAGGTTGTCTTCAAAATAAATGCTTACATTTCATCGCGAGGTACGATCGTATTGAGCTCATAGTTCATTCGTGAAATAAACATATACATCAGTGCACCAGTCAGTTTAATTCCACAATACTTCGTACGAACATTCATACAAGATACAGTTCTTTCTTTGCGTAAGAGGTGAGATACTATTGTATGGAATCAATGCTGCTTTTACGGGTATGTTGAACGATGAAGTTATGCTTTGAATGAATTCTCAACTGTATACGCAGACTTTAGAATTTTACATTCAGCTCATTTCGAACTGAATGTGGAAATCTTTAGTGAATAATTCGTTTAGTTCAATGATGTGAATAGTTCAAATGAACTAGTTCGTTCGTGCACTTCAGATCTCTAGTTGGCAGTTACTATTTCTTTTTATGTGAGTGTTTATTGTTAATTTCTACTTTAACAATTGTTCGTTTAACCCAAGAAAAATACTTTTTTATCTTTGCAACAAAAAAGTGAAATAATTGATATTTCGAAGAATATTGTTAGCTATGTCGCTTTGGGACATACATATGGAGTAGCGAAATCTGCAATCATTCGTAAGTAGAAAGAAAAAACGAAAAGATATTTTGTTATCTGTTTCCGTAAATCTAAAGAACAAGTAATTAAAGAAACACTTTATTAATGTTTGTTTTTTTAGAAAAGAGAAAAGAATTTCTCAATCAATGATAAGACCTTTAAGGAAAATGCAAAAAAAAATATCGGAAAATTAACCGAAATTATAATTAAAAGAAAAGATTTCCGGATTCTACACTGTTACGCTTTATTATTCGTGACGTTTCGGTCTCTGTTGAGACCTTTACCAAACTGCAGACCGAAACGTCACGAATAATAAAGCGTAACAGTGTAGAATCCGGAAATCTTTTCTTTCAATTCGAAATGCACTGTGAAAACATTCACCAAACCGAAATTATAATTTTAATGCAAGTGTTGGTAGATTACAAGAATTTTGATATTTGATTTGATATCTTATCATTTAAAGCATGTGGTGAAAATTTATCTCATTGAACTATTCAAAAATCACCTGTAGGACAAAATTAGCGAGGTCAACCTAACGAAAATTCAAACATTTTCCCTTTTTACAAAATGACCTGTGTAATAGGCAATTTCGACCTTTATGTGCAATAAGCAAACACAGTCATGCAGGGAAGGAATGGGAAAGAAAAATGAGATCCTGGTTCAAAAAAAGACGAAACACCGTCTAGAGACAATCTACATTCGTTGCAGTAGCTTCGGCTTCGACTTTGATAACGATTATTTGTATGTAACTCAACAGAATCACCTTAGAGCTCTGTTTAGGCGCTTTTGGAGATTTCTTTGAATTTAATGCCTACATTTTAAAATTGCCCTAACAAGACCATAATATTAAAAAAACGAGTTTGTGTTCCAAGTTCGATGGTACCTTAAAGAAAGGGCTTCCGATACTTGCACTGGTTCTAATGCTTATAAAGTCATCTTTCAGAATCTGAGCTTGTAAGTAATGAGAGCATTATCGTAGCAATGCTTATACCACCAAACTTTAAAGTTTTTATCCATATGATCGAGATTGTATCCCCTTAACCAACTTAAAATAAAAAAGCTTTCTATTAGCAAGTCTCATTGCAAATGGAAAAGGAAACATCGAAATTGTAATAATAAAATTCCTCAAGATCGCCAACTATCGATTTGATAATGAAAACGATATTCTCTCAGCTAAACTGCAAACGAATCCACTTCAGAATATTCAAAATATCGCAGCTTCAATAAAGAAAATAATACCAGGCCGAAAAATATGCTGTTCGAATCTAAATGACGACTAAGAATATGGTAAATAGAAATTCATAGCTAGGGTATAGCCTAGTGGGTACCGTGTTGGTCTACAATGCGAAGATCCTAAGTTCAAATTCCAGTACATTGCCTGCTTGCATATACGTTGGTTACCTCAATCTACGAAAATAAAAAAAAACCTAGACAAAGGGTTGTGCAAAGTGTAGGCTGTAGTGCAATTTATTATTTATTTAATTCATTAGGTTTACAGTCCAAGAATCAATTAAAAATCTTCATAATAATATAATTAAATATAATAATTTAAAAGGAAAATTGAAATTAAAATTATAATAGGCTAATTTTTTAAATATAACGCATTTCATAAAATAGTTCAAGAACATTAATTGTATTACAGATTTTTGAAAATGTAAATAACCAATATAATAATCGTATAACATATTGTTATAGATCTGGCAATGATCTTTCTGGAATATGCCAGAAGTATGGAGAACAGTATCCCCCAATATGTAAAAAGCAATAATTAAAGATCGAGAAGCTCCCAGTATAGTCGAGACACAACCAACGACACCTGACGGAAGCTTCGAGAACTAGGGAGATTTGCTATATAAAGCACGAAACTGACATACGGAAGTCAGTCATTGAGCGACATCTATCGAGACGCGAACCAGTGAAAGCGATACGCAGCGGTATTGCCAAATAGACGAACTAGTTAAAGTGAAAATTAAAGTAAAAGTGCGAATAAATAAATTATCCTTTATTTTTAAACGAATTGTGTTTTACTTGAAATCTCGGGGAACCCCTAGCTCGCAACAATATGAAAATAGCTATTAATATTAAATTAAAGAAAAGATTTCCGGATTGTACACTGTTACGCTATATTATTCGTGACGTTTCGGTCTCTGCTGAGACCCCATGGGTCTACGAGTTTGGAAAAAATGAGCCGAAACCGAAAAACGACACCAAAACTGCTCAAAAATCAAGACGATGCTCGTTGTTTTTTTTCGATATTCGAGGTTTGATCAAATGATCAATATTATTTAACCATATTGAAGCGTTTGCGTGAGCGAATCCTTAAAAAAACTGAACGGATTGTGGAAAGAAAATTAATAGATTTCCCACGAAGAAAATGCGCCATCGCATTGAGCCTCAATTGTGACCGAATTTGAGGCCAAAAAAGCAACGAATTCCATCAATCAACCACCGTATTTATCGGATTTGGCCCCGTGTGACTTTTTCCTATCCTCGAAACTGAAATTACCGCTCTGTGGCACCCGTTTTCAGTCGATCGAGAACATAAAACAAAAATCGCCGTGGACTACTGCGGTGTACCTATTCAATCAGCTGCTGTAAACAAACTGATTTACAGAACGCGCTGATTTTCGGGATAATAATTACGGACAGTCCGATCTGCTTACCGAAAAAAAATTTTGAAATATCATTTCCCAGACTAATTTTAATTACAAATTCCCGGTACTTTATGGTCACAATGTATTCAATGTAAACTGAATTATTAAGATAGAAATTATGATGCTATAAACAATGCGAGAAAAATCTGTTCTGATTGCTCCAAATGCAAAATATAAACAAACGTAAATTTCGTTATTTTTTCAAAAATATAAATCTTATATTATATATTTCTAACTAATTATAACTCTTTGAAACTTTTTATGTTTTGTCTTTAAACGTTTTGTGAGTACACATTTATATGAATAGATAAATGCAATTGATGTGTTCTATGATACTAAATGGCTATAGGTTAGTATTTTGCTTTAACTACATAATAATCAAGCATAAAAACATGTTTTTGAAATTTTTGGTTGTTTGTATGTACGTTCAGATTTAACCGATTCTAATGAAACTTTCACAGTTAATAAGGTATGATCTCGAATCATATCGAATCTGTTTTTGGTTTTCTATCGATATCTCAAACGATTTCGACTTACGTCGTGGCGTAAGTCGGAACACATCTGATTGATGTAAACTTCTTGCATGAAAATGAGTTTTTTTTTTTAATTTAGGGCAATAATAACCAATTTATCTTTACGCGTTCTACCAGCTCCCATAGAAATGGTATGATTTCACAATATGACAATAATTATGCAAAATGAGTCGCATTTAGAATTTTATGGACAATTCTTTTGGAATATCTGAAAGTTATTCACCTAAAAGTTGATTCATGATATCTTAGTAATAATTGGGGTCATCAGATTAAAAATAATTAAATTCTTAATCCCTTTTAGCACCCAGCTCCCTTATAAATATCATGGTTAAACATTAATAAATTTTCTTGACATATCGACTACAATTTTACACCGATTGCCTAAACATTATTTGTTCATCTAGAGTGTGACGCAATTTCTTAATAACAAAAAAGCCGTTTGAAATTATATTGTACAAGGCATTTTTGTAATAGTACTGGATTAATAAAAGTCGACCCCTTAAAAAAAAAAAATTTGATTGAATCCACAATTTAAATCATATCCTATTGCTGTTTTGATGAAACAACGTTAACAACGTTCCGAAAAAGTTTTTTTTACTATTTGGCGATATGTTTCTCATTAAAACAAGTTTATTAATTAAATAATTCTCATGCCACAGCAGGTGCTAGCAATTAATAAATGGAAAACGTATCAGTCTTAGCCAACGTGAAATTCGATAGTGTTCGTCGGTCAGTTTGCACAGAGGTCTTGCTAAACTACAAAACAAACATAAAGCATAACATAAGAAACAAGGATATTCCAAAATATATTTCCATCGAAAAACTGAACATCTACAAAGAAAATCCATCCGCCATACGTTAGGATATGTTAGGATCAGTGGACCAGTTGCAGACGATCGACGAGGTCCACAACGATCGTAATGTATAAAAAGGAGTTAACTCAGATATCAGGAACTACAGATCGATTAGTACTAATTCTAGTATATGTTCATACAGTACAAATATTTACTTTATTAGTTGGATCGTTTCGGTCTCTTCTAAGATTCAGTTTAATAAAGATATTAGCAGAAACCGAAACTAGAGTATAGCCTGGTGGGTAGCGTGTCGGTTTACAATGCGGAGGACGTCAGATCAAATCCCGGTCGACACATAATCCCAGCCCACTGCCTGCTTGGGTATACTTTAGTTACCTCAATCTACGAAAATGAAAATTCGTAGCTACCTTAACAAATAAAATGTTAAGCAACCTGAAGATCAGGAGGCCAAGGCCCGATTTGGGCTACAGCCAGTGTGCCATTGAATAAGATGAAACCGAAACGTCACAATTAATAAAGCAAAACAATTCGGAAATCGTTCCTTTTAGATATAACGAAAAGATCTGCTTAAATGAATGGAATACACTCACCCATTCAAAAAACTATGAATTACAGGCGTTGAACCAAATAATAGTAAAATCTATCGAATATCAAAAGAACATTTACTTCAGATTCGTAAGACTTTCGATTCTAGAGAACATACCAAAATATGGTATATTGTTCACAGTATAATAATATAGAGAATAGTTACTCACGAGTATCCTTCGAATCAAATAGAAAGAATCTCAGCATAAACAGAGAAGAAAGGCAAGATGACCCACTACTGCAGAGTCCATTCGCAGGAGTTCTAGAAAAGGTATTTATAAATATGGACTAAGATAATTACAGCGTAAAAGTAAATGGTGATTTTATATCCAACCCAGCTGAGGTATAGCGTAGTGAGTTGCATGTTTGTCTTCAATGCGTAGGTCGTGAGTTCAAATCTCAGTCAACACATAACTCCAGCACATTGGCTGCTTGAGTATACCTTGGCTACCTCAATCCACGAAAATTCGTAGATAGAGGATTGTGCCAAGGGCTAATAACTCTTTCTTCGTGACAAATAAAATGTTAGGGAACCTGAAGGGCAGGAGGCCAAGACCCGATTTGGGCTGGAGTGCCATTGTACAAAAAAGAAAAGGTATCCAACCATTTTTTGAAAAGAAAACGCATCAACTCCCAAATAGAAAACTAGAAAAATTTTGGAAGAGTAAGGAAATCTATTATTTTGGAACGGAACTGGATAGGGCACCAAACAAGACTTCAAGACAATTGATA
This sequence comes from Chorisops tibialis, assembly GCA_963669355.1. Taxonomy (NCBI): domain Eukaryota; kingdom Metazoa; phylum Arthropoda; class Insecta; order Diptera; family Stratiomyidae; genus Chorisops; species Chorisops tibialis. Next base: position 140,713,772 of record OY770264.1, read on the forward strand.
GACCAAATTACTAACGTAGTGGATAGTGAGAGAAGTAACAAGATGACAAAGTAGAAAAATGTAAGGTGCAGCAATGACCTGGAAAAATTTAAACTTCTATGCAAATGCAACGACTATTTATCACCTTAAAATAAGCTTATGTATACTACGGTTATCATAGTATGCCATGAAAAATTTATAAATTGAGTATACCGCGAAAGGCATTTCAATAATTTTTACAGGCATTTTTCATCTCGACCATTTTAACTAAGTCCTTAAAAAAACATACCAGTAGTAAAATTCACTTAGAAATTGTTTTCAGAAAAATATTTTCCACATATAAGAGGAGCTGAATTTTTCGCACCATTCAAAATGTCTAGTGCTTCGTTTTTCATCAATTTCCTAAAGATTTGAAGTGGATAGAGTTTTAGGTTTCTCAAATCTCATAAAATGAGATATTGAAACTTAATCTTATTTGTTTTTGAAGAACACAATAGGTTTTATTTTCGAATTGAGAAATTAGATGCTGCAAAGAAGATAGCTCACTAAGATCTGATTCTATTATCACATTAGTGTGGAGTCTATTACCGAGAATATGATTTTGGGATGGTAAAATATGGAGGAGGATATGTTATAAAGGTGTTTTGTTCAAAATAAAGTATTTCCAGTCGGGGTGTTTAGCATAAACTTTATTCGATTATAAAATTTCAAAGTTTTTAAATTTTGCTCTAAGTATCAGAGTATGTGCTGTGTATTGCATATGTTTGGGCTACTCATATTTTTTTTTGTAATATTTTAGTCAGGGTTTTAATTTCGTTCCTTGCAATCTGCGCTCAACTGAAAGTAACAACTGCAGAGATGAAACTTCTAAACAAAAAAATTATAGAACTTCAAAAAGAAAATAAAGTAAACACCGAACGTATTTTATATCTTGAATGTAAAATTAATAATTTGGAACAAAGAAATTTGGAAACGAGTATTGAAATTTCTGGAATACAACCCGGTGAAATAGAAAATCTCAATACAACGGTTCACAAAGTTTTCACTTCTCTAAATCTAAAATGCGAAAAAGACATCGTACATGTATACCGGCGACAAAAACGTAATGGTAAGAAAATGGATAAAATCGTCATAAGTCTTAAGTCCAAGCAAGCTGCAAAAGATTGTGTCAATATGGGACGTAAACTTAATCTAGATGGAAAAACGATCTACATGAACGAATGCCTAACATCATACAACCGACAACTTCTTTGGAAAACAAAAGCCAAAGCGAGGGAAACTGGTCATAAATTTACATGGATTAAAGACTTTCAAATACTTTGCAAGAAAACGGAAGGTGATAGGACCATCAAAATCAGGTCGGAAAATGATTTAACTTTTTTATTATAAAATTGTTTTTTAAAGAAATACTTCATACTAAAATTTTCACTCCTATTAATAACATTTTTATCGCTATTTTATGCTTCTCTACTTTTGAAACATATGAATACAACCAAACTAAAATTCTAATATACTGTACGATACAACTCAAACATAAAATAATAATAAATACACATTTGAGGTTCTGTTATAATATATTTTTTAAAACCAAATTTTTGTGAAAAAAACAACACAATGCGTATATTTGATCCTATGTTTATAATTACAGTAATTCATGATCAAATACTTAATTTATGTAAAATTAAACCCATTTTACTTTATTATTTTAATAATAAGGTATTGTGATCGACTTGAAAAAAAAAATTTGCTACCCTGAAATTTTGTTTTTTCGCGTTTCATGACTAAATTAGCCTAAAAATGCAAAAAAAAAAATCCGTCTGTCTGTACGCCGTCCGCCGTACGCCATACGCCGACGTGTACGCTCAGCGCACATTAACTCCCAAACCCTTCAAGATAGAAAGTTCATTTTTGGAAGGATTGTAGATAGTTGCGGATCTCAGGCGGATACCCATTTCGGGGGGTGTACGGGTTCAGGGGGAGGCGGGGAGAGCGTTTAAGCCAAAAAATACGAATTCAAATATCTCAACCATGGTAACAGCTAGGAAGCTAAAACTCAACACACATATAGAAGGGTTTGTGGGACAACTTTTAAAAATAATTAAATTTTTTTAACCATTAGTGTCCGAAAAGGGGGAGGGGGCTAAAAACAAATTGTCGGCCGAATTGTTTTTTCAAATTATTATATCTTCGAAATTACTTATCGTAAAAAATTCATATCTTGGGACCGTCAGAGTGGCATATAGTTCCTTCGGGATCAGCTTAGTGAGTGGTTAATTATTGTAAGGGGGAGGGTCAGGGGGGTGCAAAGAAAAACATTTAAAAATGAATATCTCAACTATCTCTTAAGCTATGTAATTGAAACTCAAAACTTATATTAAACTATACTAGGAAAATACAAAAAAAATATAACATGTTGAAATAATAGTAGTGGGGGGAAATGGGGAGCATTTGAAAAATTGCGCACTTTTCAAAATTACGAATCCTTATATCTCAAAAAAAGGTACAGATATCAAATCAAAAATTTTCCAGATTGTAGAACTACATAAAGTTTAATTTTGGTAAAAATTTTAAGTTGGGAGGTGAAAGGGGAGGGAGGTGATAAGCAAAAATGTCGAAAATTTTGAGTGATTTTTTTAGGACTCTGTTGAAAGATACAAAGCTTAAATTTTGCATGTGAATACGTCTATTTGATGTACATAGAAAAATAATAATAACTTGATCCATAATTGTTATAAACCGACCCCCCCGGTCTAACGTGCACAAGGTGTTTCATGTGCAGTGAAAAAAAAACATAAACTGAAAATTTTTGAGTGAAATTTTAAGGTAGAAACTTGAAAATTTGGGGAGTGCATTTAAAAAAAATTCCTAAATATACGAAATATTAACTGGTCGAAAACCTTTAAGACTTCTACCCCCTCCCATACAAAATTATTTTTTCGACCATTTTTAAAAAATCAATTATCACCTAACTTTTAAAAGCTATCAATTTGCAATTTTGCATAAAAACTTACAAAAATAATTGAAATGAAATTACGTTAAAAGTTTTGAAATCGTGCTTGCCCTTCTACCCCCTCCCATACAAAACTATGATTTCGACCAATTTCATTAAATCAACTAATAATCAACAAATTTAAAACTACGAACTTGAAATTTTGTACGAGCATCTTAAAATAGAAAAGAAAGAAAATTGCATCACAAGTCTTACAATTCCCCTCCCTCCTCTACCCCCTCCCATTCAAATTATTTTTTCGAGCATTTTTAAGAAATAAGTTGTCAGCTAACTCTCAAAAGCTATCAATTTCAAATTTTGCAGAAAAACTTATAAAAATAATTCAAATGAAATTGCTTTAAAAGTTTTGAAATTGCGCTTGCACTTCTACCCCCTCCCATGCAAAACCATGATTTCGACCAATTTCATTAACTGAACTAAGAACTCCCTTTCACTTAGCCTTCCCTAACCATTCTAACCTGCATATTGACTTTCCACTCATCCGCAACTTGTCCCAAGAATAATAAAGTTTCGCCCGACTTGTTGGCAGTTTTTTATATTGATCAAATCTTATAGTTATTACAATATAATGAGCGAATTGCTATCTATTCGCGTTAACAACTTGCTAAAACCGCACTATTGAAATGGCCGGTGACATTAATAATATGTTGGACAGCTATGAACTATGTAATGAGCTAATGTGTCATGACATTGCGGAATTTCAAACCCTATCTAGTATTGGTGAAAATGCAATAAGCATATTCCATACTAACATTCGTAGTATTAAGAAGAATTTTGATGAACTAGTAGTAAATCTTTCACAATGCATCCCATTCGATGTCATCGCACTATCCGAATGTTGGAACCCAGAGAGTTTACAGAATTTTGAGTTGCCAGGGTACACAAGTTATAGATCAACAAATACCATTAATCAAAACAGCGGTATAGTTATGTACATAAGGGATAGCCTCAACATTAGAGTAATTAAGGAAATAATTTTTAATGGTGCAACCTGCCTTTCTGCCGAAATTGATACTGGTTTAAAAATACCTCTGAAAATAATACTGATTTATAGATCTCCAAGCTTCCCTGGAAAAGAATTTGTCGAAGATCTAGAAAAGGTTCTTGATAAGAATAGCATGAATAACACCATAATTATTGGCGATATTAATATTGACATCATAGCAGATTCTGACACAGAAACTTCGTGTTACTTAGGTTTACTTAATGAACTTGGATTTATACCTCTTGTCACTCAACCTACTAGACAATCTGGCTGTTTGGATCATATAATGGCAAAATTAAAATATCAACTCTTTTCGAAAGTAATAACTGCTGTTATTGACACCAAAATAACTGACCACAAAAGCACAACATTAATTCTATATTCAGATAAAAATGAATTCTGTCGTAAACAAAAATAAACTGCCAACAAGTCGGGCGAAACTTTATTATTCTTGGGACAAGTTGCGTATGTGTGGAAAGTAAATATGCAGGTTAGATTGGTTAGGGAAGACTAAGTGAAAGGGGGTTCTTGGGCAGGGCAATTGTCAATTTAACACTTTGCGGAAACGTTTAAAAGCTCCAGTACATGTAATCAATATTTCTTTCGTTTATTTATGCAAGTTTGAGTTTTATGAGGGGAGGGGTGAGGGGTGATAGTAAGAGTGGGTGGATGTTAATAGTTTTTTAATTGATTGCTTGAATCACGTCCAATATTCTCTGTATAGAATATCAGTTTCATAGACGAAGTTGCATAGAAACCAAATATTTGTATGGGAAGGAGTAGAGGAGGTAGGGGAATCGTAAAATTTGTGACGCAATTTTATTTCCTTTCTTTTGTAGTGTGCTCGTACAAAATTTCAAGTTCGTAGCTTTTAATTTGTTGGTTATTAGTTGATTCAATGAAATAGGTCGAAATGATACTTTTGTATGGGAGGGGGTAGAAGGGCAAGCGCGATTGCAAAACTCTTAAAGTAATATCATTTCAATTATTTTTATAAGTTTTCGCGCAAAATTTGAAATTGATAGCTTTTAAGAGTTAGCTGATAACTGGTTTCCTAAAAATGGTCGAAAAAATAATTTTGTATGGGAGGGGGTAGAAGAGGTAAGGGAATCGCAAAATTTGTGACGCAATTTTCTTTTTTATCTTTCTTAAGGTGCTTGTACAAAATGTCAAGTTCGTAGCTTTTAATTTGTTGGTTAGCAGTTGTTTTATTGAAATTGGTCGAAATCATACTTTTGTATGGGAGGGGGTAGAACGGCAATTGTGATCTCAACAATTTTGACGCAGTTCGATTTCAACTATTTTCAAATGATTTTGTGCAAAATTTTAAATTGATAGCTTTTACTAGTTAGGTGATAATTAATTTCTTAAAAATGGTCGAAAAAATCATTTTGTATGGGAGGGAATAGAAGCTTTCAAGGTATTCAACCAATTAATATTTCATTCTTTTAAAGATTTTTTTTAAATGGATTTCGCAAGTTTTCAAGTTTCTACCTTCAAATTTCATTCAAAAATTTTCAGTTTATGAGGTTTTTTCATTGCACATGAAACACCTTGTGCACGGTAGACCAGGGGGGTCGGTGCATAACAATTGTGGAATTTTTATTATTTTTTCTGTATGTACAACAAATAGATGTATCCACGTGGAAAATCTAAATTTTGTATCTTTCACCAGAACCCTTAAAAAATCACTCAAAATTTTCGACATTTTTGGTTACCACCTCCCTCCCCTTACACCTCCCAACGTAAAGTTTTTACCAAATTTAAAAACTAACTAGCTCTACAATTTGACAAAATTTTAATTTGATATCTGCACTCAATTTTGAATTATAACGGTTTGAAATTTTGGAAAGTGCATCATTTTTGAAATGCTCCCCATTTCCCGTCACTACTATTTCGTCCAAATGTTATAATTTTCTCGTATTTCTCTAGTATAGCTTGATATAGGTTCTAAGATTCAATTACATAGCTTAATAAATAGCCGAGATATTGATTTTAAGTGTTTTTCTTTGCACCCTCCCTGACCCTCCCCCTTACAATAATTAGCTTTTATCTAAACTGATTCTAGTGGACCTAAATACCACCTTAATGGTCTCAAAATATCAATTTTCTATGGTAAGTAATTTCGAAGATATTATCATTTGAAAAAAAAAGTCGGCTGACAATTGGTTCTTAGCCCCCCCTTTTCGCACCCCAATGGATAAAAAAATTAAATTATTTTTAAAAGTTGTCCCACAAACCCCTCTGTATGTATGTTGAGTTTTCGCTTCCTAGCTTTTACCATGGTTGAGATATTTGAATTTTTATTTTTCGGTTTAAGTGCTCCCCCCGCCTCCCCCTGAACCCGTACACCCCCCAAAATGGGTATCCGCCTGAGATCCGCAACTATCTAGAATCCCCCAAAAATGAACTTTCTATCTTGAAGGGTTAGGGAGTTAATGTGCGCTGAGCGTACACGTCGGCGTACGGCGGACGGCGTACAGACAGACGGATTTTTTTTTTTGCATTTTTAGGCTAATTTAGTCAGAAAAAACATTGCGTCTGTAGATTGGAAAGAACTCGAAAAAACTGACAATGTAGATGAATGCGTTTGATCGTTCACAATACTCTCACTAAATTAATTGCAGACAGCACACAAATATCAAAAATACGCTCCAAAAATATTAAGCTAAAGCCTTGGATCTCCAATGGTCTAACTATTTCTATTCGCAAAAGAGATAAGATAAGCAAATCGTTAAAGAATAACCCAACAAATGAAAAACTTAAAAAATATTATATCAAATTCAGAAATAAACTGAAATTATTAATTAAAACAGTTAAAGCAAAATATTTCGCAAATTTACTGGAAAATTCTGGAAATAATTCTAAGAAAATTTGGTCTACAATTAATTTAGCTCTAGGAAAAAAAATAAGAGAAAAAACATTAACAACTATAAAATATGAAAATAAAGAATTGAATGTAGAAGAAAATGCTAAGGAATGTGCAGAATTATTTAATGAACATTTCTCAAATATTGGAAAAAAAATGGCTGAAAAAATAAATAGTAACGGTTGGAATGTAGAAACCAGAATCATTGAGACAAAAAAAGAAATCAATATTAAAGAAACTACCGAAGATGAAATACAAATGGTAATTAAGAATATGAACGATGGAACTAGTCCCGGGTTTGATGGAGTTACAAGTGAATGTCTAAAATTAGTAAGCACATACATCAGTAAGCCGCTCACTTACTTAATAAATCTAAGCTTCAACACTGCAAAATTTCCATCGATTTTAAAAAAAAGCGATAGTTTCACCAATATTCAAAGGAGGAACAAAGACAGACATGAACAACTACAGACCCATTTCACTTCTATCTACTATCGCTAAAGTTATTGAAAAAGTGGCAAAGATCAGACTCATAGAAGAAATTGAAAATGAGAAAATTATAGCAAGCAACCAATTCGGCTTTAGAGCGGGACGAAGTACTCATGATGCGATAGCATTATTGAGCAAGAAAATTGTAAACTCACTAGATGAAGGAAAAAAACCTTGCGCAGTATTTCTCGATTTAGCGAAAGCTTTCGATTCCATACCGCACAAGCATATTATTCATAAACTTCATATGATGAATATAAATAAAAAAATTATTGATTGGATTACTAGCTATATCTGTAATCGTAAACAAGCTGTGAAAATAAATTGCCAACTTAGTTCTGAACCTACATTTGAATTTGGAGTACCACAAGGAACGGTCTTAGGTTCCATATTGTTTCTACTTTACGTGAATGATTTATATAATCTTCAAATAAAAGGGAATTAATATCGTTTGCATACGATACAGTGTTATTTATAGAAAGTTCAAGCTGGGAAGGAGTTACTGCTAAAGCCAACTATAGCCTTCTCGTAATCAAAGAATGGCTAGACTTTAATTCTTTATTCATCAATATAAATAAATCCAATTATATTGCATTCTCGTATAACACCCGTGGAACTCCTGAAAACTTAAATTTAAAAATACATTCAAACTCGTGTTCCACAGACTGTGGATGTCCCTTATTAACAAGAGTATATCATACTAAATACTTAGGCGTCATATTTGATCAATTTATGAGATGGGATGTCCAGATAAACAGCGTTAGAAATAAACTGAAAAAACTAATACCCAGCTGCTTTCAACTGCGATCATTTTTAACTAAAAATGCGGCAAGATCTTTTTATTTTGCAATGACCCATTCAACACTACAATATGGTATAATAGCTTGGGGTAGTGTTACACCTTCAATTCTGGCACCTCTAGCGATAACTCAGAAGACATTACTAAAAATTATTCTAAAAAGGCCGCGAAAATTCTCTAGTTTGGCTCTATTTGATCTTATGGATGTTTTAAGTATTGAACAAAATTTTAAAATTATTTCAAGTATTCAAATATTCAAGGAATGTTCTAGTGGACAATTGTTAATTAATAATAATCTAACCCGTAGTGGTACGCAATCTGATTTAATTGTTCCGTCACGAAGAACTAATCTTGGATTGAATCACTACTCTTACACAGGTATAATTTTATACAATAAATTACCGATTATAGTGCGGAATAGCAATAACCTTAATCAGTTCAAAACAAAAATCAAAGATCTGTACTATAAAGGCAGAAGTGGAATGTAATTCTATGTATGGTATACGCATTGTGTGGTTTCTTTTTAAAATCTAAGTAGTAATAAAACTTTTTAATTATATTTAATTAGATAATTAATATTAACTTCGCCCCTATCGCAGGGTCTAACCCTAAAAGGGGGAGTAATGCAAAATTATGTAAAAATCAATGTAAATGAAAATCAAATAAATGCAAAAAAAAAAATCAAAATAATTTTTCATATTTAAAATTTCTGAAAAAATAAATGAGCTAGCTAGGGTGTAGCGTAGCGAGTAGCATGTTGGTCTACAATGCGACGGCCAAGAGTTCAAATCCCGGTTGACGAACAATTTCAACACACTACCTGCGTGGGTATATCTTGGCCACTTCAATCAGTAAAAATTAAAATTCGTAGATAGAGGGTTTTGCTAAGGTCTAAAAACCCTTCAGGAACCTGAAGGTCATTAAAGATTGAAGAATAAAATAAATGAATAGATGAGTGTAAGTCAATTCGCACTTACTCGAACCTTCCATTATCTATACTATTATCATTCCGAAAAGCGCACTTACTTCTCATCTTTATTTAAGTTGAACTAAACTAAAGAAAATTAGCCAAAATTATGTATTTTACAATAATTCCAGAGATGAAAATTCAGATTTTTTTTTTTTTTTATTGGAGATGAAGCCATCACGGCTTCTGTAAAATCCGTCGACCATTACAGAAACGCTTTGTACTCATAAGGAAATTTTATTCATATTTCTTGTATCAACAAATTTAAATAAATTATCAAAAATCGCATCTACAATCGATCTTATCTTTTACCGTCAAAATTCCTTTGAAGTAAACTACCTTTGTCCAATACAATCTTTTCGATGTGTGCAATCGAAAATCCTCAGATTACGAGTTTTACAGAAATCCATTTTTCCAAAATGTATGCACTATTAAGCTGTAAATTTACAGCCTACTTTAGATCTTTGCATTGAAAATATTAATCTACAATCGTAATAATTAAGAACGCGAAAGCCCCCCTTAATTCTCATAGATTTTAAAAAATAAAATTGTATCCTGGTTTTCTTTATTCTTTACTTCCTATCATAATTACTTTTATTTCCCACTATTTAACACCATTCTCTGTCTTATTGGGCTTCTTTATCTCATCCATTTGATATTAAATATTATTTTTGGGTGCTTTACAATACGAAAATTTTTTACAATGCCGCCCAACTAACTATCTTTAACATTTTATTATCAGACCGAATATTTCGTTATCATCGATCATAACAAAAAAAAAGTACATAAGAGAAAAATACACGTAGCTATATGCCAACAAAAAAAAAATATAATGAATAAGAAAATTTTGTTTGTGATCTTGGCGATAATAAAAAAAATTGTTTGCGCATTCAGAGGTCTTGTCTGGTAATTGAAGTTGAAATTAGTCATCGATTGTAAATTAACATTTTTATTTATTGTTTTGCTTATGCTGAATGTGAAATATCTTATTGAGAGAGAATTACGGTTTACAGCAATATTGATTTTTGGCAATGTTACCTACAATAAAACAATAAAAACTTTCCAGTACAACTGAACAGACTAAGATAGAAAATTAGATTCAAAGACGGAAGTTGTAGTGGATCGGTCACACTTTGAAGAACCTAGACCAAAACAACTCCAAACAAGCTCTGGATAATATTCCTTAAGGAAGACGTTGAGTTAGCTCTCAACAACAAATTAGTGTTAAGGAATCGATTAGAGTTGTAGTGCAAAAAGAAAAGTGAAAAAGAAGGCGCTGGGTTGGTCGACCATGTTGCACATAGAAGCGTGCAGTTGAACAGTAGACCAGAGGAATAAACAATTCCTGGCGTCAACTAAAGGCTAATGCTCCGGACTGCCCCTTGTGGAATAGACCTGCTTCTATTCAATGCTGTATCTTTTCTTTTCTTCATTATGCAAACATGTCATATTTGCCATCATGGTGATAAAATTTAAGTACATTATCTTTCTCGGACTATAATTAGAATCTCTTCAGTTAAATGGGTCTGAGTTTTAGTCTTTCTTTTATTGTAATTCAAGAATTTAACATTAGTATCAGAAGCAGAAATTTGTGTCTGATTTTTTATAATCCAATACACATCTGACCCGATCTAATCCTGAACATTTAAAAATATAATTCATTCTACAATGGCACTGCAGCCCGAAACCGATGTCGACCTCTTCACCTTCCGGTTCCATAATATTTTCATTATTTATTGTGAAAGGGTTGTTAGCCCTTCGCACAACACTCCATTTTCAAATTTTTGATTTTCGTAGATGTTAGTGGCCAACGTAAACCCAAGCAGGGTACACTCAGTGTGCTGAAATTATACGTCGATCGGGATTTGAACTCACGCTCTTCGCATTGTACATCAACATGCTACCCACTAAGATGTAGCTAAATATAATTCTTAGTAGTAGTAAAATAAATAGAATAAATAACTTAATAATAAGAATAATAATATAATACACGAGAAAGATAAGAAACGATATAAATGGAAAAACAAATTTTCATGATCTTAAGGGGCATCAACACCCATTTTCTTCTTTTCTTGCGAGCCAGGTGAATTCTTATAATAGTTAGTAACCTTATGAACTTTTCGTACCACATCTCTGATTTTGAAAATTAAATCTTATTTATTTCTAAACTCTCGAATTGCGACTTGAAAAATTCACATCGCTCTGGTATTTACTACTAGAACTCACCGGACGCGATATAAATGCACATTTCAGCCTGAAATGTGCAAAAATTTCTCTAAGATACGAAAGAAGAAGAATATCTGTGTTGATTAAAAAAGTATACTGCACTGCGATAGGCCAACTCATTTAATTCAAAAACGGATTTAATCGATAGATAAACTTCTTTTGTATTCCTTACGTTCAACTGACAAAGAACAATCTCTTATTTTCTAGAGTTGTTTATGCAGAGAATCATTGTATGGACAGATGTTAATTACTGTACAACACTTGATTATAAATTTTTGATAGAGAGCTCGAATGTAAATCGAGATAAGATGAATAAATAATTTTTTTGTTTCTTGTAGATACTTAATGTATGAAGCTTTGTTTACGTAATTAAAAAGGTTGTTTCTCATTTTCTTATTCTGAATTGGGTGAAATTCTTATCTTGACAGAAATTGACCGATGGAAATAGAAGAGGTTTTATGATAACACATGAAAATAAGAAATGGAAAAAAAATTAAATGAGTGATGTTTTTAATTTTTTATTTTATGTAGGAAATTAAATAATTAGTTATGGTTGAAAGTGTTCTTAGAGGTGTTCTTAACGAGCTTAGATTGCGGAAAACATTTAAGTTTGTGTGGCATTAAGTCACATGATTCGAAAATCGTTGGGAGAATCACGTGAATTCCAATTGTATTTATGTGTATTCAGATAAGAATAAAATAATAATAAAAATATCTGGCAGTAAGTCGAACGCAACGTTATTATTTTTGGAACAAGTTATGGGAAGTCAATATGCAAGTTAAGATGTTAGTGGTTATAGAAGTTGTTGGATTTATATACTCTAGATGAAATCTGAGAGTATATTGTGTTTGCCTTACCATTTGTAACGCTAAGAAATAATGCTCGCACAGAGCCGCTAAGGGTACAGAAATATTTGTTGCCGCTCAAAAACTTCGATTCCGAGTTGCTGTCCGTCTGTCTACAGCATAACTCTCGAACGCTTTGAGTTATCGTGCTGAAATTTGTTGTGTGTCATTTTTAGCAAAAAAGAAACTTTAAGTTCGTGAACGGGCCACATCCCTCCACTCCTTCTACCCCTCCCATACAAATTTCACGAAATTTTCAGAAATTGATTTTTCTTTGAAACTGTTTAAGCTATCGACTTGCGATTTGGGCTAAGGTATTATGAAATAGATGTCATTAGTATGACTGAATATTGATCCGATCCCGTTACTCCTTCTACCCCCTTCCATACAAATGCAGAATTTTGAAAAATGCAGTTTTTCGATTTTCATTGAAATTAGCAAAGTTATAAAAACGAATTTTTGCCAGAATTAATTTTATTATAATTCTAATCAGCATTAAGAAAATTATCAACTTCACCTAACTCCTTCTACCCCCTCCCATACAAATATCACGAAATTTTTAAATTTAAATTAAATTATTTTTCTTTGAAACTGTTAAAGCTATCAGCTTGATATTTTGCACAAAGCATAAAAATACAAATAGCAATAACGAAAAAAAATGTGTTTTGATCCGTACACTCCTTCTACCCCCTCCCATACAAATGTATAATTTTTGTTAAGTGCATTATATCGATTTCCATTAAAACTAGAAAAAGTATAAACTTAAAATTTTGCCACAATATTTGTTTTAATAATTGCAATAAATGCTAAGAGAAATTATCAGCTCCATTTCACTCCTTCTACCCCCTCCCATACAAATATCTGTATTATAAATTCAAGAAAAGCATTTCTCCTTCGAATATATTAGAACTATCGAATTTGAAATTGAATCAAAGCGTGGTGATAAGGATGATGATAAGCAGTTTCAAAATCATCTTAAACGCTCCACTTCCTCTGCCACCTCCCATACAAATGCCTCAATTTCAGGAAAACTATGTCCAATTGAAAATAATGAAAGCTACAAACCTTAAATTCAGCACGAAATATTTTGCATGCCACTTTAGGGGTCATATCCAAAAATTAAAAGCCTTCCTCCTCTGCTTCTACCATATCACATACAAAAGTCACTATTAATTATTTAAAAGAATTTGAGGTGACAGATTTTCCGGTACATTAAGCTCTTTCGCATTTCATCTACAGTATCATATGATTGGGCTTTACGCCCAATCATAATTCTTTTATGTTTATAATTTTGTAGTCGAATTGGAGTTAAAAGGCTCTGGACAGAATATCTGGTTCATAGCTGTTGTAGAAAAATTCGGGATAATTTAAATTCATGGAATCACGCATGTGTACGAAATGAGGAGGTGGGGTGGGAGGATCGCAAAATTCGTGATGCAATGTTGAATTACTTCAAAATTATGTTTATTTTCAATTTCAGGTTAGGAGCTTTCAATACATAGCACTACAGCCCAAATCGAGCCTTGGCTTCCTGACCTTCAGGTCCCTTAACATTTTCATTATTTATTGTATTTTGTGCCTTTCGCACAACACTCACCTTCGAATTTTTCATTTTTGTAGATTGTGGTGTGCTGAAATTATACCTCGACAGGGATTTGAACTCTCGTATTTTATTTATTTATTTATCATAACAAGATATTTAGTTACATAATACTTAACTTATATTTTTTAATTTAATTTAAGTTAGTTTAATTTAATGTAACTTAAAACAATTTAACTTACGTAACTTAATCTAAGCTAGTAAGATGACCACTGGTAGAAGGATGGTCATAAAGGGTTTGGGATACTTTATAAAACAGAGCGCAGTCTTAGTTTGTATGTCAATTTGCTCATTGGAGGTGTGTAGTGTACACTGAATTTGTTAAATACTCTACAACATCTGTTAATAGGCTCATTTTGTCCGTAAACTGTACTATGCGGATATTCCTTTAGTAGTCCTGAATGTCTCGTCAGCCTGACATTGTCATTGAGTCTGAATTTATTTGAGATATGATCTACCATAATATCGCCATTCAAAACATCTAAGGTAAAACAGGATGTGAGCATAAAAGATTTAAGATTTGGAGCCTAGTTGCTCGGTGGAAGGTGCTGCAGTGGAAGGTTCCCAAAGTCTCTAGGATCATACAAGTCCCTAAGAGCAAAGAGAAGGAATTGCTTCTGTATTGACTCTATTCTGTTGCTCTATAACTGGAAAGAGGGATCCCAGATGGGACATGCATATTCCAGAAGAGGACGGACAAGGGAACAGAATAATGTTTCATAAATTCATAAACTCTTTGGCTCTTCTCTTTATAAATCCAAGAAGTCTATTGGCTTTTGAGATTAATCGGTTGTAGTGAGATTTAAAGCACAGTTTCTTGTCGAGTAGAATGCCGAGGTCCTCAAATTGATCTACACGATATAGTTGAGATCCACTTAGGAAATAGTCATGTAGGTATGTGGATCTTTTATGTGAAAAGCTTATCACGTCGCATTTACCGACATTAAGCTCTAACTTGTTCTGAATACACCACTCATCTAGTGCAATAAGGTTGGATTGCAAGAATGCGGCATCAGCGGGCGAGGTAACAGCATGATAAATTTTGAGATCATCAGCGTACAATAGATGCGGGACATTTTTTAATACTTCTGATAGATCTGAGATGAAAATATTAAATAAGAGAGGTCCCAAGTGACTTCCTTGGGGTACCCCAGAGGACACTACTATTTCCTTGGAAATAGAACCTTGGAACTTGACAAATTGAGTTCTATTACTAAGATAGGATTTAATCCAGTCAAAAAGGGATCCTGTAGCAACAATTTTTTTTAATTTTAAAATCAGGATATTGTGTGTCGTAAATTGTAGACCAACACCCTATCAACTTATCAACTTTGACTCATAATTGATAAGAAATTAACGCGCTATTTATGCATTGTATGGTACCGACTGAACCAGGATTCCGAAATAAGTTGGTATGTATTTGATTACCGTCAAACTCTGGGTTGGTACTTAGTCGTGAAAGGGTGCAGTGGCAAGTGATGTATCTTATCGTCAGTGACCGATTGGTGCATTGCGAGCAGAAATTTAGTGGATATCTGTGGTAATGCTCACAACTGAACAAGGTTCTTCTTAGTCCTATTCGTATTATAAGGATGCAGTCTAGACGGGAGTAGAAGATATTATAGTTAGGGCGAGTGATCGATTGATCGTGCACGAGTTGGAAAGAAGAATACTAGTTTCCTGCGCTTGCACTCCTGCAGAACAATAGCTCTACCATGACCACTGAAGGTGAATGAGTGATAGTTACTTATTTATCAAGAGAATAATGAGGTGTAATTAGCGGTAGGATGATTGCTTCCTTAACCACAGTATCAGCTGCTCCATTTCCGGCAATTCGAACATACCCCACGACCCTAGCAAGTGATAAGGAAGAGAGTAGGAAAGGAGCGTATCGAAGACTGGCAATAGAGCGGCATTTGCTATAGGGATTGAAGAGGGCTTAAAGCATGCTGAGTCTATTACTGGTTATGAGTGTCTGACCACTGCGTACAAAAGAATTTACTGAGAATAAGAGTCGTTTATATTATAGCATGTAGAGTGATATTTTAAGGGGCAGTAAGTTGTCATTGGATGTACAGTAGAGGTGGAGGGCAGACGCGGAAGATTCAGAAGAAATGACTTCTCCCAGCAAATAATTTGACTAGCGCTCGAAATAACGATTCTAAAGCGAGCGTGGAATAACACAAGACAAATAAACTGCGTGATGATCTTAGACAAACTAATCATAAAGGAAACAAAGGTGAGACGAAGGGTCACACGACTTCGATCTTGTAAAATAAACAGTTTCCATCCAAATAAACAGTTTCCATTTCACCATAGACAGGGTGTAGCTAGGGTGTGGCCTAGTGGGTACCGTGTTGGAGCTAGGGTGTAGCCTAGTGGGTAGCGTGTTGGTCTTATAATGCGAAGGCCGTGAGTTCAAATCCCGGTCGACGCAATTTATAATTCCAGCACATTGCCTGCTTGGTCACCTCAATCTACGAAAAATGAAAAATTCGTAAATAGAGGGTTGTGCGAAGGGCTAACCACCTTTCCGCAATAAATAATGAAAAATGATCTTCTCTTGTTTGGCTCTGAAATTCCAGTTCCTTAATAAATCATTAATTTTTCATAAATAATATCATTTATGAATCTTGAACGATGTTCGTTAATGAATAAGAATAAAAATCATTAATGATGCATTAATGATTCATTGATAATGGTTATATGCTTGCTTATATACTCGTTTCTTGCAAGCGTTTTACAACTCATTACTGAATCGTCAAAGATTATTCATTAATGAATATCCATTTAGTCCGCTTGATGAATCATTAATGTATCGTTAACGACGCTCGTTATTAAACTTAAAATTTGTTTTTTATTAAATTGACGTAAAAATTTTCAGCACGATAATTCAAAGCATTCGAGAATTACATATGTTGTAGACAGACGAACAGACAGACAAACCGTCACTTGGATTCGAGGATTTTGAGCGACAATAAATATTTCTGTGACCCTGTGCTAACATACTTTCTTAGCATTACAAACCTTAAGGCAAACACAATATCCTCTCAGATTTCATCTAGAATAGAAGGATTCAGCTGGCATCCTGTATTTAGACCGAGATAGAAAAGTAGTTTATTTTACTTTTCGGACCATAAACAAGTTTCTTTAAGTATACGCTGTTTCTACGTGTAACTAGAATTGAGATATTAGAAAATTTAACGAATCGAGCCCTCCCCTAATTCATCCTTGTCAATGATATCACCAAATTAAATTTTTATATATTTTATCGTATTCTCCATTTTGAGTCTTCTCTCACAGGTTCTTCTGTGGACTATTTTTTTAAAGGTGCTAAGTAATTTTTCGGATGCCTGTGTAAATGTCCACGTTTCGCTGCCTTAGCATAGCATAAATTTTATAATCATTTTACATAGTTTAAGTTTTGTTTTCCTGGACACAGTTTTGTTTTTAATTCAAACTCCCCTACATAATCCACTATCCAACCAAAAACGATCTTCCAATACCAAAAAATTCCGAAGATATGTGCCACTGAAATATAAAAAATATGCACGCACAACGGATAGTGCCTCATACAGACAGATTTTTATACCCTCTCTGAAATATTACAGCTCCACTTTTTTAGTTTTTCATTGGGAATTTTGAGTTCAAAATGTCCCAAACAGCGGAGTTACACAGAACAAAATTATTGTATTGAAAGAAAAGATTTCCGGACTCTACACTGTTATGCTTTATTATTCATGACGTTTCGGTCTCTGCTGAGACCTTTATCAAACTGTTGTGGCAGCCGGACAAGGACGAATTTCGCATGGATGATGTCCTGACGAATGATGAATTACATCCAGTTTGCAAAAGGAGAATATTGTCGGACATTTCAAAGATCTTCGATCCTCTTGGTTGGTGTGCACCAATCACAATTCCAGAAAATTACTCCTGCAAAAGCTGTGGATTACAGGAACATCCTGGGATGACGAAGTAACAGAAGAAATCTCCCGAGAATGGGTTAAGTTTCGACAAAGCCTGAATGGCTTAAATCAGATAAAGTTACTTCGATGGATTGGACTTTGTTCGGACGCAACCAATGTTGAGATACATGGCTTTTCGGATGCATCCATGAAAGCCTATGCAGCCGTAGTTTACATCTGTGTAGTGAATAACGAGGATGAAAGAAAAATATCCTTAGTCGCTGCTAAAACTAAGGTGGCGCCTATAAAAACTATCAGTCTACCCCGCTTAGAACTATGTGGTGCTACTCTCTTAATTCGACTCGTCAATTACGTTCGAAAGTCACTGTCCTTGAAGTGTGCCTCTATTCATTTCTGGACGGATTCAACAATAGTATTAGCCTGGATCCTAGGCCATGCGGCCCGATGGAAGGTATTCGCAGCCAATAGAGTTTCTGAAATTCAAACTTTTAGCGAAGGTGCAACGTGGCACTTTGTACCGACTTCTCTAAACCCAGCTGATTGTGCTTCGCGTGGAATGGATTCGACACAGTTAAAGGAATTCTCACTCTGGTGGAATGGCTCAACGTTTTTACGTAGACCTTCATCTACGTGGCCAAAGTTAGACAACGATCCTCTTCAACGTGATATTGATGCAGAAACCAAAATAACCACTTGTAATGTCGTAAATGTGGATCAACGCGCTTGGGAACTATTAACTCGTTTCTCCTCTTTAAGAAGACTGATTCGAGTAACAGCCTATTGTCAACGCTTCATTTTCAATCTTCGACAAAAGCAGAGGGCTCTTCGCACTAGTGATCATCTTCGACCGTGGGAACTGAGAAATTCCCTAAATTTCTGGATTAAATATACGCAGCATCGAGATTTCTCTCAAGAAATTAATTCTATCAGTCGTTGTCTTAATATAAATCAGCAATGTAGGCTGAAAGCTCTCAATCCATTTCTCGACAAAGAAGCTATCCTCCGATTTGGAGGTCGCCTAGGACTTTCCGAACTCTCCTACGATCAGAAGCACCCCGTAATACTTGCCTCCAACGCATCACTTTGTTCACTTCTGATAGCGGACGCTCACCATCGAACTTTACACGGGGGACCACAACTGCTACATTCATATCTTCGATCGCAGTATTGGATCATAGGCGCACGCAATAAAGTTCGCAGTTACGTGCAGCAGTGCCAACGGTGTATACGTTTTCGTGCCCAGATAAAGCATCAGTTGATGAGTATGTTACCTACGGAACGAGTAACACCTTCACGACCATTTGAGCATACAGGAGTTGATTATGCAGGTCCAATTAGTGTACGCACCGCTAAGGGACGAGGACACAAATCTACCAAAGGTTACATTGCTATTTTCATATGCTTTGTGACTAAAGCGGTACACATCGAGGTTGTCAGCGACTTAACATCAAGCGCCTTTCTTGCTGCTTTTAGGCGTTTCGTATCACGTCGAGGCGTTTGTAAGCATTTATACAGTGATAATGGAATGAACTTTGTTGGCGCCGATAGGGAGCTCCGATGTCTTTATCACAAATGCGTTTCTGAAAACTGCAAGGAAATTGCAGAGCTTTTGGCAAATGACAACATAGACTGGCATTCCATACCACCTGCTTCCCTACATTTCGGAGGATTATGGGAGGCAGGTGTTAAATCTCTTAAGCATCACCTACGACGCACAATCGGCTAACAAACACTTACCTACGAGGAGTTTTCAACACTTCTCATTCAAGTGGAAGCTTGTCTAAACTCTAGGCCACTTTATCCATTAAACAATGACGAAGAAGACTTGATAGCACTCACACCTGGGCACTTGCTTATTGGCATGGCGCCATTGACTGTTCCAAAGCCCACCACACTTAATATGACATTACATCGATTGTCACGTTGGCAATTGCTTCAGAACAGCTACAGAATATGTGGAAGAAGTGGTCATCAGACTACTTGATAACGTTGCAGCAGCGTTACAAATGGCAACATGCGACTAGATCCATCACCGTTGGCGATATTGTCGTAATTAAGGACGAGCGTCTCCCACCTGCAAAATGGATAATGGGAAAGGTCATCATCACTCACCCTGGGCCTGATGGTATCGTTAGAGTCGCCACAGTCAAATGTAAGGACTCTACTATTCGTCGACCAGTAACGAAACTAATAGTGCTGGTAGCAGAGAAATCGTATACTGTAAAAGTGAAAAACGCTATATGAATATTACAAATTTGCTTCAACGAATTTTGTAATGCTAAGAAATAAAGGCTTCCGAAAAAACATTCATTCAGAGAGTTAAAAACTGGATTCATATGTCCGTCTGTCTGCCCGTTCGCTCAATAGCTTGATAACGCGTTAAACTAGTAAGTTAAAATTTCTTACACAATATTTTTGCCAAAAATCAATCAATTAATTATTTTCCTATTAAGACCCCCTATACGGGCATAGGATGGAAACAGTTCTCTTCAACAAGGTGCGATTCTGAGTCCTTTAATTGTCGCCAGGACTCGTTTATTCCTCTGGCCTCCTGCTCAACTGCTCGCTTCCATGTACTACATGGTCAACCAACCCGACGTCTACCTTGAGAACTATAATCCAGAGCCTGTTTGGCGATGTTTCGCTCTGGCTTTCTCAAAGTGTGATCGATCCACTGCCACTTCGGTCTTTGAATCCCAATTCCTATTTTAGTCTGTTCGGTTGTACTCCAAAGTTCGTCGTTGGAGATCACTTCTGGCCAGAATATTCCTAAGATGCGTCGGAGGCATTGGTTGACGAAGGTTTGCAGTTTCTTGGTAATTCGAACGGTCACTTTCCACGTAGTACAACCATATAACAACACGAATTTGACGCATGCGTCTAAAACTCGCACCTTGGTGCGAAAAGAGAACCTTCAGAAAGGGGAGAGGATGCCGAAGGCCTGACAAGCTTGATTAAGACGATTCTCAATATCCTTTTCGGTTCCGCAGTCCCAGATAGCAAAAATCTTGCACCTCTTCCACATCTTTTCTATATAGAACAATCGGTGTTCTTGTGTTCGAAATCATGTGAACTCATTTACTTGGTTTTATGCAGTCCCGCCTCTTTTCATTTAAAATACCACGAGCGAACATTTGATTCTAAGTCCGAACGGTTACGTGCAAGCAAACACACGTCATCAGCATAATCAAGGTAACTGAAGATGTTAAATAGTCTCCTTTGAAGATCTTAATTTTCCCCACCTTCTAGTGCAGCTTTCAAGATGTCATTTATTACCACCAGAAACAGAGCTGGTGATAATACTCAGCCTTGTCTGACACCCGTTTGCACAGGAAAGTTCTCCTCTATGTAAAACACGACACCTTGCATCTTTGTAAGATTCTTTAATCATAGCTATGACCTTATCTGGAATACCTCTCCTACCCAAAGCATTCCATATGTAATCTCGCTTAACGCTGTCGAACGCTTTCTCGAAGTGAGATGTAGTGGCGAACACATTTCGGCTGACTGCTCCAATATTATCCGTAGGGTATTTGTGTGGTCGGTACAAGACGATCCTTTATAGAACTCTGCCTGATAAACTTCGAGAGTGCTCTCCACAACAGCACTAATGCTATTCAGAATTACTGTAGCCATGATTTTAGTTACGGCAGTAAGTAGACACTAGGGTATAGCCTAGTAGGTAGTGTGTTGGTCTTGTAATGCGGAGGCCATGAGTTCAAATCCCGGTCGGTGCAATATATAATTCCGGCACATTGCCTGCTTAGATATACCTTGGTCACCTCAATCTAAGAAAATGAAAAATTCGTAGAAAGAGGGTTGTGCGAAGGGCTAACAACCCTTCCACAATAAGTAATGAAAGATGTTAAGGAACCTGAATATCAGGAGGCCAAGGTCCGATTTGGGCTGTAGCGCCATTGTAGTAGTAGTAAGTATACATATACCACGCCAATTGCCACAATCCCGAAAATCGCCCTTCTTCGAAATTTTCACAATTAAGCCCTTTTTTTTTTTTACAGCGTGACATTATTATAGGCGTTATAGGCAATTTCGGCATTTATGTGCAATGCACAAACACAGTCATGGTGGGAAGGAGTGGGATTGGGAAGGTAGGGGAAGGGGAGTGAGAACGACCGTAACGAGTGGAGAAGCTTTTTTCAGCTGTACAGACTGCTACTGACAGATATTTGCAGATGCTATGGGGGACTGAATGATAGAAAGCGAACAGAATCCATCTACTGAGTGTCTAGGCCTTCTTGAAGTGGAACTGTTTCACTTTTGCACCATTTCCCCATTTTATTTCGAATAAATTTTCATCGCCAGTAGCAACCGAAAAATTCGTGCTTAAAAAAATTCCGTATGGAGAGGGAATCGAGCCCACGCCCTATTGGCGGCGAAGCAAGCATGCTGCCCACTACGCCACGGAAGCCTCAATAAAGAGTGGGAGGAGTACATCGGGTGTTATTTGCAGGTGCACTTTGAGGAGTTCGGTTAGTAGCCCGTTTATACCTGGGGCTTTAGGAACAAAATGTTTAAAATACTGGAGAAGTACTCCTTCCATCCTTTAAATAGTGATCCCATATCTCCAAGTTCAGCCGCAGATTCTACTTTATCGGCCAGATCTTCTCTTGTCGCGTATAACAGTCTTTTTAAGCTGTATATGAGCATGGCGGTAGTTCTTCCTCAAGTTGGGTATTTTTTGGTTGACATCGGGTTGAGAGATGAATATTAGGTCGTAGTATAATGATTTGAATATCTTTAACGTCAAAAAATATTGTTATAGATCTGGCAATGATCTCTCTCAAATCTGCCAGAACTATTTAGAATATTCTTCCAACATGTAGAGGGCCATAGTAAAAACTTCTAGTAAATTCTCAAAGACACAAACAATGACACCCGACGCCATCTAGTAACTTCCAGAATAGTCCAGATCCAGCAGAAAAACATACACCAGAGAAGGTTCGAGACTCGGATAAACCCATTATAAATAGCCAGAGCTCACGACAAGGAATGAGTTACTCAGTGACAGTTTCATGGAAAACACCTATCGGTATAAGTAAGCGAAAGTGATAGATCGGCGGTGTTCCTGGGTTGTGCGAATTAAGTTTTTAGAGCGAATTTAGTGAAGTGATCGGGAAATTGTGTATAAAGTGCAATAAATAAATTATCCTTATATTTTAAAACGAATTGAGTTTCCTTTGAAATCTGGCGAACCCCTAGCTCGCAACAATATTGATCTGATCCCCTTACTCCTTCTACCCCTTCCCATACAAATGCAAAATTTTCAAAAATGCATTTATTCGGTTTTCAACTTTGCCAGTTGCACAAAGTTAAGAGAACCAATTTTTATCATAAGTAATTTTATTACAATTGCATCCAATTTTGAAAAATTATCAACTTCACCTCACTCTTTCTACCTCCTCCCATCCAAATTTCACGAAATTTCAAAATTTCAATTAAATTATTTTTTTTTTCATAGTTATCAACTTTAAATTTTGAGAAAAATAAACTATTACAAATATCATTGATTTCGAAAAATTTGGTTTTGATTCGAATACTCCTTCTACCCCCTCCCATACAAATGCAGAATTTTGGTAAATGCATTTAACCGATTTTCATAGAAACTAGAAGAAGTAGAAACTTACAATTTTGCCAGAATTTTTCCCTTAATAACTGCAATAAATGCTAATAAAATATATAAACTTCGCTTCACTCCTTCTATCACCTTCCATACAAATTTTTGTATTGGAAATTCAAGAAATTCATTTCTCCTTCGTGCATATGAGAGCTATCAACTTTAAAATTGTAGCAAAGCACTGTGATTAGGATGTTGATAAGCAGATTCAAAATCATACGAACCCCCCCACTTTTTCTGCCACCTCCTATACAAATGCCATAAATTCAGACAAAAATTTTTCAATTTCCTCCAAATTTATGAAAGCTACAAACTTTAAATGGAGCCTCAAACATTTTATGTACTACGATCGGTGTTATAAACAAAAATTACAAACCTTCCCCTGTGCTTTTACCACCTTCCATACGAAAGTCACTATTCAAAGGAATTTGAGATGACAGTACAATAAACTATTTCCTATTTCATCTAGAGTATCATATGATTGGGCTTTATGCCCAATCATAATTCTGTTTTGTTTTTAGATCAGCCTTAGGACCAATTCTTGCCTATCAAAATCTGAAAGATCCATAGAAAAAAGATTTGGTCCAAGTATCAAACTTCACACATCAAGATGTAACGACCATCGTCATTCCTCCTTCAATTACATAGAAAAAGTTATAAAAATCGGGTCAAGTAAAACTTGTATGACCTTTAACTTAACCATATGAGCAGCACAGTACCATCAAATACATGTGTATAACTAACATGATCCTACCTAAACGTTTATTAATAGTATTTGTTCTCATATATTACTAAGCACAATCTTGATAGTAATTAATAACAAAAACAAGAAAAAAAACTGTTGACTAGCAAAGTCATTAGCAGCAACTAAGCGTAGTACTACAACTTAGTCGTGACCCAACTTTTTTTTTTTTTTGCCCAAAAATCTAAGAAAGCTCCAACGAAGAGATAAGGACAATTATAAATTAGAATGATGGTTTCGGGTACGAGTGCAGTTTAATTACGAAGATAACAAAAACATTTGGAGCGATCGAATGACATGCAAGTTAAGCAAATTGAAAAGAATATTTTTAATTTTATTTAGTAATTTTTTTATTTTTGGAATTGTTCATTTTTCATGTAATTCTATCGAGATAAGCTCGATGTGATATTTCGTAATAAAAAAAAACGTACGTTAATCTAAATTACCCGGGCCTTGTGAAATTCTTGACCAAACAAAATCTTATCCATTTCTAAGGAATTTATCGACGAAAGTAATTCGCCTCAAACACCAACTTGGATACTAACTGCCTTAATAAAGATGTATATCGAGCCGGTTAATAATCATAATGTCCACCCATGCAGGACCTTGAAGATTGAAAATCAAGAAAAATCGTCCTTAATGTATACGTACTACATGTACATCTTATGTTATATTATCTAACTCAAGTGTATGTTCTGGGCGGTTGGAGAGAAAAATCCTTTTCAGATTTACTGACCTACATAACATTGATGATATAAAAAGAAAACACTTACATGACTCAATTGAGAAAGAAAATAAAAACGAAATACCAGCAGCCGTTACAGAACCGGAAAAACTCCAATCGTGGTATTGTTCTGCTCCACCACACTAAAGGAAAAAAAAATTGTTGTCCTCCGAGCAAAAACCACCTAATGTGGACACATGCGAGTGGGTGACTCAAAGCACCAAGTAATAACTAAACAACACAAAACACACACTTTCACACACTCAAGGATAAATTCTTCGACTTTAAGAATAATCGCACTACCTTTAACCAAATACCACCCACAGCTTGTTTCCACCCTTTTTCTTCCTCTCAACTTATAATTTTTTTTCTCACACAATAACGAACAATTGCACTTGCATTTCCTTTTATATTTATTTATTTATAAACCGAAAAAAAAACCAAGTGTATAAAGCTTATTCACCGTCACTTCGCGCCAGCTAATATCATTGTGTTTTCAAACTAAAGGGGTAAACGGATTTGCACCTTCGACACCTGACCAGAATATGAAATTATACAATTAAAAATTAATAATAAAACATTAAGCTTGTTCCACTGTTTTTCATGCACTGCTTATTTTCCAAAAAAAGAAAAAATTAAAACTATCACAAATTTATTTCGCGCGCTATGCACCCGCAATTTGGAGTGAGTAGATGTATTGATCTGGTTCGGGGATGAGACCCAAAAAATTAAAAAAAAAAAAAAAAACAAGAGCACAAAAACAGAAGATGGTAAAACCTCTTCTCAACAAGAAGAAGATTGCGGCATCGCGAAACGAACGAATCTCGACCTCACCAAGACGATACTCCACTTGTGACTGAGGAGAAATACTGAGGAAACTGCGGCCGCCCTCATCTACTTCTTATGAATTTTCCCGCAATACCAATTTGAATTTTCTCAGCGAAAATTCATTCATTTCTCGCGCGCCGCAATAGTTCAAATCGAGAAAAGCTTTTCGACTGGAAGTCGAGCTTTTTATTCGTATGTATATAATTCGAGCACAAGTGACAAGCACCCACTCTTCCAGTGATGATGAAAAATTAAAAACTTTAAATAAATAAATAAATTCGCTTAATCAGTTTTTATTTATTTATTTTTTTTACCGAAAGTTCATAGTCAAAGCGAAATTTTCATTCATCGTAATTTTTGAATGGGTACGAAGAAAACTCGGTATAAAAAAAAATGGTTTTCCCATCTGTGGCTGAACTGGCTTTTCTTATCCGATTAGCTTTTATGATAGGTCTGCAGTCTGCAGCACCTTTGCAGCCTGTTCGTCGCTAATTAAAAAGCATACCAAAACCACCTCTGCCTGTCCCGGTAAAATCTAAAGGCAAGGAGTGTTCAAAAAGTGTGGACAAGGTTGGACTATCTCTATATGTTTAGTAGCTATTTCGTTTATCTCTTATGCTGTTTAAAAGAAAATTGAAATTTATGGTCGAAATTAGAGGAAAAAAAATTAATTAAATGGATTTTTTTTTTCGGATTCTTGATAAGAACTTTGACTACAAATTGTACTCTATGATAATTTATTTGCGGTAGCAACTGAGTTGTGTGAGACGTGGGAAAATATACTTGAGATCTTAAATTTAACATTGTACTTTATTTGTTCAGGTGATTCGATTCGAAGCCGTGAATTGAATTGTAGCGCCATTGAAAAGAAAATTGACAGTACATGGTCTATAAATATTTTTAAAATTGTTTAATTTTTCATGATTGCATTAGAAGCTATCCAGATCGCTGTGTCATTGTTCAATATATCTTGTGCATTACATTAATGAAAATCAGACTGCTACGGAAATTTCTTTTATTTTCGTCATATCAAATTCTTTCGAATAGTGAATAGCAACTTTTATATGGGAGGTGGTTAAAGCAGACGGAGGAGGTTTGTCATTTTGGTTTGGATAAATCGATTCGATGCTGTTATTGAATAAAAGCGCTCAAGGAAATTCGATATTGTAACTATACTGATCAACACCAAATGACAAAAGTAGACTAGAAACGAGTAACAAACGACCCCCTGGCGAATCCAAAATGAAAATTTATAATTTTAATTTTGGGGGGAAGTTTCATTAATAATTAGATTCGATGCTTTTATTGGAAAAATGCTCTCAAGGAAATTCAATACCATTACTGTACTAATATACGCAAGGGGGTAGTTGTAGGATGAGGTTTTACCAATTCCTGTAACTATCTTTGGAGCCTAGCGACTCCACGGACCTGAGCTAACTATCCCCCTCTGGGATGGGGGCTGTAGAATTCACCCACAGCCAGTCCTGCTTGCCCTAAAAATGGCAAATGGACAGTCACTGGATCATGGGCTTATCACCCGTGATCTTAAGACCTAAATGATACGAGAAACAGATACATCGCCTCGGATACGGACTGATTCTACGGTAACGACTTTTGGCATTCGAAAACGGACTATGATTGGCTTCTGGAACGTTTGAACATTGAATGACGGGGGAAGAGCTGGGGTTACTCGGTCCTTGCACCGCCAATCGGTGATCGACCGTGAAATGGAGCACTATAACATCCAAATCTTGGGCTTGAGCGAGGTCAGGTAGACAGGATCAGGAGAAGAACGAACCCCTAGCGGAAACACTATTCTGTACATTGGCCCTGAAAGTGAAGCCAGAAATGGCGTGGCGTTCGTCCTTACACCGAGAGCGAGAAACAGTCTCATTAGCTGGGAACCAATCTCGGATAGGATTATCGTCGTCAGGCTCAGGACCAGTGTCAGAAACGTCACAATTCTGCAGTGCTACGCACCAACTAATACCGCAACATCTGGTGACAAAGAGGAGTTTTATAGCCAACTGAGTGCCACCTTCGAACGTGGTCCAAGAGGTGATATTATTATCATCTCAGGAGATATGAACGCCCAGGTTGGATCGGACAACACTGGACTAGAACACGTCATGGGAAGGCATGGTGACCCTTGGGTCGACGCGTCACGACCTTGGATTAAGAGACCCGAAAACGGCGGATTATTTGTGGAGTTTTGTAGTACTCGGCAAATGGTCATCGGAGGGACCCTTTTTCCACACAAGAGTCACCATAAAACTTCTTGGGTTTCCCCTGATGGTGTTACTCAGAACCAGATCGACCATTTGGCTATAAGTCGCCGATGGAGAAGATGTCTCCTCGATGTGCGAGCGAAACGTGGAGCTGACGTGGGGAGCGATCACCATTTGATGGATGCCTGCTTGAGATTGTGTACAGCAGCTATCCGACGACCACAAATTCTTCAAATGAAGCGCAAGCTTAATGTGGATAAACTTAAAGATCCCAACAAAAAACGCGAATACACCACTATTCTACGCGAAAAGTCATCCACATTGGGTGAATATGAAATGCGCACACTGGACGCCAATTGGGAGGCAACCAGAAACACTTTTCTAACTAGTGCTGAAGAATCTGTGGGATATGTGCAAAGCGGTGAGAAACCCTGGATGTCGCAAGACACATGGGTCAAGGTTGGCAATCGGAAAAAAACCCAATTGGCAATCATCTCTCAACCCGATGTCAACCAACGAACGCCCGACTTGAGGCAGAACTACCGCGATGCTCATATATAGCTTAAGAGGGCTGTTAGATGCGACAAGAGAAAGGCCATTGAAGATCTGGCAAACAAGGCAGAATCTGCGGCTTACCTTGGGGATACGGGTTCACTTTTCAAAATCATGAAACAGTTGACGAACAGGAATTTCACCGCCAACCACCTGGTGAGAGATGTCAACGGAACTCTCCTTAATATGAGTGAACACCAGTTGCGACGATGGAAGGAATACTTCTCTGATATTTTAAACATCTTGTCAGATGAAGATATTCCGGAAACAGAACAACTTCCAAACATCCAACCGCAACAATCCTCTATTAGGGACGATCCCCCAGATAAGGAAGAGATAGTTTCCGCCATTCGGTCAATGGCGGGAAGGAAAGCTCCAGGTATAGATGGACTACCAACCGAACTCCTCAAAGCGGACCCGGAAATCACAGCCGATATACTCCTCCCACTCTTCACTAAGATGTGGTGTGAGGGAAGATATCCGACTGAATGGAAGGAGGGCGTCATTGTGAAAATTCCGAAGAAGGGCGACCTTCGGGATTGTGGCAATTGGCGTGGTATATGTCTACTTACTGCCGTATCAAAAATTATGGCTAAGGTAATTCTCAATAGGATTAGTGATGTCGTCGAAGTTTATCAGGCTGGATTCCGTAAAGGGTCGTCTTGTACCGACCACACAAATACCCTACGGATAATATTAGAGCAGTCAGCCGAAATGGGTTCGCCACTACATCTCATGTTTGTAGACTTCGAGAAGGCTTTCGACAGCGTTAAGCGAGATTACATATGGAAGGAGAGGTATTCCAGATAAGGTCATAGCTATGATTAAAGAATCCTACGTAGATGCAAGGTGTCGCGTCTTGCATAGAGGAGAGCTGTCCGAGAGCTTCCCTGTGCGAACGGGTGTCAGACAAGGCTGCATATTATCACCAGCCCTGTTTCTGTTGGTAATAAACGACATCTTGAAAGCTGCACTGGAAGGTGGGGAAGGTAAGGGTCTTCAATGGAGACTATTTAACATCTTAAGTCACCTTGATTATGCTGATGACGTGTGTTTGCTTGCACATAACCGTTCGGACTTAGAGTCAAATGTTCGCTCGTTGCATGCTAAATGCAAAGAGGCGGGACTGAAAATAAATGTGCGTAAAACCAATACATGCACATGGGTTCGAACGCAAGCACACCGATTGTTCTTAACGGACAGGATGTGGAAGAGGTGAAAGATTTTTGCTATCTTGGAAGCATTGTCAGCATGGACGGCGGAGCCGAAAAGAATGTTGAGGCTCGGCTAAATAAAGCCCGTCAGGCCTTCGGTATCCTTTTCCTTTTCTGGAGGTTAAGAGAGATCTCCCTTCGCACGAAGCTGCGAGTTTTTGACGAATGCGTCAAATCTGTGTTGTTGTATGGTTGTACTACGTGGAAAGTGACCGTTCGACGTACCAAGAAACTACAGACTTTCGTAAGCCAATGCCTCCGGCGCATTTTAGGAATATTCTGGCCAGAAGTGATCTCCAACGACGAACTTTGATTTTAATTTTTAATTTATTTATTAATCGTAACAAGATAGTTTACAAATAGATTGCTTAATTTAATTTACAGGGTGTTTGGTACTCCGTGCATAACCTTGTAAGTGGTTATTCCTGGATATATTTTGAGCAAAAAATTGTTCTACGGAGATGGTCAATTTTCAATATCCACGGAGATACAGGGTGATCAAGAAAAGTCCTTCGGACCTGTACCCTCACTCACTCAAAACGCTATATCTTGAAAACTAATAATCATAATTCAAAGTGTTATAACTTGTTTTTTAGGGAATCAAATTACCTTTCATTTGCTGTAATAGTCCGCATTGTAACTGTATCCAATTCTGAGGTATTTGCTTCAGAACACAAATTTTTGACACTTTGATCCTCAAAATTCTAGGATCAATGTAGTTTTTCTCTAAAAAACCCATTATAAAAATGTCATTTTAATGTTGTTTTCTTATGTGCCATATTATTGCCTACAAAAGATGCATACACTTGCATTGCATAAGTTTTATAGTTTAGAAGAAATTATCATTCCAATAATGTAGCACTTTTGTCAAAAAAGCAAGAATAGGTTGATCAACACTCTCCGCTTGAACTAAAAGAACTTAAGAATGGTTTTTATAGTTTATTTCAAATTTCCTTAATTACAACAAATGTTCAAAATGGCCACCTTCATTTTGAATGCACGCTAAAGCTCGTTTTGCCAGTGTTCTCTTTGTGTTCATACTCCTCAACTGCTGCCTTACTTCTGTTGCTGCCGCATCGATTCTGGTGTTTAGATCCTGCAACGTTACTACTTCCGTTGCGTAGACAAGGTCCTTCATCCGTCCCCATACAAAGAAATCCATAATAGTTAAATCAGGAGATCTTGCAGGCCAGTGTATCGGTCCATTTCTACCGATCCAGCGATTGCTATAATTGGAATTTAACCAATCTGTGATTTGTCGGCCGTAATGAGCTGGAGAACCATCGTGTTGGTAAAACATGGAAGCCAATCGTTGCAGTGGCACATCATCCAATAACTCTTGTAGATCATTTGTCAAAAACTGCAAGTAATTGGAACTATTTAGGGTAGGCGGAAGCCTAATAGGACCAATAAAATCGTTGCCAATCACACCTGCCCATAAATTGACACTGAATCTGTGCTGAAATGATGCCTCTCTTCTTGTATGTGGATTGCTCTCAGCCCATGTGTGTAAGTTGTGGAAGTTTGTGATACCGTCCCTGGTGAATTGGGACTCATCCGTCCAAAGAATGTTGTTCATAAAATTCTCGTCACCTAGTTGTCGTTCAAGGAGCCAATTGCAAAACTCCATCCTTTTGGGCAAATCAATGGGTACCAGCTCCTGCACTGGTGTGTGGTGGTAGGAATGCAACCGCTCTGCTTTGAGGACACTCCAAACTTTCCATGTAGAGACGTTTAACTGCAATGCCAAGCGTCGGACAGCGTCGTTGTGTTGAAACTCATTTTAATTTAATTCATTTCCTCGATAATTTAAATACTACTTAAAGGACATTCATCGATAATTTAAATAGTAATTAAAGGACACAAAGAATATTTCAGTTTAACAACATTTCAGGTAATTTTTTTAGAACGAGGGTTGGCTTATGGCATATTTTATTTTTAAGCCATATGTATTTTCGCTTATTACCTGGAAAACGGGAAAACCTAAGTCATAAGTATGTACGCAATAATATGGCACATAAAACAACAACATTAAAATGACATTTTTATAATGCGTTTTTTTGAGAAAAACTACATTGATCACAGAATTTTGAGGGTCAAAGTATCAAAAATTTGTGGTCTGAAGCAAATACCTCAGGATTGGGTACAGGTACTATACGGACTATTACACCAAATGAAAGGTAATTTGATTCCCTAAAAAACAAGCTATAAAACTTTGAAATGCGATTATTAGTTTTCAAGATATATCGTTTTGAGTGAGTGAGGGTACAGGTCCGAAACACTTTTCTTGGTCACCCTGTATCTCCGCGGATATTGAAAATGGACCATCTCCGTAGAACAATTTTTTGCTCAAAATATATCCAGGAATAACCCCTTACAAGGTTATGCACGGAGTACCAAACACCCTGTATATTAATATATCCTAATATATTTAAATTTACCTTAATTAATTAAACATAATTTTATATACATATATGATATATGATAGACACTGGTGGAAGGGTTAAGCGGGATGTGGGGACCTTATAAAACGGAGCGTAGTCTCAGTTTATATGTCAGCTTATTTATTGGAGGTGTATAGTGGGCGCTGAATTTGTTAAATACTCTACAGCATCTGTTAATAGGTTCATTTTGTCCGTAATCAGTACGATGTGCATATTCCTTAAGTGGTTTTGAATGTCTCGTCAGCCTGACATTGTCATTGAGTCTGAATTTATTTGAGACTAGCAAACGCCCGCGACTTCGTCCGCGTAAAAATAGCAATAATAAGCAATTTTTGAGAGTGTAGTTAGTAATACATTATGTGGGATACATAATCTGCTTACTTTAATGGCTCTTTGAAGAAAATGGTTTGTATGTTGTTGGAATCAGAACCATAAATTATTAATAATGAAAACATGATACTCCCATTTTTATGGGACAGGCTCGTGATCAAATCAAACCCGTGATTCGAAATCATCTACGTGTTGAAAAGCGTTAAGAACAGGTGAATAATTGTAGCTGGTGTTATTTAAAAAAAAAGAAATAAAATAACATTAAGCTTAAAAACATAACAGGACTACGATTGTGCGTAAAGTCCAATCATACGATACTATGTATAGATGAAATCGAAATTTTTGCGGTGTTAAGAAATTTTGTATAGGGAGTGGTAGAAGGGGTGACAGCATTGAACTAATTTGTTTCACATCATGTTAAAGTAGCTATAAAAAGGTTTTGTACCAAATTTAAGCTTCAAAAATTGAGTAGGTACTGAGAAACTTAGTGCATTGAATTTAATGAAATTGTGCAATTTGTATGGGAGGTGGTAGAAGGAGAGGGGGGTTTTTGGTGATTTTTCGAGAAACAACTACAACTATCATGCAATTGATATACTTTAAATTTCAGATCTGTATCATTCATACTTTTCAAGAAAATCGAATTATTGTATAGTCGTGGAATGTGTCTTATTGTATGGGAGGGGGAAGAAGGAGGGAAGCTACTCGGTTAAGTTTTTTCCCAATATTACTAATAATGCTAATTAAGGATTAAATCCAAATTTTCACCTCGATGAAATTTAAATGTACTGAGAAAATTCGTTTAGAGTATTTCATGAAAAAGTGCGGTTTATATGGGAGGTGGTGGAAGGAGAAGGGGGTTCTGGTGATTTTTTGAAAAACAACTATAATCATCATGCAATTGATATATTTGAAATTTCAGATCAGTAACTTTCAGACTTTTCAAGAAAATCACATTCTTGCGAAGTCGTGGAACTGTGTCACATTGTATGGGAGGGGGTAGAAGGAGTGAAGCTAATCGGTTAATTTTTTCCCGATATTAATAATAATGTTAATTAAGGATTTCATACAACATTTTAGCTCGATGGAAGTTACACGTACTGAGAAATTTGGTGTAAAATAATTCATGAAATAGTGTAGTTTGTATGGGAGGTGGTGAAAGGAGTGAGGAAACTCAAATAATTTGTAAACCAAAAGACTGTATTTATAATAGAAATAATATATTCCAAATTTCAAATTAATAGCTTTTATGGTTTCCAAGAAAATTTGATTAATATATATTTTGAAAATGAGTCACTTTGTATGGGAGGGGGTAGAAGGCGTGAGGGGAGTGAAATGAAACCAAGTGCAGATTTCATTCCGATGGACACCTAACAAACTGTGCAAGTTTCATTACAATCGGTTCAGCCGTTTGTGCGTGAAAAGCGGTCGGACAGACAGACAGACAGACAGACTGACAGACAAAAATTTCAAAAATGTGTTTTTATGCTTAGTTAGTGCTAAAATAACTCAAAAAACTAACTTATTGCCATTTATAAGCAAATTACAGACAGACACTACAATTATATTACTATGTATAGATATGGTCAACCTTAATATCGCCATTTAAAACATCTAATGGTAAAACAGGATGTGAGCATAGTTCTTCTAGAACCAAGCGGTAAATATTTAATAATTGCAGCCTAAATGTGTAGGGTGGAAGGTTTTCAAAGTCTCTAGGATCATACAAGTCCCTGAGAGCAAAAAGAAAGAATTGCTTCTGGATTGACTCTATTCTGTTACTGTATAACTGGAAAAAAGGGTCCCAAATGGGACATACATATTCCAGAATAGGGCGGACAAGAGAACAGAATAAAGATTTTGTAACCCATACATTCTTAAACTCTTTGGCTCTTCTCTTAATGAACCCTAGAAGTCTATTGGCTTTCGAAATTATTCGATTATAATGAGATTTGAAGCACAGTTTGTTGTCCAGTAGTAAGCCGAGGTCCTCAATTTGATCAACACGGTGTAGTTGAGTTCCACTTAAGACGTAGTCATGGTGATATGAGGATGATTTACGTGAGAAACTTATAACGTGGCATTTACTGACATTAAGCTCTAATTTGTTCTGAATGCACCAATGATCTAGCGCAATAAGCTTGGATTACAGAAATGCGGCATCTGCGGGCGAGGTTTTGGCATGATATATTTTTAGATCATCAGCGTACATCAGATGTGAAACATTTTCCAATACTTCTGATAGATCTGAGATGAACACATTAAATAAGAGTGACTTCCTTGGGGTACCCCAGAGGACACTAATATTTCCTTGGAAATAAGACCTTGAAACTTAACAAATTGAGTTCTATTGTTAAGATAGGATTTAAGCCAGTCAAGTAAGGATCCTGTCACACCAATTTTTTTTAACTTTAAAATCAGGACATTGTGATCAATTCGGTCGAACGCTTTGCTAAAGTCGGTGTATATTGTATCGACTTGATGCCCATTTTCAAGTTCGCAGAGCGTATCAGATACAAGAATCATGAGATTCGTTGTAGTCGAGCGACCTTTTCTAAAGCCGTGCTGTTGGTCATTAAGAACAGGGTTGATCATATTGGTTAATTTATCGCAGACAATTTTTTCGAATAATTTCGGTATTGCTGATAGAATTGCTATACCTCTGTAGTTCTCAACTTTTCGTTTGTCTCCATTTTTGTGGATAGGTGTGAGGTGCGATGAATTCCAAGCCGAGGGGAAAGTTCCCAATGACAGTGACTTGGTGAAGAGAAAATGTAAAGGTCTTAAAAGTTGATGGGCACACTTTGATAAAAATAGGGGAGGAATAATATCAGGACCTGGACCTTTTTTGGTATCAATAGTTTTGAGAGCAGCGAGCACCTCCTCAATAGAAAATGAGATATTATCAATAAGTGTAGGAACCGAAATGTTGGGTTCACTGTGGATTGAATCTGACTGGGCACTAAAAACCTATTGAAAACGGTCAGCAAACATATCGCAGATATTACGCCGGCAGGAAGATTGCGTGATCCCATTAGACATGGTCATGGGATAACCCGAACTTTTTCGTTTTGTATTAACAAATTCGAAAAATCTTTTTGGTTCTGTTATGATATCTTCACCAATTTTTCTTACATAACACTCATACGCAACCCGGGACTTAGAAGAGAACTCTGAGGCCAGCGTGTCATAACTTTTCAGAAGATTAGGAGTAATCGCGCCTGTTTTCTTAAGTTTTTTAAATAGCTTATTTCTTCTATTCCGCAGTGATCTGAAGTTTTTATCTAACCAGAGCTCTGAAACTTTGTCTTTTTGTTTTATTACAGGGACATAATTATCGACAATTTTAAAGATCACATTGTCAAGATCATTACATGAGAAAAGGGATGTCCAGTCTATCGAAGATAGTTCGTTATTAATGCAATTGAAATCAGCATTACGGAAGTCAAATACAATATTATTATTGTAAGAGTAAGCAAAATTAATGTTGTTGCATGGTAGTTCTACTATGATAGCAGAGTGATGTTGTGTATTAGAGAAAAGATTCTCCGTGTCAGAGGCAGGGCTAACAATCACTTCATCATATGCGTCTGTAAAAATCATATCAAGCCATCTCCCATTTTTATTGGGAAAATGCACTACCTGATGTAAGTCGTTATTATATAATGTGTCGATAATAGTGGTGTCAATATCAGACAGAAGATTCCCCGGTATAATAGTGTTATCGGAATGATTAGTCTGAAAAGAAATATTTGGGCGATTAAAATCGCCAAGAAGAAAGATATTGTCATTCTCTGTTAAGGAGCAATTGATACTATGAAAAATTTCAAGAATGTCGTGGTATTTTAGGTCTTCAGAGTTAGGCTGGATATATACAACACCTATGTAAATATATTTATTTATCAGTTTGATTCTGATAAATTTATGTTCAAAAGTGTTGTTGGTGTTGTGTCTACAATCTCATTTGATAAAGATTTGTGAACTGCAATTAGGACACCCCCTCCTTTTGATAGACCCGTTGCGCTGTAATTCCTATCATTTCTGTATACGGTCCAGCTATTGTCCAGTATTTCTTCATTTATGAAGGAGTCATTTAGGCCAGTTTCCGTAATAATAATAACATTAAAGTGACATGATTTTGCATCAATGAAGAGATTATTTACCTTCCCTCTAATACCACCTCCGTTGTGGTAGAAAATTCGTATATTATTTTTAGAATTAGGCACGAAAAAACCGATTATGATCTTCACGACTTTTTTGCATATCAGATATATGCTTCGAGGAGACATGGGAACCGTATGTGGCAAGATCTTTATGGACTTGGTCAGGAGAAAGATTGAACTGCTCGTGGAAGCGTGTATAGAGCCGTCGGAAAGCTTCTAGATCCGTTGGAAGTCCTTCCTGTTGAATGGACAGTATCAGACTGGTTTTCGTTTTGCCATTTATACAGGTCGAGTCAGATTTATTGTGCATATAAGCAAGATACAGCCGCACATTGTCAAATATTCTATGTTCTCTCAACCGTGATAGTAAATATCTGTTCTCCTCAGAACTTGCCGAATTCTTTGATAGCTTTACGACCGGGGGAACAAGTGGGTCAAGGAAAGGGGGATTATTGTGACCAACGACTGCAGTATGAAGATTTGTGCAAGATAACTTTTCATTTTTATCTTCAACACATGTTACTGCTGACGAAGGGTAGGGATTGATTGTGTCGCCTCGCACGAAAGGGACTCAGAACTATGACAGAATTCGAAGTAGGAACTGAGACTAGATTCGAATTAGGTAGTGTATTTGAAGAAGGAAGGTTAATGGAATGAGATAAGCTGGTGTTAACACGATTAGTTGTGGCTGTAGTAATGGTGTTAATGTTAGTTTTATGGTGCATAGAATTGGGAAAAGTTTTTTTCTTCTTATTTGTACTCATATTATTCCTATAATTATTATTGTTATTTTTATTACTATTTGTATTATGATTTTTAGTTTTGTTATTGGTTCTACTCTTATAACTAATATTGGGATTGTTAGTGGTATACTTATTATATTTTAAATTTGACTTCCAGTGTCGGATTTGTATGTTGTTCCATTTGAAGACATCAGATTTCGTAGTGAAGAAAAGCCAGTCATATTGCATAGGCATATAAAGTTTAAAACTCGTGTGTTTCGGTGTAATCCCACTAACTCTGCGGGACGGTAACTTTTCACACTTACAGCCTTTTATCGCAAATTGTTCCGCAAGTGTTTTGCATAGCCACGATGCATCCGAGTTTGGAGGAGCTCCAGTAACAAAATAAGCAAACGAATCAGTTGAATTTGTAATTTTGACCTTGTTAATCCTATTCAGCTTATTAATTCTGGCATCCCAATCGGCTTGCGTCCTTGTTGCGTTGAATTTTATTAACGAATTTTTCGGCGCGTCAGGAACTCTTCCAGGTAAGTGCATCTTTGGTAGCGAGAACGTTTGAACGGGTGACAGCGAAAGTGTACGTATATGCAGATTTTCCTTTGAACTTTGAGGTGGATCGCAAACAAATCGGGAGACTGCTAGTTCGCGTTCGAAATAAACGAGTTTCGTTGTTATATCGTCTGCCTGTCTGATTTCGGACGTGGATGTTGTGTGACTCAATTGACTTGATACCTTCACGAGAGATTTGTCCGCCTTCGTAACCAGTAGCTTAACTGATCTGACGTCATCATGGATACTGGTGAGCTTGCTTGCAACAGCGTTTACCTCCGCTTTGGAGTACAACTGGCCAGACTAAAATAGGTATTGAGATTCAACGGCGGAAGTGGCAGTGGATCGGTCATACTTTGAGGAAACCAGAGCAAAATATCGCAAAACAGCCTCTGGATTATAATCCTCAAAGAAGACGTCGGGTTGGTCGACCATGCAACACATGGAAGCGAGCAGTTGAGCAGGAGGTCAGAGGAATAAACAAGTCCTGGCAACCGCTTAAGGCCGATGCTCAGGATCGCGCCTTGTGGAAGAGAGTTGTTTCTGTCCTATGCCCCTATAGAGCGTCTTAACAGGAATTTGATTGATTGATTGACTGTACTAATCACCACCAAACGATGAAAGTAGACTACCAATCACTACCAAACGACCCCCTAGCGAATCCGAAATTTAAATTTGGGGGGAAGTGTCATTAATAATTAGAATCGATGCTTTTATTGAAAAAATGTTCTCAAGGAAATTCGATACCGTTACTGTACTGATCACCACCAAACGATAAAAGTAGACTACCGAACGACCCCCGGCGAATCCAAAATGAAAAATTTAAAAATTTTAAGTTTGGGGTTAAGTTTCATTAATAATTAGATTCGATGATTTTATTGAAAAAATGTTCTCAAGGAAATTCGATACCGTTACTGTACTGATCTTTCTAGAGTATCGTAAGATTGGGCCTTACACCCAATCGTAGCCCTATTATGTTATTTATTTATTTATTATATTATTACACTGATCAGTCGCAGCAGAAACCAAAACGAACAGACAAGAGGAAAATTTAGATATCTTTGCTCTAATTGTACAATAATATTTTGTATTTATTATAGCTTCAAAATAAAACACAATTGAATTTCTATATATGAAGCAAAAACTGTGCATATAATTGAAGTCATGTGACTCACATTAAGTAGATTACTAAGTTTTGCCGAGATAATTTCGTTAGTATCGGTGGTTCAGTGTAAAAGCTCGCCTGCCACGGGGGCGGTCCCGGGTTCGATTTGCGGCCGGAATTTTTTTTACGATTTGACTTAAGTAAAAATATCATAATTCCGAATAATTTTTATTTCATGATTGAGTTGAAAATAAAATAAACTTTTTTAGTTCGAAACTAACGGCATGATGTCTAAAAGTGAATCCATTTGACTCTTAATTTTTAAGTAGATGGTGGTTCGGTGTTACAATGGTCGCCTGCCACGCAAACGGCCAGAGTTCGAGACTTTCTTTTAATAGTTTTTTTTGCACTTTCAAATTCTAATTTTCCCAAAATATTTTTTTTACGATTTGAATACAGTAAAAATATAATAATCTCAAATCCGTAAAAACAAGTTTGCAAATATTTAAATTCACATGACTCTCACATTTCTTATTATCAATCAAAATGATATAAATCTGTCTAAGGGTTATGTCGAAGCGATTCTTTATTTCAATCAAAACTGTCTGCAATTTCGTGTACAAAAAGTGTTTTAAGTGTATCTCAAGTGAACGTCAATCTACTAAAAGGTATGCCAAAATATAAGTTAATTAAAACAGCTCTGAATTTTGACAAGCAAATGGATTTCAGCCAATCATCGAATAGTTTAACACAAATAAATGATGATAACTACAAAATCATCCAATTTGAGGTCACGTGAATTATGTAAAAAAGTTTTGGCGAGATGATTTCATCGGTATCGATAACAAATCACCTGCTATGCGGCTCCGGATTCGATTCTCATCCGATATTTTTGTTTTTTTTGTGACTTATCTAAAAAAATATCAAAATTTCAAATAATTTTGATCCCATGATTGAGTTGAAAAAATTGCCTTTTCAACGGCTTTTATTCCCTTGTAGTTAAATAAATAATAACATTTTATTTGAATTTCCTGAATTCAAATGAAATGTTTTAAAGCATTAAGCAATTACGTAGAGGGAAAGAACAAAATGTTCGAGATCTGTAAGACGGAAACAGAAGAAATATACGTGGAAAATATGAGAAATAATCAGAAAAATGATGAAGCATTTCATAAATTGCCATTATTAGCAAGAAAATCGAAAGATTGTTGAGCTTTGTCATGAAATTGTTGAAAATTTTTTAACTAAATATTTGACAAAACTATTCTGACAAAATATAACTTTTGGCTATAGTGGTCACCTTTAAGTGTATTACTAGCTCTAACTATTCTGATGGCTTTGTCCCTCAGACATTCCGCTGGCGCAACTGCTCCATTTGCTCCACCGGCCCTGAATTGATCAAACAGAAATAATATTTTTTAATAGATTTGTTTCAAAGATTTAATTTAAAAAAAAAAACTGTAAGGTATTAACAATGAGCGTCACATCAGGATACCTATATCGCATACAACATTCGATAAGCTATCTTGCTATAGTACTTGTACTTTCTGTAAAATCTGCATATTATCATGATGTAAAAACAAAACTTCATAATAATAATAATAATAATAATAATAATAATAATAATAATTTTTGTTTTTATTATTCCGTAATTCATTTAACAATTTCATTAAAAATTAAAATACTATAAAAAAATTAAGAATTATTTAAAAACAAAACCTACAACTATGACACATAGGTCGTCTGTTGGTGGCTATCATTAACGAAATAGAATAACTACTTTATATGTTCATTAAAACTAATCACTCCATAAACGTATTTATATTTAAACAATTACTGTAAACAAAAGTGTTTGATTAAAAATCTATAAGTTGAATTCTTTTATAAGTTCTTTACGATACCAAAACGCTGATTTAACATAATTATATAAATTATTCCAATTTTCATCATTTACTCCATCCAAAACATCTATTACTTCATGGTCTTGCAATATTAGTTTATTAAAGTATTTATATCTGAATTCCTTTAATATAGGGCATCTCCCAATAAAATGAAAAATATTTTCTTCTTCTTTTAGACAACATAATGAGCATATTCGCTGATTTCCTGTCCTATGCTTTGCGGCGTTTAACCCTATCAAATCCGTTCTGGCCTTAAATATCCACATTATTTTAGGTCTAGAGTTAGCACTAGTTAAGTAAGAGCTACCCATCGTTAGGTCCAACATTCTATAAACGCGATCTTCACTTTGTCTTGCCCTTTCGATGTTCTCAGTTAACCGGTTAGACGTTAAAAATGTTAACGAAGCAATAACATTATATTTCCATGCACTATAATTCAATTCGCTATTTTCCCAATCGACTTGTGAAGTTGGTATCAAAGACTGCCACTCCTTGTACCAAAATATTTTATTTTGAATAATTTGTTTGGATAAATAGTTAGGAAGCCTATTTTCCGTGTATGTAAATAATGTTTTAAGTATATATTTCATATGCAACTGTAATGTATAAAAATGGGTTTCAGAAATTCCAGTTTCTAAATAAATTGCATAGCTTGGCGTGAATTTAGGCAAATTGAAGATCCGTTTAAAGAAAAACCTTTGAAACTTATCAGTTTCCTCGAAATTCTTATAACCCCAAACTTCTGAAGCATAACAGAAAATAGATCTCGAAACCGCATTAAATAAATTCAGTTTAGCTGGTAGGTCAATATAAT
This sequence comes from Chorisops tibialis, assembly GCA_963669355.1. Taxonomy (NCBI): domain Eukaryota; kingdom Metazoa; phylum Arthropoda; class Insecta; order Diptera; family Stratiomyidae; genus Chorisops; species Chorisops tibialis. Next base: position 140,755,440 of record OY770264.1, read on the forward strand.
TTTTATTGAAGAAATTATTCCAAGTACCATTGATACTTGCTTTTGCCTTATGTTCTCTATCCTTTATATGTTCTTGGAACGCAAGACCCGATGTAAGCTTCACGCCAAGATAAGTGTATGTTTTCACTATTTCTATTTCCTGTTGCTTATAATACCATTTTTCATGCCTAGAAAGTTTTCCTGATTTTCGAAAAACCATTATTTTTGATTTGTCCAAATTTAATTTCATATTCCACGTATCTCCATATATCTCTAACTTATTTATCATACACTGTAATACTTCAATATCATCCGCCAATAGAACAATATCGTCTGCATAAAGTAAGACCCTAATCTGTTTGCTTCCAATATACAAACCTCCGCCAATAAAATCATGCAGGTCATTTAAGTAGATAGCGAATAGTAATGGGGAAAGTAAACAGCCTTGCTTAACTCCCATTTTTGTTGCGAAATAATTCGATAATTCTTTTCCATCCCAAACTGCGGCCTTTGTGTTACTATATAAAGATTCTATAAGTTTAACCAGCTTTGTGGAGACTCCTACATTATACAGCTTATATATCAAAGATTTCCTCGGAACACAATCAAAGGCTGCTTTGAAGTCCACAAAGAATGCATACACTTTTTTATGGTCATTAAATTTCAAATTAATTATACAGGTTAGATTGTAAATATTATCTACTGTAGAATATGACGGTCTGAATCCTGCCTGATATTCATTCAGTAAATTCTTAGATGATATCCATTTAGTAAGTCTACTGTATAAAACTCCCATAAACACTTTTGGTATACAATTCATAAATGATATTCCTCTATAGTTTGAAGCTGTGTTTAAATCGCCATTCTTGAATATTGGGAATATAAGTGTTTTTGAAAAGCTCTCATCTATTAGGCCTGTATTTAAAACATTTGTAAATACCCTTGCGAGTTGAGTCAAAAAATCATTAGATGCATTTATTAAGAATTCATATGTTATACGATCCTCCCCTGGTGCTTTATTTAGTGTGACTTTTTCCAACACTTTCCGAATTTCTAGCAAGGTAATCTCAGCATCCAACTCAGGTATGACGATGTTTGGCGCTGCATAGTTAATATCCATTTCCGAGACTGGGGGATTCAATAAGCTATGAAAGTGATTTTCAAAATCTGTGGCTCTCAAACTCGACCCTCTGGAAAATTTAATATTTTTGAGCACTTTAACAAGTTTCCACCATTCACGATTATCACGAATATTATTAATTTGGATCTGCAAATTTTCATAATACTGGTTTCTTTTTAATTGACATAAATTCTTATACTTCTTATTTGCTTCTACGTACTTTATTTTATATTCATCATTATCCGTTTTTCTCCACTGATTCAGGAATTTGAAAGATTCTTTCCTTGCATAGGAGCAAGCTGTGTCAAACCATTTTTGTTTATAGTCTGAATGTGTTGATTTAGAATGGATTTTTTCAGTGGACTGTATTAGAATACTTGTGAGATCACTAGTTGTAATTTCGTTACTATTCTTAGTTCTTACTAATTCCAATAGATTTTGATTTAGTTTGACTTTATAATCGTCTTTTTTATCCTCTTTCCATATTAGTTTTGGCAACAATTTCATGTCAGTTTTATTGTTATCCTTCTGTCTACTAACGTATAACTCTACACAAATTGGCATATGATCGGACCAGATAGCTTCCTTTACAGAAAAATTTAAGACGTCATCAATTATTTCTTGTGATATTGCACATATATCATTGACTGATTTACCAATAGTGGATACAAATGTATATTCCCCAAACTTATCTCCGACTGTAGTACCATTTAATATAAATATTCCATGATTATCACAGAACTCAATGAATTCTTTCCCGTTTTTATCAATTACTTTATCTTTAGAGTTTCTTCCTACTTGGATTACTGGATTAAGTAAAACATTTGCATCTAGCGATTGTGATGTTTCCCCTATTCTGATATTAAGATCACCTATAACGATTGTATTCTTAAAAGATTCATTTGTAAACGCCGTTTCAAAGTTGCTGAAATCATTTACCCAGCTCTCTTTTCTTAAATATAATGGGATAATATGAAATTGTAACCGACCAGAACTAATTTCTAGAATTTCAATATTATTTGAAGATTTAAAATTCACGTGAATATTTTCATTTCTTAGTTCAATATTATAACAGTATAAACTTCCACCAATCGCTCTACCAAATTTACTCCTTTTATAACCCGCTTTCCAAAACAGTTTAAAGCCTCCAAAATATTTTTCATAGCGCTCAAATTTGTCTGCAGTTATATGCGTTTCATTCAATAAAATAATATCGTGTGACTTCAGAAAATTAAAGAATTCAGGATATAAACACTTATTCATTAAACCATGCACATTATACGAAATTATTTTTAAATTATGTTTCAAATCGTTCACATTATTTGTACTTAAATTAGCTGATTTATTTTTGCCACCACAGACAGAGAAATCCTACCTAGACTTATTTAATCTAGCAGCGCAAAGGTTTTTAAAACTAACATTTAAATTACTTAAATCTATTTTGTATAACTTTCTTAATACCTTTAGGCCCTCTTCGTTTGCCGACATAAAGTTTTCATCCTTCCAGTAGAACCAGCTGTTTTCGATTCTCATACGATCTTCTCTGACCACAATAAGCTTGGACTTGTCAAATTGAAGAATATCCGTTTTTAGTTGAATCATGGCAAATTTTCTCTCTTGTTGCTCCCTTGTAAGATTCTTCTCGACGATGATATTTGTATTTTGCAGTTTTTTGGCTTGTTTCAAAATTTGGAACACAGCACCTTCATCAAAAAATTCAGCTATCACAATCATTTTACCCTTCCGATCTTGTATTTTTTTGGCATTCCTTATATTGATTTGTTCCTTTATATCCAGTTTATTGGTACACACTTCCAAGACTGCCTCTTTCGCGCTAGTATCGGAACGAAGACCTCTGAACACTAGACTGCATCGTTTCGACAATGCTTCCAATGTCATAACTTTCCTCCTATCCTGAATCTGTTGGGCTTCCAGCTTGTCCATTTCAGATTTCAGGGCTTGATTTTCCTCCCTCAGCATTTTGACTTCTTGCTTCACACTTTGGATTTCTTGCTGTATGGATTGCAGACCAGTGTTAATCATTCCCTTGATGGCGTCCAACAAGACATCCATTGGAACATTTCCGACGAGTTGAGATTTTGACAGCTCGTCTGCTGGCATTGTTGTTGTTTTATTATTAGCTGGTTTCATTTTCTTTGTTATCTCTCGTACCGAATCTGGAGACAATTGGCTCCTCGATCTTTTCTCCAGGATGAATTATTGCACTCCAATAAATCTATTTACCAATCCGATCTCTTGGACTTCCTCTATGTTTCCACACCCAATTCACCACTCCAATTACTAGATAAATGTTTTAATTTTAATTTTAATTCACGAGCGAAATGCTTTGACGTTTACTTTAATGCAGTGTTGCCACTTCATAATAATTAGTTCAATAAAGTAAAACTCCTAACTCCTCTATAGCTTTCACACAAAATATCCTGATACGTGTAAATTAATGCGTATAGCTTTATCTAACTGAAAAACACAATGAAAACTATGATTAATAACAACTAAAATATATCCACAAATTCAATAGACAACAATCGAATAAAAGATAAAGACCCATTTATTTAGCAGCATAAATATCCCCCGGCAAACAAATATAAACATCCCGAGTAAAAGTAATCAAACCAAAGTAGGAAATGATAAAATAACAAAGTAAATAAGGCGAATGCCTAGCAACCCTTGTTTTACTCTCGAATATATCGTTAGCAGACAATAATGTTTTGAGATGAACGTTGCATATAGTATAAGATTATAAGGATACATCGTTATATTATTTTAAAAGTAAAACACACATATTATGTCGATTCGCCTTAAGACAAAAACAAAAGAAACATGATACGAATTTCATAATTTGATATAAAGTAGGTTAAAGTTGAAAGGTTTTTTTTTTTTGGTTTGGCGAATCTTCTCACAGTGAAGATTTCCGTATTCTATACTGTTGCGCTTTATTATTCGTGACGTTTCGGTCTCTGCTAAGACCTTTATCAAATTTTTTTTTATAAAAGTCTCAGCAGAGACCGAAACGTCACGCATAATAAAGCGTAACAGTGTACAATCTAGAAATCTTTTTTTTCAGTTTTGTTTTGTTTATTTATTTGAATAAAAAAGATAACATTTTCAATTACTACAAAACCAGAAAATAAAAGAATAGTGAAGAAAAGAATTCAAATTATAAAAATTATAGTTCTTAGTTAAAGATTCAAGTTGAAGTTAATCGTAGTTCATTGGCATTCTCACCATCGGAAAGTGATAGTAAATATCGAGCTCTAAAATGATTAAAAATATTTGAATTCCTGGTTGAGACTGTTTCTGGTCGGAAAGTCACATCGTTACAAGGGTAGGTACTAATGTAAAGTTTGAAGTCTGTCCTAGGTACAAAGGCTGCAACTGAAGTGCTAAAATTCAGTTATTCAAGTTGTGTGTGACTTTTTAAATCTGTAGAAAAGTGTGCGAGTAAATTTACGCTGAACGGATTCGATGACTTCAACATGGCAATTATGGCAAGGGTTCCTCACGATGAAGCAGTATTCCAAGATACTACACCAACGAGCGTAGAAAATAGGAGACCAGCTGTTCTTGAACGGTTAAACTGGGCTGTCATACGGAGGACGTATGCCTTATTTGTAATCACCGAATAATTATTAACGAATCGAAGCCTACGATCAAAAGTCACTCCTAGATCTTTTATAGTAGATGCAACCGTAAGTTTTGGACTGTTGATAGCGTAAGTGAAGACAGGGGTGGTAATCTGGCAAAACCCTTCTTAATATTCAAAAACATATCTTTCCTAGAACACCAACAAGACATTCTGGAGATCCATGCAGCTGGTGTAAAATGAAATTTCGCGGAATGTTTTGAGTAGAGATACTCGATACACGCTAACACTACTCTCCTAATAGATTCTGGACAATCCATGTACAATGATTGCGCGGGAAATTTTGTCCGAAATTTGAATTTTCTCAATTCTTTTCCTTTTATGGAATAAGCACAATCATTTTACAATGGCGCTACAGCCCAAATCGGACCTTGGCCTCCTGATATTCAGGTTCCTTAACACTTTTTATTACTTATTGTGGAGGAGTTGTTAGCCCTTCGCACAACCCCCTATCTACGAATTTTTTTTTTAATTTTCGTAGATTGAGGACCAAGCAGGCAACGTGCTGGAATTATATATTGCGTCGACCGGGATTTGAACTCACGACCTTCGCATTACAAGACCAACAAGTTACCCACTAGGCTACACCCTAGCTCAATCATAATGAATTGTTATTTACGAAACTTATATTTATTTTCGATTGTAATGAGTGAATCTATTCAAAAACTTGTAATTTAACTCAAGTTTGTGTTCATATCCATGTATTTGAAAACCGTCAAACTCAAGCAAACTACAAGATTGACTGTTTTTCATATTCGTAAGTTGTCTTCTTGTAATGCTTTACTCACGCTGAGCTGTTGTTATTATTGCATTGTCCAAACTCTATTAGGAGAGTAGTATTAGTGTGTATCGATTATCTCTAGTGTTTAGGTCAACGAATAATACCAGTGAAGCATAGCGGTCCCAATTATGATTTAACTAATTCGTAATTTAGCTCGTCTTCATCGTTAGTAGATTTATGACACAGAGCACTTCGCTATTTAAGAAGAGCCTAAATGGCTCATATGTTATATTTCTAAAAATTGAATAGCCTATAGGCAATACAATTTTGCAAGGAAGGCCGCAAAAGAAGAAAAACGATCCTTAGTGCTATTTTTGAATCATTTGCAAATTATATTTCATAGCTGGGCGTTTAAATCAATCATCATATAAGTCAGAGCTGTCAGAAAATTACGTTTCTTCTTCTTTCTAGCACGAAAAAACTTATATGAAATGGGCAACTTTAGTACATTCTTCATCGTTACAGCCTCTTTATGAGAAAAATGAAAGAATTTAGATAATGAGATGATTTAGCTGCGAGTATTTAACTGATAAATGATCACTTTTTTGGTAATTTAGCTAAATTAGCGTATGACACACAGCCGTCTAATGATAATTCAGGCCTCAATTAAAATTTAGCTACGCTATGTGTCAATAGTATAAGATACAATTTGATGATAAGAACTGGAGCAGATCATTAATGAAGAGAGCAATTAATAGAGGACCAATGATCGATCCTTGTGGGACACCAGAGTTAACGAAAAACTCAGCACATGTATTGTATGTCCATTGAAAGTTAAGCGAAAACGACGATACGTAAGGTTACAATTAAACCCATTCAGGAGAATGCCAGTGACACCACACCTTTCCAGTTTTGAAATAACAATTTTAGTATTAACAGTGTCAAAAGCTTTGAAGAATTAGCGACGTCAGTAAGGCTTGTAAAAACAGGCCCTCTCTTAGAAGCCGTTATCTATATTTGGAAATTGAAAAGAAGTAGTTCTTGGAATACCTCTTTCTGATAATGATGATAATGATAATAGGACATAGTTTCACAAAATGTTTCAAGATGATCTTACCACATCATCTGGACTGGGTGTCCAATAGACCTAATGTAAAAAACCTTCAATCGTCTGGTACATAGATGGTTCTGAAATAGGTGAAGAGATAGGTGCTGGAGTATATGGAGTACGTCCCGGTACTAGAATCTACGCCAGCACGCATGAGTTCTTTTCTGTTTTCCAAGCTGAAATATGCAATAGAACGATGTATTTGAGAGAATATGAACAGAGTATACTATAATCAGAACACTTATATTTTCTCGGATAGTAAGGCGGCAATCCTGGATTTGCAATCATCTGAAACACGATCAAAGTTCGTATGGGATTGCTTTCAGGTACTAATAGAACAAGGGAATAAAAAGAGAGTAACTCTCATCTGGATCCCGGGACAAAATAGCTTTGAGGGTAATAAACAAAGCTGAACCATTGGCCGAGAAAGCATCTGAAATTGATCTCGCAGGTCCTCTTCCATTTTACGGGATACTACTCAGTACTGCAAAGATTTGGCTGAAAGCACAGCAAGGGGGTAGTTGTAGTATGAGGTTCTAACTAGAGCTGAAGAATCTGTGGGATATGTGCAAAGCGGTGAGAAACCCTGGATGTGGCAAGACACATGGGACAAGGGGCAATCGGAAAAAAGCCAAATTGGCAATCATCTCTCAACCCGATGTCAACCAACGAACGCCCGACTTGAGGCAGAACAACTGCGATGCTCATATACAGCTTAAAAAGGCTGTTAGACGCGAAAAGAGAAAGGCAATTGAAGATCTGGCAAACAAGGCAGAATCTGCGGCTTACCTTGGGGATATAGGTTCACTATTTAAAATCATGAAACAGTTGACGAACAGGAATTTCATCGCCAACCACCTGGTGAGAGATGTCAACGGAACTCTCCTTAATATGAGTGAACACCAGTTGCGACGATGGAAGGAATACTTCTCTGATATTTTAAACATCTTGTCAGATGAAGATATTCCGGAAACAGAACAACTTCCAAACATCCAACCGCAACAATCCTCTATTAGGGACGATCCCCCAGATAAGGAAGAGATAGTTTCCGCCGTCGGTCAATGGTGGGAAGGAAAGCTCCAGGTATAGACGGACTACCAACCGAACTCCTCAAAGCGGACCCGGAAATCACAGCCGATATACTCCTCCCACTATTCACTAAGGTGTGGAATGATGGAAGATATCCGACTGAATGGAAGGAGGGCGTCATTGTGAAAATTCCGAAGAAGGGCGACCTTCGGGATTGTGGCAATTGGCGTGGTATATGTCTACTTACTGCCGTATCAAAAATTATGGCTAAGGTAATTCTCAATAGGATTAGTGATGTCGTCAAGAGCACTCTCGAAGTTTATCAGGCAGAGTTCCGTAAAGGGTCGTCTTGTACCGACCACACAAATACCCTACGTATAATATTAGAGCAGTCAGCCGAAATGGGTTCGCCACTACATCTCATGGTTGTGGACTTCGAGAAGGCTTTCGACAGCATTAAGCGAGATTACATATGGAATGCTTTGCGTAGGAGAGGTATTCCAGATAAGGTCATAGCTATGATTAAAGAATCCTACGAAGATGCAAGGAGTCGCGTCTTGCATAGAGGAGAGCTGTCCGAGAGCTTCCCTGTGCCACCGGGTGTCAGACAAGGCTGCATATTATCACCAGCCCTGTTTCTGGTGGTAATAAATGACATCTTGAAAGCTGCACTGGAAGGTGGGGAAGGTAAAGGTCTTCAATGGAGACTATTTAACATCTTAAGTCACCTTGATTATGCTGATGACGTGTGTTTGCTTGCACATAACCGTTCGGACTTAGAGTCAAATGTTTGCTCGTTGCATTCTAAATGCAAAGAGGCGGGACTGAAAATAAATGTGCGTAAAACCAAGTACATGCACATGGGTTCGAACGCAAGCACACCGATTGTTCTTAATGGACAGGATGTGGAAGAGGTGCAAGATTTTTGCTATCTCGGAAGCATTGTCAGCATGGACGGCGGAGCCGAAAAGGATGTTGAGGCTCGGCTAAATAAAGCTCGTCAGGCCTTCGGTATCCTTTCCCCTTTCTGGAGGTTAAGAGAGATCTCCCTTCGCACGAAGCTGCGAGTTTTTGACGCATGCGTCAAATCCGTGTTGTTATATGGTTGTACTACGTGGAAAGTGACCGTTCGACTTACCAAGAAACTACAGACTTTCGTAAACCAATGCCTCCGGCGCATTTTAGGAATATTCTGGCCAGAAGTAATCTCCAACGACGAACTTTGGAGTACAACTCGCCAGACTAAAATAGGTATTGAGATTCAACGGCGAAAGTGGCAGTGGATCGGTCATACTTTGAGGAAACCAGAGCGAAACATCGCAAAACAGGCTCTGGATTATAACCCTCAAGGAAGACGTCGGGTTGGTCGACCATGTAACACATGGAAGCGAGCAGTTGAGCAGGAGGCCAGAGGAATAAACAAGTCCTGGCAACAGCTTAAAGCCGATGCTCAGGATCGCGCCTTGTGGAAGAGAGTTGTTTCTGTCCTATGCCCCTATAGGGGGTCTTAACAGGAATTTGAAGAAGTTTTGACAGTATACCTTTTACTGGGACTCGGTACCAGACAATAAACATGCATAACTTTTCATGCCAAAACATTCGGCTAAAAAACCTTTTGAATATCTGCAATTAAACAGAAATCAGACAAGACTCTTGGTAGGTGTCCTAACTGAACACTGTTACATGAAGGAACATCTTCAAAGAATTGATCTCTCTGGAGAACACACCAGAGCATATTCTCTGTGAATGTGGACCACTGGTGAACAAAAGATCTGTCATTTTGGTCAAAGTGTATTTATGACCATTCCTCTACGTGATATCCAAAGCTTTATCATTAGTATGGGACTCGATGAGAAACTCTAAGCTATATACACCGGAGGATATCACAATAGGCCCATCAGTGACCGCAGTGATAGAGAAAACTAAACCTACCCTACCGTGAAATCTTAATCTGAATTTAGACGCCAATGGAATACAGTGCTGGTTGCTAGAATTGAGCCCGGGAATCTAGTATTACGAAGCGGCCATGATACTCAGTAGCGTGGCAATATGGACCGCTACATAGTTTTTGTTAATATTTAGAAATATCAAATATTAAGCTTGTGAGAATTTTGACCAACCCGACGGATAGCAAAAATGCATGTATGTATTTATGAGTAGGTTTTGTCTGTTTCAATCCCTTTAGCCACCATCCATGCAAATATCTCAAGTTTCCAATATATCGTATTGCTATAAACAATTGCACTAAATCGATGTTCAGCTATTTAAGATCTTCAACTGTTTGTGGCATTCAACTATAGGCACCCAGAGACCCTGTATAGGAATGGACACTTTCAAATTAGAGTTTCGCCACTAAGTTTTCAAATCGAAGATTGTTTGGGTTTGGTGAATGTTTTCTCAGTGCATTTCGAATTGAAAGAAAAGATTTCCGGATTCTACACTGTTACGCTTTATTATTCGTGACGTTTCGGTCTCTGCTGAGATAAAGGTCTCAGCAGAGACCGAAACGTCACGAATAATGATGATTGTTTATTTACTTATTGTGGAAGGTTGTTAGCTCTTCGCGTAACCCTCTCTGAACGAATTTTTCATTTTCGTGGATTGAGGTAACCAGGGTATACCCAAGCGGGCAGCCTGCTGGAATTATGCGTCGACCGGAATTTGAGCTCAGGACCTTTGCATTGTAACTAACTAACTAGCCTATGCTTTGCTTATTACAAATCACACCGGTTTTTAATTTACTTGAAATCATCCAGCGATACCAAGTTCACAGACAATAAAAAAAGTGATCCACTCCTTTTACCACCTCTCACATATAAGCTAACGAACTTGACTAATTCACTATTAATATATTTTTAGGTGGAGGCCTTTTAAATCTATATCAGTGTTTTGATTTCATAAGAGCAAACATTTTAACAAGTGCTCGCAAATAACGATCTTAAAACGACCATAAATACACTGCGTGATGATCTTAAGCAAACCAAATAAAAAGGGTCGCATGAATAGAGCTAAAAATTATTTTGTGTCAATATCTCAAACGCAAACGGTAGAAAACCTGGAGTTTGCAGAGGAGACCGCGTGTGCTTGTGTGTCAAGTTCTTTAATTAATCGTTAATCTTTCATAAAAAATATTGCTTATGAATCATCAACGATATTCATTAATGAATCAAAATAAAATCACTAACGAAACATAAATGATTCATTACTAATGATTATATACTTGTTTTTGTAAGCGTTTTACAATTCATTAATGAATTGATAAAACTAACTCATTAACGAATGTGCATTTAGTCCGCTTGATGAATCGTTAACGACTTGTTAATGATGCTCGTTATCGATCAAATCTCTCCTTAATATATTTATTTCATAAACGATTCTTTAACGAATTAATTTGTTTGCTGGGATACTTTTGCATTTTTTTGTTTTTTTTTTTTGGACATTTTGCAATTTGAAAGCTAAGATATCCATTTTTCGCTCTTCTTAATAAGTAACTTTTGAACGTAAGATCATCTCAAACACAGAAATATGGTATTCCATGCTGTAATTCAATACATTTCTTAACTTTGGAATTGCGAGTTGATAGTTTATTCTCTTGCAATGAATTAAACTTTAAATCGATATTAATTACTCATAGAATTCATCTGTCTCGTTATAAGGGTTAAGCTTACAAGTGTAAAATATCGCAAACAAAAAAACACAAAAAAAGAAGGAGAAACATGACGAGACCCTTAATTGATATTTAAGTATACTTAAAGATATGAAATATGCTGTGCCCACTTTCTCTCCAAGTTACAAAGCTGTTTAGAAAGTGAAAAATTCATAAAATAATTATTTACAATATCAAATAAAAATGCAATTAAAAATCCCTAACAATATGCGTAAAATTGCGTTATGAAGCGAAAATAAATGGAAAAATATCAGAAGACCTTAATGTAAAAAAAACACAAAAATGTTAAATGGTGTATGGAATTGAGGAAATAATTACAGCCTAAGGACATCTTGAATTGCGCCAATTGTTCTTTTGTTATAAAAGAAAAATATGACAGCTATTTTTCTTGATTTTTTAAGAGAAATCGAGAAAGAAAGGACAAATTTGGTTAAGCCTTACCATTTCCCAACCATGGAAGCAGAAGCAAATTATTGTTTTTAATCGTTGGTAATTTATCTTTGGGGTGTTTTTTATAAAAAATGGTGTTGATAAAATAAATCTTGGATTAGAAATTTAATCAAACAACAGGCTTGTAAGTTTTCAGCCATCGCACAAACCAAATTAAAATATGAAACATACATAAAGCCCAATCGTGCAATACTCGAGATGAAAGAGAAATTTTTGGATCTTAAGAAATTTTCTAGGGGAAGTGGTAGAGGGGGTGATAACATTGAACTAATTTTTTCACATGACGCTAAGGTTGCTATCAAAATGTTTTATACAAAATTAAGGATGTAAAAATTTAATAGGTACTGAGAAAATTAGTGTGTTGGATGTAGTGAAGTAGTGCAGTTTGTATGGGAGGTGATAGAAGGAGGGGCGAGTTGGCTTTTCAGAAATAACTAAAAACATCATGCCTTTGACATATTTTAAATTGCAGATCAGAAGCATTCATACTTTTCAGGAAAATCTACTTTTTATAAAGTTGTGAAAGTGTGTCAGATTGTATGGGAAGGTGTAGAAGGAGTGAATGTAATCATCTAATTTTTTCTGTCTTACTAATAATTTATATAATAAATAATCCGTGCACAATTTCAGCTCGATCAAGTTTTGGGTGGGTGATGGAAGGAAGGAAAGGACTCAAAAAACTTTTGTACAGTAGATTTATATCAGTAATATATTCCAAATTTCAGATCGATTCCATTTATATTTTTCGAGCAAATTCGTTTATTGTGAAATTACGAAATTGTGTGATTTTGTATGGGAGGGGGCAAATCGTCTAATTTTATTTTGGTCTTACTAATAACTCTAATTAAATATTTAGCGCACAATTTCAGCTCAATAAGTATTATATGCACTGAGTAAATTGGTTTAGAGCATTTCATGAAAAAGTGCAGTTTGTATGGGAGGTGGGGGAAGGAGAGGGAAGACACAAATTATTTTTATAGAGTAGATTGGAATCATCATAAAAGTATTATGTTCCAAATTTCAAATCAATGTCATTTGTACTTTTCGAGCAAATCCGTTTATTGTCAGATTGCGAAATTTTGTCATTTTGTATGGGAGGGGGTAGAAGGGGTGGAGGGATTTGGCGCGGTCACGAACTTGACATTACTTTTTTGTTAAAAAATAATAATACAGAATTTGAACTTTCTAGCTCAACGCGTTCTCAAGCTAGAGAGGACACGATCGGACGGACATCCGGTTTTGAGGTTTTTGAGTGATTATATGAACTTCTGTATCATTCATTTTTTTCTCCGAGCCTTATTTCCTGGCGTTACAAACTTTGTGGCAAACTTATAAAACTCTCAGATTTCATCTATCAATCATCAAATTCCTGTTAAGACCCCCTATAGGGGCATAGGACAGAAACAACTCTCTTCCACAAGGCGCGGTCCTGAGCATCGGCTTTAAGCTGTTGCCAGGACTTGTTTATTCCTCTGGCCTCCTGCTCAACTGCTCGCTTCCATGTGTTACATGGTCGACCAACCCGACGTCTTCCTTGAGGGTTATAATCCAGAGCCTGTTTTGCGATGTTTTGCTCTGGTTTCCTCAAAGTATGACCGATCCACTGCCACTTTCGCCGTTGAATCTCAATACCTATTTTAGTCTGGCGAGTTGTACTCCAAAGTTCGTCGTTGGAGATTACTTCTGGCCAGAATATTCCTAAAATGCGCCGGAGGCATTGGTTTACGAAAGTCTGTAGTTTCTTGGTAAGTCGAACGGTCACTTTCCACGTAGTACAACCATATAACAACACGGATTTGACGCATGCGTCAAAAACTCGCAGCTTCGTGCGAAGGGAGATCTCTCTTAACCTCCAGAAAGGGGAAAGGATACCGAAGGCCTGACGGGCTTTATTTAGCCGAGCCTCAACATCCTTTTCGGCTCCGCCGTCCATGCTGACAATGCTTCCGAGGTAGCAAAAATCTTGCACCTCTTCCACATCCTGTCCATTAAGAACAATCGGTGTGCTTGCGTTCGAACCCATGTGCATGTACTTGGTTTTACGCACATTTATTTTCAGTCCCGCCTCTTTGCATTTAGAATGCAACGAGCAAACATTTGACTCTAAGTCCGAACGGGTATGTGCAAGCAGACACACGTCATCAGCATAATCAAGGTGACTTAAGATGTTAAATAGTCTCCATTGAAAACCTTTACCTTCCCCACCTTCCAGTGCAGCTTTTAAGATGTCATTTATTACCACCAGAAACAGGGCTGGTGATAATATGCAGCCTTGTCTGACACCCGTTCGCACAGGAAAGCTCTCGGACAGCTCTCCTCTATGCAAGACACGACACCTTGCATCTTCGTAGGATTCTTTAATCATAGCTATGACCTTATCTGGAATACCTCTCCTACGCAAAGCATTCCATATGTAATCTTGCTTAACGCTGTCGAAAGCCTTCTCGAAGTCCACAAACATGAGATGTAGTGGCGAACCCATTTCGGCTGACTGCTCTAATATTATCCGTAGGGTATTTGTGTGGTCGGTACAAGACGACCCTTTACGGAATCCAGCCTGATAAACTTCGAGAGTGCTCTCGACGACATCACTAATCCTATTGAGAATTACCTTAGCCATAATTTTTGATACGGCAGTAAGTAGACATATACCACGCCAATTGCCACAATCCCGAAGGTCGCCCTTCTTCGGAATTTTCACAATGACGCCCTCCTTCCATTCAGTCGGATATCTTCCCTCATTCCACACCTTAGTGAAGAGTGGGAGGAGTATATCGGCTGTTATTTCTGGGTCCGCTTTGAGGAGTTCGGTTGGTAGTCCGTCTATACCTGGAGCTTTCCTTCCCGCCATTGACCGAATGGCGGAAACTATCTCTTCCTTATCTGGGGGATCGTCCCTAATAGAGGATTGTTGCGGTTGGATGTTTGGGAGTTGTTCTGTTTCCGGAATATCTTCATCTGACAAGATGTTTAAAATATCAGAGAAGTATTCCTTCCATCGTCGCAACTGGTGTTCACTCATATTAAGGAGAGTTCCGTTGACATCTCTCACCAGGTGGTTGGCGGTGAAATTCCTGTTCGTCAACTGTTTCATGATTTTGAAAAGTGAACCCATATCCCCAAGGTAAGCCGCAGATTCTGCCTTGTTTGCCAGATCTTCAATGGCCTTTCTCTTGTCGCGTCTAACAGCCTTTTTAAGCTGTATATGAGCATCGCGGTAGTTCTGCCTCAAGTCGGGCGTTCGTTGGTTGACATCGGGTTGAGAGATGATTGCCAATTTGGCTTTTTTCCGATTGCCAACCTTGTCCCATGTGTCTTGTGACATCCAGGATTTCTCACCGCTTTGCACATATCCCACAGATTCTTCAGCACTAGTTAGAAAAGTGTTTCTGGTTGCCTCCCAATTGGCGTCCAGTGTGCGCATTTCATGTTCACCCAATGTGGATGACTTTTCGCGTAGAATGGTGGTGTATTCGCGTTTTTTGTTGGGATCTCTGAGTTTATCCACATTAAGCTTGCGCTTCATGTGAAGAATTTGTGGTCGTCGGATAGCTGCTGTACACAATCTCAAGCAGGCAGCCATCAAGTGGTGATCGCTCCCCACGTCAGCTCCACGTTTCGCTCGCACATCGAGGAGACATCTTCTCCATCGGCGACTTATAGCCAAATGGTCGATCTGGTTCTGAGTAACACCATCAGGGGAAACCCAAGATGTTTTATGATGACTCTTGTGTGGAAAAAGGGTCCCTCCGATGACCATTTGCCGAGTACTACAGAACTCCACAAATAATTCGCCGTTTTCGGGTCTTTTAATCCAAGGTCGTGAAGCGTCGACCCAAGGGTCACCATGCCTCCCCATGACGTGTTCTAGTCCAGTGTTGTCTGATCCAACCTGGGCGTTCATATCTCCCGAGATGATAATAATATCACCTCTTGGAACACGTTCGAAGGTGGCACTCAGTTGGCTATAAAACTCCTCTTTGTCACCAGATGTTGCGGTATTAGTTGGTGCGTAGCACTGCAGAATTGTGACGTTTCTGACACTGGTCCTGAGCCTGACGACGATAATCCTATCCGAGATTGGTTCCCAGCTAATGAGACTGTTTCTCGCTCTCGGCGTAAGGACGAACGCCACGCCATTTCTGGCTTCACTTTCAGGGCCAATGTACAGAATAGTGTTTCCGCTAGGGGTTCGTTCTTCTCCTGATCCTGTCCACCTGACCTCGCTCAAGCCCAAGATTTGGATGTTATAGTGCTCCATTTCATGGTCGATCACTGATTGGCGGTGCAAGGACCGAGTAACCCCAGCTCTTCCCCCGTCATTCAATTTCATCTAGAGTATAAAAATTTCATCTAGAGTATAAATAAACTGCCAACAAGTCGGGCGAAACTTTATTATTCTTGGGACATGTTGCGGATGTGTGGAAAGTCAATATGCAGGTAAGAGTGGTTAGGGAAGACTAAGTGAAAGGGAGTTCTTGAGCAGGGCTGTTGTCTATTTAACAATATTTCATTCGTTTCTACAAGTTTGGGTTTTTATGGAGGGGAGGAGGAGGGGTAATAGTAAGGGTGGGTGGATGTTAATAGCTTTTTAATTAATTGCTTGAATCACGTCCAATATTCTCTGTGTAGAATGTGTCTCATAGACGAAGTTCATAAAATTCGGTGTATTTTACATTCACGAAACCGAACATTTGTATGGGAGGGGGTAGAGTAGTTAGGGGAATCGTAAATTTTGATATGCAGTTTTATTTCGCTTCTCTTTTAAGGTGCTTTTATAAAATTTCAAGTTCATAGCTTTTAGTTTGTTGGTTATTAGTTGATTTATGAAATTGGTCGAAATCATAGTTTTGTATGGGAGGGGGTAGAAGGGCAAGCGTGATTTGAAAATTTTCAAAGCAATTTCATTTGAATTATTTTTATAAGTTTCAATGCAAAATTTGAATTTGATAACTTTTAAGAGTTAGCTGATAACTTATTTCATAAAAATGCTCGAAAAAATAATTTTGTATGGGAGGGGGTAGAGGAGGTAAAGGAATCGTAAGACTTGTGATGCAATTTTATTTCTTTTTAGTTGTAAGGTGCTCGTACAAAATTTCAAGCTCGCAGCTTGCAAATTGTTTGTTATTAGTTGATTTAATGAAATTGGTCGAAATCATACTTTTGTGTGGGAGGGGGTAGAAGGGTAAGCGCGATTTCAAAACTTTTAACGTAATTTCATTTCAATTATTTTTATAAGTTTTTATGCAAAATTTCAAATTGATAGCTTTTAATAGTTAGGTGGTAATTGATTTCTTGAAAATGGTCGAAAAAATAATTTTGTATGGGAGGGGGTAGAAGTTTTAAAGATTTTCGACCAGTTAATAATTCATTCTTTGAGGAATTTTTTTTAAATGCATTTCGCAAATTTTCAAGTTTCTAGCTTAAAATTTCATTCAAAAATTTTCAGCTTATGTGTTTTTTCATTTCACATGAAACACCTTGTGCACGTTAGACCAGGGGGGTCGGTGCATAACAATTGTAGAATTTATATTATTTTTTATGTATGTACAATAAATTGATATATTGACCTGCAAAATTTAAACTCTGTATCTTTTACCAGAGCCCTAAAAAAATCACTCGAAATTTTCGACAATTTTGCTTACCACCTCCCTCCCCTTACACCCCCCCACTTAATTTTTTTACCAAAATTGAAAACTATATAGTTCTATGATCTGACAAATTTTTGATGTGATATCTGCCCTCAATTTTGAGATATAATGGTTTGAAATTTTGGAAAGTTCAATGCTCCCCATTTTCCCCCACTACTATTTAGTCCAAATATTATATTTTTTTCGTATTTCTCTAGTATAGCTTAATATAAGTACCAAGTTTCAATTGCAAAGCTCAACAAATAGTCGAGATATTGATTTTTAAGTGTTTTTCTGGGCCCCCCCCTGACTCTCCCCCTTACAATAATTAGCCTCTACGTAAGCTGATTCCAGTGAATCTGTATGCCGCCTTGATGGTCTAAAATTACAAATTTTTTATGCTAAGTAATTTCGAAGATATAATCATTTGAAAAAAAAATTCGGCCGACAATTGGTTTTTAGCCCCCCCTTTTTGCACCCCAATGGATAAAAAAATTAGATTAATTTTAAAAGTTGTCCCATAAACCCTTTTATATGTATATTGATTTTTAGCTTCCTAGCTGTAACCATGTTTGAGATATTTGAATTCTTAGTTTTCGGTTTAAGTGCTCCCCCCGCCTCCCCCTGAACCCTTACACCCCCAAAAATGAGTGTCCTCCTGAGATCCGCAACTACCTACAATCCCTCCAAAAATGAGCTTTCTATCTCGAAGGGTTTGGGAGTTAATGTGCTCTGAGCGTACACACCGGCGTACGGCGGACGGCGGACGGCGTACGGCGTACGGCGTACGGCGGACGGCGTACGGCGGACGGCGTACAGACAGACGGATTTTTTTTTTTTGCATTTTTAGGCTAATTTAGTCACGAAACGCGAAAAAACAAAATTTCAGGGTAGCAAATTTTTTTTTTTTCCCAAGTCGATCACAATACTTTATTATTAAAATAATAAAGTAAAATTAATAAGTGCACCCATTTTTCATCCCACTAATCAGATCCGCATAAGGATAAAATTAAATTCGAACTTAGCCCAATTATGATTGAGCGTAAAGTTTGTGATTTTTAATAATGTAATTGTAATTGGAATGAAATGATTTTTTTCCTAAATTTCATTTTTATAACTTTAATGAATTTCACGGAAATCGATAATTTGTTTTTTTTTTTTTGAAATTATGAAATTAATATGGAGGGGAAGGAAGGTTGGTAGGTGGGTAGAGGTGGCTGCCCAGACATATGTAAGTCCAGCTGGTCGGTTGTGATGCCATAGGATCTCAGAAGAGACTCCTACTCAATGAACCAACCGGAGCTTCCTATGAAGCGCTTAAGGCTCCTGGCTTCCACATTTGCCAGATTATCGAGACTATCGAAGAAGTGTATACCTAGGTGGCGTCTCCTTCTTCTAGATAGATAAGGCAAGTACATAGCCGATAAAAAATCATCTTTTCCTCTTCCTCATCTTTGTAGCTCCTACAAAAGACATTAAACGGCACGCCAAGCCTCTCAGCATTGTCTCCCTATCAGGTTGTGTCCTGTAACGACTCCTACTACGGAGCTGATCATCTGCTGATGCAGCACAAGCCAAATCTATCTGGTGGTATTACATGTAACACTTTTTGCCCATCTGTCGTTGGCTTTGCTATTTGCACCCAACTTCTTAAGTTGCGGCTTATAAGTTCGCAGAATCTGGAATAAAATTACAGAATTTGCCAAAATTCCCGAGCCGATAGCGTGGATTATCCTGGCTCGGGATACGCGCTGTAAAGAGTAATCCTGACCCATGGAAGCAGCGGTTGATGGGGCATTATACGGTCTTCGCCGAAATTTTTCACTCTTCTCCTCGTTCATGGTTCGAGGAAAATAATGTTTATGTCGAAATTGAATGAAGGTAAAAATTAAAAAAAATCCTACCTTCTTTTTTCGGCCCTTCTTCCAGACAAAATACTCTGATTTAATAATCTTGGCCTACCATCATTTAAAAACACAACAAAACTATGATTCGGCGAAAAGCGCAATCATATGATACTCTAGATGAAAAAGGAAAGAGTTTATTGCACCAAAAAATATGGCATCACAAATTCTTTCGAATAGCGAATAGTGACAAAAGCAGAGGGGGAGGTTTGTAATTTTTCTATATAACACCGAACGTGTTATGCAAAATGTTTCATGCTGGATTTAAAGTTTGTAGCTTTCATAATTTTCGAGGAAATTGAAAATTTTTTGTCTGAATTCATAGCATTTTCATGGAAGGTGGCAGAGAAAGAGGGTGGTTTTGGATGTTTTAGATTCTGCTTATCAACATCCTAATCATATTGCTTTGTTACAATTTTAAAGTCGATAGCTCTCATATGATCGAAGGAGAATTACTTTTCTTGAATTTCCAATGCAAAAATTTATGTGGGAGGTGGTAGAAGGAGTGAAGCGAAATTCATATTTTTAGCATTTATTGCAATTATTAAGGGACAAATTCTGGCATACTTTTAAGTTTGTACATTTTCTACTTTCTTTGGGAACCGATTAAATGCATTTACCAAAATTGTATGGGAGGGAGTAGAAGGAGTATTCAAAACAAAACTAAATTGTTCGATATCAATGATATTTAGAAAATTTAAAGTTGACAGTTTTTGGAAAAAAATCATTTAATTGAAATTCCAAAATTTCGTGAAATTTGTATAGAAGGGGGTAGAAGGAGTACTGTGAAGTTGATAGTTTTTCCAAAATTAGTTGCAATTGTATTTATTACAATTGCAACAACACAATTTTGGAATTATGACAAAAAATTTAGCTTTGCTAGTTGCAAACCGAATAAATGCATTTTTGAAAATTGTGCATTTGTATGGGAGGGGGTAGAAGGAGTAAGGGAATCAGATTAATATTTCTTGACGTTAATGATATTCACAACTATGACCTTTTTTTTCGCACCAAGTTGAACTTAGGGGTCACCCTTTAATACTGTAGCGTACAGTCCAGTCGGTTTAGGATTGGATGAAACAAAATGAGAATTAACAAAATAAACAATTAATTGAATAAGGACGGACAGTATAAAAGGAATCGGTGAATGTTGCCTTTAAATTGCGTGATGTTATAATCTCTAGGAAAAGTGGCCGCGGGTAGTGCACTCCACATTTTGGATGTTCGAGGTATGAATGACTGCCTAAATTTCACCGTATACTCATGAGCTCGTTCAGCAGCACGAGAATTGCGCGTGAACTTATATAAGGGAGGGATAAGACGACTGATTTCATGGCTACAGCGGCCATGGAAATATCTGTAGAAAAGGGTGAGTACTCCGACATTTCTGCGATGTTCAAGGGAGTCAAAGGATGCCGTTATGGCATCATCTCCAATAAGTCGAAGCGCAAAACGCTGAATGCGGTCCAGTATCTTTAGATGAGTTTTGGGTGCACTAGCCCAGATATGCGAATTGTACTCGAGTCGGGGCCTGATATATGATTTGTAAATGGTTGCAAGATCGGATGGTGTATATTTCTTGCACCTTCGGAGAAAGCCTAAGCACTTGGAGGCGTCTAGAGCTACATTGTGGATGTGCTGGCTCCAGTCAAGTTTTTTATTAATGTGCATACCCAGCAGGTGCAAATTCTCCGAATGATCAAGTGCTACACCATCAAAGATTAAGTCAGGTATCGACATGTCGTATTTAAGAGAGAGACAACAGGCTTGTGTTTTAGTGGTATTAAACTCTACTCGATTTGCTCTGCCCCATTGCAGGATTGTGTTGAGGTCAGTATTTAGTGAATTAAATAACTCTCAGCGCATAGTAGGCACAGAAGACTGGTGCGCCTCAGCAATTGAGTTGAAGCTGTAAGTGTTTTCTAGTGTACTGCCATCTGCAAAGCTGTGAATTGGGTTGAGTGTCGACGACAGAAGGTCGTTAATAAAGATTAGAAATAAAGTAGGTGATAAAACGGAGCCTTGGGGAACGCCGTAATTGATAGGAAAGGGAGACGAGGAGACGCCATCTAAAACAACTTGAATGGCGCGCTTCGATAGGAAACTCTCAATCCATAACAAAAAAGAAGCATCAAAACCAAATGCTTTGAGCTTAGAAAGTAGGGATTTGTGCCAAACTCTATCAAACGCTTTCGCAATGTCTAATGCAAGAACTTGGCCTTCGCTTGTTTGCAAGTGTTCCAGCGTTCGGTTAGGCAAACCAATAGATCACCTGTGGATCTTCCCGACCGGAAACCATATTGCCGATCATCTAAAAGTTGATTGCTCTCCAAATATTGCATGATCTTGCGGTTGACAGCAGTTTCCATAACTTTTGACAGCACGGAAGTGATGCCTATTGGGCGATAATTTACCGGGTCCGACTTGCTTCCCTTCTTGGGTATAGCCTGTACATTCGCTTGTTTCCAGTTATTTGGAAATTTTCCTAAAGAGTAGGATAAATGGAAAAGGTCACGAAGAGGTTTAGCCAAAGATGAGAAGCATTTTTTAAGAATTAAGGGGGGAATACCGTCCGGACCAGAGATTTATTGATATTGAGATCCTGAAGAATTTTAGCAATGACGCGGGTGCGAAACTTTATGGCACGCAATATGGTGCCTGTAGGCGATACAGTTCGGGGTGACTGATTACTAGGTGGCAGGGTTGAATTTCTCGCGAAACTCGCTGCTAATAAATTTGCCTTTTCAACTGGATCTACGACTGAGCGGCTGCCGTCAGAAAGAGGTGGTGTGGACGACGAAATAAAATTATTACTGACGGCCTTAGCAAATGACCAAAAGGATTTAGATCCTTTAGCGCATGCAAGGACCTTTCGTCTTAACTTTAAGTCATGCTGTTTTTTTGCGTGGTAAATTATGGCGTTGCAGGAATTCCTTGCTTTTATATATAGATCTTTGTGGCTGAGGGTGGGGTGTGCCCTGAACTTACTAAATGCAAGTTTCTTTGCGTGGATTGCATCGAGACAATCTTTGGTAAACCAAGAGTCCTTAGATGGTCTAACTCTTTTGAGGTTGAAAGGAATAAAGAGCCACATTCCTTTAAGAATTGTTTCGGTAATAATGTTGCAGGCTCTATCGCAGTTATTGGATCTAAAGCACAATTTCCAATCAAAAGCTTTAAAGAATGCGTTTAGTCCGCCCCAGTTGGCTCTCTTGAAGTGCCAAACGATCCTCTTCGGAACTTTTACTACCGGTGGTTGTAATGCCGTTATTGGGAACTATGCACGAATCAGGAAGTGATCCGTATCACCAATTGGCGATGGTGCAATAACAGATATGGTATATTTCTCTGGCTGGTTTGTGAGAAAAAGATCAAGGATACTTGCGTAATGGTCAGAGATATCAGGCAGCCGAGTAGGTTCGCTCACCAGCTGTTTGAGGCCGTTAATGGAAGCGAAAATCTCAGTATTTCGTCCCTGCTGGTCCGTGCGATTTGAGTATTGAAGCCAAGCAGTATTATGAACGTTAAAATCGCCCGCGATAACGATTTCGGCATCAGGCTTAACAGCATATATCTGTTGGATTGAGTCAGACAGCTTATCCAATTCATGGTTGGTGTCGTCTGACGTAAGCCCCGGACTTCTATATAAATAGCAGAAAAATATGATGTGCTTATTTAAGGTTAATTTTATCCAACAAAAGTTGAACGCTAGATTGGAACAAGGACCCAGGGATGGAACCAAATCGTAAGCAACATCATCGCGGATATATAATGCTATACCCCTTTGGCGAAAAAAGGTTGGAATTAGGTGATATCCAGGAACAGAGTAGAATTGCTCACTTCCTGGAAGCACTTTGGTTTCGCCAAGTGCTAGTATGTCGGGTCTTGTAGTTTGGGTGTGAATGTAGAGTGAAAGGTAGGCAGAAGCTAGCCCTCGAACATTCAGTTGGTCAAATATAAATGACATTGACCTATGGAATGTGAGGTAATCTTATTAAAAAACAAGTAAAAGCTAATAGTTAAAATACTTTCGGAAAAAAATTATTTTTTTTTTTAATTTTATATTTTATGAAATTTGTATGGAAGGGGGTAGAAGGAATGGGAGGATGTGACCCGTTCGAGAACTTAAAGTTACTTTTTTTCTAAAAATGAGATATGGCAAATTTCAGCACGATAGGTTAAAGCTTTCTAGAGTTATGTTGTAGATAGACGGACAGACAAACAGACAGACAGATGGACAGATAGATGATCACTCGGAATCGAGGTTTTTGAGCGAGAACAAATATTTCTGTACCCTTGGCGACTCTCTGCAAGCATTTTGTCTTAGCGTTACAAACGAAACACAATATGCTCTCAGATTTCATCTAGAGTATAATGAAACAATCCGCACACTGTAGCCGTCTGCATACTGATCCGAAAAAAGTGTCTACTGAATTAATAATTTTTGTCCATGAAGGTGAATGAAACTGAAAAATAAACCGCACTTGCCAGTCTTTTTTATTTTTAGTAACATTGCCTGATGGGACAGTTTCTTTCTTTATAGATCTTTAGTCGTAAACTTTGGCTTAGTACTACCAATAACAAGCTTTTCGTTATAATAGCGGGCTGGCTATCAGTAAAAATGCCAATATCCTACACTACATCACACTTCAGTCAAGCCAAGGCTTCTTTTATCGCCATCACCTCCGCTTGGAACACACTACAATGATCCGAAAGACGGAAAGACATGCTTAAGTTAAGCATTGCGTGGAATAGAACTTCACTAACTTCAAGTTACCTTTTTGCTAAAACTGATATGGAAATTTCTTAGCTTGATACCTTGAGGCATTCGAAAATTATTTAGTAAACAGACAGATAGCTAGGGTATAGCCTAGAAGGTAGTGTGTTGGTCTTGTAATGCGAAGGTCGTGAGTTCAAATCCCGGTCGGCGCAATATATAATTCCGGCACATTGCCTGCTTGGATGTACCTTGGTCACCTCAATCTAAGAAAATGAAAAATTCGTAGAAAGAGGGTTTTGCAAAGGGCTAACAACCCTTCCACAATAAGTAATGAAAAAAATATTAAGGAACCTGAATGTCAGGAGGCCAAGGTCCGATTGGGCTATAGCGCTATTGTAGAAGTAGAAACAGACAGATGAATGGGCTATCATTCAAAAATTTTTACCATTAACAAACAAGGGTACAACTCAGCATTTGTATACGAGCCTTATTTCGTAGCATTACAAACATTTAAAGCAAACATGACGTACTCTCAGGTTTAAACTACAGTACAAAAAACTGAATCTTAACAACGTTCTTTTCAAAAAACTATTATTACAATTATTTCAGAAAACTTAAAAATGTGTTACCCGGTACCATGCTTTATAATCCTTACAACCCTTTCTTAAAAACCAATGTTATCAAAATAACGCAATTTACTCTGTTACACTATTTTCCTTACAACTTCACAAAAAAAAATTCGAAAAAAACCTGGGTGGTCTGCTACTATCGACCCCTCGTTGAGAAAAACAGGCCCCTTTCAACAATTCAATCTATATGCTCTTTAGAAAAGAGAGTTGCATAGAAAGTAATGGTGGAGTATCCTAGGTTGTTTTGTATAGCTTACAGAATGGTAAGCTTTGATAGTGCACTCTTATTTTCAACGGTTAATTAAAATTCTTATCATATTTTAAAATTCTTCTAATATGATGGTTGATATCCTTTTACCACCTCCCGGATAAGCAATAAATTGTACGTGCGAGAAACTATAAAATTTCAGTAGTTTTTTAGAACATATACATACATAGATCTCTCCGTGCGGACTGTAATAGTCCCATAGAATATTGAAATTAATATTTTACACAACTTTTAAAATTACTCAGTCGTTCCTTTTTACACGAGCAAGCACTACTTTCGGCGCTTTTCACATTCTTCGTTCATAAAAGAGAACGTGATAGTGAATAACTATCAAAGGACTCAAACTCTATATAACGATATTGCAATTGAAATTCTTGTCACGATAACAAATTAAAAACTTCAGGCGGAACCTATCATCCAGTTTTGCCGGTACTCTTCTCAAAGGTTCCCAGGACTGCCGCCGGCCACTACAAAGTTCAGTAGTTAAATTCTAGTTACATTGGGGCAAGTAATGAACTTGGAATCCTCCTGAATGAAGAACTCACCCAGAATGGATTTTATTATGCAAAGGAGCATTATCTTCCACAGTTGCTAGAGAAATTCAATTATTTCACTATATCCGAACTTTGATAAGTTTTGCGCGTTAGCACTTTTTAAATGTGTTACTAGTTTACAGCGCTTTTCGCTTTTCGGTATGAAGGTCGTAGAGTTAGAGTAATAATCTTGGCGAAGAGTTCGACCAGAACGTGCTTTTTTTCGATCCTTTTTTTTTCATTTGACAGAAAAATAATTTAAATTTTTTGCATTGTTCCTTTGCAAGAGATGTCCTCGTCGTGACCAGAATGAAAATCTGGAGTTTGTGCAGTATAAGCGATAAGAAATGGTCATTAAAATCGATTTTCAATTTGATTTTCTTGGGATTTTCTTTTACGAAATAGCATATGTTAAAATATCCGACAGTATTCGAAAGGAAATCCGTATGAAATTGAATTACTAAGCATTATTTTTTTTTTTTTTGAATTTCTAAAAGTTTTGGTCCCACCCCCTATCTTGTTTCAATAAAAATAAAACGATATGTTCAACATTTTAGATCAACCGGACAACCGCGAGGCGACCCTCATCGACCACGAAGAATTTGAAATTTTTACCGTGTGAATTATGTTATGTGATTTATTATAATGCTCTAATTTAATTACCTTAGTTAACTAATTTAACCCTAATTACCACACCCAGTTAACCCCATTCGATATAAAATTTTAATCTTTGATAGTTTTTCCAGATGCATGATAAATTAATTTTCCTTATTATTAAATATGTACTTCTTAAATTTGCCATTATTCAATTTAATTTCACTAACGTAGACTCAGTTGGCGTTCTTAAAAAATATTCAAACCATCTATGGTACTTAGCTCCCGAAAATGCGGCTCTATCCTTATTTGATGACAACGTTCCAACCATGGTTAAGGCAAATATGGCGCAAGTTATGCTGGAAGCAGATTAACAGTATAGAACACGTAGAAGAAAAAAAATCAATCAAATAAAGAGGTACTTTCTGCACCAAAATCAGTTTCCTTTTTTTTGTAACTCTCGTTACAAAAACTTTATTCACTCGATTTTCTATCAGCACCGATTTCCTTCACAAAGACCCTTCAACATGGAAGGATGATCCTGGTTTCAAAAGCAGAATTAAGAAAATTGGTAAGACAATTGTTGTGAATGATGCTGCAGAAAAGGGTGTTGAACTAATTCAGGAATGCAATAACATTCTAACAAAAGATGAAAATAAGAAACCATTTGTTTTACAGATCAGTGCCGAAGACCGTAAAAACTACCCAACTGCTACTAAATCCTCTCTTAAGAAAAAATGCTTATTGCTCTAAATAAACATAACAGAATAGTTTATTGTACCGGAAAATATGTCATCTTAAATTCTTTCGAATAGTGAATTGTGACTTTTGTACGGGAGGCGGTAAAAGCAGAGGGGGGAGGTTTGTAATTTTTGTTTTAAGCTTGTACTTTTTCTAGTTTCAATAAAAATCGATTAAATGCATTTTATCAAAATTGTGCATTTGCATGGGACGGGGTAGAAGGAGTATTCGAATCAAAACCAAATTTTTTGGCATCAATGATACTTGTAATAGTATACTTTACTCAAAATTTAAAGTTGATAGCCTTGACGATTTTGGATAAAAATAATTTTGTTCAAATTCCGAAATTTCGTTAAATTTGTATGGGAGGGGGTAGAAAGGATGAGGTGAAGTTGACAATTTTTACAAAATTGGTTGCAATTGTAATAATATTAATTTTAACAAAACTTGGTTCTTTTAGCTTTGCTAGTTGCGATGCAAACCGAATAAATGCATTTTTGAAAATTGTACATTTGTATGGGAGGGAGTAGAAGGAGTACGGAGATCAGAGCAATATTTTTTTACAGTAATGGTATTCTCATTATAATACTATTACCTAATTTTCAAGTTATTAGCTGAAACGGTTTCGGAGAAAAATCAATTTCCTTAATTTACCAAATTTCATGAAATTTGTATGGGAGGGGGTAGAAGGAGTGGCCCGTTCACGAACTTAAAGTTACTTTTTTGCTAAAAATGGTATATGAAAAATTTCAGCACGATAGGTCAAAGCTTTCGAGAGTTATGATGTAGACAGACGGTCACTCGGAATCGAGATTTTTGAGCGACAAAAAATATTTCTGTACCCTTGGCGACTCTGTACGAGCATTATTTCTTAGCGTTACAAACGGTGGGGCAAACACAATATACTCTCAGATTTCATCTAGAGTATAAAAATGTGTTTTCCTAACAGAAATTGTTGCGTTACTGAAAAAAATAAAAAATAATAATTTTAAATTTTTCATGTTACTTATTTCAAAGATTTTTCCAACTTCAAGGCGCTTGAGAGTCGCCTAGTAGTCGTCTGATTCAAATGAAATTTTGTACAGCCAGTTTTTTTTTTATTGATTAAAACAAGATTAGGGGTGGGAGTAGCAAAATTTTAACTTTCGGAACAGACCGTAAAGCTAAGAGCCACCCCACTGAACATTTTAATTTTCTTTTGACTAGATATGTCTAATAGCTTGTCTCAATCAAAAAATTTGTGTATCAAAAATATGTTACCGTGAGTCTATCTCTATAATAGGCGCTCATAATCTCAACTGAGTAGTAAGCAAATAAAATATTCAGTCCACTCATTATGCATGCGCTCGCAGCCTACCGAAAAATTCGTATTTTTTCCCATACCGAAACGAATCTAATACGTAGGCACACAGAACTATGGTCAGCGAGTTGTTCAGATTCAGTATAAAAATTATGAAATTGTGTTTATCTCGCCGAGGGGGAGAATTGACGACGCGTTTAAAATAACTTTTATACTTACAACTGAACTATGGCCACCTGGGCATTTCAGGTTAGAAATTGTATACAAAGCGGTCGAAATGCCGGCCGTATTTGTGTTCTGATTTTTCTCCGGGGAGGGCGGTACTGTCTTTTCCCTACTGCGCCCTACTGCTCGGTTTAGATTATGAGCGCCTGTTGGTCTGAGCTCGTTCTGTGGGATTTCCACTTGTCGGCTGTCCGGGTTATGTGTTGTTGCTGTTGGATTCTGCGTTGTCGATCGCGTTACGAGAAGGAGAATAGAACACTAAAGGAGTCGTGGGGCTTCGCTGCTTAGAATCGCGCGGTTTTCAAAAGATAGAGAAAGGAAGGTGGGTGGTCTTAAATGTGAATCTATCTTTCTCACACTTGTGTGTATACCTACATATATATGTATACAGTATGTATTTATGTAAGCTATGGTGTATCTTAGTTGGTACCTTGTTTGTCTAAAATGTGGAGGTCGTGAGTTCAAATCCCGGTCGACGCATAATTCCCGCACACTGCTTCCTTGGATATGCCTTGGTTATCTCTTGTTTATCTTGTGCGAAGAGCTGAAAGCACAATAAATAAGTAATGAAAATGTTAAGGAACCTGAAGGTCAGGAGGCCATTGCCCGATTTGGGCTGTAGTGCCATTGGGTGATGGGTGGGTATGTATATTACTTAACCAACATTTTTCGAGTTCGTTTGCCACTGCGCTACGGCTCCAAAATCTAAAGCCGACTTAATGCGCGAGTCGCGTAACCGTAAGCGAGAAAAGGAATTAATAGCAGCGACGAAATAATGCAGTTTCTTTGCGAAACACCTTTCAGTTCAAGTATTGTTTTTCTTTTAGTGGCGTGATTGGAAGGCGCATTCGACCCTTACACCACAAGATACCAAGACTACATTTCAAGTACTACAAAAATTGAAAAGTTTCAAGAATTTCTACGATTACGTACGCCAAAAAGTGCATCTCAGCGTGTGAATCGTGCAACCAAATTTTTTCAGTGTCTCCTCCGACAACTTTTTCCATGTCATGGCAATTCAGGACACAGTACCATGTAAGAGTTACTATTTTGGGCGACTAGCTGTGCTTATAGTTCAGTTTCATTCATCTGATGGCATTTTGGTCTATCGGTTCGATAAGGGCAGTAATGTTAGGTGGCACAAAAATTACCCATACTTTTCCATCTTCCATTTCTTTGATCAGTTCACTATCAGTTGGAAGCCTAGCAGCAAAGTTTTGATTTGAAAACCTAAAGATGAGAGAATCGTTCATTTTGAAGATCAACACGTTCATCCAAGCAGTTTTAGAATGGGTTTTTTGGATTTCCTGATAACCAGCGCCTTGTTTTATTTTATTTCCGAAGCATTTGCACAAGCTACAAACGTAATCCTGTCTTTTGAAATCTTTCGTTCGCGTAGCATACACGGCCAACATCTGAATAAACATAACTTTAATATAAATAAATGCTTTGTTTCTTCCACATATATACATATGTATATTGCGTCTTCAGATAATTGATTCCCTCTTATAGCGACTGCCAATTGAATTTAAAAGGGATATACGAACTCCGTTAGCTAGGGTGTAGCTTAGTGGGTAGTGTGTTAGTCTTGTAATGCGAAGGTCGTGAGCTCAAATCCTGGTTGACGCAATATATAATTCTAGCTGCTTGAATACACCTTGGTCACTTCAACCTACGAAAATGAAAAATTCGTAGAAAGAGGGTTGTGCGAAAAGCTAACAACCCTTCCACAATAAGTAAAATAAAAAAAAATTAAAAAAGAAAGGTTAAGGAACCTGAATATCAGGAGGCCAAGGTTCGATTTGGGCTGCAGTGTCATTGTAGTAGTAGTAATACGAACTCCGTTTGTGAAGATAGTTTCTCTCCAGATTCTGTTAAACTCTAGCTGCAAACATTTTCTAAATTAGATTAGTCAAACATCGATTGCGATTATCACTAAAATTGCGTGTCCAACTGTTTTACTTTAAACTTCAACATCTCACATTCAAATTCCTGTTAAGACCCCCTATAGGGGCATAGGACAGAAACAACTCTCTTCCACAAGGCGCGATCCTGCGCATCGGCTTTAAGCTGTTGCCAGGACTTGTTTATTCCTCTGGCCTCCTGCTCAACTGCTCGCTTCCATGTGTTACATGGTCGACCAACCCGACGTCTTCCTTGAGGGTTATAATCCAGAGCCTGTTTTGCGATGTTTTGCTCTGGTTTCCTCAAAGTATGATCGATCCACTGCCACTTTCGCCGTTGAATCTCAATACCTATTTTAGTCTGGCGAGTTGTACTCCAAAGTTCGTCGTTGGAGATCACTTCTGGCCAGAATATTCCTAAAATGCGTCGGAGGCATTGGTTTACGAAAGTCTGTAGTTTCTTGGTAAGTCGAACGGTCACTTTCCACGTAGTACAACCATATAACAACACGGATTTGACGCATGCGTCAAAAACTCGCAGCTTCGTGCGAAGGGAGATCTCTCTTAACCTCCAGAAAGGGGAAAGGATACCGAAGGCCTGACGAGCTTTATTTAGCCGAGCCTCAACATCCTTTTCGGCTCCGCCGTCCATGCTGACAATGCTTCCGAGATAGCAAAAATCTTGCACCTCTTCCACATCCTGTCCATTAAGAACAATCGGTGTGCTTGCGTTCGAACCCATGTGCATGTACTTGGTTTTACTCACATTTATTTTCAGTCCCGCCTCTTTGCATTTAGAATGCAACGAGCGAACATTTGACTCTAAGTCCGAACGGGTATGTGCAAGCAAACACACGTCATCAGCATAATCAAGGTGACTTAAGATGTTAAATAGTCTCCATTGAAGACCTTTACCTTCCCCACCTTCCAGTGCAGCTTTCAAGATGTCATTTATTACCACCAGAAACAGGGCTGGTGATAATATGCAGCCTTGTCTGACACCCGTTCGCACAGGAAAGCTCTCGGACAGCTCTCCTCTATGCAAGACGCGACACCTTGCATCTTCGTAGGATTCTTTAATCATAGCTATGACCTTATTTGGAATACCTCTCCTACGCAAAGCATTCCATATGTAATCTCGCTTAACGCTGTCGAAAGCCTTCTCGAAGTCCACAAACATGAGATGTAGTGGCGAACCCATTTCGGCTGACTGCTCTAATATTATCCGAAGGGTATTTGTGTGGTCGGTACAAGACGACCCTTTACGGAATCCAGCCTGATAAACTTCGAGAGTGCTCTCGACGACATCACTAATCCTATTGAGAATTACCTTAGCCATAATTTTTGATACGGCAGTAAGTAGACATATACTACGCCAATTGCCACAATCCCGAAGGTCGCCCTTCTTCGGAATTTTCACAATGACGCCCTCCTTCCATTCAGTCGGATATCTTCCATCATTCCACACCTTAGTGAAGAGTGGGAGGAGTATATCGGCTGTTATTTCCGGGTCCGCTTTGAGGAGTTCGGTTGGTAGTCCGTCTATACCTGGAGCTTTCCTTCCCGCCATTGACCGAATAGCGGAAACTATCTCTTCCTTATCTGGGGGATCGTCCCTAAAAGAGGATTGTTGCGGTTGGATGTTTGGAAGTTGTTCTGTTTCCGGAATATCTTCATCTGACAAGATGTTTAAAATATCAGAGAAGTATTCCTTCCATCGTCGCAACTGGTGTTCACTCATATTAAGGAGAGTTCCGTTGACATCTCTCACAAGGTGGTTGGCGGTGAAATTCCTGTTCGTCAACTGTTTCATGATTTTAAATAGTGAACCCATATCCCCAAGGTAAGCCGCAGATTCTGCCTTGTTTGCCAGATCTTCAATGGCCTTTCTCTTGTCGCGTCTAACAGCCTTTTTAAGCTGTATATGAGCATCGCGGTAGTTCTGCCTCAAGTCGGGCGTTCGTTGGTTGACATCGGGTTGAGAGATGATTGCCAATTTGGCTTTTTTCCGATTGCCAACCTTGTCCCATGTGTCTTGCGACATCCAGGGTTTCTCACCGCTTTGCGCATATCCCACAGATTCTTCAGCACTAGTTAGAAAAGTGTTTCTGGTTGCCTCCCAATCGGCGTCCAGTGTGCGCATTTCATGTTCACCCAATGTGGATGACTTTTCGCGTAGAATGGTGGTGTATTCGAGTTTTTTGTTGGGATCTCTGAGTTTATCCACATTAAGCTTGCGCTTCATTTGAAGAATTTGTGGTCGTCGGATAGCTGCTGTACACAATCTCAAGCAGGCAACCATCAAGTGGTGATCGCTCCCCACGTCAGCTCCACGTTTCGCTCGCACATCGAGGAGACATCTTCTCCATCGGCGACTTATAGCCAAATGGTCGATCTGGTTCTGAGTAATACCATCAGGGGAAACCCAAGATGTTTTATGATGGCTCTTGTGTGGAAAAAGGGTCCCTCCGATGACCATTTGCCGAGTACTACAGAACTCCACAAATAATTCGCCGTTTTCGGGTCTCTTAATCCAAGGTCGTGAAGGGTCGACCTAAGGGTCACCATGCCTCCCCATGACGTGTTCTAGTCCAGTGTTGTCTGATCCAACCTGGGCGTTCATATCTCCCGAGATGATAATAATATCACCTCTTGGAACACGTTCGAAGGTGGCACTCAGTTGGCTATAAAATTCCTCTTTGTCACCAGATGTTGCGGTATTAGTTGGTGCGTAGCACTGCAGAATTGTGACGTTTCTGACACTGGTCCTGAGCGTGACGACGATAATCCTATCCGAGATTGGTTCCCAGCTAATGAGACTGTTTCTCGCTCTCGGCGTAAGGACGAACGCCACGCCATTTCTGGCTTCACTTTCAGGACCAATGTACAGAATAGTGTTTCCGCTAGAGGTTCGTTCTTCTCCTGATCCTGTCCATCTGACCTCGCTCAAGCCCAAGATGTTATAGTGCTCCATTTCACGGTCGATCACCGATTGGCGGTGCAAGGACCGAGTAACCCCAGCTCTTCCCCCGTCATTCAATGTTCGAACGTTCCAGAAGCCAATCATAGTCCGTTTTCGAATGCCAAAATTCGTTACCGCAGAATCAGTCCGTATCCGAGGCGATGTATCCGTTTCTCGTATCATTTAGGTTTTAAGATCACGGGTGATAAGCCCATGATCCAGTGAGTGTCATTTCCCATTTTTAGGGCAAGCAGGATTGGCTGTGGGTGAATTCTACAGCCCCCATCCCAGAGGGGGATAGTTATCTCAGGTCCGTGGAGTCGCTAACTCCAAACATAGTTGCAGGAATTGGTAAAACCTCATACTACAACTACCCCCTTGCGGGTATCAATCTATGAAAATGAAAAATTCGTAAATAGAGGGTTTTGCGAAGGACTAACAACCCTTGCACAATAAATAATGAAAATTTTAAGCAACCTGAAGGTCAGGAAGCCAAGGACCGATTTGGGCTATAATGGCATTGTAGAAGTAGAAGTAAGAAATTGTGTATGGGGTGTGGTAGAAGGGGTGACAGCATTGAACTAATTTCTTTCACATCATGCAAGAGTAGATATAAATAAACTGCCAACAAGTCGGGCGAAACTTTATTATTCTTGGGACAAGTTGCGGATGTGTGGAAAGTCAATATGCAGGTTAGAGTGGTTAGGGAAAGCTAAGTGAAAGGGAGTTCTTGGGCAGGGCTGTTGTCAATTTAACAATATTTCATTCATTTCTGCAAGTTTGGGTTTTTATGAGGGGAGGAGGAGGGGTAAGGGTGGGTGGATGTTAATAGCTTTTTAATTAATTGCTTGAATCGCGTCCAATATCCTCTGTATAGAATGTGTTTCATAGACGAAGTTGCATAGAATTTTCATAGGATTCGGTGCATTTTACATTCACGAAACCAAACATTTGTATGGGAAGGAGTAGAGGAGGTAGGGGAATCGTAAAATTTGTGACGCAATTTTATTTCCTTTCTCTTGTAGTGTGCTTGTACAAAATTTCAAGTTCGTAGCTTTTAATTTGTTGGTTATTAGTTGATTTAATGAAATTGGTCGAAATCATACTTTTGTATGGGAGGTAGAAGGGCAATTGTGATTTTGAAACTTTTAAAATAATTTCTTTGCAAATATTTTTATAAGTTCTTATGCAAAATTTCAAATGGATAGCTTTTAATAGTTAGGTGATAATTAATTTCTTAAAAATGGTCGAAAAAATAATTTTGTATGGGAAGGTATTGAAGGTATTCGACCAGTTAATATTTTATACTTTTAGGGATTTTTTTTAAATGTATTTCCCAAATTTTCAAGTTTCTACCCTAAAATTACATCCAAAAATTTTCAGTTTTCGTGTTTTTTTCGTTGCACATGAAACAGCTTGTGCCCATTAGACCGGGGTGGTCGGTTCATAACAATTGTGGATCAAATTATTATTTTTTTTCTATGTATATCAAATAGATGTATTCACATGCAAAATTTAAAGTTTCTATCTTTGAGTAGAGTCCTAAAAAATTCACTCAAAATTTTCGACATTTTTGCTTACCACCTCCCTCCCTTTACACCCCCTAACTTAAAATTTTTATCAAAATTATAAATTATGTAGTTCTATAATCTGACGAATTTTCAATTTGATATCTGTCCTCAATTTTGAGATATAATGATTTCTAATTTTGAAAAGTGCACCATTTTTCAAATGCTCCCCATTTCACCCCACTACTATTATGACCAAATTTTATATTTTTTTTTGTATTTCGCTAGTATAGCTTAGTATATGTTTTAAATTTCAATTACATAGCGTAAGAGATAGTTGAGATATTAATTCTTAAGTGTTTTTCCTTGCACCCCCCCCCGACCCTTCCCCTTACAATAATAAGCCTATTTCTAAGCTGATTCTGGTGGATCTATACGCCATCTTAATTGTCCCAAAATATGAATTTTTTATGGTAAGTAGTTTCGAAGATATAACCATTTCAAAAAAAGATTCGGCCGACAATTTGTTTTTAGCCCCCCCTTTACGGACGCCAATGGATAAAAAAATTAAATTATTTTTGGAATATGTCCCACAGCTCTCTCTATACGTGTGCTGATTTTCATCTTTCTATCTGCATTCGTGGTGAAGATATTAGCAAGTGTATATTTCGACTTTTTCCATCCCCCCGCCTCCCCCTTCCACTCCACACTCCCCAAAATTTGGATAATGGAGCTCACTTACCAAGTTAATAACCCACCCAAAAATCAACATTCTGCCTTTAACGGTCTTGGAGGTACGAGTCCATATGTACGGCGTACGGCGTACGGCGGGACGGATTTTTTTTTTTTGCTTTTTTAGGCTAATTTAGTCATGAAACGCGAAAAAACAAAATTTCAGAGTAGCAAATTTTTTTTTTTTTCTGTGTCGATCACAATACTTTATTATTAAAATAATAAAGTAAAATGAGTTTTGCAACTCCTGCGGAACGTAAAGTATAAGTAGTTGCGGGATTCCACAGTTCGTTTCCCTCTTCCCCATATTTTTCTTTATTATTACTTTTTGCAACACCTTCAAGGATGGTGCGCTCTGCTGGATCGTTTCCCCATGCCCACGTTCCTGACTGCCGGCAAATTATGCTACCCAAACCTGGAAGAGCCCCTTGGGAGTCGCAGCAATGTGGCCCCATTTCGATACAAGTGCTTAATACAAAATTGAAGCCTGAAAAATCTAATAGATAGGGTCATGCACCTTGATGAATTTAACTTCGTTACGAAAAAACGAGAAGTGCTATAGATGCATGATAATTGACTTCTTATGGTCAAAAATTAAGGATATGGGCTTGGACAACCTTTGCTTCCAACAGGATGGCATGACATGCCATGTAGCCCATTAAACAATCTATCTTTTGCACCAAGTTTAGTAATCAAGTAATCCGTCGTTAGGCTCTTAAGTTGAATATTGACTGAACCATTCATCAGAAAGTGACCGAAACAATCGACAACGTCTTCAGAAATGGGGCTGACAGGATACGCTAATGTGGAGTCAGCCAAGGTAGCCACATGGATGAAATCGTGTTCCATAAATAATGGGAATGTTTGCTCTCTTCAATAAAAAAAAGAACTTTGAAAAATATTAGTCAGTGTTCATTTTATTGCATTTTTAAAAAGAAACTTATACTTATACAAACTGCACAATTTCACAAAATACAATGGACTATTTTTTCAGTATCTATGAAATTTATGGAACTCTAATTTTGTGTGAAAATAGTAATTTTTGATATATAAGAATCCCTTCTGTCACCTCCCATACAAAATGACACAAGTTTGCAAATTTAAAATTGTAAGTGCTCGGAAATTTTGTAATTAACACTTTTTCAGACAAATTTTTATTGAAATATTTGGAATCCTCCCACTCCTTCTACTCGCTCCCATACAAACTGCATCATTTCACGAAACACAATGAACCAATTTTCCAGTTCCTAGCAAAGTTTTGAAGTTTAAATTTAATACAAAGCATTTTGGTAGTAACTGTAGTGAGATGTGAACAAATAATTTCGATACCTCCACTCCTTCAATCACCTCCCATAAAAAAACGGAATAATTGCAAAACTTTATAATATGTTGATTTTCTTGGACCCATAGTGGTTACTGATCTGAAATTTAAGCAAGATCATTTCTATATCGATTTTAGTTAGTTCTGTAAAAGTCGTTGAAATCCCCTTCTGCCACCTCCCATCCAAAAGTCACAGTGTGACGAAAAGCGTTAACACAATGTACAAAACAATGCCGCCCTGATTAGACAGGTAGGTAGTAGGTTATTATATTCTTTATTATAGATATGGTAGGAAAATCTACCCTTCTATTGTCTCTGATTGGGGCTTATCCGTAATCGTATTTCTGTTATGTTTTTAAATGAATGAATGAATGCCCCTCCATTTTTCGAAATTCATTAAGCATTTACTTTTCTGTGTTTTATTCAAACCTAATCTACTCTTAAAAAATTATGGAATGTGTGAGCTGTATGCGAAAAATTTTAATTTTTTTTTAAGTAAAAAGATTCAGTTTCTTGCCTAAACGTCAACACGCCATTTAATTTTCTATCATTATACTCTAGATGAAATCTGAGAGTAATATATAAGTTTGTTCTAAAGTTTGTAACGCAAAGAAATACTGCTCGCACAGAGTCAAAAGAAATATTTTTTGTTGCTCAAAAATCTCGAAACCGTATTTCTGCCCGTCCGTATGTCTGTTTGTTCGCTATCTAGATTGTACATGTTATTTGTGGTAAAAAAGTAAGGTCCAGTTCGTGAACGAACCAAATCGCTCCACCCCTTGTACCCCCCTCATACAAAATGACAATAAACGGATTTTCGCAAAAACCATACAAGCTATTGAACTACAATTTGGAAAATATTATATTTTTGATGATTTCAATCTACTGTATGAAAATTATATAAATCCCTACATTGCTCGCACCACCTCCCACACAAACAACACTTTTTCACGAAATACTATAAATAAATTTACTCAGTACGTATGAAATTTATCGAAATTGTGCACGAAATATTTATTTAGAATTATGAATAATAGCGAAAAAAAAAATTAGACGACTAGCTACACCTCTTCTACCCCCTCCCACACAATATAACACAATGTCACAACTTTACAAAAAGTCGATTTTCTTGAAAACTGTTAATGATACCGATCAGCAATTCAAAACATGTGAATTGAATTTTCTTTATATTTATTTATGAAAAATTCATTAAGAACTGCCTACTCCTTCTACCACCTCCCATACAAACTGCACAATTTCACTAAATCCGATACACTTATTTTATCGGTAACTATTTAATTTTTGGAGTTTAAATTTTGAATAAAATATTAAAAAATTCGTGAATCTGGAAGGTAGATTGATTACTTGCTGCTTCCCACCGCGAGTAAGATTTCTGTTGATTTCCAATAATCTATTTTTAAGCTCTTTAAACATTTGGATGTTAGCAGTGATGCTAAAAATTTTATCAATGCTAAGAACGTCTTCTTTTTTTATTATTTGATATCATAGTAAGCAATTTTTTCGGGCAACTATTACAGACATGTTTTTTTTTTCTGCAGCATCAGAACCGATCACCCATGATTATTTATAAATATTCGCGGCTTCCAGCGAATAAGAGATTCTGTTTCTAAGGATTGTACTTTCGTCATTTCTGATAATGGATATCCCAATCTTTTTGTTAACAAACACAAATTTTGTTCCAATTATACTCTTTTTGATCGGACAAAAAGTTGAAATCAACTTTGTAGCAAATTAAAAAAAAAAATTCCATTGATATGAAAGACTTTTTGATTTCACACTCTTCTGCTGTATTAAATCTGTTGTGTCCTTTCAATACGAAATGCACTGTAAAAACAGTCACCAAAACATTAGTCATCATTGCTACATACCACAATGCAACACGCTAGGAAAACATCATCGAACTTTCGATACTCGAATTAAATTATGCTCAATACTTAATCTCAATTTAATCAAGTTTAAAACTCGAACTTTATAATGTTTGAGGCTCGAACTTCATTCAATCGAGTTCAATTCTCAAACTTAATTCGATACTCAAAGTTCAAGTCTCAAACTTAATTTAATCGAGCTCAAATATCAAATTTTATAACTTCGAATTTCGAACTGAATTTATTTGAGTTCAATACGCAAACGTAATTAAGAGTATCAATCTCGATCGATTATCAAGCTCAATCGATACCACGATATGTCTTCTTCTACTTCTACAATGACGCTACAGCCCAAGTCGGACCTTGGCCTCCTGATATTCAGGTTCCTTCAAATTTTTCATTACTTATTGTGGAAGGGTTGTTAGTCCTTCGCACAACCCTCTTTCTACGAATTTCTCATTTTCGTAGATTGAGGTGACCAAGGTGTATCCAAGCAGGCAATGTGCTGGAATTATATATTGCGTCGACCGGGATTTGAACTCACGACCTTCGCATTACAAGACCAACACACTACCCACTAGGCTATACCCTAGCTACCACGATATGTACAATACGGATAATTCAGACCGCTAGGAAAGCATCAGTTCGAGTATCGAACTTTCAATTAAGTGCAATACTCAATCTCAGTTTAATCGAGTTTAAGAATCGAACTTAAAAATGATTGAGACTCGAACTTCATTCAATTGAGTTCGATTCTTAAAGTTCGAGTCTTAAACTTAATTTAATCGAGCTCAAGTATCAAATTTTATAACTTCGAGTTTCGAACTCTATTTATTTGAGTTACAATACAAATGAAAAATATACCATCTTCATCATTCGTTACGGTCGTTCTCGTTTCCCCTCCCCTACCTTACCAAGCGCATTCCTTCTCGCAAAGACTGTGTTTGTGCATTGCACATAAAGGCCAAAATTTACATAGGTCATTCTGTAAAAAAAAAAATACGCAATCCTAATTAAGTGTATCGATCGAATTGAGTTAAACTTTGGATTAGTGATAATTGATACTACAATTATCTTGGCCAGGGTTCCTCTATAAGCTAAGCAGAACACGCCATAGTTAAGGTTTAGCCTTTTCATACCACTTTTTGTTCGTGAAAATTAGTCTTCTTCTTCTTCAATGGCGCTACAGTCCAAATCGGGCCTTGGCCTCCTGACCTTCAGGTTCCTTAACATTTTTCCATTATTTATTGCGAAAGAGTTGTTAGCTCTTCGCACAACCCTCTATCTACGAATTTTTCATTTTCGTAGATTGAGGTAACCAAGGTATATTCAAGCAGGTAGTGTGGTTGAATTATGCGTTGATCGGGATTTGAACTCACGACCTTCGCATTGTAAACCAACCACGCTACCCACTCGACTATACCCTAGGCTGAAAATTAGTCGGTAGCTACAAAGGGAAGGTCGGGAGTTCAAATCTCGGTCGACGTATGATTCCAGCACACTTCCTGCTTGGGCTACCTCAGTCTGCTCAATTAAAATAAGTAGATAGGGGTTGCGTGAAAAGCTTTCAAGCTGTTGTTAAATTGTTCAATTATGATACGCCCCATTCTACAGATGTCTCCTGATCCTGCATTTTGTATCTATACACAATATAAAGGCCTTTTCAAAAGACAATTTACTAAGCAGATGATTAGGCAGCCACATGTAAAATTCAAATGCGAGCTTAAATGCTACAATTCAATCATTTCTCTAGCCGAAAAAACCAAACAGTTCTGATATGCTGAAATGAAAATAATGTTCACATGAACAGTTGAGGTTGATTTTTGCCTTGAACTACTGGATATTGAAGTGCTCAAGGGGCCGCAGGATTTCAAGTAAAAATGACATTTAGTCGCTGTTAATTTAAATTTAATTTAATCACTATAAAGCTTTCCTTTTTACTATTTCGCTTCCAAAATTCTACTCATTTGCTTTCTAAAACTTCGCCTGATCCTATTGCGTTCTAATCTCCAACTCACTCCGTCGACTGCTCAATTTTTACTTCCTTTCGCTTCCGCCGTCGACAATACGTGTACGTGCTGATCTGACCTCGACTGGCTGTTTCACGAACACTCGCTGCTTTTTGTGTCGTTTTTGTCAGCCCTCCATACCGAATCATTTCCTTGCCGAATGTGGATGAGTCTTATGGATCGAAATGCCGTATGATTGTTGTTGATTTTCCCTGCCGAATATCGATGAGCCATCCAACGTGTGTCAGCATTTGAATGTGGCGTGTGATTGTTGTTGTTGAGAACAGTGGAAGATTGCAAACATGTGATGAGCGACTAGGGCTGACTTATAACAATATTTTCGCATAGTATTATTTTTTTTATTTTAAGTCCTTAAAATTCTGTATCTTTACATGCCGGATATTTCATCATCACCTTTATCATGAAATCCAGCTGGGAGCGTATTAAGTTCATACATCAAAAATCTGCACATATTATGAACTTCACATTGCAAAATCATTACAAAAAAAATGTCCCTGCCAAATTGAAAATTGATTTGCTATATTCTGAAATAATCAGCATCATGTGCATACAAAGCGATTTTCATAATTTTACTAAAAGCCTACTTGTGCGATATACTCGAAAACGACTATGATCGAATTACCCATCTGTCCTTTATTCTGAGTACGAACGAAAAATTTTAATTACTGAAAATCGAGTAAAATGAAAACAAGAGCAGAATCTCTCGGTCTATTTTCATTTACTTGAATTTATTTATGCATCAAAAATTTAATTGGAC
The DNA here is from genome assembly GCA_963669355.1 of Chorisops tibialis. Taxonomy (NCBI): domain Eukaryota; kingdom Metazoa; phylum Arthropoda; class Insecta; order Diptera; family Stratiomyidae; genus Chorisops; species Chorisops tibialis. Next base: position 140,796,822 of record OY770264.1, read on the forward strand.
TCTCACACTACCATAATTATATAATTTTAGGCATGGTTAATAAATTGGATTTATTCATTATTCATTAAAAAAAAAAGATTAATCGCATCGAAATATGCATACGTATGTGAAATTCTCTTTTTGAATTCAAAAATAATTTTTGTTTTTGCATTTCAAGTAATTTATATTTAACATATTATTATTTAAATAGTTTTTGGCTCAATTAATCAAAATGAAAGGTGTGAATATTCATTGTTTAATTTAATTAAAAAAAAATACTTTTTTAATTGGCTAAGACACCTGACTGACTCCGCAATAATTCAATAATAAATTGCATTAAATTTAAATTCGAATTGTCGTTTAAAGAAGATAAACGTGTCCTTAAATGTATTTCATGTATTTCACATTGCAATATTTTTAATTGAACGCACTAACACAATATCAACGTCCATTACCGTACTAACCATAAAACAAACTCCACATTCATCCTGTAATTATGGTTTGTTTCTCGGATAAACGAAGAAAAAACTAACGACTTTTGGTAAAGTTTTCTACTTAGTACTTAGTCCTGAGCTTGAGTCCTGTATGTATCCTTTCGAACTCATAAAAAGCATTGCAATAAAACATTCGTGCTGGTCTATGAAGAAGGCAATTTGCTCTAAACCGAATAGCAAGCAGAATTACGATAGTAATTTGAATTTAATATGCTGTTATGCTTGCCGAAGGTAATTTATAAGAAAAATCCTGAACCGCCACCGCCGATACCACAACAAAATTCTACGAAATAGCCATAGCGAAGTGCATTTTTTTCCTCCGGATGTCGATGGAACCGGGTATATTTCAACCCAGACAAACAATTTCTCCGGAACTTTTGCAATCCAATTTATCATAAGTAGCCCTTGAAGTGGCCATTATTCCGGTATCTAATAATAGCTGCATAATTCAAGAATATATTCAGCAGATCTTTGGGAATAGTTTGTTGCCAACAAAAGGCTCAATGCTTCTACGTGAGCGTAGTCCGTCCTAGAGGAAATGTTAATGGCTGTTGCGGTTCATAGATAACGCGAAAGGTATTAAGCGGATTTTAAATTATTGTTTGAAGCTAGTACAACATCCTGGTTGTTATTTACTATCCTTCCTGTTCGTAAAATCGCTAACACCACAAAGGAAAAAGGAATGCTTTTAGTATTTTCGGGTCCTAACCTAATTATTCTCCTAGATACATTAGAGAATACAAAATCCGTATAAGTTTTGTAACAAACTACTAATAAAGCGAGCTTAATTTAAAGTAAATTTTGTCCTCGTATGAGAATTCTCAGCGGATCGCTGACCGAAAAGCTTTTTACCAGAAACGACAATTTTATTCGAAAAAGGTCTATGCATGTAGTTTACGTCTTTATTGGGATATGTGTAAAAGGCTTCGTAATTGTTCCAGTCACTGCTCTATGCTGTAAAACAGGAATGGAAATTAGTTGAAAGTTTGGGTTATAATGGTCAACCCAATGGTCAACCATATTACCAGCAAATTCAACGTTAATTATGTAAAAAGTTTCGATGGAATGAAAGTTTTTGGGAAATAGTTAGAGTTTGAAAATTAGCACATAATTTCGAACGGTTACTATCGTTGTGCTGCAAGTAATGGTATAATTTGGAAATTAATGTTTTAGAATAATAATGCTGTTTTAGCTATTTTAGAAGTCGAGTATTAATTATATTTTTGAATACGATAGAGTTAACGTTTTCATGGCATTTTGCGAAAATGTTTGTCAACAAATCAGGGTAGTTCTACCATACAATGTGCAATGACTTTGCGGTTTCAGGATATTCCTTATTTGGTGAGTCTACTTCAATGTTAGTTCATGATAGGATAAAACAATAATAGTAATTCAAAGCTTATAACAACAATAGTTCTTTTGAATTTTTGTATCATTAAACATTAATTGATGATATTTATAGATCGTTCAATTTTTGTAAAAACGTAAGCATTGATAATTAACGGGGCGTATATACAAAATCACGTACTTAAGTGGCAATGTAAGGTTTTATAAACAAATAATTTTGCTGAAGCCGTTGGAAAACTTAACTTTTTTCCCGAATATTTTTAAATCAAAACTTTAGTGAGGGAACTAGTTTAACGGCAGTATGATTGGTTTTGAAGTTATTAATACTTTCGTGCAGAAAATTTTAAGAAAAAAATACAAATGAAAATTTTATAAACAAATATTTTGTTAATATTATAAAATATAATGTATATAATTACTATCTTCACGCGCTTAGCTCATGGATTAGCTTTAATAAATTTACTTTACTTTAGTTTACTATATTTTGTGAGGAAGTGTTTTTTCCCCTAACCGAAGAAAAATCTTTCCACGGACAGAACTGGTGAAAAATTTTTTAAAGCCGTACTCCAACGCAAGCCTTTGGCTGCCCTTCTCCTACTTTTACATAGGAGAATGTATAAAACTTATAGGTCTGTGTTTGATTACCGATAACTATTGTTGGCCTTGAATCTCACGGGCACATCTGCTGCCGTGCTTCGCTGGAATTATGATTTTGTTACTCTAACCAGATCTTTAAAAAAAGGAAAGGATAATGTTGGTATCGGGAATCGAACCCCAGGCCACCCGCACTTCGGGCGATCATTTTACCAAGCCATCAACGCTGATAAGGTTCGCCAAATTATATTCATCTACTTAATGTTGAAAGGGAGCCCTTGCAACCCTTTTTCGGAGGTTTAGGCTGTAATGTTTTTTGGATCTGAAGGTTTTTATAGTACTTTCATATTTCAAAGAATTTAATAAAAATAAAAAACGTAAGTTTGTAGGTCCTACCGTTTGGTCTGGAAAATTTCCATCAACCACCAAGCATTTATATTAGATTTCTGTTTAATTGAATCGCCTCGAGCGAAAATTATGAAATTCGGTGAATAAATTAATTGTGAAGATCGGGACAACTGAAAAATTACGCGACAACTGGCAGAAAAGCATTGTTTGTCTTGTATACAAAAAGGGTCTGCGTTGCAAAAATTACATATAAATTTATTTTTTGTGTAAGTGTTACAAAATTTTAACGGAAATTATCGAACAAAAACTCAGTCAATACGCTAACAACATTATCGGAGAATGTCAAGGTGGTTCAGATCCGGACGCTCGACAACCGACCAGTTGTTATTCTCATTAAAACATGTGATAGCAAAATGCTAGGAATATGATATTACAACTGTTCGTCGATTTTTGCCAAGCATACAATAGTGTCGACCGTAATGCTCTGTACAGAATAACGATTGAACTAGGTGTCCCACCGAAACTAGTTCGGTTAATAAAAGCCACGATGGAAAACAATGAGTGCCAGGTAAAAATTCAGAACTAGTTGACACAAAGCTTTCTAATGGAGTCAGGTCTCAAACAAGGAGACGGTCTCGCTCCTTGGAGCTCGAATATATCGTCAGGAAAGCAACTTCAGTAACCTCAGTGGACACCAGAGGTACTACTCGTAAAATCTGCACAGTTGGTGGTGTACGCACACCAAGTGGATATTCTGGCCCGATCAATACTTTGTGTCAAGGAAGTATACCAGGAGTTGAAGTCGGAAGTGGCTGAAGTAGGGCTCACGGTCAATTAAGCTAAAACTAAATACCCCAAGGGGGTAGTTGTAGGGTGAGGTTGCACCAGTTCCTGCAACTATCTTTGGAGACTAGCGACTCCACGGACCTGCGCTAACTATCCCCCTGTGGGAAGGGGGCTGTAAAATACCCCCACAGCCAATCCTGCTTGCCCTAAAAATGGCAAATGGACACTCACTGGATCATGGGCTTATCACCCGTGATCTTAAAACCTAACTGGTAGGAGAAACGGATACAACGCCTAGGATACGGACGGATTCTACGGTAATAACTTTTGGCATTCGAAAACGGACTATGATTGGCTTCTGGAACGTTCGAACATTGAATAACGGGGGAAGAGCTGGGTTACTCGGTCCTTGCATCGCCAATCGGTGATCGACCGTGAAATGGAGCACTATAACATCTAAATCTTGGGCTTGAGCGAGGTCAGGTGGACAGGATCATGAGAAGAACGAACCGGAAACACTATTCTGTACAATGGCCCTGAAAGTGAAGCCAAACATGGCGTGGTGTTCGTCCTTACTCCGAGAGCGAGAAACAGTCTCATTAGCTGGGAACCAATCTCGGATTGGATTATCGTCGTCAGGCTCAGGACCAGTGTCAGAAACGTCACAATTCTGCAGTGCTACGCACCAACGAATACCGCAACATCTGGTGACAAAGAGAAGTTTTATAGCCAACTGAGCGCCACCTTCGAACGTGTTCCAAGAGATGATATTATCATCTTAGAAGATATGAACGCCCAGGTTGGATCGGACAACAGTGGTCCAGAACACGTCATGGGGAGGCATGGTGACCCTTGGGTCGACGCGTCATGATTTTGGATTAAGAGACCCGAAAACGGCAAATTATTTGTGGAGTTTCGTAGTACTCGGCAAATGGTCATCAGAGGGACCCTTTTTCCACACAAGAGTCACCATAAAACTTCTTGAGTTTCCCCTGATGGTGTTACTCAGAAGCAGATCGACCATTTGGCTATAAGTCACCGATAGAGAAGATGTCTCCCCGATGTGCGAGCGAAACGTGGAGCTGACGTGGGGAGTGATCACCACTTGATGGTTGCCTGCTTGAGATTGTGTACAGCAGCTATCCGATGACCACAAATTCTTCAAATGAAGCGCAAGCTTGATGTGGATAAACTCAGAGATCCCAACAAAAAACTCGAATACACCACTATTCTACGGGAAAAGTCATCCACATTGGGTGAATATGAAATGCGCACACTGGATGCCAATTGGGAGGCAACCAGAAACACTTTTCTAACTAGTGCTGACGAATCTGTGGGATATGTGCAAAGCGGTGAGAAACCCTGGATGTCGCAAGACACATGGGACAAGGTTGGAAATCAAAAAAAAGCCAAATTGGTAATCATCTCTCAACCCGATGTCAACCAACGAACGCCCGACTTGAGGCAGTACTACCGCGATGCTCATATACAGCTTAAAAAAGCTGTTAGACGCGACAAGACAAAGGCCATTGAAGATCTGGCAAACAAGGCAGAATCTGCGGCTTACCTTGGGGATATGGGTTCACTATTCAAAATCGTGAAACAGTTGACGAACAGGAATTTCACCGCCAACCACCTGGTGAGAGATGTTAACGGAACTCTCCTTAATATGAGTGAACACCAGTTGCGGCGATGGAAGGAATACTTCTCTGATATTTTAAACATCTTGTCAGAGGAAGATATTCCGGAAACAGAACAACTTCCAAACATCCAACCGCAACAATCCTCTATTAGGGACGATCCCCCAGATAAGGAAGAGATAGTTTCCGCCAATCGGTCAATGGCGAGAAGGAAAGCTCCAGGTATAGATGGACTACCAACCGAACTCCTCAAAGCGGACCCGGAAATAACAGCCGATATACTCCTCCCACCCTTCACTTAGGTGTGGAATGAAGGAAGATATCCGACTGAATGGGAGGAGGGCGTCATTGTGAAAATTCCGAAGAAGGGCGACCTTCGGGATTGTGGCAATTGGCGTGGTATATGTCTACTTACTGCCGTATCAAAAATTATGGCTAAGGTAATTCTCAATAGGATTAGTGATGTCGTCGAGAGCACTCTCGAAGTTTATCAGGCTGGATTCCGTAAAGGGTCGTCTTGTACCGACCACACAAATACCCTACGGATAATATTAGAGCAGTCGGCCGAAATGGGTTCGCCACTACATCTCATGTTTGTGGACTTCGAGAAGGCTTTCGACAGCGTTAAGCGAGATTACATATGGAATGCTTTGCGTAGGAGAGGTATTCCAGATAAGGTCACAGCTATGATTAAAGAATCTTACGAAGATGCAAGGTGTCGCGTCTTGCATAGAGGAGAGCTGTCCGAAAGCTTCCCTGTGCGAACGGGTGTCAGACAAGGTTGCATATTATCACCAGCCCTGTTTCTGGTAGTAATAAATGACATCTTGAAAGCTGCACTGGAAGGTGGGGAAGGTAAAGGTCTTCAATAGAGACTGTTTAACATCTTAAGTCACCTTGATTATGCTGATGACGTGTGTTTGCTTGCACATAACCGTTCGGACTTAGAGTCAAATGTTCGCTCGTTGCATTCTAAATGCAAACAGGCGGGACTGAAAATAAATGTGCGTAAAACCAAGTACATGCACATGGGCTCGAACGCAAGCACACCGATTGTTCTTAACGGACAGGATGTGGAAGAGGTGCAAGATTTTTGCTATCTTGGAAGCATTGTCAGCATGGACGGCGGAGCCGAAAAGGATGTTGAGGCTCGGCTAAATAAAGCTCATCAGGCCTTCGGTATCATTTCCCCTTTCTGGAGGTTAAGAGAGATCTCCCTTCGCACGAAGCTGCGAGTTTTTGACGCATGCGTCAAATCCGTATTGTTAGATGGTTGTACTACGTGGAAAGTGACCGTTCGACTTACCAAGAAACTACAGACTTTCGTGAACCAATGCCTCCGATGCATTTTAGGAATATTCTGGCCAGAAGTGATCTCCAAAGATGAACTTTGGAGTACAACTCGCCAGACTAAAATAGGTATTGAGATTAAACGGAGGAAGTGGCAGTGGATCGGTCATACTTTGAGGAAACCAGAGCGAAACATCGCAAAACAGGCTCTGGATTATAATCCTCAAGGAAGACGTCGGGTTGGTCGACCATGTAACACATGGAAGCGAGCAGTTGAGCAGGAGGCCAGAGGAATAAACAAGTCCTGGCAACAGCTTAAGGCCGATGCTCAGGATTCGTTTACCTGCGTCTCACAAAGGACGGCAATGAACGACATGAAATTCAAAGAAGAATCACAACAGCTATCAAAGCATTTTATGAGGCCCTCGCGATAATGAAATCTAGGAAGGTCCATCGAAACAATAAACTACGCATCTATAAGATATAAATTCAGCCTGTACTGCTATATGAATGCGAAACGTTAAAAGAAACGTTTGAGCGAAAAATTCTTCGAAAGGTGTACGGAGCAATTAAGGAAGAAGATGACTGGCGAATTCGATACAACCATGAGCTGTATCAACTATTTGACGACCCAACAAACTCCGCAAGCTTCAACAGGCTGGCCACGTGGAGCTGAATGCAGGAGGAACGAACTCATAAACGAGTGCTCAAGGGTAAAGCTCAAGGTAATCGACCGCAGGGGAAGCCACGAATGCGATGGGAGGATTGATTTCTTTTTTAGTTCATTTATTGAAATTGGTAGAAATTATACTCTTGTATGGTAGGGGTATAAGGTATAAACTTTCTATGTAGCTTTGTTGTAAATATTTTTGAAAGTGATCGTTCAAATTTTCAAATTAATGGCTTTTCAAGACTTCGTGATTTATTAAAAATGGTCGAAATTTTACTTCTCTATGGGAGTATAAAGAAATAATAAAAGTATTCGACCAGTTAATATCTTTCACTTTTAAGCATTTCTTTTAAATTAATTTTGCAAATTTTCAAGTACCTAGTTCAGTAATTGAGCATTCAAAATGGAAACTCTCAATTCATTTGATAAGAGTAGTGTTACAACCAATGGCTATGACTTTTACCAATAGATCTTCAAGCCAAACTCTCTCAGAGGCCTTCGCAATGTCAAGAGCCAGTAGGGCAAGCCGGGGCAAAACGGGCTACTATGTTGGTAATATGTTTTAAAATCACAAAAGGCTTAATGAAGGGAGTTGCATATTTTTCTATAAACACATTAAAATGTAATAATAACAAAAATACCATATTATTGTAAGAAAACAAAAAACAGTATTTTTGATTCAAAAGCAGAAAGTAATGTCATTTGCCCCATTCTGCCCCAGGCACGGGGCAGAACAGAGTAGTCAGGACAAGCAATTTTAAACACATATAGTACTAGCGAAAATGCAGAAAAAAATAATTGTCCCTATATTTAAGTATTGGGTGACAATAAAAGCTTAACTACACTTTTAATTGATTGTGCCCTTTTCTTAAACCTATTCACAAAATGCACACGCTAGGACAGTCTCATCATTTTTGCTATCTGTTTTCGCACAGGAATTGTGTGCCCATTTTTTATACGTGGTACAAGTGACCCAACCTTAAACTGACTTTGAGTAAAATTCACCGCAAAATAAGCATTCATAGTCAGATTGGAGTATTTCCCCATTCCGCCCCACCCGTTCCGCCTCAGGGAACCGATTCACGTTAGGGATGTAAGTCTACTCGAGAAAGATAAGTAAGCTAACGTCTAACTACACGAAACTAAGATAATAAAACGGGCTTCAAGCATGTATTGAATATAGTTGTAATGTATACAAGCATGTATACCTTACCGTGGTCACAAAATTATCAGAAGTTTCAATACAGGAGCAAAAATTACCGAACGAAAAAGTTCAAGAAAACTAGACTAACATGGCTGCCATAGTTGAGCAGTAACCGGCCGGTCTAGATCAACTTATTGTCTCTCGCTGGCAGTCACACCTTGATACTGAGAAACGTCGAACATCATTCCGCCCCGGTACCCCGTTTTTTTTTACAGAATGACCTGTGTTATAGGCAATTTCGGCCACAGTCATGGAGGGAAGGAATGGGATTGGGAAGGTTGGGGAAGGGGAGTGAGAACGACCGTAGCGAGTGGAGGAGCTGGTATATTGCTCAGTTGTACTGGCTGCTTACTGACAAATATTTGCAGATGTTATGGGGGACTGAATAATAGAAAGCGAACAGAAACCATCTACTGAGTATCGTTGTGCCCCGGTACCCCGTTGTGCCCCGGTACCCCGTTGTGCCCTGGGTTCCCCATTTTGAACTCGCAGTATTTATAAATGCACGAGTTCCAACGTTCAGTTAGATAGACTGAGAGAACTCCAGTTGAATGCATAGAACGAAATAGTTGTGGCCCAATGATTTTATTTATTTATTTACTTTAATTTATACATGTAAAATATACAAACTAAAACAAGTTCAGCACTAGTAACAGGGACCATCGGCGTTTATGTTGACAAAATTTTTGAGTTATTTTTAAATTAGGTGAACAATGTATTAATTGCAGAATTCAGAAAAATTAGATTAGATTAGAAAAATTAGAATTACATAGATTTCATTGAAAATTTTTGATTTTTTGATTATTTCTATAATGGCTTTGCATATGTTTTGTTGTTGACTGTTTTTTATTAATTCTAATAGATTTGTTCCCGTTCCGTTGAGAAGTCTGTTGCAGCTGATTAAATGTTGGAAGTTCAATGTAGTGTTGCAATATCTGCATCTGGGTGGCGCTCCTTTCTCGATGAGATGTAGATGGGTGGCTTTAGTGTGTCCTGTTCGTAGTCTAAGAATTCTAGCGGCTTCACGACGAGTTAGTGCATCAGGAATATTGAAAATGATTTTTTTCCGGGTTTACGAAGGTTGAGTAGAAGTTTCGGCGTTCAGGCCACTCCTGTTTCTCTTTTTCGAGTAAGTGCTTATTTATTAATAATTTTATGTCAGAGGCAGTGAAAGTGTTGTCAGTTAGAAGTGGATGTCGACTTGGCTCTTGCGCAGTGCAATCCGCTGCCCCATTCCCTTCTATTCCTACATGCCCAGGACCCATAAAATTTTATTTTGTTAGGTGAGTTGGTTAGTTCGTATATGATTTCTTTAATGATATGGTTTTTGGAGTTTACATTTAGTGTTGCTTTTATAACGAGAGACTGTCGGAACATATGCAAAATTTTCCTCAATTCTTTGAGGCATAGTTGATAGCTGATAATATTGCCTGTGAATATGGAGCAAAAATCAAAGAGAATACCCAACTTTATTATTTCGTTATTATGTTTTACAACGGCATATGACGTGTTAAGCTCTGATTTTGAACCATCTGTGTATAGCATGATCCAGCCCTCGTTAGAGAGTGTTGAGGTAATGCATTTGAACAGTGTTTTGTACACGCTGTTGTTAGTACTTTGCTTGGGATATTGTGCCAATTTCATATTGATATTCTGGGTAGGTATCTTCCAAGGAGGTTTTGATTTTGGCTTAGATGGTATAGCTCTTATAGATATAGCTAGCTCTTGCGCTATAGCTAGGCAGTTATGTAGCGTGGAAGGAATGCGTGGTACCTTTTTTCTTTTGGACAGGTTAACTATATTATTTTGTATTAGTGTATTTCCCCCAAATATTAGTTTTGGGATTAGCTTAGCTGTCAGAGTCTTCTGTCTGTTTTCAAGAGATGGCATGTTCCCTTCGGCAAGCAAATTCGTAATAGGGGTGGTCCGGAATGCTCCAAGAGCACAACGAATAGCTCCGTGATAGGGTGCCTTAAGTTTCTGCAATGTGGAAGATGGGCATTTTCCATAAACTGCTAAGCCATAGTCTATTTTGGATAGGAGAAGTGCTTCTATCAATTTCAATAGAGTGACTGGATGTGCGTTTGATTTACTGTTTGAAAGATATTTTATTATATTTTGTCTCTGAAATATATTGTTGCGTGTGTTGAAAACGTGTGTGTTCCAATTAAATCTTTTGTTAAACGTAAGCCCCAAAATATTTAGATTGTCTACATTTTCTGCTACTTCGCTCCCGATCGCAACGTTATATGATTTACAGCTGGTTTTGCGACAGACGTGTTAATGTTTGCATTTTGCAATTGAGATTTTTGCGCCTGTGATGGATGCCCAATCCAATATGGCTGAAAATATTAGGTTCAGGTCCCTAGTTGCAGAGTTTGCATTTGCTTTTTCTACTATAATATATAAGTCGCATAGGTTATGTGTTTGCATAACCCCAAGCTATTGATGGTATTTGAAAGTGAATTGAACGCAATCAGGAAAAGAACTACGGAGATAGGAGGTCCTTGTGGTATGCCGTTATGCAGTTTCTATACATCAGAAAGTGTATTATTCACTCTAACTATACATTGCCTGTTAGTCAGAAAATGTTTAATCCTGTGAAATATTTTTGGTCCTATACCTAAACGTTGTAGTTCTAACAGAATTGTGTGCGCACCTATACGGTCGAAAGCTTTTTCAAAATCCACCGCAACAATTGAAACATAGTTCCTGCTTGATAGTTGTAGACTAATCAGGTTATCTATATAGATATGAGCATCTTGACATCCTTTGTTGGAACGAAAGCCAAATTGTTCGTTATTGATAGCCTTGGTTTGTTCAAGAAACCATGATAACCTTCGGGCTATGATTTTTTCCAATACTTTACTCAGACAGGGCAAGAGTGATATGGATCGATATCCTTCTAAACTATTTTTTGGTTTGTTAGGCCTTAGCAGAGGAACTATAGCTGCAATTTTCCAAGAGTGTGGTGTAATGCCATCCGTGAGGATTTTATTGTACAGGGCACATAGTCTGATTTTAGCCTTAGTTGGCAGATTTTGTATCATGCTATAGGTAATTTTATCTAGGCCTGGTGTATTGCCTTTAACTAGTTGAAGTGTTGTTTCGAGTTCAAATAGGGTTATTTGTGGCCCAATGATAAAACCCTGAGGAGCCCCAGATTTTACAGGTACATTTCTGAATCTTTCCATATGTATTTGCATGAAGAAATAGCGATTATCGAGAAAATTCGTTATTATCCTAAGTAATACCACAGGGCAGTTTGCGACAATTAGTTTGTACACCAATCCTTTCATACACAAAGAATCGAATACCTTCTCAAGATCCAATACAAAGGCGACTGTACAACGCTTTGATCTCAAATTTTGAAATTTTTGATTTTAAAGATAAAGGAGAGCATGTTCTGTCGAATGAGATTTTTCGAAGCCAAACTGCTTATTTGGAATTAGGCGCATGCAAAATTGCTCCAAGGTCTGAAGTAAAAAGCTCTCCAATTTTAGAGTTATGGGTCTCAGATCGAATATGTAATTGGGATCGGTTTCTTTGGGATCGGTATGAGCTTTGCGGCTTTCCACGTTTAGAACAATTGCTAGCTTAAAGGCTATTATCAGAAATAAGTGAAAACATAAAGATGTCTCACTCAGTACAAGAAAATTGTCATATGAAGAAAAAGCTCGCCGCATTCTCTCGCATCCAGGCGAATTCAACACCGGTGCCAGCACGAAGGGGAAACAAAGTTCAAGGCGAATGATTACGTATTGTGGCAGAAATTGATAATGAACTGGTTATGATCAGGTCGAAAATACACGATCCTTAGAAAAGGGATACTTGAGCTGTGTATGTAGAATTGAATTGATCTCCTAAACGTTTTTTCTTTTCTTTTAGCAAAGTCAGTACCATGGTTTTGTTTTTAATTTCAAGCGTAGCTTTTGTGTGATTTACGAATGAATGAATTTCAATACCCTTCGAACTGCAAACTTTTTAATTCATGGCCATATTTGTTTGGGGTTTGTCGGACTCCCATTTACAATACTTCTCTATAGAATAATCTAGAGCCTCTAAATGATTCTTATAACACGGATTTTTAACAGAAAACCAAAATGATAAGTTAGGGGTATTTAGTACATTTAAGATACAGCATTCTGTTATAATTTGTTTGAGTGATAGATTTTCTTCAAAACTTTTTCGAACTGTTTAGGGCATATTTTTATAATCTTAAAAAAACCCGTTCGAGCCTTCAAACTGCCAAAATGAATAACTACCGATGAATAAAGAATTAAAGTCAAGCTATTCTATAATTACGAGAAGACTATAGTTAGCTTCATCAGTAACTCCTTCCCAGCTTGAACTTTCTATAAATAACACTGTATCGACTGCAAACGATAGTAATTGTCCTTTTATTTGAAGATTATATAAATCATTCATGTAAAGTAGAAACAGAAAGGGACCTAAGACCATTTCTTGCGGTATTCCAAATTCCAAGGTAAGCTGGCTATTTATTTTCAAAGCTTGTTTACGGTTACAGAGATAGCTAGTAATCCAGTCGATAAAATTTTTATTTATGTTCATCATATGGAGCTTATGAATAATATGTTTTTGCGATATGGAATCGATTGCCTTGGCTATATCAAGAAATATTACACAAGGTTTTTTCCTTCATCTCGTGAACTTACAATTTTCTTACTCTATAGTGCTATCGCATCATAGGTACTTCGTTCCGCTCTAAGGTCGAATCGGTTGATTGCTATAAGGAGATGGAACAATTTTCATCATTCAATTGAGATGTTTCAATTTGCAGATCACTAGCATGGATACTTTTCAAGAAAATCGACTTTTTTGCAAAGTTTTGATATTGTGTCATATTGTGTGTGAGGTGGTAGAAGGAGTGAAGCTAATCATCAAATTTTTTTTGGTCTTGCTAATAATTCTAAATAAATATTTCGTGCACGATTTCAGCTCGATTAAATTTATACGTACTGAGTAGATTTGTTTATAGTATTTCGTGAAAAATGCAGTTTGTATGGGAGGTGGTGCAAGAAGTGGGAGGATTAAAATGCAGTAGGTTGAAGTCATCAAAAAAATAATATGTTCTTAATTTCAGATCAATAGCTTTCTTACTTTTTTAAAAAAACCGTTTATTGTCAAATTCCGAAATCGAGTAATTTTACATGTGAGGGGTTAGAAGGGGTAGAGCAATTTGGCCCATTCACGAAGTTGCCCTTACTTTTCACCGTACAAAATTTAAACCTCTTAGCTCAACGCGTTCCAAAGCTAGAGAGCGAACACATACGGACAGACGGACTTCCGGTTACAAATATGTATTTCTGTGCTCTTGGCGACTCTGTGCGAGCAGTATTTCTTGACGTTCAGATACTTCTTATCAGATACCAATTTTCCGCTCATCACTAACATGTGGGAGCTATCGACATGGAAATTGGAATTAAGCATTACAATAAGAATGTTAATTAGCCATTTTAAAATCGTGTTGAAATCCTACTATATCCGATAGAAATCCCAAAATTACAGAAAATACTGATCAATAAAACTCTTTTGAAAAGTATTTGCGATTATAAATTGAAGCCTTTACCACACCTTATGATTGCGCTACAGCCCCAATCCGACTTTGGCCTCCTGAATACTTCGCGACCATCCATCTTGGTTCAGTGACCGCGTCCTCCAGTTTGAAAATCTTAGCAGTGATTTGCTGTCTGCGTCAATCAAGCCCTCCCAGCACTTCCGACCTTTGTCCATTAAATTTCCCTTTTAGTGTGCGTTTTGGGAATTTTTCTGTCATCCATCCACTCCACATGACCAGCACGTTGTAGTTCCTTTTATTTTATGAGGGTTGAGACTTCTGGATTGTCGAGATGGCATGCAATTCTCTATTGTATCATGTTCTCCAGATCGAGTCTTCCCTCACAGGCCCGAGGATTCTTCTGCGGACCTTTCTCTCAAAGTACTAACAATGAAACATTCCCAATTTTGACAATTTTCATATAGTATTTAAAGGGTGAAACACCCTCCTAAAGTTTGGCGAACAATTGACTAAACTTTGGATTTTCGTAGAAGCACTCGATGAATTTCAATGAAACTTGGCAAGAATATGTAACGTGTGAGCACGATCCAAAAGCAATATAGCCTGCTAAGAATCCACCCTCATAAAGAGAAAAGGTGCCCTTAATTTTTTTAATTTTTGCGGGTAATTTTTCCATGTAAGTGCAAAATTCATTTCTTTTCACCATTTCCATCTTTTTTTGATCTCTTATTAAAGCACATCATTTAACACTTCGGTATTTATTGTCTTTTAACGATAAAATCCTGAAATAATAATCCTTGCGTACTCAATTACCACCGGGACACCGTTAAATTACAGATTAATATTCTTAAGGTGGGTACAGCTGAAAGATGAGCAATTTTCTTGAGTCTTTTCAATTGACATGAGAAGGGAATGAAAAATTGAAGGAGTCTTTTTTTCCCTCTTCCTAACCAATACGCGTAATCCGATTGGAATTACGACGCCATAATGACGCTTTACTTTATTATCATTGGATTTCAATGGAGAGCTTATTGAAGGCTTTAGGTAAGGATTATTAATTTTTTTTTTGTGCGGTAGAAAAGACTAAGGTTCATAAAAACGATTTCTTCTGGTAATTGAAGAACGAAAATTGTAAGGCGAGTCCTTAAATGCTGCGACAAGGACTAAAGATTATTGTTTTGAGTTGAAAAGTTGGAATGCAACTATATGATAAATAATTTATGGATATTGTATGACGGCAAATGGATTGTTACAAATTTGAGTGAAAAATTGATAGTAAAACAAATTTTTATGGTGAACGCGAGGAGACCTCTCCCCTCCCCTTGAAAAGAATACAATAGATGCAACTATAGCTGCAGATGGAAAGCTAAATATCGACATACATTTAGAGAAGGTTGTGAAACAAACTTTAAGAATAATCAAATTTTTGTATGCATTTGGGAACGAAAGGGGGAAGAGGTGTGGGCAAAAACAAATGCTTGGTCAAATTATTATTTGTTGGAACGCCGTATGCTTTAGGCCATTTACTGAAATAGACAATAATTGCTGGGATGTACCGATTGCTGTGCTCAGGTTTCAGAAAGGATTCAGTATGTTCAAAGCTCCAATGATATACTCCTGCATTTCGCATCTTAATCTATGGTGTAGGACTTAGCTTGATGCGCAGATTCTTTGAAAATTGCTAAAAACGACTTCAAAAACAATCTATACCTCAGATTTAGATAAACCGAATTGAACTATGTACCACTCAAATAAGAGGTCTAAGTGTCAAAAAGTTTTTCAAAATAGTTTAGTATAACGTCATAAATATCAAACAGGTTTCGTTTCTGTGAAAATAGTTAAGACTTTGGCCCCATGAGAGGCTCATTTTAGGGAGGAGAGTCACATTGCCCCTGGCATGCCTGCAGGGTCTTAACACCCAAATGGTTTTTTTTCTTGTATGTTCGCAGGGTGAAAATATTGTTATAAGTCAGCCCTAGGCGTTCATCGAATATATGCCAGCATCAATTGCTTGTAACTCGAACTGCTCGAGCATACACAGAAACAGCATTGAAGACCGACTGACGAAAACCAGACGAAAAACAGATGAAAAGTAGACGAAAAATTGACAAATAGCCAACGAATAGAATCATGCAAAAAGGCGAGCATTTGCATCGAAAGAGTCAGTCTGAATTGGGAAGCGAAAGAATCAAGATTGATACGGAATGAGCCTCCAGAGCCCTATTTTGCATGCAGAAATTAATGAGGTCCCCCAGGTCAGGGCAGCACTTCCTGCCGGCTGCTCAGGAGCGTGGGTATGGGGAATTCGACCTGGAAGACCCTCATCCCAGAGGGTGCTGACGCTACTAAGGTGTGTGCTCTAATTCGTCGCCAATCATTTTGGCCTGGGGCTCCACATATGGCCACCGACACTATACGAGGCCCCAAGGCGGTACAGAACGAGAAGAGGGGCGCAGGTGGATGAAGGCGAGCATCTTCGGACATAGTGAGCGCCGAGGCCACAAATGGGCGGCTTAGTACTTCATTTAGCTTAAAAACAATTCGACGTACGGAAACAAAAACTTACTTAGCGGGATCGTTACCTGTACGTTGACTGGCAAATAAGTGAGAGGAAAGAAATTTAATAAAATAAAATGGAAGAAACTTTTTTTTTTTTTTGATTAATTGATTAATTTTTGATTGGGTACCTTTAATTCTGTTGGGCCTAGAATTATGTGGACTTGATCTGTTGAGCTGCGTTCCATAGTAACGTCGATAGTTTTTTCCCTCAGTGCTCCGTGGTAGCGTTGGTTTTTGGGCATGATCACTTTTTGTTCATTTTTCACTTTTTGTTTTGGTTGATTTTTTTTTGTTTAGCGGGTGGTTTGGACTTTAAATGGGGTGCTACACATTCACCTCTCACAAAATTATTCACTTTTTTTTATTTATAGGCGTATCTTGATCAGTTTGATCTTCGCGAGCACTCCTCAGCTTGTTAAGTACCAAAAACAAAGTCCTCTATTTTTTTGTCTGCTCTTCGTTTATATAACTCCACGCTTTTTCTTCGCGTAGCTTTCGCGCCATTACCCCGTTTTTGTGATGTTTGATGACCAATTTCCGAACTTCGTTAGTAGTTTCTTTACCTCGACGACCCATGTTTTGTATGAGAATTCACTAGAAAAATTTCGCAACAAGTAATTTAATCTTTTCGTTTACACTTTAACTACCGTTATTCACACTTAATTTGTTATAATTCGGAGAATTCCCTTCTCAAATGTCAAAAGAAAACCAGTGCTGCCAGGCGTCCCAATATTTAATTGGAATTTAACAATCACATATTTTGAATTTTGACTTATAACTTTTTTGTTGATATAATAAAAAGCTTTTTTTTTTCTTAGATTGTAAACTAGTGTTAACAAGGAAATGTACATGCATTCCATTTTCTCCTAAATGGGATTTATAAAGAGCTACTGACAAAAGTCTTCGTCTCGTAGCTCTGTCCGATTACTTAATTGAGCAAATATATCTACTCCAAATGTCCACGTCGGCGACGGCCCAGAATAGCCCCATTTCCGCACCTCATTTCAAATCTAACAAAATCGACATACAATTTTAATTTTTCCTACTCACGTTCACTCTAAATTAATCCACACACGGTATTTTCCGACCTGTCATGTTCAGCGGAGCGCTGAATCTGCCCAACTGGCGCACACCGGAAGAAAATAGCCCTAACCTTAATAGACTTAGAGAGAATTAAGGCACCTTAAGTCTTTTTACGGTGGTTGGATGGGTATAGACAGGGTAGGCATCTGATCGGCGTCATTAGGCGACGCCCAGTGTTGTAACTGTCATATACACATCAATTGTGCTCATCATACCTCCTCGTGGTAGCCACCGGATCCTGGTCTTGTCCATCCGGACTTGACTTGCTGAACTGATGGGCGCGAGTGCTAATGAAACAGAAAAATTCTAGCACTATAATAATATGGCCCTCCAAGTTGGGGGTTGGGCGATGTGTTAACAACTCATCCTCGGAAAAAACACACCCGTTTCGAAACCTGAAGCAACGCCTCGGACTGGATTGATTCAAAGGCAACGACCACGCAAACGAAAAATGGACTATTCCTTCGGATCTTGAAACGTGCGATCCCTGTACAGAGCAGGAGCAGTGAGAGAGCTTCTGGAACAGGCAGTCAAATACAATATAAACATAATTGCACTCCAAGAAACTAAATTATTAGGTAACGAGATTAATGACTTAAGATCGCACACAATTTTCAAAAGTGGGAAATCATCGGGAAGCCGGGAATTTGGAGTTGCGTTTATCGTCGACAAGAAGTTTAAACACCAAGTTACCAACTTCAAATCCGTCAATGAACGATTGTGTGCAATCCGCATCAAAACAAGTTTTTTCAATGTTTGGCTTATTAATGTCCACGCCCCAACGGAAGACAAAGACGACGAAGTTAAAGACGATTTCTACAGCACCTTAGAATCAACATTCGACTCCCTTCCGTCGAATGATATTAAAATAGTATTAGGTGACTTTAACGCGAAAGTGGGCAAAGAAGAAGCATACATAGGGACAATTGGAAGGCATAGTCTCCATGATATTAGTAACGACAATGGCCAGAGGCTGACTGATTTCGCCAGCAGCAAAAACCTTATTGTAAGCTCGACATGCTTCCCGCATCGTGACATTCATAAGAGAACGTGGGCTTCACCCGACGGAAGAACATTCAATCAAATAGACCATGTTCTAATAGAGAAAAGTACGGCCTTCTGCATTCTCGACGTGCGTACATGTCGAGGGGCTAATTGCAACACAGACCACTATCTGGTAAAGACCAAGTTTCGATGTCGAATCGCAAACCGAGGACACTCAAAAATACAACCGGTTCCTAAATTCGACATAGGGAAACTCAAAAACGAGAAAATAGTTGCGGAATATGCGTTAGCCTTGGAGAGGCACTTCGCGACAATGCTGAATACCACTGTGGCAAAAAATCAAAGATGGCATTACATCTGTCGCAGAGGAGGTGATAGGACAACAACCCCGGCGCAAAAGAAATGATTGGTTCGACAAAGAATGCCAAGATGCCTTAGAACGAAAAAATGAAGCTTACAAAATATTAACGGAACGGCCGACACGAGCCAAACAAGACAAGTACAAGGATCTTAGACGATTTGCAAACAAAATATGCAGACAAAAAAAACGGAAGTACAATAATGACGAAATTAAAAACATGGACGAACAATTTAAATTACACAACACAAGAGCCGCGTATTCCCTTGTCAAAAGGATGAAAGAAGGTTACAAACCGAAAACGACCCTATGCAAGGATGCGGAAGGGAACATTATAAGTAACGCGGAAGATATAAAACTAAGATGGGCACAATATTTTGAACACCTTCTTAACCCGAGCCCATCACCTACACGAACAGCAGCAGCAGATACAATAGCAGGTATAACTGATGTAACAGCTGATGAAGGATCCGCTTTGAGTCCTCCCACACTCGAAGAAGTAAAAACAGTCCTAAGGAACCACCCAAACAACAAAGCGCCGGGCACTGATCAAATCCCAGCTGAACTTCTGAAAGCCGGCGACACCTGCATAGCGCATCTCCTACATAGATTAGTCGCGGACATATGGACGCAGGAAATACTTCCTGAAGATTGGCGCAAGAGCATCATATGTCCAATTTATAAAAAAGGTGACAAACTCTGCTGCGAAAACTACCGAGGAATATCTCTTTTGTGTACGTCTTATAAGATTTTGACGAAAATTCTAGAAAAGAGAATTAAGCCCTATGCTGATAAAGTAATTGGTGAATACCAAGGTGGATTTAGAGCTGGACGCTCAACCACGGACCAGATATTCTCAGTTAAACAGGTGCTGGAAAAGTGCTGGGAATATAATATTGATGTGCACCAGATATTTGTTGACTTCAAACAAGCATACGACAGTATCGACAGGCGCGTACTGTATAAAATCATGTTGGAGTTTGGAGTCCCACCGAAACTGGTTCGACTGACAAGAATGACAATGACTGAGTCTTTGTCACAAGTCAGAGTAGAAAACGATCTGAGTTCCAGTTTTAAAACAGACAACGGCCTTAAACAAGGTGACGGCCTCGCACCAATGCTTTTCAACTTAACACTCGAATATGTTGTTCGGAAACTTCCCGTTGACACCAAGGGAACACTATGCTTCAAATCCACACAACTCGTAGCATATGCCGACGACATAGATATCCTTGCAAGATCTCTGGAGAGTGCTAAGGAAGTATTTGTTAACCTTGACTCGGTAGCAAGGGAAGTTGGACTACGCTTTAATGAAAACAAAACAAAAATTATGACGCAAACTAGGAAAAAGACGCCAATCAGACAAAATATTACAGTAGGAGACTATAACCTAGAAAACGTAGACAACTTCATATATCTAGGGGCAAATCTATCGAAAGATGGAAGCGAACCCATCGAAATTAAAAGAAGGATAATGATGGCAAACAAGACTTATTATTCGGTACTTCCAATAATCAAAAACAAGAACGTGCACAGGAAAACAAAACTTAAGCTATACAAAACAATCATAAGACCTGTGCTATGCTATGGCAGCGAAACGTGGACATTAACTCAGGCGTCCAAAAAACGACTTAACGCCTTTGAAAGGAAGGTCCTCAGAAGAATCCTCGGACCTGTGAGGGAAGACTCGATCTGGAGAATACGATACAATAGAGAATTGTATGCCATCTTCGACAATCCAGAAGTGTCAACCCTCATAAAATTTAAAAAATTACAATGGGCTGGTCATGTGGAGCGGATGGATGACGGAAGAATTCCCAAACGCACACTAAAAGGGAAAGTCAACGGACAAAGACCGGTCGGAAAACCACGAAAGCGCTGGGAAGATTCGATTGACGCAGACAGCAAATCACTGCTAAGATTTTCAAACTGGAGGACGCGGTCACTGAACCGAGATGGATGGAGGCAAAGCATTCAGGAGGCCAAAGTCCGATTTGGGCTGTAGCGCCATCGTAAGTAAGTAAGTAAGTAAGTAAGTCTTTTTACGACTGTATAGAAATGCACGTTGACAGCCACAATAGACTTAAGGATTCTTTCGCTGACTTTTTCAAACTTACGTTAAAACTTATGAGCACGGTTCTGAGCGTAGAAACTTAAGCAATCTTCTGCGTTTGACATTTCTTCACAGTTTTGCCGAGATTTTTGTAGTTTATGATTTCGGATTTATGATTTGTATTTCTCTAAAATAGAAGATCTTAAATTATTCGAAGATTTGAGTGATTTATTGGACTTGTCGAGAAAATTAAAAAAACAAGTGTGGTGTTAGAAGAATAAATAGAGATCGGCGAAAAACGGGTATTACCGATTGACGTTCATTCCAATGAAAACGCACGATCCCGAACAATTTTTCAAAAATTGCAGAATGAATTCGGAAAGGTTTGACTTTTTATAAGTTTAATAAAGCCTAGAACTCGGAAAGGTTTGACTTTTTATAAGTTTAATAAAGCCTAGAATTCGGAAGAAATCCGCTCCGCCCTTCATCATGCCAACATAGATTTAACGGCTCGAATTAAGAAATACATAATGTGATTATTTTACCAGTTAGAATATATATTTTCATTCATCCAGGCCTTAAATTTAATTCAGTGCAGATATTTGTATGTATGACAGGTATTGCAAATTTATGTAGAACGTTCGGTTCAGAGTCCACGACTCAGGTATTCAGTTTGTTCTCTATAAAAGGTTAAAGACATATATTCTCTTCACCTGATATACATTAAGGACTGTGCAAAACTCTTATTTCACTGTTAAACGAAATCCCCGCTGAGAAACGAGACGAAGCCAATGCGGATCTTTTCCAAATTGTATTTCAGGTGAAGAGAATATATGTCTTTAACCTTTTATAGAGTACACTACATCACTATCTCGACCTTACGCTCGTTTCTTAACGGCTGCCGCCGTGCTTTCAATCGCTTTCAACGTGGATCCAATGGTATTCTTTATTTTCGGGGGTCGTTGGAACACATCTGACGCACTTAAACTCGTAGTTTGCGGAGATTTGGATCCTGGCGAACTTTGTTCACGGCCCTCGAGTATATCCTCATCCTCCTGCTCTATTATTGCAATATTGTTGCATCTAGTCCTGCAAATATAATAATTATCTTTCATGTTTTTTAAATTAATTATGTAGTGTTTTTACGCTCGAAGTTTCACGAAATTTTTTAAAAACATCGTGCTCTCGAAATAAGGCCAACTATTATATTCTCACCCACTCCCTGTAGGCAGTGCTTTCGATTTTCGTACGAATGTTTCTCTTAAATGTTTCCATTTATTTTTGCAGTCTTCAGCTGAAAAATAAACCAAAATAATTACTTCAACTTATCAAAATAGTAAAAAACACATACTGTTTTGTTTTAGCTCCTTAGCGGTTTGCTTCCATCCTATTTTTATAAGTTTTGTCAAAGTACTTTTTGTTTGATTTAACGTAAAGTACACTATTGGCTTGCACTTTAATAATAAGACTATCCTGGAATGAAATGTCTTCGGTCAGCTCCATTTTAAGAAAAAAAGTATTTCGATTATCAGTCTGTAGACACAAACTTGTTAATGAGTATTTGACAGCAGATATTTATCTTTTTCAGCTGTCAAACTTCTCCTACCTTCAGGTTATTATGGTTGGGTATAAGATTCGTTAAGTTTTGTCAAAAAAAAAAATCGAATGAGCCTCCAAAGAACGGATTTCTGCGTTGTACTACCGCTCCGTGCACCTCACACCAAACCCAAAGGCGTACGTAAAACTCAAATAAAAAATAAATAAAAACCGAAAAAACACAAAAAAAAAAATGTTTTTTGCGCCACACAAAAGCGAACTGCTCGACCGTTGTTGCTTTTCCCAATTTCCTACAGCGCCGGAAAAATCGAGTGCGTTTTCGATTCCCTCCGCGTGCCCTTTCTGAAAATCAGTGCACTCGTTTCTCGCTTTATGTTTATGCGAATTCTTCGCCATGTGTTATTTTCGCAAAAGAAAGTCGAGAAAACACCACGAAACGCGGGTTAGTAAAGCAAAATTTACAAAGTGTTTTTCTATGAAGTTGACTCAGCATGGTGCACTCCATTCGTTTGACAGTTCCATTAACTGAAAACTTAATAACTAAAAACTTAATTGAAAAACTTTATTTGAAAAATTCGTTACAAATTCAAATTTCCACCCCATACTCAAACCATTGACAGGAAAACGTCCTAAAAATTTCAGTTCAATGTCTCGTTTCGAATCTGACAACGCCTCAGGTCGTCTGCCAATCGGCCATTTTGCCAAAACTTTTAGACACAAGGCGCTGCCTTTGTGGAAATTGTAAGAAAAACCGCGTTCGGAGGTGAATTTTCACGGTAAATTTACGCGTATTCAATCCGTATGTGCATTGCGAGAACGACAAGTGAATAAAGAAAATGTCGAGATACATACAGCGGCCGGAAAATGCTCTGAAAAGAGCGAACGGTAAGTGTCGTCAGCCGGGCTGTTGGCAGTGCATCATGGCACACGTTTCACACTCAATTTCGCCTTTCGTTTTTCAGAATTTATCGATGTCGGTAAGCCAGCACGGGCGTTGGACACGCTCCAGGACGTCTTCCGCAACAAGAAATGGACGTACACGTTTTCCGAGTCGGTTATCGAGCCGATCATGTTCAAATATTTGTACCTCTGTGTCGAGCTGAAGAAGTCGCACATCGCCAAGGAGGGCCTCTTCCAGTACCGGAACATGTTCCAATTGGTAAGCAGCACGGTGCGGGCTTAAGATGCTACGAAAATGCTAAAAACCTTTTCAATTTTTAGGTTAATGTTGGCTCGCTCGAGAACGTCATTCGCGGCTACCTTCGCATGGCAGAGGAGCGCGCAGAAGCTGCGCAACAGCAATCGTCGCAGGCCGTCCTCGACATCGACGATCTGGACAATATTGCAACGCCCGAGAGCATCCTGATGAGTGCCGTTTGCGGCGAGGACGCTCAAGACCGTTCCGACCGGACTATCCTCTTGCCGTGGGTCAAGTTCCTGTGGGAATCCTATTGCCAGTGTTTGGAGCTGCTTCGTGTGAACACCCACTGCGAGACGCTCTATCACGACATCGCACGTATGGCCTTCCAGTTTTGCCTGAAGTACATCCGAAAAAGCGAGTTCCGTCGTCTTTGCGACAAACTACGCAAACATTTGGAAGATATTTGCAAGGCTACGACCCAAACGACCGGCGTCAGCATCACCAAGCTCGAGACGCAACAGCTCAACTTGGACACGAGGCTACATCAGTTGGACAGCGCCATTCAAATGGAATTGTGGCAGGAAGCGTACAAGGCCATCGAGGACATTCACGGTTTGATGACGCTCTCGAAAAAGACACCGGTCGCGAAAACAATGGCCAATTACTACCAGAAGCTCGCCATGGTCTTCTGGAAGGCCGGCAATCAGCTGTTCCATGCCGCCGCGCTTTTGAAATTGTTCCAGTTGACGCGCGAAATGAAGAAGAATATCACGCAGGACGAGATGCAGCGTATGGCGTCGCACGTCCTGATTGCCACGCTATCGATTCCCTTGCCGTCAGCTCATCCCGAGTTCGATCGTTTCATCGAAACCGATAAAAGTCCGCTGGAGAAGGCACAGAAATTGGCAGTTTTGTTGGGTCTTACACAGCCGCCGACTCGGGCTTCGCTTCTCAAGGATGTGGTGAGTGTTCCTTTTTCTTGTTTTCTGTTTATCCTTTAAATGCGAATTAGGCATTGATTACCCCCGATTTAAATAAATATCTCAAAATATAGCTCACTAAAACGAAGGAATCAGAACAGAATCATTGTTCCTCATTCTTTCTGGACATTATCATCAATCTTTTTCGTCCTTTCAGGTCCGCCTAAACGTCGTCCACTTGGCTTCCGAGCAGTTCACGAACCTCTACACCTGGCTTGAGGTCGACTTCGATCCGCTGAACCTTTGCAATCGCGTTCAAAGCGTCATCGACTACATCGAATCTGACGAGAACAGCATGCTCAAACAGTACACACAATCGCTCCAGGACGTCACTCTGATGCGTCTGATTCGTCAAGTCTCGCAGGTCTACCAGTCGATCGAGTTCACTCGCCTGCTCCAATTAGCACAGTTCACCGACATCTTTTACTTGGAGCGCATTCTTGTCGACTGCGTCCGACACAACGACATGCAAATCCGAATCGATCACAAGAAACGCTGCATCCATTTCGGCACCGATCTGACCGAAAGCCAGCGCGAAGATCACCCAGATGGTCCGACACTTCAATCTATGCCGTCCGAGCAAGTTCGCTCGCAGCTAGTTAACATGTCGGTCGTTTTGCATCGTGCAATCGCAGCTATCTACCCGAACCGAAAGAAGGCCGAACGCGAGAAGTTGCGCGTTCAAATGGTCGAAAGCTATCACGACAACAAGGACAAAGAACATTTACGCGTCCTTCAGCGCCAAAAGATCATCGAAGATCGCAAGGAATTCATCGAGAAGTTGAACATTGCGCGCGAAGAAGAAGAACTGCGCCGCCAGGAGGAACTATCGCGCCAGCACAAGCTTGCCGAACAGAAACGGCTCGAACACGAGAACGAAGAGCGTGAACGGAAACGTCGCACCAACGAAATTCAAGCAATCAAGGAGAAGAGTCTAAAGGAGAAAATGCAACAAATCTCACAGACCGCGCACGGTAAGAAGATGCTCTCGAAATTGGACGAGGAGGGTTTGAAGAAGTTGGACGCCGAGCAAATTGCCTTACGCGAGAACGAAGAACTGATCAAGGAGCGCAAGGAGCTTCAGATGAAGCTCAAGTCGCAGGAGAAGAAAGTTGATTACTTCGAGCGTGCCAAGCGACAGGAAGAGATTCCGCTTATCGAAAAGTTCCTGGCCGAGAAGCGAGTTCAAGACACCGAATTCTGGGAGAAACAGGAACAGGATCGCATCGCAAATGCCATTGCCGAGCGCAAGAATGCCGTCGCACAACAGGATCGTCTCAAGCGAATGTATCCCGATCGTGATGCATTCCTCGATAAATTGCGTACCGAACGCAATTCGCTCTATGTCGAGAAACTGAAGAATTTCAATGTTTATCTCGAAGAGGAGCGCAAACGACGAATGGCTCAGCGCATTTTGGATCGTCGGGAGGAGCGTCGTCAAGCCTGGCTCCAGGAGAAGGAAGACGAGAAGAAGCGTCGCGAAGACGAAATTCGCAAGGCCCAGGAAGAGAAGGAACGACTCGAACTGGAGAAAAAACGCAAGGAACGCGAAGCCGAGGAGGAGAAACGACGCGCCCTGTACGAAAAGCAACGCCTCAAGGAAGAGGAAACCGAGAAGCGAATTCAAGAAGAACGCGAGGAATTGGCTCGTATGGTTTCGAAGGAGAAGAACGATCGCGATCCGTGGCGACCACCGCAGGAACGTGGCGAATCCGATTGGCGTAAGGCTCCATCACGCGAACCAGCATCGACCGCAGCGGCTGGTGGTGGCGAACCACCGGCTAGATCGGGCGGTGATTCGTGGCGTACACGTCGCGATGAACCAAGCGGTCGCGGACCACCACCAGCAGCGGCTGCTGCTGTTGGCCGTGATGGTGGAGCCGGGGGCGGCGGCGGTGATAAATGGCGACGCACCGGAGACGATCGGAATCGACGCGATGATCGGCCGCCTCGCGACGATACGAGGGGAGAGCGCGGTGGCGATCGTGATTTCCGTCGCGATGATCGTGACGGGCGCGATAGACGTGAAGGCGGACGAGATAACCGGGACGGACGAGACGATCGCGATAAGGAGAGACGTGACGATCGATATGGACCGCCAAGACGTGACGGTGGCGGAGCACGAGATGGTGGTCCGCGCGATGGCCCACGCGGTGGCGAAAATCGTGGTGGAGATAATTGGCGATCACGTCCGGCACCTCGAGATGATGATCGTGAAAATCGACGACCAGCACAACAAGTTGGTGAACGCGATAGAGATCGTCCAGCTGCTCGTGGACCACCTCCTCCGACCAAGGACGGAAGCTGGCGCAATGATCGTGCTCCGCGTGGTGGTGATGAGGAACGCAAGGAACGTCCGGCTCCTCCACGACAGGAACGAGGTAATTTTTATCAAAAAAAAAACACAAAATCTGAACTAAATCATCGCCTCTTTTTTTTCCTTTACAGAGAACCGAACTGACGACGGCGAATGGACGAATGTGAAGCGTCGTTAAGTTTTCCACCCCCACTGACTTTTGTTTTTATGAGATTGCTAATTTTTCATTAATCAGGTAGCAATTGTTTTTTTTATTATTGTTTATATTTCTCAAACTACATAACAAGAACGTAAAATCCAAAAAAAAACTAATAAAATGTGACCGAAACGGTTTGCAACGGTTCACTTTGAAGCCTGTGAGAAGTGAATTTTTGCAATCTGTTGAAGTCTGCCCTTTAAAAAATCTAAAAAAAATCAAATTAAACTCGACTCGCTTATTTAACGCGAGTGAGTTGGTATTATCAAGTTGATAGGAAAATAAAATTAAAAAAAAAACAATTGTTAATTTTTTTCATGGTTGGAGAAGATGTTTTTTAAGATTTGAGTAATTTTGCTGATCGCGAAGAGTTGACGCGACTTGTGAAAGATGTTTGAAAATTTTAATCAAATGTTAACTGGGAGTAGAGATGGTATGCTATTTTACATACCTGCGATTTTTTCACTGCTATTGTAAAAAAGCAATCACATACTGCGATGGGAAATTGAAAAGAGCTGCGATTAGATGAGCAAAGCAAATGCATACTGCTTACCGTCTATCGGCAATCAAATTGGCGAAATGATCATCGCTTTAAATTCCAGAGGTTTGGTTCACATTCGCACATTAATCGCAACTCACACAAAGCTCGCCAAACAAATCGCCGTTTACCCATTGACAGCTTTGCACGTCCTACCTCACCAATCGCACTTCATCGATCCTTTTTTTTTTTTTTTTCGTTGTATTCCTTAACCAATATGTAAATAAATATTACTTTGAATTTTTCGGATTTCATTTCATTTTTCTGTGCTCTTCCTTTTAATTCATTTCGTTTCTCTGTTTCAATTTGAAATAGCAACATTTTTCGAAAATATTTATCAATGCAATAGCAGTTTTTACCACAGTTCCGCACTGCCATGGAGAATAGAGATGAAAAAATCACTGTTATTAGAAAGGCTGCTCTTTTTTACAGATATTGAAAAAGAGCAATCACAGTGAATCACTACGATTAGAAAGGAGCAGTTCTTGCCATCCCTAAATGGGAGTCAAGAATTACATAAAAATTTTGACTTAATTTCTTAGAAAAATGAGATCGTCTATATCGAGAAGTATGGGAAAAGCAGGAGCAGAGAAAATTTTACATTTTGAAAAACTCAGTTACAATAATTGAGGGCACATTATTTATGAAAAGAAGAAACAGTAAAGGATCCAATTGACTACCTTGAGGTACACCTGATTCAACATGAAATGGGTACCTTATAAAACGGAGCGTAGTCTCAGTTTATATGTCAGCTTATTTATTGGAGGTGTATAGTGGGCGCTGAATTTGTTAAATACTCTACAGGATCTGTTAATAGGTTCATTTCTGAATTCCAGAATAGGGCGTGTTTATACCGCGAGTGAACTATTTTGTTCACCCGCACACGATAATTTAATAACACGCGTGAAATCAATGAATACACTATCCATTGACGGCTTGTGGGTATTTCGGTGCTTGTACCGATATACCGCCGGTGAATCAATCTTAGTATAAGAACGAAAAACACTCCATTTAATTTTATTGCGATTTATTGATGCGATGTTAATAACGATGCGTTGAAGACGACTGACTCGATTGAACGAACAAATCTGACTTACTTAAAATTCTTACGATAATCGTACTTATCTCTATTTCCTTTTTGTTTACAATGCATTTTTCTCGCGGCGTGTGTATTACACTTTGCATACATACCACGGGCGCGAGAAAAAAGCTGACGGAAAGTCTCGATCCTCAAATTACAAAAATAAATAACGATAAGCACAGAAGATGCTTGCCATGCAAGAATTATCGGGTGATATTTTAAACAATATGCACAGAAGGTGCTGACATAAAAAATATAGAAAGAAACAATTCCTTGAATTTAAGAATATGATGACAAAAAAAATTGTTGACCGGGCTTAAACATCCTTCCCCCGTTGCCAGTGCAACTCTTCTGGTAGTTGGGGAAGCCTGAAGGCTTCTGCTGGTAAACTTCTTGGGGTTGGTACCGGACGGTCTCTTGTACGCTGGAATTTCACTCTCAAATGCTGCCATCCGATGAAGCTTATGAAGAGGCAAATAATTGTTAGTCCAACATAGCTAACAGTAAATTGATGAATGTCAATTGGCTGTAGCGTTGCAGGAAGTTGCTCCCGTTCCTGAAGTTTGTTGACTTCCGTTTTCAGCTCGTCAAGACTCTTCATTAAAGAGGCTCTGGAACTGTGGTTGTACATCAATGTCGTCGTCGCTGTAGGTATTGCGAAATCCGTGATATTTCGTGTTGGTACGAATGACGTCGTAAAGGAGCTCGGGAATAGCTGATGCGCTTGGATGGTTACAGATTCCTCTTTTATCGCACAACCGCCGGATAGACTGATGATACCGGAACCTTGCAGAGTGATTTGCGAAACCATGTCTTCGCAAATGACATTTACCACAGCTTGGATCTGAGTAAAGTAGATCAAGTGGTTGGGGTTCAACAATTGAATCCAGTGCGGTGGGTTCTCTAGTTTTGTCATGGCGCATTTTGTTTGCGATGCAACATGACTGATGAAACTAAGTTCACACGCATTGATGTGCGAACCTCTTCGGTAAAGTGGGTGTAATTGCTTGCACATGTAGCCTACACTTCTGACGTTATAGCAGGTCCTCAATGCCTCATCCGGCAATGGATAATATTGATCTCTGTGCAGGTTTATGATCAAATAGTTGGTACTGAGTTGTATTGCCATAACCGTTCCATTGAGTAAGTTGGGAACGGCAATAAGATGCATCAGCTCGTATCGTTCGTCGGACAACAACGGTACTTTAATTCGGAAGATCATCTGATTGGATAGTAAGCGTCCTTCGATTGTCATAATGCTGTAGAGTTCTAACAGGTTGTCATTTTTAACTGGTAGTCTCAGAGATGCCGGCAAATTTTCTTTGATAACTTGTAGTTCTGCTTGTAGTTGAGTGGGACGTAGCAGTTGTGGAATGATTTTTCCATGATGAGGACATCTAACAAGATTGCTTGATTACGTTGATAGTTGGTAATGATGCGCATCAATCTAACTGCAAGTGACGTAAAGCTCTGAGCGACCTTTTGTTGATACAGCTCCTGCGTCAGATTGTTTATGCGATTGATGGTTTGATTTAGGTCAACTTCGATATCACTGAATTCATCATCATCAATGGCGCGACAGCCCAAATCGGGCCCTGGCCTCCTGAAGTCGTCGATCCAAAGACCGCGTTCTCCAGCTGCTAATTTTTAAAATGGCTTTGCTCTCTTCATCAACCGAGTTTTCCCATCGCTTGCGTGGTTTGCCTACTGGCCGGTTACCACTCGCTTTGCCTTTAAGAGCACGTTTGGGGATTCTTCTGTCTTCCATTCGCTTTACATGGCCAGCCCACTGCAGTTTACGTAGCTTGATGAACGTTTAAGCTTCTGGCTCGTCGTAGAGTTGATACAACTCATGGTTGTATCTTATTCGCCATTCCGTTCCTTCCTTCACAGGTCCCAAAATTCTTCGGAGGACCTTTCTTTCAAATGTGTTAACTGCTTTTTCGGAAGTTCGCGTTAATGTCCACGTCTCGCTGCCATAACAGAGCACAGGTCGTATAATAGTTGTATAATAGTTTTATAAATCCGCAGCTTATTGTTCCTGTGCACTTTCTTGGATTTCATTATTGGAAGTACCGAATAATACGTCTTATTTGCTAATATTATCCGTCGTTTAATTTCGTCTGTTTCATTACCGTCCTTTGTTAGATTAGCCCCAAGATAAATGAAATTGTCCACACTCTCCAAATTATATTCCGCAATTGCTATGTTTTGTCTGATTGGCGTTCTCCTTCTTGTTTGCGTCATTACTTTTGTTTTGCTTTCATTAATGCGCAACCCGACTTCTTTTGCGGCGGAGTCAAGATTGACAAATACCTCCTTAGCACTAGGGAAGGATCTTGCTAGAATGTTAATATCTTCAGCGTATGCTACTAGTTGGGTGGACTTGAATAGTAGTGTCCCGTTGGTGTCGACTGAGATTTTTCGGACGACATACTCTAGTGCCAAGTTGAAAAGCATAGGGGCTAGACCATCTCCCTGCTTTAAACCACATTCCGTTCGAAAGCTGGTTGTGGAATCGGTTTGTATTCTCACTTGGGATTCAGTGTTCGTCATTGTGAGTCTTGTTAGTCGGACTAGTTTTGGAGGAATTCCAAAGTCAAGCATGATTTGGTACAGTACGCTCCTGTCGATACTGTCGTATGCTTGTTTAAAATCTAAGAAGATTTGGTGCACGTCTGTGTTATATTCCCAGCATTTCTCAAGCACCTGTTTCACCGAGAATATCTGGTCTGTTGTAGATCGTCCGGTTCTGAATCCGCCTTGGTATTCGCCAATTATTTCATTAGTATAGAGTTTAAGACGACGTTCAATTATTTTTGTCAGTATTTTATAGGACGTACATAACAATGATG
Organism: Chorisops tibialis; assembly: GCA_963669355.1. Taxonomy (NCBI): domain Eukaryota; kingdom Metazoa; phylum Arthropoda; class Insecta; order Diptera; family Stratiomyidae; genus Chorisops; species Chorisops tibialis. Next base: position 140,828,436 of record OY770264.1, read on the forward strand.
TACCTCTGTAATTCTCACAGCAGAGTTTGTCTCCTTTCTTGTAAATTGGACATATAATGCTTTTTCGCCAGTCGTCGGGTATGATTTCCTCTGTCCAAATTTTGCATATCATGTTGTGCAGTATTTCAGCGACACAATTTCCACCGTTTTTCAGAAGTTCATCTGGTATTTCGTCAATTCCCGGCGCTTTGTTTAGTTTTTGGTCACATAGGGCTGCTTTGATTTCAGCAAGCGTGGGTAGTGTCGATGATAGTTCATCTTCGTCAGTTGAGGCTTCAATTGAAATGTCGTCTGTTGTGATCGGTGCTAATGGGGTGGGATTCAAAAGATGTTCGAAGTATGAAGCCCACCTCCTTTTGATTTCTTCTGTGTCGCTGATGATATTGCCCTCTGCGTCTTTGCAGAGACTGGTTTTTGGTTTATATCCCTTTTTTAAATCTTTTACTATGGCGTATGCGTCCCGCGTTCTATTTTTTCTCATGTCGTCGTCCATTTTTTGTATCTTGTCATTATGGTACTTCCTTTGTTTTCGTCTGCAGGTCTTTTTCGCATATCGCCTAAGCTCGTCATATCTTTCTTTTTTGGCTCGTGTTGGTCGTTCAGTAAAAATTTTGTAAGCTTCGTTCTTTCTATCTATTGCGTCGCGACATTCTTGGTCGAACCAATCATTATTTTTTCGCCGTGCTTGATACCCTAATACCTCTTCCGCGGAGGATTTGATGCCGTCTCGTATTTTTATCCACGCATTCTCCACTGGCATATTTTTGATATCTTCATATATTGGTGTCAGGTGTTTATTACATGCTAACATGTAAGCCTGCGCCACCGTTTCGTCGTTAAGCTTGTCGACATTGAATTTGCGAGCTCTACTCGTTTTCGAATATCCACGACAAGCTATTTTGCATCGATACTTAGCTCTGACTAGATAGTGGTCAGAGTCACAATTCGCACCGCGGAGAGTTCGTACATCAAGTATGCTGGAAGCAGCCCTTTTCTCAATTAGAACGTGGTCTATTTGGTTGAAGGTGTGACCATCTGGTGATGCCTACTTTCGTTTGTGAATATCGCGATGTGGGAAGCACGTAGAGCTTACTATGGTATTTTTGCTGCTTGCGAAATCAATAAGACGTTGGCCATTGTCGTTGGTTATGTCATGGAGACTGTGCCCTCCTGTTGTTCCTCTATGAGCCTCCTCCTTTCCGACTTTTGCAATAAAATCCCCTAAGACAATTTTTAGTTCATTCGAGGGCAGTGAGTCATAGGCTGTCTCTAGGGTGGCATAAAATTCGTCTTTAGTTATATCGTCCTTGTCTTCTGTTGGTGCGTGAACGTTGATCAACCAAGTGTTGAAAAATTTAGTCTTTATTCGGATTGCACACAATCTTTCACTTACTGGTCTCAAGCTCGTGACCTGCTGTTTAAATTTTTTGTCAACGACAAAAGCGACTCCAAACTCTCTGCTTCCCGACAATTTTCCACTTGGATAGATTGTGTGTGATCTCATGTCCATGATTTCGCTACCGAGCCATTTCGTTTCTTGGATGGCAGTTATGTTGATGTTGTGTTTTGCCACTTCTTCGAGAAACTCTTTCAGAGCTTCTGTCCTAAATAAGGATCGAACATTCCAAGATCCAATAGAGTAGTCCATTTTTCGTTTGCGGGGTCGTTGCCGTTGAGTCCATCCTTTCCGAGGCTGTTCTTCAGGTTTCTGGACAGTGCTCTTTTTCCGATGATGCGTTGTCGGCGCCTCGCCCAACCCCCGACCTGGAGGACCGGTCCTACTTATTTATTACACCCTAGTAGAAAAAGGGTGGGAGTCTTGAGCTAAGTATGACATGCTGGAGTTCTCACAGCTATGCTGCAAGTCCAACTATGTCATACTTTTTGCCTACTTCCTGAGACGCACTGGTGTTACTGGCATTCAGGTTAACTCCATGTTCCCTCCTCCTTTCTCAAATCGGGCTTGGGACCGTCTATGGCGGAGTTATTTTATAAACTATTGTTACCTAGTAAATATATATGCATTTCATTTTTTCCTAAATTGATTTTTCATAAAGCTACAGACAAAAATCGGCGGCCAAATGGTAGTAAAAGGTCTCGGGTCTGCATTGGTTTACTGGTTTCCAATAAAGTATTAAAAGCCGAGAAAAGCCTACTGTAAGAACATCGTCAGCTCTGCTACCGAATCCTACCTACACCTCCTCGTGGTGGCCGCTGGGAACTCTCACTTGAGAATTGCTAACGTAGGAGGGTGAAGGCGAGTTTTCCGCGCCTGATAACGGAAACAACAATAATAACCACTCCTCCAGAGCGGAGGTTGGGCGAAGGGTTAACTCCCCTGTCACCGTAAAAAATCTTCATTGTTTTGGAACCCAAGACGAAGCCTCGGATAGGATTGGACCAACGGAAACGACCGCGCAAACGTACAACGGACTATGCTTTTGGATCCTGGAATGTCAGATCATTAAACAAACCTGGTGCTGTTAAAGAATTACTACAACAGGCCAGTCAGTACAAATTAAATGTGTTGGCAGTCCAGGAAACGAAATGGACTGGTAGAGAGATTCAGGACATGAGATCGCACACAATTTTTAAAAGTGGGAAGCCCTCAGGAAGCCGTGAATTTGGAGTCGCCTTCATTGTGGATAGGGAATTTAAATCACACGTCATCGACTTCAAGCCAATTAACGAACGGATGTGTGCGATCCGCATCAAAGCGAAATTCTTCAAAATATGGCTAATAAATGTACATGCCCCGACGGAAGAAAAAGATGAGGAAACGAAAGATGCCTTTTATACGAGCCTTGAAAGGCTATTCGACTCATTGCCCTCAAACGACGTTAAAATAATACTTGGCGACCTCAACGCTAAGGTCGGGAATGAAGAGACTCATCGTGGAACAACTGGAGGGCATAGCCTCCACGACGAAAGTAACGACAACGGCCAGCGCCTGATAGACTTTGCATGCAGCAGAGACATAGTTATAAGTTCGACATGCTTCCCACATCGACGCATCCATAAAAGAACATGGGCATCACCAGATGGCAATACCTTTAACCAAATAGACCATGTCCTTATCCAGCGGAGATGGGCCTCCAGCATCATTGACGTTCGAACATTCAGAGGAGCAAATTGTGACTCGGACCACTACTTGGTCAAATCCAAATATCGATGTCGTATGTCAAAGGCGTATCAAACAAAGACCAGCCCTCTTCGTAAGTTCGACATCGAAAAGCTCCAAACGGCGTCAGTTGCGGAAAATTACGCAGCAGCACTTGAAAGAGAGCTCACTCCGATTCTGCAGGATGACATAACGAAGCCTGTGAACCAAGTTTGGATGGATATAAAGGCAACCATAAAGACCGTTGCGGAACAAGTGGTTGGGTATGAAGCTCGGCGCAAAAGAAATGACTGGTTCGACGACGAATGCCAGGATGCGTTAGATAAGAAAAATCAGGCGTACAGACAGTTTCTCGAAAGGAATACCAGAACGAAGAGAGAAAAATACGAAAATCTCCGACGAGTAGCAAATAAGGTCATTAGATGTAAGAAAAGAAAATATTATGACGACCAATTGAGAAATATCGATGACAATCTTGCGAGCAATAAAAGAAGACAAGCCTACAAAGTAGTGAAAAGCCTAAGACGTGGATATCAGCCTAAGACAACCCTCTGTAAAGACAGAAATGGCACTATCATCGCCGAGGATAATCAGATTAAGGAAAGGTGGGCGTCATACTTTAAAGAACTCCTTAATCCCGCACACGGCTCCCGAACATCGGAGCTGATAGGTCTCCAAACCTCCGACGAATGTCCACTGGATCCTCCAACGTTGGAAGAAGTCGAATTTGCCATCAGAAGCCAGAAAAGCAATAAAGCGCCGGGCATCGACGAAATTCCAGCGGAATTAATTAAATATGGCGGAAGCTGCACCCGAAATGCCATACATAAAGTGATTCAGTACATCTGGAATCAGGAGCAAATACCGGAGGAGTGGTGCCAATGCATTATTTGCCCTATCCACAAAAAGGGAGACAAACTGCAGTGCGAAAACTACAGAGGTATCTCACTACTTTGCACGTCATATAAGATACTGACAAAAATATTAGAAAATAAGATTAAAATTTACGCTGACAATGTGATTGGGGAGTACCAAGGCGGTTTTAGAGCTGGTCGATCAACGACTGATCAACTTTTTACGGTCAAGCAAGTGCTTGAAAAATGCTGGGAATTCAACATCGACGTTCACCAGGTTTTTGTGGACTTTAAACAAGCATACGACAGTATTGATCGAAACGTACTGTACAAAATAATGCTGCATTTTGGCATCCCAGCAAAACTAGTCCGACTGACCAAAATGACGATGACATCAACAACATCACAAGTCAGAGTCAACAACCAACTAACTGATGCCTTTGACACAAATGTCGGACTAAAACAGGGTGATGGGCTGGCCCCTCTGCTTTTTAACCTAGCTTTAGAATACGTCATCAGAAAGTTACCCGTTGACACAAGAGGTACGCTGCTTTATAAATCCAGCCAGCTAGTGGGTTATGCGGACGATATCAACATATTATCACGCTCTTTCACATCCGCAAAAGAAATTCTACTAAGCCTCGATCAAGCAGCAAAAGAAGTTGGCTTGAAAATCAATGAAACAAAAACGAAAATAATGACACAAACAAGGAAAAGGACCCCCAATAGACAAAACATTACAATTGACGAATATAATTTGGAAAATGTGGACGAATTCATATATTTAGGCACAAAATTGACAAAGAGTGGAAATGAAACGAATGAAATAAAAAGACGAATCCAGCTCGCAAATAAAACGTATTATTCAGTCTTAGCTATTCTTAAGGCCAGCTGCGTACACAGGAAGACCAAACTCCAAGTCTACAAATCAATAGTAAGACCTGTGCTTTGCTACGGATGCGAAACATGGACCCTTACACAAGCATCCGCAAATATGTTGAACGCTTTCGAAAGACGGGTCCTGAGACGAATAATTGGAGCGAAACGTGATGGTGACCGATGGCGAATTAGATACAACAGTGAGCTGTATGATATATTCGACGAACCGGAGGTTTCTACTATCATCAGACTGCGGAAGCTGCAATGGGCTGGCCATGTACAAAGGATGGACGAAACTCGAATACCTAAAAAGGTATTCGAGGGAAAAACGGAGGGCCGGAGGCCAGTGGGAAAACCCAGGAAACGCTGGTCCGACTCTGTTGACGAAGACTGTTCATCGCTGCTCGGATTTCAAAATTGGAGGACGCGGTCACTGGACCGAGATCGATGGAGACTTCGGCTACGGGAAGCCAAGGCCCGAAAGGGGCTGTAGCGCTGCGACGAGACGAGACAGACAAAAATCTTCACACCGCGGTACTGTCCGATTACTTAATTGAGCCACTGTATGTATGCGCATAACTATTATACATAGCAATTCTCAAAGAATATGATTGGCAGCCTAAAAAGTAATTTTTATGAGTAAAAGTAACATAATTACTTAAAAATCTTAAAATTTGGAAGAAGAGGATCAATATCTCAGCTCAGGATGAGTCAAATTGACTTTCGTGTCCCGCAAATTCTTTTTCAGGATGTCTATAACACAAACTGACTATAAACGTTAGTCGGAGATTTGATTTAGACCATCTTTTTTTGAAAAGATATTAAGTAGAAATTTACTCGAAAAGATATTTTGCAATAAATTTACCAGATGAAATTTCTACAAAACCGGCTAAATTTAGACTGAATTTTGTGTCAGTTACTTAAAGTACATTTAATAAGAGGCAATGCCGCAAATTTTGTTACAATATATTTTTTACAATCTGTGAGATACTCATTTCCTTCCAAAAACACGAATTCTTTGAAAATTGCCAAAAACGTCTTAAATAACACTTTATATCTCAGGTTTAGATAAACCAAATTTAACTATGTATCACTTGAAAAAAAGGTCTAAATGTCTGCAAACGAACCTCATTTTTAGTTTTACAATATAGTTTATTGGAACGTCATAAATTTTAAAAAGCCTCTAAAACAGGCGAAAATTTGCAAATTTTGCTATTTTTCAAGTCCTTCCCCCACTCCACCAGCGGCCGCAATATTTTTATCGTAATCTATGCAAAAAAACATCGAGATCGCAATATTTCGCCCCGAAATTCTAATCCGACTGGACATAAAGTCAAAAAAAATATATTTATTGACCATACGGTTATATAAACAGCCGTTTACTTCCACAAATGCGATATTTTTGTTTGTTTTCGTATAGTTTTAGTGTGAACTACTTTTATCTCTGAATCAGGATCTACATCTTGATTAAGGGACTTCATATGAGACAATAACTCTTCACTAGAATACTCCCTTTCAAGTCCATTGATTATTATACGTGGGGCTCGTTGCCTTGTCTGCTCAATAATACAGGAGTGACCAAGTTTGTCTTCCATTTCTTTAAGAAGTATCGCATTATTCGCTTTGTTATCCGTTTGTATTAGGATTGCTCCATTGGATAGTGGCTTTCTGAAGACTAATGGAGTCTTCAAACTCGAGGGTCTTATTTCATTGGGAATTAGCGACATGGTGCAATCTGAGTTTTGTTGTGACTTCGGTTTGACAACTTTTCCACCATTATAATATTTTGTTCGTTTGTCTGTAGGTACTGATGCCGCTTTAGCAACCGTTGCGTATGATAGCTTTCCATTATTATTATGTTCAGAATGACTTATTTTCTTTTCGAGATTACAAACCTTCTCATTTATTATTTCCGTCATCTCTATGATTTTGTTGAGACCATCTGCTTGATTTTGACAGAATTTTAAAGAAGAATTTTCATCTTGACTGCTTATCAGCCTATCGAAAAGCAACTGATCCTCCGAGCAGAGCCAAAGGAGTTTTACCTCCAACTTTTGCATTCGGGCATAATCCCCATCACTCACTTTATTGCATTTAGCATGGAACCATTTCTTGCAGTGACCATCGCATTGCTGAATCGCTGTCTTTAACCATTTTCTTGCATTTTCCACTTTCGACATCTTTGCTGGGCATGTCGACATGAGAAATTTTCGTGCGAAGCAAAGCAAATATAAATAAATTGGCAACTTCACGCACACAGTCGCGGCGATGATGTTGTAAATAAACAAAGAAAGCGGTATTTTCAGAAGAAATGAGAAAACCAACAGTTATGAATATTTTTTTGTGTTAGCGATTACTGCATTTCACTTCACTGCTTATGATGACAATTCCGCCGTCAACTGCCGCTGGTTGGTTTCCCACACGCGACGATTGCCAAATTTGCGAAATGCGGGGCGTTTGCTTCGAGCTGCAGATCTTTAATTTTTTTTTCTCAACTCAGCACTTCGGAAATTGCTAGGGCGATAATTTTCTGCGAGACTCACGAACAGCTTTCCGGCTGTTCTAGTAGCACTTCAAACTTTCGCTCACGAAACTGGCACAGATGATTTTTATTGATTTTAGTTTTTAGTAACACTGCCTGATGATTTCGCTAATCGGCTACAGTCTCAAAATATGCGGTGATGGCTAGCACTGACCAAAAAAACACTCGGAATATTCCTATTTCAGCCGTGGCGACAAATTTTCGACGTCAAAAACCACGGCAAGGCAGAAGTTAATTTAACAAAGTTGGGTGCTTGACACGCCACCACTTACAACAATTTTAACATATAACATTATTATAGTCTTTCTGGTTTCCTTTTTTTATTTTATTCAAATCTAAGAAACCGTTTTCTCAACCGCACCGCATTCTTAGTTTTGGCGCCTTTTTATCCGCTGCACTCAAACTCGATTCAATCGCAGCCAACAAACTACCAACATGACCGCACCGATTTGTTATTTCCCACGTGTTTTGATGCGTTTGACATTCAATCTGTGTACCGGACGGAGCGCATGTGTTCCGTCGGCATTACTCACACTCAAACACACCGCCTTACACCGACGGCCCAGCTGAACAATTTCTTTGCCAGTATGCGCGATCGCTTGGCTGTATGCGTGCCGTGTTGGTGCACAACAGCGCCACAGTTTCGTGTCCGACTTCGTCATTAGGTAACTAACTAGCGGTCGCGGTGATTTCAAGCTGTGTGTGCCCCCCATGTGACAATTTCGTCGAGACTGTCGGAACCGACTTGCCTGTGAGAAATCGCCTTTTTCGGGACGAAAAACGCGACCAGGAAGGACATTCCGGAAGTGTTGCGACGCGGTACCGTCATAAGCGGCGCGCCAAACGGATTTATCGCGGCCCCAGTGTCGATTTAGCCGAGTGTCAGTGACTTTGACGAAGAAAATTTTTTTTTGTGAGGTTATCATGTAACACCACGCGTTTCGGCCTTCCTTTTCGCTCGTGCTCGTGTGTGCGGTGTACGCGCTCCTGCAGCACCCCGAAAAAAAAATAAAAGAAAAACCCACTGTGAAAACCTTTTCTTCATTTTTTTTTCTGTTCCTCTTATTTTTAATTTCAACGTGAGACAATTGAAATACGGTACGTATAATGCGCGCTCGGTGTGCGCTTTATAAAAATAGAAATCGTTGTGTAGTTTAAAATTAAATTGACGAGTGCTGTTATTGTAGTTTGTAACTAAAAAAGAAAAAAAATTGAGATAGAAAAAACCGAAACCACTTTTTGAATTTGGTTCAAGAGTGTGCAAGGCAACCGCCAGTGGAACACGCTGACGACGTCTTGGCATTCGTTCGAAGACACGAATTTTTCGTCTTTCGATTTCGTAACATAGCGCAAGGAGTGATTGTGTTCCCCACCTCCCATCGCACCACAAAATGAGGATCCTTCCGAAATTGGTATCCGGCACACGGCGTGTTTCTACTTAACCTTAAAATCTCCACCGATTCCGGACCGCCTTTCACTTGGCGGGTCGGCTGGCTGGCCAACCTGCCAACATTTGCAACGTTGGTAACTGACAACGTTGCCTGACAATCTCGCCCGCAAAGAGCGCAGCGTGATCGCATTAAACTTCGAAACAAAACAACGTGGAGCTGCTGATTAGGCCTTGCACCCTTCCCCTCCAGCTAAATTCACTGCTCGGATCTTATCGGGCTCGGTAAGCGAAAAAGCTGGAATTGCGGGAAGGCCGCCGGAATGCTCGCTCGTCGTCATCTCCATCTGCTCTAACGGTCGTCTAAATGCTGCTGCTGCTTTCTTTGCTCTTGAGGAATAACTTAACTGGTTTTTGGGCCTTCTTCGTTCATGCGGTCGAATTCCAACGCTCCGCGCGATGGCATTTGCCTAAAAATTTGACCTACTTTTCATATTTCGAGTCGAAAAAAAGGAGAAACCTACCAGGATTGAAGGTGCATTTGAATGAAACGATGGGCTGAGCCAGGTTAATTTCGAGATAACAAGGAAACGGATTTTTTTTTTAAATCTAATGTTTCCACAAAACCAGTCAGGGCGGCCGTGTTAATCGAGTTATGGAAAATTTTCTGAATAAATTCATGTTTTTTTAATTTACTCTTGCTGGCACACACTTCCATGCTTTAAAGGCACCTGAGTTTTTTTTGGATGATTCATCGGATTAAATTTATTTGCACGTGATGATTGCAAGGAGATAAATCCTTATGATTCATGCCATGAATCAGCCTTATTTTCGGAAAACCCAGAGCAGGCAAGAAGATGAGGAGAGCTGAAAGAAATTCGTCGAAGAACTCTCAGCAAGGACGACAGTGCTGTTTAGTAGTTTTTATATCATCATCAATGGTGCGACAGCATTGACATGAAGTCGTCGCCTCCAATCGTCTCGATCCAAAGACCGTGCCCTCAGCCGCTAATTGTTCTCTAGATGAAATCTGAGAGTATATTGTGCTTACTGTCCGGCTGTCTCATTACACATAACTTTTGAGCGCTTTGAGCTATCCTGCAAAAATTTGCTCTATATCATGTTTTGCAAAAGGGAAATTTAAGTTCGTGAATGGGCTACATCTCTCCACTTCCATACAAATTTTTAAGTTTTAAGAAAATTCTCCGAAACTATTTAAGCTATCGAGTTGAAAATTAAGTCGAAGAATAATGATGTGTTTTGAGGCAGAACTATCGTGATGCTCATATACATCTTAAAAAGGCTGTTAGACGCGACAAGGGAAAGGCAATTGAAGATCTGGCCAATAAGGCAAAATCTACGGCCTACCTTGGGGATATGGGTCCACTATTTAAAATTATGAAACAGTTGACGAACAGGAATTTCACCGCCAACCACCTGGTGAAAGATGTCAACGGAACTCTCCTTAAAATGAGTGAACTCCAGTTGTGGCGATGGAAGGAATACTTCTCTGATATTTTAAACATCTTGTCAGAGGAAGATATTCCAGAAACAGAACAACTACCAAACATCCAACCGCAACAATCCTCTATTAAGGACGATCCCCCAGATAAGGAAGAAATAGTTCCCGCCATTCGGTCAATGGCGGGGAGGAAAGCCCCAGGTATAGACAGACTACCAACTGAAATCCTCAAAGCGGACCCGGAAACAGCCGATATACTCCTCCTACTATTTACTGAGGATTGGAATGAAGGAAGATATCCGACTGAATGGAAGCAGGGCGTCATTGTGAAAATTCTGAAGAAGGGTGACCTTCGGGATTGTGGCAATTGGTGTGGTATATGTCTACTTACTGCCGTATCGAAAATCATGGCTAAGATAGTTCTCGATAGGACTAGTGCTGTCGTGGAGAGCACTCTAAGCTTATCAGGCTGGATTCCGTAAAGGGTCGTCTTGTACTGACCACACAAATACCCTACAGATAATATTAGAGCAGTCAGCCGAAATGGGTTCGCCACTACATCTCATGTTTGTAAACTTCGAGAAGGCTTTCGACAGCGTTAAGCGAGTTTACATATGGAATGCTTTGAGTAGGAGAGGTATTCCAGATAAGGTCATAGCTATGATTAAAGAATCCTACGAAGATGCAAGGTGTCGCGTCTTGCATAGAGGAGAGCTGTCCGAGAGCTTTCCTGTGCGAACGGGTGTCAGACAAGGCTGCATATTATCACCAGCCCTGTTTCTGGTGGTAATAAATGACATCTTGAAATCTGCACTGGAAGGAGGGGAATGTAAAAGTCTTCAATGGAAACTATTTAACATCTTAAGTCACCTTGATTATGCTGATGACATGTGTTTGCTTGCACATAACCGTTCGGACTTAGCGTCACGTGCGACACGTTGCATTCTAAATGCAAAGAGGTGGAACTGAAAATAAATGTGCGTAAAACCAAGTACATGACATGGGTTCGAATGCAAGCACACCGATTGTTCTTACCGGACAGGATGTCAAAGAGGTGCAATATTTTTGCTATCTCGGAAGCATTGTTGTGAAAAATTCGTCAATCATTTCTCCGAGATTGCTAATAAGGCATACAGACTTGCTGATTTCGTCCTCCGTACGACAGTCCAGTTTAACCGTCCAGGAACAGCTGCTATCCTATTTTCCACTCTCGTCCGTTAGAATATTTTTCCATCGTCTTCAACCCTCACCATTCTTGCCATGTTGGAGTCATCGAATCTGTTCAGGGTAGATCCACTCAAACCTTTTTCTGCAGATTAAGAAGGCATTATATCGACTACAATGACAAGCTTGAAGTACTTCACCTACTGCCTCTGCATTTACGGCGGACCTTCCTCGATGCTTGCTTCCTCTTCAAGCTTTGCACCTGCTCAATACCCACCTCTGTAACGACCTGAATTTTATCCTAGGAATAGCTTCAACTAGGAATTCAGACATCTTCCGTTCTCGAGCCTCTCGATATCTCGATACATGTTGTGACCAGCAAGTATCGGGAATTTGTAATTAAGAATATAACAGGACTACGATTGGTCGTAAAGCCCAATCGTGCGATACTCTAGATGAAAGAGAAATTTTTTGATTTCAAGTAATTTTTTAGGGGAAGTAGTGGAGGGGGTGACGACATTGAACTACTTTTTTCAGTTCACGCTACCAAAATGTAAAAAATTTAATAGGTACTGAGAAAATTAGTGTATTGGATTTAGTAAAATTGTGCAGTTTGTATGGGAGGTGGTAGAAGGAGGGGCGAGTTCTTAATGACTTTTTAAAAATAACTAAAAACATAATTTTTTGACATGTTTTAAATTGCAGGTCAGTAGCATTCATACTTTTTAGGAAAATCGATTTTTTGTGAAGTAGTTAAATTGTGTCAGATTGTATGGGACGGAGTACAAGGAGTGAAACTAATCGTCGAATTTTTTTTGGTCTTACTAATAATTCTAAATAATTATTTAGTGCATAATTTCAGCTCGATAAATTTCATACGTACTGAGTAAATTTATTTAGAGCATTTCATGAAAAAGTGCAGTTTGTAAGGGAGGTGGTGGAAGGAGGGGAGGACACAAATAATTTTTATACTGTAGATTAAAATCATCATAAAAGTATTACATCCCAAATTTCAGATCAATGGCATTTATACTTTTCGAGTAAATCCGTTTATTGTGAAATTACGAAATTGTGTAATTTTGTATGGGAGGGAGGGAGTAGAAGGGATGGAGCGATTTGGCTCGTTCACGAACTTGATCTTACTTTTTTTGTCAAAAACGAAGTGTACAAAATTTGAACTATCTAGCTCAACGCGTTCTCAAGCTAGAGAGGACACGGACGGACGGACGGACAGACAGACAGACGGATGAACGGACAACCGGTTTTGAGATTTTTGTGTGATTATATGACCTTCGGTATCATTAATTTTTTTCTTCGAGTCTTTTTTCTTGGCGTTACAAACTTTGTGACAAACTTATAATACTCTCAGATTTCATCTACAGTATAATTAATCTGGCAAAGGATTTGCTCACGCAAACGCTTAAATATGGTTAAATAGTACTCCTTATTGACCATTTGTCCCTCCGGAACGAATTCATGATGGATCAAACCTCGAATATCGAAAAAAAACAATAAGCATCGTCTTGATTTTTGAGCGGCTTTGGCGTGTTTATAATCTAGATGAGAGTATTATAAGTTTGCCACAAAGTTTGTAACGCCAAGAAATGGGACTCGGAGAAGAAAATTAGTGATACAGAAGTTCATATAATCACTCAAAAATCTCAAAATCGGATGTCCGTCCGTCCGTGTCCTCTCTAGCTTGAGAACGCGTTAATCTCGAAAGTTCAAATTTTGTACATTTCGTTTTTGACAAAAAAGTAAGGACAAGTTCGTGAACGGGCCAAATTGCTCCACCCGTTCTACCCCCTCCCATACAAAATTACATAATTACGCAATTTGTCAATAAACGGTTTTTCTCGAAAAGTATAAATGCTATTGATCCGAAATTTGGAACATAATAGTTTTATGATGATTCCATTCTACTGTATAAGAATTATTTGTGTCCTCCATATTCTTCCACCCCCTCCCATACAAACTGTACTTTTTATTTGGACTTATGTCATAGCGACACTTTAAATTTCGTAATCTAGTTTTTTTATATTACTGAATCACCGTAAGCATTTTCCAACATTCGCAACGATTCCACACAAGAAATTCAGTTGAAAACACGAAATTTGAGACAAACTCTTTGTTCCATTTTTTATTCATTATAAAAATCGCCGTGGACTACTGAGATGTACCCATTCAACCAGCTGCTGTAAATAAACTGATTAACAGACCGCGCTAATTTTTGGGATAATAATTACCAAAAAAAAAGTTCATTCCCCAGAGTAATTTTATTTACAAATTATCGGTACTTTTTTGTCACAAAGTATATCCGCAGCGTATTGTTTCTGTGCACTTTCTTGGATTAAAAGATTGGAAGTACCGAATAATACATCTTATTTGCTAGTTTTATCCACTGATTCATCTGTTTCATTTCCGTCGTTTGCTAGATTAGCCCCAAGATATATGACGCTGTCCACACACGCATCCCGACTTCTTTTGCGGCGGAGTCAAGATTGACAAATAACTGCTTAGCACTAGGGAATGATCTTGCTAGGATGTTAATGTGGTCAGCATATGCTACTAGTTGGGTGGACCTGAATTGTAGTGTCCCGTTGGTGTCGACTGGGATTTTCGGACGACATAGTGCCAAGTAAAAGCATTGGAGCTAGATCATCTCCCTGCTTTAAACCACATTCGGTTCGAAAGCTGGTTGTGGAATCGGTTTGTATTCTCACTTTGGGTTCAGTGTTCGTCATTGTGAGTCTTGTTAGTCGGACTAGTTTTTGGGGAATTCCAAAGTCAAGCATGATTTGGTACAGTACACTCCTGTCGATACTGTTGTATGCTTTTAAAATCTACGAAGATTTGGTGCACATCTGTGTTATATTCCCAGCAATACTCAACCACCTGTTACATCGAGTCTGTTGTAGATTGTCCGGCTCTGAATCCATCTTGGTAGGTATCAGTATTTTGTAGAACGTGCACAACAATGATATTCCTCTGTAATTCGCACAGCATAGTTTGTCTCCTTTTTTTGTAAATTGGACATATGATGCTTTTTCGTCAGGTATGTTTTTCTCTGTCCAACTTTTACATATCATCTTGTGTAGAATTTCAGCGACACAGTTTCCATCATTTTTTTTAGAAGTTCAACTGGTATTTCGTCAATTTCCCGTGCTTTGTTTAGTTTTTGGTCACATAGGGCAGCTTTGATTTCGTCAGGTGTGGGTAATGTCGATGATGGTTCTTCATTGTCCGCTGACACCTCAATTGAGACGTTGTCTGTCGTGATCGATGCTAATAGAGTGAGATTGAGAAGACGTTCGATGTGTCTCCTTTAAATTTTGGAGATTGGTTTTGGGCTTATATCTCTTTTTTAGGTCGTTTCCTATTGCGTTTGCATCCGCACATAAATCGCAACCGCACTGAAATGGTTGCAATTTTTTTGTAACAAACCGGTGTGGTAGCGCTGGATTAATACACAAGGTTTAGATTCGACCACGTAAATTAGATTGCACATTTGAATATACGGTATATTTTTTTTAACACAAAAATCGTAATAAGCCACACAAAACTGCCCAATATATTATTTTCAGAACATGCGGACTAAATTTTTCCGAAGTTTTAAATATTTTTTTAGTTAAATTTCTTATAAACTGTTTCAACGTGGTTTAATGGAAATAATGGACTGCATTCCCGACCAGTTTATGGATATTATTCGTCTAACGTGGCTCCATTTGCATACTCCTTAAAGATGAAATCTGTTTCTAAAACGAAAGTGCAACTATATCCATTTGTTCTTTGAATTCAATTCAATCTTCCCGGACTGGTTCTTCAGCAGGAGAAGAAGCATTGCACTTTTTCAATAATTCATTAAATAAATGATTGCCAATTAATCAGTTGAAACCGGTGGTGTCCTGTAATTATTTCGAGTGGGTAATTGGCCAAATTCTCAGGCTCAAAATATTGTTTAGTTTGCTTTGAATTTGGCAGAAAACTTAAGTGGTATACTATAAAGTGGCAAAAACAATTTATAAACATAACAGAATTATGATTATGCCCAAACATATCATACTCTAGATGAGATGGAAATGACTTTAATATGCCGGAAAATATGTCATCTCAAATTCTTTCGAATAGTGAATAGAGACTTTTGCATGGGAGGTGGTAGAAGTAGAGGGGGAGGTTTGTATTTTTCGTACATGACACCGAATATGGCATGCAAAATGTTTTTTTGTTGAATTAAAGTTTTTAGTTTTCATTATTTTTAAAGAAATTGATCATAGATTTCCTGAAATTGGGACATTTGTATGGGAGGTGGCAGAGGAAGTGGAGCGATAAAATGCATTTAACAAAAATTATGCATTTGCATGGGAGGGGGTAGAAGGAGTGTACGGATCAAAACTAATTTTTTCGCATTAATAATATTTCTATTTGTACACTTTATACAAAATATCAAGCTGATAGCTTTAACAGTTTCGAAGAAAAATTATTTAATTTAAATTTCCAAATTTCGTGAAATTTGTATGGGAGGGGGTAGAAGGAGTAAGGTGAAGTTGATAATTCTTTTTAAAATAAATTGCAATTATAGTAGAATTAATTCTGACAAAATTTCGTTTTTTCAGCTTTACTAGTTTCAATGAAAATCGAAAATATGTATTTTTCAAAATCGTCCATTTGTATGGGAGGGGGTAGAAGGAGTAAGGGGATCGGGTTAATATTTCGTGATATTAATGACATTTATATCATAATACTTTGACCTAAATTTCATGTCGATAGCTTAAATAGTTTCAAAGAAAAATCAAATTCTTAATATTTCGAAATTCCATGAAATTTGTATGGGAGGGGGTAGAAGGAGTGGGGGATGTAGCCCATTCACGAACTTGAAGTTACTTTTTTGCTAAAACTGACACACAAAATTTTTTAATACTATACCTCAAAGCTTTCGAGAGTTATGCTGTAGATAGACGGACAGACGGTCACTTGGAATCGAAGTTTTTGAGCGACAACAAATATTTCTGGACCCTTGGCGGCTCTGTGCGAGCATTATTTCTTAGCGTTACAAACGGTAAGGCAAACACAATATATTCTCAGATTTCATCTAGAATAAATACATATGCATGACCTTGGTAAACGCAACTAATAGAAATTAATGCAGTTGCAATAACCGATGTAGTTCCAACAACCGGGTCAACAAAATTTTTAGTCTAAAAGCGATAGGTTCAAAATAATTATAATAATCAGGAATATTAAAAATGAAACTCAAGGCTTCGATTTATTCAACTGGATAATTTGAATTCCTTTCATCGGCCCTTATCGCTAATCCGTTTATAAATTTCCTTACTATATTTCCAGTGTTGTATGAAATTTCATGAAGCAAATGGGAATGGGAAATCGTTACAACGACTTATTATTCGTGTACGATTTGGTTCCTAATTGTATTCAATGTAGCGATGGGCACAATCGATTGTTTTTACTATCGTTAGTCAACTGAACTATCAAATAACCATCGATAGTTTTTATTCGAATGAAATTTTCGATTCGACTAAAAACTATCGATAGTTATTCAAATAAACTATCGATAGTTATTCGGATGAAAACTATCGAACTATCGATAGTTATTCCAATGAAACTGTCGATGGTTATGCAAATGAAAACTATCGATAGTCTCTATTCTAATAAAAACTCGAAGCTTTCAATAGTTATTCGAGTAAGAACTTGCGGATTTTAGTTTCTTTCAATAAAAAGGCAATGCTATCGACAGTTTTGACACGATTAATTGATTAATATCTATACTACAAGGAAATGAAAGATACAATTATTATACATTATTAACCAATGACTTTTGACAGTCAGCAATTCACGGATAGATAATGAAACAAATGGAGGAAGATTTAACGAAAGTAATAAAACTTTTAAGGCATTATTGTCGTACAAGGAATTTAAAAGTCACTTTCAAACACATTTCGTCGACAACAAGCAGTCATCTTGAAAAACGTGATCGTTGGAGAAAAGATAAAAAATTCTGCGAGCATCAAAATGGTTAATCTTATAACACAACCTGTTTAATAGTAAAATTTAAAAATCTATACAACTTGTGACATTTATTACATATATTAAGTGAAGTCAAAATATTATTTATTATTTGTTATGTTTAACAAGACTCAATCAATCAAATTCCTGTTAAGACCCCCTATAGGGGCATAGGACAGAAACAACTCTCTTCCACAAGGCGCGATCCTGGGCATCGGCCTTAAGCTGTTTCCAGGACTTGTTTATTCCTCTGGCCTCCTGCTCAACTGCTCGCTTCCATGTGTTACATGGTCGACCAACCCGACGTCTTCCTTGAGGATTATAATCCAGAGCCTGTTTGGCGATGTTTCGCTCTGGTTTCCTCAAAGTATGACCGATCCACTGCCACTTCCGCCGTTGAATCTCAATACCTATTTTAGTCTGGCCAGTTGTACTCCAAAGTTCATCGTTGGAGATCACTTCTGGCCAGAATATTTCTAAAATGCGTCGGAGGCATTGGTTTACGAAAGTCTGTAGTTTCTTGGTAAGCCGAACGGTCACTTTTCACGTGGTACAACCATATAACAACACGGATTTGACGCATGCGTCAAAAACTCGCAGCTTCGTGCGAAGGGATCTCTCTCTTAATCTCCAGAAAGGGGAAAGGATACCGAAGGCCTGACGAGCTTTATTTAGCCGAGCCTCAACATCCTTTTCGGCTCCGCCGTCCATGCTACAACGCTTCCGAGATAGCAAAAATCTTGCACCTCTTCCACATCCTGTTCGTTAAGAACAATCGGTGTGCTTGTATTCGAACCCATGTGCATGTCCTTGGTTTTACGCACATTTATTTTCAGTCCCGCCTCTTTGCATTTAGAATGCAACGAGCGAACATTTGACTCTAAGTCCGAACGGTTATGTGAAAGCAAACACACGTCATCAACATAATCAAGGTGACTTAAAATGTTAAATAGTCTCCATTGAAGACCTTTACCTTCCCCACCTTCCAGTACAGCTTTCAAGATGTCATTTATTACCACCAGAAACAGGGCTGGTGATAATATGCAGCCTTGTCTGACACCCGTTCGGACAGGAAAGCTCTCGGACAGCTCTCGATTGCAAAAATTTCAGGGTAGAATTCTTCTTTTTTTTCTGTGTCGATCAAAATACCTTATTATTAGAATATTAAAGTAATAATCTAAATTTTAGATTTATAGCTTTTACACTCTTCGAAAAAATCCATATGCACTCCGTCTCATATTTATAACCCACGTAGAAATTTTAGGTTATTTCCACTCAGAAAATTATTATGCTTTTGTATTTAATTGCTAAATGTAGAAAACCTGGAGCTAAAATATTTGTAGGTAAATTATTGCAAGGATTCGTTATTTTTGCAACAGTTCCAGCTATTATTCCAGTTGAGGTTTCCAACAAAATAAAGTGTTTGTTGCATATAAATTTTATACAAAAACTTAATAATTAATAGGGCCTCCTTTGAATTTTATGACTTCAAAAATCCTTTATTTCATCGATTGGATTAATTTATTTAACATTTCAGGGTCAAGTTTCTGCCATTCATCAAGGATTGCAGCTTTCAATTCCGCCAGTGATTCATTTTGGCGAACTCCCCACATGTTTTCAATGGGATTCAGATCGGAAGAACATGCCGGCCAAATCATCACCCTAATGGAATTTGTCTGCCATCTAACCTATTGTTTCACGACTGGTATGAATTCTGGCATTATCTTGTTGGAAAATCCAGTTTTTTTCGCCATGTTCTGCCAGAAATGGCAGTAAAATATTTTCGAAAACTTGGATGTAATCTCTACTGTTCATCCGCGATGAAATAAATTGTACATCCAAACGCCTTGCTGCAGAAAATGCTCCCCACAACATCACAGAACCGCCACCAAAATTCCTCTTCGAGAAATAGAGAAGTTCCTTCCTCAGATCGCGCCAGTAAGAGGTAAATCCGTTGGGTCCATCTAAGTTCCATTTCTTTTCATCAGAAAATATCATCTGAAAATGAAATCTGGAGCTTAAACCATGAAGAAGTACGAAAGCCAGTATTTCTTACAGGAGACCAATCTGAAGCCATGTGGTTTTCTGAGACTTCCATACGAGCTTTCTAATGGCGATCTAATAGTCGTGGAGCACTCTTCATTTTACCTATAGAAATGTTAGGATTACGTTGACTCGTTCTCCAAACCGATGTTTTTGACACCTTTGTTGGGACTAGAGCTGCCAATTTATTGCAATTGCAATTATATTGTCGAATTGCTTGCTGCCCATACAATTTTCTTCTCTCCCCGCGGAGACAGTTTTCTTTTTCTTTCCTTTCGCTTCGTTTTTCCCATATAACTCCGGTTCTTTTAAAAAGTTTCGAATTACACAGCGACTGCGAGCATCTTTTCTCGAAATTTCACTTATGTTCAAACCATCATCTTTGTACGCTAAAATTTCACCCTTTTCGACATCATTTAAAGACATACCGCGCGGCATTTTAAATAATAGATTATTACGAAACCCTCTTCTAAACAACAAATAAATTGATTCAGTGTGTCGATTTCTAACTGCACTCATCACCATGTGGGTGATAAATATGAAACACACAAAAATGACGAATTTCCAAAAGCAGCAAAAAGAACGGTAATGAGAAATGATTTACAGAAAAATCATTGCACAGAGTTTCTCAATCTTTCCTTGTATCCAATTTAGGGCAAAATTATTTTAAGGCGAAAGAAATTTCAAATTGGTAGGTGGGTTATAAATATGAAACGAAGTGTATTATGAAATTCCGAAATTGAGACATTTTGAATGAGAGGGTCTAGGAGGGGTGGAGCGGTTTGGCTCATTCACGCACTTGACTTTACTTTTTCGTCAAAAACGTACAAAATTTGAACTGTCTAGCTCAATGCGTTCTCGAGCTAAAGAGGACATGGGCAGACAGACGGACGGACATCCGGTTTTGAGATTTTCGAATTATATGAACTTCTGTATCATTCATTTTTCATTCCGAGCCTTATTTCTTAGCGTTACAAACTTTGTGGCAAACTTATAATACCATCAGATTTCATCTAGAGTATAAAAATATGCGTAAATTTCATTTTAGTAAAATACTTATTTTCAATAAATTCAAGAAACAAATGTTTACACAAATATACTTGCAATTTCAGCAATAATTTTAAGTTGCGTATGACTTAAGAAAATTATTGTATCTAAATTTTTATCTTTGATTCTGTTCCTACGATCTTTACAGATCAAACCGGCTTTTGAAAATATTATCTCAGATGGAATTGGTGCCCGGGACACACAAAAATTTCGTTGCAACTTTCGAAAGATTCGGAAATACCAGTTCGTTTTTCTTCCAAAAAATGTAAAGGATTTTCAGTTCGCAGTAAGTGCAAGTGATTTGCAATTTTTTATCAAGAGAGGACCTTAACGTAGATCCGAAATCACTGCTTGGTATTACCCAGTTAAGTCATAAATATTGGTACACAGAAAAATCGACGCCAAATGAAAACGATTTAATATTTTTCAAAACTTTTTTTTTTCTTTTTATTGGGTTATTCAATGGCTACAAATCTTAGAACAACTTATTCAAAATGACTTCCATTTGCCTTCCAGCACGACTTGAGACAATCTGGCCACTCATCGATCGCGAGACGCCCTTCATGCATGGGGAAATTGTCCACTGCACGGACAAGGGCTCGCTTCAACGACTCAATGTTTAGGTGTCGAGTAGAGCAAGCCATGCCCTCTAATACGGACCACAACTTGTAATACAACGGGTTTAGGTCTGGATTACCAGCTGGCCAATTATCCGTTGATATGAAGTCCGGAACGTTGTTTTTGAGCCACAGTTGAGTCGTTTTTGCCTTGTGAGCTGCAGGAGAGTCTTACTGGAAAGTCCACGGTTTATTGGCGAATATTGATTGGTTGAGAGGCTTCACAATGGGTTCCAAGACGGTCGGTTGATATACTTCGGCCGATGTTTTCACTCCTTTCTCGCAAAAATGGAGCTTGGTAACGTCATCGTAGCTCACTCCCCACCATATCATTACAGACGCGGGATGGTGGCCTCTTTGGACCCTCGGAATGAGTTGGGATGCTTCTCTGGATGACCGGTCGTTCTGTTTATCGAACGATTCTTCTACGGTGAAGATTTTCTCGTCAGTAAACAGAATTTTTTCTGTGAGCGTTCTTCGCGTACCGGCTGCGTAACGCTTTCGATTTTCGTTTGCGTTTTTCCTTCAATGCGGCCGTGAGCAGGTGTCCAGTGTGTCGCTTGTACGCGCTGAGTCCCAAATCTTCTTTGATAATGCGAGACATGGGTTTTTGCGAAATTTGTATTTACCGCGACAAGATTTTCGTTTTTCGCAGCGGTTTTCGGTCGATTCGTTTCTTCACGGCTTTGATCGTAACTTGTATCTCAAACATCAAGATCTTAAGGTTTCTCTTTTATTTGCCTTCAAATAACTGTATGATCTGTTCATTGCTCAGATTTTCATGTGAAAGATGTTTTTTAGGTAAAAAAAAACGCAGTTAATTACTGTAACTTCCTGTTGAGACCCCTATGTGACCATAGGACAGAAACAGTTCTCCTTCACAAGGCGCGATTATGAGCATCGCTCTTTAGTTGTCAGACTCCTGCTCATCTACTCGCTTCCTTGTGGTGCATAATCGACCAACCCGACGTCTTCCTTGAGGATTATAATCCAGCGCTTGTCTGGCGATGTTTTGCTCTGGTTTCCTTAAAGTGTGCCTTCTGCCACTTCTGCCTTTGAATCTCAACGCTTATCTTAGTCTATCCAGTTGTACCCCGAAGTTCGTCATTGATGATGTAATCTGGACGGAATATTCCTAAAATGCGTAGGATGCATTGGTTCACGAACATTTTTAGTTTCTTTCCGTGTTTTGCGAAAATTACAAAAATTCAATTAATAGTTCCATTGAAGGAGGAAATAAAATAAATTTAAGCGATAGCCCCGGCAGCTTTTAATATCTTATCTCGTCGTTAGTAATGTAATGATTTATGAGAAGCCTTGAAATTGCAATTTGAAACAAGCAGACATTAGCGATTTTGGGAGGTGGTAGAAAGTATGATGACGTTTTTATTAGCTTTAAAATGTTCCCAATCCAGTCACTCGTTTTAATTTTTTTTTCTTATGCAAAACTCGTGTATTTTAATAGGATATCGAACTTTACCTGAACCTACTAAAATTTTAGGTTCGGGTACATCCATTAATTTTTTCTCATGTAACTTTTGTAAAAAAGTATTATTTTTTTTCTTACAAGCTGATAGCCGACATTTGACATGGTTTTTATTTTATTTCAAAAAAATGTTATTTATCCATAAAAATTTAGCAATTGAGCCCGATCAAAATAAAATCGTTTCATATTCGAGAATGAAAAATCGGAATTGCGACAGTCATAGAATCGCGTAAAAAGTTGGTTCTATATACTAAATACGCAAGGGGTTTCAAGTAAAAAATTAAAATAGTTTTCGTTAAATTAAAATAACCGCAAACTATTAATCGATTCCTTTAACTATCACAACAGTTTTTCCTATCACCAACTGTTACTTTTCTATCTCCGATTCTTTCGCTTTCCACCTTTCGACTGACTTTATCGCGACTTTAACACGCGATGCTCTGATTTCGATCCCTTTTTCTATACCCAGCACAGCCAACCATCGTACATACCGTCGTCCACGTCATTGCCGTCCCGGCTCCACAGCAACAGTCGTCCACACCGTCGCCGTCCCTAGCTACTCCACAGCGACGTCGACGTCCAATGTGGGTCGGCATGTAACTTGACCAGAATTTGTGCGCGCATGTAATTTGATGCTTTCGTTCGGGGAACGTGAGGGTATTCAGTGTTGTTGTTGCCAAGAATAGTAGAACAGAAAACTGTGAACATTCGATGAGCAACTAGGGCTGACATGTCACAACACATTTGTTGTGATATGGTAATGTCAAGATTTGGCAATGCCATAACTGGTCGGATGAATATCGCCAAGACAGATTTGGCAATGCCAGGTCTGACATTCGCAACAGTGCCGAGGGACAGAGGACTAAAATGTAAAACAAACAATAGCAGATTTAATTACAACATAATAATAAAAGTGAAATATAATAAAAGAAACGTAAAACTTAACAACATTATTTCTCCTTATATCGAACTTGCTGGCAACAACTTCAGTAAATCTAAAATATTAGGCTACTGCAGATGAAATGTCTCTTCCCTCCCAGAACAGAAAGGATCCGTTTTTTAACAGAAGAGTGACATGTGATGAAAAGTGAATATTGTATGACTATCGTCGCCGATCGGCAGAATGGCTAGATGCTGATGAGGCCTCAAAACACATCCGAAAAGGATATTGGTGATCTGCAGCTGGAGTTATTCACTCTTCCTTTTTGCAACGTAGTGAAACCATTAATGCAGAGAAGTACCCAACTCGATGAAATGCGTCAGAAATCGAAAATTTCATCTGCAAGAATCAAATATTTTTTAATTCTGGGACGAAAATAATATTGTAACTTTTCTCTTGTATGAATCATCTCAAGTTTTGTTTGCTGCTTCTGCGATACAAGTTGACGTAGAACGAACTTTTTGCGCTTAAATTTATTGTATCGCCTCCAAGATCCATTTTAAGTGATAAAGCACTAAACCTAAACCATATACCTATTAGTCAATTATATTGCTGTTAAGATCCCCTATAAGGGCATAGGACAGAAACAACTCTCTTCCACAAGGCGCGATCCTGAGCATCGGTCTTTCTATATAAATATCCTTTTGGGCTCCGCCGCACATGCTGCCAATGCTTCCGAGATAACGAAAATCTTGCACGACATCACTTATCCTATTGAGAATTACCTTAGCCATGATTTTCGATACGGCAGTAATAGACATAAACCACACCAAATGCCACAATCCCGAAGGTCACCCTTCTTAGAAATTTTCACAATGACGCCCTCCTTCACACCTCAGTAAAGAGTGGGAGGAGTATATCGGCTGTTATTTCCGGGTCCGCTTTGAAGAGCTCGGTTGGTAATCGGTCTATACCTAGGGCTTTGGCCGAATGGCGAAAACTATCTCTTCTTTATCTGGGGGATCGTCCCTAATATAGGATCGTTGCAGGATCCTTTATCTTGTTTTATGTGGTGCCTTACTCACATGATGGAATTGCCACACAGTTGTCTTTAGCAACTGGATTGTTTCTGACGACAATCATTAACGCCCCCAAAGGTAGCAGTTTCTTCTATTTGCAGGGTAAGTATTCTTACTGTTAGAAGCGAGACCTATCTAAATCTCTGCCAATCTCTCGTTCATGGCAACAGGTTGTTAATCTAAATCACGCAACCTTACGCCGAGCTATTGCTCTGCCCGCGAAGTGGGCACCATCAGCCACACCGTGTATGTCGAAGACATCCTCAACCAACGCTGGGGGTGGAAGTAACCTTCCATGGGCTCCCCTGGTAAGGCTACACATCTGAAGCATAGATCCCTGCACTATGATCAGTTGCACCCCTCGGGTTCGTGGGGTCGGTAGAATTCCTGGAATCGCCCAAGCTTTCTGGACCAGCACTTTCTTCCCTGCGCGATAGGTTGCGGAGCTGACGGACCATACGGTCTGTCAACTTTATCCCCCCTATCGTTGTAGGTTTCGGAGCCGGTGAGCTTAGTATGATTAAATTGATGACTCAATTTAATATACAACATCGACTTAATCCCCCCTACTTGGGTATGATAGGCGGAGTTGACGGACCATTCAACTTTATCCCCCCCCCCACCTAAATGGGTTACGGAGCTGACGGTCCATCAACTTTATCCTCCTATCATTGCAGGATCGGAGCCGATGCCAATAGTATGATTGAACTAAGTTCAATATACAAGATATCGACTTTATCCGTCCTACGGTTGTCGGGTTTCGGAGCCCGTGAATATAGTGTAATAAGCCCTCTTTAAAAGAAGGCTCAATACACCAAGCGCTGACTTGCTCCACCCCGGTGGAAGGTTTCGGAGCCGACAGCAAGCTGCCGACTTACTCCCCCTATCCATTGCACATTCAATAGCATCAGTGTGCCGGCTTTTTCTACTTCAGTTGTTTCCATCTATTGTTCGGGCTCACACTAATATCGACTTTGCCAATCATCAGTAAACCTTGCTACTCGCAACTAGTTATCATCGATTGCCTCCATTTACAACTATTTGTGCTCACATTATTTCGACATTTGCGTCAGCAACATCGTGGCTTTTCGCACAATTGTTCCTCGGTTCGTCAATTTAATACTCAATTATGCTCATTTGTGCTCATGTTTATCTATGCTGGGTTTCAAAGAAGATACAATGCGTCCAGGCTCACGCCAGTATCGACCTTGTCTCCCCTCACAGATCTCAACTTTAACAACAGATTTGAACATCGTGGCTACTTTGCATACCGTGTTTCGCACACTAGTTTTCCTCAAGTTGCATCAGTTTCTGCCTCGGTTTTTGGCAACCAGTATTGCAGAACTTCAGCCAATTTCGCAGCCCGGCCCTAACATGGCGCCGCTTCGGACCTTCCAGTTGCTACTTTCCTTACACTTGCACACTTTTTAACTCATATTTGAGCCCCATGATTTACATTCATACCCATTCATTCCTCCATTCACAGCCCATTCGCTTTACATCATTCTAATATGCTCGGATTTTGCTTCCTTGGGACATCAGCGACACCTCGCAGGGCCATAGGCTACTAATTGATATCCGTTCAGCAATTGATGGGTTGCGGAGCCGGCGTAATATATTGCAATAAGTATTACATCAAGGCAACTACCACCGACGGATTCCCCCCATCTTTGATAGGTTTCAAGTCGACACAATGCGTTCTGTCACCACCCGAAGCTGACGCTAGTATGCGACTTGTCCGCTATCTGTAGACATCTTAGCGTTACCCGGCCTGCACCGCGTGGAGGTGGGTCTACTTCGCAGGCCATAGGATCGTTGCAGTTGGATGTTTGGTAGTTGTTCTGTTTCTGGAATATCTTCTTCTTCTGACAAGATGTTCAAAATATCAGAGAAGTATTCCTTCCATCGCCGCAACTGGTGTTCACTCATATTAAGGAGAATTCCGTTGACATCGTTCACCATGTGGTTAGCGGTGAAATTCCTGTTCGTTAACTGTTTCATGATTTTGAATAGTGAACCCATATCCCCAAGGTAAGCCGCAGATTCTGTCTTGTTGGCCAGATCTTCAATGACCTTTCTCTTGTTGCGTCTAACAGCCTTTTTATGCTGTATATGAGCATCGCGGTAATTCTGCCTTAAGTCGGGTATTCGTTGGTTGACATCGGGTTGAGAGATGATTAATGAATTTGGCTTTTTTCTGATCGCCAACCTTGTCCCATGTGTCTTGCGACATCCAGGATTTCTTACCACTTTGCACATATCCCACAGACTCTTCAGCACTAGTTAGAAACGTGTTTCTGGCTGCTTCCTAATTGACATCCAGTTTGTGCATTTCATATCTGTCTAATGTGGATGACTTTTCGCGTAGAATGGTTTTGTACTCGCGCTTTTTGTGGAGGCCTTCAAGTTTATCCACATTAAGCTTGCGCTTCATTTGAAGAATTTGTGGTCGTCGGATAGGTGCTGTGCACAATCTCAAGCGGGCAACCATTAAGTGGTGATCGCTCCTCACGCCAGCTCCACGCTTCGCTCGCACATCGGTGAGACGTCTTCTCCATCGGTGACTTATAGCCAAATGGTCGACCTGGTTCTGAGTAATACCATCACGGGAAAACCAAGATGTTTTATGTGGATCTTGTGTGGAGAAAGGGTCCCTTCGATGATCATTTGCCGAGTACTACAAAACTCCACAAGAGACTATTTCTCCCTCTCGGTGTAAAGACGACCGCCACGCCATTTTTGGCTTCACTCTCAGGACAAACGTACAGAATGATGTTTCCGCTCGGGATTCGTTCTTCTGATCCTGTCCACCTGAACTCGCTCAAGGCCAAGATTTGGATGTTATAGTGCTCCATTTCACGGTCGATCACCGACTGGTGGTGCAAGGACCGAGTGACCCTAACCCTTCCCCCGTTACTCAATGTTCGAACGTTCCAGAAACCAATCATAGTCCGTTTTCGAATGCATTACCGTAGAATCCGTCCGTATCCGAGGCGCTGTATCTGTTTCTCGTATCAGTTAGGTTTTAAGATCACGGCAAATGGACATTAACTGGATCATGGACTTATGATCCAGTTAATGTCCATTTGCCATTTTTATGGCAAGCAGGACTGGCTGTGGGTGAATTCTACTACCTGAACCAAATCCCTGGATTTTAATATAGTAAATTAATCTTAATCAAGTTTTAATAACAGCACTAGTTCATTACAGTTCATTAAATTAGTATAAGATTTTGATACCTAAATAAAGCAACATTTTTAATGTATTACAGTTACTTTAAATTAAAACTAATATTTTTCAAAATACACCGATTTCATATTCAAATTAATTCATGCCGGCTCACGCTTGGAAACAACGTGGCTTGCGACATGAAAACAAAACGTAGATATAAAATTTATATTTACCCGCCTAATCTTAAGCAGCGGTAGCAGTAGATACGAGTTTGAATGAACGGCAAAACCGCAGGCTTATCAATGTTTTAAGCCCTCCTTTATCAAATCAAATCAATTTGTGCTCATTTATTCAAACCGTAACATTTTTGATTTTAATTTACAATAGAACGATAATGAGGTTTGTAATCTTAGTTTTAATTCCACAACAACAACTAAGTCCCAGAAGGATATTAATCCCCTAAAGTATTCGCTAATTAATTAAGAAAAGCTCCCACCACCCCTTTACACGAACGAAATTTCTGGTAGCATTTTTGATCGCACCGCAGAAACCATATTGATGCGATGAAAAATTCCCCCGAAAATTCGATTATGTAAAGCGATCTTTACGATTAGATTTAGATTTAACAAATTAAAAATTTTTTCTTTTGGGTTTAGTCCAGTAAAAAATTCTTAATCAAGTTTATCGATTATTTCATAACGCATTCAACTAAATGGGTTTTATATCGAATCTTTTCAGCTTGCACTTGAATTATGTGTGTCCTTTGTAAAAATTTAGAATTCCGATAGTAGAGGCGCATAGAAAAAAAACTAATGGATTCCCTTTTCGAAATTTTGGATGAAGCCAATCGAATTACCTCAAGGCAAGTACACGAGATCATTCTTAGTTACGTAGGAAGGATATGGAAAACGGAATGACAAATCTCTCTACTAAATAGAAAGTTTTCAAGTTCTCAATAGGAAATTAATCAATCGTCGCTTAATTTTGGATTCATACACGATCGTGTCTATTTTGAAACGTCGTAAATAACATTCGTTATGAATTCTGAATAATTTGAAATGTGTTAATTTGCTTTGAAATGATTTTTTCGCTGTTCTAACATAACGAAAATTTTAATTAATTTTTCCCTTTATTATTTCAGCTCGAGAATGGAGTCGGGATTGTTGAATGCTTTCCATGACGATCATTTCGATGGTAATTATTCGAAATTTGATAATAACTTAGATCTATGGTCTGACGGAAATGAGTAAGTTCATTAATCAAAAAAAAAAAAAAAACCCTTTCAATTCTGAGAATATCTTTTTTTAAATTTTAGCGCCATGGGCTTACAGCTAACCGAAACCCTTCACGGTATACTGCCGATAAATGCAACCGAAGATGAACCGCACTTTTTCGAAACCGAAATCGAACATAGAAATTCATATCGTTTTCACACGGATAATGATCTTAGCGAAACCGTCTACGATATGGATCAGGAAGAAGGAGTAAATTTGAAAATTTATTCTTATTCCTAAAAGATTTTTCTAATTTCCGTTAATTTCTCAAAGGATTTCATTCTTACAAATTATCCAGCGGTCGATACCATGTCCGAAAGTATGTCACCGTCGATTGAAATCATTTCGGTCGATCCGAATTGCGAATTTAGTTCGCCCGTAACTATAGATGACGATTCGGATATCGAAATTGATCGAAGTAGTAGCCGAAACAGTAACTACAATAGTAATTCGGATAGTTCATCGATCGGTGACTATGAGAGTCATTCGAGTGAAGAGGATGACGATGACGATCAGAACGATGCGAAATTTCAACTTATCACAGTAAAACAAGAAAAGCCTGATGAAAACAATACTACTACAAAAATGATAGCCGTTCAAAGTACTGTCACAGAATCACCGCAACAGCATCTATCAAAGAATTCGGAACAATCGAAATCCAATCGCGTTATAACATCATTCGATGGTGTCGGTTTTTCGATCGATGATATCGATCTTTTAGATAATCGAAAATCCGCAAATGGTTTCAGTCGTACAAAGAAATCACTTGAATCCGAAATCGATGTAAAAAATTTCGATTTAGCAACATTTATAACGCAAGATGATTTCGAATTTATTGAATCGCCGCGTAAAATTCGAACTGATGGGAATCGTGCAACGCATGTGAATGAAATTAGCATAAAAGATATTAAAATTGAAGAAGACAAGGAGGATGAAGATTGCTTATCGAAAGCTGAGTCCGATACCGAAGCAATTATCGATATCGAAACAGTTCATGACATTGATGATAAGCCGATGCTTTTACGGAAGCAAGCAATTCAATATTATCCGGTTGTTGATTTGAATGAAAGTTTCGTTCAGATCGACGATGATACAAAACGTGATCCGTCGTGGTGTCCGAATAACGGTAAAACCACAATGAAATTTCCGAAATCGAAGACACTGCGACAAACAAAGACTAAAAAATCTAGTAATTTGGTAAGTTTATTTGTTTTTGTGATTTGATCAATCTTAGCTCAGGTCTCAAATGTCCGATGTCGCACTGTTATTTTACTTGAATTATGATTCCTAGGGTGTATCAACAAGAGATGTAGGATTTGTTTGTTTGTTTTTTTTTTTAATAAAATGAACAATTGTTTGGATGTCTCTGAAATTTATAAAGTTGACACATGACGATTATGTGTGAAACACAATATCTGTCAAATGGCCGCATCGGCTTTGCTTGCAGACCTTTATTTTTTACTTGAAATTTTTGATCACTCTTTCGCATAATTAATGCTCTATTTCGGCGATGGCGGCTTCAATGTCCACTTTGAGAGTTGGAATTGTTTGCGGATGGTTAGCGTATACCTTACTTTTAACCCCAAAAGAAGAAGTCTAACGGTGTTAAATTGCAAGATCTTGGTGGCCAATTGATGTCTCCAAAACGCGATATTACGCGACCAGGGAACTTCGTGCGCAATAACTTCGTCAAAAAACAAAATTTTTTTTTTTTTTTGCAAAAATCAACATCTTTATTCATGTTTTCCAAGATCCAATCAGTGAACGTACGGCGCTGCTGGTGGTTCGCCGGCTGCAGTTCTTGAGTCAATTGGACCTTTTACGCATGCAGGTCCAAATCTTTCGTCAATATTTCCTGTAGTGTAGACGTGGAGAGGTCGAGTTTTTGAGCACGGTAACGAATTGAAGTGTTTAGGGTCGTTTTTAACGCTTTCCTTCACTGCTGCGATATTTTCGGTCGAACGTCCGGGCCGATTGGATTGCGCACACCGCCATGAAATGCGTCAGGAAATACCTGCAAATCCATCCTTAAACGTATTAAATTTGATCACGACCAAAAACTTCGGCGGAAAATTTTCAGACTCCAAAAGACTCAAGATCTTTCTGGTATCTTGTCAAAACGGTCAACAATAATGTCATCTCTTCATCAACATCACCACTCGTTGATGGCGACCGTAAAGCTATTGATCCAGTTGAGAAAGCTAGCCTATTGGCAGTAAGTTTTGCGACGAACTCCACGCTACCACCTTCAAGCGAAACCCCTCCTATCACAACACCATCAGGTTTTTCGCTGCCTCCGCTACATTTTCGTACGCGTCTCATATTCAGGATCCTGCGAATGCTCAATGTTCGCTGGCCCTGATGGCATTCCCCCCATTACCCTTAAAATGTGCTCCTCGTTTCCGGCTATTTGCCTTCGTAATCTTTTTCATCTATCTTACTCTTCTGGGGCTTTCCGGAAATACGGCGAAGGTCAAGTTCTTGCTCTTGATATTGCAAAAGCTTTTGACAGAGTTAGGCATGAATTTCTCCTTGTTAAGCTAACGGCCATTGGCCTCGATGCTACCCTCATTCGATGGATTGTAAGTCCGAACGCACTATACGAGTCGTATTAGATGGCGTTACTTCTTTTTCTTTCCCAAATAATTCTGGTGTCCCTCAGGGTTCTATCCTATCGCCTACTCTGTTCTTAGTATTCATTAACGACCTTTTGTCTTCTACTCTCAATCCAATCCATAGTTTTACAGATGATAGTACTTTAGATAACACCTTTGAATTTTACTCTGCTGCGAATTCTCACAAGCAATCTATTGCTTTCAAACAAAGGGAATTATACGGTTCGCTGGACTCCGACCTCGGCTTAATCCTGGAACGCTGCTAAAAAACAAGCCCATCATCTTTCGCTTAAACGTGATGTTCCAGCTTCGTCGTATAATTTAGCCTTTAATGGCGTACCAATTAGCTCTTTAGATGAATTTATCGTATTAAGCGTAAAGTTAAATAACCATCCTGATTGGATCAAACATATTTTTGATGTTGCCCTTGATACCTCCAAACGCCTAGGTGTTCTTCGCAAATGCAAGAAATATTTTATGCCTCACGAAATAGCTGCCATCTACAAGGCTTACATTCGACCTCGCTTGGAGTACGATTCGCATTTATAGGTTGGGGCACTCAAAACACACCTTGCGCTGCTCGATCGAATCCAAAAACATACGTTCCGACTAATTGGAGATGACACCATTAAGATTTCTGTTGACTTCCTCGAGCATCGTAGGAACGTTGCAGTACTCAGCATTTACTATCGCTACTTTCATGGTAATTGTAGTGCGGAATTAAAATCATTCTTTCCTCCACTTTACAGTTTTCTCCGAAACACTCGTCAAGCTAAACGCGCGCACGAGTTTACCGTCAACCCTATTCCTACTCGTAAAGTGAAATAAAGACTGTAATTTATCTCCCGAACGTCCAGACTTTGGAACGCATTGCCTGCTAGCATATTTCCATTTCCAAGCAAGTATAACCTTCAGCGCTTCAAAAATAACGTCAATCGCCACTTCCGTCTCTCTCCCAACTACCAAATTTCATCCTCTTCCTATATCGACATGCGCAATGCATTAAAGGGTGACCCCCTAAGTTATAACCGGTGCCTTAAAAAAAACACGTCTCAGGCACGTGATTACGATCAAAATTTTCTCGAATTTTGCGCATCGTAACTGCGATTGAACGTGAATTTTCGTAATAAAATTCAACGACTGTATAGCGTTCCATGGTAAATTTTCTCCTCTTGTGAATGACAAATGTGAAGATTTAACAACTGTCAAGCGACCAGCTGTCAAATAGGCCTTTCCAACCCGACACTTCTTGTTGATACACCCTAAAGAAACGACCAACATACGGAGAGTGATTGATAAGTGCCTCTGTTTATCATCGTTTAGTGTGAACGATTTCGAATATCAGATAAATTTATTGACTGTTTATACTCTAGATGAAATCTGAGAGCATATTGTGTTTGCCTTACCGTTTGTAACACTAAGAAATAATGCTCGCACAGAGCCGCCAAGGATACAGAAATATTTGTTGTCTCTCAAAAACCTCGATTCCGAGTTGCTGTCTGTCCGTCTCTCCGTCTGTCTGTCCGTCTCTCCGTCTGTCTGTCCGTCTGTCTACAACATAACTCTCGATAGCTTTGACCTATCGTGCTGAAATTTGTTGTATGTCATTTTTAGCAAAAAAGTAACTTTAAGTTCGTGAACGGGCCATATCCCCCCACTTCTTCTACCCCCTCCCATACAAATTTCATGAAATTTCGAAATTTAAAGAAATTGACTTTTCTTCAAAACCATTTCAGCTATTGACTTGAAAATGAGGTCATAGTATAATGATATAAATATCATTAACCTCAAGAAATATTGATCTGATCTCCTTACTCCTCTACCACCTCCCATACAAATGCACAATTTTCAAAAATGTATTTATTCGGTTTGCAATGCAACTAGCAAAGCCAAATGAACCAATTTTTGTCATAGTTAATTTTATTATAATTGCAACTAATTTTGAACAAAACTATCAACTTTACCTCACTTCTTCTACCCCCTCCCATACAAATTTTACGAAATTTCGGAATTTCAATTAAATTAGTTTTCTTCAAGACCGTCAAAGCTATCAATTTAAAATTTGAGAAAAGTATACTATTTTAAATATAATTGATGTCAAAAAATTTGGTTTTGATTCGTATATTCCTTCTACCCCCTCCCATACAAATGCAGAATTTTGGTAAATGCATTTAACCGATTTTCATAGAAACTAGAAGAAGTAGAAACTTGAAATTTTGCCAGAATTTGTCCCTTAATAATTGTAATTAAAAGCTAAAAAAAATATCGCCTTCACCCCACTCTTTCTACCACCTCCCATACAAATTTTTATATTAGAAGTTCAAGAAAACTTTTTCCCCTTCGAACATATGAGAGCTATGGACATAAAAATTGTAACAAAGCAATGTGATTAGGATGTTGATAAGCAGATTCAAAATCAACCAAAATTACCCCTCTTTCTCTGCCACCTCCCATACAAATACCATAATTTCAGACAAAAATTGTTCAATTTCCTTGAAAATTATGAAAGCAAGAAACTTTGAATTCAGCATGAAATATTTTATATAATACGTTCAGTGTTACATAGAAAAATTACAAACCTCCCCCTCTGATTTTACCACCTCCCTAACAAAAGGTAATTAAGTATTTTATCTAGAGTATCATATGTTATGTTTTTCTTTTGTTAGCGTTCGGAGCACAAGTTTGAATTTTTCCTAGCTACAGACAGAAAGGGTTTGGTGGGTTCAGGGATTCGAAAGTCATAGTCTTCATTAACTATTTGGCAATGAAAAGAACGATCACAGGACAGAGTGCTCAATTATTGGGAAGATTAGACGGCGCTTTGAGGAATAAATGGTTCCACTTGGCGATCACGACAATACCCTGGCACACTCGTCTTTATGTTTCAAACACGGAAACTTGTTCGGCGAAAAGAGATTCGAATCGATTTTCCTAAAAAATTTCTTGCCTCACATGGGTATTTATCAATTACTCCTCGTAGACACAGTTGCTTCTTCTAAACCCTCTAAAAAATAATTTATATTAACTCCCTTTAGAAACTCATTTACTTTGAATCAACTAAATAAAACTTTACATCTTGCAGATAACTCAATGCAATCGTATGCTTAACAATAATCACACTGCAACTATAAATAATTCAGTAATTAAGCCAAATGCAGTCCTGCATCGGAAAAAATTCGGCATAGGTAAAGGAAAAAATATTTCGATGTGCACAAAACCAGACCTATACGATTCGCTATCCGATGGGGACAGTTGTGACGGCACCGCCACCACCACTGAAACTAATTGTAAAATTAACGAATCGAAGCAGAACGGTGCCATAGATAGCAATAATAAATTTTCGATATTGAATAATTCAATAACTAGCAATAATAAAGCAATTGTAAATAACAAAGAAGCTGACACTGCTTCAGTCATAATTCCTAAAATTGTAGTTAAAATCGAGAAACCTATAGAAGTTAAGGTAGAGCGTGAAGTTGACCTGCACAACGATGATGCCAACATTGTCGAAATAATCGCCGAACAAACGACCGCCGACAATAGCAATTCAGAAGTTTCTGTCGTAGTACCAATCAAGAAGAAATTAAATCTTGAAGAATACAAGAGAAGAAGAGAGAATCAATTAGTAGACGATACGAAAATTAAGAAAACCATACCGTTCAATAACAACATCAATCCTGTCGCAATTATTAAAGAAGAAGACACTCGAAACTCGGATTCTACTCGAACTATGGTCTCATGTGTTCTTCCCAACGCTCCGAATAGCCAAAAAAATACCGCTCAATCGAGACCACACGCAATACTGAACTCCAAAAGTGATAGGGGATTCGTAGATCCCATTTTGGAAGCGAAAAATAAAGTTTTACGAATGCAAGAATTGAAAAAGGCTGCACGAAGTAAACTAATCGATTCGACAGTATCGTCTAAAGTTGGACCAATCACGCCGATTCTACCGCTCGAACAGATCTGTAAGGGTAATTACAAATCACAAGATCAATCTGTTGCGAAATTAAATCCCGAATACGAAGAAATAATTATCGTATCGGTCAGCTGTAATACCGACATAACACTACCGCCTGTATTCGAAAAATTGGATCGTAACGGTACGGCAAAAAATGGCATAATGCAATCGACGTCATTACTCTCAAACATAAACGATACGATAAAGAAAGCGAATGCCGCGAAAATATCGAGTAATTCTCTTCTATCGAGCATACAGGATGTTGTACTTAAAAAATCAACAACAACCCTACTGAACGGCGCTCAACTATTGCAGAAATCTCCGAATATCGGAGTTTCGCCGCCCAGCCAATTCTCACCACAAAAACCGGAAATGTCGCAAACCGAACAATCTAGCGGCGTAGCTACCGATACAGCCGACGACGATCAGACCGCAAAAAAAGAACACGGCGAAGATAAAATCATAATGCATTTACGCAAAGATCGGATACGAAAGAAAACCTTTTCGATTGCAATCCAGACCGATGAATTGCCGCAATTTCCGCCAATCACACTATTACTTGCCCAAAAATACTCCAGCAGCCAATCGGGTAATACAAAGAAACGAAAACGACACGGCGATCGACATTATCGATCGCGTCGAAAAAATTCCGCTTCGTCCGATGATGATGATGATCGCGAATCGTATCGATCGCGTAGCCATGTCCGTTATCGTTCGGTAAGTAGTCAAGGTACAAATCGTTCTTTATCGCCGCGTAGCTCACGACATTCGTCCGATCGGAATACACGCTGCTATTCGAATTCCCGTCGAACAGTCTCGCCGTATCGAAAAATTCGTCGTCGCCGCTCGAGTCGGAGCAGTAGTCGGACAAAGTCGCGTGCCAGCTCGTCGACGGCAACCGATTCGGAGACCGGACGACGGGCCCGGAGTCGTGATCGTCGCAATCGTCGTTACAGTACGTCTCACAGTAGCAGCAGTGATAGTAGTAGTTCATCGCGATCACGTTCTCGTAGTCGATCGCCACGTTCAAAATCTCGTTCCAGATCGAGATCACGATTTTCTAGTAATCGTTCGCATTCGAATAGTCATCGGCAACCGTCGCCCGGTAAGAATTTTACAAGGTTTGATTTTTGTTTTTATTATTATTGCGACGATCTTATTTACCAGCTGTCGAAGAGCGCCGTATTGTCTACGTTGGACGAATTGAACGGGAAACTTCGAAGGAAGATTTGAAACGAAAATTCAGTTCGTACGGTCCTATTAAGCAAATCACTTTACATTATAAGGATACAGGGTAATGAATGGAGTGAAATGTTTATGTTTGATGAATTGTAAAATGTGGTTTTTTTCTCGTTTAGAATGAAGTATGGATTTGTAACATTCGAAAGAGCGCAAGATGCTTATGCGACAATCGATCGGGGCATGGCCGATTCCAAGATCAATATGTACGATATTAGTTTTGGCGGACGACGAGCATTTTGCAGAGCTTCCTATTCGGATTTGGGTAAGTTTCAGATTTTTTTTTTGTCATTGTATTATAAACACAGTTGTGTCAGGATAGAAAACAAAAATTTCATTTTTTTATGCATCTAAGCGAATAATGTTTTTTTTTTTCTTCAATGGCGCTACAGCCCAAATCGGGCCTTGGCCTCCTGAACTTCAGGTTCCTTAACATTTTCATTATTTATTGCGGACGAGTTGTTAGCTCTTCGCACAACCCTCTATCTACGAATTTTTCATTTTCGTAGATTGAGGTAACCAAGGTATATTCAAGCAGGTAGTGTGCTTGGAATTATGCGTCGACCGGGATTTGAACTCACGACCTTCGCATTGTAAACCAAACACGCTACCCACTAGACTACACACTAGCTGTTTTTTTTGATTACCCTATATTACAAACATGGCTAGGCCCCTTAGTACAGGAGTAAACAAAGTGTAGAGAGTGGGCAAGGGCTTTCTAGTCCTAGGCGCTTAGCGACCGGAACAGGGTCTATTGTCCGTCCTATCTTTAAGATATAAGCTTCGTTGAAGCTGGTGAAGAAAAAGGATGGCAAGTATCGCTTTTGTGTTGACTATCGGCGATTGAATAAGGTGACAGAACGTGACTCTTATCCGCTTCCATACATATCAGCAACGCTCGACCGCCTAAGGGATGCTAGATATCAAGTCAGCATATTGGCAAGTGCCTATCGAGGAGGCATCCAAAAAATTCACGGCGTTCACGGTTCCGAATCGGGGACTTTTTCAATTCACACGAATGCCTTTTGGTCTACACTACTCACCTGCGACCTGGCAAAGGTTTATCGATAGGTTGATCGGAGCAGCATTCGATTCGTGTTTGTGTACTTAGACGATATCGTTATCGTTACACCATCGCTGGAAAAACACATAGAGATATTAAGCGAAGTGCTAAAAAGACTTGGAGATGCCGGTCTTGTATTGAATAGAGAGAAATGTGAGTTCTGTAGGGCGGAACTAAAATATCTAGGGTATGTAGTAAACCAAAAAGGACTCCAAGTCGACCCGGATAAAGTAAAAAGTATGATCGATATGCCGAAACCAAACACTGTGTCCGAAACTAGGCGTTTCATCAGAATTGTATCCTGGTATAGGCGTTTCGTACCAAATTTTGCCACAGCAATCTCACCGCTCACGGACTTGCTGAAAAAT
The DNA here is from genome assembly GCA_963669355.1 of Chorisops tibialis. NCBI lineage: Eukaryota > Metazoa > Arthropoda > Insecta > Diptera > Stratiomyidae > Chorisops > Chorisops tibialis. Next base: position 140,866,709 of record OY770264.1, read on the forward strand.
CAAAAGAAATTCAACTGGGACTCTAATTGTGAAAGATCTTTTAATCAGATTAAATGGCAACTAGTAAACGCACCCATTTTGGCCTATCCTGATTTCAGAATCCCATTCCTAGTGCATACAAACACGTCCGGTTTTGGAATAGGAGCGGTACTCTCCCAAGAATTCCAAGAAGGAGAGAAAGTTATTGCATATTTGAGTAGGTCACTTTCTAGATAAGAAAGAAACTACTCAACGACAGAGGGAGAGTGTCTGGCGGTAATATGGGCAGTGGAAAAGTTACGCCCGTACTTTGAGGGGACTCGCTTCACAGTCATCACCGACCACCACTCACTGGTTTGGCTTAATAATCTAAAAGATCGCAGCGGAAGATTAGCCAGGTGGGCGGTTCGCTTACAACAATATGACTATGACATCATACATAGGAAAGGGAGGGAACACTACGTCCCAGATGCACTGTCTCGTGCAGTACCGATTCTGAAGGAAATCGGTGATACCAATCCAGCCAAGACATGGTACAATAAGATGTTGAGCAAAATTGGTAAAGACCCCGTCAAATACCCGGACTGGCGTATCAAACAAAATCAAATCTTCAAATAAGTCAAACCACGTTGTTCCGATTTAACGACAGACGACACGTGGAAATTAGTACCACCTCCAGAAGAGAGAGAAAACATTCTTAGGAGATGCCACGATTTGCACTCTGCACACGCCGGTGTAGAGAAGACCGCAAACCGCTTGGCACAAGACTTCTACTGGCCGAAAATGAAGGTGGATGTCAAGCGATTTGTGTCTAAGTGTAAAATCTGCAAAACATGCAAGGTAGACAGACGGAAGCCTGCTGGGTTAATGGCTTGTCGAACAAATGTAGTAAAACCGTGGCAAATGCTCAGCATCGATTTAATCGGTCCGTTACCTCGTTCGAATAGGGGATGTAAATACATCCTAAGCGTCATAGACTATTTCTCCAAATTCCCTTTATTTTTCTCTCTAAGATCGGCCACAACCAATCGGATAGTAAATGCACTAGAAGAGAACGTATTCCTACTTTTTGGAGCACCAGAGTTTGTTGATCGTTGACAATGGAGTACAATTCCGAAGTAACGAATTCCGACGTCTAGCTGACGCGTATGGGATTGTGATCAACCACACACCGTTCTACCATACCCAGGCAAATCCAGTAGAAAGAACAAACCAAACGGTGGAGACTATGCTACGCTCTTTTGTCTCTGATAATCACAGGTTATGGGATGAATATCTGCCAAAAGCAGCCTGTGCTATTCGAACAGCGACACACGAAGCCCTTATTTTATCTTATTCGGAAGAGAGATGAATAGGCAGGGTCATAAACTTGGCCAACCGCAGGGAGTACCCACCAGAACGTTGGTTAGCGTAGAGCAACGGGAACGCGTCATAGAAGACGTCGCCAAACGGTTAGCCTTAGCGGCAAAAAGAAGCGCTAGTCGCTATAACTTACGCAGACGCGATGTAAAATTTCGTCCGCACGACATAGTGTGGCGCCGGAATCACGTACTGTCTGACGCCGCCAAGTTTTTCACGGCCAAACTGGCTCCAAAATTTGTAGGTCCATTTACCATACTGCGATAAGTATCCCCATGGTCGTACGAACTAGCTGATGACAAATGTTAATCATCAGGGGTATGGCATGCCAAGGACTTAAAGCCAGATGGCAAAAAGATCAACGAACAATAGAATTTCGAGCCGTACGAAACGAATAATGGGATGGACGGGTATAGATCAGTGCAAGTGAAAGTACAAAATTAATTCTTAAGATGGCCTAGTGATAACATGGTAATTTAAGATAATTAGGCCTCGGAAAAGCTTAAGGGTTTTAATATGGTAAAAACTGGGGTCCAAAATTCTGAAAAGATAAGAATGAATTAAAATATCAAATCTAAAAGAGTATAGGATATTACATCTCACAATCGCCTCCGCGGAGAGCTGATCGGGAAGATTTCCAACTCCACGGACAGAGACGTCGCTCTTAAATTCCGGTCTATTAAAAAAAATCATATATCGTTCTCCGATCCTCTTTCCTTCTTAAGCCTTAAGCTGTTTAACTCCATCTTTTGGTTGGTTACGGGTAGAACCGCGATCCTAAAAATAAACAAATAAGAGGGGGTATTAGTATACAAGATCAAATATGAATTAGCATCTTGAATTTTAATTTCAGTCTTAGGGTTGTCGTTGGTAGAAATAATTAGACTTAAGGCTTAGACATATAAGAAGATCAATTAGAATTGGCACTTTGAATTGTAATTTTAGTCTTAGGATAATCGATATTAGGGATAAGTAGACTTAAGTGTTTAGAAATATAAGTATTTTGGGATTTCTTACCAAAAAGCGATGGGATGAGAGGTCGTTCATATAGGCATGACCATACGAACAAGTAGGTCGAGTGTAGGCCCTACTGACTTACCGACAAGGAGGAATCAACTCACGTTTGGGTTGTAGAGAATTGAGGCAATTCTCTTCGAGGTGAGGGGGGAATGTTACGCTTTCACCGTAACGAGGCAGAGGTTGCCTGCTTCCGAACCGAAGGTTCTCTCCGTCTCGTAGCCTGGCTAGAAATACGAAGTAAAGTAGAATAATGTCTGTAACGAGAAAGGATTATTTAAGTCCAACCAATACAACATAAGGTTAGGCGACGACGCAAGACGCACCCACAACATCGACAACAAATAATCCCGTCGAAACGCAAGCTCCGTCTCTCGGCGCCAAGACAAGGAATCGACCGACTAAAGTACATCGACCCGCAAGGCTTGGCTCCCAATACAGAGTTAGCACCGGACACAATTGAAATTTAACAACTTACCAATGTACAATTGAATTTGGCCGGACAGGATCGTTCCGCCCCGAGTAGCCAGGGGTTATTTTTGCTCGTTTTCCCAGTTGGGGAAAACGCGTAAAAAAGTTCAAAACTTTAGTAATGGACTTCTACTCTGTATCGTTTTTTTGTGGACTGCCTTAATCTGCTCTAATTTCGTTAGCAAAAGAACACAGCTTTTGGGGGGTATCACCCTTTAATGCGTTACACAGTTGAGTCGGTATAGGTACTGGACTTTTTTGACTCCGTCGCAAAAGAAGTCAGGTTGCGCATTAACGAAAGCAAAACAAAAGTAATGACTCAAACAAGAAGGAGAACGCCTATCAGACAAATCATAACAATTGCGGAATATAATTTTGAGAGTGTGGACAACTTCATATATCTTGTGGTTAATCTAGCGTAATGAAACAAATAAAATCAAAGACGGATAATACTAGCAAATAAGACGTATTATTCGGTACTTCCAATAATGAAATTCAAGAAAGTGCACAGGAACAATAAGCTGCGGATATATAAAACTATTATACGACCTGTGCTCTGTTATGGCAGCGAGATGTGGACATTAACGCGAGCTTCTCAAAAAGCATTTCACCCATTTGAAAAAAAGGTCCTCCGAAGAATTTTGGGACCTGTGAAGGCAGGAACGGAATGGCGAATAAGATACAACAATGAATTGTATCAACTCTACGACGAGCCAGAAGCTTCATCGTTCATCAAGCTGCAGTGGGCTGGCCTTCTAGAGCGAATGGAAGACTGAAGAATCCCCAAACGTGCTCTTAGAGGCAAAGCGAGTGGTAACCGGCCAGTAGGCAAATCACGAAAGCGATGGGAAGACTAGGTTGATGAAGACAGTAAAGCCATTTTAAAAATTAGCAACTCGTGTTGTAATCCAGTAGAAAAATCTTATGTATGGGAACGCGATGTTGAGCGAGTAAAAAAAATAATGTATCAGCTTTGAAAGTTTTATTAAAAGGCAAAGAAACAAAAAGGAAGAAAAAAATTGACAAGTAAACAGAATACTACTTGATTGAATAAATCAATCACACTTCCAACACCCCAACTTGTTCCAATCGGTGAACATATATATTTTAAAATCAAATTATTTGATAGAATGATAAACTGGCTTAAGGCCAAAAAAAAATTGTCTATCTACTCTACTTTAAAGTTTCACCGTTGGTACACAACAATCCAAGTCCTTTTGCTCCACGTATCATTTTGCTTCCGCCGACAGCTTTAGTCAAAAAATCAGCTACATTGCTGGCAGACGGAACATATTCAAGCGTGATGATTCCGTTGATATGCCACGTCAATATGTTTTGTACGAGCGCTGAATGCCTCGCGGCTTGCAACGACTATTGCACTCTGGTTATCACACCTGATGATGATACTTTGCAGTTCCTCGAATTGACGAATCACACGTATCAGCCAGAGTGCTTCTTTAGCTGCAATCGACATTGCTACGTATTCTGCCTCGGTGCTTGACACTGCTACCGTCGATTGTCGTTTACACGCCCAAGTCACAGCACCTCCAGTCAATAAAAATGCGTAACCAGAGAATGAACGACGCTCGTGCGTGTCATTTCCCCAGTCCGCATCGACGAATCCATAAATTGGTTCCAATGAATCACAATAATAGACCAAGCGATATCCAATGGTACCCTTGACATAGCGCATGATGCGCTTCACAGCGGTCCAGTGGGAATGGTCGTACTTATCATTAAATCTGCTCACGTTGCTGATAGCAAATGCCAAATCTGGTCTTGTTCCTTGGACAAGAAACAACAAGCTTCCTACCGCTTCACGATATGGCACGTCAGAATTGGACCTGTCCGATCCACTGACCAGTTTCTGTGACATATCGCATGGAGAAGACGCAGGTTTGCAATCTCCCATGCCGAATCTCTCGAGTACCTCTCTAGCATACGCCTCCTGATTGATACTGATGGTCCCTTGACCGTATTCGATAGTCAAGCCAACGCAGGCGTTTGCCCTGCCCAAATCCTTCATATGGAATGTACTCGATAATTTTGCCTTCAATTCGACTCGAACCGAAGCGTCCTTCCAAAAAATCAGAAAATCGCCCACATAAATTGCGACTATCAAATTTCCGTCGTCGGTATAGTAAACGCATGGGTCTTCTTATGATTTCTTCAAGTGGAATGACAGCAAGGCGGTGTCCAGACAATGATTCCACTGACGTCCGCTTTGCTTCAGCCCATACATACTCTGCCCGAGCTATCCTCGAATCCTTCGGGCTGCAGAGTATAAATTTCTTCATTCAATGTGCCGTGTAAATATGCCGATACGGCATCCATTTAATCGATTCCCATTTCTCGTTGTGCAGCTAATGCAATCAACAGCCGAATCGAACTATATCGAACGACGGGAGAAAAAGTTTCCACGTAGTCGATGCCAGACAATGATTCCACTGACGTCCGCTTTGCTTCAGCCCATACATACTCTGCCCGAGCTATCCTCGAATCCTTCGGGCTGCAGAGTATAAATTTCTTCATTCAATGTGCCGTGTAAATATGCCGATACGGCATCCATTTAATCGATTCCCATTTCTCGTTGTGCAGCTAATGCAATCAACAGCCGAATCGAACTATATCGAACGACGGGAGAAAAAGTTTCCACGTAGTCGATGCCAAATCGTTGGGAACATCCCTTCCCCACCAAGCAAGCCTTGTGTCGCACGATGGTACCATACTCGGTACGTTTACGTTTGAAAACCCACTTTGTTTTCACGGGCCGTCTTCCTTTCGGCAAATCCACTAATGTCCAAGTTTCATTTTCTGCGAACGACTCCAGTTCCTGCTTCATTGCGTCCATCCATTGACGACCATCGTGAGCTTTAAGAGCTTCTTCACGAGTCAAGGGATCCTCCACCACGCAGTCGCGTGCGAAGTATGGTGGAACAACATTTATCGATGGTTCGTAGTTATCATCATTGTATGCATCTTCGGACTCATCATCTTCAAAATCGCCAAAAGAAATATTTACGTTGGAGGTTTCTCTATTCTTGCTCTCGATTGAGTTTACTGACACTATTTTGTCGCGTTGACTGGCAACTATCGAGGGGCTCTCCGCCGAGTTTCCCCCTTGACCCCCTTGACTCTCGAAGTTTCCAGCCTCTTTTGCCTTTTCCACACCTGTAGACTTTGTTACCCCAACTGAAACTGTTGACTCATCATCTTCACTGTCAACAACAAACGACGAACCGATTCTTGCAATTCTTGGGGTCAGGAATATCGCATCTCGACTCATGATGATTCTCTTTGTTGATGGATCGTAGAAGCGAAACGCCTTTTGATTATCGGCATAACCAACAAATTGCATCTCAATCGCTTTCGGATCCCAGTTCGATCGTTTCACCTTCGGCACCTGATCCATTGATGGGTTCCCGAAGATCCTCAATGTCGACAAGTCGGGCTTTTGGCCAGACCAAATTTCTTCCGGTATACAATCGCCAGCCGAACGATTCACTGATCGGTTGATCAGGAAAACTGCGTGATGAATAGCTTCAGCCCAGAGTTTTCTGTCAAATTCGCCATCCGACAACATGCAACGCGCACGTTCTACCAGTGTGCGGTTCATGCGTTCAGCTACGCCATTTTGTTGTGGCGTATAAGGAACAGTTTTTTCATGATTTATGCCAGCCTCGGCACAAATATCTTCCATCTCTTTATTTACGAACTCCCCTCCGTTATCAGACCGCAAACGCTTGATTTTCCGTCCGGTCTGGTTCTCAACCATCGCCTTGAAACTCCGAAATGCGTTGACAACAGCTGATTTCTCTTTCAAAAAAGTAACGAAAACTTTACGTGAAAAATCATCCACAATTACAAGAAAATATCTAGCTCCTCTAAGCGATGTACTCATCGGCCCACAAACATCCATGTGAATCATTTCAAGAATGTATTTCGTCTTGATCACAACCTCTTTCTTGCGAAATGATGCACGTGACTGTTTTCCTTCAGCACAATTAATGCACCCGCTGAGAGATTCTCTCGTTCTGCTGAATTTTATAGAACTGTTCGCTTTCGGCATTGTCACCAGACCGTCATAGCTCATGTGACCCAGCTTTCGATGCCATTCGACGAGATCGTTATCCTTTGCGAGCATGCTTTTTATGTGGTTCGCATCGATTTTGAACGTTCCATTTGATGGCTTAGCTGTCATCAATAATTCACCGGTCTGACGACTAAAAACGCTCATTAGTCCGTCATCAAAAATGACCCGGTTTCCGGCGGTCATGATGGCTTCGACGGATAACAAATTCGTCTTCAAACCTGGTACGTATAATACATTGCGTACCGTGATGTCAACTCCGTTCACAACAATGTGCGCTGTTCCGCAACCAGCAGCGCAAAGTTTCCGATCATCCGCCAAAGAAATGTCGGGATTAATGTACGATAATCGGCAAAAATATCACGTCGCGATGTCATATGACGCGATGCACCGCTATCGATGTACCAATCATCGCTGCTTCTCGCTCCATATACGATCAAGAAACTATGGGCGTATTTTGCGTTGCTGGATTTCTTACCGGCTATCGGATTTCCACTGTCGTTTGTTGCATTGCCTTTTTTTTTGACATTTATTTTTATAATGTCCTAATTTTCCACAGCCAAAACATTTGATTTTACTCAAATCTCGCGATTGCCGCGACCGGTAGCGCCCGATGGCCCTCTCCGGCGTGTATCACTATAGAACGCCGTCTCTGATTTACCATCCACTGGTGTCAATCCTAAAAGGCCCTTCTTCACAATGTCTATTGTAAGATCCTGTCCGCTACCGATGAGGCTCTGTTTGAATGATTCGAATCGGGGGCCCAGGTGCGCGACCATGAACAGCGCCACTGTATTGTCATCGAAAACGACTTTGGCTTCCGTACATCGACGCCACGCATCCATCATGCGTCCGATGTAATCGTCGATCGACTCGCATTCATCAAGATTCGTCGTCGTCAGAGCGACCACCGCACTTAACTTTAAGTCCTGTCCAGATTTCTATTGGAGAGTCTTCCTTCCCAAAGTGGTGCTTGACGTTATCCTCACACGCTAGAAACAGTCACCCGATCGCACGCTCCAACTTAGCGGTATCCTTCTCAGTATCCGGACTCGATTTAATGCACTTCGCCAAATCGCGGGTACGCAGGAACGCTAGCATGTTCAACTCCCACTGCGCGTAGTTTTCGCGGACTTTTAATTTTTCAAAATTAATGTCTCTTCCCATCGCGTACGTGTCACTTTTGCGGGGTTCCCGGCACTCAAAAATCGGCGATTTTTTAGATTAAACTTTGACACGATTATTCCTTTACTAGGATCTATGGGCCCATAACCTGTTGTAATCCAGTAGAAAAATCTTATGTAGGGAACGCGATGTTGAGCGAGTAAAAAAAATAATGTATCAGCTTTGAAAGTTTTATTAAAAGGAAAAGAAACAAAAAGGAAGAAAAAAATTGACAAGTAAACAGAATACTACTTGATTGAATAAAAATCACACTTCCAACAACTCGAGGACGCGGTCTTTGGATCGAGACGATTCGAGGCGACGACTTCAGAAGGCCATGGCCCGATATGGGCTGTCGCGTCATTGATGATGACGGTGAGCGGAAGTGATGGTGGACAATATTCTTGAAACGCTGTTATACTCTTCATAAAAAATACTATAGTCTTGTGGTTCGAGAAATGGAAGATTACCTATGTTTCGCTGTATGGTACAACAAATATTTACTCGTGCGCGCGTGTAACTTGCCGAGTATGGCGGGGAAAAGCGGAGATAGGGTTATGCACGTAAAATGAAAAATAGGTACTTCCCCGCTCTCAAACATTGAGCTTTCATACTGGGCTTTGGGAAGAAAATACACCAACCTCAAAGTGTAACATAGCTAACTAGTCCTTATCCCAAATAAGCAACCAAATTACCACCTTTTAACGATACCTCTTTTCTTCAACAGATGGTGCAGCTACAAATAGTCTACAAGTTCTACCCTATTCAAATACATCGCGCAACGTACCAGTTGCCGACGATTCATTCGAGGCACTTCTCCAAAAAGTCAAAGAGAAAATGTCCAGCACAAAATCTGCAACACAAACAACACGTGTTAAGACTTGACACTGTTCGCCGGCTACGGCCCAAGGTAAAATTTTTGAAATACTTTTGATAGCAGTCAACTTTATGAATTCTGTTCGAAGAAACAGAAAAAGTCGTAGTAGTAGTAATAATGCTAGTAGTAAACTAAATGAATTTATTGTAAAATATTTATGATGATCTTAATAATATAAAATACATTTAATAATGAAGAAATCAGACAGACATCTAACATATGTATAATATCCATTCAGAAAAAAAACACCCTCTCTACAAAATTCTACACTATCAGTTTTGCAATATCTCAAAATATAAATACACCCCCCTATACAAATAGTTTTAAAACAGAAAACAAAAAATAAAATGTTCATTTTACTTAGAATTTAATAGAAATTTTTAATTATAATGATGATATTAAAAAATGTTCTTTTCGATTTGTTTTTCTTTTGCAGTTCAATCTACTGCTTTGAGATTTAGGTTAGTTCATTTCTTTTTTTTTTTTTGGTTATTATACATCGTTTAAGAATTCGCGTAGAATATGACAAAATTTTGTATCAAGCTAAGATTGCCGCTATAAATATTGAAGTGTGCTAGAAGTCGCTGGATTTCAAGCAAAAATGAAACTAAATCGCTTTTGATTTATAATCACCACAAACTTTATGGTTTAAAGGTTAACTTAAACACTTTTTGTCCACGCTTTACCAACTTTGATTCTTTCGCGCTCTATCTTCAACTGCCCCTTTTCACGGATGCTCGCCCTTTTTATATCGTTTATCCCGAATAATTTTCTTGTATTATGCATATTGCATACTCCCTTTTCTATCACCATCTGCGAATCCTCGTAAAATTGGTTGCTTGGATGTCTCAATCGTCAGCTGTTATCTTCCAAAAATCGTGTGAAACAATCGAAATCGTTCATTTGGGAAGTAGGAATTCCTTATGCGACCATCAATGGGCCAAATAGCGCGCCTATGGGCTCTCCAATATTGTTTGGACTCTGATACAAACTACCTTATTAGTTCGAGGCCGCACTACTGCCGGTTTCGAAAGTATTTCATGCTCTTGTACACAAATATTTTGATTTTGGCACATAACGCCATAATGTAAGGATGATTGCCGAAAACTGAACCCAATTATTAATCGTAACCAAACGGAAGTCCCATGGCAGGTCTTTCGACTTCAACGTAGATATTTTCATTTGTTATCCCATCGTTTACCCAGGTTTGTCAATATATACAAATTTATATGCTCAAGAACGAATTTGCTGTCGCTGCTTATAATGATACACGAAAATCCACGTCTTTGCTTTTTCATTTGGGTGTTCAATAACAAGGTTTGCGGTTTATCCTTATTGTATCTGCTGCCAATATTTGGCGTTCTACAACGCCAAAAATTACGTAATTGGAAAAATAGTTGCCAAAGAATAATTTGTGGTCATTATTATCCGGTATTATTTTTGATAAACGCTGTTTATACTAAATCCCAGCTCCTTCGTAACTTCTATTATCTTGACAAAATCATAAATTGTTGCCACGTTTTCCTCTCCGTATATAATTGTTTTCCCCACGGATTATACTTATTGCAAACAAACGGTGTTAGGACAACTTCCTAACATTCTCATTTTAATTAAAATTAAATAATAAACCAAACGACTCAAATTTTATTATTTACTAGCTGACCCGGCAAACGTTGTTTTGCCATATAAATAATTTTTAAGTAATTTCTAGTGTAGACAAAAAATAGCTTACTTATTGTAAGTGTGTAAGAATGTGGTATATGCGTGAAATAGGCATGGAGCGCTATGAACGATGAGGGAATATAAAAATAACAAAAGGCAAACATTATTTTTAAGTTATTATAATTTATTCCTTAAAATTATATATCATTAATTAATCAATTACGACAGTAACATTTGTTAGTGTTACTGTCGTAATTCAATATCAATCTCTTAATGCTATAGCGTGAACAATATTTTTTGTTAGTCCATCTTTAGCTAATACAAACAAACTGGATGGTTTACCCACTCGAGAGCATGCCACGTATAATTGTCCGTGTGAAAAACATGGTGTTCTCAAATCTAAGCCACAAATAGACATCGTTTGACCTTGGGATTTGTTGATTGTCATTGCAAATGCCAATCTAATCGGAAACTGAATACGTTTGAATTGAATTGGCACATCTGTAGGTATAATAGGAATCCGTGGTATTAATATATTTTCACCTCGGAACTTGCCATTTAAAATGCTGGCTTCGATCACGTTTTTCATTAATTTTTGAATGACTAATCGCGTACCGTTGCACAGCCGGGGCGGGTTCAAATTACGAAGCAAGATAATCGCAGATCCAACCTTTAATTGTAAATTATGCGGTGGCATGCCTGGCAAATCCAGTGAGTTCAAAAACTCTGTGGGAAAATTTACTGCTTCGCTGTCGTCGCAAACTGTATCAATAGATTTATATGATACCAAGTTCCCTGGCAACAACATTTGTATCTTCAGATTTAAATTGTCAACGTCTACATTTTTTGCCGCTAAAATTGCTCTTTCTGCAAGCCACTCATGATTTATGTACTGTGTGTGTACATCGGGAAATATTTGTTCAATGAGAGTATCTTGCGAATCAGCGATTGTGCAGAAATCGGTCGGTAATTTTACGTATCCAGTTTCATCTATAGCAACTTTTCCATCACCGATATCTAAGAGTTGTTTTGAAAATGTTTCAGCGGATGGATCTTGAAGCATTTGAACGCGCATATTTACTTTCAGCTGTACTTTTTCAACATTACGCCACAATGGAGATGATTTTAAGCAAGCGTTGATCTCATCAGCGTATGTTGAACGTGGAATGACTGGAAGTGTTTGCCTGAAATCACCTGAAAGGACCAACAGAGTTCCGCCAAATAGTTTGTCGTTGTTTTTAATATCTTTCAATGTCCTGTTCAACGCCTCAAGCGAATGTTTGTGTGCCATAGTACATTCATCCCAGATGATAATTTTACACTGTTTCAGCACGGTGGCCATGGACGATTGTTTCTTAATGTTGCATACTGCGTCAGGGTTATTCTGAATATTTAGTGGCAGCTTAAATACTGAATGAGCTGTTCTGCCTCCATCCAATAAAGTTGCTGCAATGCCCGATGATGCAACGGCCAATGCGATGCCATTATTTGATCGTATTTCAGCAAGAATTAGCGAAATAACGAATGTTTTGCCAGTTCCACCCGATGCATCCAAAAAGAAGAACCCACCTTGTCCAGCTGAAACTGCGAGCATAATGCGATCATAAATGGTTCTTTGTTCCTCATTCATTAGTGGGACATTGCGGGTAACAATCGCTGCCATTTCTACAGTGCTGTACTGCAGTTCACGATTCATTTCAGTATTCATTAAATCAGATGCAGTTCGATTTGGCGAATTCATACCGAAATGACTGAGTGGTAAGTTGGCAATGACAATGCAAAGATCCTCAATAGCAATTAGTGCTTCATTGTACATTGCGTCGCTGAATGTTATGGTTAGATCGTGGCACCGTGTACGATGTTGATGCAATATATCATCAGTCATTGAATCTTTGTGATTATCCCACAATATCTGTGCTCGGGCTGGGAAACATGTAGTCAACACTATAGCGAATAGTAGACGAATTTGTATTGCTGTACAGTTCAATGCAGCTTCAGCAAGCATACATTCCCACTGGTTGTCGTCTTCCAGCAAGCCGAGTGCAAGGCATGCATCTTTATACGTTGGATAGTGTTGCCCATTCACTTTACGTATATCTTGAAATGATAATGGGCCAGTAACATTAACCAACAACAGTCGAAGATAAAAGCACTCAGTGTGTCTTGGATTGACTGTAAATAATCGCCCCAAGGCGTTTGATTTAAATAAATTGAGACATGCAGCAACTGGTGAGCCTTGCTTGCGGGGCATCCATGTTTTTGTTTGAGTCCATGTGAAATAGCGTGGTACTTGTGAATAGAGTAATGTTCGTGCAAAGGCACCAAAATCATCCGCACGATTACACAATTCAAAAAATTCAGTGAGTGTAGTTTTAGGTGGATTTATTGCACGATCAATCGCTGTCTCGTTCGTGAAAAATACACGCTGACCGTTTTCAAGATGGACGGCTAACTGAACAACTGCTGGATCCCGTTCATGAATTGGAAAACCAAAGATACGCCAAGCAGCTTCATTGGAGCTGATGTACCGACCAATTTGGTAGAGCGTTATTTCATCGTTTTTATTCACTGGAGGAGCATTCACATTAGTATTTTCCACTCTAAACACAGCCATATCACTGCCTTTATGGACATACTTGCAAATGTATTTGATGCTCTTCACAGAACTGCAGAACTCAACATTAATATGAGCATTGTATGTCTTGCTCAGCAGAGGCGAATATGGCACCACCCAACGATTGTCAATATCAATGTCTGTGTTGCTGATATTTTTAATAAATGATTGTCCGCCATTATCGGGATTTCTTCGACGATATATTGGGTATCCGTCGACATTTGTGACCGTATCATTAGTAAAATCTTTAGGGAAATTTTTAGTACATTTTCCATCTGCCATGCAAGGCGATGAACTATTAAGAGTACCACATGGACCATGGATCATGTTTGTTGTAACAATATCAAACAGCAGTTGGTCAGTGGACGGATCTGGAATTTCCGCAGAAATGATACTATCGATTTCTTCAGGACGGATTTTGTCGATTAACCAAACCAAAATGTGTGCATGAGGTAATCCTCGCTTTTGCCACTCAACCGAATACAGCCAGCAACGTGTGGGACCGAATACATGTAATTTAGTAATGAAACTTATTAAATACTTCAACTTTTGTCTGAACACACGTACTGTAATGTCATGGCGATGTATTGCATTTTGGCCAGGCAATAGCAAAGATGCAATCTCTGGCCATTTTGGATTACATGTGAACGTGATAAATAAACATGGTCGTCCATATTCGCGCACGAAAGTCAGAGCATCCTGTATATATTCTTGCATATGACGTGGACTGCCTACGTACGATGATGGTAAAATGACATGGTTACCAATTTCGGCGACGTCGGCGTTGTTGTTGATAGCGTCTCGCAAATGAATGTACTCTTCCGCACGCAGCTTTAGTTGATTATATCGTAAGTATCGTAGTCGTTCGCCCTCAATCTTCGCGTACATGTCGACCATGAATTGTTGACAAAGCTCACGACATCGTAGAATGACGTTGTCCAGGCCGCGTCTAATCATTAATTGGTACGCATAATAATCCTTTGAGCTAACGTTCTTGTTTGTTTCAGCTCCTGTAATAATTTATATTCATAAAAATTAATTTAAATTAATTACGTTCAATAATTTAATTGTTTTGTTAAATGATTAATGATCAAATTCATAATCAATGAAGTACCTGATACGGGATCTCGTTGTTTTATGTTTATGCAATATCCGTCTTGTCCCTTCCAGAATATTAGCGGATATTGGAGAGCGTCATATGAACGATGTGTATCAGCAATGAACTGTAGATTATTATTTCTTCTACGAATCACAATTTCTCGTGCACCTGTACGATCGCCAACCATGATTCCAGCAACATCATCAACAACGGGTGCATTGAATCTACGAATATGCTCTCCAGCTGGTGTTTTATCAGGATTAATGACGATAGCGTGATTATCGCTTTGTAATTTGTGCATGTGTGATTTGAATATTTTCAACAATTCGTTGTGCTCATTCAATAGAGCATCCAGCTCGCTGACGATGCGTCTGGCATAAAATGAATCAAGGTTATTATAATCACAACGTGCATTCACGCGATTGGCAAGTGCGCTTCCGGAATCCTCGCCGCCCATGAAGTAGATTTGTAAAAATTTATGTGGTTCGTTTGGCATTGGCAGCAGTGAGCCAATTTTATGATAAGCTTGGCCTCTGATTTTGAATGTAGAATTGTATTGTTGACCATTTGCATTAGTATTTCGAACTATTTCTGTTGCTCCGAACGATGTCATTTGAAAGCATGAATTGAATGTTCGAATTGACTTCAGAAACACGTTAGAATCTGGATCCGTGCCGATAAGTAAACCGTTCAATGGTTCAGGTGGTGTTTCAATTTCAGGTAGTTGCACTTTTCCTGACGCGCAACACATCCCAGCTGGTTCATTTTTGAATTTCAGAGCATGACAATGCGGACATTCCTTGTCCATAGCACCAATTACCACTTTTGAATGAGCATAATATTCAATATCGGGCTCATACTGGAATGCTAGACGCAGGAATGAATCAGATGTAAATGCTCGATGTACCTGTTGTCGTTGTTGGTCATTTGTTCTGCGTCTATTGACTGTGAAACGGCGTGATTGTCGTTGTTCTAATCTTATTACTTCATTGCGTTCAGCTCGTGTATCTTCTGACTCTTCTTGACGCAATTGCGCCATTCTGACACGTGCATCAGTATTTTGTTGCTGGATTTGTTCTTCGGTTCTTTCGGATCTTCTATTCCCCAAGCTTCGAGATTTACTTGTATTACGGCTCAAATCAGTCCCTTTGCGTTTTCTTGGCATTGCTCACTGTACAAAACACACATAAATAGAATTAATGAAATTACTTAATGATGAAAAATGTTAAAGGTATAATTAGGGCCAGGATTTTTGCCGCAGTTTTGAATGATTAGTTTGAATTTATGAAATTATAGCAAAAATATAAGTTTTATGAAAAAATTTTTCAGACAAAAGTTGTAGAAAATTAAATTTTACGAAAGAAATTGTCTCTTATAATTTTCTCATACAACCAATATTTCCATCGATATTTCAAAATAAAGATTCATAATGATTGATTCAAATTTTTGGAAACTATGAAAATCTTAATTGTTAAATTACATTTTTTTAATAAAATTAAATTAAAATTACATTTTTATAAGATCAAGCATTCAGGAGGCCAAAGTCCGATTTGGACTGTAGCGCCATCGTAAGTAAGTAAGTAAGATCAAATATATTTGCCGTAATGTCAAAAACTTAAGAGCATTAATTGTAAAATGTTAAAATGAAATCACGGCAAAAATCTTGGCCCTAGTTATAATGTATTTAATATTTGGTTGTACACACATTCATTTACATATTCATGTAAACATTAGACTGTTTTACAAAAGCGAAAAATTTTATTTTTCATAATCATATCAAAAATATATGGTTAGAAATGGTAAAAAAAAAATGAATACAAAAAAAAAGTTTGCCCAATTTTAATAAAAATTAAATTCCACCGAATCTTTTTTGACCGTTTCCAACAACATTTTCGATATAAATAAAAAAAAGTATACTTACAACACAAAAGCCGTTGTTGGTGGAAGCTCGTGCCACGTGTTGAGTACTTTTGAGGTTATGAAAATCACTTGATTAACTAATCGTGCAAAATACACTCAAAATTGATAATTTTATTATTATTAATAAAATAGGAATGATTAATAGTTAATATGAGAGTTACACTGAGATAGCAAAATAATAATTGTCAACGTTACTACTACACTTGATGCATAAACAATAATGATGGCCGACAACTGTGTAGGGAGTGAGAGAAGTCTTATTGTGTGAGAGAAACAGGAGACCGGCTTCGTTCTCATCCCTACTCCGTGCTGTTTACTGGGTCAGAAGTGACACCTGTAGACAATTGGCGGGGATAACTAATTAAATGACGATTGATCAGTTATCGACCGGGGATGAAAAATGATTAAATTACTAAAATGGCTATTAAAAAATAGGGGTTGGTGATAAAAGGGTAAAAATTTAGGGTTGTATGTATTTTTTAATGCGACATAATAAAAAAAATAAAGAAATTAAAAAAATGTTTAAAAATTAAAGAAAAATGTTAAGGGTGGACAACCCTTATCACTAAGGGGTATGAAAAATAGATGTTGGCCGATTCTCAGACCTACTCAATATGCTCACAAAATTTCATGAGAATCGGTCAAGCCGTTTCGGAGGAGTAAGGGAACGAACATTGTGACACGAGAATTTTATATATAAGATTTAAGTTCAGGAAATTGAATTTATCGAGCTAACAACTAACTGATTACGCGACAAAATTTAGAGTGAATACTATTTTAATTTCGATTTAACATTTCGACTCGTACTTCAATTTAGCAAATTTACCGCTAGGTCAATGTATTATTTTCGGAATGCAAAAAAAACTGACGACCAACATCGCCCGAGTGAAAATTAACAGTAAATTGAAATTTAGAACCGCAATATTTGGAATTTAATTTAACAACGAAATTTAAAACAATAACATTTTTGTAATTCAATTTTTTTTATCGTTTGAGTCTATTTTGAGACTTAACATCCCGGCCGCCTTGAAGAATTCCAGGAACTCTTCTTTAATCATCCAATGGTAATGGCGCAATTTTAGTAATTGCACGACGGAAGATGCCATTGTTTGTACGAATATATACGACACGAATGCGACCATCTGAGCCAGGGAACACCTTCACAATCCTTCCCAAAAGCCATCTCTGGGGAGGTAAATCTTCATTCGCTAAAAGGACCAGAGTATCTTCCTTCAAGTTTGACGATGCAGCCGTCCACTTTACCCTTTGTTGTAGTTGGGGAACATATTCCCGGGACCATCTTTGCCAAAAATGTTGCTGTATGGCACAAACCATTTGCCATCGTTTTAGGTAATGCAATTCTCGTTTTGTAAAATCCGTTTCCGGAATAGCGTTGAGAGGAGCGTTTACTAAAAAATGACCGGGCGTAAGTGCAGAATAATCATTTGGATCATTGGACATCGCAGCCATTGGTCGTGAATTGAGTATCGCTTCTACTTGCACCGCCACGGTACTTAGTTCTTCAAAGGTTAACGAAGCCAGTCCAATAGTCCTAACGATATGGTATTTGGCCGACTTTACCGCTGCCTCCCACAATCCACCAAAGTGGGGAGACCTCGGTGGGATAAATCGGAATTCTATTCCGACCTCAGCGCAGTAATTAACAGTTGCTTCCTTGTTTTGCTGCGAGTAGAAACCCTTTCGAAACTCCTTCAATTTTGAGTTTGCACCAACGAAATTGGTGCCGTTGTCGCACGATAGCGTTGAGCAGATGCCACGACGGCCTACGAAACGTTTTAAGGCAGCTATAAAGGCATCGGCTGACAAGTCAGAGACCACCTCCAAGTGAGTGGCCTTCGTAGCAAAACAAATAAATACTGCCAAGTATGATTTTACGCGCAGCTGGCCTCGGTGCTTAAAGGTTGTCCAGAACGGTCCACAGAAATCCACACCAGAATGAGCGAAAGCACGAAATGCTTGTAGGCGAAGTGCTGGTAGTGGTCCCATGATTTGATTTTGTATTTTTGGGCGGTAGTGAAATCAGTGGACACATTTTCTAACCACCCAATTTGCCACCGATTTTGCGCTCTGGATCCAGAACTTCTGACGAATTATCGCTATGAGTGCTTGAACTCCTGCGTGAAGAGAAATTTTATGAATGTAGTTTACATAGCAAAATACGAATGGATGATTTTTCGGAAGCCTGCAAAGGTATGGTAACGAAGAATTTTGCAAGCGGCCGCCGACTCGAAACAGTTGAGGAGTGCTTTCATCCAGGAACGGAGTCAAGCCTTTAAGTGAACTACTTGGGCTGACTTGCATATCTTTTTCCAACAATGAAATTTCTCGTTCAAATGCTTGGCGCTGAATGACGAATATAATCCTGTGCAGCGACTTGTCTAATTCCGTAGCCGTTAGTTCCTTGTTAATTTCTTCCTTATGATGAGATGAACCCTTGCATCGTATCGATAATATCCTATAAAACCGTAGGACGTACGCAAATATTCTTCGTAGTTTCGAAAAATCGTTGACAAATTTATGATTTGCGATTAAATCATAATTATTTTCGACTGCCAGCAAGACTGGCTTTACGTTTCTTTTGTCAGGTAAATTAGCAGCATGATCTATGAGCTTAGTAGGAGGCCATTCGTCTTCAGATTTTTCAAGAAACTGTGGCCCAGTAAACCAAATAGACTCGACGAGTTCTTTAGTGCGAGCTCCTCGTGACACGATATCTGCAGGACTAGACTTCGATGGAACGTGACGCCAAACTACATCTGGTAGCGTTAACTCCTGAATTTCCGCCACGCGATTTGATACGAATGTAGTCCACGTTGAAGGATGCCCATGCAACCAGTGAAGCACTATTTCCGAGTCGGTCCAAAGATAGGTAGCGGATAATGAGCCAACTAATGGTTGAACTACCTTGAGTAAATTTGAAAGTAGCAACGCAGCACTTAATTCCAGCCTTGGCAGCGACAACGATTTTAGAGGAGGTACCTTGGATTTTCCACTTATCAGATTAACTGATATGTTACCATAAGAGTCCACACTACGAACGTACAAACAGCAACCATATGCCTTGCAAGACGCGTCCGCGAAACCGTGTAACTCGCGAGTGTGAAGAGGATGGATACCGAATATATAACGCGGAATTCGAATTTTTGATATGTCCATTAGTTCTTCGCGAAATGAATACCACTGCTCGGATAAATCTTCTGGTATAGATTGATCCCAATCTACTTGTAATGTCCATAACTGTTGCATAAAAATCTTGGCCAAGACTGTTATAGGATTCAATAATCCTAATGGGTCAAAAAAACTGGCGATATTAGAAAGCACAATACGTTTTGTTACCCGTGATGAGTTTGTTTCCAGTGGCCAACGAAAACAAAATTGATCCTCAAATGGATCCCAAATTATTCCCAAAGTTTTGATGACATCCACATCATTAATTCTTAATGGAGTTTCCTTATCTGCTTCGCTAATGCTGTCTCGAAAACGTTCCTCATTTGAAAACCATTTCTTTAATTGAAATCGACCTTGCTCCAAGATCTTCTCAGTTTCATACCTTATCTGCATAATTTCTTCATAGGTGTCCGCGCCAGTTATTAAATCATCCATATAAAAATCCGAATTGAATTGTTACAGTTGTCTTGAATTGGCACTTAGAGCTTTGTTTCCCAATTCCACTAATATCTCTGGAATCTCGAACTCGTTTCAGCTGTAGCTTCTTACAAAATTCATCCGATATGAAGTTGAGCGTCGAACCGGTGTCCAATAACACTCGACCAGGAATAAATGCTCCCGAGTTGGTTCGAATATCTGCGATAGCGGTAGCTAAAATCACTTGATCTTCTTCACAATCTTGTATATGGGAATGCAGAGCAGTGTTAAGCCTAGCAGCTTGCTGGACATTTATTTCAGGAACGGAATTAGAGCCAGATGGTTGTGTTGAAGATACTACACCGCCCGACGATACGTAACGATGCAATAAATTATGATGACTATCTCCACACACCTTACAGCATTCCGCGGAGCAGCTTCCAGCAAGATGTCCCCTTTGCAAACATCTCAGACAGAGATCTAATTTTTTTACTTCTCGATAGCGATCGTTGATAGGTAACTTCGCGAAACTCCAACACCGATAAATGCTATGGTTTGAGCGATTACAGAAAACGCAAGTTAGCCTCGACACTGTGAGGATAGTGGATTTCCGATGAGCCTTAATTGCAGATTTAGATGACGACGAGAATTTGCCGAAGATGGTCTTGACTCGAGTTGTTGACATCTTTTTCCCAAAAATTTTGCACATTCCTCCCACGTCGGTAGTTCATCGAAATTCAGAGACTCTTCCCATTTAATATGAGATTCTTCATCCAATTTACGTCTAACTAGGTAAAGAATAATAGTATTTAGGATATCATCATTTGTTCCTAGCGAACGAAGTGCCTTGAGGTGGACATTAATCTTATCAACTAAATTTCTAATATCCGAAGCAGAACCCTTTAGTGTCGAAGGAGCCTCAAACACCTTTTATACATGGGCTTGAAAAATAATACATTTATTATTATAGCGTGCGTTTAAGAGATCCAACGCCTTTCCATAATTTTCGGCCGTCATTTCCAATCCTTCTATTAAATTTAATGCTTGGCCTTGGAGGCTATTAATTAGGTGTTGGAATTTCTGGACATTACTCAAATCTGTACATTTATCCACTAAACTATTGAAACCATGCATAAAACTGGTGTATTCTATATACTCGCCTGCAAAGGTCTTCAAAGTAAGTTTTGGAAGATTTGACACCTTGGTAGTATACGGAAACATCGTAAAATCAAGACTATTTTCACCCGTCGGAGAAGATTTAGACGTCGACAACTCGAGCGAATGTTTCAGCTTCAATATTTTCGCTTTTACGATGCAGTATTGAGTTTCTATTTTGTCTCTGTGCGACTCCTGACTTGCTTCCTGACATTCAATACTGTCTTGAATTTGCAACAACTGCTGAAAATACCTTTCTAGTAAACTAAGACGACATTCCAACTCTTCTACCGTAATAGAGTTTTGGTTTGCGTCAATATAATTTTTTATACGAGTTATGCATCCTTTCAATGATGCTCTTCGCAATTTTAACCGCTCACCTGTAGTGTGATCAGAATGATCACTTACTTCTCCTTTCTCGGAACTGTCTTTCGGCATTTCACTAACTTAAACACTTTTAATCACGACACACTCTTCACAATACCGGCCGAACGAAACGAAACGCAAGTTTTTCTGCAAACTATATTGCACCGTTCACTGTCTTCACCTTTGCAAACTATATTGCACTTAAATCACCTGCACAATTCCACGATAGGTGTGCACAAAGTCTATCAACATCACGTCGGGGTCACCAAAAAATGTTAGGACAACTTCCTAACATTCTCATTTTAATTAAAATTAAATAATAAACCAAACGACTCAAATTTTATTATTTATTTAAGTTCAGGAAATTGAATTTATCGAGCTAACAACTAACTGATTACACGACAAAATTTAGAGTGAATACTATTTTAATTTCGATTTAACATTTCGACTCGTACTTCAATTTAGCAAACTTACCGCTAGGTCAATGTATTATTTTCGGAATGCAAAAAAAACTGACGACCAACATCGCCCGAGTGAAAATTAACAGTAAATTGAAATTTAGAACCGCAATATTTGGAATTTAATTTAACAACGAAATTTAAAACAATAACATTTTTGTAATTCAATTTTTTTTATCGTTTGAGTCTATTTTGAGACTTAACAAACGGCTTTAACTTATCACTCAATAAATTCGTAGTATACCGGATAGGTTGGATGAATTCACGAGTAAAAACGCCTGGTGTAGTTTAATACATATATTTTGGTAGTAAGCAAATTTCTATTACAATAATTTCGAGAATGAGAGTACAGTTTGATTATATGAGCGTATTTGCTAGAGCTGATTTTTATTATTTATTTAATATCGCTCGTCCTATGTTTCGGTGTTCCAGAATATGGAAGCACCAATGCTATAAGACGACTCGATATGTTAAGCGCGCAAGTTCGTTCGTCGTTTCGGTGTTCCAGTGAAGTGGAAGCTCCGATACCAAGGAAAGAACTGATCTCTCTGCACAGGCTAAGCGG
Organism: Chorisops tibialis; assembly: GCA_963669355.1. Lineage (NCBI taxonomy): Eukaryota > Metazoa > Arthropoda > Insecta > Diptera > Stratiomyidae > Chorisops > Chorisops tibialis. The sequence goes on from OY770264.1 coordinate 140,889,111, forward strand.
CCTTTTATACATACTAAAAATGCTGCCTTAAATCTATGTGTGCGTGCGGATGAGTTGTCTGCTTGTCAGCTGTGTAAACGTATTGAAGGCGCTCGTCTCTGTTATTGCCCGAATGGTTGTTGTTGGATCATGTTTTTTTTTTTTTATATTGGTGTGTTACAGTACTCCCCTTCTGTTCTCGATGACGTCTCGGCGAGAAGAACAGGACATCTATGTGGTTTGCTTTTTGGGACGTCCTCTTCTACGCATTGGGCTGATTGGTATTTGTTCTTCACCGGTTTCTTCTGTAACGATTGGTAATATAGCGGAGACATGATACGTACCCAGACAGTGACTAGGATTATCGAAGGACGCAACTTCGTAAGAGCTGGGTCCTTTCTGTGTAAGAATTATATAAGGACCATCTCTTTTTGGCGTTAACTTTGATGTAAAACCTCGTGTACGTTGGCTGCGCGTGTGAGTATTAACCCACACTCTATCTCCGGGTTGATATTGAATCGCTGCTCTTCGTTTACGGTCTTGATAAACCTTTTGGCGATCTTGCTGTCTCTCGAAGGTTTCTCGTGCTTCTTTCAGGGTTTCAGCTAATATATTCAGATGTGGGGTAATTTCATTTATGAAATTTTCCGATTGTGTGATCTGTCGTAAGTCTCATCTGGTGCTTCATTTGGTGTTCGTAGTTCTCTCCCAAAAGTTAGATATGCAGGAGTGAATCCCGTATTTTCGCATCGCGTACGATTATATTAGCGAAACGAATGCCTGGTAACTTGTCACCCCATTCCTTATGGCTGCCCTTAACTAGGATAGAGAGCTGTGTTTTCAGATCTCTGTTGCGTCGTTCTACAGGATTCGCTTGTGGATGATATACAGGTGTGAAGTTTTGCTTAATATCGAGGCAAAACATAAGTTGTTGCATGATTCCACTGATAAATTGGGTACCGTTGTCGTTAATCAATCTTCGTGGTAAGCCATATCGTAGGAATACGTCATTAAGGAGCATCTTTGCGCATCGTTCCGCTGTAGCATTTTCTAAAGGAAATAGTTCCACCCATTTAGAAGCTACATCTTCCACAATTAAAATGCATGTTAAATTATCTGCTGTTTTTGGCAGTGGCCCAAATAAGTCGACGGCCATTGTTTAGAAACGGGGAAATTATTTTATTTCCCCGCGTTAGAATTCGTCTAGATTGTTATGTACGAAGGCCTGCGGAAAGAATTATTTGACTTAAAGCCAAAATAATTCTGAAAGGAAACGAAAACGTCAATGTTCGGGACAAGAAAGGGCCAATTCCACCTACTTCCGAATTGGTGGCTGAATAAGGAACGGAAGCGACACGCTTGCTGGCGGCCGGGACTAGCTACGGCAGTGTGGGGGGGTACTTGTTCCTTATTCAGACCATAAAACCCATGGCCTGTATAACAAAATTTCGTGTCGGCTTACTCCGGGTTAGGGTGAAAATTGGGATAATTTTCCCTAGTGGTCGTGAAAGACCATGAAGCGATGGAGTTGCCGACTCCGCGATTTGTGTTAGGGCGCTAAGGTGGTTTTTAGCGCCCTCTCTGCCCTCCCTACCTAGCCACGACTTTCCTCAAGAAGTATTCTTGTCGTGGCCCCATGTTGAGGTTCGGGGCGAAAGCTAAACGCTCGGGTTCACTTTAGTTCGGCTCTTTAGCCTTTAATCATCATAACCAACAATAAAAGAAATTCTGTCATTCGACAATGAAGAAGAAAAAAAAAGGAACAACAAACAATATAGCGAAATTGAAAGAATCAAAATTTGACTTACTTGTTTGAGAAATTCGCCGGCAAGAAGAACGGCACTTGTAGTACCATCACCAACCACTCATGGAACGACTCGTGTCGGAGATGATTTACATACTTTGTTTTTATTTCATTTCATTTTTTTTTTTTTTTTTTTATTTTTATAAATTCCGTCCGTCCGTCTTGTCATGTCTGTCTATTATTCTTTTATTTGCTTTAGATATTTTATTATTTTATGTTTAAATCAATTCATGCATTTTTATTATATTTTTTTTTTCAATTTAAATTTAATTTAATCTAATTAATTTAATTCGTTCATGCGTGTCTCATTATGTTTAATTTATTTTGCTTTATTTTAATTTTACTTCATTTAAATTCGTTTAATTTAATTTAATTTAAGTTATTTTTAATCATACTTCATTTAAATTATCTTAATTTAATTTAGCTAGTTTCGTTCTAGCCTGTCTCTAAAATTAGTGTTTCGATTCAATATCGAACCACCGCCGATGATATACAGATTTTCACTTCACAATTGCTCTTCACAACACCGGAGAATTATTATTCACAATAGTAACGAGGACAAAATAAAATTCACTGATCCACTTTGCTTGTGCGTTTATTGAAGACTAAAAAACTTTACTTAAAACTAAAAGATTAGCATAAGGTATCTTGTATATGATGTGTCAGCAATATCTCACGGTAATGGACACATGCCGTGAGAAATGCTGACACCTGGTCTAGCCACAAACATTCTTCCAGCAAACAATTCTTTGGATATTTAATAATTGTAGCACTCATATATCTGCTAGAAGAATATTTGTGGCGTCATAGACGTAAAATAATTTCATATGATACGTGAAGAATTTTGCAACATGATTTCAACGTATCATATGAAATTATTTATCTACTAAATTATTAAGTTAATTGATGACGTTAGACATGCTCCCCGCGTTGAACGTTAGTTCAACTCTGTCTTGGATTCTATTTTCAAACGAAATGCTTCCGCTGGTAATTGTCTAGGAAGTGGAATCGGGCTCTTCGTATGTCTTGCGTAGTGTGATTGTTTTTGATGCTTCCATACTAGGTAACTAACGATCAGGATCATCAGTGCTAGGCCCACGTAGCTGATTACGAATTGATGTGTATCATGCTGGTTGATAATGAGAGGAATTTCTTCCATGTTCACTTGCGTCCGAATTTTTTGTTGTAGCTCCTCAAGGGTCTTCTTGAAAGACTCTTGGGAACTGGACGCCATTGGCAGGTCTGCTACTTGGTTGGGCATCTTCCATTCCGTAAAATTTCTCGTTGCTATAGGAGAAATATTGAAGGAGGATTGGTACAGCTTGTGTGCTTGAATGGTGACTGTTTCTTTTTTAATAGCACATTCTTCGCCCAATTCGAGGATACCGGAACCTTCTAGATTTATATATATTTATTTATCAACATTACTCTCACTGCAAGTGTCGCGAATATTTTCTCTGATTGCGCAATATAGCTGTCGCGAGTTATATTATTGATCCGTGCTACACTTTGATTGATAGCCAATTCTAGGTCCAGAATATGATGACTCATGGCTTGATTTGACTGCACCATAATATTGGCTGTCGAGTCAATTATTGTCGTCTGGTTTTTTATCAACTGTAACAAGTGCTTCTCGTTTCCGTTTACTTGGTCGATGATATTAGACATTTCTTCTGCGTATTGGGAGTCTAATATTCCAAAAAGAATTTGCCAGATTTCCAACTACATTGAGCGCGCCGCGTTTAAATCTGTGATTATTTTGGCCATTTGCTGCGAGTAGGAGATCATTGTTCCGTTGAATCTCGCTGAACAGAATGTTGAACTGTGTTGTTGTAGCTGTACATGACGAGTGTTCTTTATTTTGCCGGCATATTCGGGTGAGCAAGTCGACGCCAGTTTTTATGTCATCGAGATCCTTCCAGTACGGTCTCATATTGTAATAGACGACCAGCTTCCATTCATCTAGGATCAGGTCAGCCGATCCCATCACTTCTAAGTAAAGGCCAGGCGGTGTTTTGAAGGGCGTTACCGTCACTGTCGCCGATAGTATTGGCATCACAAGATTTGCTAACAACAACAAGCTGAGCGCTGACTGAGCCTTACGTGGTTTCTTTCCGGTGATAGATGTCGATTGGGCTTCATCGCCGTCTGCCTCCTCATCTGTGAGGGAGCTGGCCTTGTGTTTGATTGGTTTTTGATGCGGTGAATCTTCTGGTTTGCTGCTTGCCGTAGATTCGGTCGATTCTGGCCCATGTTCGACGGGTAGCGGTGCAACCTTATGAATTGGTCGTTTTAACACACCAGACGTTGTGTTGACTTCTACGACTTGAACTAAATCATCGCTACCCTTGATAGCTCGAAGAACCCTGCCTAATTGCCATTTCAGCACTGGTAGATTGTCGTCTTTTAATATGACCATCATTCCGGGCTTAACGTTGTCGCAGCGTTGCTTCCATTTGTATCTGATCTGAAGTTCGCTTAGATATTTGCTGGACCACCGTTGCCAGAACTGATTTTTGATTTCTGATATCATTTTCCATCGATGCGATAAGCTCGATCTTGCGGGTTGCGTGTAACTGTCCGTCGTGCTGGTTAATGGTTTGTAGTGTTGTTATTTTATGAATGCGTTTTTGAAATCTTTTTTTAAAAAACTCTTAATTCACTACATTACAATTATTATCATTTATTTTAGTCAAACAATATTTATAATTTAATATCACAATTATTATTTATATTTCTTTATCACGTTTGAGTATTAAAACATTTAATTAATTTTATTAATTATTTAGTGTCTATTATTATTCTCGTTTTTCTTGAGACTACTTTTTTTCACCTTTGTTAATCATTATTATTGTTTTTTTTTTATTAAAAAAAACCTACTTACTATAGTTTATAAAAATACATACAAAGTATTTTAATTTTAATTCCACTACGATTCATTGATTTAAAAAATAGAGTAGTTAAACAAGTAAGCACCACATACCCACTTCCTAGAGAAGATCTTTTGATCTTTTCGATACTCTGTTAATTTGAATAGGGTTTGTCTATGGTACAAATTTCCGTAATTATTTGGCAAAAGAAACCTTTTTTTTAATTTCTGGCGGAATTGATGCTTCGGACGAACTCATAAAACAAGGTTTAAGACGATCAATAGACAATTTAGTTGGTTTGTCATTAATCTTAACGACGAAAAACTTGTTATTTCTTTGAATAACTTCGAATGGGCCTTCATACGGGGTTTGAAGAGAAGCGCGAACTGAATCAGTTCTCACGAAAACATGGGTACATGTTTTGAGATCTTCAAAAATGAAAGGTGTTTCATTACCATGTCTTAACGGGGGGCGTGGACTCGCATTATTGATCCGATCACGAAGAATTTCTACGTAATCACTTCCGGACAATGTGCTCGGTTTGTTCTCGTTTTGAACAAAATCATACGGAAGCCTGATATTCTGGCCGTAAAGTAGTTCGGCCGGTGTCGCATTGGCATCATCTCGAATTACTGTTCGTAAGCCGAGAAGAGTAAAAGGGAGTACATCCGACCAACTTTCGTTTGGCTTGCATTTTAAAGTTTCTTTAAGCACTCTGTGCCATCTTTCCAGCATTCCATTAGCCTTAGGATTGTATGCAGTAGTTCTGCAGCGTTTAAAACCTATCATTTTTCCTAATTCTAGAAATAGTCGCGTTTCGAATTGGGGACCTTGATCCGTAATGATAGAAACTGGCGTTCCATATCGTGGAATATACTCTTTGAATAGGGTATTGGCAACAGTTTCTGCGCGAATATCTGTAATGGCATAAGCTTCAGGCCATCTCGTGAAACGATCTATAACTGTAAGGCAGTATCTGAAACCGTTCGAAGATGGTAACGGACCAACCAGATCAATATGAATTGTTTCGAATTTGTTTGATACTGGTTTGAAATCTCCTAAAGGGCTTGTGACGTGTCGAGAAACTTTAGCTTTTTGACAGGCAATACATTCCTTAGTCCATTTGTGACAATCTTTATTGATTGAAGGCCAAATGAATTTTTGTCGCATAAGCTTAACTGTAGCTTTAATTCCTGGATGCGATAAATCGTGCACAGTACGAAAAACACGAGTGCGTAAATGTAAAGGAATGTAAGGTCTAACTTTATGCAAGGAAGTGTCACACCAAAGAGGATTAGATGTGCCATCAATAACAACCGGAATGAATTTTAAGCTAGGTATATTTTTAACTTTAATTAATTCAGAATCCATCAGTCGAGCGTCAGCAATTTCGGAATAGTCGATGATTGTCGGAAGATTTAATGCTTCAATTCTCGACAATGCATCAGCGACCACGTTGTTTTGACCGGAAACATGACGAATATCTGAAGTAAATTGGCTAATGAAATCCAGGTGCCTAAGTTGTCGTGGTGAAGCTTTTTCAGGATTTTGTTTTAGAGCGAAAATTAACGGCTTATGATCCGTAAACAAAATAAAATTTCTACCTTCAAGCATAAATTTAAAATGCTTAATTGCAACATAAGCCGCTAGAAGCTCTCTGTCGTATGCACTGTAGTTCTTTTGAGCCGAAGAAAGTTTCTTCGAGAAAAAGCCTAGCGGTTGCCAGTCATTTCTAACTCGTTGTTGTAGAACAGCTCCCAAAGCTGTGTCTGAAGCGTCTACTGCTAATGATAGAGATGAAGATGTGGAGGGGAAAGCTAAAGTGGTAGCTTGAGCGAGTTGATTTTTGCAATGTTCGAACGCCTCAATTGAAGTAACCGTCCATATCAACTCTGTTTTATCATTTTTCTTTTTACTACCTGTAGTGAAGCTGTCAAGTATTGATTGTGCTTCGGCAGCATGTGGGATAAATCGACGATAAAAATTTATCATTCCCAAAAATCGTCGCATATCTTTCACAGTAGATGGTCGTGGATATGCTGCTATGGCTTCGATTCGTGAAGCAATTGGCTTGATTCCGTTTTTGTCAATCGTATGACCTAGGAAATCGACCGAAGATTTAAAAAACGAGCATTTAGCTTGGTTAATTACCAAATTATGCGAGTTAAGCCGTTCGAATAATCTTTCTAAATGATTTAAATGTTCAATTTCTGATTTAGAAGCAATTAAAATGTCGTCGATATAGACAAAACAAAAATCAAAATCATTTAAAACCGAGAAAATAAATCGCTGAAAAGTTTGTGCTGCATTGCGAAGACCAAAGGTCATCCGCACAAACTCGTATAATCCGAAAGGTGTAGTGATTGCTGTTTTCGGAATATCCTCTTCATTAATGGGTATTTGATGGTATGCTCTTTCTAAGTCAACGGTTGAAAAAATTGTACATCCTTCCAACTGTTGACCGAAGTCTTGAATGTGCGGGATAGGGTAAGGATACTTATCAGGAGTAGTTATAGCGTTTAAAGCTCTATAATCTCCGCAAGGCCTCCAAATACCATCTTTCTTTTTGACCATGTGTAGCGGTGATGCCCATGGGCTATCAGAGGGTCTGCAGATACCACGTTCGACCATAAGATTGAATTCAGCCTTAGCTGCTCTGAGCTTGATCGGATCTAAACGACGAGGTCTAGCAAAGATTGGACGACCTTCAGTAACGATAAAGTGTCGCACAGTGCTCGACTCTATGAAACTGTAATCTAAAGTGCGTCGTAATCCTTCGAATTTAGATAATAAAAGTTCCACTTTTGGATTTGTAGATGCAGTTGACAAAACAGCGAGATTTGAAGATGGTCCTTTAACCAAAGAACCAGTTGCTGAACTAATTCGTGACAGTGGATCAATAATACATTTTCGTCGAATATCTACGATTAGACCGAAATGTTTAAGGAAATCAGCGCCAAGAATGGGTTTTTCGACATCAGCTACGATGAATTTCCAATTGAATATTCTTCGTAACTGGAGAGAAATATCTAAAGATTTGAATCCAAAGGTTTTGATGTTGGTGGAATTGGCGGCTGTGAGTACAACAGATTTATCACAAACATTGTTTTCCTTAGGATTAACTGGAAGAACAGAAATGTCGGCTCCAGTATCGATTAAAAAACTAAATTTAGATAAATTATCCAAAATGAATAGGCGACTTGATGATGATTTGTTGTCGAACGTCGCCACTTCAGACAACTTTTTTAGTTTTTTAGATTGTTGAAAGAACACGGTTTACGGCATTTAGTTGCATTAATGCCGAATTTTCTGTGATAGTAACAGAAATTTGAATTTTGTGATGAATTATCACGATTGTTACTCGATGAACGTGAATTATTTCTGGAACGTGATCGATTCCTTCTAAAGGATTGATTTTGATTCAAAGTCAATAATTCAAGTTGTTTAGTTAACAACGACATTTGATGTATAATTGAACTTTCGAAACTAAATCGATCAGTTCTATAATCGTAAACTTTTGGTTGAGAGACACTTGAAACATTCCCAATGAAATTAGGATTAGTTTCCATGACTCGATCTGCTAAAATACTTAATTCATCAAGTGAAACGTTAGCTACAGCTAAAATTGACTGAGTATTTTGTGGCAATTTTTGAAGCCAAAGTTTTTTCAAAAGAGGTTCTCCAACCGAAGACCCAGCCAAAGCTTTCATCTTACTTAAAAGATGGGATGGTTTATCGTCGCCGAGATCAATACCATTAATCAATTTTTGTAATTTATTATCCTCCGATTCACCAAATCTAGCAATAATAGCTAATTCTAAATCAGAATAAGGTGTTGTAGAGGATAAATTTTCAATAATATCCAACACCTTATCGCATTCTTCTTGGGTCAACATACTTAAAGTATAACTAAATTTCGTTGTTTCCAACGAAATATTAGCTGACCGGAATTGAATTTCGAGAGCTTGAAACCAAGCAGACGGATTTCGTCTCCAAAGACAAACTTTCTGTATTGCAATAGTTGCAATATTATTAGCGTCGCCTAACCCTAAAAAAGGATTAGGTAGAAGTAATTCATCTCGGGATGAAGGAGGTAAAGCTCGTGCTTCATTGACCTCGTTGTCGTTTGACATGACGAAATTTTTTATGATATTAGTGATTCGTAATTAATTTAAAATTTACAAAATTGGTACACAAAAATTAAAATTTAAATAATAAAAATTTATACTCAAATATTTGGTTTTATATTTTCTTCATTTTTCTATTTTCTTTCTTCTTTTTTATTTAAATAAATCTTGAAATTGATTAAACCTTCAGCAGTCTTAAGATTTTCTTAAAAATTTTCTCTCTTGATTTTCTTAATTTGATTTTCTTTCTTTCTTCGATTTTCTTTTTTCAATTTTCTTAAATAATCCTTGAGTCCGATTTCGAAGATGTTTCGGATGGCGAAATATGCACAGCCAATCGGCTGAAAGGGACAGGAAAATTGTACGAATTAATATTCTATTGAATAATTTTTATTTTATAAAATGCGATGCAAAGGCGTGTTCGCCTATCGGGGTCACCAGTTGTAGTGTTGTTATTTTATGAATGCGTTTTTGAAATCTTTTTTTAAAAAACTCTTAATTCACTACATTACAATTATTATCATTTATTTTAGTCAAACAATATTTATAATTTAATATCACAATTATTATTTATATTTCTTTATCACGTTTGAGTATTAAAACATTTAATTAATTTTATTAATTATTTAGTGTCTATTATTATTCTCGTTTTTCTTGAGACTACTTTTTTTTCACCTTTGTTAATCATTATTATTGTTTTTTTTTTATTAAAAAAAACCTACTTACTATAGTTTATAAAAATACATACAAAGTATTTTAATTTTAATTCCACTACGATTCATTGATTTAAAAAATAGAGTAGTTAAAAAAGTAAGCACCACAGGTTCACCTATTAAGAAGTGACCGGGTGTCAGCGCACATAGGTCATTCGGATCTGTTGACAGCGGTGCCAAAGGTCGTGAATTGAGTATGGCCTCCACTTGGATGATGACGGTCTCCAATTCTTCATAGGTTAGGGTAGCGGATGCAATATTTCGTAGTAAGTATTGCTTTGCGGACTTGACAGCCGCCTCCCACAGACCTCCGAAATGCGGTGATCTTGGTGGAATGAAATGAAATTCCATTCCTTTAGAAGCGCAAAAATTGGTAATGCTCTGTTTCGCTGGCTCGGCGTATACTGCTTCTTTTAGCTCTTCTAGTTGATTTTTGGCGCCTAAAAAATTCGTAGCGTTGTCACAATATAATCTTTGGCAACGCCCGCGTCTTCCAGAGAATCGTTTCAAAGCGCCGATAAAGGCTTCTGTAGTTAGGTCTGTCACTAGCTCCAGATGACAAGCCTTGGTGGCAAAGCAGCAGAATACCGCAAAATATGCCTTTTGCGGACGTTTTCCTCGAATTCTAAAATGTGTCCAAAAGGGTCCAGCGAAATCGACTCCGGCATGCAAGAATGGTCGTGCTGGCTGAACTCTGTCAGCTGGTAAACTTCCCATTAGCTGATTCATTGTTTTCGGCTTACTCCTTGTACATCGAATGCAGTTTTGCACAACAGATCTCGCAAGTGTCATTCCCTTGAGGGGCCAGTACTTTTGTCGTATTAAAGCCCGCAGAGTTTGTGGTCCTGCATGCAAGTTGTCGTTGTGGATCTGTGTTAATATCAGCTTTGTAATGATGTTTCCGTAGGGGAGTAGTACCTGATGTTTGCTGTCGTATGATAGATTTGAGTGCTGCAACCGCCCGCCAACCCTTAGTACTCCGGTCTTGTCGAGAAACGGCGTAAGGTTGCTTAGACGGTTACTGTTACTCAGCTGTCCTGTTGCTTGCAGGGTATGTATTTCCTCTTTAAACTCTTCACGCTGAATCTCCTTTACAATTACCTCAGAGGCTTTTTCGAGTTCCTGGACGGACAAGGGGTGACCTCGCAAGTTACTAGCCATCTTTTTCCGAGCTATTTGTGTAAAACGTACAAAGTATGCGACTATACGCTGGAGTCTTCTGGAGTTTTGATGGTCAGCTTTATGGACGAAATGTGGTGAGTCTTGGACTGCCGCCAACACCAACTTGGATCGTTTTTTCTCCAGATCAATGTTCTCTCCTTTATAATTACGGTCCCAAGTATATTCGCGTCCATGTAAGAAGAAGGGCCCGTAGAACCACAACGCACACTCTTGTAATTTGTCTGGTGCGATTCCTCGAGAGACTACATCTGCCGGATTTTCTTTTGTGTCAACATGCCTCCACTGATTGGGCGATGAGCTTTCTTGAATAGCTGCTATTCTGTTGGCGACGAAAGCCTGGTAGGACGCTGCTTCTGCGTGCAACCAGTTTAACACAATTTGCGAATCCGTCCAGAAAAAGGAGCGATTGTTAACCATTTTGAGATCTCTGCGTAGCCGGTCGACCAGTTCTACTGCTAATTGCACATAGCTAACTGCACATAGCTCCAAGCGTGGGATTGTTGTTAATTTTAATGGTGCGACCCTCGATTTCGAACATAAGAGGCGTACTGTGACGGTTCCATCTTCATGCGTTGCTCGGACGTATACTACGGCTCCATACGCCTTCTCGGATGCATCCGCAAATGCGTGTAACTGTTGTTCCTTCGGCGCCTTCCCGCCAAAAACATGCCGTGGGATCCGTATCTTGCTGAGTTTTTCTAGATCCTGCCGAAATTTAACCCATGTCGTGTGCATTTCCACTGGAAGTGCTGCGTCCCAGTCTAATTTCATATCCCACAGCCGTTGTATAAAGATTTTTGCCGTTATTGTGACTCATCAAGCCTAGCGGATCGAATACATGTGCGATGTCGGATAGAGCTGATCTTTTCGTTATTCTAGTTGACTCATTCCGAAAGGCACGAATGGCGAAATCATCACTTTTCGGTAGCCAAGTCAAACCTAATGTTTTGATTTGATCATCGTCTCCAAGATCCAATTGAATCGCTGTTTCTTCAGTTGGAACGTCTTGAATGATACGACTATGGTTAGCGCACCATTTGCGCAGTTTGAAACCGGCTGGGTTCAGTATTTTTACGATCTCATCCTTCTTCCAGATAGCTTCACGCAGACTGTCTGCACCGGACATCAAATCATCCATGTAGAAATCCTCCTTAACCGCTGGAGCACCTAGCGGGTATCGGTCCGCAGCTTTAATGGCTAGTTGTTGTAGGCACTTTGTTGCCAAATACGGAGCCGACCTTGTACTGTAGACAACTAGATTTTGTATCTTGTGACTTTTGGTGATAAAAACACGTTTGTTCTAGTTTGGTTCTCGAAGTCAACTGACTTCTCCTGTCACTTTTATTCTACAAAGCTTCTCAAAACGTTCTTTAAAATGATAACAAATTTAAACAGTAGGCGGCGCTTCCATACGAGTGGCGCGGAATAAATCAAATTAAATTTAAAATTAAACTGAAATATGCTTATAGCTTCGGCCAATCTGACTGACAGATCGCCCTCGATCTCTCTCTTCGCGGATCTAATAAATGTTGCTTATGCGTAACCTATGGGTGCTTCATCCGGCTTAACCACTTTCTCAGTCTAACTGCTTCAACTACTCCGTCATAAGGCAACTGGGTGATCTGGCAATTCTCTATGTCCCTGATAACATACCTGTCCTTCGGCAGCACCTTGTGGACTACATAAGGTCCCCGATACTTAGGTATGAGTTTCTTGTTAGTACCTAACGTAGTGTCCACGTTTCGCATCACCACGAAATCCCCCTCAGCGTACGTCTTGGCCGGCACACTGTGCTCTAGAAAATACTTCAGATTTGTCTCTTGGGATTTTTCAATGTTGGCGGACGCCAACCTTCTAGTTTCCTCTAAGTTCCTCTCTACTTCGGCATTACTTTTGTCGTCAAGATATTCTGTCAGTTCGTCAACCCCTTTTCCCCGCTGGTCCACCCCAAATAATAGTCTGCATGGAGTCTCTTTTGTGGTGCTATGCCTTGTATTATTTATCCCGAATTCTATTAACGACAACTTCGATACCCAGTCGGCATGCTGAACCGGCTCTGTTAACTTCCCTAACATGGTTTTCAACACGCGGTTCACCCTTTCAGCTTGGCCATTAGCCTGAGGAGACGCTACTGCCACCTTTATGTGTTCTACATTATTCTTGAGCATGTAAGCGGCGAAATCTAGGGATGTGAAACAACTTCCCCGGTCGGTTATGATCCGACGAGGACGGCTGTAATAATCGAAATATTTATCCAAGCACGCTTGCACCTCTCGCGTGCTAGTGGAGTTGACAGGGTATAATCGTACAAATTTCGAGAATGCATCTACCACCACCAGTATGTGCTTCCTCTTAGAATGCAGCGATGGCAAGGGGCCGAAATGGTCCAAATGCAGTGTATCAAACGGAATCGTGTTTTTGGGTATATTATGCAAATTTCTTTGGCTCGACCTTACGGGCGCTGCATACAGAATGCATTTGACACAATTTTTTACGAAACTATCTATTCTTTTAGCCATCTTCGGGAACCAGTAGTGTTGTCTTACTTTGTCTGTAGTCTTCTCGACGCCCGGATGACCATATTTTTCATGGATCAGTCGTACGACCCCATCCTGCATTTCGCTCGGTACATATAACTGAAGTTTATTTGTATTTCCCCTGTGAAATACAAGTCCGTCTTTCAACTCGCATCCAGTCACTGGTCCTAGTTCCAGCTTTTCCCTGATGGATCTTATAACTTCGTCGCGGTTCTGGGCGATTTGTATTTGGAAATCTACATCAGTGGCTTCTACAAATGCCACAACTTCAGAGTCTACGCGTTCTTTCACCCCATTTTCTTTATTTCCCGTTCTGTGGCATCGACTTAGAGCGTCTACGTGACCCATAGAGGTCCCCTTCCGATGCTCTACTTTGTAGTCAAAATTCTCGAGCTCAATTGCCCATCTTGCAATCCGAGCGTTCATCTGTTTTCGATCTAAAGTTAGCCGTAAAGCATTGCAGTCGGTTACTATCTTGAAGGGGATACCCTTCAGGTAAATCTCAAACCGTTTCAAGGCATTTATCATAGCTAGAGTCTCAAGCTCGAAGCTGTGATATCTCGACTCCGCAGCCGTTGTTGCTTTGAAAAAGTACATGACTGGGTGTAGTTTTCCGTCGCTCTGGCGTTGCAGCAGCACAGCCCCATATCCAGCTGAGCTGGCATCGCAGTGTAATTCTGTTTCCTTTTTTGGACAGTATATCGAGAGGACTGGCGCTGACGCTAGCCTACTCTTCAGTTCATGGAAGGCAGCGGTACACTCGTTCGTCATATGGAACGGTGCGTCCTCCCTCGTCAGTTTATGCAATGGTCGAGCTATGTGAGTATAGGCTGGGACGAATTTGCGGAAGTATGCGAATAGACCAAGGCATGACTTCATCTCTTTGACGTTCCTAGGAAGCGGATATCTCTTGATTGCTTCAATGTGTTCGTCATTCGGTCGGATCCCCGCAGCACTAACGGAGTATCCTAAGTAATCGATTTTTTTAAACCCGAATCTACATTTTCCCAGTCTTAACTCTAACCCTTTTTCCGCAGCTCTCTCTAATACTTTGGTCAAAATTTCGATATGCGTTTTAAAATCGGTGGTTGCAATTATTACGTCGTCCATATAGACAATTATTTTTTGGGATGAGATGAAGTCTTCAAATATCTCCGTAACATATCGTTGGAATGCTGACGGGGCATTTTTTAACCCGAATGGCATTCTCAGATATTCGTACTGACCATCCGGCACTACAAATGAAGTGTACTGGACTGAACTCGGTGCCATGTGCACATGGAAAAATCCATCTCTTAAGTCCAACGTCGAGAAAAACTGCTTACCCCCTAAATACTCAATACACTCCTCAATGATGGGCAACGGGAAATTGTCCCGAATGGTCAGTTTGTTTATGGCCCTGTAGTCCACACACATGCGTAAATCACCATTTTTCTTTTTCACCAGCACTATGGCCGATGCGTAAGGTGACCGACTAGGTCGAATAATATTTCTCTTCAGCAAATCTTCGGTAATCTTTCGAACTTCCCCCCGTTCAAAGTAAGATAATCGACGGGCCGAAGTATGAATAGGGGTGTCATTTTTTAGTCTTATTTCCATGTGATGCTCGTGTGGCTTTACGTCCCTACCCCTTCTCTTCACATACGTCTCGTCTATCACCTTGAATAGTGTACTCAGTTCGTGTTCTCCCAATTCCGGGTTTATTTTAAAAATTAAATTCCTTTGGTAATCTACTCTATCGTCTCCTGTGAGATGGTCGAAGTGCATTTCTTTCTGACCGTTATTAACATCGGACAATTTATCTACTTCTACCGGTTTCTGACAACTTCTAAGACCTTCCTCTACTTTCCCCAGTTGCCTCAGTTTTCTTTGTTCGTCCTTCTTTTCTTTTTTATTTATGTCATTCGGATAGCCGCAACCATAGTCTAAGCCAGTAAATTCAGTCAGAGCGGGAGCGCAGAATTTCAGTCTAAATTCGGAATTCATGTTTTTATTCTGGAATTTACAAAGTTTAATGTTCATAATAGATAACGCGTCGCGTCCCAGCAGCAGCGGCATCGACATAATATCGTCTGAAACAACGTACGCGACAATGTCATAAAAGTTGTTCAGGAAACGTATTCTATAATTATTCTTACCGTGTGTAAATATTTTTGCGTTACCGATGCCTCGAAATTTCGTCGGTGAATTCGGTTTATGTATTGCTGCAGCGCTCGCGGACTTACGTATCAAACTAATGGGACTACCCGTATCAAAGAAGGAAATACAATCTTTAAATTCTGAGCGCTCGGTCCGACTGAATACTGTAGCAACACTTACCAGGTTTATTGAATTTACGGCGGTCTGCAAATATTCGTCGGCATCGTCATCTGAATCAAGCATCGACATCGCTCTTGTGGTTTGGACAGCAGCTACTTCTCGTTTGACGGGGATTAACTTCTTCTTCGGGTTCTGGCAGGTGTGGTGGCTGTGACCTATTTTCCAGCAGCGGAAACAGCCATCCTTTGGTCGTTTTTCATACGGACATTCTCTTTGGTGATGGCCACGGGACGAACAGTTAAAACACCTCATCTCTTCGGGTCCATTAGCATTCGTTGCGGCGGTGACGGTCTTAGCTGCATTATAGCCGGTCCGGTGTGGCGTATCTCGGGCCACCATTCTAGAAAGCTTACGCTGTTCGTATCTCTCGAGTAGCAGCTTCAGCTGCTGGATCGTCTGTGCCGAATTTAGTATCGCGAGGTCGGAAGACGTGTCCCGAAGGCCTTCAATGATACAATCTATCAGTTCCAACTCCGTCACATCTGCGCGGCGGGCTATGTTTTGCATTTCTAAGACGTATCGCCGTAGGGACTCCTTCTTTTTTTCCCATACTCGCTCTTTCAGTTGTCGGTAAACTTCCTGACGCGTAAACCGACGGCCAAACTCGGTGATAAGTTCCTCCTTGAGCTCCTTGTAACTCATTACTTTGACGCTCTGCAAGAAAAACTTAGCCGTTCCCTCTAATGAACGTCGTAAGGACAGCAGCTTAAAACCTTCGTCCGCATCTACCGTTCCCATTGTTTCTTCGAAATCTCTTAAGAAATCGCGCACGTCATATGTGTCATCTCCCGAGTACTTAGTGATGGCCTGTTCCATCTCACGAAAATCTACATATCGTCTGGTGGGCATAACTTGGCTTGACTCCCGGGACGTCGTCACAGCTTCTAATTCAGTTACTTGACGCTGGAGTTCTAGCAGCTCGCGTCTCTTCCGAAGTAACCTCAAATTTTGGTCGAGGTTACTTTCATCGGTCGGCAGCCTCGTGGCGGCAGCGGGTTCGGCGACATTTATAATGACGGTTTTAGCGGCGGGCTTTTTTGTAGCCCCCGCGGCGATAGTCTTGGTTTTTTCGGCGGTTGTAATAGCGGCGGGTATAGCGGCAGTTTTTTCAGCGGTTTCGGCAGCGGCAAGCTCGATTTCATCGGAAGTCGACGTAGCGGCGTTTTCAACGGCAGTTTTTTCAGCGGTTCCAGCAACGGCAGTTTCGATTTCTTCAGCGGTTTCAACGGCAGTTTTCTCAGCAGAATCCTCCTCGTATTCGGTGTCGGATGATGACTCGACGGAACCTTCGGCGACGTCCTCCCCGGTGTCGAGAAGGAGCTCCTCGTAGATTCGGCGCAGTTGCGAAATGCTTGCGCTCGCCGGAATTTCAATCTCGGCTTTTGTGAGCGCCTGGATGATATCCGCCCGAGTAAGACGGTTGGGCATTTTCGTTGTTTGCTTTTTCTCGGTTGACCCCACACCTGAGCTGTAGACAACTAGATTTTGTATCTTGTGACTTTTGTTGATAAAAACACGTTTGTTCTAGTTTGGTTCTCGTAGTCAACTGACTTCTCCTGTCACTTTTATTCTACAAAGCTTCTCAAAACGTTCTTTAAAATGATAACAAATTTAAACAGTAGGCGGCGCTTCCATACGAGTGGCGCGGAATAAATCAAATTAAATTTAAAATTAAACTGAAATATGCTTATAGTACCATATGTTATAGTGTTAAGTTGGTAACATTTTAATGGTCCGGTTGGATTATCTCTCCACCAGATTAATTGATACCTCCTGTCATCCGGGGCAACGCTGATCTGCCGGTACATTTTTTCGATGTCAGCCGTAAACACAAACTGATGCAGTCGGAAACGGAGCAGTATTGTAAACAGGTCGTCTTGGATTGTTGGACCGGTGTGAAGAATTTCGTTGAGACTGACGTCGGAAGTCGTTTTTGCCGAGGCATCGAAAACTACTCGCAATTTTGTTGTGGTGCTGTCTGGTTTCATTACACAATGATGCGGGAGGAAATAATGCGGTGATTTAATTCGGTTAACATTGACTTCGCTCATGTGCCCTAAGCTATGGTATTCTTCCATGAAATCAATGTACATGGCCTTCAATTCGGGTTGCTTTGCAAGCCGCCGTTCGAGTTGAAGGAATCGCTGCAAGGCCTTTTCCTTCGATTCTCCTATACGCTTGCTGTCGTGTAAAAATGGTAATTTTACTTCAAAACGTCCTTCACCTGTCCTTCTAGTGTGTTGATGGAAGTGCGCTTTGATTTCGCGCGGTGTCATATGTTTGACCGCGATTTGGTTATCTTCCAGCTTCCAAAATCGCTCTAATGTTTCGTTTAGTTGTAGATCGGCGGCACTATTCATCCCACAAATCGGTTGTTGATTTGCTGCCTTAGGCGTTGCGGTATTTATCTTCCCGGCTACGATCCATCCGAAAACAGTATTTTGGAGAATTGGTAATCCTCTTCCAAGATTAATTTGTCCAACAGAGAGGAGCTGGTAGTATAGTTCTGCTCCAATAAGGAGATCTACTGGTTTTGATTGCGCGAAACTTGGATCTGCTAGTTCGATGTTCTTAGGGATGTTCAACCTCTCTCTGTTGAACCCTTGCAGTGGTTGAGGTGACGTAATTTGTGGTAAGATGTGCACATCCAGTTGTGCAGCAAAACTGTTGATTCTTGAATGTAGCGATACGTTAACTCGCCGATGCACTTGTTGTGAGATGCCACCAATGCTTCGGATGCAAATTTCGGATTGTGTTGTCTTATGACCGAGTTTTTTGGCTGCAGCATCCGTAATCAGACTGATTTGTGAGCCACAGTCCAGAACGGCCTTAAGCTGCGTTGGTTCTCCTTTGCTGTTCATTATGTTGAGAAGAACAGTGCTCAGTAGAACTTGCGACGATGAGATCTCAGCTGCTAGGGATACTATTGAGCTGTTTGATGTACTTGAAGTATGATCTGGTGCCACCACTGCCGATTTATTGTTACGCTGACTTGTGGACGGTTGATTGGCGGTAGAAGGCTCCTCATTATGAAGCAAAGTGTTGTGCCTTTTGAGACATTTCTTGCAGTTTCGCGCTGGACATGAGGACGCAATGTGACCTTCCTTCAAACAGTTGAGACATAATTTGTGCTTCTTTGCTGTCTGGTACCTTGATGCCGGTACTTGCGATAAGAAATTCTGGCACTTGAACAAGGCGTGATCCTTCTTGCATAAGACACAGCCTGGATTGTTGCCTGTTGCTAGCAAAGCAGATCGTGCAGAGGACGCCATTGGTTTGTTTCCACGTGCGCTTGCCGCAGTGTTACCCCTGTTCACGCCTAGCACTTCGAGAGCTTGAAAACGTAGCTCCAGATACTCCAACAACTGATGCAATGATGGCACTTCTCGAGGCGAAGTTAGTTGTTGCTCGTATTGTGCGCGAGTAGTGTGGTCTAGCTTTTGCAGTATAATATAGACCAGAATCGCGTCGGGCATCTTGAGATTTGATAACGCCCGTACGCATTCGTTTGTTGTGTCGTGGAGCGATCGAATAGTTCCAGCCCTTTCACTGGTAGCTGCTGGTTGCGAAAGCAGCCGCTGAATCACGGAATTGACTAATAACCGTGTGTTGGCATATCTGGAGTTCAAAACGTCCCAAGCTGTATCATATCCTTGGTCTGTGATCGCTAGATGCTGCACCAAACCTCGTGCCTCTCCTGATAGATTACTCATTAGATAGAACATCTTTTGGGCTTTAGTAATCGGTTGATTATGAATCAATTCCAGGTACAGCTCGTGGAATTGAGTCCATTGCAAGTAATCTCCTGAGAATGTGGGCAAGGTTATTCTTGGTAAGCTTATAGATGCACTGGGGGGCTGCTGCACTGCTGTGGCTGTTGTAGCTGAGACCTGAAGTGGCCCATCTAACCTTTCTTGTAGCATAATCAGGACGCGCCTCATCTGTCTTTCTACATTCGTAAACTGCTCTGGTTCGTAGTCCGGCTGCAGGATTTCACCCATTATGTCATAGTGTAAGTTGACAATCCTGCTCCAATGCTCTTGGATCATCTGCATTCCTTGTTTGAAATAGGCGGGGGATTGATTAGCAGTATTCTCCGCCTCCGTCTCGATGAGCAGTTTCGTTAGGTCGGCTATGGCCGTCTTTTGCTGCCGGATTCGTCGCTGCTGTGCGTCGGATGCTGCGGCAGACATAATGGTCACAACTTGACTAGCTCCTGCTCCTTGTACTTGAGCTACAGATAGCAAAGCTGTCTTGAATTTTTCGTAGATGTCCTTTACCCGATGATAAAGGTCTTCCTTGAAGTATGCGTGGTCCATGTCTTCGAATTCTGCGATCTTCGAGTGATGTTCGTCGAACTGCTGCCACTCTGTTTCCAATAGTTCCAGTCGCACGTTTGCATACTCCGGCGTGCGCCTCTGTGGGCCATCCTTCTTAAAATTGGTAAGCGCCTTCTGGATGCGTTCGCCGTTCAGCACTTGCTCTGCTACGAAGTACTCCATTGTGTGTGAACTTGAAAACTTCGCGCACAAACTTAATTTCTTTTATTGATTTTTGCGTGCACTATCACGTCGGGGTCACCAAAATGGTTAGAAACGGGGAAATTATTTTATTTCCCCGCGTTAGAATTCGTCTAGATCCAAATCTAGCCTGTCTCTAAAATTAGTGTTTCGATTCAATATCGAACCACCGCCGATGATATACAGATTTTCACTTCACAATTGCTCTTCACAACACCGGAGAATTATTATTCACAATAGTAACGAGGACAAAATAAAATTCACTGATCCACTTTGCTTGTGCGTTTATTGAAGACTAAAAAACTTTACTTAAAACTAAAAGATTAGCATAAGGTATCTTGTATATGATGTGTCAGCAATATCTCACGGTAATGGACACATGCCGTGAGAAATGCTGACACCTGGTCTAGCCACAAACATTCTTCCAGCAAACAATTCTTTGGATATTTAATAAATGTAGCACTCATATATCTGCTAGAAGAATATTTGTGGCGTCATAGACGTAAAATAATTTCATATGATACGTGAAGAATTTTGCAACATGATTTCAACGTATCATATGAAATTATTTATCTACTAAATTATTAAGTTAATTGATGACGTTAGACAGCCATTACCTCGAATCGTTGGCTCATCACGGGTGCCTGCAGTAGTCCAGCTGGTTTCAAGTTGCTAGCTTTGTATCGCTGACATTCGACACATATTCAGCTACGTCGTGGCGCATACCTGTCCAAAAGTATCGTAACACAATTTTACGAAGAGTGCGTTCTAATCCATAGTGCCCTGCTGTAGGCTGGTTATGATAGTCTCGATTATATGAATATGGTCATCCTTTGGTATAACTAATTGAGGTTCTTCGCTCTCTGAATCGGGAGCGTACCGATATATGATCCCATCGTTTAACATGTACCCGCGCGCTGACCATCTGGAGAATTCTTCTTGCGTTGTTTCGACTTCAAATGCATCAATTATTTTTTTCAACTCGGGATCTTTCAGCTGTTCTTCTCTTACTTCCTCCTTACTCTTTCTTGGGATATCAATCGAAGTACTACAAATTTCGCAGTTTTTCTCCTCATTTACATTGCAAAATGGTCTAGATAGTGCATCGGCTATTACGTTTATTTTGCCGCTTCGTTTTTCTTTCTCTAAGATTTAAAATTTTAGAAAATAAATTTAATTTCCTACAACCAAATCACTTTAATGGAGAATGAAAAACTACCAATGTTATTTTTAAATGAAATTATTATTTTAACATCGAATTCAACACAAAGAATAAATGAAGAAACATTATTATTATATATTATTGTTATTACTAATTATCATCTTCGTTATTCTGCTGTTCTATTTCCATTTGTAAATTAAATGATTGTAACTGTAAAGACCAACGAGCTAGTCTTCCTGTTGGTGATTTTAGCGACATTAACCATTTAAGCGGTTGGTGATCAGATGTGACCACTACTTCTTGACCATCAATGTAGCCTTGAAATTTAGATACTGCCCAAACCACCGCTAAAGCTTCTCGTTCGGTTGTACTATAGTTACGTTCTGCTGATGACAGGAGTCTGCTGGCATATTCTACTGGGCGTTCTTCTTGCCCCTCCCCTTGTAGTAAAGCTGCTCCGATAGCGTAGCCACTTGCATCGGTTCGTAAAATAAAGCGTTTATTTTCATCCGTTTGCTGCAATATCGGGGCATTCGTTAATAAAATTTTGAGTTTATAAAAAGCTTCTTGTTGGCCTTGCTCCCATGTCCAAACAGTATTTTTCTTGGTTAGTTTCGTTAGAGGCTGAGCTATGGCTGCGAATGAAGGTATAAATCTTCGGTACCAGGAACACATTTGTAGGAATGAAATCAAGTGTTTGAGATTTCTTGGATTTGGTATAGTCGTTATGGCGCTTACTTTACCGGGGTCAACTTGAATACCATCCTTCGTAATTATGTGTCCTAAAAACTTGAGCTGTGAACAGCCAAATTTACATTTTGCTCTATTCGCTCTCAAATTAAACTCGCGTAAACAATTAAAAACTTTATTGATAGCATCTTTAAATTCATTAAATGTTTGACATAATATTAAGATATCATCTAGATATATTATCAATCGTACATCTTTACATTTTACTTTAAATTTGTCCATTAATCTTTGGAAAGTAGCTGCGGCATTTCGAAGACCAAATGGCATTCTGGTGAATCTATAAATACCGCCTGGAGTACAGATTGCTGTCTTGTCTTTATCTTCTGCATTCATTGGAATTTGCCAGTATCCGGAGTGTAGATCGATCGCTGCCATGTAGTTAAAGTTTGCAGTTGCGTGTAGTAGATCGTCCATGCGTGGTAACGGATACCGGTCTGGTTTTGTTACGGCATTCAGTTGTCGAAAATCCGCACACAGTCGCATGCTACCATCTTTCTTTGGAACCAAGACGATGGGTGATGACCAAGATGGCTCACAGGGTTCAACGATATCGTTTTTTATCATCCTTTAAATTTCCTCGTTGACCTTATCTCTTTCCTTGGCTGATAACCGATATAGAGGCAGAGATATGGGAGTGTGGTCACCCGTATCGATTTTATGCATAACGTACTTCGTAGGTGGTCCGCTTGTTGCAAAGATATCCGCGTTGGTTTGTAGCAGTATATTGCATTCATCGCGTTCATCTACGGGCAAAGATTTTCCCTCGTGTTCTAGGAGGTTAAGTGCGTCGAAACTATTTAACTCCAGGTCTACAGGCTCGGTGCTACGCTTTTTGGGTGTTGATTTAATAGGTGATAGGCCGCCGGGGCATACCATCATCGATAAATATTTTTGTACTTTTGGCGTACTGATGAGGCACTCATCATATCCTGTTTGATGCTCAGGTGTTTTTATATCGATCTCCGCAAAGTTAAAAAAGGTGTGGTGGTCTGTTGCATTACGGTGTTACCTTCGTTGAATGTGTAATCAAATTTGCGTTTAGGGTTCTCTGTGAACCACCAACACTTTTGCGGTACGCTTAACTCCATATTTGCATCTATACATATAAATATAATTGTAGTGTCTGTCTGTTATTTGCTTATAAATGGCTATAAGTAAGTTTTTTGAGCTACTTTAGCACTAACTAAGCATAAAAACACATTTTTGAAATTTTTGTCTGTCTGTCTGTCTGTCTGTCTGTCTGTCTGTCTGTCTGTCTGTCTGTCTGTCTGTCTGTCTGTCTGTCTGTACGACCGCTTTTCACGCACAAACGGCTGAACCGATTGTAATGAAACTTGCACAGTTTGTTAGGTGTCCATCGGAATGAAATCTGCTTTTGGTTTCATTTCACTCCCCTCACTCCTTCTACCCCCTCCCATACAAAGTGACTAATTTTCAAAATATATAATAATCAAATTTTCTTGGAAACTATAAAAGCTATGAGTTTGAAATTTGGAATATATTATTTCTATTATAAATGCAGTCTTTTGGTATACAAATTGTCTGAGTTTCCTCACTCCTTTCACCACCTCCCATACAAACTACACTTTTTCATGAATTACTTTACACCAAATTTCTCAGTACGTGTAACTTCCATAGAGCCAAACTGTTGTATTAAATTCTTAATTAACATTATTATTAATATCGGGGAAAAATTAACCGATTAGCTTCACTCCTTCTACCCCCTCCCATACAATGTGACACAGTTTCACGACTTCACAAGAATTTGATTTTCTTGAAAAATCTGAATGTTACTGATCTGAAATTTAAAATATAGCAATGGCATGATTATTATAGTTGTTTTACAAAAAATCACCAAAAACCTCCTTCTCCTTCCACCACCTCCCATATAAACCGCACTTTTTCATGAAATACTCTAAGCGAATTTTTTCAGTACATTTAAATTTCATCGAGGTAAAAATTTGAACTTAATCCTTAATTAGCATTATTATTAATATTGGGACAAAAATTAACCGAGTAGCTTTACTCCTTCTAGCCCCTCCCATACAATGAGACACATTCCACGACTATATAACAATTCGATTTTCTTGAAAAGTGTGAATGTTACAGATCTGAAATTTAAAGTATATCAATTGCATGGTAGTTATAGTTGTTTCTCGAAAAACCACCAAAAACCCCCCACTCCTTCTACCACCTCCCATACAAATTGCACAATTTGATTAAATTCAATGCACTAAGTTTCTCAGTACCTACTCAATTTTTGAAGCTTAAATTTGGTACAAAACATTTTTATAGCTATTCTAGCATGATGTGAAACAAATTAGTTCACTGCTGTCACCCCTTCTACCACTCCCCATACAAAATTTCTTAACACAGCAAAAATTTCGATTTCATCAATACATAGTATCGTATGATTGGGCTTTACGCACAATCGTAGTCCTGTTATGTTTTTAAGCTTAATGTTATTTTATTTGTTTTTTTTTTTTGTTTTAATAACACCAGCTACAATTATTCACATATCCTTAACGCTCTTCAACACATATATGATCTCGAATCACGGGTTTGATTTGATCACGAGCCTGTCCCATAAAAATGAAAGTATCATGCTTTCATTCTTAATAATTCATGGTTCTGATTCCAACAATATACAAACCATTTTCTTCAAAGAGCCATTAAGGTAAGCAGATTATATATCCCACATAATGTATTACTAACTACACTCTCAAAAATTGCTTATTATTGCTATTTTTACGCGGACGAAGTCGCGGGCGTTTTCTAGTCTTCAATAAAGTCGCATCCCAACAGCGTACGATTATCAATAGAATCTGGCAAAACCAAAAGTTGTGTTGGTATGGTTTTGTTTTTTATTGATGTGTCAATCGTCGTGTATTTGACGCGTTGCTGCTTACCGTTTCCATCCGCGAAGATAGTGCGGATTTCTTCTTCCTCAAATATTGTGCCTTTGCCCTCCAACAGCTTGTATAGAGAGTAGCTGGCGATGCTGGCTCGTGCTCCCGTATCAATGAATACACACCCTTCTTCGCCCAGTATGGTAACGTTGACTGCGGGACGGCTGCCTAATACGATATGGCGGTTGGTTGCTTGGACGTTGGCGGCGCAAAAACTTGCGGTAGATGCTTTTATAGCGGACTGCTGATTGCATTTTGGACATCTTGCTCTAACCACTCCTGGATGGCCGCACCCATAACATTTTAGCGGTTGTTGTACCGTATTCGGACTGCTTGTCGTTGTCTTATTACTTTCGGCTTTTTTCTTTTTACGGCATATTTCGGTAGTATGACCGATTAGTCGACAGAAATTACAGCGTGTTTTCATTTCACTCACTTTATACAGAAATTCGCGTTCTTTTAATTTGTCCTCTACTTCCCGCGCCCGAAATAACAGTTCTCCAAATGTTTTAATCTGGTCTCGTTTTAGCAGTTCGCGTACTCTCAAATTTATAATACTGAAAACTAAATCGATCTGCTCTTCTTCGGAATGTCTATCCTTTGGAAGTTGTGCCAGTAGACTGCGCTTTTCACAGAGGAAATCGTCTGTAGTGGTAGTTTCATTTTGCTTTGTTTCAAATATTTCGCAATAGATTTGATAATATGGCTTAATGGGGGCAAATGTGCTTCTCAGGTCTTTTAATGCCTGTGTCCATGTCTTTACATCTGTAAAGATTCCTTTGCTTGAAAAGAAACTTTAGTTTATAATGTATTAAAAAACACTTGAAGTTCAATTCTCTACAAGAATTTATTTAGAACTTAATAATACTTACAATCATCGTTGCTTATATAGTAATTAATTGCTGATTATAATGAGTATATGACACACATTATAATGTTTACATGACACACAAAAAATGTCTGAAATTACTTGTCGATATTGACCTACAAATGTTATGCTATGACATAAGATTTTATTTGTATAGCATATCAATGTCATAATCAATGAAGACAGGTAATTTTACAAAAATGCTTGATTTGCTTAATTCTAATTTACATTAATACAAGCGAGACAGTGCATGTGTAAAGTATTTGACTACTTCAAGCAATGTCTTCTTGTACATTCTCCCCCACCCGTTGCGTGTCCAGAACACGAAAATCGGTGAGCGTTAATTTCCTTTTTGCAGGAACTGGTTGGTTGATTACCTTCCTTTTTCTTATTTTTCGAATAATCCACAAAATTCCAGTGGATAATATGATGCTGGTGAGAACATATTCCAGAACGTAGTGATGTATATGGTGAGTGAATTTATCATCGTCTGATGGCAAGCTTTGTTTTTGCAGGAACGACAACTGCTGAAGACTGTTGTCCCATTGATTATTGTTAGTCTTAAGAACAATTTCTGATGGTAAACTCATTTGTGGTTCCGTATTATTGAAGGATATTTCGCTTACATTTACTGTTGGAGTAAAAGTAATATTTGCTTGTGTCTGGTAGGAAGATAGTCCTCTTATAGTCATTGTTTCGTGTCTCATTTCACAGCCAGTTTTAAGATGTAGTAACCCATTGCCTTTTAAGTTGGAGGTGAAGATTCTAGACCCGCAAATAACATCAAATGTGCGCTGTTGGTTTAATGCGTAAATCCATGTATTAGGTTGTTGAAGTTGGATCCAAAAATTAGTATTATTTGAGATTATCCAAGAACAGTGTTTTACCGATGATTCGTGGTTGAGAGACCCATTTCGCATTGGTTAATGTGGGATCGTCTGTTAAAAAGTGGATGATTTTGAATACATAAGAACCTTCTCTGTTCGATCTGCTTGCATTTGTCCAATTCGTAGTGCGACAAAGGGTAGTGTTGATTTCTCTGTAAATCTGTGATCAGATATTTCGTAGAAGGTTGAAGTATGATGGAATTATTTCCCTGTCGGATAGGCATAATAATTATATGTAGTAGTTGAAAATGTTCTGATCGAATGATAGGCAGTTTGATCTCAAAAATCACGCATGATTTCATAACTCTGGTATGTACTGTCATCAGTTTGTATAACGAGATTTCTCCATCTACTTGACTCAACGGAATATTTAGTGTTGATGCAAGAGTTTTTTCGACCAATATCAGTTGCTCGTGAAGTTGACTAGGTGTCAGCAATAATGGGTTGATTGTTCCATGCTGTAGATCATCGAGTACGTTTAATAGAGCTTTCTGAGTTTGTTCATAGCTATGTAGAGCCATCATTGTACGGATGCATAACATAGAAAAGATTTGTTGCTGATTGTTACTGCTGATGTCATATGACAACTGTTTTAGATGATTGCTTATAGCTTCAAATTGATCCTGAATATGGTTTTCTTCTTTTTTGAAAATATTCACCGTAGTCTCAATTATTGAAGTTTGGTTTTTTATCAGATGCTGAAGATAATGTTCATTTGATCTCGTTTTTCTTATTTCGTCTTCTAGAAACCCAGCATAATCAGCATCTAATATTCCAAACAGTTTATTCGATATAGAGCCAACAAAATCTAGAGGAGATCTTTTATTTCTAAGTAAATGTTCTGCTCCACCTCCACTTTTATGAAGAAGTTTGTTCAGCTCTTCAATTTGTGCAAGTTGGTGTTCAAACTGGCGTACTACTTGTAAACATATAGCACCTTGAACAGTAACAGTGTTACAAAATTGTCTCATGTCGAATATACTCTTTCTAATTCCAAAGAGTTCTTGCCAATATAATTTTAAATCAAAAAATGTAATGATGCTCCATTCATCATTACTTAAACTGACTTCACCGATGTGTTCAAAATATATTCCTGGATTGTTTGTAAATGATTTAATGTCAAATGCTGAAAATTCTGCTTGAGCAGGTATCAGAAGCAAAGTCAGCAATGTTATGAGTATAGGAACCTTAAGTCCAGATGTTCTTAAGCGTTTCCTTTTTGACTCTACTTCGGGTTGTATCTCGGGCTTCTGATGATAATTTCGCAGTTGTTCTAAGTCAGGTCGTGCAGGTATGTTTGTAGGGGCGATTCGTATTTTCCTTTTTCCAGTGGTAGTGACACTTCGGAATCGGTCAAGCAGTTGCTTGGGTACAGTGGTTTTGAACATGCTTGTATAGTTTGCTGTGCTACTAGTATTGCTGGCAGTTGAATTATTGTTGTTCCTTGCTATTGAACTCTTTTCGATTTTTTCGGTTTTCTCATGCTTCGGAATTACACAATTATATCCAGGAACATCAGCTTTGATGGCTGCTACTGGTGGTTTTACAACATTAGTTGTATCTGGTTATCTGTTATCTAAAATTGGTAACAAACTTAATTTTGTTATAGGTCGTTTAAAGATACCTGTTTTTGTTCTTAAAGACACTACTCTTGTTAACCCATCTGTACCGGGATAAACTTCCAATAGTCGTCCAAGTGCCCATTTAGTAGGTGGTAGGTCCTCTTTATTAATACTATATTTCCCGGCTCGAAATTTGTTGTTTGTCTTGTCCATTTTGGTCGCTGCTGCATTCTAGTCAGAAATTCAGACCACCGCTTCCAGAAGTCCTGGTGAAGCCTTTCAAGTAGGTGCCATCTTTTTAACGTGTGGATCTTTGTTGATGTAACACTTTTATTAGGTGGAGCTAGGAGTGCTGAACCAATGAGGAAGTGCCCTGGAGTTAGAATTTCTAAGTCTTTTGGATCGGTTGAGACAGGGCGTAAAGGTCGTGAATTAAGACAAGCCTCAATTTGTATTTACACTGTAGTTAGTTCTTCAAATGTTAATGTAGTATCTCCCATAGTTCTCTTCAGGTGGTGCTTAACTGACTTTACTCCAGCTTCCCATAATCCGCCAAAAAGGTGGTGCAGATGGTGGATTGAAATGCCATTTCACTCCCATGTTTTCTAAGTTGTTAATTACTTTTGTCTTGAATGTGTTGATATATTCTTTCGTATTCAAATTAAGGATTTTGCTCGCCAATACGAAATTCGTTCCATTGTCGCTATACATATTTTCTACTAGTCCTCTTCGTCCGGTGAATCGTTTAAAAGCAGCCAGGAAAGCCTCTGCCGTCAGGTCTGATACTGCTTCTAGATGTATAGCTTTTGTCGCAAAGCATATGAATACAGCAATGTATGCTTTGTCGAGTTTTGCTGTTCTCAATTTTGATAGTTTAATTGTAATCGGTCCTGCGTAATCCACTCCGCAATTTAAAAATGGTCTTCCTACTGTAATTCTGTTCTTAGGAAGATCTCCCATGAGTTGGTTTGTTTGTGCTGGTCGAAAACAAAAACATATTACGCATTTTCGAACAGCCACCATTGTGTGTTCCCCAGCCACCATTGTTATGCGAGCCCCTCTAGTAGAAGAGGAAAACCTTCTAGGGCTATGCCATCTGACATCTTCTCACATTTTTTAAATATGTCCGCTTTCGTAATAAATTCCTCTACCATACTCTCATCTCGCTTACCCTCGTATCTGGCCGTACAAGACGTAAAATTTCTACCGCGCTCTTCTGTCGCTGGCATTCGAATTGCCTCTAGCAATGCACGAAATTGCTCATTTGACAAGTTCATACTTGTGCTATTTGAGGGATTTACTTTTTTATTTGATTCTACTTTTTTCATTAGGCTTACTCGGCCTCGAGTTGGGCGCCAATTATATACCGGATGGGTTGGATGAATTCACGAGTAAAAACGCCTGGTGTTGTGTAATACATATATTTTGGTAGTAAGCAAATTTCTATTACAATTATTTCGAGAATGTGTTATGTAGCAGAGGCCTAGGAGAGAATTATTTTGACCCTAAAGCCAAAATAATTCTGAAAGGAAAAATAAGGTTCGGGATAGACAGGGCTGAGATTCACCTACATCCATCTCAGTGACATTCTACGTGCTGGTGCGACGCGCTAGCTGATGCCGGGTCTAGCTGCAGTAGGCGTGTGTATCTCGCGGCCACGTTGTATCGTTATACACTTAGCGAAACACCACAAACCGCAAACTTGTTCCTTCGAATGCTTCCACAGATGTCGGACGTGGAGCAGATTAAAAAATGAAGAAAAATCCCGATTTTTAATTCTTTTTGCTACAGCAGACACCGCTGCTATTCCCGACCGCGTGCCAACTGACTTCTTTCCGGCATCCCGAATTTTTCCCCCCCTTTCTTCCGTTGGATGACGCGTCAATTCTCAAAAGGTCTCAGCTGACCTTTTGAGCGATTCACACGATTGGGAAGGTTCCGGCCGACCACTAGATGGCGTGGACCCGTCACACATAACAAATGAGAGTACAGTTTGATTATATGAGCGTATTTGCGAGAGCTGATTTTTATTATTTATTTAATATCGCTCGTCCTATGTTTCGGTGTTCCAGAATATGGAAGCACCAATGCCATAAGACGACTCGATATGTTAAGCGCGCAAGTTCATTCGTCGTTTCGGTGTTCCAGTGAATGGAAGCTCCGATGCCAAGGAAAGAACTGATCTCTCTGCACAGGCTAAGCGGCCTTTTATACTAAAAATGCTGCCTTAAATCTATGTGTGCGTGCGGATGAGTTGTCTGCTTGTCAGCTGTGTAAACGTATTGAAGGCGCTCGTCTCTGTTGTTGCCCGAATGGTTGTTGTTGGATCCTGTTTTTTTATATTGGTGTGTTACAGTAGGATGACTAAAATTCTACTTTATTCATCGACATAGTCTTCTTTTCGAGTGATGCAATCATTCCAGTCCTGCTCTAACAATTTAATGCTTTTTTATAGAACGATTTAGCTTTACCCTTGACGTCAGTTCGATTCGTTAAGGAAATGTCAGTGCGATTGCCACACGATTTCCATTAATTTACAGTAAACATTTAGATTTACCGAAAAAAGCACGTCATTTCGATTCACTTCAACATCGAAATTGAATAGTTCGATTGCACTGAATAAGGTCTTCACAAATGAAACGCAATGGTTTCACCGTTAAAACTTTAATGAATAATAAATAATTACAATTTTCTTATTTCCTAATAAACTTGCTTACAAGCGAAAAAAAAACTAAAGTGCTGACACTTTACCTTTAATTAAGTTCTCATCAAACGTAAGGAATTTTGGTTTGCGTAATTCTCATAAGTGTACTATTATGCAGACGTGTTAGTTGATACGTCTAAGCAATAGTACACCTATGAGAATTGTCTCCGTAGGTATTTGTCCGTATTGTCGTTAATTTTCATGTACAGTTTATACATTCTGCCCGGTCTTATGGCGAGATAGAAGGTAGTCATCAGGATCCGCCCTTGAGGCTGCTGCTGTTTGTGGTAGGACCTGATCTTGGGGTTGTTCGACCTTCTTTGATTGTTCTGATATGTTTTATGATGAGCTAGATCAGAGCAAGCACTACGATGCTACCGATCGAATAGCTAAGTGTGTATTGATGAACATCGTGAGACGTCATCTCAGCTGGCAAATTAGCCTTCAATTGTTGTTCTATTTTTTTTTTTTTACAGAATGACCTGTGTTATAGGCAATTTTGGCCTTTATGTGCAATGCACAAACACAGTCATGGAGGGAAGGAATGGGATTGGGAAGGTTGGGGAAGGGGAGTGAGAACGACCGTAGCGAGTGGAGAAACTGGTATATTGCTCAGTTGTGCTGGCTGCTTACTGACAAATATTTGCAGATGTTATGGGGGACTGAATGAAAGCGAACAGAAACCATCTACTGAGTATTTAGGCCTGCTTGAAGTGGAACTGTTTCACTTTTACACCGTTTCCCCATTTTATTGCGAATAATTTTTTATCACCAGTAGCAACTGAAAAAATTTGCGCTTAAAAAAATCCCGTCTGGAGGGGGAATCGAACTTACGACCTATTGACTGAGAAGCAAGCACGCTGCCCACTACG
Source organism: Chorisops tibialis (assembly GCA_963669355.1). Classification (NCBI taxonomy): domain Eukaryota; kingdom Metazoa; phylum Arthropoda; class Insecta; order Diptera; family Stratiomyidae; genus Chorisops; species Chorisops tibialis. Next base: position 140,920,876 of record OY770264.1, read on the forward strand.
CCACGGAAGCGCTTTGAAGGGCTTCCAGATCTACATCCTTATGAATTATCTGATTTTGATGCGGTACAGATTTTACATTTGTATTAAATGGCTGGATCCGAATGGATAGGTTCATTAAAGGCACGAAGAAGGCATTTAGATTACCGATAAACGTATTATGGCCTGTTATTATTATGTCCTCTTGGTTTATTGTACAATCGGGATCCAATTTGAGTATTCCATTTCCGTGGTGAGTATCGAGAATTGTTTCCAATACCAAATTTTGGGTATCTTGGAGGGCTTCTAATATTAGCGAGATGTGCACGGCTAACGAGAGAACTATGTGTCAGGGCGGCTTGGGGACAGGATAATTTGAGGATTAACAGAAATAACGCGCACGTTCGACAATAGGCAATCTTTACTTTATTAAATTTAAGTTACAACCACTTGATGGTTTCTACACGACTACTGCCCGTTTTTTCCTCCGCGGCCGGTGTTCTCAAATTGGTGTTGCCATGACACTCGACCATCCTGACATTGAATCGTCTCGATTCATTGCTCCGTTTCTGAATCGTATAAATCGAGCTCGTGACTCACGACGATCCACGGTTTCATCTTTTCGCTCGTATACACCGAACAGAATTTCCGTTGGTTGGGACGTGCGATTCCCACATCTTCGACAAGATATCTATCGTTCCGTAAAACTCTAGAAATGGTGTATGACCCACGATATTTGGGCTCTAATTTTCGGGATTCGCCCGTAGCAGAAGGTACATTCTCTAGAACGACGAGATCTCCTTCCTTGTAGACAAACGGTTTTTTGTGTTTCGCGTTGAACCTCAATCTCCATTTCTCTCGTTCGGTGCTGATTCGCTCTGCAGCCAACTGTCTTCGGTTACCCATATTGCATTCCGTTGGATCAGCAATTACGTCATCTGATGTTAGAGCCATAACTAACCGATTCGTGATGACGTCTCGAAGGCGATAATCGAATATCAACTCGATCGGACTGAACTGAGTCACAGAGTGACATTGCGAATTTAGAGACCACTGAAGATTGCGCAATTGTAAATCCCAATCCTTATGATCAGTTGGTGCAGTTCTTAGAAATGCTAAGATGGACTGATTTGCACGTTCGATTTGACCATTCGCTCGAGGTGTTCTGACGGCAACCTTGATATGTTGAATCTCATTAGATGCGCAGCATTCAGCAAATTCTCTCGATGTGAAAGCAGTACCTCGATCGCTAATTATACGCTTATGTAGACCGAAGTACAACGTCAGATCCCTGAATGCGTCGATGACGGGCTTCGATTTCGTAGTTTTGGCAGCTCTCAAAATTAAATACTTACTGAACGAATCAGATATTCCAATGATGTGCAAATTTCCTCGACGACTCCGTGGAAAAGGTCCCAGGTGATCAACATGTAACGTCCCGAATGGAATAAAGTTGACCCTCCGGTTTTCCCGCGATTCCTTCATTATAGCAGCACTCTAAGCATGCTGCGATGTACGACTTGATGTATTTTCGGAGATTATTGAACCAAAAATCTTGCCGAACTCGATTTATGGTCTTCTCAAGACCAAAGTGGCCCATATCATCGTGGTACGTGCGGATGATTTTGCACCTGACTGCAGACGGAACGACGAATTTAAGATCTTGATCGATCTTACGATATAACCGACCGTTTTTGAGCTGATACTCTGACTTGTTCTGTTTGTATTGAGCGGACTCAATGTCGCCTCTTAGGACTTCGATTATCTCCTTTAATTTCACATCTTGTCGTTGAAGGAGCACAAGCCAATCTTCGTTTTCTTCCACTCGCATTATGTTTCCCGATGCTATTTCTGGCTCGTTCGGTGGTTCGTTGAGAGTCCTGCTTAGAGCATCTGCGTGACTCATGCGTTCAGCCGATCGATGTGTGATGCAGAAATCGTACTCCTGTAGTTTCAGAAACCATCGACCGATGTGCGGTAGCAATGGTTTGGACGTTCTAGTGGTGCTAATTGCGGCGCAATCGGTAATTATTTCGAAGTGCTTACCGATCAAATAAATGCGGGATCTTTCTAGTGATTCGACAATAGCCAAGACTTCAAGCTCATGACTATGATATCTGCTTTCGGATTCGCTACATTGGCGGCTATAGTAGAAAACAGGTCTGAAATTGGCACCGTCGTCTCGTTGCATGAGAATTCCGGCAAGACCCAGTGTGCTCGCGTCAATATGAACTTGATGTTCCTTCGTCGAATCGTATGCAGTGAGCACTGGATCGCTGCAAAGTGCCGATTTTAATTTTTCGAATGCGTCCCGTTGTTCGGCCTACCAACGAAATTGTGGATTATCCTTCTGCTTCAACAAAATTGTAAGCGGCTTCGATATTAGTGAATAATCGCGAATGAATTTGCGGAAAAAACCGCTTAATCCCAGAAATCTTCGAACCTCTGTCACGTTGGTTGGTTCCGGGAACTCTCGAATTGCGTTAGTCTTTTCAGATCCAGGTTTGATTCCGTCCTCATTGACTCGGTGACCCAAAAACGTGCTTTGTTTAGACAAGAGCGTACACTTAGAGGGACGAAGTGTCATTCCGGCATCTCGAAGTATACCCAGAAATTCACGAAGTTTAATTAAGCCCTCGGAGATGGTTTTGCTGGGCATAATTACTTCGTCTACGTAGCCAACTGCTCGATTTCCCATTTGTCGTACCAATTTGGCGATGACCTCATGGAAATAACTCGGTGCGTTGCACAAGCCGAAAGGCATCCGGTTGAATTCGTATTGACCCGCATGCGTGACAAACGCGGTGTATTTCCTGCACTCTTCAGCAATTGGTATTTGATAATAACCGGACATTAAATCGAGAGTCGTATAAAATAAATTACCAGCGATCGATGACAGCTGCTCCTCAACAGTTGGCATGAGAAACGGACGCTTTTCAGTGTTAGCATTGAGCTCACGGAAATCAACACAGAGACGGTCCTCACCATTTTGTTTACGAACGAGGACGATTGGTGACGAATATTCTGATGACGATGGACGGATGATATCGTTCTCGAGAAGTTCGTTTATTCTTTCTTGAACGCGCTCCCGCTTTGCGAAGGGTATTCGGTATGGCTGGCGTCAGACAGATTTGGAGGTCGTTAACCTTATCGTCATCGTCACACGCGGGACCTGATCACACGCGAGACCGGATCACACGCGAGACCGGATCACACACACGTGGCAAAGAGAGAGGCAAAGAAATGTTTCACGCATTATTTATTTATTCACGGATGACGTAAATTGAAATTAATGAAATGATGGAAAGTTGTGCAGTGGGACGTTAGGAAATAGAAAATATTAAGCTGGTTGGAAGAAAACTGCTTACGTACGAAAGTAGTTTTGGTTTAAAAAAATTTTTGTAAAAATAAAAATAGGAGAAACGGATGATCGAATAACAAAATAAAATTCAAAATTGTCGTAGTAGGATTTTTGAAAAGAGAACATATTGATAGAGACAGAAGGAGGAAGAGGAGGAAAATGAAAAATTAAAAATTGAATTTGGGAGTTAGAAATGAAAACATGAAGGTTAAATAATATAAAGAACAACTTAATCAGTGGCAAAATGAAAGGAATGTGTGAGGAGGCAACGTTTCCAAGTGGCCAGAAGTGTGGCAGTTGCACCACTCGTTTTTTTTAACGGGGTTTCGCCAATAGCCATAGTCCCCGACCGGAGGAACTCCGGGATTCTCGATTTCATCGATTTTTCCTCACACACATGAGAGTCCTCACATTTCTCAGTTTTTTCGCGGATGCGTGAGCCTCGCGTGCCGCGTTAGGTTTGATTTTGATTTGTATTGTTTGCCGCAGTGATCGCACTTGAATGGCGTTTCAACGGAGTGAGTCCTGTTATGCCCCTGCAGTCTCGTTTCATTCGGGAAAACCCTACTGCACACACTGAACTTGTGAGAACCACCGACCCGAACTGTTGCCGCTGTGCTGGATAGATGTACAATCCTTCCATGCTCCGTCAAGTCGCATTTCTTTTTGAACGACTTTCCGCAATGGGGATCCTCGCATTCAAAAGGCCTGGCCGTCGCGTGGCTCGCTTCGTGCCGTGTAAGCTTACTTCTGTTCGGAAAGCCCCTTCCGCACGTAGCGCACACTAATGGAGACTTTGTCGCGATGACGTTGAAGTTGGGCGTTGAGGACCCACTGCTTCCGTCCATTTCGCTTCGGTGTTTCTGCGACCAGTGTTGGTTGAGGTTCGACTTATGCTTGTAAGTTCTGCCGCACTCCGCGCAGGAGTAGTTCGACAGCTCTGCGTCCATTTTCTCGGCGAGAGGGGGGACCTCCTCGCATTCCATTGGGTCTGCGGGACCATCATGCTCATACGACGGAGTATGAAGTTCTTTGCGAAACAAATTGCACGGACTTATCGAAACCGTGTACTCACTTTCGGGAACCGTTCGACTCAAGAAGTCCTCTTCGCATTCCATTGGCTCCTTCCTATAGAATAGGGTGTACGGGGTGTCGTCTATTCCCAATTTTTGGAGTTCTGCAAAGCTGCTGGCAGTTACTACATCGTCGTTACATTTGAACCACTGATCGGCACTGTCTCTAGTGTACGCGTAATAGTGGCCCAAATTTGTGGCGCGGCCCAAGTGCACAACTGCAGCGTACAGGCTGTAGACAACTCGGTGGGATTTGCGTCCGCCTGGCGAGTTCACTTTTAGGGTAATCTGCTTGTTGTAGCACATCTTATGCGCGAGTTTGGCTTGCGTCTCTGACTTTCCATCATACTTGAAATGTTTTATTGTGAGAACCAGACTATTAGGTTCTTTTTCTATATTTATGGAGCTGTGAGCGTCTGTGGGCCTTTCGCATTTCTGACAGGAATATCCACTTAATTTCTCGGCAGAGCAGTAGTACTCCAGCAAAGATTGGACGCTGTAGTCCGATGCGCAGTGATGTTCAACCGATTCGGGGAATGACAAGTCCAGATTACGGAAACTGGCAGTATTACCACTTTCCCAGCTGCACGACAAACACGTCATGGTTGTTGCAATTTTGCCACTGAATGCTTTTTCCACTGCGGCTCTCCGTTCCGCATCCTTTCCGTAGAAGTTTCGCTCATGTTCGTTCATCGTGTCGAGGAGGAAGAGCAGATACTCTGCACTGTCCTGTTGGACGCCGACTTGGAATGATGTCGGTTTATAGGCCCGAAAGAAAAAATCCGGCCTAACCACGGAGACCATCAAGGACATCAGTTTCCGCATTTCCACAATGGGTGGCAGCAGCAGCATATCTTGGCAGAATCTGTTAAAATAAGGGATTGAGGACGACTTCGAATTCCTTCGTCAACTACTACACTTACTCTGTGGTCACTGTCAAGGCCTGCAGCACACTGTTCATGTAACAGGTGTTGCCCAAATTTACCAGACCCACTGGCGTTGTTCTGGCCGTTTCGCAGGCAATATGCGGCGGAGATTGCGCCTGTGCGTCCCGCGTGTTCGGTGGCGATGGCGTGACAGCATATACAGTGAGGAACGGTTCGGTGCTGGCATCATCGTCATCCTCTTCATTGGCGCTGCTTTCGATCTAAAAAAAAAAATTTGGTTACTTTATGTTTGCCGAAAGTTTTCCGTCTGTTATAATAGGATACTTTGTCCATTGTTAAAAATGGAGGAATATTCTATTAACATGGAATATAGTAATGTGTCCTCCCAAAGGATAATACGTCCAAAAGCGGGTGTAACGATGGTTCGTTGAAGAGTCCCGGAGGCGGTATAGATTTACCTTGTGTAAATCTATACCATAGAGAGAAAACGGAGACATGGACTTACCCAGTGTAAGTCCATATAATTTCGTGTCTTTTGAACAAATAATAGGGTTCAAAGGCCGTACGTACGAATGGTTCTGAGACCAAAAGCGTTCTTTGGGTTTGTAGTTTTGGGGGAATACGGCCCAAAGGCCGGACGCACGTTGTAACGATCACTCTATAATATCACTCTATAAATTTATTTTAGGGTGGTGGAAAATATTATTTTTTTTTTTTTTTTAATCTACTGCGTGCAGTTCTTTCCGCTGGCACGTGCACGTGCACTCGCGCTCCTCTCGCTGTTATTTTTAAATGAAATTATTATTTTAACATCGAATTCAACACAAAGAATAAATGAAGAAACATTATTATTATATATTATTGTTATTACTAATTATCATTTTCGATCAACATCAGCTCCTGGACTTCTCGCTCGAGCTCTTCGTTATTCTGCTGTTCTATTTCCATTTGTAAATTAAATGATTGTAACTGTAAAGACCAACGAGCTAGTCTTCCTGTTGGTGATTTTAGCGACATTAACCATTTAAGCGGTTGGTGATCAGATGTGACCACTACTTCTTGACCATCAATGTAGCCTTGAAATTTAGATACTGCCCAAACCACCGCTAAAGCTTCTCGTTCGGTAGTACTATAGTTACGTTCTGCTGATGACAGGAGTCTACTAGCATATTCTACTGGGCGTTCTTCTTGCCCCTCCCCTTGTAGTAAAGCTGCTCCGATAGCGTAGCCACTTGCATCGGTTCGTAAAATAAAGCGTTTATTTTCATCCGCTTGCTGCAATATCGGGGCATTCGTTAATAAAATTTTGAGTTTATCAAAAGCTTCTTGTTGGCCTTGCTCCCATGTCCAAACAGTATTTTTCTTGGTTAGTTTCGTTAAAGGCTGAGCTATGGCTGCGAATGAAGGTATAAATCTTCGGTACCAGGAACACATTTGTAGGAATGAAATCAAGTGTTTGAGATTTCTTGGATTTGATATAGTCGTTATGGCGCTTACTTTACCGGGGTCAACTTGAATACCATCCTTCGTAATTATGTGTCCTAAAAACTTGAGCTCTGAGCACCCAAATTTACATTTTGTTCTATTCGCTCTCAAATTAAACTCGCGTATATCATCTGATATCATCTTTAAATTCATTAAATGTTTGACATAATATTAAGATATCATCTAGATATATTATCAATCGTACATCTTTACATTTTACTTTAAATTTGTCCATTAATCTTTGGAAAGTAGCTGCGGCATTTCGAAGACCAAATGGCATTCTGGTGAATCTATAAATACCGCCTGGAGTACAGATTGCTGTCTTGTCTTTATCTTCTGCATTCATTGGAATTTGCCAGTATCCGGAGTGTAGATCGATCGCTGCCATGTAGTTAAAGTTTACAGTTGCGTGTAGTAGATCGTCCATGCGTGGTAACGGATACCGGTCTGGTTTTGTTACGGCATTCAGTTGTCGAAAATCCGCACACAGTCGCATGCTACCATCTTTCTTTGGAACCATGACGATGGGTGATGACCAAGGTGACTCACAGGGTTCAACGATATCGTTTTTTATCATCCTTTAAATTTCCTCGTTGACCTTATCTCTTTCCTTGGCTGATAACCGATATGGAGGCAGAGATATGGGAGTGTGGTCACCCGTATCGATTTTATGCATAACGTACTTCGTAGGTGGTCCGCTTGTTGCAAAGATATCCGCGTTGGTTTGTAGCAGTATATTGCATTCATCGCGTTCATCTACGGGCAAAGATTTTCCCTCGTGTTCTAGGAGGTTAAGTGCGTCGAAACTATTTAACTCCAGGTCTACAGGCTCGGTGCTACGCTTTTTGGGTGTTGATTTAATAGGTGATAGGCCGGCGGGGCATACCATCATCGATAAATATTTTTGTACTTTTGGCGTACTGATGAGGCACTCATCATATCCTGTTTGATGCTCAGGTGTTTTTATATCGATCTCCGCAAAGTTAAAAAAGGTGTGGTGGTCTGTTGCATTACGGTGTTACCTTCGTTGAATGTGTAATCAAATTTGCGTTTAGGGTTCTCTGTGAACCACCAACACTTCTGCGGTACGCTTAACTCCATATTTGCATCTTCAATAAAGTCGCATCCCAACAGCGTACGATTGTCAATAGAATCTGGCAAAACCAAAAGTTGTGTTGGTATGGTTTTGTTTTTTATTGATATGTCAATCGTCGTGTATTTGACGCGTTGCTGCTTCCCGTTTCCATCCGCGAAGATAGTGCGGATTTCTTCTTCCTCAAATATTGTGCCTTTGCCTTCCAACAGCTTGTATAGGGAGTTGCTGGCGATGCTGGCTCGTGCTCCCGTATCAATGAATACACACCCTTCTTCGCCCAGTATGGTATCGTTGACTGCGGGACGGCTGCCTAATACGATATGGCGGTTGGTTGTTTGGACGTTGGCGGCGCAAAAACTTGCGGTAGATGCTTTTGTCGCGGACTGCTGATTGCATTTTGGACATCTTGCTCTAACCACTCCTGGATGGCCGCACCCATAACATTTTAGCGGTTGTTGTACCGTATTCGGACTGCTTGTCGTTGTCTTATTACTTTCGGCTTTTTTCTTTTTACGGCATATTTCGGTAGTATGACCGATTAGTCGACAGAAATTACAGCGTGTTTTCATTTCACTCACTTTATACAGAAATTCGCGCCCGAAATAACAGTTCTCCAAATGTTTTAATCGGGTCTCGTTTTAGCAGTTCGCGTACTCTCAAATTTATAATACTGAAAACTAAATCGATCTGCTCTTCTTCGGAATGTCTATCCTTTGGAAGTTGTGCCAGTAGACTGCGCTTTTCATAGAGGAAATCGTCTGTAGTGGTAGTTTCATTTTGCTTTGTTTCAAATATTTCGCAATAGATTTGATAATATGGCTTAGTGGGGGCAAATGTGCTTCTCAGGTCTTTTAATGCCTGGTGTCCATGTCCTTACATCTGTAAAGATTCCTTTGCTTGAAAAGAAACTTTAGTTTATAATGTATTAAAAAACACTTGAAGTTCAATTCTCTACTAGAATTTATTTAGAACTTAATAATACTTACAATCATCGTTGCTTATATAGTAATTAATTGCTGATTATAATGAGTATATGACACACATTATAATGTTTACATGACACACAAAAAATGTCTGAAATTACTTGTCGATATTGACCTACAAATGTTATGCTATGACATAAGATTTTATTTGCATAGCATATCAATGTCATAATCAATGAAGACAGGTAATTTTACAAAAATGCTTGATTTGCTTAGTTCGAATTTACATTAATACAAGCGAGACAGTGCATGTGTAAAGTATTTGACTACTTCAAGCAATGTCTTCTTGTACATTCTTCCCCACCCGTTGCGTGTCCAGAACACGAAAATCGGTGAGCATTAATTTCCTTTTTGCAGGAACTGGTTTGTTGATTACCTTCCTTTTTCTTATTTTTCGAATAATCCACAAAATTCCAGTGGATAATATGATGCTGGTGAGAACATATTCCAGAACGTAGTGATGTATATGGTGAGTGAATTTATCATCGTCTGATGGCAAGCTTTGTTTTTGCAGGAACGACAACTGCTGAAGACTGTTGTCCCATTGATTATTGTTAGTCTTAAGAACAATTTCTGATGGTAAACTCATTTGTGGTTCCGTATTATTGAAGGATATTTCGCTTACATTTACTGTTGGAGTAAAAGTAATATTTGCTTGTGTCTGGTAGGAAGATAGTCCTCTTATAGTCATTGTTTCGTGTCTCATTTCACAGCCAGTTTTAAGATGTAGTAACCCATTGCCTTTTAAGTTGGAGGTGAAGATTCTAGACCCGCAAATAACATCAAATGTGCGCTGTTGGTTTAATGCGTAAATCCATGTATTAGGTTGTTGAAGTTGGATCCAAAAATTAGTATTATTTGAGATTATCCAAGAACAGTGTTTTACTGATGATTCGTGGTTGAGTAGACCCATTTCGCATTGGTTAATGTGGGATCGTCTGTTAAAAAGTGGATGATGTTGAATACATAAGAACCTTCTCTGTTCGATCTGCTTGCATTTGTCCAATTCGTAGTGCGACAAAGGGTAGTGTTGATTTCTCTGTAAATCTGTGATCAGATATTTCGTAGAAGGTTGAAGTATGATGGAATTATTTCCCTGTCGGATAGGCATAATAATTATATGTAGTAGTTGAAAATGTTCTGATCGAATGATAGGCAGTTTGATCTCAAAAATCACGCATGATTTCATAACTCTGGTATGTACTGTCATCAGTTTGTATAACGAGATTTCTCCATCTACTTGACTCAACGGAATACTTAGTGTTGATGCAAGAGTTTTTTCGACCAATATCAGTTGCTCGTGAAGTTGACTAGGTGTCAGCAATAATGGGTTGATTGTTCCATGCTGTAGATCATCGAGTACGTTTAATAGAGCTTTCTGAGTTTGTTCATAGCTATGTAGAGCCATCATTGTACGGATGCATAACATAGAAAAGATTTGTTGCTGATTGTTACTGCTGATGTCATATGACAACTGTTTTAGATGATTGCTTATAGCTTCAAATTGATCCTGAATATGGTTTTCTTCTTTTTTGAAAATATTCACCGTAGTCTCAATTATTGAAGTTTGGTTTTTTATCAGATGCTGAAGATAATGTTCATTTGATCTCGTTTTTCTTATTTCGTCTTCTAGAAACCCAGCATAATCAGCATCTAATATTCCAAACAGTTTATTCGATATAGAGCCAACAAAATCTAGAGGAGATCTTTTATTTCTAAGTAAATGTTCTGCTCCACCTCCACTTTTATGAAGAAGTTTGTTCAGCTCTTCAATTTGTGCAAGTTGGTGTTCAAACTGGCGTACTACTTGTAAACATATAGCACCTTGAACAGTAACAGTGTTACAAAATTGTCTCATGTCGAATATACTCTTTCTAATTCCAAAGAGTTCTTGCCAATATAATTTTAAATCAAAAAATGTAATGATGCTCCATTCATCATTACTTAAACTGACTTCACCGATGTGTTCAAAATATATTCCTGGATTGTTTGTAAATGATTTAATGTCAAATGCTGAAAATTCTGCTTGAGCAGGTATCAGAAGCAAAGTCAGCAATGTTATGAGTATAGGAACCTTAAGTCCAGATGTTCTTAAGCGTTTCCTTTTTGACTCTACTTCGGGTTGTATCTCGGGCTTCTGATGATAATTTCGCAGTTGTTCTAAGTCAGGTCGTGCAGGTATGTTTGTAGGGGCGATTCGTATTTTCCTTTTTCCAGTGGTAGTGACACTTCGGAATCGGTCAAGCAGTTGCTTGGGTACAGTGGTTTTGAACATGCTTGTATAGTTTGCTGTGCTACTAGTATTGCTGGCAGTTGAATTATTGTTGTTCCTTGCTATTGAACTCTTTTCGATTTTTTCGGTTTTCTCATGCTTATTATCAATTATATCCAGGAACATCAGCTTTGATGGCTGCTACTGGTGGTTTTACAACATTAGTTGTATCTGGTTATCTGTTATCTAAAATTGGTAACAAACTTAATTTTGTTATAGGTCGTTTAAAGATACCTGTTTTTGTTCTTAAAGACACTACTCTTGTTAACCCATCTGTACCGGGATAAACTTCCAATAGTCGTCCAAGTGCCCATTTAGTAGGTGGTAGGTCCTCTTTTATTAATACTATATTTCCCGGCTCGAAATTTGTTGTTTGTCTTGTCCATTTTGGTCGCTGCTGCATTCTAGTCAGAAATTCAGACGACCACCGCTTCCAGAAGTCCTGGTGAAGCCTTTCAAGTAGGTGCCATCTTTTTAACGTGTGGATCTTTGTTGATGTAACACTTTTATTAGGTGGAGCTAGGAGTGCTGAACCAATGAGGAAGTGCCCTGGAGTTAGAATTTCTAAGTCTTTTGGATCGGTTGAGACAGGGCATAAAGGTCGTGAATTAAGACAAGCCTCAATTTGTATTTACACTGTAGTTAGTTCTTCAAATGTTAATGTAGTATCTCCCATAGTTCTCTTCAGGTGGTGCTTAACTGACTTTACTCCAGCTTCCCATAATCCGCCAAAATGTGGTGCAGATGGTGGATTGAAATGCCATTTCACTCCCATGTTATCTAAGTTGTTAATTACTTTTGTCTTGAATGTGTTGATATATTCTTTCGTATTCAAATTAAGGATTTTGCTCGCCAATACGAAATTCGTTCCATTGTCGCTATACATATTTTCTACTAGTCCTCTTCGTCCGGTGAATCGTTTAAAAGCAGCAGCCAAGAAAGCCTCTGCCGTCAGGTCTGATACTGCTTCTAGATGTATAGCTTTTGTCGCAAAGCATATGAATACAGCAATGTATGCTTTGTCGAGTTTTGCTGTTCTCAATTTTGATAGTTTAATTGTAATCGGTCCTGCGTAATCCACTCCGCAATTTAAAAATGGTCTTCCTACTGTAATTCTGTTCTTAGGAAGATCTCCCATGAGTTGGTTTGTCTGCGCTGGTCGAAAACGAAAACATATTACGCATTTTCGAACAGCCACCATTGTGTGTTCCCCAGCCATCATTGTTATGCGAGCCCCTCTAGCAGAAGAGGAAAACCTTCTAGGGCTATGTCATCTGACATCTTCTCACATTTTTTAAATATGTCCGCTTTCGTAATAAATTCCTCTACCATACTCTTATCTCGCTTACCCTCGTATCTGGCCTTACAAGACGTAAAATTTCTACCGCGCTCTTCTGTCGCTGGCATTCGAATTGCCTCTATCAATGCACGAAATTGCTCATTTGACAAGTTCATACTTGTGCTATTTGAGGGATTTACTTTTTTATTTGATTCTACTTTTTTCATTAGGCTTACTCGGCCTCGAGTTGGGCGCCAATTATACACCGGATGGGTTGGATGAATTCACGAGTAAAAACGCCTGGTGTAGTTTAATACATATATTTTGGTAGTAAGCAAATTTCTATTACAATAATTTCGAGAATGAGAGTACAGTTTGATTATATGAGCGTATTTGCGAGAGCTGACTTTTATTATTTATTTAATATCGCTCGTCCTATGTTTCGGTGTTCCAGAATATGGAAGCACCAATGCCATAAGACGACTCGATATGTTATGCGCGCAAGTTCGTTCGTCGTTTCGGTGTTCCAGTGAAGTGGAAGCTCCGACGCCAAGGAAAGAACTGATCTCTCTGCACACGCTAAGCGGCCTTTTATACTAAAAATGCTGCCTAAATCTATGTGTGCGTGCGGATAAGTTGTCTGCTTGTCAGCTGTGTAAACGTATTGAAGGCGCTCGTCTCTGTTGTTGCCCGAATGGTTGTTGTTGGATCCTGTTTTTTTTATATTGGTGTGTTACAGTAGGATGACTAAAATTCTACTTTATTCATCGACATAGTCTTCTTTTAGAGTGATGCAATCATTCCAGTCCTGCTCTAAAATTTTAATGCTTTTTTATAGAACGATTTAGCTTTACCCTTGACGTCAGTTCGATTCGTTAAGGAAATGTCAGTTCGATTGCCGTACGTTTTCCATTAATTTACAGTAAACATTTAGATTTACCGAAAAAAGGACGTCAGTTCGTATCGTTCAGGAAATGTCAGTGCGATTGCCGCACGTTTTCCATTAATTTACAGTAAACATTTAGATTTACCGAAAAAAGCACGTCATTTCGATTCACTTCAACATCGAAATTGAATAGTTCGATTGCACTGAATAAGGTCTTCACAAATGAAACGCCCAAATGGTTTCACCGTTAAAACTTTAATGAATAATAAATATGTAAAGGTCTCCGTTTCTTTAAAAGATCAAATATGTTTTTTTCAATTATTTATTCGCGTTTTTCACTTTGTCGTCCTTCTCTCTTCATCGCTGACTCGCAACTCCCCAGTTCTCCGCTTTCTACCCACTACTCACTCCAGCGCCACGAGGCGGCAAAAAGAATAACTACTCGGCGCGGAAGTTATTTAAATTGAGTTATTTTACGTTACAAATAATTACAATTTTCTTATTTCCTAATAAACTTGCTTACAAGCGGAAAAAAACTAAAGTGCTGATACTTTACCTTTAATTAAGTTATCATCAAACGTGAGGAATTATGGTTTGCGTAATTCTCATAAGTGTACTATTACGCAGACGTGTTAGTTGATACGTCTAAGCAATAGTACACCTATGAGAATTGTCTCCGTAGGTATTTGTCCGTATTGTCGTTAATTTTCATGTACAGTTTGTACATTCTGCCCGGTCTTATGGCGAGACAAAAGGTAGTCATCAGGATCCGCCCTTGAGGCTGCTGCTGTTTGTGGTAGGACCTGATCTTGGGGTTGTTCGACCTTCTTTGATTGTTCTGATATGTTTTATGATGAGCTAGATCAGAGCAAGCACTACGATGCTACCGATCGAATAGCTAAGTGTGTATTGATGAACATCGTGAGACGTCATCTCAGCTGGCAAATTAGCCTTCAATTGTTGTTCTATTTTTTTTTTTTTTACAGAATGACCTGTGTTATAGGCAATTTTGGCCTTTATGTGCAATGCACAAACACAGTCATGGAGGGAAGGAATGGGATTGGGAAGGTTGGGAAAGGGGAGTGAGAACGACCGTAGCGAGTGGAGAAGCTGGTATATTGCTCAGTTGTGCTGGCTGCTTACTGACAAATATTTGCAGATGTTATGGGGGACTGAATGAAAGCGAACAGAAACCATCTACTGAGTATCTAGGCCTGCTTGAAGTGGAACTGTTTCACTTTTACACCGTTTCCTCATTTTATTGCGAATAATTTTTCTGAAAAAATTTGCGCTTAAAAAAATCCCGTCTGGAGTGGGAATCGAACCCACGACCTATTGACTGAGAAGCAAGCACGCTGCCCACTACGCCACGGAAGCGCTTTGAAGGGCTTCCAGATCTACATCCTTATGAATTATCTGATTTTGATGCGGTACAGATTTTACATTTGTATTAAATGGCTGGACCCGAATGGATAGGTTCATTAAAGGCACGAAGAAGGCATTTAGATTACCGATAAACGTATTATAGCCTGTTATTATTATGTCCTCTTGGTTTATTGTACAATCGGGATCCAATTTGAGTATTCTATTTCCGTGGTGAGTATCGAGAATTGTTTCCAATACCAAATTTTGGGTATCTTGGAGGGCTTCTAATATTAGCGAGATGTGCACGGCTAACGAGAGAACTATGTGTCAGGGCGGCTTGGGGACAGGATAATTTGAGGATTAACAGAAATAACGCGCACGTTCGACAATAGGCAATCTTTACTTTATTAAATTTAAGTTACAACCACTTGATGGTTTCTACACGACTACTGCCCGTTTTTTCCTCCGCGGCCGGTGTTCTCAAATTGGTGTTGCCATGACACTCGACCATCCTGACATTGAATCGTCTCGATTCATTGCTCCGTTTCTGAATCGTATAAATCGAGCTCGTGACTCACGACGATCCACGGTTTCATCTTTTCGCTCGTATACACCGAACAGAATTTCCGTTGGTTGGGACGTGCGATTCCCACATCTTCGACAAGATATCTATCGTTCCGTAAAACTCTAGAAATGGTGTATGACCCACGATATTTGGGCTCTAATTTTCGGGATTCGCCCGTAGCAGAAGGTACATTCTCTAGAACGACGAGATCTCCTTCCTTGTAGATAAACGGTTTTTTGTGTTTCGCGTTGAACCTCAATCTCCATTTCTCTCGTTCGGTGCTGATTCGCTCTGCAGCCAATTGTCTTCGGTTACCCATATTGCATTCCGTTGGATCAGCAATTACGTCATCTGATGTTAGAGCCATAACTAACCGATTCGTGATGACGTCTCGAAGGCGATAATCGAATATCAACTCGATCGGACTGAACTGAGTCACAGAGTGACATTGCGAATTTAGAGACCACTGAAGATTGCGCAATTGTAAATCCCAATCCTTATGATCAGTTGGTGCAGTTCTTAGAAATGATAAGATGGACTGATTTGCACGTTCGATTTGACCATTCGCTCGAGGTGTTCTGACGGCAACCTTGATATGTTGAATCTCATTAGATGCGCAGCATTCAGCAAATTCTCTCGATGTGAAAGCAGTACCTCGATTGCTAATTATACGCTTATGTAGACCGAAGTACAACGTCAGATCCCTGAATGCGTCGATGACGGGCTTCGATTTCGTAGTTTTGGCAGCTCTCAAAATTAAATACTTACTGAACGAATCAGATATTCCAATGATGTGCAAATTTCCTCGACGACTCCGTGGAAAAGGTCCCAGGTGATCAACATGTAACTTCCCGAATGGAATAAAGTTGACCCTCCGGTTTTCCCGCGATTCCTTCATTATAGCAGCACTCTAAGCATGCTGCGATGTACGACTTGATGTATTTTCGGAGATTATTGAACCAAAAATCTTGCCGAACTCGATTTATGGTCTTCTCAAGACCAAAGTGGCCCATATCATCGTGGTACGTGCGGATGATTTTCCACCTGACTGCAGACGGAACGACGAATTTAAGATCTTGATCGATCTTACGATATAACCGACCGTTTTTGAGCTGATACTCTGACTTGTTCTGTTTGTATTGAGCGGACTCAATGTCGCCTCTTAGGACTTCGATTATCTCCTTTAATTTCACATCTTGTCGTTGAAGGAGCACAAGCCAATCTTCGTTTTCTTCCACTCGCATTATGTTTCCCGATGCTATTTCTGGCTCGTTCGGTGGTTCGTTGAGAGTCCTGCTTAGAGGATCTGCGTGACTCATGCGTTCAGCCGATCGATGTGTGATGCAGAAATCGTACTCCTGTAGTTTCAGAAACCATCGACCGATGTGCGGTAGCAATGGTTTGGACGTTCTAGTGGTGCTAATTGCGGCGCAATCGGTAATTATTTCGAAGTGCTTACCGATCAAATAAATGCGGGATCTTTCTAGTGATTCGACAATAGCCAAGACTTCAAGCTCATGACTATGATATCTGCTTTCGGATTCGCTACATTGGCGGCTATAGTAGAAAACAGGTCTGAAATTGGCACCGTCGTCTCGTTGCATGAGAATTCCGGCAAGACCCAGTGTGCTCGCGTCAATATGAACTTGATGTTCCTTCGTCGGATCGTATGCAGTGAGCACTGGATCGCTGCAAAGTGCCGATTTTAATTTTTCGAATGCGTCCCGTTGTTCGGCCGACCAACGAAATTGTGGATTATCCTTCTGCTTCAACAAAATTGTAAGCGGCTTCGATATTAGTGAATAATCGCGAATGAATTTGCGGAAAAAACCGCTTAATCCCAGAAATCTTCGAACCTCTGTCACGTTGGTGGGTTCCGGGAACTCTCGAATTGCGTTAGTCTTTTCAGATCCAGGTTTGATTCCGTCCTCATTGACTCGGTGACCCAAAAACGTGCTTTGTTCAGACAAGAGCGTACACTTAGAGGGACGAAGTGTCATTCCGGCATCTCGAAGTATACCCAGAAATTCACGAAGTTTAATTAAGCCCTCGGAGATGGTTTTGCTGGGCATAATTACTTCGTCTACGTAGCCAACTGCTCGATTTCCCATTTGTCGTACCAATTTGGCGATGACCTCATGGAAATAACTCGGTGCGTTGCACAAGCCGAAAGGCATCCGGTTGAATTCGTATTGACCCGCATGCGTGACAAACGCGGTGTATTTCCTGCACTCTTCAGCAATTGGTATTTGATAATAACCGGACATTAAATCGAGAGTCGTATAAAATAAATTACCAGCGATCGATGACAGCTGCTCCTCAACAGTTGGCATGAGAAACGGACGCTTTTCAGTGTTAGCATTGAGCTCACGGAAATCAACACAGAGACGGTCCTCACCATTTTGTTTGCGAACGAGGACGATTGGTGACGAATATTCTGATGACGATGGACGGATGATATCGTTCTCGAGAAGTTCGTTTATTCTTTCTTGAACGCGCTCCCGCTTTGCGAAGGGTATTCGGTATGGCTGGCGTCAGACAGATTTGGAGGTCGTTAACCTTATCGTCATCGTCACACGCGGGACCTGATCACACGCGAGACCGGATCACACGCGAGACCGGATCACACACACGTGGCAAAGAGAGAGGCAAAGAAATGTTTCACGCATTATTTATTTATTCACGGATGACGTAAATTGAAATTAATGAAATGATGGAAAGTTGTGCAGTGGGACGTTAGGAAATAGAAAATATTAAGCTGGTTGGAAGAAAACTGCTTACGTACGAAAGTAGTTTTGGTTTAAAAACATAGCAGAATTATGATTGGGCTTAAAGCCCAATCATATGATACTCTAGATGAGATGGAAATGACTTTAATATACCGGCAAATATGTCATCTCAAATTCTTTCGAATAGTGAGAAGAGACTTTGCATGGGAGGTGGTAGAAGTAGAGGCGGAGGTTTGTATTTCTCCTATGTGACACCGAAAATGGCGTGTAAAATGTTTCGTGCTGAATTTAAAATTTTTAGTTTCCATTAATTTTAAAGAAATTGGTCATAGTTTTCCTTAAATTGAGGCATTTGTATGGGAGGTGGCAGAGGAAGTGGAACGTTTTAGATGATTTTGAAACTGCTTATCATCACCCTTATCACTATGCTTTGATTCAATTTCAAAGTCGACAGCTCTCATATATTCGAAGGAGAAATGCTTTTCTTGAATTTATAATACAGATATTTATATGGGAGGGGGTAGAAGGAGGGAAGCTGAGCTGATAATTTTTTCCAGCATTTATTGCAACTATTAAAAAACAAATTCTGGCAAAATTTTAAGTTTGTAATTTTTCTAGTTTTAATGGAAATCGATATAATGCATTTAACAAAAATGATGCATTTGTATGGGAGGGGGTAGAAGGAGTGTAAGGATGAAAACAATTTTTTTTCCTGTTATTGATATTTCTATTTTTATACTTTGTGCGAAATATCAAATTGATAACTTTAACAGTTTCGAAGAAAAATAATTTAATTTAAATTTCAAAATTTCGTGAAATTTGTATGGGAGGGGGTAGAAGGAGTGAGGAGAAGTTGCTAATTTTTTCAGTGCTGATTGGAATTATAATAAAATTAATTCTGGCAAAAATTCGTTTTCATAACCTTACTAGTTTCGATGAAAATCTAAAAACTGCATTTTTCAAAATTATGCATTTGTACGGGAGGGGGTAGAAGGAGTGATGGGATCGGATCAATATTGAGTCATATTAATAGTATCTATATCATAATACTTGAACCCAAATTTCAAATCGATAGCTTGAATAGTTTCTAAGAAAAATCAATTTCTGAAAATTTCGAAATTTCGTGAAATTTGTATGGGAGGGGGTAGAAGGAGTGGGGGGATGTGGCCCGTTCACGAACTTAAAGTTTCTTTTTTGCTAAAAATGACACACAACAAATTTCAGCACGATAGCTCAAAGCGTTCGAGAGTTATGCTGTAGACAGACGGACAGACGGACAGACGGACAGACAGACAGACGGACAGACGGACAGACAGCAACTCGGAATCGAAGTTTTTGAGCGACAACAAATATTTCTGTACCCTTGGCGGCTCTGTGCGAGCATTATTTCTTAGCGTTACAAACGGTAAGGCAAACACAATATACTCTCAGATTTCATCTAGAGTATAAAAATTTTTGTAAAAATAAAAATAGGAGAAACGGATGATCGAATAACAAAATAAAATACAAAATTGTCGTAGTAGGATTTTTGAAAAGAGAACATATTGATAGAGACAGAAGGAGGAAGAGGAGGAAAATGAAAAATTAAAAATTGAATTTGGGAATTTGAGAGTTAGAAATGAAAACATGAAGGTTAAATAATATAAAGAACAACTTAATCAGTGGCAAAATGAAAGGAATGAAAGGAATGTGTGAGGAGGCAACGTTTCCAAGTGGCCAGAAGTGTGGCAGTTGCACCACTCGTTTTTTTTTAACGGGGTTTCGCCAATAGCCATAGTCCCCGACCGGAGGAACTCCGGGATTCTCGATTTCATCGATTTTTCCTCACACACATGAGAGTCCTCACATTTCTCAGTTTTTTCGCGGATGCGTGAGCCTCGCGTGCCGCGTTAGGTTTGATTCTGATTTGTATTGTTTGCCGCAGTGATCGCACTTGAATGGCGTTTCAACGGAGTGAGTCCTGTTATGCCCCTGCAGTCTCGTTTCATTCGGGAAAACCCTACTGCACACACTGAACTTGTGAGAACCACCGACCCGAACTGTTGCCGCTGTGCTGGATAGATGTACAATCCTTCCATGCTCCGTCAAGTCGCATTTCTTTTTGAACGACTTTCCGCAATGGGGATCCTCGCATTCAAAAGGCCTGGCCGTCGCGTGGCTCGCTTCGTGCCGTGTAAGCTTACTTCTGTTCGGAAAGCCCCTTCCGCACGTAGCGCACACTAATGGAGACTTTGTCGCGATGACGTTGAAGTTGGGCGTTGAGGACCCACTGCTTCCGTCCATTTCGCTTCGGTGTTTCTGCGACCAGTGTTGGTTGAGGTTCGACTTATGCTTGTAAGTTCTGCCGCACTCCGCGCAGGAGTAGTTCGACAGCTCTGCGTCCATTTTCTCGGCGAGAGGGGGGACCTCCTCGCATTCCATTGGGTCTGCGGGACAATCATGCTCATACGACGGAGTATGAAGTTCTTTGCGAAACAAATTGCACGGACTTATCGAAACCGTGTACTCACTTTCGGGAACCGTTCGACTCAAGAAGTCCTCTTCGCATTCCATTGGCTCCTTCCTATAGAATAGGGTGTACGGGGTGTCGTCTATTCCCAATTTTTGGAGTTCTGCAAAGCTGCTGGCAGTTACTACATCGTCGTTACATTTGAACCACTGATCGGCACTGTCTCTAGTGTACGCGTAATAGTGGCCCAAATTTGTGGCGCGGCCCAAGTGCACAACTGCAGCGTACAGGCTGTAGACAACTCGGTGGGATTTGCGTCCGCCTGGCGAGTTCACTTTTAGGGTAATCTGCTTGTTGTAGCACATCTTATGCGCGAGTTTGGCTTGCGTCTCTGACTTTTCATCATACTTGAAATGTTTTATTGTGAGAACCAGACTATTAGGCTCTTTTTCTATATTTATGGAGCTGTGAGCGTCTGTGGGTCTTTCGCATTTCTGACAGGAATATCCACTTAATTTCTCGGAAGAGCAGTAGTACTCCAGCAAAGATTGGACGCTGTAGTCCGATGCGCAGTGATGTTCAACCGATTCGGGGAATGACAAGTCCAGATTACGGAAACTGGCAGTATTACCACTTTCCCAGCTGCACGACAAACACGTCATGGTTGTTGCAATTTTGCCACTGAATGCTTTTTCCACTGCGGCTCTCCGTTCCGCATCCTTTCCGTAGAAGTTTCGCTCATGTTCGTTCATCGTGTCGAGGAGGAAGAGCAGATACTCTGCACTGTCCTGTTGGACGCCGACTTGGAATGATGTCGGTTTATAGGCCCGAAAGAAAAAATCCGGCCTAACCACGGAGACCATCAAGGACATCAGTTTCCGCATTTCCACAATGGGTGGCAGCAGCAGCATATCTTGGCAGAATCTGTTAAAATAAGGGATTGAGGACGACTTCGAATTCCTTCGTCAACTACTACACTTACTTTGTGGTCACTGCCAAGGCCTGCAGCACACTGTTCATGTAACAGGTGTTGCCCAAATTTACCAGACCCACTGGCGTTGTTCTGGCCGTTTCGCAGGCAATATGCGGCGGAGATTGCGCCTGTGCGTCCCGCGTGTTCGGTGGCGATGGCGTGACAGCATATACAGTGAGGAACGGTTCGGTGCTGGCATCATCGTCATCCTCTTCATTGGCGCTGCTTTCGATCTAAAAAAAAAAATTTGGTTACTTTATGTTTGCCGAAAGTTTTCCGTCTGTTATAATAGGATACTTTGTCCATTGTTAAAAATGGAGGAATATTCTATTAACATGGAATATAGTAATGTGTCCTCCCAAAGGATAATACGTCCAAAAGCGGGTGTAACGATGGTTTGTTAAAGAGTCCCGGAGGCGGTATAGATTTACCTTATGTAAATCTATACCATAGAGAGAAAACGGAGACATGGACTTACCCAGTGTAAGTCCATATAATTTCGTGTCTTTTGAACAAATAATAGGGTTCAAAGGCCGTACGTACGAATGGTTCTGAGACCAAAAGCGTTCTTCGGGTTTGTAGTTTTGGGGGAATACGGCCCAAAGGCCGGACGCACGTTGTAACGATCACTCTAAAATATCACTCTATAAATTTATTTTAGGGCGGTGGAAAATATTTTTTTTTTTTTTTCTTAATCTACTGCGTGCAGTTCTTTCCGCTGGCACGTGCACGTGCACTCGCGCTCCTCTCGCTGCTTGCGCTCCTCTTCCTGCTTGCGCTCCTCTTCCTGCTTGCGCTCCTCTTCCTGCTTGCGCTTCTTTTCCTGATAGCGCTGCTTTCGCCGACGCTCGCGCTGACGCTGTCTCCGACGCTCGCGCTGACGCTGTCTCCGACGCTCGCGCTGATGATGGCTCCGACGCTCGCGCTGACGCCGGCGCTGGCAAAAATCTCTTAGCCTTTTCTTTTCGTCCAGCAACTTCCTTACATCATAACTAGAATTAATTGTGCCCGGAGTTATCTGGCTCCCGGCCATATTACCCCCAAAGTTGATAGTAACATTCATCATCTGTGTTTTCTGTTCAATTATGACCCGAGAAAAGTGAAAAGCGAGGAAAATCGAATGTCCCGCAAGTGAATTGCAACGCGTTTGCGAATTGCTCTCGAATATTGCCAAAACCATGACTCCGCCGCACCTGATAAAGTTCTAAAGAAATTATTAATCCAATAATTTTCTAAATTTTTCAAATGTTCGATTCTGAACATATCGGCTCCTGGCTCGCGGCAGGTCGACCGACCTTCACCGGGTGGCGGAGAACTCTCAAAATGAAACTATGACCTGCTCGGTCGGAGTCGATATAACGAGTGATTTTATTTCTAACTTATTCTACTTAATACTAACAATGTTCGGTACATAGCGCTTGTGTGTGTTGAATTCAAATTACAGTGTTTGTACTCCGCACATACAGGGTGATTCGTATTTTGTTGTTACATATCGTTTATAGATATTAATGCATATTACTTTGGTTATTTAAATATTGTAGCTTTTCAATTTATTAATTACATTGACAATTAGTTATTGTAGAGGATGAGGCGAATCCACTACAGTACCCCCTCTCTAGCGAAGTGACCGTAAATTGATTAAAAGTTAATACTGTACGATTATGTTGAGATTAATACGCGAAAAATTAGAGCTTGAGTATGCATTCTACGCCTGAATATCTTGGACCATGAATCTTACTTTTTTTATGGGCTTTTCTTTCAAAGTTTGATTATTTAATGCTCCGAAAGCTGGTTTTAAACGATCGATTGAAATTGATTTATTTTTTTTGTTAATTTCAATTACGAAATGCTTTCTGAGTCTTTTTATTACCGGAAAAAGGGCCTTCATAAGGTGGATGTAGAGGTGGTTTAACTTTATCCACTCTTATGAAAACGTGCGTGCACGTATGTAACGTCTTAGGTATGAATATGTCGGATTTTTCAATTGATCGTGGTTCTACAGGTTTTAGGTTTCTCATATTTTTACGAAGTCTGT
Organism: Chorisops tibialis; assembly: GCA_963669355.1. Taxonomy (NCBI): domain Eukaryota; kingdom Metazoa; phylum Arthropoda; class Insecta; order Diptera; family Stratiomyidae; genus Chorisops; species Chorisops tibialis. The sequence continues at coordinate 140,944,290 of OY770264.1, forward strand.
CGATAAAGTTTCCTAGATCGATATCCTGCCTGTCCGATGAGCTTACAAATAATTCGCCTGGAATTCTTAAAGACTGTCCATATACCATTTCTGCTGGACAGCACTTTAAATCTTCCTTAATGCAAACTCGTAATCCTAGTAGGATGAAGGGGATTTCTTCGCTCCAATGAGTTGTGTTGCATCTAGCCATTAGTGATGCCTTTAACTGCCTGTGCAAACGTTCTACCATGCCGTTCGACTGTGGGTGGTAGGCAGTTGTTCTGATACGATGTGTTCCTAAGATTTTTCGCAGTTCGGTGAACATTTTCGATTCGAACTGAGTACCTTGGTCTGAGGTAAGTGATAGGGGAACGCCAAATCTCGGGATATATTGATAAGCGAATGTTTTTGCAACAGTCTCAGCCGACATATCAGGTAAAGGGTAGGCTTCTGGCCACCTTGTAAAACGGTCTACGATCGTGAGCAAGTACGAATGTCCGTTAGATGGTGGAAGGGGTCCGACAAGATCTACGTGAATATGATCGAACCTACCAGAAGGAATTTCGAATCGTCCTGGTTCTGATTTTGTGTGCCTTTGAATTTTGGATTTTTGACAGGCTAAACAAGATTTTACCCAATGATTGATATCCTTGTTCATACTTGGCCAAAAATAACGTGTGGAAATCAATTTTCTCGTGGATTTAGTACCAGGATGCGATAGTGAGTGAATTTTGTCAAAGACTTGTCGTCTCAAAGACAAGGGAGTGTATGGTCGTGCTTTTCCTGTGCTGGTTTCGCACCAAAGTTTTTCTTTCGAGAACGGGGTGTCTAACATTTCTATTTTTATCTTTGACTCCTTGTGTTTGTGCCCTGATATGAGTGATTGTAGCTCATTATCGGAATTCTGATGCACAGCGAATGAATCGGGGTCGAGATAGGTATTTATGGAAAATGTCTCTGAACCTATACGCGACATACAATCTGCAACAACATTCTCTCTGCCCTTTATGTGTTGGATGTCCGTTGTAAACTGCGCGATATATTCTAGGTGTCGAGTTTGCCTTGGGCTTCTTTCTGTCTTAGAAGTAATGGCATATGTGAGTGGTTTGTGATCCGTGTATACAGCGAAATGTCTTCCCTCTAAAAAATATCTGAAATGTTTCATTGCCATGTAGATGGCTAGTAGCTCGCGGTCAAAAGTTGAGTATTTGGTTTCAGCTGGAGATAATTTTCTCGAAAAGAATGCTAGTGGCTGCCATTGCTTATCTTGGAACTGTTGCAAAACTGCACCTACGGCCTTATCTGATGCATCGGTAGTTAGACTTAGTTTAGCCTCTTGACTGGGGAATACAAGGAGTGCTGCGTTAGACAGTGCGGTTTTGATTTGTTTGACAGCCTCATTGCAATTTTCGGGCCATAACAATGATTTTTTAGCGTTCTTTTTGTTTTCTTTTTGGAATTTTGTTACTTGCGAGTAGATGGGAGCTAGAAATTCTGCTAAGCTAGGCACAAACCGATGATAGTAATTTACCATTCCTACGAATCTTTGGGTTTGTTGTATCGATTCGGGTTTCGGGTAATCTAGAATGGCTTTCACTCTGCTTTTTGAAGGGGTTATGCCGTCTTTAGGTATAGTGTGGCTAAGGAAATTAAGCGATGTGGCACCAAAAACGCATTTTTTTGGTTTTATCGTCAGGCCGAATTTCGCTAGTCTCTCAAAAAGAAGTTTCAGGTGGCTGTGATGCTCTTCGGCATTTTTACTTGCGATCAAAATATCGTCTATGTAGGCGAATGTAAAATCTAAACCGAGAGTGACTTCGTTTATAAAGCGTTGAAAAGTTTGGCCAGCATTGCGCAAACCGAAACTCATTCTTGGAAATTCGAAAAGACCGAACGGAGTGGTAATAGCCGTTTTATGTACGTCTTCAGAAGCCACTGGAATTTGATGATAAGCACGATAGAGATCTATTTTTGAAAAAATTGAGCAGCCAGATAATTTCATGGTGAAGTTTTGTATGTGGGGAATTGGGTAGCGGTCAGGAATAGTTACAGCGTTTAGTCTTCTGTAATCACCGCATGGTCGTATGTCTCCGCTGTCTTTTTTTGCTACTGCATGTAGGGGTGAAGACACCGGGGAAGATGATGGTTGACAAATACCTAACTCTGTCATGTGCTTAAATTCCAGTTTTGCCATTTGATACTTTACAGGATCAAGTCGACGTGGCTTAGAGAAGGGTAAGGGCCCTTCTGTTAAGATATGATGAACTACACCATGCTTCGTCGGATAATTGAAATCCGGTGGTGCAGTTAATGTTGGGTATTTTTTTAATAGCTCACCGTATGTATTGTCGATGGAATAATTTAAAGGACTTGGTGTATTTGAGTGAATAGATTTGGCTGAAGTGAAAAGTGTCGTAATGTTATCAATTAAACGTTTTCGTTTAAGATCGACAATTAGTTCGAACTTTCCTAAAAAATCTGCTCCTATGATTGGTTGATTAACCTGAGCAATAATGAACTCATGTAAAAATAAGCGTCTAAGACCTAGGTCGATTTCGAGTAGTTTCGTACCGTATGTGTTTATAGTAGAACCGTTTGCAGCCGAAAGATAAAAGTCTGTGTTTATACTCTAGATGAAATCTGAGAGTATTATAAGTTTGCCACAAAGTTTGTAACGCCAAGAAATAAGGCTCGGAGAAAAAAATGAATGATACAGAAGTTAATATAATCACTCAAAAATCTCAAAACCGGATGTCCGTCCGTCCGTTCGCTCTCTAGCTTGAGAACGCGTTGAGCTTGAAGGCTCAAATTTCGTACACGTCGTTTTTAACAAAAAAGTAAGGTCAAGTTCGTGAACGAATTTCGCAATCTGACAATAAACGGATTTCCTCGAAAAGTACAAATGACATTGATCTGAAATTTGGAATGTAATACTTTTATGACGACTCCAGTCTACTCTATAAAAATAATTTGTGTCTTCCCCCTCCTTCCACCACCTCCCATACAAACTGCACTTTTTCATGAAATGCTCTAAACCAATTTACTCAATGCGTATAATAGTTATCAAGTTGAAATTGTGTACAAAATATTTATTTAAAATTATTATTAAGACCAAAAAAAATGAGACGATTAGCTGTACCCCTTCTACCCCCTCCCATACAAAATGACACAATTTCGTAATTTCACAATAAACAGATTTGCTAGAAAAATATAAATGCTATTGATCTGAAATTTGGAATATATTACTTTTATGATGATATAAATCTACTGTACAAAAGTTTTTTGAGTCCCCGCCTTCCTTCCACCACCTCCCATACAAACTGCACTTTTTCATGAAATGCTCTAAGCCAATTTACTCAGTGCGTATAAAATTGACCGAGCTGAAATTGTGCACTAAATATTTATTTAGAATTATTAGTAAAACCAAAAAAAATTAGGCGATTAGCTTTACCCCTTCTACCCCCTCCCATACAAAATGACACAATTTCACAACTTTATAAAAAGTCGATTTTCATGAAAAGTATGAATACTACTGATCTGCAATTTAAGACATGTCAAAAGCATGATATTTATAGTTATTTCTGAAAAGTCATTAAAAACTTGCCCCTCCTTCTATCACCTCCCATACAAACTGCACTACTTCACTACATCCAATACACTAATTTTCTCAGTACCTATTAAATTTTTAAATCATAAATTTCGTATAAAACATTTTGATAGCAACCTTACCGTCATGTGAAAAAATTAGTTCAATGTCGTCACCCCCTCTACCACTTCCCCTACAAAATTTCTTAAGATACAAAAATTTCTTACATCTAGAGTATCGCACGATTGGGCTTTATGCCCAATCGTACTCCTGTTATGTTTTTTTGATGATTTTTTGCAAGTGCCGAATATGGAATAACTGAACGATCAGCGCTTGTGTCTATTAAAAATTTTAAATTGTTTCGTCTATCCTTAACGAAAAGACGGCGGCTAGTTAATTGCATCCCACTGCCTGCCGCTTCAACTGCGGGATGATTTAGTTTGTCGCGAATGAAGTTGAAGCAGTATATTCATTTTTGAAATTGCATGGCGAGGTGTACTTTGTGGCCTTGTTACCGAACTTGAAATGGTACCAGCATAAACGTTTGCGATTACTGGATCTATTTCTTCTTGAGCTGTATCGGTCATTAGAAAAAGATCTTCCTCTACTACTCGATCGCGAAGAGCGATAATTGTTTTTTGAAAGCATTTCTTTTAATTCTCTTATCTCGCGCTCTAGCTGTTCTAACTTAATGGTGTCAGTTTTTATGAGAGATCCCAATCTTTCCCGAGGGTGACTCTCAAGCACTGACAGATTCCCATTGTTTTGCATGGCTTCCCAAATCTTGTCCGCCGTGTCTAAAATTGTCGACATATTGTTGCTCATCTGCGGAATAAGAGCTATGTTGATGAGGTGCGGTAATCTTCCTAGCCATAATTTTTTAATAAGCTCTTCTCCTACTGTACCGGAATTTCCCGCGAGTGATTTCATTTTCCGATAGAAATCCGATGGCTTTTTATCGCCGATTTCTTCGTCGGAAATGAGTTTTTTTTATGCGCGTTTCGATACTTAGGGAATGACGATCAATAATAGCTTTTTTTAGCTTCTCATATTGATTTTCTCTTGGTGGGTTTTCTAATATGTCAGTCAAAGACTCTGCGACATCCTGCGGTAGGGCAGAGACGACGTAGTTGTACTTTGACTGATCGTTACTAATGCGACTTATCGCGAATTGCGATTCGATTTGTATAAACCATGTTGGGAGACTGTTAGGCCAGAAGGTTGGTAGGCGTACGTGCATTGGGCTCATCTGGTTGAAAATAATATCGTGTGAGTTTGAATTGTTGTTTGTATGCTTCGCTTGATCGGGGTTAAATGCCTTGTTACCCGCGTACTGATCATCTGTGGCATGATCGTCTTCGTTTATCATTTTTATTTTTTAACACAGTACACCTGATAAGGATGTAGACACTTTCTTTTAAATAGTAGTTTAAACTGATGAGTGTATGTAAATGTGATGAGTGGGAATTTCAAAAATAAGCGGGAATTTAAATAAAATGAAACGATAAACGTTAAAAAAAAAGAAAGAAATTATAGCTGAAATTTTGAGAATCGTGAAGCGAAATTTTCATGTAAATCAAATATATATATATTACGTTTTAGTAAAATAACAATTTTGTTTTAAATTTGGCTATTCTTTTATTTTCGCTAAGTACTTCCATTCGGCTTTACTGATCTTGCTTAACTAACCCATTACATCATCACTTTTTTTCGACGCACACCGCGTCTCTCTCTTTCTCTTTCACTCTCTCGCCTATATACTCGATCTTAAACACCACCGGAAATTCGGATTTACATTTTAGTACATAGAAGCGATCCGAGTTGCCGGCAGTTTGAGTTTAGGCTAAGGTTCAGAACTAAACTAATACCTTTCATCGTTTCTATACTACAATTCGGCCAATCTGACATTAGGGCCGACCTCGGCCCAGAACGGAAATACAAGAATACATTATTTTTTCTGAAATCTTAATATTAGCGTTAGTATTACTTAAGTGTCACTTTCTGAATCAGACTGCCTCTGAAGGTTTCTCTTTCCACATTCGTAAGCGATTTACTTCAACCACCCCGTCATAAGGAAGCTGAGTGATTTGACATTCTTCAATATCTCGTAAAATATACCTATCATGCGGAAGGACTCTGTGAATTACATATGGCCCCTTATATCGCGGGATTAATTTCTTATTCTTTCCTACTGAAGTATCAACATTCTTCATAACTACGAAGTCGCCTACAGAATATTCTCGCGCCGGCTTATGTGATATACTAAAACGATTAAAATTGTAGTCCTGAAGTTGGCGTGTTTTCTCGGAAGCTTCACTCCTAATTTGAGGAAGGTCACGGCTTACCGCACTTATTTCTTTCTCCTCTAGAAATTCCGTCAACTTATCAATTTCTGTACCTCTCTGGTCAACACCAAACAGAAGTTTACTCGGAGTAGTATTAATGGATCTATGTACAGTGTTATTGAGGGCGTATTCAACCCGTCCCAGCCTTAATGACCAATCAGAATGCTGAAGAGGCTCACTCAACTTACTCAAAATCCCCATTAACGTTCGATTACCGCGCTCTACCTGTCCATTCGCCTGTGGGGATGCCACTGCCGTTTTAACATGAGTGACATTGTGTTTCAGAAGGTAAGCAGAAAATTCCAAAGACGTAAAACATGTTCCCCTGTCCGTGATAATCCGGGACGGTCGGCTGTAATAACTGAAATATTTGTCAAGAGCACCACAAACTTCCTTTGTACTAGTGGAATTAACAGCATAAAGTTTAGTAAATTTTGTGAAAGCGTCCACAACCAGAAGTATATGCTTCCTCTTCGACTGAAGGGATGGAAGGGGACCAAAATGATCTAAATGCAGAGTATGAAAGGGGACAGGTTCCTTAGGGATACTAAACAGATTCTGTTCGTTTGTTCGGGCAGGTGCTGAATACATAATGCACTTAAGGCAATTCCTTATGTATTTCGAAATCTTATCCACCATACTTGGGAACCAATAATGCATTTTAAGTTGGTCATAACATTTTGTTATTCCTAAATGTCCAATCTTCTCATGGACGTGGCGTATTATATTGGTCTCCATCTCGGAAGGCACATAAAAGTTTTTCTGACATTCCCCGATCTTTCGGAAAACAATTCCATCTTCCATACCACTTGTGTTCCCCCTCCATAAGTTCCTGCTTAAGTCGCATGATAATCGGGTCACGGCTTTGCGCAGCCCGTAACTGAAAATCAACATCTACTGAATCTACAACAGCAACCACAAAACACCGACTTAAAGCATCAGCGTGCCCCATATTAGCACCACTACGATGCTGGGCAGTATAATCGTAATTCTCTAATTCCAAAGCCCACCTCGCAATCCGGGGGTTCACATTTTTCTTGTTTAACGTAAGAGTAAGTGAGCTACAGTCTGTTACAATCTTAAACGGAAGCCCTTTCACATAAACAGAAAAGCGCCTTAAAGCATAAATAATCGCCAACGTTTCCAACTCAAAACTATGGTATTTAGCTTCGGCAGGGGTGGTGCTTTTCGAGAAGTAAGCTATTGGATGAAATTTTCCATCATCCTGTTTCTGAAGCAAAACCGCTCCAAATCCGAGCGAACTCGCATCACAATGAAGTTCAGTCTCACGTAAAGGACTATAAATGGCCAGAACAGGCGAAGAAACCAGAAGACTCTTAAGTTGCTCGAAGGCGTCAAGACACTCCTTAGACATGACAAAAGGGACATCCTTTTTCACTAAGTTCTGAAGTGGTCGTGCAATGCGCGAAAAGGATGGGACAAATCTTCTAAAATATGAACAGTGGCCTAAGTAAGAATGAACTTCTTTAGCATTACGTGGCAGAGGGTATTTAAGTATTGCACGTAAATGGCTCTTACTTGGCCGTATGCCATGTTCATCAACAGCGTAGCCTAAGTATTCAATATTTGAATAACCGAAGTGGCACTTACTTAACTTAAGCTCCAAACCGCTAGCTGAAATACGTTTTAACACTCGAGACAAAAGTTCTAAATGCTCATCCATATTCCCACTGGCCACAAGGATATCGTCCATATAAATCACTATCTCATTTCGTTCAACAAAGTCTCGGAAGACTTGCGATATAAAACGTTGAAAAACAGAAGGGGCATTTTTTAGCCCAAAAGGCATACGTAAGTACTCATACTGACCAGAAGGCGTCACAAAGGAAGTATACGGAATAGAATCGGAAGCCATTCTAACATGGTAAAACCCACTCTTTAGATCGAGCAAACTGAAGATCTTCTTTCCCTCAAGATATTCCAAACAATCTTCTATAAGCGGAAGCGGATAGTTATCGCGTACAGTAAGCTTGTTTAATGCTCTGTAGTCTATACACATCCTTGTTTCTCCAGATTTCTTCTTAACCAACACTATTGGAGATGCATAAGGGGAATTGCTTGCTCTTATTACTCCCTGTTCTAATAAGTCTTTCACAATATTATTGACTTCACCTTTCTCCGAAAAGGACAAACGCCTAGGTGCGCAGAAGAATGGTTTGTCTGAATTGAGTCGAATGGACATTTCAAAATTAGGTAGCACTGAAACTGAACGGTCAAATCTAACGTAAGTACCGGAAACAATTCTTCGCAACTTTTCAGAAGTCTTACTATCCAATTTGTCGTCTATGTTGACGGGGGTTTCAGAGGGTTCCACGTTAATAGACGTAAGGGCCAAAATTTCTCTTCTTAATTTACTAGTCTTGGTTCGCTTATCCAGTTTCCCGGAAGCTAAAACATCACCTTCAGAAGCAATCTTAGATTCATTTACAGAAGAGCTCAAATCGGAAAAAAAAGTCGATATGGTGGTATCATGAAAAGATTTAATTTCTTCGGCTAAAACAGAAGATAAATTATGCTTAAAACTAGATACAGAGGTTTTATTGTCTACATTGTTTAATTTATTTTTATTACACCATCTTAGCTTAATTCCGAAGTCATAAAGTATATCCCGGCCTATAAGTATTGCTATCGGAAGGATCTCATCGGAAACTATAAAAAAAGAAACAGGTCTTACTACTTGACCAATTTTTAAACTGACTAAGACTTTACCATAAGTGTATAATTTTTTCCCGCCTAAGCCCACGTAGTTTGCATAAGTCGCCGGCTCGCGAATGACACCTAAAGGAACTACTGAGGACCGTATAAAACTAGCCGGACTACCAGTATCGAGAAGAGAGTGACAATTAATATATGATTTGAGCTCTGGGAAAGTGACACTTACCATCTGTAAAGCGCTTAAGCTACATACTTCATCTGAATCGTCATCGGAATCCAATTCTGGTGCGCCGGTTTTCAGTGTAACTGAAGAAACTGTTTTTGCTCGCCTCTTTCGGTCCGGACAGTCCTTAAAAACATGACCAGTCTTAAAGCACTGAAAGCAAGCAACTGGTGGTCGCCTGCTTCGCTGACAATCAAATGACATGTGGCCATACTCTGAACAGTTGTAGCAGCGCAAGGGTGTTTTGTCCTGGGTTGCGCCACCGAATGCAGAAGAGTCGCTGGGATATTTTTTCGTTGGTTCCGAAGGTCGTCTGACTGAATATCCGGAAGTAGATGCTGAAGCAGAAGTCGGTTGCCGTGACGATGCCCCTCGGTATGGACGAGGTGGTGGCTTTTTTCCACAATCCTCTGAAGTGTCCGCAGAAGTCATCTTACTCCGCCACTTTTCGTAGCGGCCCAGAAGCGCCTTAAGCTCATCTATCGTTTTCGCCCCGTATAGAATTGTGACACTGCTTGTTCTGTCACCTAAGCCGTCGATGGTGTACTCCAGAAGATCACTTTTCTCGATTTCCGCTTGCTCGGCTATCTCCTGCATTGTTAAAACGTAATGCAATACGCTCTCTCCTTTCTGCCGCACTCGAACCCGAAGCTGCTCATACACCTCCTGCGTTGTAGCGGGGCGATGGAATTCCTTAACTAACGCTTCACGCAGCTTCACCCAGCTTATGACGGAAGCTGTTCGCAGGAATAGTCTGGCTGTGCCTTGCAGAAGGCGGCGCGCACACAAATATTTCGCATGGTCATCGTAATTTAATGAACGGACCACATCCTCGAAATCGCGCACCCATTTCAACACGCCGTAAGAGTCATCCCCCGTAAAAGGGATCACCACTCCGTCCACGTCACTGAAGTTCACTGCCCTCGGAAGATCGGAAGCACTCACTTCGTGTTTTAGCCGCGCTAACTCGGCTCGTAGCGTCAAAATTTCTTTTTGTTTTTTTAATTTTCTAATTTCCTCATCGTAATTATCACTTTCTTCAGTGACCGGAACACATGTTTCACTCTTGTTTGTCGGAAGTGTGTCCGCGTCCACGGAGGTCTTAATCGCGGAAAAATCGTCGCTCATTTCGGAAGATTTCGCGGCGTTATTTTTTGTTTGTTCGGGGGTCTTTACAGCCGGCACTTGGTTTGCATTTTTTTCATGCTCCGACATGCTTTCACTTTCTCGAACTGGTCCGAAGTCACTATTTTTTTTTTAACAGAAGCCGTCTTCTCAGAAGTCACAGGGTTTTTTTTTATTGCCGCTTTTCGTCGGCATTCCATAAGGGTTTCACTTTTCTAAATTACTTGCACTTCGATTGGGATCTTTACCCCACACCTGATTTTTGGTAAAATAACAATTTTGTTTTAAATTTGGCTATTCTTTTATTTTCGCTAAGTACTTCCATTCGGCTTTACTGATCTTGCTTAACTAACCCATTACATCATCACTTTTTTTCGACGCACACCGCGTCTCTCTCTTTCTCTTTCACTCTCTCGCCTATATACTCGATCTTAAACACCACCGGAAATTCGGATTTACATTTTAGTACATGGAAGCGATCCGAGTTGCCGGCAGTTTGAGTTTAGGCTAAGGTTCAGAACTAAACTAATACCTTTCATCGTTTCTATACTACAACGTTTAAAACTATTACTGCATTTTGATATGTAATAAGAAAAAACGAATCGCACCCAATAAATTTTTGAAGAAAAATATAAAAATTATTTGAAATGAAATCAAATTTTTGGTTGTCTTTGCGGTTAATTAGTCAATTATGTATTTTGTATTAAATTTGAAATTAATTGAATAAATTTTGGTATGTGATGAGAAATAATTACATGAAAATGTATATGTATTGTGTCCATGCGGTGAATTAATACTTTATATATAATTTATTAAATATGAACTATTGATTAAATTTGATATGCAATAAGAAGATTAAAAAAAAATATCGACGAATATAAAATATCGACGAATATAAAAAGAATGCAAGCAAAACTTATCGTTTTATCCATGCGGTTCGATTTACCGCTGTCTCCGACTGGTGAAAAAAAATTTTCTCGAAGTTATCGTGATGTACGTATGTATGCCATGCGATGTAATTTACCGCTGTCTCCGACTGGTGAAAAAAATACCGCTGTCTCCGAGTATGCCATGCGGTTTAATTTGCCGCTGCTTCCAGCTGACGTAAAAATAAACTGCTTCGAAATTATTTGATGTACGTATGCCTGAATGTACGGTAATTTCGATGCGCTGGATAAATTTCCTTCGGTGCGAAAAACAACGGTGTTGAGAACTGCGATTTCAAAATGTAGATTCCGGGTTTTACACCACGTTTGTTTCGTATAGACCACCTTTTTGTTTCGTATAGAACACCTTTTTGTTTAGCCACACCGTTTTAAACTTTTTTAACACCGCGCAAACCGTGAAAAATGTCGGGAATGTATGTCGAAACCGTATCACATTGAACTGAAGTAAGTACTAAAATAAGTCGCGTGCTGTCACGTCGGGGTCAACAATATTGGCTCCTGGCTCGCGGCAGGTCGACCGACCTTCACCGGGTGGCGGAGAACTCTCAAAATGAAAGTATGACCTGCTCGGTCGGAGTCGATGTAACGAGTGATTTTATTTCTAACTTATTCTACTTAATACTAACAATGTTCGGTACATAGCGCTTGTGTGTGTTGAATTCAAATTACAGTGTTTGTACTCCGCACATACAGGGTGATTCGTATTTTGTTGTTACATATCGTTTATAGTTATTAATGCATATTACTTTGGTTATTTAAATATTGTAGCTTTTCAATTTATTAATTACATTGACAATTAGTTATTGTAGAGGATGAGGCGAATCCACTACAGTCATGAACTCATCCACAGGAATACTTTTTGAAGTACCATCAAACTTTGTATGCCATTTACTTAAAGGGCTATGTGACCGTATTTGTGCCGAGCAATTCTCACCTGAAAAAGCTAACGTTCTACGTACATTATCTGTTTCATGATTTGTTCTTCTTATTGAGTTTGGTTGATCTTTAAGTTTCAAATGTAAATCATTTACTTGATTTTTTATTTTTAGCAATTCTGCTTCTAAAGTTTGAATATAATCTTGTTGAATATCATATCTTCTTCTCAATAAAGGTGTATCACCCATTTCATTATTTTGTTGAGGAGAGAATGGATTTGTAGAGTGTAAACTCACTCTTTCCACTTCAGGATTCACTTGGCCTATCTCTTCATTTGTCTCAGACATCCTGTTTGTAAATTGAGCAGCAAGTTTTGCTGCTCTGGATCGAGTCATAGGCAAACTATACTGCTCCTCTACACTTTCTGGTAAAACAGACGGCGGTGTTCGAAGCATAACAAGTTCTTGTATTTAGATTTATTATTATTATTAAATTAGTATTAGTATTGTTAATATTTTAAATTAACAATTAATTGGTTGGTTGGTTTTGGTCTCTCTCTCCTCAACTCTCCAAAAAAAAAAAAATTTATTTATTGAAAACATCAGGATTCAAAATTCCATATGACAATTTTCGTCCATTGTCCTATTTGTTGGGCGCCATATAAATGTAACCACCTTATACAAGATGATTCATTTATAATTCTTTAATATGTATGCGGCAATTGTCTGCGACCACCTGTCTTTGACTAGCTCAGTCAGAGTTGGGTCGTGTCGTCGCAATCCATACAATTAAAGAAACAATTCTCCAGATTTGGAGATGGAGAAAAGGGAATGAATTAGTAAACCAATTATCAACCACAAAGTATTAATGACTTACAGAGTCATTATTTGTAAAAATAAAAGAAAAATTCGTATAAATTTTTAATTTTAATCAAAACACTAAAAAAAAACTTATTTAATTATTACAATATTCTTCTTTATAAATGATTATCCAATATGAATTTATATACATATATAATTATATAAATATCTTGTTCAATATATATATCAACATTCATCTACTCAATTTGTCAAAAATAATAAAAAAAAAGAAGAGAGAAAAAAAAAAACTCACCCAAGAAATTTTTCAGTGATGATACCAAGTGCGCACTCGTTCAATACACTAGAAATTAAAATATTAATCCTTAACTATCTTTCTCCCTCTTTCTTACTTGAATAAATCCTAAATTGATTATAGAAAGAACAGATATTTAATATACAGGGTGTTTGGTACTCCGTGCATAACCTTGTAAGGGGTTATTCCTGGATATATTTTGAGCAAAAAATTGTTCTACGGAGATGGTCAATTTTCAATATCCACGGAGATACAGGGTGATCAAGAAAAGTCCTTCGGACCTGTACCCTCACTCACTCAAAACGCTATATCTTGAAAACTAATAATCACAATTCAAAGTGTTATAGCTTGTTTTTTTAGGGAATCAAATTACCTTTCATTTGCTGTAATAGTCCGCATTGTAACTGTATCCAATTCTGAGATATTTGCTTCAGAATACAAATTTTTGACACTTTGACCCTCAAAATTCTAGGATCAATGTAGTTTTTCTCTAAAAAACCCATTATAAAAATGTCATTTTAATGTTGTTTTCTTATGTGCCATATTATTGCCTACAAAAGATGCATACACTTGCATTGCATAAGTTTTATAGTTTAGAAGAAATTATCATTCCAATAATGTAGCACTTTTGTCAAAAAAGCAAGAATAGGTTGATCAACACTCTCCGCTTGAACTAAAAGAACTTAAGAATGGTTTTTATAGTTTATTTCAAATTTCCTTAATTACAACAAATGTTCAAAATGGCCACCTTCATTTTGAATGCACGCTAAAGCTCGTTTTGCCAGTGTTCTCTTTGTGTTCATACTCCTCAACTGCTGCCTTACTTCTGTTGCTGCCGCATCGATTCTGGTGTTTAGATCGTGCAACGTTACTACTTCCGTTGCGTAGACAAGGTCCTTCATCCGTCCCCATACAAAGAAATCCATAATAGTTAAATCAGGAGATCTTGCAGGCCAGTGTATCGGTCCATTTCTACCGATCCAGCGATTGCTATAATTGGAATTTAACCAATCTGTGATTTGTCGGCCGTAATGAGCTGGAGCACCATCGTGTTGGTAAGACATGGAAGCCAATCGTTGCAGTGGCACATCATCCAATAACTCTTGTAGATCATTTGTCAAAAACTGCAAGTAATTGGAACTATTTAGGGTAGGCGGAAGCCTAATAGGACCAATAAAATCGTTGCCAATCACACCTGCCCATAAATTGACACTGAATCTGTGCTGAAATGATGCCTCTCTTCTTGTATGTGGATTGCTCTCAGCCCATGTGTGTAAGTTGTGGAAGTTTGTGATACCGTCCCTGGTGAATTGGGACTCATCAGTCCAAAGAATGTTGTTCATAAAATTCTCGTCACCTAGTTGTCGTTCAAGGAGCCAATTGCAAAACTCCATCCTTTTGGGCAAATCAATGGGTACCAGCTCCTGCACTGGTGTGTGGTAGTAGGAATGCAACCGCTCTGCTTTGAGGACACTCCAAACTTTCCACGTAGAGACGTTTAACTGCAATGCCAAGCGTCGGACAGCGTCGTTGTGTTGAAACTCATTTTAATTTAATTCATTTCCTCGATAATTTAAATACTACTTAAAGGACATTCATCGATAATTTAAATAGTAATTAAAGGACACAAAGAATATTTCAGTTTAACAATATTTCAGGTAATTTTTTAGAACGAGGGTTGGTTTATGGCATATTTTATTTTTAAGCCATATGTATTTTCGCTTATTACCTGGAAAACGGGAAAACCTAAGTCATAAGTATGTACGCATCTTTTGTAGGCAATAATATGGCACATAAAACAACAACATTAAAATGACATTTTAATAATGCGTTTTTTTGAGAAAAACTACATTGATCATAGAATTTTGAGGGTCAAAGTATCAAAAATTTGTGGTCTGAAGCAAATACCTCAGGATTGGGTACAGGTACTATACGGACTATTACACCAAATGAAAGGTAATTTGATTCCCTAAAAAACAAGCTATAACACTTTGAAATGCGATTATTAGTTTTCAAGATACATTGTTTTGAGTGAGTGAGGGTACAGGTCCGAAACACTTTTCTTGGTCACCCTGTATCTCCGCGGATATTGAAAATGGACCATCTCCGTAGAACAATTTTTTGCTCAAAATATATCCAGGAATAACCCCTTACAAGGTTATGCACGGAGTACCAAACACCCTGTATATTAAATATCTGTTCTTTCTATAATCAATTTAGGATTTATTCAAGTAAGAAAGAGGGAGAAAGATAGTTAAGGATTAATATTTTAATTTCTAGTGTATTGAACGAGTGCGCACTTGGTATCATCACTGAAAAATTTCTTGGGTGAGTTTTTTTTTTTCTCTCTTCTTTTTTTTTATTATTTTTGACAAATTGAGTAGATGAATGTTGATATATATATTGAACAAGATATTTATATAATTATATATGTATATAAATTCATATTGGATAATCATTTATAAAGAAGAATATTGTAATAATTAAATAAGTTTTTTTTTTAGTGTTTTGATTAAAATTAAAAATTTATACGAATTTTTCTTTTATTTTTACAAATAATGACTCTGTAAGTCATTAATAGTTTGTGGTTGATAATTGGTTTACTAATTCATTCCCTTTTCTCCATCTCCAAATCTGGAGAATTGTTTCTTTAATTGTATGGGTTGCGACGACACGACCCAACTCTGACTGAGCTAGTCAAAGACAGGTGGTCGCAGACAATTGCCGCATACATATTAAAGAATTATAAATGAATCATCTTGTATAAGGTGGTTACAACGTTTGGCCCTAAGGCCAGAGGCGATCCAGAGATTTGAAGATCAGTTGAATACAGCCGGAAGGCCGGACGTACGTTTGGCCCTGAGGCCAGAGGCGATCATGTAGCTGTTAATGCCGACCATGTATAGCCATTTGGCCAGATCTCACTTCAGCAGAAGAAATGAAAGTTGTTACTTTATTTACCATTGTGTTTATTCAGATATTCCCTGTTTAACAAAGCTTGTCTGGAACTGTGCTCCTCGGTGTTCTTGTAGTGCGGGCTTCTGGTATGGCTCTGCTTGCACGTTCTCCGGTTGGTCGGGAATAGATGGACAGCTACCTTGTGTTGTTCCGTTTATTAACTCGGCAGCCACTATTTGTTTCACAGAACTTGGTTTCGCAGTTTTAAATATTACTTGCCGGAATGAATCGGCAGATACTTCGTTTTCGCAGAATTAATATTACTTGCCGGATAATCGGCAGCTACTTTTTCACTTTCTTAGCTCAGTTAGTAAAAGTACACAGAGAGCGTATGTAATTCGATTCTTAATTTTATAGTTCTTTTTTGCTGAACTTTACAAAAAGAAATATGCAATCGAATGCAATGTTCAATAATTTTCGATCTGGATTGCGAAATCCAAACGCACTTAAACTAGTCCATTTCTGGATGTCGCAATCCAAACTTACTTTTCAAATTATTAATCCACTTTTTAAATTTGTAATCCACTTTGCGAATCCGATTGCGATTTTTCTTCATCGCATTGTTTACCTTTTGCAAAAATTGCCTACATAGCGTAATGACACGAAACTAAGTCAGTATGGTGGTTAGTCATACTTAGTTAGCAGGTGTGTTCGAGGGATTCCCTTTTGGTGGTAGGTTATTAATAAACTTCAACCACTTGATATAAATATTTTAAATATTATTCATAATTTTTATAATTATTTATTTTAATAATTATTTTAACAACAATTAGTTATATGCAATTATTTATTTTAAGAAATAATATTTAATGCGCTTATCCAACAAAAACTTTTTACAACTAGCTTTTATAAAATTCGTTTTTCAACTGACTTGTTTTTTTACAATTTTTGTCATAAAAAACTAATATGATTATTTTTATATTTTGTGCGATCTATTCATTTATCAAAAGTAAAGTAGCGCTATTAAAGTAAGTTTCTACGATTTACTTAATTTATAAAAAGTAAAGTAGTGATAGTAAAGTAGGCACTACATACCCCCTTCCTAGAGAAGATCTTTGATCTTTTCGATATTATATACATTTAAGAATAAACAAAAAAGGAAAGGAATATCTGTGGTACGCATTTTTGTATTTAATTGACAAAGGAAACTTTCTTTTTAACTCTTGACGAGTTTGTTGCTTCGGAAGAACTAATGAAGCAAGGCTTAAGACGATCAATTGATACTGAAGTCGGTTTGTCTTTAATCTTAATGACGAAAAACTTGTTGTTTCTCTGAATGACTTCAAAAGGGCCTTCATATGGAGTTTGAAGAGAGGTGCGAACCTTGTCTGTTCTCAGAAAAACATGGGTACATGTTTTGAGATCTTCAAAAACAAAAGGAGTTTCCAAACTATGTCTTGATGGAGGGCGAGGGCTTGATTTGTTGATCCGATCACGAAGAATTTCAACAAAATCACTTCCAGACATTGTATTCGATTTGTTCTTGTGTTGAACAAAATCGTAAGGAAGTCTAATATTCTGACCGTAAAGTAATTCGGCGGGGGTCGCGTTGGCATCATCTCGAATTACTGTTCGTAAACCGAGAAGTGTAAAAGGAAGTGCATCTGACCAACTTTCGTTTGTTTTGCATTTCAAAGTTTCTTTAAAAACTCTGTGCCATCTTTCTAACATGCCGTTTGCTTTAGGATTGTATGCAGTAGTTCTGCAGCGTTTAAATCCTATCATTTTTCCTAATTCGTGAAATAATCGAGATTCGAATTGAGGACCTTGATCCGTAATAATAGAAACTGGCGTTCCGTAACGTGGAATATATTCTTTGAATAAAGTAGATGCAACAGTTTCTGCGCGAATATCTGTAAGGGGATAAGCTTCGGGCCATCTGGTGAAACGATCCAAAACTGTAAGGCAGTACCTGAAACCGTTCGAAGTTGGCAAAGGACCAACCAGATCAATATGAATTGTTTCAAATTTGCTTGAAACTGGTTTGAAATCTCCTAAAGGACTTGTGACGTGTCGAGAGATTTTTGCTTTTTGACATGCAAAACATTCCTTAGTCCATTTACGACAATCTTTATTGATTGAGGGCCAAATGAATCTTTGTCGCATAAGTTTAACGGTAGCCTTAATTCCTGGATGCGATAAATCGTGAACAGTACGAAAAACGCGAGTTCGTAAATTTAAAGGAATGTAAGGTCTAAGTTTATGCAAGGAATTGTCACACCAAAGAGGATTGATGGTACCTTCAATAATAACCGGAATGATTTTTAAACTGGGTAAATTTTTAGCTTTATTTAATTCAGAATCAATTAGTTGAGTATCAGCAATTTCGCAGTAGTCAATAGTTGTCGGAAGGTTTAATGTTTCAATTCTCGATAAAGCATCAGCGACAACATTGTTTTGACCAGAAACATGACGAATATCTGATGTAAATTGACTGATGAAATCCAAATGTCTGAGCTGACGTGGCGAAGCTTTTTCAGGATTTTGTTTAAGAGCGAAAATTAACGGCTTATGATCCGTAAACAAAATAAAATCTCTGCCTTCCAGCATAAATTTAAAATGTTTAATGGCAATATAAGCCGCTAGAAGCTCTCGATCATATGCACTATAATTCTTTTGAGGTGAAGAAAGTTTCTTCGAGAAAAAGGCTAGTGGTTGCCAGTCATTTCCATATCGTTGTTGAAGAACGGCTCCTAAAGCTGTATCTGAAGCGTCCACTGCTAATGAAAGAGATGAAGAAGTGGAGGGGAAAGCTAAAGTTGTAGCTTGAGCGAGTTGCTTTTTGCAACGCTCAAACGCTTCAATTGATGTAACCGACCAAACCAATTCTGTTTTATCATTCTTTTTCTTGCTACCAATAGTGAAGCTGTCAAGAATTGACTGTGCTTCGGCAGCGTGAGGAATAAATCGGCGATAAAAATTAATCATTCCTAAAAATCGTCGCATATCTTTTACTGTAGATGGACGTGTATAAGCTAATATAGCTTCGACTCGTGAAGCGATTGGTTTGATTCCATTTTTGTCAATCGAATGACCGAGGAAATCGACCGAAGATTTAAAGAACGAGCATTTAGTTTGGTTAATTACCAAATTATGAGAGTTAAGTCGTTCAAACAATTTCTCTAAATGATTGAAATGATCACTTTCTGATTTAGAAGCTACCAAAATGTCATCGATATAGACAAAACAAAAATCAAAATCATTTAAAATTGAGAAAATGAATCTTTGAAAAGTTTGTGCTGCATTGCGAAGACCAAAAGTCATCCGCACAAACTCGTAAAGTCCGAAAGGTGTCGTAATGGCTGTTTTCGGAATATCATCCTCATTAATGGGAATTTGATGATAAGCTCTTTCTAAGTCAACAGTTGAAAAAAATGTACATCCTTCCAACTGTTGACAGAAGTCCTGAATATGAGGAATAGGATAAGTGTCAGGAGTAGTGATAGCGTTTAAAGATCTATAATCACCACAAGGCCTCCAACTACCATCCTTCTTCTTCACCATGTGAAGCGGTGATGCCCATGGACTGTCGGAGGGTCTACAGATACCACGTTCAATCATTAGATTGAATTCGGCCTTAGCTACTCTAAGCTTTACCGGATCTAGACGACGAGGTCTGGCAAAGATTGGACGACCTTTAGTAACGATAAAGTGTCGCACTGTGCTCGACTCTATGAAACTATAATTTAAGGTGCGTCGTAATCCTTCGAATTTAGATAATAACAACTCAACTTTTGGATTTAAAGGTGTAGTTGACAAAACAGCGAGATTTGAAGATGGTCCATTAACCAAGGAACCAGTTACTGAACTAATTTGTGATAGAGGATCGATAATACATTTACGTCGGATATCCACGATTAAACCGAAATGTTTAAGAAAATCTGCACCAAGAATGGGTTTATCAACATCGGCTATAATAAATTTCCAATTAAATACTCTTCTTAATTGGAGAGAGATATCTAAAAATTTAAATCCGAAAGTTTTGATATTAGAAGAATTGGCGGCTGTGAGTACGATAGATTTATCACAAACCCTGTTTTCCTTTGGATTAACCGGAAGAACAGAGATGTCAGCTCCAGTATCAATTAAAAAACTAAACTTGGATAAATTGTCTAAAATGAATAGGCGACTTGATGATGATGGTTTGTTGTCGAACATCGCCACTTCAGACAACTTTTTCAGTTTTTTGGATTGTTGAACGAACAAGGTTTGCGACATTTAGTTGCATTAGTTCCAAATTTTTTATGATAGTAACAGAAATTCGAATTTGGTATTGAATTATCGCGATAGTTACTAAAAGAACGTGAATTACTTCTAGAACGTGATCGATTCCTTCTATAAAATTGGTTTTGTTTCAGAGTCAATAATTCAATCTGTTTCGTTAACAGGGACATCTGATGAATGATTGAACTTTCAAAACTAAATCGATCAGTTCTAATTTCATTAACTTTTAGTTGTGAGATATTTGAAACATCCCAATTGAAATTAGGATTAGTTTCAATAACTCGATCTGCAAGAATGCTTAATTCGTCGAGTGAAACATTCGCTACTGCTAAAATCGATTGTGCATTAGGTGGTAATTTTTGAAGCCAAAGCTTCTTTAAAAGAGGTTCTCCAACAGAAGACCCAGCTAACGCCTTCATCTTACTTAAAAGATGAGATGGTTTATCGTCTCCAAGATCAAGACCGTTAATTAATTTCTGAAGTTTGTGATCTTCCGATTCACCAAATCTAGAAATAACAGCCAATTTCAAATCCGAATAAGGTGTGGTAGAGGATAAATTCTCAATAATGTCCAACACCTTATCGCATTCTTCCTGAGTCAACATACTCAATGCATAGCTAAATTTCGTTGCTTCTGACGAAATATTAACTGACCGGAATTGTACCTCGAGAGCTTGAAACCAAGCAGTCGGATTTCGTCTCCACAAACAGACCTTTTGAATTGCGACGGTCGCAATATTATTTGAATCGCCTAACCCCAAAAAAGGATTAGCTATCAACGATTCATCCCGAGATGAAGGAGGTAAAGTTTCATACGACATGACGCAACTTAATATCAAAATCAATAAATCGCCACAAAATTTACAAAGTGAAGGTGAAATATATATATGAAGTAAAATATAAATATTAGATTAAAATTTACTTGATTTATGTATTTTCTTATTCTGAGCAATTACGTATTCTGAATTTTGCTGCAGTTGTTATTGTTGCGCTTTGACTGTTGATGTAGCTGCTGCTGCTGCTGTTGCTGTTGTTGCTACTCTTGCTGTTGACGTTGTTGCTGCTGTTGCTGTTGCTGTCGCTTCTGCTGCTGCTGTTGCTATTGTTGCTACTCTTGCTGTTGATGTTGTTGTTGCTGTTGTTGTTGTTGTAAATTACGTTTAAATGCTTCTAATTAAGCTTGAAGTTGATTGTTTGTTTCTTGTAAGATCTGCAAAAATCAGCGACGTCTTCATGCGGATTCCGTTTAAAAATCCGTAAAATTCAGCAACGTCTCGAATCGTGCGCTGTTTGATCTTGATTGAATTGAATCGAAATCATTTGAAAATTTTGAAAATTGAGGCGTGATGCCTGTTGCTTCTGTTGTTGATAGTCACCAAATTGTTGATGAATTGTTTCTTCAAAGGGCGTGTGCCTTCGTCGGGGTCACCATTTTTTTGGTGGTAGGTTATTAATAAACTTCAACCACTTGATATAAATATTTTAAATATTATTCATAATTTTTATAATTATTTATTTTAATAATTATTTTAACAACAATTAGTTATATGCAATTATTTATTTTAAGAAATAATATTTAATGCGCTTATCCAACAAAAACTTTTTACAACTAGCTTTTATAAAATTCGTTTTTCAACTGACTTGTTTTTTTACAATTTTTGTCATAAAAAACTAATATGATTATTTTTATATTTTGTGCGATCTATTCATTTATCAAAAGTAAAGTAGCGCTATTAAAGTAAGTTTCTACGATTTACTTAATTTATAAAAAGTAAAGTAGTGATAGTAAAGTAGGCACTACACCCTCATGTTTTGAAACATGAGTCAACAACTTGCCGTGTGTTTTAATTTTGCTTTTTTTTTTCTTTACTAGCGTCACCGTAAGCATTTCTTTGCCGAACTGATATGCATATGGCTTTTGCCATATGAGTTTTTGCTCTTGGCATTGAAATTGCCGGTGCGCGTAATTGAGTGGCAAGTGTTTATTGTTTTTGGAATCTCCCTCGATTTCGTGTCATCACACCGTCCTCTTACCTCTTCAGACCTTACTTCGAACCTGTCGAGCTTCCGCTCCAAATTGCTGAGGTTCTCAATGTAAATCGCCTCAGTCGTCTTCGCTCGAAGTCTACTGAGCTCGGAGCTTTTTTGTCTCAGTAGTGGATCACCGCCACCCAAGTCCTGCATCTGTCTCTCCAATAGCGAGATACATTTCTCCTTGTGTTCCCCTACAGAAATCTTCGCCAATCTAAAAAACTCCTCGAGAATGTGTACACCGGAAGAAAATTCTCTCGGAACGTCGTCGGCATCGAGGCACCACATGGTTTTGGTGTCGTGGTGTCATGCCATTTCATCGCACTCCGCCCCCACCATGGAATGCCATGGTTCCATTTTCTTCGGCTTCTTACCTCCAAGCAGCATCCTCAGGTTGCGAACTATGTCACGAGGGTTTCGGTTTGCGAGGTGGGATGCGAAACCCGGTGCCACAGACGTACACCCATTAAAGAGCAGTGGCGGCATCACGGGCGTGAAGTGGACTGGCTCCATGGGCTCACCGTTGTCGCCGATACGCGTGTGGAGCCACCTGTCGTCCTCCGCCGTAAAAATTAGGCGCGTGAGGGGGGCCAGAGAGACACTCAGGTAGTGATGAGTTCCGCAGTCCCTCCCGTGAGCCGCGGAAGTCCCGAACTCACCGTGGCAGGCTTCAAAGAAGTCAATTTCCCTAGTGACGTTCCCATTAACGGAAATTCCTGGTTGTCGTTAGGTTAAAATATATTACTATATTCCATTCATTGTTGGTCAATTTCACTCGACCAATTTCCTCAAAGAATATTCCGGTTTTGAAAGGGGGTGATTTCAATTGGACTTGGTAATGCACCTGTTGGCATTAAGAGTAAAGCTAAGGTACAAAGTAGCGTTAGCTGCGTTTTGTTACTCCTTAAATTGTATCTACGGTTCAATTTTTTCTCGGAAACGTTAGAGTTGTTAGAAAACGTTGTTTTATGTTTGAGACCAACCTTTGCTACGTTTAAATTGACCTTTGGTTTATGTGTTTGCGTTTGTTCGTCGAAGGGTAACGGTATGATTTTTACGATTGGTCTTTTTAGGTACCCACTCTTTCTCTTACTAGTTACTACTCTTACAACTCCGTCCTCTCCGGGGTGACGTTGTTGTATTCTTCCCAAGTTCCATTTAGAAGGAGCTGTTTACTCATCTTTCAGTATCACTACATCGCCAATTTTAACATTTTTCTTTTCTATTGTCCATTTGGGACGTTGTTGCAGGCGAGTTAGATATTCTTTTGACCATTTGCGCCAAAACTCCAAATGTAGTCGATCTATTAATTGCCATTGCGTCAAATAGTTAACATTAATGTCCATGACATCTCTAGTGGGAGGCGAAAGCGGTGCTGATCCAATTAGAAAATGTCCCGGTGTTAAAATCTCAGATCTTCAAAATCTTGTGTTAACAACGGCCTAGAGTTTAAGCTAGCCTCAATTTTCGCCAAAACTGTTGCTAGTTCCTCTTATGTTAACGTTAGGTCCCCCGATAGTTTTCTTCAAATGAAGCTTAATAGATTTCACTCCGGCCTCCCAGAGTCCAACAAAGTGGGGTCAAGCAATGCCACTCTGTTCCGTTGTCTGAAAGTTCATGCAGCACTGCTTCGGTACTATGAATTTCATTTAAAATTTTGTTGGCTGCAACAAAATTCGTTCCGTTGTCACTATACATGTGGGCTAGCAATCTTCGGCTCGTGATACGTTGAAATGCTGCAATAAAGCCTTGTGCTGTGAGGTCGCTCACAACTTCAATGTGTATCGCCTTTGAAGCGAGGCAAATAAAAATCACAATGTAACCCTTGAAAGACTTTGTTCCTCTTCCCTTTGATGTGAGGGCGATTGGTCCTGCATAGTCTACTACCAGATCATGTTCGATAGCCAGCGGAAAGGCTCTGCCCTGGACTGTATACTTATTCTTAATTTCAGACTTTTGCAAGGGAAACGAACGAGTTTATTTATTTGGTCTATTTACGAGTTTATTTATTTTGTCTATTTTATTTTATTTCCTATAACAACCTTCCTCTTCGACGGTTCGCTGTCGAGTGTGAGTCCTGTTCGTGTCCAGGTCCGATATCGTCCTCCTTCTCGATCTCCAGTGATAGCGGAAAAACTCCGCCTGACGCCAGTGGCAGCGACGGTTAGACCTCTGCTGGTTGAACACCCTGCCCCCCTTGAAGAATCGGAGGAGTCTTCAATCGGTTCGATTGGAAGCAGGCAAAGCCTTTGGATGGGTCGCTCCAATCGTCTCCTCTTATTTGCCGTTCGTAACTCGACGTTTCGTATACATCCGGCACCAGGAAATACCTTCGTTATCCTACCAGTTTTCCAAAGTGATGGTGGCATGTTCTCCTCTTTGATTAGCACTAAATCTCCGACTGCTAAATTATTTTGTAACTTCGTCCATTTTGGCCGCTGTTGTAGTTCAAATATCATTGATGCCACGCTTTCCACGCTGCTGTGTTACTTGCCAATGCCGCAGTCGATTTTTTGGTGTCTCAGCTACGCATTCTCCGAGTGGTTGGATCATCGATCTTCTGCTCAAAAAATGGCCGGGTGTTAGAAAATTTGAATCCTCTGTGAGAGCTGTGAGTGGACGTGAGTTCAATACTGTGCTAATTTGCGCCAATACAGTCTGCAAGTCACTGCTCGTTAGGATCTGTTTCCCGATAAGACGTCGTAAGTGATACTTCATTAACTTCACCGCCGCCCAGGCAGATCGCTCCATTGAATAAGCACTACGTTATTTTCTGCTGCCTGCGATTTTAGTCGCGATGTAGTTGATAAATTTATTTTATCAATTTGCGAAAAACAGAGAAGCCATGGCGTTCAAAACGGTGCTTTCTCCTTGCACAAGTGTCTTTTGGTTTTGCTCTGTCTCGCATGTTGATAATGGAAGCTCCAGCAAGCGATGACATTCTGTTTTGAATTCATCCCAATGAGCTTTTAGCATGTCGAGCCGAGCGCTCAGCTGGTAAACGTCTACCTCCATCAACTCTGCGTCTTGAGTGAATTTGTAAATGCGCTGAAGGGCCGCCCAATTCAAATCACGCTTAGTACTGAGATTACAGGTAGATGACAGTTGCCCTGTACCCTCTTCCGACCGTAGTAGCCTTGGTGTGACTTTTCTTTTCAATT
This sequence comes from Chorisops tibialis, assembly GCA_963669355.1. Taxonomy (NCBI): domain Eukaryota; kingdom Metazoa; phylum Arthropoda; class Insecta; order Diptera; family Stratiomyidae; genus Chorisops; species Chorisops tibialis. The sequence goes on from OY770264.1 coordinate 140,969,534, forward strand.
TTTTTTTCACGTGACGAAGTTCTCCTGTTCCCGAATCCTTCACTATCCGATCCAGATGGCGCCCACTTTGGCGTGAACTTCTCGCTGTCAAATTCGTCTTCGTTTGTCGTTTCATTGCACTGGTGCTTAAAGCATGTGCGTTTAGAGTAAGGTTCCGATCTGCGTCGCATACTCGACGATCCTGCAAAAAAGAGGGAGAAGATTTAGCGCTATTTTCGATTGCCACTACGATGCGGCAGTGCGTAGCTTTCGCTGCGATGCGAAATGGCTTTTGCTGCGATACGACTATGCATGATTGACGTTAAAAGCAATTAGCCGTAATAGTCAGTGTGAAAGTGCATAAATATCGCTGCGATGCGACTACACTTAAAAGTCGTTGCGATGCGATGCGATTCATCGTCGTCGTCGTCTCTGTAACCAGGCAACGGCTTCAACGTTCATTTCGTTGGAGGAAAATCAAAAATTCCCGATTTAATGAAAAGGGAACAGAAACACTTCCGATCGGCACCATTGAGAAGGCATATTCCTTTTTTTGGAATGGTATAACGTCCTGCGGGAACAATCTTTCCATCGGCGGTCCGTTGCCTATCTTTAAGCGAGTTTTCATCCGAGAAGATGCTCGGGCTCCGCTGTTACGGCCCCAGCTGCGTAATTCATAGTCAAATGGGCGCACAAAACCTTACGCACAAAATTCGAATATTTTCTTTCGAGAAACGACGGCGTCGGTGTGAAAATAACTTCGGAAAATCTCGGCGACGATGCCGAGTTTTTCTTTTTCATCTACGAGAGGAACGAAAATCACCAGGAATTTCACAACGAATCAAAAATAATGATTTCTGCAGCCACCGTCCACAATGATAATAAAAAAAAACGCGTGTCCGAATTTTCGCTCAATAATCATCACTCGGGCGCGATCCGTCTATATTTTTCCATTATTGTTATTAGTTGCTCCAATTAAGATCCACCCTAGTTCGGTACGTTGTGCAATAGGGCTCCCAGGTGGCCCCTTCAATATACCATCCAGGAGGATGCTTCCGTAAATGTCTGCCCCTAGTAACATATCGATGCGGCTTGGCTGGTTGAAGTTTGGGTCTGCTAATTGTACATGCCTTATATGTGTCCACTCATCCACCCTGCTTTCTTCGCAAGGAATTTTGTTCGTTAATTTGGGTAGTACTAATACGTTGGCTAGCAATTTAAAATCTAATTATTACACGCTATCCCGGCTTGCGTTTGCCACAGCCCGGTAATAGTAGCGTATGTTCCAGTTTTCGGAAGGCGTAGACGCTGTACCGCGTCTTCCGTAATAAACGAAGCTTGTGATCCTGTATCAATAAGCGCTCGTACGGCCCCTGAGCGGCCAGTCTTATCGATGTGTGTACAAGCGCTGTTGCTAATAATACTTGCTCCCCTTGTAGGACGTTGTCTGCATGATTCGTTTGTATTTCTGAACGTCGTGGATTACTTCCACATCCTTTGTAGTTACTCGCTTCTTTTTTTGGCCTGTCCCTTTGTTCTCTTACGTACTCGGCGTTTGTTCTCCTTTATTGTACTCGTTATGTGTGTGTTTGGTAGTAGTCGAATGATGTGTTTGCCAATTCTTATCGTCATTGTTTTGCGTTTTGTTGTCACTGTGTCTTTTTTTTACATAATTTGCAACCAGACAAACTTTTGCAGTCAGCTACTGAGCCCGGAACGCAAGCATTTCCAGTAGCGCCCCTTGCTTCTCACTATGTCTCGACGTTGCTTCAATGCTATTGCCTTGAATTTTCTGCAGGTGAAAATTAAGTGCGGTTCATTGCATGCAAAGCAGTCCTTGACGTTACTGTAATATGTTCTCAGTTTCTCTCCTGAGTTTTTATAAAATTGGGAGTTCGATTGTGTTTTGGGCCCAGTATAGTGTGTGCCTCGTTTTGTTTTGTTTTGCTTCCAATGCCTGCCATCTTTTTTCTAAAAAGTTATAAAGGTGATCTAAGGTTTTTAAGTCCCTGGACGATTCAACAGATTGTTCGTATAGATTATGGCTTTTTTTATCTAAATTTTTTGTTGTTATGAATACAATAAATGGATCCCAGGTTTCTGTGTTGATATCAAGATTTTTAATCGCTAATAGTGATTCCTTTAGGTTATCATGTAATTTTCTTAACGCTGATGCGGTAGCAGTTTTAATTGGTTGGTTTGACATAATTGCCCGAAGTTGTGTGGTTACAAGTAATCTTCTGTTATTGTAACGAATACATAGTAACTCCCAAGCTGATGTATAGTTACTATCCGTTTCTTGCAGATGAAATAGCAATTTACTGGGTTCACCTGACAGATTTGATTTTAGCTATGACAGTTTTTGTGCATTCCCTAAGTTATTATTGTTATGAATAAGTTGAACATACAAGTCATGGAAGGCTTGCCATTTCAAGTACTTTCCGTCAAAGTGCGGTATGTTCACCTTTGGAAGCGATATTTCAGCTGATTGCTGTTTTCTGCATGATACCTCAGGATAGAAAAGTGGCACTTCAATAAAACACTCGCTTTAATTCTACCATTTCCTTTATTCGACTCCTCGCTTTGAACGCTTCGACCACACTGACTCGCCTGTCTTCCAGCATTGCCAGATGTCTCCTCTCAACGTGATCTTACAGCTCGGCCTCTCCTGATTCATTGTCCGACTCGGACCGTTCGCTGCGTTCGCTGTCATCTAATTCCGCATTCAAGACGCACCATGGTTTCAAATGATCGATGCTATGGACGCTGGTGTACTGTCGGCCTCCTCGTTCTTCGTCAGGTAAACTCTCCACCACATAACGGTCGTAATCTAGCTTCTTGGTGATGATGTACGGCCCCTTAAATGCTGGCTCTAACTTTTTAGATTGACCGGTCGCCACTGGAACGTTGTCAATTAGTACCAGGTCACCCTCCCGATAGGATCGTGGTTGCTTGTGAGTACTATCATAGCGCTCTTTCCATTTAATACGTTCTCGTCGAATGTTCTCCGCTGCTTTTTCTACCTTCTCGTTGATGTTAGTAATGTTGGCTTGCGTATCATAGAGAGCCTGTATGAGACGATTGTGAATGACGTCTCTGGGACTGTAGTAGAAGACTAATTTGTTTGGAGTATGCTTCGTTACATCATTGCGCTGCGAGTTTAATGTCCACAGAATATTACATAGATGAATGTCCCAATCTTTTCCATTTTCCACCAAACACTTAAGAGCAGATAATACTGTCTTGTTGGCCCTTTCGACTTGACCATTGGCTCTAGGTGTTCTGACTGCTGTTATAACGTGCTGTATACCGTTCTTTTCCATAAAGGATTGAAACTGTTTTGATGTGAACGCTCTGCCACGGTCTGATGTAATTCGCATAGGTTGACCGAAAATTGCCATCATTTCTTCGATAGTTTTTACCACTGGTTCGGTCTTCGTTGTTCTAGTAGCTTTCGAAAGTACGTATTTGCTGAATCCGCACACTATCACCAGCAAGAAACAATTTTACCTCCTTTTACCTTGTCAATGCAACATTCTTTACACGACGCAATATATGATTTCACGTATCGCCTTATTCGCGGGAACCAGAAATGTTTCCCAATTCTCTTTATTGTTTTATCCAGAGCGAAATGCCCCACATCGTCATGGCATGACTTGGTAACACGCCATCGTACTGCCTTTGGGACGACCAACTTCAACTCGCCATCAACTTTCCTGAATAGACGATTATTGTATATTTCATAATCCGTTCTCACCTGTTTCTGCATCATCTCTCCCGGTTTCTCAACTCCCGTCAGAATTTTAACAATGGATTTCAGTTTCTCATCTTTCATCTGCATACCGTAGACCCACTCTTCAGTTTTCGTGGTCTGCGACACACTCAGAACTTGGTCCGCCACTGTCAAAGGTTGTTTTGCTATTTCGACTGGTGCTCTGCTTAGAGAATCTGCATGCTGCATTCTGGAACCCGCTCGGTGTTTGCATGTAAAATCGAATTCCTGCAATCGTAACCACCAACGCGCGATACGAGCCTTCAAGCTAGTTGTTTCCTTAGTAGTCGCTATGGCGTTACAGTCAGTAACCACCACAAAATGTCTGCCCAGTAGATAGGTACGCAAACGCTCAAGAGTCTCCACAATTGCTAATACCTCCAGTTCGTGACTCGAATAAGTTGCCTCTGCGGAACTGCATTGCCGACTGAAGTAGTGTACAGGTTTCCAATTTCTTTCCTCAAGTTGAAGCATCACTCCTGATAACCCGATTGAACTTGCATCGGTATGAACCTCGTGCTCTTTGTCTATATCGAACATAGCCAATACCGGTTCCTTAGTCATCGCCTCCTTTAAAGATGAAAATGCTGCTTGTTGCTCTTTGCTCCATACAAATGTCGTGTCCTTCTTCAGAATCGTTGTTAATGGTTTCGCCATTATGCTGTACTTCTCCACAAATTTACGGAAGTATCCCGTGAGGCCCAAAAACTGTCGGACTTCTGTAGCACTCTGTGGTTGCGGAAAGTTAGATATGCATCTCGTCTTTTCTTCGCCCGGCTGGATACTATTTCGACTTATTACATGGCCTAAAAAGTTGACATTCATCGCCATGAATGAACACTTAGACGGTCTCAAGGTTAATCCTGCTTTCCTCACCGCTTCTAAAAATTCTGTGAGTACTTCTACTCCTTCATCAATAGTTCCTGCTGACAAGATGACTTCGTCCACGTAGCTCACTATTTTTGTCCGGTTTTTCAAGCGCCTTATTAGTTCGGTGACCATCTCTTGAAACACCATTGGAGCATTCACAAGCTCGAACGGCATAACATTATGTTCGTATAATCCGTCTGGTGTTATGAACGCTGTGTATTTCTTAAAATCCTCTTTTATGGGTATCTGGTAGTATCCCGCAGTCATATCCAGCGTTGAAAAGGATGTTTTCCCGGCCAACTTAGCCAATTGTTCCTCGACTATCGGCATCGGGAATTGCTTTTTATCCGTTACTGCATTTACTGCACGGTAGTCTATACACATTCTGTCTTCGTCGTTGGATTTCTTTACAAGTACTACCGGAGCTGCATGTTGTGACGTACTTGGTCTAATGATGTCGTGCTTCTCCAAATTTTCCACTATCGCTGAAAGAACTGGCCGTTGTGACAGAGCTACGGTATATCGCCTGCCCAAGATCGGCTTATCCGTTTTAACGTTGATCTCCATTTCGGTTGTTTTGCAGCGTCCAAGCTGTGACATGTCTTCAGCAAAACAATCGTCGAAACTGCATAATAAATCGCGGATACGACGCTGTTCAGACGCGTCCAACTCTTCGTTCACTTTGAACGGTGCTTGATTCATCGTCATAACCTTCATGATACCTGAATCAATGAATAGCTGATTTTTCCTTTTTATTCAAACGATTTTCTCTTGCTATTTTGTGACTATGTTGGAGTCTTGCTTTTAATTCGTTTGCGTAGTTTTCGTAGTTATAGGAAATTTCGCTTTCTTTCTGTAAGTTAGTAGGTATTTTCGCTTACACTAATTCGTGGGGAGAATAACCAGTGTTCGTATGCGGTGTTGTATTATAAACAAACATAGCGTACGGTATCCAATTTATGAAGACTAATTTACTATATGAAATTAAAACACAGTGATTTTATAAGTGTTTATTTCTTAACGGTTCGGCTGCAACTGCCTTAATTCTAGCTTACACAAAAATTCAACATAAAATTGTCGACTTAGAAATTAACAAAATTGTCGACTTAGACATTCACAAGTTTCTGGTTTTTATAATTTGATTCCATTACTAGAATTTGTCGTACACGCGTTTTATGGAATGATAATGAATTAGACGAGACGTGCAATTCGAAATTTGAGAATTGCAATTTTGTGCTTATGGGAATTAAATTATAATGAATAAAAAAAAGAATCGAAAGAATTGCAATATTGCGAAAGAAGAGGAGCGTGGAATTGGGACGTGTTAACTTCCATGTGTCCTGTTGTATTTAATTATTAAAAAACACCATAAGATTCAATAATATATTAAGTTTATTCAAACACACATTTAATAACACGACTGCTTTGCATACTAACAACTAAAAACACTACGAGATTTCAAGACTCTTAATAATTTTAACTATTTAACTGAAAACACTACGAGATTTTAAGACTCTTAACAATTTTAACAACTTAACTAAAAACACTACGACAATTCGCGTCGAAGTCCGTTGATCAACCCAGTACTTTTCGAACTCCATCGAGACCCCTGAAATTGCTTGCATTTCTTATTTCGCGCGACCTACATTAAAGGTTGCTCACCTCGCAGGTCACGTAAACAAAAAATACAATTATGCACAATCATACTGGCAAGTTATTGCCCGTATAATTCTGCACTTGCAATTTCAAAGTCCAAGGAACCTTTGCTTTGCGATCCATCATACGTTACAATTTCTTACGACATATGTTAGATCGCATAAGCGAAAATCGCTTGTTTCGATGGAATTATACCTTCGGCACCTCGCACTATGAAAGCATGTCAGGTCATTACACTGAAAGTGCAATGCACCTGTATGTTGCAATTTCACAGGGCGAGAAGTGCCGAAAGTCACACTCAACATTCCTTCCCTCCAAAAAGACGGAATTTCGGATTTAGATGAATCGGAAATTTCGATTCTTATAACATATTTTTTTTTTTTTTTTGTGTATAAACAAAATAAAAGCGTCATATAAACAAAATAAGAGCGTCATACATTTACATTCTCTAATTGTAACATATTTTTTATATCTTTTGCATTTTCCTTTTTTTTTTTTTTATTCTCTTTTTTTTTTTTTTGTAAGCAGGAATAATCTTATCATAGAAATTAACTTCTTCATTACTTTCATATTTTTTTGTATTACGTCTTGCATTTATTATTATTATATTATATTTGAACTGAACTAATGTTTAATGCCATGATCTAAAAATAGTCGTACATAATCATTACATTTTTACAATCGTATTTTTGTATATAAGAATTTAACATTAGATATATAATGTGTCTTCATTACGACTATGTAGCAGATCTTACATTAAATGATGCTGCTTATAAACAATTGTTGCATTATAATTTTAACTTAAACATATAGATGCGTTTATAATTTTTGTAATTATTGTATGTAAATATTTTGACCACGATATCTAAACTAAAGGATATAGAACAATTTTTTTTTTATAATTATTGTATGTAAATATATTGACCACGATATCTAAACTAAAGAATACAGAACAATTTTTTTTTTTTTTTTATAATTATTGTATTTGTAATTATTGTATGTAAATATTTTGACCACGATATCTAAACTAAAGAATATATTTTATATATAATTTTTTTTATAATATTATTATGTTTTTTTTTTTTTAATTTATTTATTATTAGTAAAATTATTATTCCCTTTTTTTTTTATATATATCGCTTGGATCTGTGCTGAGGGGAAAACTTTTACAGTACTTGGACAAATCGAATTCGAGAATTCATATCACTCGATTCAACACTAGGCGAATGATCTCTCTCCCTTTGATCTTCAGCTATGGTTGGTATTGGAAGCACGATCTTTTGCGGCTCCTTATTGGCTTCTTTTGAAATGACCAGCTCAATATTTTCTATTTTGCTGCCCTTCTTCTGGGTTCTGAATTTCTTACAAAACACTTTAGTTTTATAAATAACTAATGCTATTACAGATAATAGTGCTAATATACTTAAGGATAATGACGAAGTATGAAGTTGAAAGAATTGGACTTTTTCCGACCGCGACTTTTGAAGCTCAGTATCTTGTCTTTGTAAATCATTTATTTCGTGGGTACCGCGACGAAGAATTTCATTTGTGTTGTCATCTTTTAATAAGACCATTGAGGTTTTTGGTTTATTTACAAGTGTTGACAATATGGCGTTGATGGAATTGTTTACATATTTATTTGGAATGCTTAAGATGTCGGGTTGAAAAATTTTGATTTGTTGGTGATCCTCATCCTCAAATAGTATTTGCTGCTTGTTTATTTGAAAATTACAGGGCTCGTTTAGAATTAAAATACCATTTGAGGAGATGGTGGAACTATGAAATTTGTCCTGGCATGTAATTTGAATTTTCTCTGGTAAAGAAAATGAATACAGCCAACTGTTTCTAGTGGTTAATTTGATTAATAGTTGATGGAAACTTGGTCGTATTAAGTACTCACACGTAGAAACTTCGTTAAAGGGATTGAAAATAAAATTTATTGGACATGTGCTTGATACTTCTCCTTTAAGAATGGGAGTTCTTAGTGGTGCCACATACAATGACTCGTTAAGGCTAATAGTAATTTTTTTTCCTAGAGTGAATTCATTATTACGTAGTAAAATGAACGATTGGGTAGCGGTATTATTTGTTATGTAACTATGTTCTATATTAAGTATAAAAGAGTAGTTGTTAGGTGTTGATATAGGAAAAAGATGTATTTGTTGTAACGTAAACGGTGGGAGGTTAAAAATGGGAAGTATGATTTTTATTACTAGGCCATCATTGATAATTTTCGTTTTAATTGTTAGGCTTTGGGTTAAAATGCTGATGTCTTGATGTGTTTCTCTCCTTTTAGGATGAGCTCTATAGTATATGTCTGAAAGTTTAGAGGGTGTTATGAGGAGTGGGTGTAGATCATTATTCTTTAAAGATGTAAGAATATCTATAAATGCCTGTTGTCTAAACTCTAATTCAAGAATCTGCAAACCAAGTGTGTCAAGGGCCTCTTGAACTTTTTGATTGGTGATAACATCGCCTTGCACCAGATTTGTCAGGTTATTAATTGCTTGGGTGATAATTTTTTGGTTAGCTTGGGTCTGACGAATTGGTTTTTGGATGCTCTCAAATGCTGTTTTTACAACAGAGATTTGATGTTTTTCTAATTCAAACAATTTTTCATTGTCTGTTTCCAAGCTTGCAATTTTACTGTATATGGAAACTTCATTATCATTGTCCATAGTACCAAAAAGGTAATGTAAACCTTTACCAACACCATCAAATAGTGATCTGGTATGCCGATGAGGGCAAAGTAATTCTTTTATAATAGTTATCCTTTTTTGGATTGTTTGGATCAACGTTTGTAGTATTGGTTTTTGAGCTATACAAGGAATAAGACTATCATTATGTACTGAGCATACTCTCAAGATATGAGATTCTGCTTGTTGTATTATATAACTTTGATGCTCGATTTCACTCACGTTTAGCTGCATGAAAATGTTCCAGTTATCATGGAAGAACCGTATCTCTCCAAGTTCCTCAAGCAATATTCCTGTGTTGTTAATTCTCTGTAGAGTGAATGGGTCTGCGGTTGTTAGGGGCCAGAATAGCAGAAAAAGGTATAGTACCATTGTAGCAAGTATAAAGCCTGTTAGTAAAAAAAATAATAATGAAAATAAAAAGAGTAAGGCTATTTTTTTTTTTTTTTTTTTATACCTATAGGAAGTTAAATTTATTGGTAAAGATCTACATATAATGTTATTCGTAGAATAATTTAAGACGGTTGTTATGCACTGTAACTTTTCTTTTTCCTATTTGGATAGTGGTATTCACTGAGGAAGGTATTCCGATGACTTGGTAGGGTCCTAACCATACCTGAGATAGTTTGCCCTTTTTCGCCATGTTTTTCAGAAGAACCTTGTCACCAGTGTGAATTGTTATTGGTCGACTTAACAGATCATAATAAGCCTTTGATCTATTTTTGCTAATTAATATATTACGTCTAGCAACCGCATACATCTGCTGTAGTTTGAACTTGAGCTTAAAATAATAGTCTTCGTGATTGTATATTGGTTCGGGGTCCCTTTTCAAATTAGATGGTATGTCTGCAGTGAATCCAAAAAGACAATCCATGGGAGTTAATTTGGTGCTGTCATGTTCACTGTTATTATAAACAAAAGCTGCGGTTCTTAAGAATGTATCCCATGTGTTAGTATTTTTGTCCACTACTGACCTTAAATATTCAGTTAATGGTCTATGGGCTCGTTCTAAAGCTCCATTTGATTGCGGGTGATAGGCAGTTGTCAGCAGCTTTTTGATTTTTAGTAGCTTACATACTCTTTTGAATAGATCACTTACAAAATTTGAGCCCTGGTCAGTCACTAATGCTTTGGGAATTCGATAGCGGGTGATAATTTCGTTAAAAAATATATCAGCAACAGTTTCTGCTTCAGCATTCACCATAGGGTACCAGTCTACAAACTTTGTAAGATTGTCTTGAAATGTCAGGATATATTTGTTACCCACGTGCGTTTCTTCGAGGGGTCCTACTATATCAAGATATACTTTGTCGAATGGTTTTTCAGAAGTGTCAGTGATTACCATAGGCATGCGATGTTCTGGACTGGACTTGTTTTTTTGACAAAGCTCGCATCTTTTTACGTAGTCTTTTATGTCTCTGAGCATGTTCTTCCATTTAAATTTGCGTTTAATCTTCTTATATGTTTTCAGTACTCCTTGATGGCCACCGAATATAGTGTCATGATACTCGTGTAGGATTATTTTAATTTCATTTGGATCAACTATAAATTCTGAGACGTTGTCCTCAGATTGTTTTGATGTTACTTCTGTGCTATTTTCTGTGTTGGCTATGACATTATCGTCGTTGTTATCGTCGTCTTCTAAAGGCTTTGGTGTTAAGGACGCGTCTCTTTGAGAATCATTACATTTTTTCTCAGCTTTTTGTTTTTGAGCTCGTGTGAGTACATGTATTTTGGCGATTTCTTTTGAAATTCTTGCTTCATTATTTTGTTGATTTACATCGTCGGTATTAGATTTAGTTTTTGTGTTTAATGTATTTTCTTCTGAGCTGTCCGGTATTCGGCTTAGGCAATCCGCGTTTGTGTTATACTTGCCCGGCTTATATTCTATAGTGTAGTCGAATTCGGACAATTTATGGTGGAAACGGGCTAGTCGTGTGGTTGGGTCCTTCACTTTGAATGTACCTTTGAGTGGTTTATGATCTGTATAGACCGTAAATCTTCGACCCTGGAGGTAGCATCTAAAGTTTCGAGTCGCCCATACGATTGCAAGCAACTCCTTCTCTATTGTGGAATAGTTTCTTTCAGCATTATTTAAACTCCTGCTAGCGTATGCTATAGGTTTATCTTTACCTATATCACCTTGCGATAACACAGCTCCCAAGGCAAAATTACTAGCGTCGGTTGTAAGGTTGAATGGTTGTGAAAAATCGGGGTATATTAAAAGTGGGGGAGAAACTAAATCATTTTTTATTTTTTGAAAAGCTGTTTGGCAATTGTCATCCCAATTGAATTTCGTTCCCTTTCTTATTAGGTTCGAAATTGGTCTTATTATGTGTGAAAAATTTGGGATAAATTTTCTATAATAGTTAGCTAAACCCATGAATGATTGAATTTGCTTTACAGTACGTGGTTGTGGGAAATTTTGAACACATATCGTTTTGCTGGGATCGGGGCGTGCTCCTTCGGTTGAGCACTTATGACCCAAATATACTACTTCGCGCCTTAAAAACTGGCACTTTTCTGGTTGCAGTTTAAGGTTATTTTCTCGCAATCGTTTAAAAATGTTCTCTAGTTTTTGGTTGTGATCTTCTAAATTTTTACCATAAACGACGATATCATCCAAATATACAAAGCAATCAAGACCTTGTAAGCCTGTCAGAACATAATTCATAAGCCTTTGAAAGGTCGCAGGAGCACCCTTTAATCCAAACGGCATCCTTTTAAACTCAAAGTGCCCATATGCGGGGCTGAATGCTGTTTTTGGTTGATCTTTCGGGTCCACGACTACTTGATGATAGCCACTCGCAAGATCTAAAGTTGAAAAGTACCGTGAGTGACCTAATTGATCCAAAATATCCTCAATTCGGGGAAGTGGGAATGCGTCTCCGATAGTTGATTCATTTAATTTTCTAAAATCAACTACCACGCGCCATTTTTTATTCCCATCTTTCCCAGGTTTTTTTGGAACAACTAAAAGTGGCGAATTCCACGGACTCTTGCTGTGTTGAATGATGTCGTTTTCAAGCATTTCTTTAACTTGGTCATTAATGGTTTCCCGTTGGGAAATAGGTAGACGATACATTTTTTGGTTGATTGCGGGTTGATTTTGGAGAATGGGTATTGAATGTGTTATTGCCTTAGTATGTGTCAATTTGTCACCTTTCAGGTGAAATATATCGTTGTATTTATTGCATAATTTCCGTAAAGTTGATTTTTCGAATTCATTTAACGTATCGTCACACTGTAGCTCTTTGCCTAGTTGTACTATTCTTTCTTCTGTTTCTCTGTTATAATTTTTGAGCGACATATAGTTTATGATCTTAGTGTTGTGCAAGTTGTCTACGAGATTATTTTTAGCGTTTGGTTGAATTGGTTGTACATTAAAAGTATTTAATGGAAGTAATTTTAGCTTTACTTCAGAGATTTGTATTGTCTCGTTGTTTACATTTAGTATGCTTATCAACGTTTCTGATTTGGCCGTTAGTAGACAATTAGCTAAGTACACTCCATTTTCTATTTCGTCAGAAAGACATATCATGTCGTTTTGTATTTTCAGAGGAATTTTTGAGATCATTTGCGATCTTGGTGGAATTATAATGGGATTAGGTAGAAACAAATGGTAATTTTCAGTTCGATCGGCATTGTTGACTAGTATGCTGTTACTAGTCCCGAGCGATGAGAGTTCCATTTCTTTTGGTAAACTTATGTTCATTTCCTGTGGTTGCTCATTTAATTCTTTCATATTCGTTTCCAGGTGAGGCTGAAGATCATTTTGACCACTGTCATCTTCGTATACTAAAGGTGTTAACGGTACTACAAACTCTTCAGGATTTGTTTTCGTGCGAAGAAAACGAATATTGTTTCCCGGACCCTCTATATTGCAATTTTTTGACAAGAAGTCGTTTCCAAGAAGGCCTTCGCGAGGAACTGCCGTCTCATCTGGGACAACTTGAAAATTGCAAGGAATTCCGTTACCGAAAACAAATTTACCCTGACTTTCGCCAAGAGTTTTTCCTTTTCCGAAAGGTGTGCTAATGGTATACCGCTTAGAAGTGTTTAGGATCGTTTGTGGCTTGAGTGCTTTTTTCTTAATTATGCTTATCTCGGCTCCGGTATCGATAGCCAATTGTACGGTGGATTTGTGGCCAATATCTAAAGGAAGGTTTACTGCCGATAGATGTTGGTTCGAGTTGGTATGAGAAGTAGTGGACCCTTTAGTTTTTATTAGATTTAAAGTCGAGCCGGGGTGTTTTCGGTCGACTTGTAATCGTTTCCCTGGTTGTTTGCCTGGGATCTATTTTCCCATTTACGTTTTTGAAAACAATTGCTAATTGCATGACCTTTACGACCACAAAATTCACAGTCAAATCGTGCGTTTCCATGTGTTTCTATACTTGTTTCTGGTGTCCTTTGATAACGATGTAAATTTTAATTTTTATTTTGTGTCAGTGAAGGGGTTCTAGGTTGGTTATTTCTACAATCCCGGATATCATGCCCAGCCCGTTTGCATCCTGAACAAAATGGAGTGTTTTTTCGAGTTAGGCATTCGTCATAGGTGTGTCCTCTGATTTTACAGAAACTACAATTTATCGAACTTTTTCTATCTGGTACCAATTTCTTAGTTTCCAAATAATGTTGTGTGGCTGCTTTATAATCTATTTCTCTATGAGTGTTTTGAGGAGATTCGAATGAATTAATTTGATTAGGATTGGATTGCGTGGATATAATTTGAGTTGGAGTTGTTACATAATTTGGATGAAAATCTGTAGCAGTTAAATTGTACATTTGTGGTGAGGGCGTAGAAAGTGATGGACAAATTGTTGTAGTTGTAGGATAGATTGGAGAAAGATAGGGTGATCCCTTTTGCAATGTTTCCATTTCTAATGCATTAATGATAAGGATATCAAATTTGGTCTCTTTGAGAGTTAACAAATGCTGACCTAGATGTGGATTTGTTACACCGGTTTTCAGAGAAGTTACCGCAAAATCCTCTAATTGTGTCTTAACAGCTACAGAAAGTGATCCGTACTTGCTATCTGCAGCATCCCTACATTTCGCCAATAGATTTCGAAGTCTTGACGTATACGACGTTATATTTTCAGTCGGATATTGCCTACATGTAATTAACTGATTAACTAATTCCTGATAGCTTGCTCGGGGTAAGTACGTTCTGTATATTAACGCTTCAAATTCAGAGAAAGTTGGTGTGAGACTTGATGACACAATTTGATATGCATCTCCTCTGAGTCGTGTTGGCAGAACTGTTAAAAACGTATTTTTTTCATCTTCACTGAGGCATTGTAATACCCGTTTACAACACCCAATGAAAGTTTGCACCTCTTGCACTATTTTGGCGTGAATTTCACCACTAAATAAGGGAATTAACTGAGTTGTCAGTTTTATTACCTTGTCTAAATCCATTGCGATAAAATTTGTGGATGAATTACCTTTTTTATTATTTAATATTTCTTTTTCGGGGGTGATCATTAATAAAAAAATTGTATAGTTATCTACCTTAGCAGACGAATTTTTGACTGCTTTAGTCGCTGAAGCATCTTCGCCGTTTACAATAACATTTACGTTTACGTTCATCTGAAAAAAAAAACAATTAAAAAAAAATTCAGATTATGAAATAAAAATGAAAATAATTACAAAAAAATACACTTACCTCAACGATGTTCTTTCTTGAAATGAAAGAAAACATCTTTTTTGTTTTTTTTTTCAATAAATTCAAAGCGTACTCGATTGGAAAAAAAAATTCGTTACAGTGGATATTAAAATTTTGATCGGATATGTTGGTCAAAATATTACTTTCTATGGAATCGTTGAAAGAATGTAAATTTTTTGAAGCAAATTGCTTTATTTCCTCTCTAAAGTTTTGCGTTTTAACTTTAATTTTTTTTAAGCAATTGTTTCTTTCTTTTTTTGATTTACTAATTTGTTTTTCTAAATTATCAATAGTATCTGAATCTAAATTTTTATTATCTAATACAATTTTACTTTATTATTATAATAATAAAGTATTGTGATCGACACAAAAAAAAAAAAAAGTTTGCTACCCTGAAATTTTTTTTTTCGCGTTTCATGACTAAATTAGCCTAAAAATGCAAAAAAAAAAAATCCGTCTGTCTGTACGCCGTCCGCCGTACGCCGACGTGTACGCTCAGCGCACATTAACTCCCAAACCCTTCAAGATAGAAAGTTCATTTTTGGAGGGATTGTAGATAGTTGCGGATCTCAGGCGGATACCCATTTTGGGGGGTGTACGGGTTCAGAGGGAGGCGGGGGGAGCGCTTAAAGCGAAAAATACGAATTCAAATATCTCAACCATGGTAACAGCTAGGAAGCTAAAACTCAACATACATATAGAGGGGTTTGTGGGACAACTTTTAAAAATAATTTAATTTTTTTATCCATTGGGGTGCGAAAAGGGGGGGCTAAGAACTAATTGTCGGCCGAATTTTTTTTTCAAATGATTATATCTTCGAAATTACTTATCGTAAAAAAATCATATTTAGAGACCGTCAAGGTGGCATATAGTTCCATCGGATCCAGCTCAGAAAGCGGCTAATTATTGTAAGGGGGACGGTCAGGGGGGTGCAAAGAAAAACACTTAAAAATTAATATCTCAACTATCTTTTAAGCTATCTAATTGAAACTTAAAACGTATATTAAGCTATACTAGGCAAATACAAAAAAAATATAACATGTTGAAATAATAGTAGTGGGGGGAAATGGGGAACATTTCAAAAATGGCGCACTTTTCAAAATTACAAATCCTTATATCTCAAAAAATAGTACAGATATTAAATCAAAAATTTGTCACATTGTAGACCTACATAATGGTTAATTTTGGTAAAAAATTTAAGCTGGGAGGTGTAAGGGGAGGGAGGTGATAAGCAAAAATGTCGAAAATTTTGAGTGATTTTTTTAGGGCTCTAGTGAAAGATAAAAAGTTAAAATTTTGCATGTGAATACCTATATTTAATGTACATAGAAAAATAATATTAACTTGATCCATATTTATTATAAACCGACTCCCCCGGTCTAACGTGCACAAGGTGTTTCATGTGCATTGAAAAAAACACATAAACTGAAAATTTTTGAGTGATATTTTAAGGAAGAAACTTGAAAATTTGCGAAATGCATTTTAAAAAAATCCCTAAATATACGAAATATTAACTGGTCGAAAACCTTTAAGACTTCTACCCCCTCCCATACAAAATTATTTTTTCGACCATTTTCAAGAAATCAATTATCACCTAACCATTAAAAGCTATCAAATTCAAATTTTGCGAAACAACTTAAAAAAATAATTAAAATAAAATTGCGTTCAAAATTTTAAAATCGCGCTTGCCCTTCTACCCCCTCCCATACAAAAGTATGATTTCGACTAATTTCATTAAATCAACTAATGACCAACAAATTAAAAGCTATGAACTTGAAATTTCGTACGAGCATCTAACAACAAAAATGAAAGAAAATTGCATCACAAGTTTGACAATTCCCCTACCTCCTCTACCCCCTCCCATACAAAATTATTTTTTCGAGCATTTTTAAGAAATCAGTTATCAGCTAACTCTTAAAAGCTATCAATTTCAAATTTGGCATAAAAACTTATAAAAATAATTCAAATGAAGTTGCTTTAAAAGTTTTGAAATAGCGCTTGCGCTTCTACCCCCTCCCATACAAAACTATGATTTCGACCAATTTTATTAAATCAACTAATAACCAAAAAACTAAAAGCTACGAACTTGAAATTTTATACAAGCACCTTGCAAGAGACGCGAAATAAAACTGCTTATCAAATTTTACGATTCCCCTATATTCTCTACCCCCTCCCATACAAATGTTCGGTTTCATGAATGTAAAATACACCGAATTTTATAAAAATTCTATGCAACTTCGTCTATGAAACACATTCTATACAGAGAATATTGGACGTGATTCAAGCAATTAATTAAAAAGCTATTTACATCCACCCACCCTTACTATTACCCCTACTCCTCCCCTCATAAAAACCCAAACTTACAGACACGAATGAAATATTGTTAACAGTCCTGCCCAAGAACTCCCTTTCACTTAGTCTTCCCTAACCACTCTAACCTGCATATTGACTTTCCACTCATCCGCAACTTGTCCCAAGAATAATAAAGTTTCGCCCGACTTGTTGGCAGTTTATTTCGTATGTACTCACTAAGCGGCTCTGTTTGTGGTTCTTGCAAGAATATCGTCCTCTGTCTTAGAATCTTGAAGGGTGATGCTGTTGGTGTCGATTCTCCTGTAGGGTTTTCTGGCTGGATCCTAGAGTTTTCAGAGCTAGTTGTTGTTTCTGTTTTGTTTTCCGTCGGTGTTCGCGTTGATGAACTTCCCTCCTTGTTGTTCATGTATAATATACTAGTAATGTTTTCCTCGTGTTGTTTTCCGTTATCTTTTTGTTGTTGTTGCCACTTAATCCAGTGTGATTTTTATAACTTCACTTTTTTTTTTTTTTTATTAAACTTAATTCTTTTCAAATAAACTTAATCACAGTGTTACAATTGTTGTGTTTTCAGTATTTATTTATTTCACGGTAGTATTTTGCGAGGTTTTGAGGTTTTATTATTTATTAAAACAAAAACGAAACACGCCTACACATGAAAAGGGTTCGTTACCCAGCTGCGCCAATTGTTGTATTTAATTATTAAAAAACACCATAAGATTCAATAATATATTAAGTTTATTCAAACACACATTTAATAACACGACTGCTTTGCATACTAACAACTAAAAACACTACGAGATTTCAAGACTCTTAATAATTTTAACTATTTAACTGAAAACACTACGAGATTTTAAGACTCTTAACAATTTTAACAACTTAACTAAAAACACTACGACAATTCGCGTCGAAGTCCGTTGATCAACCCAGTACTTTTCGAACTCCATCGAGACCCCTGAAATTGCTTGCATTTCTTATTTCGCGCGACCTACATTAAAGGTTGCTCACCTCGCAGGTCACGTAAACAAAAAATACAATTATGCACAATCATACTGGCAAGTTATTGCCCGTATAATTCTGCACTTGCAATTTCAAAGTCCAAGGAACCTTTGCTTTGCGATCCATCATACGTTACAATTTCTTACGACATATGTTAGATCGCATAAGCGAAAATCGCTTGTTTCGATGGAATTATACCTTCGGCACCTCGCACTATGAAAGCATGTCAGGTCATTACACTGAAAGTGCAATGCACCTGTATGTTGCAATTTCACAGGGCGAGAAGTGCCGAAAGTCACACTCAACAGTCCCAAGTTAAATTATCTCTGTTGATGTAATGACGAAGATATTCGGATAAAGTTCTATGGCTTCTTTCTAATGCGCCATTAGTTTGCGGGTGATAAGAAGTTGTTTGTAACTTTCTTATTTTTAGCAATTTACATACTTCAGTAAACATTTCGCTGAGAAAATTTGTTCCCTGGTCAGTCAATAATGAATCTGGTATGCCATGTTTGCATATAATATTAGTGACAAAACTTTCAGCTACAGTTCTAGCTTCGGCGTTGTTTATAGGAAGTGCCTCTGAATACTTGGTGAGGTCATCCTGAAAAGTAAGCAAATACTTGTTTCCGTTGTAACTCACTGGTAGTGGTCCAACGATGTCTAAAAATATTTTTTCGAAGGGCTTACTACTCGTAGAGGTTATTACCATAGGCATTTTCGTGTGATGGCTTATTTTATTCAATTGACACGAAGTGCATTTTGAAATAAAATTTCTTATATCTTCTTTCATTTTTGGCCAATCGTATTGTTATAGATCTGGCAATGATCTCTCTCAAATCTACCAGAACTATTTAGAATATTCTTCCAACATGTAGAGGGCTTCTAGTAATTTCTCAAAGACACAGACAATGACACCCGACGCCATCTAGTAACTTCCAGAATAGTCCAGACGCAACAGAAAAACATACACCAGAGAAGGTTCGAGACTCGGATAAATCCATTATAAATAGCCAGAGCTCACGACAAGTTATCCAGTGACTGAGTGAAAGTTTCATGGAAAACACCTATCGGTGTAAATAAGCGAAAGTGATAGATTGACAGTGTTCCTGAGTTGTACGAATTAAGTTTTAGAGCGAATTTAGTGAAGTGATCGGGAAATTGTGTATAAAGTGCGATTAAATAAAATTATTCATTATTTTTAAACGAATTGTGTTTTCCTTTGGAATCTGGCGAACCCCTAGCTCGCAACAATTGGTGTCAGAAGAGTGGGATTCCAAGGATAAATTCGGGTTAAAAATCGCGAGTGAAATTAAAAATTCTCGGAACGGATAATTTTGTGAGAGCGGAAAAGTGAAACTAAAATTCTCGAACGGACAGTGAGAATTTGGTGAAATCGAATAATCTCGAGTGATTTAGTGAGCAGTGACGTAAATTTAAGTGAATTCGAATCGCGGAAAAACTGGAAATAATCGGTAGTGAAAATGCCGCGTTATTTAAAAGACTTAAAAGTAACGGAGCTGAAGGAAGAGCTCAGTAGACGCGAGTTACCTACAACAGGGAGCAAGTCTGAACTTGTCAGCCGTATGATCGAGACACTTGAGGCTGAGGGTGAGAATGCAGATAGTTTTGAGTTCCAAATTGAAGAAACTCGTAAAGAGGAGTGTTCTGGTACATCGGATGCTCTAACACAATTAATGCAACAGATGATGAACAAATTAGAGCAACAATCAGTGGACATTAAACAACAATCTGCGGACATGAATCACAAATTAGAGCAACAATCAGTGGACATTAAACAACAATCTGCGGACATGAATCAGAAATTAGAGCAACAATCAGTGGACATTAAACAACAATCTGCGGATATTAAACAACAATTAGACCAGACCTCAAAGGAACTCAACCAAAAATTGGAGCTGCAGAATAATAAAATAGACACCATGGGTAAGGCAATAGAAGAAAACGTGGAGAAGAAACTTCGAATCTTCGAAGAGCAAATTACGGAAAAGACATCCGGGATTGCAGAAGAAGTCGAACGCCTAAAAAGAGACTTCGATAACGTCAAAGCGACTGGAGTCATCAAGGCAGAACACGTTGCGCACAAGGGTCTCAAGGCTCCAATCTTCGATGGACAAACACCGTGGGCTATTTATAAGACCCAATTTGAGGCCGCCGCAAGAAACAACCATTGGAATGATCTGGAACGGGGAACAGCTCTTATATTGGCGCTAAGAGGTCCACCAGCAGAAGTTCTTCAAACGATTCCGCAGGAGCAACAACAAGATTTTTCAACGTTAGTCCAGACATTGGATCTTCATTATGGCAGTGACCACATGCGAGAGATCTACAAAACGCAACTGTACAACCGAACTCAAAAGAATGGTGAAACACTTCAAGAGCTGGCACGCGATATTGAACGACTCACACTATTATCGCTGCCTAATGCGCAAACAGAGCAACGAAACGATACAGCTGTTTTCGCATTTAACAATGCTGTACAGGACAGAGAGCTGCAACAGGCGTTAAAACTGGCAGGTAAGAAAACGATTGGCGAAGCCTTAGTATATGGGCTGACGTTCGAAGCTGCCAAGCAAAGCTCGCGGAGTAACTATCGAGTTCGAGAAATAGTAGAAGAATGTGTGTGCCAGAAAGCCGAGTACACCAAGCGGAGCGAAGGATCTGGTGCTCCTCGATGCTGGAATTGTGGACAGGCAGGACACTTACGACGCGACTGCCGCAAACCCAGAAAAGCGATCAACTACTGTTCCGGCTGCGCTGCTAAACAAAGAGGAGGAAGGGGCGAACCGTCACGAGAGCACGCTTCGCCTAATGACAGTCCGGGAAACGAGTAAAGGCCAACTTCATGGGGCAGAAGTTGGCTGGTAGAATCGACGCCCCCGGAACCATCATCGCAGTTTCTCGACTACATCGTTGTGAAAACGACTTATGTATGAGTGGTCGAGTCGGCAAATTAAACTGCATCATAACAGTCGACACAGGCGCAACACGGTCAGTGTTAAGATCTGACCTCGTAGATCGTACTTGGCTTCACAACACCAAGAAGTACGCACTTCGCACTGCTACAGGAGAAACTACAACGGTCCATGGAGAAATAGCTCATGACATACAGCTTGGAGATTTGACCTTCTCGCATGTATTCGTGGTAGCTGATATTACCGATGAGTGTATCCTTGGAATGGATTTTCTGAAACCACACGGTATACAGCTGGACTTAGGACAACGAATAATGAAGTGGCGGAATATTGAAATCCCGATGGAAATAACATCTTCCAACACAACAAAGCTGCGAGTTGTATTATGCGAAGATGCGGACATACCAAAGTCATCTGAGAATGTTATTTGGGCAGAGCTCGATGGTGATCCCGGGAACCACCGATTCTACCTCATAGAACCGGAAACGACACCTGCATTACGAAGTCTAATACTAGGAAAAACGCTCGTAAAAAGGAATGAGAAGATGATGGTACCAATAAGAGTCCTGAACGTTGCGGACAGCACTACCAGCGTAAAGAAAGGAGATGTAATTGGCAGCTGTGAACCAATATCGGCGGTGACGAGTATCGACAAGGCAGAACCACATGACGTACCCTCTAAAAATAAGCCAAGAAGGAAGGACAATGTAACATCAACACTTCTTCAGTCAAGCAACCTTAGAGGAGAACAACACAAGCAAGCAGTAGATCTAATCGAAGGATTCAGCGACGTCTTTTCCACCGGTGATGACGACTATGGCAGAACAAACTTAGTGAAACATCGTATAGATACCGGAAGTGCTACACCGATACGTCAACCTCCAAGAAGAGTACCATTAGCGAAACAAGGAGAAGTCAATTCAATGGTCAAAACTATGGAGCATCAGGGAATCATCGAAGAATCAAAGAGCCCGTGGATATCGCCAGTAGTGCTGGTAAAGAAGAAAGACGGCAGTACCCGTTTTTGTGTGGACTACAGGCGACTAAATGATGTTACGAAAAAGGATAGCTATCCACTACCTAGAATCGACGATATCATGGACACCCTGACCGATGCTAAATGGTTCTCAACGTTGGACCTGAAGAGTGGTTACTGGCAAGTGGAGATAGATGAAAAAGATAGAGAGAAGACAGCATTCTCTGTCGGCAGTGGACTGTGGCAGTTCATCGTAATGCCATTTGGCCTGTGCAATGCTCCAGCTACGTTCGAAAGACTGATGGAATTCGTTTTGCGTGGTCTGAGTTGGAAAACTTGTCTCGTTTACCTAGATGATGTGATCGTTATCGGAAAAACATTCAATGAACACCTAAAAAATCTGCAGGAAGTCTTCCAGCGACTGCGAGCGGCAAAATTAAAGCTGAGTCCGAAAAAGTGCACTTTGTTTAGTGCAGAAGTCAAGTACTTGGGTCACATCGTTTCAGCTGATGGTGTAAAGACAGATCCGGAGAAGATACTGGCGGTGAAAAATTGGCCTACTCCGAGTGATAAACACCAGTTACGCAGCTTCCTAGGCTTAGCGACATATTACCGACGATTTGTAAAAGACTTTGCCAACACGGCGAAATATCTGCATCAGTTAACAGAAAAAGGGAAGCCATTTACATGGAGTCAACAGTGCCAGGAAGCATTCGAGAGGATAAAAAACCAACTCTGCGACTCCCCAGTTCTGGCGTATCCAAAACCAGGTCATGGTTTCATCATAGACACTGACGCCAGCAATGTCGGTATCGGAGCAGTACTATCACAAGAGATCGATGGGCAGGAGAGAGTGCTATCTTACTACAGCCGAGTACTCTCAAAATCAGAAAGGAACTATTGCGTAACTCGCCGAGAGCTACTAGCCATAGTAGAAGCAACAAAACATTTTCACAAATACCTCTATGGTCAAAAGTTCCTTCTTCGAACGGATCACGCATCGCTTAAATGGCTACTTCAGTTTAAGAACCCCGAAGGCCAAGTAGCCAGATGGATCGAAAGGCTCGAATCCTACGATTTCGAGATTGTTCATCGAAGAGGAAGAATCCACGGTAATGCCGACGCGCTTTCACGTCGTCCTTGTCCACCGAACTGCAAGCATTGTCACCGTGTAGAAGGAAAAGAAGCCGGAGAAACCATTCAGAGGATAACGACCGAACCAGAGACTGGATGGAATCAGCAAGAACTGGAAGATGCCCAACGTAAAGATCCAGATATTTCACCGATCATGGCATGGAAGGACGAAATGAAACGGCCTGAGTGGAAAGACATCTCACAATTCAGCGAAACCCTGAAGTGTTATTGGGCACAATGGAACTCCCTTCACCTAGACGGCGGATTATTAAAACGGAAATGGGAAAACGCTGACGGAAAGTCGTATCACATGCAAACCATCGTCCCGCATTGTAAAGTCGAGGAGGTTTTGAAGGAATATCATGGAGGTACCTCCGGTGGGCATTTGGGTGTAAATAGAACCTTGGCAAAGATACGAGAAAGGTTCTATTGGATCCATCTCCGAGATGATGTCGAGAATTGGTGCCGTAAATGTACTACGTGTGCATCAAGTCAGGGCCCACACCGCAGATCCAGGGGAGAAATGCAACAATACAACGTGGGAGTCCCATTTGAGAGAATTGCTGTGGATATTGCTGGACCATTTCCGGAATCAGAAAATGGTAATCGCTACATTCTAGTGGTCATTGATTATTTCAGCAAGTGGCCTGAAGCCTACGCAATTCCAAACCAAGAAGCAGTAACCGTCGCCGAACAAATTGTTACCAACTGGGTGAGCAGATTTGGAGCTCCACGTGAACTACACTCCGATCAAGGGCGCAATTTTGAATCTCAAATATTCAAACACGTGTGCCAAATGCTGGGAATAAACAAAACTAGGACAACTCCATTACATCCACAGTCCGATGGAATGGTGGAACGCTTCAATAGGACATTGAACTCAAACCTATCCAAACTCGTCAGTGAGAGGCAACAGGACTGGGATCAGCACATCCCTCTATTTTTAATGGCCTACAGAACATCGGTGCATTCAACAACAGGAGAAACCCCGTCCCGAGTCATTTTCGGAAGGAATATTCGAGTCCCTGCGGAATTAATGTTTGGAGTGCCACCAGACCAACCAACGAATGCCAAAGATTACGTCTCGGATCTTCGATGTCGACTAAACACAATTTATAACCTGGTCAGAGATAAAATTGATTTGGCGACCGACCGCATGAAGACGAGGTATGATCAACGGGCGAATTCATCAGGATTCCAAGAGGGTGATTTAGTTTGGCTATACAATCCCAGACGACAGAAGGGCAGATCGCCGAAACTACAGCGCAACTGGGAAGGCCCTTACCAGATCATCAACCGGTTAAACGATGTCGTCTATCGGATTCAATTACATCAAAAACCCCGTACAAAAATGAAAGTGGTACATCTCGACCGACTAACAAAGTACCACGGTGCCATTGCGGAAGTGAACGACTCTGTTCGGGACGAACAGGGACTAAGGAGAGGGTAATGTTATAGATCTGGCAATGATCTCTCTCAAATCTACCAGAACTATTTAGAATATTCTTCCAACATGTAGAGGGCTTCTAGTAATTTCTCAAAGACACAGACAATGACACCCGACGCCATCTAGTAACTTCCAGAATAGTCCAGACGCAACAGAAAAACATACACCAGAGAAGGTTCGAGACTCGGATAAATCCATTATAAATAGCCAGAGCTCACGACAAGTTATCCAGTGACTGAGTGAAAGTTTCATGGAAAACACCTATCGGTGTAAATAAGCGAAAGTGATAGATTGACAGTGTTCCTGAGTTGTACGAATTAAGTTTTAGAGCGAATTTAGTGAAGTGATCGGGAAATTGTGTATAAAGTGCGATTAAATAAAATTATTCATTATTTTTAAACGAATTGTGTTTTCCTTTGGAATCTGGCGAACCCCTAGCTCGCAACAGTATGATAATTTTATTCGGTTATACGTTCGCTCAACACCTTGATGTCCTCCGAGAGGGTACTCGTGGTAAGCTTTTATTACTTCCTCAATTTGTTTGTTTAGCGTAAGGGTTATTACTTCAGATTTATAGTATGAAATGGTTATTGCAAGATTTTGAAATACTTCTTCACTTAAGGTCTTTATCTTATCTTATCTTATCTTTATTATGGAAGACTCTAAATTTGGTATACATAATTTGAAATCGGTGACTTTATTTTCGTTGCAATATACAACAGTTTCTTTAAAAAAACATTTCAGTTTTTCCTTACAGTCCTCTGTGTTTGATATGTTGCTTGCTCTGATTACGATATATCTGTTGTTTTTTACTTTGTGTTCACAGAGTTTCCATTTTATAGTGTTATTTTTAATGTCTGGAACTATCTGTTCAAGTTCCTGCTCGATTTTAGATTTGGGTTCAGTGAATAGGAAAAATTTGTATCTCGCTTTTGTTTTTAGTAGATTTTCGGAGTATTCTATTGTATTACTAGAGGAAATATTTAAATGGGGAGAAAAATCACTTGAAGAGTTTTGTATTCTTGCGTCTTCTTTAGTAAGCTCTTTAAGTTTGAGTCTTGTTTGTCCTCTCGTGACTACATTAATAACCTTGTGTTCAGGTTCTTCTGTATTATTTATACGGCTTAGCGCATCTGCATTAGCGTTCATACTTCCTGGTTTGTAAATGATTTTGTAATCATACTCCTCCAGTTTTATTCTCCATCTCATAAGCCGCGATGAAGGGTTTTTGATATTCATTATCTACACTAAAGGTTTATGATCAGTAATAATGTTAAAGATGCGGCCATAAATATATGGTCGGAATTGTTCTACAGCATAGATAATTGCGAGTAGCTCCTTTTCTATGGTGGAGTATCGAGTTTTGGCTGGATTAAGTGTTCGACTTGCATAACATATTGGTCGATCTTTTCCGATTTCACCCTGAGAGAGAACGGCTCCTACTGCTATGTCACTAGCATCAGTAGTTACATTGAACGTAGTATCATATTGAGGATAGGCTAACACAGGCTTAGTTATCAATTTTTTTCTCAGCATATTGAAAGATTCATCGCAAAATGGATCCCATTTGAAAATACAATCTTTTTTAAGAAGTTGGGTTAAAGGTTTTGCGATCTTTGCGAAATTTGGTATGAATCTTC
This sequence comes from Chorisops tibialis, assembly GCA_963669355.1. Classification (NCBI taxonomy): domain Eukaryota; kingdom Metazoa; phylum Arthropoda; class Insecta; order Diptera; family Stratiomyidae; genus Chorisops; species Chorisops tibialis. Next base: position 140,995,623 of record OY770264.1, read on the forward strand.
TATAGTATCCTGCGAATCCAAGAAACGATTTTACATCTTTCTCTTTTTTGGGAACGGGATAATTGACTAATGCTTCCAATTTCTTTGGGTCTGGTTGTACTCCATCTTCACTAACTATGTGCCCAAGGTATGTGATTTGTTTTTTTAAAAAATGACATTTTTCAGGCTGAAGTTTCAAATGATGGTTCGTAAGTTTCACTAGAACTTGTCGAAGTTTTTCGTTGTGATCTCGCAAATTATACCCATAGATGACTATATCATCCATGTGCACAAAACAGTGTAAGCCTTGAAGTCCGGATAGAACAGTATTCATTACTCTCTGAAACGTAGCAGGTGCATTCTTAAGTCCGAAAAGCATTCTCTCGAAATGGTAGTGACCGAAAGGAATACTAAAGGCGGTTTTCTCCTTATCCTGATCATCCATTTTAACTTGGTGAAAACCATTCGCTAGGTCCAAAGTCGTAAAATATTTTGATTTTCCAAGCTGGTCCAATATGTCTGTTATGTTGGGCAAAGGATAGGCATCTCCTACGGTTAAATCGTTTAGTTTCCTAAAATCGATTACCACTCTCCATCGTTTGTTTCCGTTTTCATCTGGTTTTTTCGGAACTAACAGTAAGGGAGAGTTCCAGGGGCTAGTGCTGGGACTTATAATGCCATCTTCTAGCATCTCACCGATTTGTTTATTAATTTCGGTTTTCTGAAATTCTGGTAACCGATAAGGTCGAGTAAATATTGGCGGTTTCTCAGCCGGAGTACATATTCTGTGTTTTATGACATCAGTATAGGTTAAACTATCACCTTCTAGAAAGAATGTGTGATGAAATTCTCTAATGAGATTCGTGATAGACTCTTTCTCTTCTAGGTTGCAATGGCCTATTTTAATGGAGTCTTGTAGTTTTTGGAGTCGTTCTTCAATGGGATCATTGTAGTTCAAATGTGCTATTTCGTAATCATTCGGATCTTCATAGCGTAACCCTAGGTCACGACCTTCAAAAGTTACCGCCTCATCGTTAGTATTAATGATGGGAATCCTCAGCTTACCGTTTTGTGGTTTTACTAACGTATTTCCTATAAAAACACCAGGTTTCAGTTGTTTCTGCAATACCAACACGTGCCTAGATTCGGTGGTTAGGGCTGTAATAACTTGTTCGGATCGTCCCTGTATTTTCCATTGTTTATGGATTTCTGAATCTTTTAGTAGGATTTTGTCTCGGGCTGACTTCCCGGCATCAGTATCTTTGTGTACTGGATAATTATTAAAAATGTTTTTATCTCGGGTTGACTTCCCGGCTTTAGTATCTTTGTGTACTGGAAAGTTTATAAAAGTGTTTTTATCTCGGGTTGACTTCCCGGCTTCAGTATCTTTGTGTACTGGATAATTTTTTGGAGGATTGTTTTTATCTCGGGTTGACTTCCCGGCTTCAGTATCTTTATGTACTGGATATAGAGCGTTTATCTGTGGTTCGTCGTTTTCATGTTTCTTGACAGGCTTTGAGATGGGTACGGTGTTTTTAATACCAATCTCAAGCACCTTATCTGCGTAGTTAATCCTACAATCGTGTTCCAGGAGGAAATCATTTCCCAATAATCCATCATATTCCAAAATACTGTCATTTCTGATTAGCTGGAAAGGGTGCTGAATTTGAACTTTGCCCCATTCAAACTCTAAGGTGATGTCTCCATAGGATAAACCCGCTGAAGCAATGAGATTCCCTGAAAATGTTGTGATTGCACACTTTAAATCTTCATATACTAGGCTATCTCCGTTGGTTGCACCGAGTTTGTGGAGGCTTATCTCAGCTCCTGTGTCTAATAGAAATGTTGTTGTTTTGGATTTAGATAGAGAAAATGGAAAATCCACTAAAACAGAATTATTGGTGTAACGCAGAGGTACTTTCACCGTTACTTTACACGATAAATATCGGCCCGAGCTGTTACGCGATGAGGATTGCCGATCTCGTCCTCCCGCGTTATCTCGTTTCCCGATGAGTCGATAAGCTGTACCCTTCTGGCTTGGGTAGGCTGTGTTTTATCATAAGCGTGATAATTGTGTAGGTCACCTTGAGGATTATTTTGTCTCATCTTTTTTCGACATTGCGAGACCTCGTGACCGTTTCGACCACAGAAAGAGCATCGCATAATTTTTATCTCCGACTTTATGGGAGTTGAGAAGGATGGAAGCTGTTTTTTCCGAAAACAAGTCTCCCGTGTATGACCAGCTCTGTTGCAAAAGTCGCAATAAGGTCTGGTGGTAGGCTTTTGCTCTGCTGTGTGATTTCGTCGAAAGTTGATACGTTGCTCAAGGCGGTCAGCATGCTCTATCACATAATTCACTAACTTTGTGAAATCATCCTCATTACGAGCCTTTGCGATAACTCGTAAATTCTCGTCTTTCAGTCCATCTTCCAAGGCACGGATGGCGTGTTTCTCATTCTCGCGACGGAGATAAGTTCTTACCTCCGTGGTCTCGTTGTTCGAAACACTGTTTAACTCTGACAACAATAGAGTGAGACGTTTAGTAAATTCTGTCACGTCTTCCCTTAATTATTGCCGACTTCTATTTAATTCGGACAAAAGTGAAGAGTAGGACTTTGTTTCCTCGAACATTGCCAAATATCGGGCTTTCAGAGAATCCCTCGAAGTGTTATCGTGGAAACGAATCACATCATATCCAGGGCCTGTGACTTTTGTTTTTATAAGACTTAAGAAAAGGTTTTTATCCGCGTTTGTTCGGGCGTTTTGAAACAATACGTCGCAGCAAGATATAAACCGATGCAGATCGCCTGGAGCACCGTCGAAATCGGGAATCAGATTTCGAGCGTCCCCGATCGTTAAAGACAACGACGAGGTGTTTGGTCCCAAAGGGGGATCGTTGGCGTTGGGCATAGCGATCTGCTTTCTTGCTTTTAACCGCGTTAGTGGTATCTTGACGAAAAACACGAAAAAAAAACACAATAAAAATTTCAAATTAAGATTGTTGTCTGATCAACAATACTAGAAACACACTCTTATAATAGAAAAGAGAATTAAAAAGTTTCTTTAACCAGAAAACACACCAATCAAATTCCTGTTAAGACCCCCTATAGGGGCATAGGACAGAAACAACTCTCTTCCACAAGGCGCGATCCTGCGCATCGGCTTTAAGCTGTTGCCAGGACTTGTTTATTCCTCTGGCCTCCTGCTCAACTGCTCGCTTCCATGTGTTACATGGTCGACCAACCCGACGTCTTCCTTGAGGGTTATAATCCAGAGCCTGTTTTGCGATGTTTTGCTCTGGTTTCCTCAAAGTATGACCGATCCACTGCCACTTTCGCCGTTGAATCTCAATACCTATTTTAGTCTGGCGAGTTGTACTCCAAAGTTCGTCGTTGGAGATCACTTCTGGCCAGAATATTCCTAAAATGCGTCGGAGGCATTGGTTTACGAAAGTCTGTAGTTTCTTGGTAAGTCGAACGGTCACTTTCCACGTAGTACAACCATATAACAACACGGATTTGACGCATGCGTCAAAAACTCGCAGCTTCGTGCGAAGGGAGATCTCTCTTAACCTCCAGAAAGGGGAAAGGATACCGAAGGCCTGACGAGCTTTATTTAGCCGAGCCTCAACATCCTTTTCGGCTCCGCCGTCCATGCTGACAATGCTTCCGAGATAGCAAAAATCTTGCACCTCTTCCACATCCTGTCCATTAAGAACAATCGGTGTGCTTGCGTTCGAACCCATGTGCATGTACTTGGTTTTACGCACATTTATTTTCAGTCCCGCCTCTTTGCATTTAGAATGCAACGAGCGAACATTTGACTCTAAGTCCGAACGGGTATGTGCAAGCAAACACACGTCATCAGCATAATCAAGGTGACTTAAGATGTTAAATAGTCTCCATTGAAGACCTTTACCTTCCCCACCTTCCAGTGCAGCTTTCAAGATGTCATTTATTACCACCAGAAACAGGGCTGGTGATAATATGCAGCCTTGTCTGACACCCGTTCGCACAGGAAAGCTCTCGGACAGCTCTCCTCTATGCAAGACGCGACACCTTGCATCTTCGTAGGATTCTTTAATCATAGCTATGACCTTATTTGGAATACCTCTCCTACGCAAAGCATTCCATATGTAATCTCGCTTAACGCTGTCGAAAGCCTTCTCGAAGTCCACAAACATGAGATGTAGTGGCGAACCCATTTCGGCTGACTGCTCTAATATTATCCGTAGGGTATTTGTGTGGTCGGTACAAGACGACCCTTTACGGAATCCAGCCTGATAAGCTTCGAGAGTGCTCTCGACGACATCACTAATCCTATTGAGAATTACCTTAGCCATAATTTTTGATACGGCAGTAAGTAGACATATACCACGCCAATTGCCACAATCCCGAAGGTCGCCCTTCTTCGGAATTTTCACAATGACGCCCTCCTTCCATTCAGTCGGATATCTTCCATCATTCCACACCTTAGTGAAGAGTGGGAGGAGTATATCGGCTGTTATTTCTGGGTCCGCTTTGAGGAGTTCGGTTGGTAGTCCGTCTATACCTGGAGCTTTCCTTCCCGCCATTGACCGAATGGCGGAAACTATCTCTTCCTTATCTGGGGGATCGTCCCTAATAGAGGATTGTTGCGGTTGGATGTTTGGAAGTTGTTCTGTTTCCGGAATATCTTCATCTGACAAGATGTTTAAAATATCAGAGAAGTATTCCTTCCATCGTCGCAACTGGTGTTCACTCATATTAAGGAGAGTTCCGTTGACATCTCTCACCAGGTGGTTGGCGGTGAAATTCCTGTTCGTCAACTGTTTCATGATTTTAAATAGTGAACCCATATCCCCAAGGTAAGCCGCAGATTCTGCCTTGTTTGCCAGATCTTCAATGGCCTTTCTCTTGTCGCGTCTAACAGCCTTTTTAAGCTGTATATGAGCATCGCGGTAGTTCTGCCTCAAGTCGGGCGTTCGTTGGTTGACATCGGGTTGAGAGATGATTGCCAATTTGGCTTTTTTCCGATTGTCAACCTTGTCCCATGTGTCTTGTGACATCCAGGGTTTCTCACCGCTTTGCGCATATCCCACAGATTCTTCAGCACTAGTTAGAAAAGTGTTTCTGGTTGCCTCCCAATTGGCGTCCAGTGTGCGCATTTCATGTTCACCCAATGTGGATGACTTTTCGCGTAGAATGGTGGTGTATTCGAGTTTTTTGTTGGGATCTCTGAGTTTATCCACATTAAGCTTGCGCTTCATTTGAAGAATTTGTGGTCGTCGGATAGCTGCTGTACACAATCTCAAGCAGGCAACCATCAAGTGGTGATCGCTCCCCACGTCAGCTCCACGTTTCGCTCGCACATCGAGGAGACATCTTCTCCATCGGCGACTTATAGCCAAATGGTCGAAACACACACTACTCCTTTTTTATGAGTTAAGTAGAAATTTGAGGAGACACTAGTTTTATATTTCTTATTTTCGACGAGTCACAGATGCACAATTTTTCTTTCTTATAATTATTATGGTTCTTATGGGTTACAGTAGCACAATTTTAAATTTTTATTTATCTTAGAATAATAGAGTACGAAAATATAAGGAAAATTTGACTTACATTTTTTGTAATTGTAGAGCTATGTATTTGTTGTAGCTGTTGCTTTTGTAATTGATAAGTAGATATAAAGATGAGCTGCTGCTGCTGTTACAGTTGACAAAATGTTTCGAAGCTGCTACTGTTGTTGGTGATGAAAAGATGAGCTGCTGCTGTTACAGTTGGTGAAAAACGATGTTCCGTATATTTTGCACTGTCTGTGTTGTCTCTGCTGTTGTTAGGGTTGTTATTGTAGATGCTGCTACTGTTGCAATCGGTGAAAACGATGCTTCGTATATTTTACACTATTTATTTACTATTAATAAATCACTTGATTTGGGGATTATATCCAAATCTGACTGTAACGAACGGCCCGGCTCGGATCGTCTGCCTTTTGAGATGGTCAGAATACGAGTGTTCAAAAGTTCATTCTCTCAAGTACACGTTACTTACCTTTCTTTTCCGAAAGTGCTTGGTATTCAAAATTTATCAATATCTAGGTTTGAATACCAAGGCCACTTAATCGTTCCATAAATCAATTCTGGGTCATTCGATGAATTTATGCCATGGGCTTGTTTTTATCGCATAAGCGTAATTTACTTAGGTCGCACGAAAAAATAACAATAATAATATTGCATTGCAAATCGGCGGCTCGGGCGTTCTACATAAGAAAGAACACTCGATATATATAGATATTATATTATATTAGATACTAGCAAACGCCCGCGACTTCGTCCGCGTAAAAATAGCAATAATAAGCAATTTTTGAGAGTGTAGTTAGTAATACATTATATGGGATACATAATGTGCTTACTTTAATGGCTCTTTGAAGAAAATGGTTTGTATGTTGTTGGAATCAGAACCATAAATTATTAAGAATGAAAGCATGATACTCCCATTTTTATGGGACAAGCTCGTGATCAAATCAAACCCGTGATTCGAGATCATATACGTGTTGAAAAGCGTTAAGGACATGTGAATAATTGTAGCTAGTTTAAAAAAAAAAAAAAACAAATAAAATACCATTAAGCTTAAAAACATAACAGGACTACGACTGTGCGTAAAGCCCAATCATACGATACTATGTATAGATGAAATCGAAATTTTTGCAGTGTTAAGAAATTTTGTATAGGGAGTGGTAGAAGGGGTGATAGCATTGAACTGATTCATCATGCTAGAGTAGCTATAAAAAGGTTTTGTACCAAATTTAAGCTTCAAAAATTGAGTAGGTACTGAGAAACTTAGTGCATTGAATTTAATGAAATTGTGCAATTTGTATGGGAGGTGGTAGAAGGAGAGGGGGGTTTTTGGTGATTTTTCGAGAAACAACTATAACTATCATGCAATTGATATACTTTAAATTTCAGATCTGTATCATTCATACTTTTCAAGAAAATCGAATTATTGTATAGTCGTGGAATGTGTCTTATTGTATGGGAGGGGGAAGAAGGAGGGAAGCTACTCGATTAAGTTCTTTCCCAATATTACTAATAATGCTAATTAAGGATTAAATCCAAATTTTCACCTCGATGAAATTTAAATGTACTGAGAAAATTCGTTTAGAGTATTTCATGAAAAAGTGCGGTTTATATGGGAGGTGGTGGAAGGAGAAGGGGGTTTCTGGTGATTTTTTGAAAAACAATTATAATCATCATGCAATTGATATATTTGAAATTTCAGATCAGTAACTTTCAGACTTTTCAAGAAAATCACATTCTTGCGAAGTCGTGGAACTGTGTCACATTGTATGGGAGGGGGTAGAAGGAGTGAAGCTAATCGGTTAATTTTTTCCCGATATTAATAATAATGTTAATTAAGGATTTCATACAACATTTTAGCTCGATGGAAGTTACACGTACTGAGAAATTTGGTGTAAAATAATTCATGAAAAAGTGTAGTTTGTATGGGAGGTGGTGAAAGGAGTGAGGAAACTCAAATAATTTGTAAACCAAAAGACTGTATTTATAATAGAAATAATATATTCCAAGTTTCAAATTAATAGCTTTTATGGTTTCCAAGAAAATTTGATTAATATATATTTTGAAAATGAGTCACTTTGTATGGGAGGGGGTAGAAGGCGTGAGGGGAGTGAAATGAAACCAAGTGCAGATTTCATTCCGATGGACACCTAACAAACTGTGCAAGTTTCATTACAATCGGTTCAGCCGTTTGTGCGTGAAAAGCGGTCGGACAGACAGACAGACAGACAAAAATTTCAAAAATGTGTTTTTATGCTTAGTTAGTGCTAAAATAACTCAAAAAACTAACTTATTGCCATTTATAAGCAAATTACAGACAGACACTACAATTATATTACTATGTATAGATTTGATCCATAGGAACGAGAAAGCGGGTAGTGAGTAATCACTACAGAGCGAAGACAACAGTTCACAGCACGTTAAGATGTTCATCGCTAACAACGTCTTAGTTAAATTGGAATCGTTGATGCCTTCAATCACATATGTAATAATTGATGCATCGTCTATTCCGTTTCGTCGACCCATCGCTAACATCTCGTAGTAATACGGCACATATCCCTCTTTGGCTTTTCTTTTCCGTTTGTTCAACTCCTTGTGACACTCTGCGACGTTGATGGTCGTCGGGAAATCTTTCATAAACGCCGTTTCGAACTCGCGCCAAGTCGTGAATACGGGTTGAGCGTCAAGCCAATTCTTAGCGACACCGCTCATTCTTTGCTGCACCGCAAACAGCATTATTTCTTCTGGCCACGCATACGCACGACGTAATTGGTTGATTTTTCCGATGAACTGACATGATGTTATGTTTCGTTTCATCGGATCGAAGTCCGGCAACACCTCAACAATTTCGCGAACAGAACACCCTCTTATTCTTGCTTCAGTGCCAATTTATCACGGTTTCCCCGGTCGGGAAGCGGATTCCATCAAACACAACCCCTCGCACTAGGGGTGGAACGTACCCTGTCCGACTGAGCCCGTGGAGACGGGTCGTGGGCGCCAGTGGTTCCTTTTTAGGGCACGCTCCTTATTTCTTTTCTTCGGGCCGAACCACAGGTCCGAAGAAATTTTCTCCCGAACGATCGATACGCGCAGAACTGACGCGGTGGCTGAAAAGACGTTACACTGAATCTTACACAGAAATATTTTTCAACAAAGCAAAAAGAAAAAAAAAAGGATTTTTTGTCCAACAAAATTGCCCAAGGCTTTATTGTAACACCTAGCTAAAAAAGTTACGTTAAATTATGGTTTGCCACTTGCAAACAGAAAAAGGTAAGAAAATGCCCTATCTAAAAGTTACTTGTTGTCTCTGTCTTTGTTTGCTGCTCCTCGAATCGACGCTCGTTGGGGCCCTTCGTAGACGACGTCGACGCTCTTGAATTTCTGCTCGTTCTCGTTCGCTGGTTTCGTAGATCCGCCGCCGTTCGTTCGTTGGTCTCCTTCCGCCTCAACTGCGATGATCAAGATTCTTCGACACTCTTCACTAGTCGGCAAAAATAATTTTCAAACAAAACCATCAACTTGTGGTTACTCTATTACTTTACTCGACTTCCAAAAAGATTCTCGCACTTAAAAATTGGGACTGATCTGACTCGTTTGCTGGTTCTAGCACTAAGAGGACGAGCTGGCTTAGTTTTTCGCCATCCAGCTTCAGGCCGGAGTCCTCAACGGCTTTTTTTTCTGGCCTTGAGAAGCTTATTTTTTCCAATAATCAGGTGGTTTTTGAACTTTTCTTTGTTCAAATAATCCACCCGCCTATTTACTTTAGTTCAAAAATTTCTCCGTTTTGGTTGTTGTTGTATTTGTGCCGCTCAAATTTTTCCCCAATTTCGGCTTAAATTTTGCTGCGTCGAAAAGCTCAGCAACCTCTCTTTCGGTTGTCGTGTCTCGGTCGTTGTTGTACTCGTTGACGCTTCTACACAGGCTGCCAATGCTTGCATTGCTGTCGTCATTTGTTTCATTAGCTCTTTCAAAGTGTTGACCTCCGCCCGTACGTCGTCACTCTCCTCCTCTACTTTTAACTCATCTGTCGGCATGTCTTCGATCGGTATTTCGTCGCTACCGAACGCCTTGATTAATTCGGCTATTTTTGCCTGCTTATTTCCAGCCACTCGTAGCCCCTTTTCACGTAAGAGCTTATTGAGCTGAGCAACCTTAAGGGTCGTTAGCTTCATTGTCGTTTCATTCGGATTCATAATTTCGTATTTGACGTTTCTCTTTTACCTCGTGATGAAATGCTTTTCATTAACACCACGTCGTTGTATTCTCGATCGTGAACCGCCGTGCTATCTCTTTCGCGCTCGTTACCTAAAAACTTTACCGATTCTTGTGAATATTTCGCTTCACTGAGTTTTCTTTTTAATCGACGAACCCGCCGATTGAACTTTTAACCGCCAAGCAAATGTCACTTTACGCCCGGAATTATTAATTTTCAGTTCTTATCACCGGACCTTTTCACGCGAAGGCTATACAACGCGACGCAACACCCCCGTACCGCGCTCTTCGCACTTTCCCCCTCGAATCACCGATCGTTGACTCATATAGAAACTTGTCCGTGAAATTTCCGAATTGTCGGATGATTTGCTAGCATCAACAAATGTTGCTTCGTTGATAATTTTCCTTTATCGTAATTCCGGGGTGAACTGAAGTGAATCCCACTTCTGATTTTGTCAGGATAGAAAAGTGGCACTTCAATAAAACACTCGCTTTAATTCTACCATTTCCTTTATTCGACTCCTCGCTTTGAACGCTTCGACCACACTGACTCGCCTGTCTTCCAACATTGCCAGATGGCTCCTCTCAACGTGATCTTACACTATCTTTCTGCCACAGGATGATATAGTCTCTCTACTTCACACAGTAGATTGGATTGAAAGTATTAGATGATTGAACATTTCCTTTTGTTTGTTATATTTTTTTTTTGTTCCAGATCTGATATCATACTTTGCACCTTCACTGTGGTTAATGTATTTGAACCGTCTGGTCATGAATTCTTCGTGAGCGGTTTCAAATACTTTTGATGTCGAAGGATTTAGTGTTTCTGAAGGATTTATTTATTTTTTTTTTGTGCCTCTTTAATTGCTGCCGCTGCTTCATTAAATTCATCTTCAACTTGTTTGAAATAATTCAACGTGAAGTATGGGTGGTTGACGATTTGTTCGTCATTAACTTTTTCGTCAGCCAGAATTGTGTTGCGCCTTTGCACGAAACGGTTCCATATTATTTTGTCAAGAGACTCCTGCTTTCTTTTGCAGTAGTCTTCCTGTAGTCGAATCTCCAAATTCGATTTTTTAAAATTTTTTAGAAGTCTTTCTATTTCGACTCCGTTTTTTGTTTGCGTCGATAGAAGGTCTGTTAGGTTGTCCATTGTCGTGTCTGTCGTAAGATTTTGTCAATAAATGAATTTAGGTAAGAATATATTTATGTCATAAATGAGCTTACGTAACAATAATGAACTGAGTTGAATAAATGTGCTTCGGTATTTTAATGTTTGTGTAAGCTTCCTTTGCTTGAAAAGAAATTTAGGCTTGTTAATGTATTAAAAAATAATACTGAAGTTCAATTCTCTACTAGAATGTATTATATAGTGATATTATATTTAGTATCCGTATCTTCCGCGCTGATCCGGCCGAAGGTTGAAATCGTGTTTCTGAATTCAAAGTTGAATAGTTGCACTGAAATATGTCGCACTTGTCCGGCGACAATCCTGGTAATCTTCCGCGCTGATCTAGCCGAAGGTTGAAATCGTGTTTTTGATTTATCCGTAGCACCCACTGCAAATTCACTCTATTCACTTGATTTTATTATTATTAGTGCACTGTAATTTTGATTCACTTTTTAATAACCGTAGTGTATTTTTTTTACTCTACGGACCATGAATAAGGTCTTCACAAAAGAAACGCCCAAATGGTTTCACCGTTAAAACTTTAATGAATAATAAATAATTACAATTTTCTTATTTCCTAATAAACTTGCTTACAAGCTAAAAAAAATAAAGTGCTGACACTTTACTTTTAATTAAGTTCTCATCAAACGTGAGGAATTTTGGTTTGCGTAATATTACGGTTCCACCGTAACAGGGCGTGAATCACCTGTAAATAAAAGAAGAAATGAAAGAAGTCGGGAAGTGTCGAAGTTCTAATGCCTTACCTTGATCACGATCAGACCGATAAGTCGCGTAGACCTTTCGCAATTCTGGGCCATCACCGCACCTAACAGCTACTCCGCAACACCAATAGAACTGGCTAAAAGAAACGAAACATTAAAGTAATGATTAGATTAAATTGTAAATTGAATTACCTGAAACATATCAACTTCAAATCGCGAGTCATCATCGAAGAAGAACAGCAATGCATCACTGAATAACTATGGCATCGTCGTCCGGCACCAAGCCAAGGAATGGACTTACCTATCACGCCCAATTCCCAGTCCTGGCACCACACACACGACGCCAGCGGAGCACTCGCACATAACCTGGAAAAAGAATCAAAACCAAAATATACGTACTAAACGTACTTTTCCAAACTTCACGTCACCATGGAGCACATCAATATGCGCCTCACCACTGACACCAACCACATCACCGCGAGCCACTAGAGCATCACAAGGACACGAAAACAAGCAAGCCGTGAACAACCCGACGGAAGAAAAATAAACAAACGAGAACTGTCAAAACTCACGATTAAGATGGCGATCCTGCTTAGTGTTACCTATGGAGACAAGGGGAAATATTCAAAGACAGACGGGAAATTTTTATGGAAGCTGCAACGAAAATCAATTTAACCAGGGTTCGAGCAAAGGGTTTTGCAGAAACCAATACAACAATTATGAAAGTTGGATTAAGCCGAAGTTGGGGTAAATTTGAGAGGCCCAATACAGTAACAACAAGAACGGGAAAGCGCAAAATATATGAGAAGCAACAAGTAAATGGGCCGTGGAACAAAGAAAGTTCAACGGCTACATTTTCAAAAATTTGGGAAAAAGCCTTTCAAGGCCAAAGAAAGCCGTTGAGAATTCCGGCAGAGGCTAGCTGCAAAAAAATGAAGCGGACTCGTCCTCTTTTGCAAGCGACCAGCGACGAACACGGTCATAGATTTTCTTTAAGTGCGACGGAGTTTTTGGAGGAACGTAGATAAGTGCCACAAGTTGGTGGATTGTTTTATTGTTCAGTGATTAGTGCATCACAACAAGGAAGCCAACTCAACGAAGCAGGGAAAAGTTGGAGTACGAGTACGGCGACGAGAAAACAACGCGACAGGAGTAAGAACGAGAACGACGGCGAGGAATCAACGTGATAAATGTGCGAACGAGGACAATAAGGCGAATAATCAGCAGTTGAAAGGGGCCCCCAACGAAGCGCCGAGACGAGGAGAAATCAACGAAACAGTCAAGTAAACTTTAGCTAGAGAATTTTGTTGAATTTGGCCACCAAGTAACGTAGAATAATAGCTAGGATACTCAATAAAGCCTTGGGCAAAAATCGAATTAAAAATCACATCCTCTTTTCTTGCTTTTCGTTATCCAAAATATTCTGTGTTAAAATTTGTGAGCGTCCTTTTCAGCCAGCGCGTTTTTTTTGTTCTCTTACGAAATCACCGATCACTCGGAACCAAATTTCTTCGGATCCGTGGTTCGGTCCGGAGAAAATACAGAAGGACCGTACCTTAAAATAAGGACCACTGGCGCCCACGGCCCGTCTCCACGGGCTCGGCCGGACAAGGTGCGTTCCGCCCCTAAGTGCGAGGGGTTCTATACGATTTCCCGATCGGGGAAAAACGTAACAGTAATTCTCATAAGTTGTTACAAATTTTCCCCGGCTGGGAAAATTGCACAACCCCCTCGCACCAAAGGGGGCGGAACGGACCTAGCCGGCCAACCCGTGGAGACGGGCCGTGGGCGCCAGTGATTCGTTTTCGTAGGTCTCGCTCCTTCGCTCGACCTCCGGGTCGAATCACTAGCCAGGAGGGAGGTTTTAAAACAATTGAATCAAAAAAAAAGAAAACGCGCTGGCTGGAAAGACGTTCACAATATCTAACACGTAATATGTTGGCAAAATAAGCAATAAAAGTATATGATTTTAAATGATACTTTGCCCAAGGCTTTATTTAGTTGTATCCTAGCTACCAGTTACTTTAACTTAAGCGCAAATTCAACAAAGTTCCCTAGCTAATTATTCTTGACTTTACTTGAACGTTCGGTTTCGATGCTCGTTGGGGCCCTTGATGTACTGCTCGTCTCGAAGATCGTCGATTCGCCTCCAGTCTTTTCCTTCTCGCCGTTCCGCTGCTTATATCTCCTTCACGAACTTCCTCCGCTTGGAAATTCCGATTTTGCTCGTCCGTTTATTACTCGTTCTGGGCTTCCTTCCTTGTCGACTTTTCCTTCTAATTTCACACCCGTTTTGTCAATCAAATCCACCCACTTGTGGTACTATTTCTACTTTATCTTTACACTTCGATCGAATTAATTCCGCGAACATCCAGTTCCAATGCTGGTCACTTGCAAAAAGATCACGAGCCCTCCTCGCTTTTTTTTTTTTAATTACAGGTGATTCACGCCCTGTTACGGTGGAACCGTAATAAAGTGTACTATTACGCAGACGTGTTAGTTGATACTTCTAAGCAATAGTACACCTATGAGAATTGTCTCCGTAGGTATTTGTCCGTATTGTCGTTAATTTTCATGTACAGTTTGTACAGCACGAACTGCAACTTTCCGACAATATTTGACATTTATGCGGATGATGCAGGTACCACAGATTACTTTCATTGAATTCATTATAGTATGTCAAAATGCTATCTACTATCACTGCAACTGAAACGAGTTTAAGAGTTAGCCGTTGCCTTTTCCCGCTTATCTTTTTCTACTCTAGCTGGGATCTGAGAGTATTGTAAGTTTGCTGTGTAGTTTGTTACGCTGTAAGGCTCGGAGAAAAAAAAGAAGGATAGAGACGTTCATAGTAGCATTCGCAAAATCGGATGTCCGTCCGTCTGTTTCCTCTATAGCTTGAGAACGCGTTGAGCTAGAGAGCTCAATTTTTTTACACGTAGTTTTTGACGAAAAAGTAAGATCAAGTTCGTGAACGGTCCAAATCGCTCCACCCCTTCTACCCCCTCCAATACAAAATGACACAATTGCGCAATTCGACAATGAACGGATTTATTCGAAAAGTATAAGTATGTACTATTGATCTGAAATTTGAAATGTAATACTTTTATGATGATTTCAATCTACTGTGTATTTATTTATTTATTATTACAGCTTTAACACAGATAGCTCCAATAATGTAAAGCCGCCATTTAGAAATGGAGCAAAAAATTTTATGAACAAATAAGACTTACTATAATAGCAAATGACTAAAAGGAAATGATAACAATGAGTACGATCAAATTTAAAAGAAAAGAAGAAACAATAGTAATAATAATAATAATAAATCTAAATAAAATAAAAATAATATAAACAACAAAATTAAAGATTACTAGAAATTACATTAATCAAGATACGTCAAGAATGTGTTTAAGTGTGCGTAAAAATAAACTATAAGGAACAGTTAAAGAACCAAGCTGCAGGAAATCATGCATCCTTTGAAATCTAGGAAAAGGCGAATGATAATAAACATTATGTAGTGCACGAGGGAGATTGAAAGTATCACGATTCCTCGTAGCAGTAGAAACCCGGAACGATAGTTCGATAATCAAAGGTGAAGTGATGTTACCATTAGCGATTTTGTATAGTGTACACTGATCTATTAAAATACGTCGCTGATAAAGGGATGGAAGATCAAGTTCGGCCAAACGATTTGCATAAGAGACTTGCTGAATTTCAAAGCGAAAGAATAGAGATCGAGTGAATTTACGCTGGCAGACTCAATAAGGTCAATATCACACTGGTAATGGGGGTTCCAAATGGGAGAACAGTACTCTAAGATAGGACGAACTAATGTTTTAAACAGCAAAACAGCAACGGTTATACTCGAAAAGGATTTAGTGGAGCGCAATATAAAACCAGAGAGCCGATAGGCTTTAGCAGAGATTTCAGCGTAGTGATGCGTAAATTTTAGCTTACTGTCAAATAGAACACCAAGGTCCTTATAAGTGCTAACCTCAGAAAGACGAGTCGAGTTGATTATGTAGGTAAAGTTAAGGGGTTAAGTTGGCAAGTGAACTTCATGAAAAGGCATTTCTCAATGTTAAGAGAAATGTCATTGTTAAGACACCACTCAGATAGAGAATAAAGGTCACTTTGCAGTGCCAGACAGTCAGAAAGAGATTCGATCACTCGGAATATTTTGAGGTCGTCAGCATATAAAAGGCAGTCAGAAGATAAAAATGATGGTAAGTCATTTATGAAAACAAGAAATAAGAGTGGACCGAGAATGGAACCCTGAGGAACTCCGGAGTTAACCGAAAAAATCGGTGATAATTTGCCGAGAAAGGTCACTCTCATACTTCGATCAGACAAATATGAAGAAATCCAGCTGAGAAGCGAACCACAGATACCGTACTTCTTTAATTTAGATATGAGTATCTTAGGATTCACAGAGTCAAATGCTTTGGCAAAGTCAGTGTATATGGTGTGCACGGATCTACGGCTTTCAAAGGATTTAGCAACAATATTAGTAAGTTCGAGGAGATTTGAAGTCGTGGACTTGCCTTTAAGAAACCCATGTTGCTTTGAAGAAATAAGATGAGAAAGATGTTCTGAGATCGAGTTATGAACTAATCGTTCGAATATTTTTCCGAAGCAGTTAAGTGTTGAAATCGGCCGATAGTTTGTAACATTATTCTTGTCTCCTTTTTTAAAAATTGGGATCACGGTAGCTAGCTTCCAAGCACTAGGAAAGAAACCATCACTGAGAGATTTGTTGAAAATCAACGCAAGTGGAGAAGATAATTCATCACAAAGAGATTTGGTGAACCAATTGGGAATACCATCCGGTCCACCATTGGTGTTTGGATCCAGCAGAGTAATGCAATTTGCAACATCGACCGAAGAAATAGGGATGAAGCCCAAAGGTTCATGGCTCTCAACAAAGAAATCGTAATTAAGATCCTTGTCGGTGGAAGAGAAAACAGAGCTGAAGTATGAAGCGAAAAGATCACAGATACCTTGAGGATCCCCAGCAGAGATGTTTCCATAACGCATAATAGAGGGAAGCGGGGACGTCTTTCTATTTTTCTCAATGTACGACCAGAAGGGCTTAGTCATATTACGAGCTAAACAAGACTCAATGAAACTAAGGTAATGGTTCCAATCATTTTTAATGGAGTTCTTGGCAAGCATTCTGAGCGAAGAATAGTTTTGGTAGTCAGAAATAAGATTTGATTGCTTGTACTTGCGGCGAAGAATCGTTTTCTTTCGAAGTAATTGAATTGTAGATTTAGAAAACCAGTCAGTATAAGTTCTCTTAGCAGAGATTTGCAGTGGAACATGTTGTGCAATGAGTTCGTCAAGTATAGTAAGAAAGAGTGTCAAAGCATTCTCAGACGAAAGATCATTTAATATAGCGTCCCAGTCAACCAAGCCAAGTTCCGCTTTTATGGCGCTGTAGTTAGCTTTCCTAAAATTTCTTTTAGATGTCATCGAGATAAAAGGCGAAAAGACTTTGAGCGGAATAGTAACAATAATGTTTAAAGGTGGATGGGAGTCAATAGGAACAAACCCATCGAAAGACGAAACAAACACATTAGAAGCATCCGTATTCGAAAATACAAGGTCAAGTAGCTTATCGTTAGAGTTGGGTATACTATTGTGTTGTTGGAGGGAACATAGTTCGATAAAAGACGAAACACAAACGTTAAGACGAGAAGTTGTAGGTATAGGCAGTGTGTAATTGTTGGACCACGAGGTGGCGGTCATATTAAAGTCACCACAGATAAAAATCGAAGAATAGGCACTAAGATTATTGATGAAGTTTGAAAATAGGTCAACGAAATTTTCGTAAACAGAGAGCTCGGTTTGACAAGGGATGTATACACAGCACAGGTAGAGTGAATGTGACGAGGACAAACAGACTTTAACCAGAATGTTTTCAATCGGGAATGTGTCGAGGCCAGGGCAGGAATGACAAGTGAACCGGGTGTTGACACCAACCATAACTCCACCACCATCCTCCTTATCAGATCTTGCCAGATCGCGATCACATCTAAAGAGATTATAATTATCGGGAATCAATTCCGAGTCGCTAATGGAAGCATTTAACCAAGTTTCCGAAACACAAAATAGGTCGGGTGCATCTACATAAACTGAAGACCAGAAATCCTGCAGCTTGGTTTTTAGACCACGTACATTTTGATAAAAAATATTGAGGTTTGAAGAATTAATAGTTCTAGAATTAGAATTAGTAGCAGCTAAGATCTTGCCGATGCTTGAGGAGCCAGTGGAAAAGTTGTATTCTTAGAATTCCTCGGAGTGAAGTCTCTGGCGATGATACCGTCAGGCCAAAAATTCTCGGAAGTAAGTTGCTTGTAGAAACAGTCCGCAACTTTGATTTTGAAAGAGACGAAGTTAAGGCGTTCCTCATCTACATCTTTGCGTGTTAGTTTGAAGGCCGGAAAAGTTATCGTAGGTAGATCAAGTTTAGTTCGAGTGTTGTTTAGAATACTATCAACTGAGGTCTCTTTATGGCATCGGGAGACATATACCCAGCGATCCAAAGGAGCAGCTGATAGAGCGAGAGCCGATACCGGTGGGCTAGCAAGAGAACTTGAAGCAAAAGTGGTGCTAGCAGCATGTTGTTGTTGTAGTTGCTGCTGCTGGCCCTCGACAGGAACCGAGAGAACTGGCTGAAGCTTATCAAGACCATCCGAGTGTTGGTCTAGATGACAGTTCAGCTTAGGCCCGAGGCCTTTGTCGATACGTTTAGGTACAGACTTGGTATCTTGAAATTTCTTAGGATGAACATCACGAGTCGCTAATTTCGATGGAACTGACGGAGATGTAATGGTTGCGCTATCAGATGGTGATGATGACACAGCAGATCGAAGGCGTTTAGCTATGCCAGATTTATCGCTGAGTCTGACATTAGACGATGATGTTGAGGGAGCTGAATACACCGACGCAGGAGATCCAGCGATAGACGAGGGACATGCAGGTTGATTCAAAATCAATGAAACCCTCGCTATCAGACCACACACGGAAGACGTAAGTTCGTCTAGCTTACGATTGATGACAGACAGACCGGTAGCTCGACACTCCTCACAACTCCACGACATGCCCGGTAAATTCATCGCAGCAACGAACTTCGGAGATGTCAAACCGTCGTCAATGCAGCCGATATGGTAAGCGCACGCACAAATACCACCGCAACGGGCAGCAACAGCTGAGCTGTTTATAGTGACGCTGCACTTTTTGCACTGCATTTCGATGATGAAAAAAGTTATGCACCGAATTATCAATCGGAATTATTGTAAAACGGAAAAACAATCAGAGCAACACGGACGGAGCTGAGAACAGAAACTTCTTACTTAACTGAACCAAAATACAAAACGGATAGAAACGAAATAAATTAGTAGGTTTAAGACGATTTAAAGACGAAAAAGCAACACCGACTAGTCACTGTGGCAGTTCGAGCTCGTGTAATAATTGTTTGAGACCTTTCCTTCCTTCCATCACCTCCCATACAAACTGCACTTGTTTATGAAATACTATAAACCAATTTACTCAGTGCGTATAAAATTGATCGATCTGAAATTGTGCACTAAATGCTTATTCGGAGTTATTGAAATTTGACGATTAGCTTCACTCTTTGTACCCCCTCCCATACAATCTGACACAATTTCACAACTTCACAATAAGTTGTTCTCGAAGATATTATCGGGGCGCGGATATCGGTTTTAAGAAAAAATACTTCTTTGTGAATAATTATAATTTTTATTTCCGTTCGATACTGGTCGGTATGCTACCGAAGCTCTTAGTGGACTGTACATAACTCATTACAGAGCTATGGTATAAAGTATTGAAATTGAATTTACAAAAGAGAGTTTAGAAGATTGAACATTGAAATTATTATTAAGAGAATAATTTGGGTTACACGATTGAACATTCCGCCCACCTCGCCAGAAGGGCCTAGTGGCGAAACATATTAATTTTATTTAAACGTTATCATTTTCCTCAATAGGCAGGAGACACAATTTGGCGATTGATCGTTTAAGCGTTGACCTTGATGTGCGGACTGTAGCAACACGTACGCAGCCATCGGTTCCAGGGTGTACCTCGATGATAAGGCCCATCAGCCATTGAGCTGGAGGGATACGCTCATCTTTAATGAGCACAAGGTTGCCAACATGCAAATTGGGATTGGAAACGTTCCATTTGTGTCGCGTTTGTAGTTGCTGCAGATATTCGTTTGACCAGCGCTTCCAAAAGTGTTGTAACATTTGCTGCACCTGTTGCCAACGGGTAAGGCGGTGAACCTTGATTTCCAAAACATTCGGTTCTGGTACCGTAGTTAAGGCGCCGCCCACCAAGAAGTGTCCTGGGGTAAGCGCAGCCAGGTCCTCGATGTCATTTGTTATAGGTGTCAAAGGTCTCGAATTTAAACAAGCTTCGATCATAGTTAGCAACGTTGTCATCTCTTCGAAGGTTAAAGTCGTAACCCCTATAACACGTTTCAAATGATGTTTCACCGATTTTACTCCGGCTTCCCACAAACCGCCGAAGTGGGGAGAAGCAGGAGGGATGAAGTGCCATGCTGTGCCTAGATTTGCCAATATATCAGCGATGTCATCCAACTGCTTCGTAGTAGCTCCTAGTCGATGCAGCAATTCAGAATTTGCTCCCACAAAGGTGGTGCCGCAGTCGCTATAAAGATCGGAACAAATTCCTCGACGTGAAGGGAATCTTTTGTAGGCAGCGATGAATGATTGAGTTGTAAGATCACTGACAAGTTCGATGTGAACTGCTCTTGTAGCAAAACACACAAAAAGGGCGATGAATCCCTTGTATGATCGGTGACCTCTTCCTTTCGAAGTTCGTATGTTGATTGGGCCAGCGTAATCCACACCAGTATGAAGGAATGGTCTGGCTGGAGTTACTCTCGATGCTGGAAGTATTCCCATAAGCTGGTCTTGTCCTTTAGCTTTTTGGACGAAACACGGTTTGCAACGATGAATAAACATTTTGACCTAATTTCTGCCATCGATAATCTAATAGGTTCTCCGCAAGTGCGACAACGTCAATTGGACGCCACCGTGTAGTGTCGCGGCGTGCGCTTCGGCTATGATTAGACTCGTGAGATGGCAGATTTTTGGTAGGATTATGGGACTCCTCTCAGAATATGTCAGGAGGGAGTTCTGGAGCCGTCCATTAACGCGTAGAATGCCGTACTGGTCCAGCCTCGGATTGAGTTTAAGAAGTTTACTCTTTGAGCTTATGATTTTATTTTTCGATAGCATATGATATTCCATATCGAAGCAGTGGCGTTGTACATGCGAAATTCAAAATTGTCGTGCTCTTCGTAATTCATCGGTACTTATGCGGTGTGTAAAACGTTTATCCCGCGCAACTTTCAAGTTATGTATGAATCTTTGACATAAAACGGTGATGCGAAGAAGCCTTTGTAGTGATGAGTAGCGTTCGCGTAGTTCCCAAGTTGGAGAGTTGCATGCAATGTTGTATACTGATATCGGTTGACGTGCTTCTTCTTCCGCAGGATTGCAATCAGGTTTCATGTGGATGGGCCATTCATTTCTTTCTCGATGTAGCCATCTTGGTCCAGACCACCAACGTTCATGGTCTTTTAGTTTGGATGGAGGCACTCCTCGCGAATCAGCTGGATTATCTTTAGTTGGTACATAGTGCCACTGGTTTATTTCGGTGAATTCGTGAATTTGTGCAACTCTGTTCGCCACAAAAGGTTTCCATCGATTGGGATTAGATCGAAGCCATCCAAGTGTCACAGTTGAGTCGGTCCAAGCGAACCAAGGAATCAGCTCTTTGTCGAATTTCTTAGTTTGTTCCACTTTATGAAGAAGTTTCGAAAGAAGGACTACGCCACACAGTTCAAGTCGTGGTAGCGTTACTCTTTTTAGAGGAGCAACCTTCGTTTTTGCTGTAAGTAGAGTAACTTGGATGCCTTCAGCGTTCTCGACCCGTAGATATAAGGCAGCTGCATAGGCAACCATTGAGGCATCACAAAATCCATGTATCTGACATGAGATCTGAATTTGGTTAGTTCCAGTCCAGCGAGGTACTTTTATATCTTCTAGGTAGAACAGCTGTTCCCGGTATCGTAGCCAAGTGTTTGTTATGTTATTGGGTAGCTGGTCATCCCAATCCAGGTCGAGTGTCCATAGTTGTTGAAAAAGTGTTTCCGCAGTTATGATGCTTGGTGCAAGGAGCCCCAAAGGGTCAAAGATGCGAGCGACATCGGATAGTAAATTTCGTTTAGTAACCTTGCACGGTGCCGATCCTAGTGTAACTTTGAAGCCAAAATTGTCGGTATTATAGTACCACAAAATTCCAAGAGTTTTAAGTTCTTGCTCGAAATTAAACTGCACAATTCCTTTGATTTCGCGATCTTCTTCAGGTATTCCATCAAGCAATTCTTGACAGTTTGACGACCATTTCCGTAGTACAAAGCCGCCACTTCTTAGTAGTGCAGATAATTCTCTTTGAGTTTGGATAGCAGAGTCGATGTCCTCTCCTCCTGAAAGTACATCGTCAACGTAGAAGTCCCTAAGAAGTATTTGGGATGCCTTAGGAAATCTATTCGCTTCGTCTTTGGCCAGCTGATGTAGTGTCCTCAGCGCTAAGTACGGAGCGCAGTTTGTTCCATAAGTCACCGTTGAAAGCTGATAAGTTTCTATGGGCTTATAACATGAACTTCGCCAGACGATTCTTTGCAAGTCTCTATCCTCTTGATTGATCCATATTTGACGGTACATTTTTTCCACGTCAGCGGAGAAAACAACTGGGTACATTCGCCATCTTAGTATGATGTCGGCAAGTTCATTTTGTAACTTAGGTCCTCTATGTAAACAATCATTAAGTGCTAAGCCAGATTCAGTTTTTCTGGAAGCATTGAAAACTACTCGTAGCTTGGTAGTAGAGCTTTGCTCTTTAAGCACGGCATGATGAGGTAGGTAGTAATTGATTAAAGGCTCACTTGTTGATAATTCTTTTATACGTGTCATATGACCTAGTTCTTCGTATTGTTTCATAAAATCTGTGTACATGCTGCATAGTTGCGGAGAGGTGTTAAGCCGTTTTTCCATCTGGAGCAATGAAGTTACAGCCGCTTTTCGTGAATGTGCTAGTCGTTTCACGTCATCACTATTTTTTAAAGGTAATTTCAGCGTGTATCGCCCATCGGGTCCTCGTATGAAAGTATCTTGATAAAGTTGCTCACATATTCGATCATCTTCGCTGAGTACTTCTGACTCTGGTAAGACTTCTTCTAATTCCCAAAATGCACGAAGACTATCATCTACATTCGTAACATGAAAGGTATTGATATTTAGAACATGTTCCTGTTGTGGTGCACTTATATTGCCGAATAGAACCCATCCCAATTCTGTGTTTTGAGCAGTGGGTGCAGACGAATCAGCGGTTCTTATTACACCTCCTAGCACAATCTGACTAGCACCGAGAATAATATCTACCTTGGCCGGTTCATAAAACTCAGGATCAGCTAATGGAACATTCCAGTCTGTGGGCCAGTTGGTAATTGTGATTTTGGTATCAGGCAGCATATTTGTAACCTTTTTAAGAACGAAAGCTTCTACATCAAGTGAGAAAGTATGATTAACTGTAGACTTGATAGAAAATGAAACTGCATGGTTTAGATGTCCAAGTGTTGTAGAGCCAATACCATTAATGGAGACGTTCACCCGTTTCTTAGGAAGTTGTAGATACTGCGAAGCGAATTCCGTAATAAAAGAGGACTGTGAACCCAAATTTAAGAGCGCGCGCAGCTTGATGGAATTACCAGTCGCTGAATTTGCTATAATAATCCACGCCGTTGCAAGTAGTATTTTCTTCGGTTGAGCTTCCACCATAGACTGAGTGTGAAGCGCTACTCTTTGATTAGATAAGCCGACTTCAGCCACATTATCTACCCTAAAAGCGCCATGCAGAATAGTGTGATGTTTATTATTGCAAATGTGGCAAGGCTTATTTAAATTACAGTTTGGTACCGTGTGACCACTTCCAAGACAGTTGAAACATAGCTTTGCTTGAGTTACGAAGGCTAGTCTGTCGGCAGGAGATTGACTTTTAAATTTGTAACAAAAAAGGAGTAGATGCCGACCTGAACAATGCGGACATCTCCTTTCGCTGGTATGAAATGTATTTAATTTTTGTTGCGGTAAAGATCTAGAATTTCCAGCGCTGATGTTTGAGCGCTGGCTTCGGGACTCTACCGTGACTGCCTCTAACATACGTATTCTACTTTCCAAAAATTCGGTTACTCTTGTAAATTCCGGCAGCTTAGTATCACTACTTATTGAACTTTCCCATTCGCGTCGGGTCATAGGATCGAGTTTGTGTACTGTGATATATACAAGCCAATCATCCCAATGATGTGTTGGACAATCCAGGTTTCTGAGCGCACGGATATTTTCAACTGTTCCATCGAATAACTTTTTAAGAGTGAAAGGAGAATCACAAAGGCTTGATGGTAATTTCATGAGCGCATTGAGGTGTCGATATACAATTACTCGCTTGTTATGATATCTACGTTGTAACACCTCCCAAGCGTCTTTAAAGTTGTTCCCTATCAAGGCGATATTTTTTATCAAAGCCTCCGCCTCCCCGTGCACACTAGTTTTCAAATAGTTTAATTTTTATACTCTAGATAGAATCTGAGAGTATTATAAGTTTGCTCTAAGGTTTGTAACGCCAAGAAATAAGGCTCGGAGAAAAAAATGAATGATACAGAAGTTAATATTATCACTCAAAAATCTCAAAACCGGATGTCCGTCCGTCCGTCCGTCTGTCCGTCCGTCCGTCTGTCCGTCCGTCTGTTCGCTCTCTAGCTTGAGAACGCGTTGAGGTAGAAAGCTCAAATTTTGTACACGTTGTTTTTGACAAAAAAGTAAGGTCAAGTTCGTGAACGGGCCAAATCGCTCCACCCCTTCTACCCCCTCCCATACAAAATGACACAATTGCGCAATTTGACAATAAACGGATTTGCTCGAAAAATATAAAAGCTATTGGCCTGAAATTTGGAATATATTACTTTTATGGCAATATACATCTACCGTATAAAAATTATGCGTGTCCTCCCACTCCTTCTACCACCTCCCATACAAACTGTACTTGGCATGAATTACTCTAAGCCAATTTACTCAGTGCGTATAAAATTTAGCGGGCTGAAATTGTTTGTCGCATATTTATTTAATATTGTTAGTAAGGCAAAAAAAAATTAGACTATTAGCTTCACTCCTTCTACCCCCTCCCATACAAAATGACACAATTTCGCAATTCGACAATAAATGGATTTGCTCGAAAAGTATAATATGTATTAGTCTGAATTTCGGGATATATTACTGTCATAATGATTTCAATCTACAACATAAAATTTATTTGCGTCCTCCCTCTCCTTCCACCCCCTCCCATACAAACTACACTTTTTCGTGAAATGCTCAAAGCCGATTTTCTCAGAACATATAACATTTATCGAGCTCACATTTTGTAATAAATACTTATTTAGCATTATCACAAAGATCAGAAAAAAATATTTGATTACCTTCACTGCTTCTACCCCCTCCCATACAATATGACACAGTTTCACAACTTCACAAAAAATCTATTTTCTTGAAAAGTATGAATGGCACTAGTCTGAAATTTAAGGGATGTCAATTTTATGATATTCTTAGTTATTTCTGAAAAAATCACTAAAATCCTCTCACCCTTTCTACCACCTCCCATACAAACTGCACATTTTCATTAAATCTAACACACTAATTTTCTCAGCTCCTATTCAATTTTTGGAGTAAGCATTTTGTATAAAATATTTGTATAGCTACTTTAGCATGATTGGGAAAAATTAGCTCAATGCTATCACCCCTTCTAACAGTCCCCATACAAAATTTCTTGGAATCGCTAAAAATTCTATTTCATCTAGAGTATCTTAAGATTGCGTTTTACGCGCAATCGTAGCCCTGTTATGTTTTGAGATCGTTTAACGTAGGATCATTGATTACTAGTGAGGTGAAGATTTCTTTGAATGGTATCCACTCCGTATATCCGACACTGAAACTGGGTAAATTATTAACTGGCAGTCTCGAAATATGGCTACAAGGAGTGTCTCCTGACAAATTGTTGACTTTGAACTTGGTGGGCTGCTCTGATTCAAGGTATCCGAAATTTTCTCCATCTCGTCTGCTCTAAGTTTATCATTAATATCCCCCATAAACTCGCAGTATTTGTCCGTGTACTGATCCTCAGCAAAATACTCGGCGAGACTTTCATGTGTTTCATAGTCTAGCAATTCCATGTGAGTATCGTGAAATTGACGCCAGTATTTTTCGAGCAGATCTTTGCGCACTGTTAAAAAACCAATAGTCTGCTTACCTTTCCCAGTCTTGTTCTGGTTTATCATAAAATTTTTCAAACACTTAATGTTGATGGTTTGTGCTTTCACTAATTTTTCCATATTAATAGTCAGAAAAAAAGCTTTTCCACTTTTACGCACTGTATACCTGTTAGTTTCAAGGCACTGTTAATAGCTATGTTCACCCGGTCACTGTCCACACTCTGCAAGAACTAAGTTCGCACGGGCTAAGCACTAAGTTCACTTGACCACTCTTAACACGCGGCAAGTACTAAGTTCGTACGGCACTGTTAATAAGTAAGTGCTATGTTAACACGCGGCATGTACTAAGTTCGTACGGCACTGTTAATAAGTAAGCGCTATGTTAACACGCGGCAAGTACTAAGTTCGTACGGCACTGTTAACAGACAAGCGCTATGTTAACACGCGGCAAGTACTGAGTTCGTACGGCACTGTTAATAAGCAAGCGCTATGTTAACACGCGGCAGTACTGAGTTTGCACGGGCACTGTTAATAGCTAATCACTAAGCTCATTTGACCACTCTTAACACGCGGCAAGTACTAAGTTCGTACAGCACTGTTAATAAGCAAGCGCTATGTTAACACGCTGCAAGTACTGAGTTCGAACGGCACTGTTAATAAGCAAGCTCTATGTTAACACGCGGCAAGTACTGAGTTCGCACGGGCACTGTTAATAAGCAAGCGCTATGTTAACACGCGGCAAGTACTGAGTTCGCACGGCACTGTTAATAAGCAAGCGCTATGTTAACACGCGGCAAGTACTGAGTTCGCACGGGCACCGTTAATAGCTAATCACTAAGCTCACTTGACCACTCTTAACACGAGGCAAGTACTAAGTTCGTACGGCACTGTGAATAAGCAAGCTCTATGTTCACCCGGCTGTGTTAACACGCAGCAAGCACTAAGTTCTTACGGCACTGTTAATAAGCAGAAACTCTGCCTGCAACTACCGCTTACTAGTATAACGAAGCCGTTACCGTATGTTTTTCTGTATGATAAATTATTTTTCACATTTTTATATTAAATAATAAGCCGTGGTATCCGGCTCGACGGACCTATGTTCTCGAAGATATTATCGAGGCGCGGATATCGGTTTTAAGAAAAAATACTTCTTTGTGAATAATTATAATTTTTATTTCCGTTCGATACTGGTCGGTATGCTACCGAAGCTCTTAGTGGACTGTACATAACTCATTACAGAGCTATGGTATAAAGTATTGAAATCGAATTTATAAAAGAGAGTTTAGAAAATTGAACATTGAAATTATTATTAAGAGAATAATTTGGGTTACACGATTGAACAAAGTAGATTTTCCTGAAAAGTATGAATGCTGCTGATCTGCAATTTAAAACATGTCAAAAGCATGATGTTTATAGTTATTTCTGGCAAAGTTATTAAGAGCTCGCCCGCTACTTCCACTGTAACACTCATTTTTGTTACTGTTACTTTAAATTGAAACACTTTAGTGTTCTGTTGCGAAGTTTAATTGGTAACACTGTTGTGTTACTTTGGATGCTTAGGGAAGTTTAATTGGTGACACTGTTGTGTTACTTTGGATGCTTAGTGGGTGAGAGAAGGTTGAGTTTGCCTTAGGCAAACAAATTGTTACACTTTATTTTGTGCACATGTCTCAAGAGAGTCGGGTAGGTGAGAATCATTCACAGGTAGAGTAGGGAAGTTTGGTATGGCCTCCTGATCTTGAGCCCGAAAAGGGACCCGACGCACGATTGGCCCTATGGGCCAGAGGCGGATCGGTGTTGCCGTTTCTTTTGGGTCAAGGCCTCCTGATCTTGGGCCCGAAAAGGGCCTGACGCACAATTGGCTCTATGGAGCCAGAGGCGGATCGGGGTTGCCGTTTCTTTTGGGTCAAGGCCTCCTGATCTTGGGCCCGAAAAGGGCCTGACGCACAATTGGCTCTATGGAGCCAGAGGCGGATCGGGGTTGCCGTTTTTTTGCTGAAAAATAAAAGGGGTTAGTTAAATAACTGTACCTCCATGTTTTTCCTGATAACGATGCTTTATTTTTGTATCTTCTTGGCCTGCGTGTAGCCACTTGTATAATTTGGGGGCCTTCGAGTAGCCTCTAGTTAAAAAAACTTAGGTTAGTCTTAGACCCGAGCACCAGGGATGCTCGTCAGCGTACTGATCAGAGTCAAAGACTCCGTCCTTAGATCGGTGCCTTATTTTATACATAAATTCTGCTTAGGTTAGCTATTTTTTTCATTAGGTGCATTTGCCTCAAATGCACTAATTTCCAACAACCAAAAAGAATGCAAAATGCATAGCTTCCAAATTTGCCTAGTAAGCAAATTTCGAAGCTCACATACTAAACTCTCATCATCAGTGTATTTCCCTATTTTCGGAAAAGCATGAAGAGTGCGGTAACACGAGACCGCAAGTTGCCTTGACCGTCGCTTCATTCTTTTTTCTTTTTCGCATCGCCAAATGCACTTTGTGATTCATTCTTACCCGCATATGCAGATATACATAATTAGTATGTGCAAATTTTGTGTTTCGTATCGAGCGATTGTAAAAAAAACAAAATTCATTTATTTAATTGTGAGTTTAATGAAAGTAAATCTTTATTTAATTAATATTATTCGTTGTAAGTTCTTAAACATTCTATTTGACAATTTATGCTTAGCTTAGTACTGGTGACGGCTAATCGAACATAATGCAAGTTTAGATGATATCTGAATAATCACTGCCACTTGAGTATCAAGTGCTGTTATTTATACTACTCTTTTATCAGAATGACTGGACGCTGTGGTTAATGGTCAATGTGATAAGGTTTGCTTAACTTTATGAATTCATGGGAATCAAAGTGATTAAATGTTCTTTGTTCTCATGACTTAGTTCTATATTGCCTTATCTGGTAATGTACTTGGATCGTATGACTGAATTAGCGAATATGTTATCTGTATTAGTGTTAGTGTGTGAGTTATTATGTAGAGGCTTGGGCTGATACATAACACCTCCCTTCTTAGAAAAAGAACTGTCCTCAGTTCGGACGTTACTAATTTTAATTTTAGTCTGACGATTTTTCGCTTTAAAATACAGGATTACAATGATTATTATAATTATTATTATTACTATTGAAGTAATACCTATTCCTGTATGCAAATGTTTAGTGAATTGAATTTCTTTTAATTCTTTAATGTTTTTAATTTGTAATTCTTGTAATTCGTCTATTGTTTTAATTAATTTAATTCTTGGAATGATTATTGGTACTGAATATTGTCCAACATATAATTTCTTTGTATTCTCAAATTCTACGTTATTTATTTTTATTATGCAATTTTCAAATTTAATCAAATAATTTCCTTTTATTTTCCATTTTCTTTCATCACAAGTACTTTTGATTTTAACATCTAATTGATTTATTAATACCATTCCTGGTATGATTTCTTTAACACTTGGTATTGTTTTCATTGCTTTACATGTTTCATTAATATCTATACAGTTTGATCTCAATATCAAATCTTCTATATATTTCTCATTTCGTATTTCATATACTGTATTATTGATTTTTATTATATTTTGATTTGTTGCTATTAATTGGTATCCTTTAGTGTTTCCTAATGGATATGTTCTATAAACTGTGTAATTTTTTTGTTTTAATGGTATTTTGAATGCAAATATTAAGTTTTTATTATTTGCTAACAAGTATGATTCAATTAATTCCATTGATTGAATGTTGATATTATTTTCTTTTATTTCTTTATATGATAACATATTTCTACTCATTAAATTGTATTTTGATGCTAAAATATTATCTTGAATTTTTTCTACATGATCCTTTAATAATTGAATATTTAAGTTTATTTTCAAATATTTTATATCTTCTCCTAATACTTTATTTTCTTTGTTTAGTTCTTTTACTTGTTTTATAATATGATTTATTTTATCTTGAAATCCCATATTTAATTCAATTTGTTTATTCATATTAAAAATTACTTTGTTAGTACCTGTTCGTAACTCTTCTAATTTATCATTTATTAATTCCCTATCTGAATCTGTCATTATTCCAAATATTGTATTATAAATCTCTCCCACTGGATTTAATAATCCTCTTTTCTTTCTAATATTTTCACTAATTTGTAATGTTTTTATTTGAGCTTTTAATTCAAAAATTTCATGGTTCAATCCTGTTTTCTGATCCTTTGTTATTTCTTCTTTTTCTATTAATCTTTCGAATTCTTTTATTACTGCCATTATTTGGTCTATATCTACTTGTTGTAATATTATTTTAAATTTGTCTGCTAACTTGATTTCTTTGATCGGTATTTCTATATAACCTCCTTCATTATTTATTGGTTCCACCGTCAGTGTTGCTCCTATTATCGTTACTGTTAACATCATCATTAGTGTTATCGTTGTGTTGTCCATTGTCTGTAATTTTTATTGTCTTTTTACTACGTTTTATTAATTCTTTTGAGTGTTTATTTGGGTCGTATTTAATTTTCTTAAATCTTGTTTCTAATTTATATCTCCCTGCTTTCTTGTTTCTGTAATATACTTCGTCCCTTTTTTCGTCAATGTCTATTCTTTGTTTATTTAATTTTTCCATTGTCTGTTCTTTCTTTATTTTTAACTTTTCATATATCTTTTTGTTGTCCGTTTTCCCTTGTTCTATTTCAAAAGGTATTTCTTCTGTTGTTGAGTGTCTAATTCTATTATAAACTCCACATGATTCTGTTATTAATTCTGTTAATGATAAC
This sequence comes from Chorisops tibialis, assembly GCA_963669355.1. Lineage (NCBI taxonomy): Eukaryota > Metazoa > Arthropoda > Insecta > Diptera > Stratiomyidae > Chorisops > Chorisops tibialis. The sequence goes on from OY770264.1 coordinate 141,026,392, forward strand.
TTTTTAGTTAGTCTTAATATTCTTAACTTTTCTAATAATGTACTGTGTAACCTTTCTATATCTGAATTACCTCTATGTGTATTAGGTTTTGTTAAATGTATCTCGATATTCTCTTCTTTAAAGTATTCTTTCAATATTATCATATCAAACTCTTGGTCCATAATTAATTTCTTTGGTTTTCCTACTAAAGAAAAAATTTGTCTGAAACTTTTCCTAATGTCTATCGCATTACTTGATTCTAACATTGCTATTGTTGCAAATTTTGAAAATTTATCTATCATCGTTAGTACTTTCGTTGTTTTATTTATAAAAAATATGTCTGCATGACATAACTCTCTGATATTTTCTGGTGTTTCTGTAATTCTTAATTTTTCTTTCGTCGGTTTCCTATCAATTTTACTCTCATTGCATATTTCACATAAATTTATATATCTGTGTATAAAATTTTTTAATCTTGGATAGTAATATTCTTTCTTTATAACCATATAATTCTCTAAGATCCCTGAATGTTGTGATTTTTCATTATGTTGTTCTTTTATAATATTTTCTAACTCTGTTTCATTCTTTGGTTCCTTCAATAGTTGACTTACCATATACGTTGGAATTTGTCTTAAATCGAATAACTCTATATATAATTCTTGAAATTTCACATATTCCCTGTTACTTATTTCTGAATATATTCCCGTTGTTTTACTACTCATAAACTTTTTTAACCTCAACTTTAAATCTTCATTATTAAATTCATTTGGTTTTATCCATAATCTTCTATTTAAATTTGTCTTAACTACCTCTCTTTCTGATAATATGATTTGTTGTTTGTATTTGTTAATACATTCATCTTTTAATGGTATCAGATGTGAACTATCTTCTTCTGCTGTGTGTCTAGTTGATACTAAATCCTCACTTTCTGCTAGGTTACATTCTTCTTCATTAATCATTCTGCTCAAATAATCTGCTGGTATGTTTGTTGTTCCTTTTATGTATTTAACATTAATTTTATATTCTCCTAAACTTAAAATCCATCTCTGTATTCGTTGATTAATATCTCTCCCTTTATACTTCTTATATAACCACTCTATTGGTCTGTGATCTGTATATAAATTAAATTCTCTCCCATACACATACGGTCTAAAATATTTTACTGCGTATACTATCGCCAATAACTCCTTTTCTGTCGTACTGTATTTTTTCTCATGTTCATTTAATGTTCTTGAAATATAAGCTACCGGATGTTGGTTTTGCGATAAGACTGCCCCTAACGCATAATCACTTGCATCTGTAGTTATATTAAATTGTTCATTAAAATCGGGATGTTTTAAAACTGGTTCTGTTACTAGAATTTCTTTTAATTTATTAAATGCTTCGTTATATTTCTCGTTTTTTAGATCTATCTTAGTTTCTTTCTTTAAGTATCTCGTCATTGGATATGCTATCTTACTATAATCTTTTATAAATTTTCTATAATATCCTGTCATCCCTATAAATGATTTAATTTCCTTCTTACTCTGCGGTATTTTTGCTTTTGATATCTTTTCTATTTTTTCTTTGTTTGGTAATATTCCCTCTGGTGTAATTACATGACCTAAAAATGTTGTCTCTTTCTTTAGGAATTCGCACTTGTCTAACTGTAGTTTTAATTTATGTTTTTGTAATATTCTTAAAATTGTTCTGATGTTTAATAAGTGTTCCTCTAATGAACTTCCGAATATGAGTATATCATCCAAATATACTACACATATTTTATTTATTACATTTGCTAAAATATCATTCATGATTCTCTGAAATGTTGACGGTGCGTTTTTCAGTCCGAAGGGCATTCTGATATATTCATAATGTCCTTGATTCGTACTAAAAGCCGTTTTCTCTATATCCCTTTTACTCATTTTAACTTGGTGAAACCCTTTAGCTAAGTCTAAAGTGGTAAAATACACTGATCGTCCTAACTTCTCTAATATTGTCTCTATATTAGGTATTGGATATTTGAAATCTATTGTCACTGAATTTAACTTTTATGGGATCGTCGGTTTGGTACCTGTGGAGGATTATTTTAATAAACGACACGCTCGGCGGTTTAGTAGAGAAGTAGTGCTTTATATTTAATTCTTTAGTTTTTATACAATAATATTACAATGTTGCCCGATGTAACAAATTATGGATAATTATAAAATATAGGGAATTTTACTCTAATCGTGTAATATAAAAATAAAAATTGATTTACAATAGATAAAATTTAATTTTAATAAATAATAGCAAAATATAAATTTATTTCTTTGTATCGCTACACTTTCTATAATCTATTACCATTCTATACTTGGTTTTATTACTTCCATCTAGCTTTTTGTTCACTATTATCACCGGTGCGTTGTATGGTGATTTGCTAGCTCTGATTATACCATCTGCTAATAGTTGATTAATCTGTTTTTTGATTTCTTCCTCATGTATTTGAGGGTTTCTATACATTCTACTGTAAACTGGTTCTTCAGTTGTTGTCTTTATTTCATGTTCCATATCTAATTCTGCTTGGAGTTTATCTCCTTCTTTATAAAATGAATCTCTAAATTCCTTCATCATAATTCTTAATTTTCTGTTCTCTTCATCATTCAAATGATCTGTTCTAATTATCGGGTCTGTTGGTTCTAGTGCATGAACTTCATCATACCTAATTTCTAACGTATTTATTTCATTATCATCTTCATATCCCATAAACTTGATGCGTTTATTATTTATTATAATCTCTTTATTATTGAAATCTATATATGCTCCTAGTGTATCTAAGATATCCGTTCCTATAATAGCACTCTGTAAGCGATTTCCAAAATCTACAATTTTCCACATAATATTCTTTTCGATCCCAAATTCTATTGGTGATGCTGTTTCTACCTCATATTTTATTAAACTAAAACCCGTCATGGTTTTTATTTCTGTTTCTGCTTTTCTCCATTTTAATGTTTTTACTATTTCCTTACTAATCAGTGTTATAGTTGACCCCGTATCTACTAAAGCCTTAACTTTCGTTCCCCAAATTGTCACTTCTATAATTGGTAATCTGAATTTTGCTAAGTTTGATTTATTCTCGAGGCTCTTACTCGAAAATTTACATTATTATTTTCTGGTTGCACTATCTGTCCTCTATTCACAATATTATCCACTTCCATTGGTTGTATTCTATTCTGATTATTATTTAATCTATAATTGTTTGAATTATTTTGTCTAAATGGATTCTGTCTAAAATTGTTAGTATTCCTGAGATTGTTACTGGAATTTCTATAATTGTTTTGAACTTGATTTTTATTAACTTGATTGTAGTTATTGTTATTCATATGATTGTATTTAGGTTTATTATTGATATTTTGCCTAACATTTACATTGTTATTTGAAGTTTTTCTAGCATTATCTTTTAAGTAACCATTTCTACCTGAACTTGCAATATTCTGCATTGCTAATCTTAAAATTGAGAAATTCTTTATTTCTATCCATAAGGATGTATTGTCGTCGACTTTACTTTTAAATACGTCTAACATTAATTTCTCGTTGTCTTCTCTACTTCGTCCTGCTGCATCTGTTTCCCCCAGATCCACTTTTGCATTTAATTTATTTAGGATGTTCTGTAGTTGTTCGTACACTTCCTGGATGTTATATCCCTTAACTCCATAAGCGTCATAAACTAACTTGTCGTAATTTGCTATTACTCCAAAATTCTGTTTTAATACTTCTTTTATGGTTTCCCATGCCGGAATTGTTGTGAATTTTAACATAACATTTAACGCTGATCCCTTAAATTTAGTAAGCAATATTGTGCTTATTATAACCAATTGATTCGGTGTTCCTAACGCTAAAGTACTCTCTACCGAAGAACAAAATGATGCTAGGCTGTAGTCATCGTCTCCTGAGAATACGGGAACTGCCTTGAATAACGTCAATAGTACTGATGTCGTCACTCTCTCTTCTGGTTGATGAGCCATTATTGAATATAAGATATTTACCAATCGAAAAATAGTTGAATTGTATTGAGTTGATATTCGTTCGCCTCCAATTCTTGAAGTAAGTGTTGTAGTTGCTGATTAATAGCCTGTCCTTCACCTTCACTATTTTGTATTAGATTGTTTCCACGTTTTTCGCTTATTTGTAGCGTAACTGATTTTTAGTTAAATGGATCACGATTTATATTAATATGATTTTAAAACTTTCACGATTCGATCACTTTCGGATTGCTACAATATTATACTTTTGCAATCCTACCGACTGCGCCAATTTTGTGTTTCGTATCGAGCGATTGTAAAAAAAACAAAATTCATTTATTTAATTGTGAGTTTAATGAAAGTAAATCTTTATTTAATTAATATTATTCGTTGTAAGTTCTTAAACATTCTATTTGACAATTTATGCTTAGCTTAGTACTGGTGACGGCTAATCGAACATAATGCCAGTTTAGATGATATCTTAATAATCACTGCCACTTGAGTATCAAGTGCTGTTATTTATACTACTCTTTTATCAGAATGACTGGACGCTGTGGTTAATGGTCAATGTGATAAGGTTTGCTTAACTTTATGAATTCATGGGAATCAAAGTGATTAAATGTTCTTTGTTCTCATGACTTAGTTCTATATTGCCTTATCTGGTAATGTACTTGGATCGTATGACTGAATTAGCGAATATGTTATCTGTATTAGTGTTAGTGTGTGAGTTATTATGTAGAGGCTTGGGCTGATACATAACATGCACGGGGCTTCTTGTCTTTTTTTTCTGTATACTAGACTGCATTTAGCCACTTGTGGCTAAGTCTTAGCTACACATGCTGATATACATACGTATGCGCATGGAGATTCTTCTCTTTTTTTTGTGTATACGAAATTTCATAATTTCGAGCTCGGGCATAGCGCTTGTCATTGTTTACTGATATCAGATGACCAAACGTTATAGAAATTTTGTTCGTATAATGAATGAATCTTTGCGATGGCGAATATTTACGTGATAACGCCGGCTCAATGACCCGATTTCGTGTCATCACACTCCTTCGCCCTTCATTGAGAAATTTCTGCGTACGAAGAAAGCAGAAATTTCTAAAGCGCCGGGGGGGTGTCAACACTGATAACGGGAGGAAAACATTGACATCTGTTTCTTAGATACTTGAATACGATTTTGCATTCCTCCTTTTTATTGGTGTACAATTATGTTTATAAGTGTTACTACTTGTTTCTTCATTTTTTTTTTTTTACGATTTAATTTAATAATTTAATACTTGGCACTTAAGTTTTTTTTTTTTTTTTGAAGTATATACTTTTTTCGTATTATATGGTTTTGTTGTTGCTTGTAATTAGTTGTTTCTTTTGTTTTCAAAAAAAAAATTGTTTTTTTGTTTAGTTTTATGTGTTTTTTTTTTGTTATGGTTGAAGATGGTGTTGCGGACGAACTCGATTATACGTTTTCACTTTAATCCGCCGTGTTCTGAAGTGCTATCACACGAGTCGCCGGATCTTAGGTTGGACAATCCTTTAGGGAGGTTATTAATATTGATTATTACCGAAATTCTGCATCTAGTTTTTTGTAAAAGTTGGCCGTTGCTAATAGATCTTCTGCTGTTATGATGCATGCTTTCTCGAATTCCTGTTTGAAAGTTATTGTTGCATCCAATTCTTTCTTATATTGTCCTTCCAGCTCCTGTCCAACATTTAGTTTTTCCGTCGCTTTCTTGTTTTCGGGTTTCAACCCCTTTAATTGGTTTCTAAAGTGTTCTCTATGTTCTTTTGTTTTAGATATGGATATCATCCGGTGTATCTCTTTGCGGTCTCGTCTCAACCGCGCGGCTTTACCTCCTCTGTGTTTCCGCTTCGGTATTTGTGGAGGTGCTGGTATGTATGTGGTTCCTCTGTTTCGTTTCCGATACTCTTCTATTGTCAGAGGTTTTGGGCCGCTCTGAGGGTCTCGTCTTATTTCCTCTGCGATTGTTGGTTTCTAAAGAAATCAAGATAATAGAACCATTGTTAGAAATTGTCGTTTATTTCATGGGTGTGACGCTACGTGTACATTACACCCGCAAAGGTAAAGTACGCGACTGTGCCCCAGCAGACAGGGAGACGAAAATAAAAAAAAAAATTTTTTTTGTTAGACTGCGCCAGAAATAGAGAGGAGATGCCTTTCTATTTCGAATAATAAGAAAAAAATTATTATGCTAATTTTTCTATGCGTCGTGGATGAGTAGTACGGCAACGTGTAAGGCACGACTACCGACTGCGCCAAATTGTAACACTCATTTTTGTTACTGTTACTTTAAATTGAAACACTTTAGTGTTCTGTTGCGAAGTTTAATTGGTAACACTGTTGTGTTACTTTGGATGCTTAGGGAAGTTTAATTGGTAACACTGTTGTGTTACTTTGGATGCTTAGTGGGTGAGAGAAGGTTGAATTTGCCTTAGGCAAACAAATTGTTGCACTTTATTTTGTGCACATGTCTCAAGAGAGTCGGGTAGGTGAGAATCATTCACAGGTAGAGTAGGGAAGTTTGGTATGGCCTCCTGATCTTGAGCCCGAAAAGGGGCCCGACGCACGATTGGCCCTATGGGCCAGAGGCGGATCGGTGTTGCCGTTTCTTTTGGGTCAAGGCCTCCTGATCTTGGGCCCGAAAAGGGCCTGACGCACAATTGGCTCTATGGAGCCAGAGGCGGATCGGGGTTGCCGTTTTTTTTGCTGAAAAATAAAAGGGGTTAGTTAAATAACTGTATCTCCATGTTTTTCCTGATAACGATGCTTTATTTTTGTATCTTCTTGGCCTGCGTGTAGCCACTTGTATAGTTTGGGGGCCTTCGAGTAGCCTCTTGTATAATTTGGGGGCCTTCGAGTAGCCTCTAGTTAAAAAAACTTAGGTTAGTCTTAGACCCGAGCACCAGGGATGCTCGTCAGCGTACTGATCAGAGTCAAAGATCGGTGCCTTATTTTATACATAAATTCTGCTTAGGTTAGCTATTTTTTTCATTAGGTGCATTTGCCTCAAATGCACTAATTTCCAACAACCAAAAAGAATGCAAAATGCATAGCTTCCAAATTTGCCTAGTAAGCAAATTTCGAAGCTCACATACTAAACTCTCATCATCAGTGTATTTCCCTATTTTCGGAAAAGCATGAAGAGTGCGGTAACACGAGACCGCAAGTTGCCTTGACCGTCGCTTCATTCTTTTTTCTTTTTCGCATCGCCAAATGCACTTTGTGATTCATTTATACCCGCATATGCAGATATACATACATAGTATGTGCACGAGGCTTCTTGTCTTTTTTTTTCTGTATGCTAGACTGCATTTAGCCACTTGTGGCTAAGTCTTAGCTACACATGCTGATATACATACGTATGCGCATAGAGATTCTTCTCTTTTTTTTTGTGTATACGAAATTTCATAATTTCGAGCTCGGGCATAGCGCTTGTCATTGTTTACTGATATCAGATGACCAAACGATAGATATGCCGCTCGTTATAGAAATTTTGTTCGTATAATGAATGAATCTTTGCGATGGCGAATATTTACGTGATAACGCCGGCTCAATGACCCGATTTCGTGTCATCACACCACCACCTCCCGTACAAACTGCGCAATTTCACTTAATCCAATGCACCAATTTTCTCAGTGCCCATTACATTTTTGAATCCTAAATTTGGTATGAAACATTTTGATAGAAACTCTAGCGTTATGTGGAAAAATTAGTTTAATGTCGTGAACCCCTGCACCACTTCCCCTACAATATTTCTTGAAATCAAACAATTTCTCATTCATCTAGAGTATCGCAAGATTGGGCTTTACGCCCAATCGTAGTCCTACTATGTTTTGTACAGTTCTTCCCTGAAAACTCACAACCCACGGGTTGCAAGGTGGGCTGCGGCATGCTCCGGATCCGCGATCGAATGGTCGCATTCACCTTCCGCGGATTGAAGAGGGCGACTGATGTTGTGTGCCCCGACCTGATGCCCGAGATGCCAAGAAGGAGGAGGGGCTCGTCCTCTCGACGAAACACCGCCCGGAAAATTTGACAACACCGCACGCTTAGATAGTGCGGTGCACTTGCTGCGGTTGTTGTGGAGGAGGCCTTGGAGTGAATATTTCGACTTGAAAAAGGCAAAATATTCGAAGGATAAGAAAGGTTCAGGACAGAAGGGCCAATTCCGCCACGTCCGAATTGGTAGCTATCGGGGCGCTAGGTTGGCTAGTCGGCGGATATTTATTCAATGATGTTGCCTGTTGCCCGATACTTATATTAAACGCAAGTAAAAGTCACGTCTGTACTACTCGGCTGTCGGATCAAGAAGAATGATCTGACGTTTATTATTATGTCATTATAATTGTTTGTGTTGCCACATTGTTTGGGGTTGCCACATTGTTTGGGGCTGCCACAGTACTTCCCCTTTGGGAAAGTTTTTATACTAACTTAAATTTCTAGTTAAGTATTTATTATAATTTGTGATGGTTGAAAACTGGGCGAACGGTAATCAAGAAAATGCGAATATAAACGATGACGTCGTCGTTGTAGCGGCGATTGTGCGGCTATAACCTTGTCGGGGTCACCAGTTATCGGGGCGCTAGGTTGGCTAGTCGCCGGATATTTATTTAATGATGTTGCCTGTTGCCCGATACTTATATTAAACGCAAGTAAAAGTCACGTCTGTACTACTCGGCTGTCGGATCAAGAAGAATGATCTGACGTTTATTATTATGTCATTATAATTGTTTGTGCTGCCACATTGTTTGGGGTTGCCACATTGTTTGGGGCTGCCACAGTAGCTGAAGTCAGAACGGAAGCGATACGCTTGCTGGCGGCCGGGACTAGCTACGGCAGTGTGGGTGGTTCTTGCTCCGACTTCAGACCATAAACCCTAGGCCTGTACAACAAAATTTCGTGTCGGCTTACTCCAGGGTAGTTTAAAATTGGGACTATTTTCCCAATAGGTCGCGAAAGACCAAGAAGCGGTTGGAGTTGCACGACTTCGCGATTTGTCAGGGCGCTCTGGTGTTATAGCGCCCGTTCTGCCCACCTTACCTTAGCCATACCTCTTCCTCGGAACTTCCTTGTATGGCCCCAAAAGGAGAGGAGGAGGAAAATCTGCGGAGGTTTGAGGGTTCCTTTAAAAAACTTTAACACTTCATTTTTAAATCGGTACAATTTATTCAATTCATTCACGGTGTAGAGGATTTAAACCAAAAAAAAAAAATTCGTAATAAAACAAAATCAAAAAGAAATATAAAACGTTAAGAGAGAATTATAAATTTAGTTTTAGTTCTAACCAGATTTTTCTTTTCCTTTCTCGTCCAACACGTTCTCGAAGAAACCAAAAAAAACCACGCGGAGTTTTTTTTGACACCGGCACCAACGCGGTGTCTGACGTGTCATTCCCAGATCGCGTTTTCTTATTTCCGCCGCGTTCTGTTTCCTGGTCGAACACGCAGAACGCTACGCACGATTCACAGTGCGCTAACTTGTCGCACACAACACGGTGTCGTGGCGTGTACCGAAGTCGCCCACGCCTTCGATGATGCGCGGTCCGCGGTGGGAATCGCGGGCCATCCGAACTATTGTTCTGGCAACGATCCTCGGGTTCTGCGCACACGCACTATTCCCCGCCAGCGCTAGCACGGGGATGGTGGCGCCCGGTCCCGCCTTGCAGTATTCCTCGATGATGTGAATTAGATGATTCACAATTGAAGTGAATCTTGGATCGCTGATTCCGCGATTTTTTTTAGAATTAAAAGACTTTAATTTACTTAATTTCTTTATTGAGCAGGGCTTAACCTTACTCGCTTTAAAAATCACAAAATAATGAACAGGTTATCTTACAAACCTAAGACTTAAATACTATTTTCTTGTCTTATTTCTAATTGAATTTTTCCCGTGGGAACTCTGAATCGAGTTCTTGTACATCTGGCAGTGAGATTCTATTTTAGTTTCAAATAAGGTTGATCCTTAAAATGTTTTATGAAATTTGAAACTAACACTTAAAAATTAACAGTTTTGGTTGATGTTGAGAGGATAATTTATTGAGTGCTAGAGCATTTGCATGGGAATCTTCTGTAATTACAGAACCAATTGGTGGAGGTGGTGATGTAACTTGTGCCGCTGAGTGAACGTCAGCCCATCTTCAAATCTGGGTGTTTTTTTTTAACGCGGGGAAAAGCATCGAAAGCCTTAAAGTTCGGGACTTGAACCCACTAAAAACCCCTTGCTTAACCCACTACCCCCCGGGACAACCGTTAAGTATTTCATCAGGAGGAGGGAGGAGCATATAGCTCAAACGTCAATTTACTGTCAAAGTGTCTTATGTCACCCTGTATATGTCACTGCCTATCTTATTCAACTACCAACTGTTCTAGCTGTTATAGGCACTACTATCTCAGATGGTTCCGTACGTAGTCTTTCAAGTCTCCTCAGCTCGGTGAGAACTTTCACGCACATCTGAGTCACCGCATTCCAGGTTTCGCTGCTGCTCAGCTTAAGTGGAACTATGTTATCGGGGTTAATATTTTCTCCAATGATGTCCTCGACTCTCCTTCTGTCCATTTCGTAGACTGGGCAGAGAAAGAATACATGCTCTGCATTTTTTATTGCATCTGTACAACTTGGACATGACGCAGAGGAATCATGGCCATATTTGTGCAAATAGCTTCTATAACAGCCATGACCTGACAGAAATTGGATCATGTAGTAATCTACTTCACCATGCTTCCGTCCGACCCACTTATCTACGTCTCTTATGAGTCTATTCGTCCGGCGGTGTTAACATTATAACAAACGGCAGTTCTCGCTTTAGAAGTTTTATTAAACTACGATATTTACAGACTTAATCCTAATTATATTTTACAAATTTTCTTAGCTAATAATTGCATTGATTGCATATTTGTTGCTGATGAGCATACGCCAAAGTCCAAGTATGCTTGAACTTTGGAAATGTGTCTCAACAGCGTAAAGAATAAATATCATCGAATTATTTTAGTCATTGACCCACGCACGTTAATAAATGCACCTTTGCATTTATTACCTTGTACATAGGTCGCTGACGCTTCGAGGGTGAAGTCCTCGGTGATGCGTACTCTGGATGCGGGTGCTGGATTTGATTGGGCAGCTTGAACAATGGTGACGGTCTCTCTTGTATTTTGATGTCTGGTTTTTAGTTTGTGATCGCAATGGCTTTTGGCCAAAGGAATAATAAATTAAAAGAAGGCTTTTGGCCTAGTGAGACGTTATTTACGAATGAATCTCACTTGACCTCCGGCCTTGTTGGTACTTCCGGAGATAACCCATCCTAAGCAAGTTTGCTGTGCGATAGGATATCCTTCGGGTCCGTTTATAACTCCTTAGATGATGTCGGAGTATACATCTGCTCCCAGAATCAAATCTATTTTTCCTGGGATATAAAATTTCGGATCGGCTAGCTTTACTGCATTCAAATAATCCCATTCAACTATTTTTCCTTGCTGTGAAGGAAGCTGCTGCGTTAATTTTGGTAGAATTAGTGCCTTGGTGGTGAACTATATATTTAACTGGAACCTTGGCTTAAATGTTATTATTCTAGACCCACGGCATTTCTTCCTCGTCACTCAAATTCCATTGATAGTCACCTAAATTTTTGACTTCCGGAGCTTCAACAGTTGGACTACCTTTTCTGTTATGAAGGAGCATTGAGATCCCTGATCTAGGAGTGCTCTTAGTGCTACCAACGAACCGTCAGATCCTTGTACATCCACTAATACCGTAGCCAATAGAACGGTATCTAAATTGTTGTTGAAATGACTATGTGCTGTTACTGGCTGTGTTTGCGCTGATTCGGCGTGACTACCAGAAGTCCCTAGCTTGTTCTCGTGCAAAAGTGAATGATGTCTCTTGTTGCATGTCCTACATAGCCCCTTACTCGTGCATTTGCGTACTGCATGTCCGCTTCGTAAGCAATTATAGCATAATTGCTTCTTCCGAATCAGGTCCCGTCGCTGTGCTGTTGTCATCTGATGGAATTTGGTGCATTTTCCAAGACTGTGTTCTGAGGAGCATAAAACACATTTCACGTTCGTTGATGTTGAAAGGCTCTTATTGCGCTCTATGGTCTTCAATTTTGACGACAGCAGTTCCCAAGAATACATAGGTTTGCGGTGTTCTATGCATTAGCTGAGCTGCCAGTGTTGTCTTTAAATTAAAAAAAAAATAGGAAAATTTCGCATAACAAAATTCAAATAAAGTTATTTTATTTTATTTTTTTTTTTTATTACACTTGCAGGTTTTAAATATTTATCAAGCTGACTTATTGGACAATTAATATTTAAATTAACATGCAAAACTCTTTTGTCGAACAAAACATTTTCTTTATTTAGTAATCGTTTTTTTTGTCGGTCTTCCTGTAAAGAAAAAATAAAGCATTGTATATTTTATATGTTTACATTCAATATTTAAAGCAATTTCCGAACAAAATTTACTAATCTACACTTACTATCATCTTGATTGAGCTGTAAATCAGGTTCATCCACTAATTCAGGTTCAGCCCCTAAATCAGTTTCATCCACTAAATGAGGTTCAGCCTCTAAATCAGTTTCATCCACTAAATGAGGTTCATCCACTAAATTAGGTTCATCCTCTAAATTAGGTTCAGCCCCTAAATTAGGTTCAGCCCCTAAATTAGGTTCATCCACTAAATTAGGTTCAGCCCCTAAATTAGGTTCAGCCCCTAAATTAGGTTCATCCACTAAATTAGGTTCATCCACTAAATTAGGTTCAGCCCCTAAATTAATTTCATCCACTAAATTAGGTTCATCCACTAAATTAGGTTCATCCACTAAATTAGGTTCAGCCCCTAAATTAGGTTCAGCCCCTAAATTAGGTTCAGCCCCTAAATTAGGTTCAGCCCCTAAATTAGGTTCAGCCCCTAAATTAGGTTCAGCCCCTAAATTAGGTTCATCCACTAAATTAGGTTCAGCCCCTAAATTAGGTTCGGCCCCTAAATTAGGTTCATCTGATGGAACTTGGTGCATTTTCCAAGACTGTGTTCTGAGGAGCATAAAACACATTTCACGTTCGTTGATGTTGAAAGGCTCTTATTGCGCTCTATAGTCTTCAATTTTGACGACAGCAGTTCCCAAGAATACATAGGTTTGCGGTGTTCTATGCATTAGCTGAGCTGCCAGTGTTGTCTTTAAATTAAAAAAAAAATAGGAAAATTTCGCATAACAAAATTCAAATAAAGTTATTTTATTTTTTTTTTTTATTACACTTTATTTATTTATTTACGGGTACCAAACCCTCAAATGAAAGTTACAAACTTATAAATATAAATGTAAAAGAGAACATAGTAATAATATAAAGGTAATAACATAAATATATGAAAAAAAAGAGTAAAAAAGGAAATGAAAAGTAAGACAAAAGTAAATAATATTTTAAAAACGAAATAACAAAGAAAATCATAATAATTGTATTGCCTTAAGGCAATCGATATTTGTAGAGAATATGTCCAACATAGCTGAGTGCTTGTTAGCAGTTCTCATCAAGCGAGTGGCCGGACTATTGTTAGCATAACTAGTAACATGACGCGTGACATAAAAACTATCGGTAGAGCGTGATGCATGACTTGGAACCCGAAAGTTTAAAACTTCAAGCAATTCAGAGCAATCCAACTTATCATTAACAATTTTAAATAAAGCTATTAGCTCATATCGTTCACGTCGTTTAGACAGTGGCTCCAGATTCAAGGTAGTGAGCAAACAGTCATAGTCAATTGTTTCGACAGGTATGCGACGTTTAAAGGCAATGTACCGCAGGAATTTGTGTTGAACAGTTTCCACTTGCAGGTTTTAAATATTTATCAAGCTGACTTATTGGACAATTAATATTTAAATTAACATGCAAAACTCTTTTGTCGAACAAAACATTTTCTTTATTTAGTAATCGTTTTTTTGTCGGTCTTCCTGTAAAGAAAAAATAAAGCATTGTATATTTTATATGCTTACATTCAATATTTAAAGCAATTTCCGAACAAAATTTACTAATCTACACTTACTATCATCTTGATTGAGCTGTAAATCAGGTTCATCCACTAATTCAGGTTCAGCCCCTAAATCAGTTTCATCCACTAAATGAGGTTCAGCCCCTAAATCAGTTTCATCCACTAAATGAGGTGCATCCACTAAATGAGGTTCATCCACTAAATTAAGTTCATCCACTAAATTAGGTTCAGCCCCTAAATTAGGTTCATCCACTAAATTAGGTTCAGCCCCTAAATTAGGTTCAGCCCCTAAATTAGGTTCATCCACTAAATTAGGTTCATCCACTAAATTAGGCTCAGCCCCTAAATTAATTTCATCCACTAAATTAGGTTCATCCACTAAATTGGGTTCAGCCCCTAAATTAGGTTCATCCACTAAATTAGGTTGATCCACTAAATTAGGTTCAGTCCCTAAATTAGGTACAGCCCCTAAATTAGGTTCATCCACTAAATTAGGTTCAGCCCCTAAATTAGGTTCAGCCCCTAAATTAGGTTCATCCACTAAATTAGGTTCAGCCCCTAAATTAGGTTCAGCCCCTAAATTAGGTTTTTGGGCCTTGGAGGGTGGACGAGGTGACAATTAAAACCCTGCGAGTACGAATTAAATAACAATTTATTAAATAAGAGAGCGCGCGAAAACATAAATTGTCGAAGTATGATGACTGAATCTGAAGACTAAGAACGACTGTCGATGTTAGGCCAGCGCGACTGCTTTTTACTCGCGTCAGAATGCTGACGCTGCGGCGTGTCTGGCTGGCATACTTTGTTGCTATATCTGCGTGATAAGCAACAAAGTAATTGCTTGATTGCGCGCGTCGTCGGGCATGCCACTTGATCCGTTGCATATCTGGCGATATGCAGAAGGTGACGATTGCGCGATCAGCAAATTTGGATGTATGGAAATGAGGACGGATTTGCTTGTGTGTCGTCAGCGTAAATCCGTCCGATTTCGATGCGGCTGGAATGTGCCGACGACGTCGTATCGCTACATTAATCCGACGTCGTGTCGCCACAGGTTCATCCACTAAATTAGGTTCATCCACTAAATTAGGTTCAGCCCCTAAATTAATTTCATCCACTAAATTAGGTTCATCCACTAAATTAGGTTCATCCACTAAATTAGGTTCAGCCCCTAAATTAGGTTCAGCCTCTAAATTAGGTTCAGTCCCTAAATTAGGTTCAGCCCCTAAATTAGGTTCATCCACTAAATTAGGTTCGGCCCCTAAATTAGGTTCATCCACTAAATTAGGTTCAGCCCCTAAATTAGGTTCATCCACTAAATTAGGTTCATTGTATATTTTATATGTTTACATTCAATATTTAAAGCAATTTCCGAACAAAATTTACTAATCTACACTTACTATCATCTTGATTGAGCTGTAAATCAGGTTCATCCACTAATTCAGGTTCAGCCCCTAAATCAGTTTCATCCACTAAATGAGGTTCAGCCCCTAAATCAGTTTCATCCACTAAATGAGGTGCATCCACTAAATGAGGTTCATCCACTAAATTAGGTTCATCCACTAAATTAAGTTCATCCACTAAATTAGGTTCATCCACTAAATTAGGTTCAGCCCCTAAATTAGGTTCAGCCCCTAAATTAGGTTCATCCACTAAATTAGATTCAGCCCCTAAATTAGGTTCAGCCCCTAAATTAGGTTCATCCACTAAATTAGGTTCATCCACTAAATTAGGTTCAGCCCCTAAATTAATTTCATCCACTAAATTAGGTTCATCCACTAAATTAGGTTCATCCACTAAATTAGGTTCAGCCCCTAAATTAGGTTCAGCCCCTAAATTAGGTTCAGCCCCTAAATTAGGTTCAGCCCCTAAATTAGGTTCAGCCCCTAAATTAGGTTCAGCCCCTAAATTATGTTCATCCACTAAATTAGGTTCAGGCCCTAAATTAGGTTCGGCCCCTAAATTAGGTTCGGCCCCTAAATTAGGTTCATCTGATGGAACTTGGTGCATTTTCCAAGACTGTGTTCTGAGGAGCATAAAACACATTTCACGTTCGTTGATGTTGAAAGGCTCTTATTGCGCTCTATGGTCTTCAATTTTGACGACAGCAGTTCCCAAGAATACATAGGTTTGCGGTGTTCTATGCATTAGCTGAGCTGCCAGTGTTGTCTTTAAATTAAAAAAAAAATAGGAAAATTTCGCATAACAAAATTCAAATAAAGTTATTTTTTTTTATTTTTTTTTTTTTATTACACTTGCAGGTCTTAAATATTTATCAAGCTGACTTATTGGACAATTAATATTTAAATTAACATGCAAAACTCTTTTGTCGAACAAAACATTTTCTTTATTTAGTAATCGTTTTTTTGTCGGTCTTCCTGTAAAGAAAAAATAAAGCATTGTATATTTTATATGCTTACATTCAATATTTAAAGCAATTTCCGAACAAAATTTACTAATCTACACTTACTATCATCTTGATTGAGCTGTAAATCAGGTTCATCCACTAATTCAGGTTCAGCCCCTAAATCAGTTTCATCCACTAAATGAGGTTCAGCCCCTAAATCAGTTTCATCCACTAAATGAGGTGCATCCACTAAATGAGGTTCATCCACTAAATTAAGTTCATCCACTAAATTAGGTTCAGCCCCTAAATTAGGTTCATCCACTAAATTAGGTTCAGCCCCTAAATTAGGTTCAGCCCCTAAATTAGGTTCATCCACTAAATTAGGTTCATCCACTAAATTAGGCTCAGCCCCTAAATTAATTTCATCCACTAAATTAAGTTCATCCACTAAATTAGGTTCATCCACTAAATTAGGTTTAGCCCCTAAATTAGGTTCAGCCCCTAAATTAGGTATAGTCCCTAAATTAGGTTCAGCCCCTAAATTAGGTTCACTAAATTAGGTTCATCCACTAAATTCGGTTCATCCACTAAATTAAGTTCAATCACTAAATTAGGTTCAGGCCCTAAATTAGGTTCATCCAATAAATTAGGTTCGGCCCCTAAATTAGGTTCATCCACTAAATTAGGTTCAGCCCCTAAATTAGGTTCATCCACTAAATTAGGTTCATCCACTAAATTAGGTTCACTAAATTAGGTTCATCCACTAAATTAGGTTAAGCCCCTAAATTAGGTTCATCCACTAAATTAGGTTCAGCCTCTAAATTAGGTTCATCCCCTAAATTAGGTTCATCCACTAAATTAGGTTCATCCACTAAATTAGGTTCAGCCCCTAAATTAATTTCATCCACTAAATTAAGTTCATCCACTAAATTAGGTTCATCCACTAAATTAGGTTCAGTCCCTAAATTAGGTTCAGCCCCTAAATTAGGTCCATCCACTAAATTAGGTTCAGCCCCTAAATTAGGTTCGGCCCCTTAATTAGGTTCATCCACTAAATTAGGTTCAGCCCCTAAATTAGGTTCATCCACTAAATTAGGTTCATCCACTAAATTAGGTTCAGCCCCTAAATTAGGTTCAGCCCCTAAATTAGGTTCAGTCCCTAAATTAGGTTCAGCCCCTAAATTAGGTTCACTAAATTAGGTTCATCCACTAAATTAGGTTCAGCCCCTAAATTAGGTTCATCCACTAAATTAGGTTCATCCACTAAATTAGGTTCAGCCCCTAAATTAGGTTCATCCACTAAATTAGGTTCAGCCCCTAAATTAGGTTCAACCCCTAAATTAGGTTCAGTCCCTAAATTAGGTTCAGCCCCTAAATAAGGTTCATCCGCTAAATTAGGTTCAGCCCCTAAATTAGGTTCGGCCCCTAAATTAGGCTCATCCACTAAATTAGGTTCAGCCCCTAAATTAGGTTCATCCACTAAATTAGGTTCATCCACTAAATTAGGTTCATCCACTAAATTAGGTTCAGCCCCTAAATTAGGTTGAGCCCCTAAATTAGGTTCATCCACTAAATTAGGTTCATCCACTAAATTAGGTTCATCCACTAAATTAGGTTCAGCCCCTAAATTAATTTCATCCACTAAATTAGGTTCATCCACTAAATTGGGTTCAGCCCCTAAATTAGGTTCATCCACTAAATTAAGTTGATCCACTAAATTAGGTTCAGTCCCTAAATTAGGTTCTGCCCCTAAATTAGGTTCATCAACTAAATTAGGTTCATCCACTAAATTAGGTTCAGCCCCTAAATTAGGTTCATCCACTAAATTAGGTTCATCCACTAAATTAGGTTCATCCACTAAATTAGGTTCAGCCCCTAAATTAGGTTGAGCCCCTAAATTAGGTTCATCCACTAAATTAGGTTCATCCACTAAATTAGGTTCAGCCCCTAAATTAATTTCATCCACTAAATTAGGTTCATCCACTAAATTGGGTTCAGCCCCTAAATTAGGTTCATCCACTAAATTAGGTTCATCCACTAAATTAGGTTCATCCACTAAATTAGGTTCAGCCCCTAAATTAGGTTCATCCACTAAATTAGGTTCATCCACTAAATTAGGTTCAGCCCCTAAATTAGGTTCATCCACTAAATTAGGTTCATCCACTAAATTAGGTTCATCCACTAAATTAGGTTCATCCACTAAATTAGGTTCGGCCCCTAAATTAGGTTCATCCACTAAATGAGGTTCATCCACTAAATTAGGTTCAGCCCCTAAATTAGGTTCATCCACTAAATTAGGTTCATCCACTAAATTAAGTTGATCCACTAAATTAGGTTCAGTCCCTAAATTAGGTTCAGCCCCTAAATTAGGTTCATCCACTAAATTAGGTTCATCCACTAAATTAGGTTCAGCCCCTAAATTAGGTTCATCCACTAAATTAGGTTCATCCACTAAATTAGGTTCAGTCCCTAAATTAGGTTCAGCCCCTAAATTAATTTCATCCACTAAATTAGGTTGATTCACTAAATTAGGTTCAGCTCCTAAATTAGGTTCATCCACTAAATTAGGTTCATCCACTAAATTAGGTTCATCCATTAAATTAGGTTCGGCCCCTAAATTAGGTTCATCCACTAAATGAGGTTCATCCACTAAATTAGGTTCATCCACTAAATTAGGTTCAGCCCCTAAATTAGGTTCATCCACTAAATTAGGTTCATCCACTAATTTAGGTTCAGCCCCTAAATTAGGTTCATCCACTAATTCAGGTTCATCCATTAAATTAGGATCGGCCCCTAAATTAGGTTCATCCACTAAATTAGGTTCAGCCCCTAAATTAGGTTCATCCACTAAATTAGGTCCATCCATTAAATTAGGTTCATCCACAAAATTAGGTTCAGCCCCTAAATTAGGTTCAGCCCCTAAATTAGGTTCATCCACTAAATTAGGTTCATCCACTAAATTAGGTTCAGCCCCTAAATTAGGTTCATCCACTAAATTAGGTTCATCCACTAAATTAGGTTCATCCACTAAATTAGGTTCATCCACTAAATTAGGTTCATCCACTAAATTAGGTTCGGCCCCTAAATTAGGTTCATCCACTAAATGAGGTTCATCCACTAAATTAGGTTCAGCCCCTAAATTAGGTTGAGCCCCTAAATTAGGTTCATCCACTAAATTAAGTTGATCCACTAAATTAGGTTCAGTCCCTAAATTAGGTTCAGCCCCTAAATTAGGTTCCTCCACTAAATTAGGTTCATCCACTAAATTAGGTTCAGCCCCTAAATTAGGTTCATCCACTAAATTAGGTTCATCCACTAAATTAGGTTCATCCACTAAATTAGGTTCAGTCCCTAAATTAGGTTCAGCCCCTAAATTAATTTCATCCACTAAATTAGGTTGATTCACTAAATTAGGTTTAGCCCCTAAATTAGGTTCATCCACTAAATTAGGTTCATCCACTAAATTAGGTTCGGCCCCTAAATTAGGTTCATCCACTAAATGAGGTTCATCCACTAAATTAGGTTCATCCACTAAATTAGGTTCAGCCCCTAAATTAGGTTCATCCACTAAATTAGGTTCATCCACTAAATTAGGTTCAGCCCCTAAATTAGGTTCATCCACTAATTCAGGTTCATCCATTAAATTAGGATCGGCCTCTAAATTAGTTTCATCCACTAAATTAGGTTCAGCCCCTAAATTAGGTTCATCCACTAAATTAGGTTCAGCCCCTAAATTAGGTTCAGCCCCTAAATTAGGTTCAGCCCCTAAATTAGGTTCATCCACAAAATTAGGTTCAGCCCCTAAATTAGGTTCAGCCCCTAAATTAGGTTCATCCACTAAATTAGGTTCAGCCCCTAAATTAATTTCATCCACTAAATTAGGTTCATCCACTAAATTAGGTTCAGCTCCTAAATTAGGTTCATCCACTAAATTAGGTTCAGCCCCTAAATTAGGTTCATCCACTAAATTAGGTTCATCCACTAAATTAGGTTCATCCACTAAATTAGGTTCAGCTCCTAAATTAGGTTCATCCACTAAATTAGGTTCAGCCCCTAAATTAATTTCATCCACTAAATTAGGTTCAGCCCCTAAATTAGGTTCAGCCCCTAAATTAGGTTCATCCACTAAATTAGGTTCATCCACTAAATTAGGTTCAGCCCCTAAATTAATTTCATCCACTAAATTAGGTTCATCCACTAAATTAGGTTCAGCTCCTAAATTAGGTTCATCCACTAAATTAGGTTCAGCCCCTAAATTAGGTTCATCCACTAAATTAGGTTCGGCCCCTAAATTAGGTTCATCCACTAAATGAGGTTCATCCACTAAATTAGGTTCATCCACTAAATTAGGTTTGTTTTTATAGCGCGACTGATCTCTTTTGATCAGCCGCGAAATGCTCAGGAACGCAGTCAGATGCACTATCTGCCTGTGGTAATTTTAGCCATACGGTTCTATGGATGGATCACGAATGAATAAAAACGCAGAAATTAAAAACTTCAATCTTAACTCGTTTATTCTATTCATTGAAATGACACAAGATCTTTCTCTTACAATTTAATTTATACCTAATTATTGCTGCTACAACAAAATTCCAGACAAAACAAAAACAAAACGATACGTACAATTCGCAGCAAGAGCGACGTCTTAAGTTACCGATTATTGTTTATATTCTCTATGCGACGACTCGAAATGTGCTGATGGCAATAAAATAATTGGAATTTTATGCTGAAGGCAAGTTAAAAAAGTGCTGAGGGCAGTTAAATGATTCTAGTTTTATGCTGAAGGCAAGTAAAAAATAAAAAAGTGCTGATGGCAATTAAATTGAATTACATTACTAGATAGTAAACTGCTGATCGCTTGAACAAGGATCATCCACTAAATTAGGTTCAGCCCCTAAATTAGGTTCATCCACTAAATTAGGTTCATCCACTAAATTAGGTTCATCCACTAAATTAGGTTCAGCCCCTAAATTAGGTTCATCCACTAATTCAGGTTCATCCAATAAATTAGGTTCGGCCCCTAAATTAGGTTCATCCACTAAATTAGTTCCATCCACTAAATTAGGTTCAGCCCCTAAATTAGGTTCATCCACTAAATTGGGTTCATCCACTAAATTAGGTTCGGCCGCTAAATTAGGTTCATCCACTAAATGAGGTTCATCCACTAAATTAAGTTCATCCACTAAATGAGGTTCATCCACTAAATTAGGTTCATCCACTAAATGAGGTTCATCCACTAAATTAGGTTCATCCACTAAATTAGGTTCAGCCCCTAAATTAGGTTCATCCACTAGATTAGGTTCATCCACTAAATTAGGTTCATCCACTAAATTAGGTTCATCCACTAAATTAGGTTCAGCCCCTAAATTAGGTTCATCCACTAGATTAGGTTCATCCACTAAATTAGGTTCATCCACTAAATTAGGTTCATCCACTAAATTAGGTTCAGCCCCTAAATTAGGTTCATCCACTAATTCAGGTTCATCCACTAAATTAGGTTCAGCCCCTAAATTAGGTTCATCCAATAAATTAGGTTCATCCACTAATTCCAATTCAGCCCCTAAATCAGTTTCATCCACTAAATGAGGTTCGGCTACTAAATTAGGTTCATCCACTAAATGAGGTTCATCCACTAAATTAGGTTCATCCACTAAATTAGGTTCGGCCCCTAAATTAGGTTCATCCACTAATTCAGGTTCAGCCCCTAAATCAGTTTCATCCACTAAATTAGGTTCAGCCCCTAAATCAGGCTCATCCACTAAATTAGGTTCATCCACTAAATTAGGTTCAGCCCCTTAATTAGGTTCATCCAATAAATTAGGTTCGGCCCCTAAATTAGGTTCATCCACTAATTCAGGTTCAGCCCCTAAATCAGTTTCATCCACTAAATGAGGTTCATCCACTAAATTAGGTTCAGCCCCTAAATTAGGTTCATCCACTAAATCAGGTTCATCCAATAAATTAGGTTCATCCACTAATTCCAATTCAGCCCCTAAATTAGTTTCATCCACTAAATGAGGTTCGGCTACTAAATTAGGTTCATCCACTAAATGAGGTTCATCCACTAAATTAGGTTCATCCACTAAATTAGGTTCGGCCCCTAAATTAGGTTCATCCACTAATTCAGGTTCAGCCCCTAAATCAGTTTCATCCACTAAATTAGGTTCAGCCCCTAAATCAGGTTCATCCACTAAATTAGGTTCATCCACTAAATTAGGTTCAGCCCCTTAATTAGGTTCATCCAATAAATTAGGTTCGGCCCCTAAATTAGGTTCATCCACTAAACCGGGGCAGCACGATTTTGCCGGCGGCTCAGGAGCTTGGGGGTGGGTCATTGGCCTAAGAAACTCTCATCCTAGTTCGTGCTGAGCAAAACGGAACGGGAAAAGGATCAGGATGCCGTACTACTATGAGCGTTAAATCCGCCTAACCGCAGGATTTCGTAACCGCTATTGTTAACCAATGGAAAAAATTCACGTTTATCGCGTATCACTCAGGAACCATATCAATGCCTACCATTCTCCGGAGAAAGCCCGGGAACCCTCTTATGAGTTCCTCACTCACTTATGTATATTATATTATTTCGCGCGCAAAAATTAAATTTTCTGTTCCGCCGTAATGACACCAATCTTAACACTGAAATTCTAGTAGAGTATTTTCCTATTCTTTTTTTTCCTTTTTTTTTAATATTTTAAGATGTTAAAGAAAACAGAATATATCATATATTATAATTTATTTCACAAAAAAAAAATTTCTTTTTCTTAAATTTTCTTAAATCTAATTACTTGGACAAAACGTTGGGCCCTTGCTCCTTCCAGTGGTATTCTTCTCTGTAGAATCGATCGTTGAGGCGATGCACTTATTTTTATTATTTTAGTTTGCTCACTCAAAAAATTAATATTAAGCTGAAGCTTTAATTGTTTAATATTTTAGTGTTATATGTAATTTTTTTTTTTTTTATATAAGTCTTGTATTATTTCACTTTCAATTAGAATTAATTCACTTTTTGTTCTCTTTTTTTCGATATATTAATCACTTTTCAATATTCCTCAACACCCAAAAAGCATCCTCCGCTTCCTATAGTTCGATTCCTTCTCCCCACAAACTTTTTCGCTGTTTTACTTGAGCTCTCAGACCAGATCCCCAACGGATTTTATTTCAATCTGGTCGACAGTTTTGGCGCCAAAGTATTTTTTTACAGCAGTGTTGCCCTGGCAGTTTTTTTTCGTCCATTTTTTTTCTGTCTATTGCCGCGAACAGAATTTAAATGTAATTTATTATTATTTTTTTTTTATTCATATTATTAGTTATTTATTTTTATTATAGTGATTATACTTGTTTAACAAAGAAAGCTAATACAAAATAGTTAACGTACTTAAGAACAGAAAGAAAAAAAAATCTCAAAAGGAATTAACATTAATGCTACAAGTGACCGAGGATATTTGAATTCTGAAATGTGAGTCAAAGGAAGTATTTTGCAACACCCCTAAATTAGGTTCATCTTAGTGGATGGATCAGGTTCATCCAATAAATCTAGTAGATCCAATAAATTAGGTTGATTCATTAAATTAGGTTGATTCATTAAATTAGGTTCATCCAATAAATCTGGTAGATGCATTAAATGAGGTTTTCGGGCTGACGGAATTCGTTGCTGCACTCATGGATGAATGTGGTCGTGTTTGCTGCCTTACTTCATTGCGATGCAATAACGTGTTATGTCGTTCGTTGCACTTAGAACAGGTTCGAGAGGAACACTTACCAGATTGGTGTCCCTCCTTTAAACAATTTATGCAAAGCTTCAATTGCTTTATCTTCGAGAAACGGGCTGAAGGTGTCAATGTCAGAAACTTGTCACATGCGTAAATTCCATGTTCTTGCTGACACATTTTACACTGATGTTTCTGTTGACCGTCCATTGAAATTAGTGTCGACGTGTTTGAGCGAGGCCTTGAAGTTGCTTGAGCTGGCCTTGATTGTCCCAAAGTTTCCAATGATTGAAAACGTTGCTCGAGAAACTTTAGGAAACTGCTTAGGTCTTGTAGATCTTGCGGATTGTTCAGTGATTGCTCATACAAGTTGTGTGTCGCCTTGTCTAACTTCTTTATGAGCAGGTGGTGCACTATGGGATCCCACTGGTCTGTAAGTATGCTGTTGTGAGTTTCCTACACAACAAACACGCTTTGCAAAGTAAAACTCTGTACGGCTTGGATCTCAAATATACTTTATTACCGAACTTGATTGCTTGCTTTATTAATTATTGTTTAATGTTTAAAATAGACGAAGTCCTCTACTTGTTGGTTCGGCTCAGACTGATGTTCGGGGTCAGTCCTCCTCAGTATTACACCTTCGATACTTACCAATTTCTAACCCAATCGCCCTCATTTCGACACAGTCCGGCGTCGGCACTATTTCTTTCGTCGAGTCAATAAATTCGATAATTTATTGATCCGACAAAAAGAAAATCCACTTAAGCGATGACCCATTTTGGTCATCATAATTTTCACCCTCAAGCTAGGGTTCATCGGTTATAGATTGTGAAACATCATAGGAATGATGTTTCGAAATTTACTAGAGTTATATGTATTCTGATTGATACAAACTCTTCTTTCTTTGTGGTATCCGTTTTATTCAACGTTCAAGCTAAGACTAAGATTAATTCTAATTTAACTTACGACGTAAACTTATCAATATATTGCAGCTTCTTGCAATAGGTTGGCTTTGTATAAATTAGTGGCTTCGTAGTTTCATTGTTTGGATTGAATTTGTTTAGATTAGTTCTCTGATTTATGATGTTTAGATTAACTTTGTGGTGGTCAGCAGTTGTGTAGTTTTAATGTTTAGATTATAGTTTCTTGTTTATGCTGCGGGTGAATTTATGAATTGGTTGATCGTTTGGTCGGTCGATGAAGACGGTGACGTAACTCTAGGTGAAAGAAACGTGTGTCATATTCGATCATATATACACGGAAATGTTCATGTGAAATATGACCCCATACATTTTCTTGTGCGGTCGTTGTTTTTTCTATTATGCGGCGATTGCACTTCAAGAAAGTTTGTATAAACAACAAGCCGGCACGGTTGTTTACGTTTAGTATGAAGAGTCATAGCTCGTAGTGGAAATTCGAGACTTAGAGAAATTGACATTGAAAATGTCGAAGCGAGATAAGGGAAATATGATATAATATCTTTGAATATGTAGATTGTTGGGCATTTAGATTGTAGAGTAATAAACTCAATTGGGTGTGATTGAATTTATTACAATGCCTAAATTGTTTAGGCTACTCAGACACTCCCTTGTATTGTCGTGTAATGCCTTCACAGATGAAGCTATATCTGATGTTATAGCTGGATGTTGTTGTGTTTGAGGCCGAGGAGAGAATTATTTTGACATCAAAGTCAAAATAATTCGGAAGGATAACGAAAATACGTCAGGGTTCGCGGATAGAAGGGCCAATTCCACCTACGTCCGAATTGGTGGCTGAAATTGGGGCGGATGCGACGCGCTTGCTGGCGGCCGGAACTAGCTACGGCAGTGGGGGGTAGTTGCTCCAGTCTCAGTCCATATTCCCATGGCCTGGACAACAAAATTTACACGTCGGCTTACTCCGGGTTGGGGTGAAAATTGGGAATATTTTACCCAGTGATCGCGAAAGACCAAGAAGGCGATGGAGTTGCCCGGCCATGCGATTTGGGCAGGGCGCCTGATGTTTACAGCGCCCTGTCTGCCCTCCCTACCTCAGCCACGACATTCCTCAAAGAAAATATCTCGTCGTGGCCCCATGTTGAGGTTCGGGGCGAATGAGCTAAGCGCTCGGGTTAATTTTTGTATGGCTATCTAGCCTTTAATCAACATTTAAAAAAAAAAAAACTCACTATGTTGCGTTAGATAACGAAAAAAAAATCTGAATAAAGAAAAAGAAAAAATCACAAAAACATGTTTAAGGACTTACCCCTTTATTACGATGATTCAAAAGAAAATATTTCACTTTTTATTAGATATTTGTTATGTACCGGAGGCCTAGGACGAGAATTATTTTGACCCGAAAGCCAAAATAATTCGGAAAGGAAAAAATAAGGTTCGAGATAGACAGGGCTGAGATTCACCTACATCCATCACAGTGACAATCTATGTGCTGGTGCGACGCGCTAGCTGATGCCGGGTCTAGCTGCGGTAGGCGTGTGGGGGGGTTCGCTGCACTAGAAGGTCATGAAACCCAATTGGCCTGTCATAACAAAAATAAATCGCGAGCTGTGAGCTCGCCGCGTCGACTTATCCAAGTCGGGAGGACAACGAAAAAAAAGGAACTGCAACTGGCCACGGATATTGATTCGACCAGAGGTTTTGACGACGGCGTCTGGTGGTTTGACGCCAACCTGCCCACCCAACCTTAGCCATACATCTTCCGTGAATAAGCTTCTTCGTATGGCCCCAAAAAGAGAGGAGGAGGATTCGCGGAAGCTAGAAGGACTCTTCAAATGAAAACTTTAGTGATTCATTATTTGTCCCTTAATATTTATTTTCAGAATAAAATAAACTGCCAACAAGTCGGGCGAAACTTTATTATTCTTGGGACAAGTTGCGGATGAGTGGAAAGTCAATATGCAGGTTAAAGTGGTTAGGGAAAGCTAAGTGCAAAGGGGTTTCTTGGGCAGGGCTGTTGTCAATTTAACAATATTTCATTCGATTCTGCAAGTTTGAGTTTTTATGAGGGGAGGAGGGGTAATAGCAAGGGTGGGTGGATGTTAACAGCTTTTTAATAATTGCTTGAATCACGTCCAATATTCTCTGTATAGAATGTGTTTCATAGACGAAATTGCATAAAATTTTCATAAAATTTGGTATATTTTATTTTCACGAAACCGAAAATTTGTATGGGAGGGGGTAGAGAAGGTAGGGGAATCGTAAAATTTGATATGCAGTTTTATTTCGCTTCTCTTGTGAGGTGCTTGTATAAAATTTCAAGTTCGTAGCTTTTAGTTTGTTAGTTATTAGTTGATTTAATGAAATTGGTCGAAATCATAGTTTTGTATGGGAGGGGGTAGAACGGTAAGCGCAATTTCAAAACTTTTAAAGCAACTTCATTTGAATTACTTTTATAAGTTTTCATGCAAAATTTGAAATTGATAGCTTTTAAGAGATAGCTGATAACTGATTTCTTAAAAATGCTCGAAAAAATAATTTTGTATGGGAGGGGGTAGAGGAGGTAGAGGAATCGTAAAATTTGTGATGGAATTTTCTTTCTTTTCTATTGTAAGGTGCACGTACAAAATTTCAAGTTCGTAGCTTTTAATTTGTTGGTTATTAGTTGATGTAATGAAATTGGTCGAAATCATGCTTTTGTATGGGAGGGGGTAGAAGGGCAAGCATGATTTCAAAACTTTTACCGTAATTTTATTTTAACTATTTTTCTAAGTTTTTGTGCAAAATTTCAAATTGATAGCTTTTGATAGTTAGGTGATAATTGATTTCTTAAAATTGGTCGAAAAAATAATTTTGTATGGGAGGGAGCAGAAGTTTTAAAAGTATTCGACCAGTTAATATTTCAAACTTTTAGAGATTTTTTTTAAATGCATTTCCCAAATTTTCCAGTTTCTACCTAATAATTTCATTCAAAAATTTTCAGCTTATGTGTTTTTTTCATTCCACATGAAACACCTTGTGCACGTTAGACCCCCACTTCGGAGCATAACAATTTTGGAACAATTTACTATTTTTTTTCTATCTGTATTAAATAGATGTGTCGACATGCAAAATTTAAACTTTGTATCTTTTACCAGAGCCATAAAAAAATCACTCAAAATTGTCAACTTTTTCGCTTTTCACCTCCCTCCCCTTACACCCCCCAACTCAAATTTTTTACCAAAATTAAAGATTATACAGCTCTACAATCTGACAAATTTTTGATTTGATATCTGTACTCAATTTTGAGATTTGATGATTTGTAGTTTTTGAAAGTGCGCCATTTTTGAAATGCTCCCCATTTCCCCCCACTACTATAATATCCACATATTATATTTTTTTCATATGTCGCTAGTAAAGCTTAGTATACATTTTAAGTTTCAATTACATAGCATAAGAGACAATTGAGATATTAATTTTTAAGTGTTTTTCTTTGCACCCCCCCTGACCCTCCCCCTTTCACTAATTAGCTTCTATCTAAACTGCTTCTAGTAGATCTATATACTATCTTGATGGTCTCAAAATATCAATTTTTTATGGGAAGTAATTTCGAAGATATAATCATTTGAAAAAAAAATTCGGCCGACAATTGGTTCTTAGCCCCCCCTTTTCGCACGCCAATGGATAAAAAAATTAGGTTATTTTTAAAAGTTGTCCCACAAACTCTTGTATATGTATGTTGATTTGTAGCTTCCTAGCTGTAACCATGGTCGAGATATTTGAATTCGTATTTTTCGGTTTAAGCGCTCCCCCCGCCTCCCCCTGAACTCGTACACCCACCAAAATTGGTATCCGCCTGAGATCCGCAACTACCTACAATCCCTCCAAAAATGAACTTTCTATCTTGAAGGGTTTGGGAGTTAATGTGCGCTGAGCGTACACGTCGGCGTACGGCGTACGGCGGACGGCGTACAGACAGACGGATTTTTTTTTTTTGCTTTTTTAGGCTAATTTAGTCATGAAACGCGAAAAAAAAAAATTTCAGGGTAGCAAATTTTTTTTTTTTCCCAAGTCGATCACAATACTTTATTATTAAAATAATAAAGTAAATGTTAAACTGCTGCTAAACTAGCGCGAAGCAGTTTCTTTAGTTTTGGGTATAAAGGTAATTTAGATCTACTTTTGAATTTTCCGCTAAAAGCAATTAATTTCCAATCTACGACAAATAATGTGGCTACCACATCCATATATATATAAAGTATGTTTGTTCTACTCTCCTAGATACATTGTGTAATACATTTTGGTAATTACATGATTTGTTTTCGTGTTAGTACTTATAACCTATAGGTAGATTTATACCCTTACTCCTTTCTGTGTTGGTGTTCTTTCTTGTTATATTTAATTTGTAATCAAATGAGTTATCCTTTCGATAGTATTTTAATTCGTTTTCTACAGATAACATTAACAAAAAAAGGAGAAGCGTAAACCGACCGTTCGGAAAAGGATCGAGAACCTTCCCGGCAACCTTGAACACTCGCGTGTCAATTCGTCGCAAAAACAATCCCCACAATATGCAACACGGGCCTAAAACGCATAAGAAAATTAAATTCCAATTGGACTCTCGGTTGCACCGTGTGCAGAACTTTACATTTTAGAGCGAAACTTATTTTTCTTTTCTTTTCTTTTCACCGTGGTAAATTCAGAATTTTCTTACCGGTCCTTGACGAGCAGTCGCACCGTTAAGTCCTATTCACACGAACAGAAGCAGCTAAATACGTCGATTCATTGCTGAGCTTTGATTTGGACCCGATCATAAACTGATTAAACGCCAAACTGATCTTTATTTCCACCGATATTTGATGCCAGTCTTCTTTCGTGTAGAGGGTTGGGAATCCGATATTAATTTAAACACTACGTGTGTGGATCCTACTGATCTACGGACTTTTTCTTTTTTTATTTCTTTTCTTTTCGCGACTTTTTTAAAATAAAAACTCACTAGTACTCGCCATGACACCTTGCACTCGTTTTCTTCGGCACCTCGTGTCCGTTCTCGTTTCCGTTCGGTGACGTTTCTCTTTTAGAAGGTTTCTGCTGACCTTTTTTGCAGTGGTGCCTATGTTGGGGAGTTGCTTTTTCCTAAAAAAAATCAGCAACAGATGGCGTGAAGGTGTCACACATAACATATTAACATTTAAGTTCGTCCGTCCGTCAGTCCTGTCTGTCTTAGTTTAGTTACGCAAATTGTAATTTATCTCATGTGATTATCGTTCGATATTTTAATAATAATTTATTATCGTGGGTTGAGTTCAGTATTCATGCACAACTAGACTTGTTCAGCTAATACATAATAAGTAAGTTATTAAACTAACATAACATAATAATACATAATAAGTAAGTTATTAAACTAACAGAAGCTCCTGCACTTCTCGCTCTATTTCTTCGTTCTGTCTATTTTCTTCTGCTTCGTGCTGTATACTCTGCTGTTCGATTTCACGCCTTACCCTTTCTTGTTCTTCATGGTGGATTTGTTCGCGTATTATTTTTCTTCTTTCTTCAATTCTGATTCGCCGGCGCCAGCGCTTTTCGCGCCTGCGCTTCTGAGGCGACTCCCTATGTTCATCATCATTTCGTCTTACATTCCTCCTCCATTCCTAGAAAATAAAATAAAATAAATTTTAGAAAATAAGATAAATATAAATATTTAAAATATTTATTAAAGAATTATTCAAAAATTTTCACTTACATCATTTCGTCTTACATTCTTTAATGATTCTTAACCTCCAGTGCTTCAAGGGCAACTTCCACCGTCACTTTCGTCTCTCTCTATTATTTATTAAAATACATAACTATATAGAACGCCCCGGGATGGATTTTATATTTAAATAAAAATATATAATAATCCCATTATTAATAACAGTTAAGTTAATTACGCCTTTAGGTTTCAGCTTTTAAATTCGAACCCAATGACTTGCACACATGTTAGACTTCTTGGTCCGTGTTTCAAGACGGGTCCCGAAGGTATCCTAAATCTATAGCATTGTTAATCATATAAACGCATATAATAAAAATATATAATACATAGAATATATATTAATTATAACATTAAATAAATAATGTAAGCGCTATATATGTTGAAAATCTGTTAATCATTTATCTGGTGCCGCAATATCGAAATATTTTAGATTTTATTATTATTTAATAATTAAATTAAATAAAAAATAAGCTTTATCTTACGGACCTTATGATAAAAATTATATACATAATATTTTAAATTAACAGATTACAATGTCTTAATTATGAAAAAATTGCACACTATTCGTAAATTAAAAAAATAAATTTTTAATAAACTATTAATGATGAATTTTTCATATAAGATATTCAGGTTCATCGGGCTTAACCCCTAAGCAGTTTCACGTACTATTTAACTCTCTATTCAGAGTTCTTTTCAACTTTCCCTCACGGTACTTGTTTGCTATCGGTCTCATGGTTATATTTAGTTTTAGATGGAGTTTACCACCCAATTAGTGCTGCACTATCAAGCAACACGACTCTTAAGAAATATCATCTAGTAATCATTAACATCACTACGGGCCTGGCACCCTCTATGGGTAAATGGCCTCATTCAAGAAGGACTTGGATTATTAATTTATCATACTAGAATATAGATATTCCATACACTGCATCTTATATTTGTTAATATAACAAAATAACTCAGTGCTGAACTGTTTTCTTTTCGCTCGCCGCTACTAAGAAAATCCTTGTTAGTTTCTTTTCCTTCCCTAATTAATATGCTTAAATTCAGGGAGTAGTCTCATATGAGTTGAGGTTGTTTTAAAAAAAATAAAATTATAATATACAACAATGAACCAATATTCGAAAAATTATTATTAATATGCTATTATAAATAAATGAGATATATATTCATTTAACATTCTATAAAACATATTATATAAAATAATTTTGAAATTAATAAAACGATTCAATATGTATATTATATATTATATAAAATTTTTTTATTTATTAATGTTATAAATAAATTCAAATTTAATTGAAATTATTCAAAAACACACTATGCGCAACTTTAATTAAAAATTTCATTAATTTTAGAGAAATTCTAACAACCCTCGACCATATGTAGTCCATGCAGCATATAAATATGTTTAGCATGGACTGCAATATGCGTTCAAAATGTCGATGTTCATGTGTCCTGCAGTTCACACGATGACGCACAGTTTGCTGCGTTCTTCATCGACCCATGAGCCAAGTGATCCTCCGCTTAGAGTATATATTTTTTTTTCTTTTTATTTTTACTTATGCGTCACGATAATAATATTAAATATGTATTTATTTATTTTTTAAATCAATATCTGTTACGAAGGTCTTAGTCTATTTTATATACAGGGTGTTTGGTACTCCGTGCATAACCTTGTAAGGGGTTATTCCTGGATATATTTTGAGCAAAAAATTGTTGTACGGAGATGGTCCATTTTCAATATCCGCGGAGATACAGGGTGACCAAGAAAAGTGTTTCGGACCTGTACCCTCACTCACTCAAAACGATATATCTTGAAAACTAATAATCGCATTTCAAAGTGTTATAACTTGTTTTTTAGGGAATCAAATTACCTTTCATTTGGTGTAATAGTCCGTAGTGTACCTGTACCCAATCCTGAGGTATTTGCTTCAGACTACAAATTTTTGACACTTTCACCCTCAAAATTCTGGGATCAATGTAGTTTTTCTCAAAAAAACGCATTATAAAAATGTCATTTTAATGTTGTTGTTTTATGTGCCATATTATTGCCTACAAAAGATGCATACACACTTATGACTTAGGTTTTCCCGTTTTCCAGGTAATAAGCGAAAATACATATGGCTTAAAAATAAAATATGCCATAAACCAACCCTCGTTCTAAAAAAACTACCTGAAATGTTGTTAAACTGAAATATTCTTTGTGTCCTTTAATTACTATTTAAATTATCGATGAATGTCCTTTAAGTAGTATTTAAATTATCGAGGAAATGAATTAAATTAAAATGAGTTTCAACACAACGACGCTGTCCGACGCTTGGCATTGCAGTTAAACGTCTCTACGTGGAAAGTTTGGAGTGTCCTCAAAGCAAAGCGGTTGCATTCCTACCACCACACACCAGTGCAGGAGCTGGTACCCATTGATTTGCCCAAAAGGATGAAGTTTTGCAATTGGCTCCTTGAACGACAACTAAGTGACGAGAATTTTATGAACAACATTCTTTGGACGGATGAGTCCCAATTCACCAGGGACGGTATCACAAACTTCCACAACTTACACACATGGGCTGAGAGCAATCCACATACAAGAAAAGAGGCATCATTTCAGCACAGATTCAGTGTCAATT